>OW569418.2:17404010-18871010 GCA_937662695.2 Halyzia sedecimguttata | reverse complement strand
TTTTCATGGCTATTTTTTGGTTGAACTTCCCTCCCAAATGAGTGGCACTATTACACCGCGCTTTTTTCGCGCTTGTTTCAGGCAGTAACTTCAGAGCTGAAAACATTGAAGAAATAGACATATTTACCTCAAGTTCTTGTTTTGTTCATATATTTCAAGAATGTCTACAAAAACGTTCGATATACTACTACATAGAGTGAAGATTCACATACCAAAAAAAGACACTGTAATTCCAGATAGCATTTCTCCAAAATCGAAATGAATAATTACTCGGGGATAGCCATCACATATTATCTGTTCGTAAGTTCAATTTGTTTACGTTCTCAGAATAATAAACATAAATTTATTATTTACGAAGGCTGCGACTCAAAGGATAATATAAACTAGGTTATGTTGAGACGTCAAGTCAGACAGATAAATATTGTGTTGGTAGACATGACATTTCGTCAAAAAGGCTTGAAATCCCCACGATTCAGGGGTAACAAATAGAAGCAGTTTTATTTATTTTCAAGACTGAAGCAGTCTACAAAATAGTCCAGGGCGCATGCGTATTTCTTCTAAATTTCAGGCGCAGTCAGTCAAGCTGACAAATAGCCACCAAAAAGGCATAGTGTAATAAGCTTAGACTATAGAAAGAAGAGACACGGTATCTCGCTATAAATAGTGAAGCCAACATCGAAAGTTTGCACAACTTAATTAAGCGATTGTATTACTACGAAATGCCAAATACGTTAAAATTTGTTCAGCGTTGTCACTATGTCAAATTTTTCCAGTTCATTAATACTAAATCGTCTTGCAATAGCAAGTTGGAATGAAAGGCTAAGGATAATGTTACATTGGATGCTTGTCAGTGCGTTTTTTCACTCGTACGTGCACGCCGAAAAAATCAAACATCACATTATCATTTATCATTTCATCACATGGCGGTTACATTTCATTCGAGTTTGCGTGTCAGTGCAAGTCGTACTAATAATTCTGTCCAACCACGTACCCTTAAAATATACCCTCCCTTCCATTCGCTATCTCATTTCAATTCGTATATAAACAAGATTCCACTTTCTTGAAAGTCTTTCTTACTTTACTTTCAAGACAGTAAGTAAGCATTCTATACTGCCTTTTATAAAATCTAGTGTTTCATATTAATCTCAATGTGAGCTCGGCAACGTTGACTTTCAGATATTCATTGATAAATTATTCGTAATTCTCCGAAGCCAATCACAGTGAAGCTGTCAAAGACGTTTTACGTCAAATTTGAACATTTTCAACGAGGTTGTCACGTCGAGATCAATCAATTTCAGCATTCAAAAGAGTGTTTTTTGAGTTTTTTCTGAATATTTTGAGGAATCTGCATTCACAAAATGGTTCGTAGATGTACAGTTTGTGGTAAATTGAACTCCCATCACCCTAACTTGAGTTTTCATAGGTAACTATTACTTCATATAAGTTTAATATCAGTGGCGTTACATCTTATATTTTTTAGATTTCCTTCTGATGTTGAAAGAAAGAATATATGGCACTCAATTTTGAACTTGGTTGATACTGCAAACTTGCCTAAGAATATGTTCATATGCTCAGACCACTTTGATCCCAAAGACTTCTACATTCGAGTGAATGGTACAAAACATCTCAAAATGGATGCTGTTCCTGTTACTCGGGATAAACTCTTCAATCTTATGTCTTCAAGGTATATTTGTGATTATTCTGACATAATTTTTTTTAAACCTAATTTGGGAATTCCCAAAAAAATCTGTATACAGGCAATAGTTTCAAGAGCTTTATAATATTCTCTAGTCGATTGAAAATTTGTAAATAAACCCCTAAAACTGGTTATTATAAGACAGTGAAACACTTATCAGCATTTTAAATATCTAGATACATTATTATGAAGTATATTTCAATTAATTATTACCTATTTTTACAGTTCAAGCTCCACGATTAACGAAACTCCACCAAGTGCTGAAAGGTAATAAACCATGATATATCACATAAATAACAAAACTCAAGAACAAAAAGTGTTTTTTGCTGAACTAACAATTACTATTCAGGAGTTTGCTGGTGATACATAATAGTTTGTTGTTCATATCATAGAGTCAAATTTATAGTTTGAAGATCCACCTTTAAATTATGGCTCTATTTTACCCAAAATGTTGGCAACCCCATTTCTAAAGATTTGCTACTTTTAAAATATATATACGATACCTATATTCTTTGAGACTATTCTAACTCGATCTTTTTTTCAGAAGTGAAGTTTCATCACACGATGGAGAAATTCTCCAGAACATTGATTCTATTCCTTGTTCTCCAAAAAAAAGGTGAAACATTTGTCATTATTGTCACTTTCCTGTTGAAATAAATGAATATTTTTTTCAGAGATCAAGTTTCATCTCTTGATGCAGCAATTTGCACCAAAATTGATTCTATTCCTTGTTCTTCGAAAAGGTGAAACATGTGTTTCATTATTGAATGATAGCTTATTGAAAATATTATTTGTGTTACAGTGAAGAACATATTGTACAAACTACTGTCACAAAACTTGAGCAGTCTGTGGAAAATGTTGAATCAGTAATCTTTTCTGATGAACCATCATCATCCAAAATCAAAAGAGGAAGGTACAAATTTTATTGTTCTCCCTGATCATTTGTGAACATTTTGCAATTTTTTTCATTTATGAAAACTACAGTATTTTTACTGTTTCTTTGCAGAAAGAGGGCTTATGTAGGTGACCTACATACAAGTGATTTTTCCACACCTGAGAAACGGAAGAGAAATATGAATATTGTAAGAACAGCACAACAGCAAAAGAACAAAAAGATTCGTTTATTACAGCAGGCTAATCGGAGGATGAAGCATAAAATCAACTCAATGAAAACGTTGATGGATCATTTGAGAGAAAAATCCTTGATATCAGAAGCTTCAGCAGCAACCATATCGGTATATACTCTTCTTTATTTCAGTATCGTAATGAGTTCATTACAGTACCTACTAAAAACAGTGCTGCGGCGAACTCATTATAGCATTGTTTTCAGTTATATTTTTCGTTCTTTGGTTGTCAACACTGACTTCCGATCCTATCAAATTTCAATACACGACAATTGTCAAGATAATATACTTCAGATATAGCCCAAGACATACAAAAATTTTAATGAATATTCCTAAATCTGTCAATTTTTGTAACAGTTACAGCAACTGCCAAGATACAATAAAATCACTAGGATGTATAATTTGAATATTTAATTGAATTTCAACAGCATTTCACCAAATTTGACTGAACTAGAGAAAATATCGTCAAGTACTCATTGCAGAATTGGCTCCTATTTCAACAGTCATGCTTTCATGATGGAATAGAAAGCCACTCTGCAACTTGTTTCAGAATATACTGTTATATAGCAATACGATCAACTCAAAGAACCATGACTTTTCAGGCATCCATCAATGCTGGACCAGCAAGTGATATATTCGATAGAATGTTAAAAGGACCGACTAAGCAAATATACACTCCTTCGTTAAGAGCTTTTGCATTAACTCTGGCCTTTTATTCTCCAAAAGGATACAACTATGTTCGAAAGACTTTCAACAATAGTCTACCTCATTTAGATACTCTCTCGAAGTGGTACAAATCTGTGGATGGAAGTCCAGGTTTTACAAATGAAGCACTGACTGCCTTAACTCTACGACAAAAAGAAGTATCTTATCCTTTGTTGTGTAATCTTGTTATGGATGAAATGTCCATCAGACGTCAAGTTGAATGGACAGGTTCCAAATTCACAGGATATGTTGATCTGGGTATCAACTTGGATTCTGATATTCTACATGAAGCTCGGGAAGCATTAGTGTTCATGCTAGTATGTCTGAATGGATCCTGGAAAGTGCCTGTGGGATATTACTTAGTAAATGGATTAGGGGCCACAGAAAAAGCAGAGATAGTGAAAAAATGCCTTAGTTTTCTACATGAGAGCGGAATACAAGTCACTTCATTGACTTTTGATGGTGCCCCTTCTAATTTTTCAATGGCTGAAAAATTGGGAGCAGATTTCAGTGATCCATCAAATTTGATAACAAAATTTCAGCACCCAGTTACACAGAATGATATATATATTATGCCTGATGCCTGCCACTTGATAAAGTTAGTCCGGAATTGTTTTGCCTCCCAAAATGGATTGAAAAACAAAGAGAACAAGGAGATCAAATGGAGTTTCGTATCAAATTTGGTTGAAAAACAAAAGATTGAAGGTCTCCATGCTGCAACAAAATTAAGGCAGAGACATTTAGAGTGGATGAGAGATAAAATGAAGGTGCGATTGGCAACTCAGACCCTGAGCAAGAGTGTTAGTGATGCTTTAGATTTCTTGAGAGATGATCTCAGTTGTCTTGAGTTTCAAGGATCAGAAGCTACGTCTGAGTTCATTCTGAAATTCAACAACTTATTTGACATCTTCAATTCAAGAAACACTTGTGCAAAATATATTTTCAAAAAAGCAATAAGTATTAGCACACTAGAAATCTTCATGAACTACATGATGATGATGACAGATTATATACTCACATTAACATTAAATGGGGTACCTATTACAAAAAGTGGAAGAAAAACAGGATTTCTAGGTTTCCTGATTGGTATGAAGAGTTTGCAACAAATGATCAACAAATATATTATTGAAGATAAATGTCTGAAATATCTCCTAACATATAAGCTGTCACAGGACCATTTAGAGCTCTTCTTTGGGTGTATAAGAAGCAAAGGCGGCCATAATAATAACCCTACTGCTAGACAATTCGAGGCAGCATACAAGAGGTTGATAGTTCACTCACAAATATCAGCTTCGAACACAGGAAATGCCATTAACTTGGAAAGCATCAGCATTCTTACATGTGGATCTAAAAGTAGCATAACGTCAACAGAACATTCAGCCAATATGGAAAACACTGAGAGTTATATGGAGTTGATGGAATGTATTGTCAAAGATATGGAGAGATATGACTATGCATCTTCAGCAGCATGGAATCTCACAACGTACACAGAAGATATTGTGGGATATATTTCGGGATATGTGGTTCGGATTCTTGAACGATTCATTTCTTGCCGAAAATGTCTTGACCTCTTAAGAAATGATATGGATATCTCTCTTCTGCAAAAAAGAAAGACCTATGGTAAATTAGTTCAGGCTAGTCAGTTAGTAATTGATGTCTGTAAAGAGGCAGAAAAATTCTTTAAGTTTTTTAATAAAACTTCTAGTATATTTCATAGAAAAGTGGAGCATTTATTACCAGTATTGGTGAATAAAACTATGCATAATATTCCAACTTACATTTTGGATCATTTTCAAAATCATCTTTTTGATGAAAATGTTATTGATGGACATTCTGATCAATTGATGAAGTATATTTTAAAAAATTATTTTAGAATTAGAATCCATCATGAATGTACAAAACTTCTAGATGAATCCAGAAAGAAAAGGACGAGATTCATTAATACTAAACTGATTTTGTTTAGAAATGAATAGATTTTTGTTCATGTAACCACTACTATCCACAACGAACTTCTGTTTTAGGAAAGACCATGTCACTGTGGACATCTGATTTCTAGGAGAGTTAATTGACCTCATTTCTGTACTAACACCCCAATAGATGTTCTTATGTATCCATCAAGAGATTCATGGAAGAGCATGATATCCAAATTATTTGAATTTTTTTATCAGAGATCAAGTGACTATGAACCATCTGATTCCTACACAAATCATTGAATCCCATTGCTATTCTAACATCCCAAGGAGCGTCCTTTACCTGATTCCAAAAACGATGCAATGGACCCCTTTGCTGTGATAACAAACCAAGAGCCGTTTTCTAATAACAATTGAGCTGACACCTAGGGCTCATGGATCTTGCCCCTGTTGATCCAATTCAAGATTTATTTATTATTTTTTATTCATTCTGTGTGCTTTTTCACCTATTATGTTATTGTTGATTCCTTGTTATGTTCCATTCATTTTCTAGGGGTTTTTTATGCCATCGTGCTTTTTCCCCTTCATTGTTAATTTTTTTTGACCTGCAATAAAAAAATCTCGTTTTCTGGGTCAAATTTTGATTTATTCATCCTCTTTTTTCCCCCACCTATTCACTTATCTGAATTGATTAAGACATAACTGAGACCTGACCATTCTGATAAATCGCATTAATGGGTTTAATTCTGATCTGGGGTCCTTCAGACACCAACGCAGTAGTAGTTTGTCTTATTTCAATAATATTTGTCACTTTTTGGACAGACAAAATGGGGAATATTATTTACGAATAATGTTTTTATGGAATTTCATGAGTGATAAAGATGTATCGAAGAAAATGTTGATTAATTTTTTAATATATTTTATGTACTGGATTAGTTGTTACATCAAATTATGTATTTTTTTCAGCATATCATGGGATACACCTTAGTTTATACATCTTTTTCTTACATTTTGCTATTTAGCTGATATTGACTAATATTCTTAGTAAACTTTTTGGCGCTCTTGTTCAAATGAACAGAGTGATTATGAATTTGCCCAAATGTCTGTAATTTTCGATTTCTTTGCGTGCTTGATACTAGTAGAACATCGAGCTATTGTTTTGCCTAAATGTTTTATTTTCGAATGTCGAGCCGAAAATGGTCTCAATCAATTGGGTTCGACTTCCTGATGAAGAATCCTTGACCAAATTTGAGTAAGTACGGTCGTAAACTCTCTATCTTCCGAAGGAAATGATCTAGAGTTTTCATATTTTCAAAATAGGTTGATTGTCCAAATATCTCGTACAAGTTCGTTATTGAGCCAATCCATCGAATAGTTTCAAGTTATTAGGATCTGAAATTTGATTTTTGAAATAATTCCTAGAATATTCATCCGATAAATTTGTACCTTGAAAGATATTTGGATGGCGTTGAAATAAAAGGGTTCGCCAAATTTTGAGGAAATCGACACGATATAAAATTTAAGAAAAAAAATTTCAATACTTGATATCCCATCAGATTCCTTAAAACTCAACAAAAATTCGTACATAAATCGAGGTTACCGATAATTTGTATACCCCAGAATTTTATCGTCGTAGCTTAGTTTTTGAAAAAAAAAATCTACTTCAATCAACGATTTGAACCGATATTTTTCAACTCCATTTGAATGAGAAAAGCACTAACTTATTATCACTCTAATCCCAATCAGAATATCTAAAGCACTAACGTTATGTTAGAAGTTTGAAGCTCTCGTTCAATAGACGATTGGAATTAGGATTTCTTACTTCAACGTCATCCAAATATCTTCCAAGTTACAAATTGATCGGATGAATATTAGAGGAATTATTGGGAAAATTAAATTTCAAATGCTAATAACTTCTGAACTATTCGATAGATTTGGCCCAATAACGAACTTGTCCGAGATATTTGGACAATCAACCTATTTTGAAAGTATGAAATCTCTAGGTCGTCTCCTTCGGAAAATAGAGAGTATACGGCCGGCCGGATATACTCAAGTTTGACCACGGATCCTTCATTAGGAAGTCGAACCCAATCGATTGAGACCAATTTCGGCTCGATATTCGAACATTACAAACATTTGGGCAAAACGATAGCACGCTGTTCCACTAGGAACAAGCCCGCAATAAAATGAATAATAAAATAATTCTCGAAATAAATAATATTATTATATCGAGAACCACCTATCTGATTAATTTTAAACCTAAATATTCGTAACATACTTATGAATTCTCAAAACACATTTCAAAGCAAATTTAATATATTGCAAATGATTACACCTACTAACTCGTTGATATGCATTAAAATGGACAAATATCCAATCTCAAAAGACAGCCACTCTGTCTCTACGCCACTGGAGGTGACTAATTCCAAATTTACGCGGACCTCATTTTTGCAACGTTGCCGGCTGGAGAACGTGCGACAGAGAAACCATAGTTCTTTCTCTGTCCCACTCATGGGACATCGTTACCCATGTTGGCTTCAACGATCACTGAATTTATCAATGAGATGCCGCGTCTCCCCCTTCTTTAGTCTAAGGTAATAAGGGTATTAGAGGATTTCACATAATGCACGCCGTATCGTACTTAGGCAGAACTCTGAAAAATCTTCGGAGATTTAATTCAGTGCGGGACTTGGACGAATTTTTGCGCGCGTGTTCCGCAAGGAACAGCGTGCTATCATTTCGTCACAATGTCTGTATTTTTCGATTTTTTTCTCGAAAATGGTCTCAAACGATTGGGTTCGACTCCCTGATGAAGAATTCGAGGTCAAATTCAATTCTGTCCGTCCGGTCCGGCCGGCTGTTAGCACGATAACTCTCGAACGGAACGACTTAGAGCGTTGAAATTTGCGGGGTAGTTTTGTAGCGTAAATATCTCGGACAAGTTCGTTAACGGGCGAAATCCACCAAGTCAAAACGTTTTTTATGAATATTTCCGGAACCGATCACTCGATCTTTCTGAAATTTGGCATCAAATTGTAGACTCATTACCTTTATATGCCTGCGAAGTTTTGTTATGACCGGACGGCCCTAAAGTGGCAAAAAAAAAATTTAAAATTTTAAAATTTTATTGTCACGATAACTCGAAAAATACTGATCTGATTAAATTGAAACTCAACCTAACTCTACTGCCAAGTTTCAAGTTTCAATACGATCGGTTAAATATTGTTGGAGATTCGAGCATTCTTGTGTGAGTTCAGTAGATGGGTGACCGTTGCCTCGATAACTTTCGAACGAAAGGAGATAGGCACTTGCAATTTTCAGGGTAGGTTGCGTATCCGAAAGGGAGAGTTGAGTTCGTTTTTGGGCATAATCGGTCTAACGGTTTCCGAGTTATACCCACCTGGAATATTATTTCCTTAATAACTCGAAAAATAAATATTCGATCGAATTGGTGCTTGGTAACTAGAAGTAAAAAATCAACATAAAGACGTGTTTAAAATTTTTTAAGAACCGTACCCCTAGAATATTTGAAAAAAATGACGAAAAAAAAAAAATTTAAGAACCGTACCCCTAGAAATTTAAAAAAAAATCACGAAAGAAAAAATTGGTTCAAGCACTGACGTGAAGTCAGAAGCTTTTGCGCGTATGTTCTATTGTCCATTCTTCTGTATTGGACACCCTTAATTAATTTACCATGGTAAATTATGTTGTCCATTCTCCTGTATTGGACACTTAATTCGAATTTACCATGGTAAATTCGAATTAAGAGTGTCCAATACAGGAGAATGGACAACATAATTTAACATGGTAAATTCGATTAAGGGTGTCCAATACAGAAGAATGGACAATAGAACATACGCGCAAAAGCTTCTGACTTCACGTCAGTGCTTGAATCAATTTTTTTTGAGGTTCATGCTTCCTTTTCCGGGCATTTTTCGTTGTGCGCATGCGCAGATGAGAAGTCATTTAACTGCTGTAGTTTTCGTCAGAGAGGATTGGGGTTTTGGGGTGGCAGATGCTATTCCTCCATAGAATCCAGATCCCTGATGAGGGTCTGCGCATGAGTAGATTAAAGATGCGATATCTCCCGAACCACTAGTGTTGGAGAATCGGAGTTTTTTGTAAGGTGTGTTACTTTGAGAGGACTTTTAGCCGCGAGTAGATTACGCATGCGCAGAAGATAAGTGACTGTTTTTTAATTGGATGGGTTATGTTGGGAGTGCTGAGTCGATATTGTGAGGTTTTAAAAGAATATTCATAGCAATTCAGTTCAAGGACAAGTCAGTTTGGGGGATGTAGCGGTGTTTCCGAGTTAAAGTGTTCGTACCGTGGCCCTGGGGCTAATTTTGAAATTGATGTTACCCCTTACAGGCATTTTTCGTTATGCGCATGAGCAGACCATCTGTGATTTAACTGGTGGTGTTTTCGTCAGAGAGGATTGGGGTTTTGGGGTGGCGGATGCTATTCCTCCATAGAATCCCCTATTGAGGGTCTGCGCATGCGTGGATTAAAGATGTGCTATCTCCTGAACCGCTAGTGTTGGAGAATCGGAGTTTTTTGTAAGGTGTGTGATTTTGAGAGGACTTTTAGCCGCAAGTAGATTGCGCATGCGCAGAAGAGAAGTGACTGTTTTCGGGTTGTATGGGTTATGTTGGGAGTGCTGAGCCGATATTGTGAGGTTTCAAAAGAATATTCATGGCAATTCAGTGCAAGGACAAGTCAGTTTGTGGGATGTAGCGTTGTTTCCGAGTTAAAGTGTCCGTACCGTGGCCCTGGGGCTAATTTCGAAATTGATGTACCCTTTACGGGCATTTTTCGTTATGCGCATGAGCAGACCATCAGTGATTGAACTGCTGGTGCTTTCGTCAGAGAGGATTGGGATTTTGGGATGGCGGATGCTATTCCTCTATAGAATCCCCTGGTGAGGGTCTGCGCATGCGTGGATTCAAGAAGCGATATCTCCTGAACCACTAGTGTTGGAGAATTGGAGTTTTTTGTGAGGTGTGTAATTTTGGGAGGACTTGCAGCCACGAGTATATTGCGCATGAGCAGACGAGAAGTGAATGGTTTTGGGTTGTTTGGGTTATGTTGGGACTAATGAGCCGATATTGTGAGGTTTTAAAAGAATATTCATGTCAATTCAGTGCACGGACAGAAGTCAGTTACGGGGAAATAGCGTTGTTTCCGAGTTGAAATGTCTGTATTGTAGCCCTGAGGCAAATTTATAAATAATTTTATTCGGTAGATCTATATTAAAATACGTTCGGATTTGTAGAAGAGGCAATTGCTTTCCTGGCGGAGGTCCCACAACCGCAATTTTTTTTGATCTACAGTAAAGCTAACAGCCAAACTGTATTTATAGCTATATTTGTCGAAGGAACTTGAAAAAAAAAAGCACTGACGTGAAGTCAGTACTCTTTGGCGCGCGTATTCACGGTGGCTAATTTGTATTGAATGATGAGTACTTCAAGCTCAGTGGATAGAGCGAGCCGAAGATCTACCCAAAGGATAGTGGACACCATTCACTGTCGGTTCAAAAATTAACAGTGCTGTGTCTAAGCTGCCATCAGGATAGAGTAACAAAGTTGGAAAAGAACACAACTGACTCTCCTTAGTCGCACAAGCTCCTAGATGATTTGGGAGGGTCAGTATAATCCTAATCATGTTTATAGCACGCGCGCAAAAGCAGAGTGATTTAACGATGAAAGAAAAAGTGTAAAAAGTCAATCTGCTTTGGCGCGCGTGCTATAAACATGATTAGGATTATACTGACCCTCCCAAATCTTCTAGGAGCTTGTGCAACTAAGGAGAGTCAGTTGTGTTCTTTTCCAACTTTGTTACTCTATCCGGATGGCAGCTTAGATACAGCACTGTTAATTTTTGAACCAACAGTGAATGGTGTCCACTATCCTTTGGGTAGATCTTCGGCTCGCTCTATCCACTGAGCTTGAAGTACTCATCATTCAATTCAAATTAGCCACCGTGAATACGCGCGCCAAAGAGTACTGACTTCACGTCAGTGCTTTTTTTTTTAAGATTGCAAAATGATGGAGGTGTCTGTATAAAGGCTGGCGAACTTGGTGGTTGGCGGTGCGTGGATGCTACTTACCTGAACATATGTGGTAGATTCACTACAAAGACGAGATATCTAACACCAGAAGGAGGGCCTGTGTACCTACACCCGTGCGACGTAGATTGCCCCCTCCCCGTGGTGCACCCTGGGCAACGTCGTCTATATTGGGCGACGGCAAAACAATCTACATATTCTTTGGCAACCAGATAATCCTAGGATCTCCTGGTTATAAGAGTACACATGGAAGACAGAGATCACACTAGTGCCTCTTGGACTCTCAGATTAGAGAAATCCTTAATATCTGTCAATTCAACGTGAAGGGAATAAGTTGGTCCAAATGCCAATATATGTCAAAACTCCTCAGTAAGAACAAAATCGATATTGCGCTTCTGCAAGAAATGCACCTGGAAAATGAGGAGCAAGCTCGTCAAAGACCACAAATTCCAGGTTATGACATAATCGTAATAACATACCACCATACTTATGCCATAGCAACTTATGCCCGAAACGATATCGACAATGTAAAGCTGGTAGATACTTGCATATTTGAGAACACCCATAAGATCGTTCTAAGTGTTGGAGAAGTCCACGTTGTCAACATCTACAAACCCCCCGCAATCCGCTGGTGCAATGAAATCCTCCAAGCATACTCTCACCCATCGATATATGCAGGAGACTTCAATAGTCACCACAGTAATTGGAGATATCGAGAAACCGATAATAAGGGCGAACATATTCTTGGATAGGCAGAACAGCACAACCTTCACCTAGTGTTCGATGCTAAAGAGAGGAACACATTTAGATCTCGTGTCTGGAATACAGAGTCAAATCCTGATCTGGCTTTTGTATATACTAGCAGGAAATGCCAACCTTATCGAATATCCAGATACGGAATTTTCTAGGAGTCTGCACCGCCCAGTTGTTCTTGAAATGGGCAAACAGATCCCCATAATTAAATCGTTTCCAAAACCTAGATGGAACCGCTTCAGAAAGCTGACTGAAACTCTTTCAAGTCAGACCTAGACAAGTGCCTTGGTTAGGTCCCACCTGTAGCTTTCATTTATAACAGATTCGTCGGTGCAATTATTTCTTCTGCTAAGAAACACATCCTGAGGGGCTTCCGCAAGGAGTATATACTGGGATGGTCTGAGCAAAGCAATCAACTTTATCAGGATTTCGTTGATAGTGGCGATCCTGAGATAGCTGATGATCTTCTGAGTTCCTTTGACGCAGCTCGAAGACTAAAATGGATAGAGACCGCCACGAATACTGACTCTGAGCATTCTAGCCGTAAAGCCTGGAATCTTCTAAAGAAGCTTGGTGCCAGTCAACTGGTCGCCAAGAATCAATCTTCAGTCACAGCGGACAACGTGACCACCCAAATAATCGACCTGTCAAGAGCTCCTCAATACCGCCAGCATACGAAAATAATTAAACGCGAACTAAAGGCGTTAAAACAGTCAAACAGAGTTAGCCGACCTCTCTGGAGAATTTAGTGTCGATGAGGTGCGTGCAGCGACTCTCAGTCTGAAGGTGGGAAAAGTTCCTGGATTTGATGGAGTCCACAATGAGTTTCTCATCAACTGTGGCCCTTGCGCTAGACAGTGGTTGACAACATTTTTTTCACTGACATTCTGAATACGAGTAGACTGCCTAATGAATTTAAAAGAGCAAAAATAAATGCAGTACTAAAACCTGGAAAGCCAAATTCTCGAGCTGACAGCTACAGACCAATCTCTCTTTCTAGCTCCTGCTACAAATTTCTGGAAAGACTTATACTGAATAGAATCCAAGAGAAATTAATTGCGAATACCACAATCGAACAAGCTGGATTTAGACCGGGTAGAAGCTGCACGGACCAAGTGATGGGTCTGAAAACATTCATTGATTCTGGATACCAGGAATGTCTCAAAACCACGACGGTGTTCATAGACTTATCAGCTGCTTATGATACAGTCTGGAGAGGAGGTCTGCTCTATAAATTTCTGAGTGTGATCCCCAGTAGAAAGCTTGGTGGTCTCTTGAACAACAGGCTCTCTGATCAAAAACTCCAAGTGATCATGTATGGCAAAGCGAGCAGATAGAGAATTCTAAATAATGGCCTTCCTCAAGGCTCCGTAATTGCTCCCGCCCTGTTTAATCTGTACATTGATGATCTTCTTGCAACAAATGCTCAGAAATTTGCGTACGCCGATGATCTGGCTATAGCTGTGAAATTCAAATTTCGTGATACATCAGAGAGAATATTGGAGAAAGATCTCGAAGCTATAGATATGTATTATAGAAAATGGGTTCAAGCCCTGTGGACAGGAGCTTTCTGGCGATCTAGTTCAAACAGACAAATTATATCTCCGAAAGTATTGGTTTCTCAGATTTGGGAATTATATCAATGTATTCTTATGATAGAACTGCATCATAAAGGAAATTCAATTCAAATAATAGTTTATTTATCAAGATTAAATGAGCAATCTGAGAATGAGAACTGCACCATGGAAGAAATCGAATTAAATCAGGCCAATTTTGCCCAATAACGAACTTAACCGAGATATTCATCTCCCTAAACTACTCTGAAAATTTCAACTACCTAGCTCATTCCGTTGAGAGTTATTGTAGAAATTTTTTTTCAAATTTTGAATTTTTTTTTTACACTTTGCGGTATTCTGGTCAGAAGAAAACTACATATGCGTATAAAGGTCATGATCCTACAATTTGATGCTAAATTTTAGATACATCGAGTGATCGGTTTCGGAAATATTCATAAAAAATATTTTTACTAAAATCGGCCATAACTCCGAAACCGCTCGATGGATTTCGCCCATTAACGAGTTCGTCCGAGATATTTACGCTCCAAACCCACTTTGCAAATTTCAATCCGCTAACTCCTTTCATTCGAGAGTTTTCGTGCCTACGGCCGGCCGGCCGGACAGAATCGATTTCGACCTCGGATTCTTGATCAGTGAGTCGAACCAAATCGTTTAAGACCATTTTCATCGAAAAATTCGAAAATTACAGACATTTGGGCAAATTGGTAAGCACTCAGTTCAGAGGAACTAGAGCGCCAACAAGTTTCGTATGACAATTGTCCAAAACAGGTTTAAAGTACCTACAAATAGTAGATATTTCATAAAACATGTATGAAAGAAGAGTAATAATGAAAAATTACCTTGTAATCGATCTAAAATTTCCTGATCTACGTTCACCTAATTTTCTCCTCTCTCGAACTACAGAATTATGCTTTCAATATATACATTCTATTTGCATTCTATGTCTATGGATGAAAAGCAGTCTCACTACTCTCAGATCTCTTACTTCATGTTCCGTTCCGAAATGTAAGTCTTTTCTGAGAAAAAATAATTTCGTAGCAAACAACTGAGATTTTTCTCACTTCGCTCACATTTCGGAATACACTTTATTCTCATAATTCTTCGATTGATTAGATAATGTCATGTCTCAGGAAAATAAGTTGACATCATGACAATTCATACATAGAATAATTATATCATTCTGTGAAAACGTAGAAATACGATTTATTTGTGAAATTTTGAAAAATCATATCTCCGAAAGTATTAGCTTGTTAGAGTTGAGAATAAGATCATTGGATTCTTATGGTAAAACTGCTTAGTGAAAAAAATTTAAGTTGGAATTTGTTCTGTAAAAGAAAATTTTTTTTTTGTTACTCCGAAACCAACTGTCCGATTTTGCCCAGTAACGAACTTAGCTGAGATATTTATCTCCCAAACCTACTCTGAAAATTTCAACTGTCTAGCTCATTCCGTTCGAGAGTTATCGTGCCTACGGCCGGACATAATGAATTTCGTTCACGGATTCTTGATTAGTGAGTCGAACCAAATCGTTTAAGACCATTTTCATCGAAAAATTCGAAAATTACAGACATTTGGGCAAATTGATAAGCACTCAGTTCCGAGGAACTAGAGCGCCAAAAATGGAGACTATTTCCAAGTCCCAGCAAAACAGAGTGTTCTTTCTTCCACTTAAATGATAAACAGGCCAACCATGAGCCTGAAATATTCTGGAAAGGTGAACGCCTTAGGTAAAACCCGAATCCAAGATACCTGGGTATTACATTGGATAGAACGCTCTCCTTCAATAAACACCTGGATGATACGGCTGCGTAAATTCAAACTAGGATTAATATTCTGGAAAATTTATACGGAACTTCATGGGGGGTGAATGCCGAAACTCTGCGAAGTTCGGCAATGGGTCTCATCTTTAGCGTGGCTGAATATGGCGCTCCGGTTTGGATGAACAGCTACCATGTTTCTAAGGGGTCTGCGCAACTCAACAGGAGCTTGCGAATTATATCGGGATGCATTAAACCTACTCCAACTTATTGGCTCCCAACTCGCAGTCACATTATGCCACCAAATGCCCGCCGAAGAGAGGTTCTCCTACGAGAATATAAAAATTGGTTCAAGCACTGACGTGAAGTCAGAAGCTTTTGCGCGTATGTTCTATTGTCCATTCTCCTGTATTGGACACTCTTAATCGAATTTACCATAGTAAATTATGTTGTCCATTCTCCTGTATTGGACACTTAATTCGAATTTACCATGGTATATTCGAATTAAGAGTGTCCAATAAAGGAGAATGGACAACATAATTTATCATGGTAAATTCGATTAAGAGTGTCCAATACAGGAGAATGGACAATAGAACATGCACGCAAAAGCTTCTGACTTCACGTCAGTGCTTGAACCAATTTTTTTTTTCGTGATTTTTTTAAAATTTTCTAGGGGTACGGTTGTTAAAATTTTTTTTTTCGTCATTTTTTTCAAATTTTCTAGGGGTACGGTTCTTACAACATTTTAAACATGTCTTTGTGTTGATTTTCTACTACTAGATACCAAGCACCAATTCGATCCAATATTTATTTTTTGAGTTATTAAGGAAATAATATTCCAATTGGGTATAACTCGGAAACCGTTAGACCGATTATGCCCACAAACGAACTCAACTCTCCCTTTCGGATACACAACCTACCCTGAAAATTGCAAGTCCCTATCTCCTTTCGTTTGATAGTTATCGAGGCAACGGTCACCCATCTACTGAACTCACACAAGAATGCTCAAATCTCCAACAATATTTAACCGATCGTATTAAAACTTGAAACGTGATAGTAGAGTTAGGTTATGAAGGCTCTTGCAAAATTTCAGCAATTTCAAACCAATAGTTACTGATATATATAATTTTTTTTTTATTTTCAATGATTTATTAAAAATTTTCAACAAATGCTATTCTCACCAAATTTTGCAAACATTTTCGCGTTGGCATTCTACAGCTAATATCTATGTTTGAATTCAATCGGTTCAGTATTTTTCGAGTTAATGAGGAACAAAAACCACCAAATTTCAAAAAATTTTAGATGGCTATAACTCTGAAACCGTTTGGCCGATTATGCTCACAAACTAACTGAAATGTCGCGTTCTAGTGCAAATCGTAACGTGAAAATATCAAGCCGCTATCTCATTCCGTTCTGAAGTTATCGTGACAACAAGAATATTTTTTAATAATTTTTTTTAAATTTTCTAGCCATACGATTCGCATAAAATTTCACAAACGTGCTAAGGTTCATATTCTACAACTACCCACCAAGTTTCAATTCGATCGGATTTATATTGGTTGGAAACAAAATTATTACTCGGAAACCACTGGGCCGATTATGCCCATTAACGAACTTGTCCGTCGTATTGGGATGCGCCACCTACCCTGAAAATTTCAAGTTGCTAGCTCTTTTCGTTCTCAAGTTATCGTGGCAACGGTCGGACGGCCGGCCGGACAGAATCAAATTTGACCTCGAATTCTTCATTGAGGAGTCGAACTTAATCGTTTGAGACCATTTTTGTCAAAAAATTCGAAAGTTACAGACGTTTGGGCAAAACTATAACGCGATGTTCCCCAGAACATACGCGCAAAAATTAATGGATAACCCGGAGCTGCCTATCCATAACCATATACCCACTGCTTGCCTAACCAGATTAAAATCCAGACATCCGCAAATCAAGACCGCTCAGGCACAGCATGAAAATGATTTCAGGGGTCTCCAGGAATCGGAAGCAAGCTGGAGGGAGGAAGCCTCCCCAGATGCACTTGAATTTATAAACACCCAAAAAGAGCCTGCGGGATTCGACTTGCCTCGCAAAGTATGCAGGACGGCAAACAGAATTCGAACGGGACACGGTGTCTGCGCAGATATGCTGTATAGGTGGAATAAACAACCCTCGCGCAACTGTGAATGTGGAGCAACCTATCAAACAATAAAACATTTATATTAAGACTGCACACTTACGGCTTACCAGGGACCAAGTTCGGATATATATTATCTTCCCCCGACAGCGCTTGAGTGGATACTGAACTTACCTGTTAGTTTGTGATAGACGTTTGTGGACTTGTTACTTACAAATGCTCTCTTTTTTGGCGCTCTAGTTCCTCGGAATAGAGTGCTTATCAATTTGCCCAAATGTCTGTAATTTTCGAATATTTGGCTGAAAATGGTCTCAAACGATTTGGTTCGACTCACTGATCAAGAATCCGAGGCCGAATTCGATTCTGTCCGGCCGGTCGGCCGTAGGCACGATTACTCTCGAACGAAAGAAGTTGGAGGATTAAAATTTGCAAGGGGGTTTGGAGCGTAAATATCTCGGACGAGTTCGTTAATGGGCGAAATCCATCAAGCGGTTCCGGAGTTACGGCTGATTTTAGTAAAAATATTTTTTATGAATATTTCCGAAACCGATCACTCGATCTATCTGAAATTTAGCATCAAATTGTAGAATCATGACCTTTATTCGCATATGTAGTTTTCTTCTGACCAGGTTACCGCAAAGTGTAAAAAAAAAATTGTTAAATTTGAAAAAAAAATTTCTACAATAACTCTCGAACGGAATGAGCTAGGCTAGGTTAGGGAGATGAATATCTCGTTTAAGTTTGGCATTCGGCAAAATAGGCCAGATCGTTTCGGAGTAACGAAAAAAAATTTTTTTTAAGTAACAAATTTCAAATTAACTTTTTAAGTTTCACCATAAAAATCCATTGATATAATTTTCAACTCCAACAAGCTAATACTTTCGGTGATATGATTTTTTTCGAAATTTCAATAATGAATCGTACTTCTATGTTTTCACAGAATGCTATAATTATTCTATCTAAGCTTTATTATATGATCTATGTTCATACTCGTACATGTCATCCAGTTCTATAAGAGAGAGTCAAATTCATTTCAGCTATTTTAATTTGATTTCTTCCATGGTGCAGTTCTCATTCTCAGATTACTCATTTAATCTTGATAAATAAACTATTATTTGAATTGAATTTCCTTTATGATGCAGTTCTATCATAAGAATACATTGATATAATTCCCAACTCTGAGAAACTAATACTTTCGGAGATATAATTTGTCTGTTTGAACAAGTGCGCCAGAAAGCTCCTTCCACAGGGCTTGAACCAATTTTCTCATCTTCATCTCTGTATGTTCCTACACTTATTCTTCTGTGTTTTTGATGTTTCAGTTCGAGTTTTAATTTCGTGTTTTTGCGCATATGTTCTGGGGAACATCGCGGTATCATTTTGCCCAAATGTCTGTAATTTTCGAATTTTTCGCCGAAAATGGTCTCAAACGATTGGGTTTGACTTCCTGATCAAGAATTCGAGGCAAATTTGATTCTGTCCGTCCGGCCGTCTGGCCGTTGCCACGATAACTTGATAACGGAAAGAGATAGCGGCTTGAAATTTTCAGGGTTGCTGGCGCATCCCAATACGACGGTCAAGTTCGTTAATGGGCATAATCGGCGCAATAGTTTCCGAGTAATAATTTGTTTTTCAACTAATATAAATCCGATCAAATTAAAACTTGGTGAATTGTTGTAGAATATAAACTTAAGCACGTTTGTGAAATTTTGTAAGAATCGTGTTTAAAAAATTATTAAAAAATATTATTTATGACACGATAACCTGAGAACGGAAACAGATAGCAGCTTTAAATTTCCAGGTTCGGTTGTGCATCTGAATGCGACATTCGGATTTGTCTATAGGTATAATCGGCCAAACGGTTTTGGAGATATACCCATCTGAAATTTTGTTGTTATTTCCTCAATAACTCGAAAAATACGAAATCGATATAATTCAAACATGGTTATTAGTTGAAGAATGCCAACGCAAAAATTCTTGCGAAATTTCGAGAGGATGGTATCACTAGAAAATTTCAAAAAATCATTGAAAATAATTGAAAAAAGTTCTAGGTATCAGAAACTATTCGTCCGGCATCGCTGAAATTTTGCAAGATCCTTCAGAACCTAACTCTACTGCAAAGTTCCAAGTTTGATTACGATCGGATCCATATTGTTTGAGATCCGAGCGTGAGTTCGGTAGCTGGATGGGACTCGATGAAATTTTCCGAGAACCTTCAAAACCATGAATGTCATGATGACATATTAAAATATATCATCCATTTTCGGGATGATTTTTTCATAACAAATCTATGGAAGATAATAGCCCTACATAAGTGTCCTGTAGGCAACTAAATATTGAAGTTTAAAATATTGAATTTCTATGAACAAGCGTGAAAATCTTTGAAAAACAGCGAAGGCGATTCTTCTTCAAGAGATCCATGCGCGTACAAACGAGTATATTTGTGAGAGGGGACTCTTGAAAGGTTATGTATTATTTTTAATATGATATCGCTGAAATTTTGCTGAAGGCTTCAATACTTAACTTTAAATTAACCACACTTTCTGATCTTGTGAGGTAAGAGGCTCATTTGTCGATATTAAATCTCGTGATGGGTAGAGAGGCATTTTTTGCCAGTTTTTCTATCACTAATGAGAATATATCTTTATGTTTTACCTCAACACCTTCAGATCTATCATGGGCATTTATTGGTTAAGAATAAGTAATTGAATATTACTGTAATTCAATTGAATTTCATTCATTATGTTAGTAACTAAACTTAGAAATTTCTTTACTTCGATTATTTAAATACCTATGGCGTTAATTCTAGCAATATTTTTCTACAATAATTATATGAATTCTTATCCCAAAGAAGAATTGAAAATAGACAGTGTGTTAATTTTTTCATCATTGCATTCTATCCTGACTTCACGAAAAAAAAATTGGTTCGAGCACTGACGTGAAGTCAGGAGCTTTTGCGCGTATGTTCTATTGTCCATTCTCCTGTATTGGTCACTCTTAATCGAATTTACCATGGTGAAATCTATTGTCTGTTCTCCAGTATTGGACACTCTTAATTGAATTCACCATTGTAAATTCGATTAAGAGTATCCAATACAGTAGAACAGACAATAGAATACACGTGGATCCTAATTTGAAATTAATGTGGAATGGAAGGATGAAGCAATTGAGGGGAGGAGAAGAGGAAGTAGGGAGAAGAGAAAGGGATAAAAAGAAGGGGTGGGTTGAACGGAAAGGTGGAGAATAGGAAGGAGAGGGATGTTGATGATTCATGTTAATTGGAAATTAATCTTAAAATCAAAAATATCAGCATTTTATTCTTCATGAATTCATATTGATTTCATCTTCTTCCCAGGCCTCTAATAATGGTTTAGTTTGTACTGCTGTCCTGCAAAAAAATATATTATAAACATTTATACTACATTGCACAGATATGATATAGTGTTGATTTCACGGCGAAAATAATTCTCATTAATTTTATTCAATTAGTTTTGCTTCATGTGGTTATTTCAAATCATTTTTAACTGTACATAATTAGTGGCATATTCGATCTTATCTGATGCCGCAGAATGCATAAAGGTTAATCCATATTACCATTCTCAAATATTTTGATGCACGATGTGGATCATTTGATGCGTCATAAATGAACAAATTCATATTATCAGACACCTACCGGATGCCGTATGGGCAGAGCCTGATGTATACGAATAATGGCATTTTCACCACATGCGCAGTAAAGTAAAAGCGTTCCTTCTGTACGATTAATAAATAAATAAATAGGGTCTTGTGTTCCAACGAGCTTGTGGAGCTGTGTTGAAATATACAGGGTGAGTCTTTGACCACTGCATTAATTTTAACCAAAGATTCCTCTCATCAAATGAAACACTTTTTTCATTTGCCATTTTTTCCAGATTCGGCTCAGGTTAAAAGTTACAAGCGTTTAAAGATTTCACAATGTGCTAATACACTCCCGCATACAAATTATCTATGACATTGTTGGCGGAGGAGAATAAGGCATGGTAACGTGGTTTACAGCTTGATTCGGGAGTCCAACGCTCAGGGACGGATCCATAAAAGTAGTGAAATTTCTGGAGTTTTCCATTTTAAAACATTCAGTGAAGAATATCTCGAAACCGGTGCGTTTAAGGAGAAATGATGAAGAATAATATAATATTCTAAAATGTTGGAATATTCTTGAAATGACTGAAGAAAAACTTTATATGCTTTCCTTATGCTAATTTCGTTTAGTTTTATGAATCCACGAGTCCATAACTAGAAAACCAGTAGAAGTAGAAAATAACTAATATTTGGAAAATATGTATCATAGTTATAGAAAACTTTAGGCCAACATTCATTTCATTCGGAAAAAGGATGTCAAAGCTACAAAATTAAAACTGATATTTTTTCAATATTTCAACAGCCTGTATCTTTTTACCTGAGCTGAATTTGGAAAAATGTTAAATGAAAAAAGTGTTTCATTTGATGAGAGGAATTTTTGGTTAAAATTAATGCAGTGGTCAAAGACTCACCCTGTATATGTTAGTGGACATTGGTTCGGACTTCTAGGTCTTTGGAAATAACGGTGTGAATCTAGCAGCCATTTTCTAGCAGCCAAAGACCATTGGCCTCGGTGATAATTCCAAATAAATAATTAATTCCATTGCTCTAGGATATGCAATGAATAGATTGATGGATACTTTTAATCCATTCATCCACAGACCACCCAAAGCATATGGACACCAAATTACACTATATTATACCAATATATGTATACGTATCGTAATGATATAATCATAAAGAGAAGTAAATATTCTCATGAATGCCCATCAAAAATGGTTAGCCAGGCTGATATTTTGCAGATACACTTCTGATAGGAATGAGAAAAAAATATATAGAGCTGGTTGGTTTGCAGGCCGTCTAAGGGGTAGTTCATTCACCCTTGTTAATTTCACTAAAAATCCCAAAATGCACCACTCAAAAATACTTAGTCAGGCAAACATTTGGCACAGGCACTTCTTATAGGTAAGAGAAAAACATATCAAAATTTGGTTGATTTTCAGGGCGTCTAAGGGATAGTTTACAGTTGACGATTTGTCGAAAAATCTCAAAATGAACCCTTAGAAAATATTTTGCCAGGCTGATATTTGGCATAGACACTTTTGGTACGAAAGAGTAAAACATATCAAGATTTCGTTGATTTGCAGGGCTTCTAAAAGGTAGTTCAAACTCTCGTCAATTTCCAGAAGAATCCCAAAACTGCCGTCAAATACATTCAACCAGACTGATATTTGGCACAGGTACTTTTGATACGAAAGAGCAAAACATTTCTACCCCTTAGACGTCCAGCAATTTAAACAACCTTTGATATGTTTTCTTTTAACTATAAGAATTGCCTATGCCATATATCAGAAGAGAATCTGCGAAATGTCAGCCTAGCTAAACATTTTTGAAGGGCATTCATGAGAATATTTACTTCTTTGTATAATGGTTTCATTATCATACGTATACAGGGTGTTCCATCTCGTATATTTCTTATCCCATAGTGATTGAAAACATTTGCTGAAACACGTCGAATGATTTTGTTTGGGGGCCATCTTTTGACGTATATTTGAGGCTTGAACGAGCAACCCCCTAAGAGGGGGCGCTTCAACCCCTTGAAATTGAATAGGGGAGAGGGGTTGAATGATGCTTCATTTGAAAGGTGTTGGAAGCTTCTTTAGAACGGTGTGTGAAAATCGTAATACGAAACGGCATACAAAGAATATCTGGCTAACTTTCAAGATAATATAAGATCTGATCCTACTACAGTGGAAGGGAACTACCAGAATAGTAGGTGTGATGTACAGCAGTGATGTCCCTCATGAGGATCCGCAGGATGTATTAGCAGAACATTTCTCGGAGACAGTAGTTGATGCGGGAGTTCTTGTAGGGGAATGCTTGACACCCTTTACTCAGCTTCCATTAGTCCCAAAATTATAAGTTTCTGAAGAGGAGGTCCACTCGATTATGTAAAAATTTCCCAATAAAATCCCAGCTGGAGATGATGGTATTCCGTCCTTCGTCATAAGAGACTGCAGTTCTATCCTTGCTGAGCCTCTTCATCATATAATAGATTTGAGTCTTAAAACCTACACTTTTCCAAATAGGTGGAAGCGAACTCGAGTAGTCCTCATTTTCAAAAAAGGATACAAGTCTCTGTTTTATGTTTATAGACTGTTTTCGACATTGTCCAATTTTCCGAAGGTCCATGAAGAGGTGCACATACTTTAATGTTAGCTCCCATCTATCCACAAAGCAGCTCGGATTTGATCGTGGAAGATCTACGGTGACAAACTTGGGGACGATATCACAGTATATTGCGGAGTGCTTGGATGACGGTAGTCAGGTTGATTTGGTAGATACCGATTTGCAAGAGCCTTCATAACCTAACTATACTGCCAAGTTTCAAGTTTTAACACGATCGGTTGAATATTGTTGGAGATTCGAGCATTCTTGTGTGAGTTCAGTAGATGGGTGACCGTTGCCTCGATAACTTTCGAACGAAAGGAGATAGGGACTTGCAGGGTAGGTTTCGTATCCGAAAGAGAGAGTTGAGTTCGTTTTTGGGCATAATCGGTCAAACGGTTTCCGAGTTATACCCACCTGGAATATTATTTCCTTGATAACTCAAAAAATAAATATTCGATCGAATTGAAGCTTGGTAACTAGCAGTAGAAAATCATCATAAAGACGTGTTTAAAATTTTGTAAGAACCGTACCCCTAGAAAATTTGAAAAAAATGACGAAAAAAAAATTTTAAGAACCACACCCCTAGAAAATTTCAAAAAAATCACGAAAAAAAATATTGGTTCATGCACTGACGTGAAGTCAGAAGCTTTTGCGCGTATGTTCTATTGTCCATTCTTCTGTATTGGACACCCTATATCGAATTTACCATGGTAAATTATGTTGTCCATTCTCCTTTATTGGATACTCTTAATTCAAATTTACCATGGTAAATTCGATTAAGGGTGTCCAATACAGAAGAATGGACAATAGAACATACGCGCAAAAGCTTCTGACTTCACGTCAGTGCTTGAACAAATTTTTTTCGTTATCTTTGTGGTTGCTGCCAATTAAATTAATGTTGTCCACTTGTATGTGGAGGGATCATTATTTTATTTGATTTTTGCTTGTAGGTTATTTCACGGATGTTGATAATATGTAACACTTATATTTAACATGTTATCCAGAAATTGGAATATTCCTGTTGGGTGCAATGAAGAATTATTATTATTAAAGGCAGGGACGGGCCGAAGCAAAATTTTGGGGGGGGAAAGCATTAAAAATTTCCAACTGTCCATGAAGGAAGGAAGGGGGGGGGGGTTGTCCGACTGCTTTAAAAATTTTCCAACTTTTTTTTAAAATTCAACTCCGTTCGAAATTGGGGAGACAACAACCCTCTCTTTTCAAGGGGCCCGTCCCTGGTAATGGTTATTCCTGACAATTTTCGAAACCCAGAACATCAAAACTTGTTTTGAAACCTATCTATTTCTATTATTAAAAGAAGGAGCAATCTGTGTACTCACATATTTACGTTTCTAAACTAAATAAAAAAAAGCTTTCTAAAATGCCGGTCGACATTGAGAAATAGCTCAAATTGGTACCAGATGGACATCCTTGCCGGCTACACACATTGTGCCAAAACTATTCAATATTGAATTTACGACAACAGGAATGTGTACAAGGGTACATGGTGTTATTCCATGTTATCCCGTTCCTATTATCTGTCTTCTTTGAATTTATCCGGTCAGGCGGTCAAATTCCTTCACATTTAATAACAATTTTTTCGGAAGTATTCCAACTCCAATGAAATTTTTTCAACTGCTTCGAAATTTTTTCCAACTCCTTCGAAATTTTTCCAACTGCTTCGAAATTTTTGACAACTCCTTCGAAATTTTAGCCAACTCCTTAGAAATGTATACAACTGTGTTGAAAATTTGCCAACTCCGTTGAAATTTTTCCAACTGCTTCGAAATTTTATCCAACTCCTTCGAAATTTTGCCAGCTGCTTTGAAATTTTTTCCAACTCAAACGAAATTTTTCCAACTTCTTCGAAATGTTAGCCAACTCCTTTGAAATTTATCCAACTTTGTTGAAAATTTGCCAACTCCGTTGAAATTTTTCCAACTGCTTCGAAATTTTTTCCAACTCCTTCGAAATTTTGTCCAAATCCTTCGAAATTTTGCCAACTGCTTCGAAATATTTTCCAACTCCAACGAAATTTTTCCACTGCTTCGATATTTTTGCAAGCTCCTTTGAAATGTATCCAACTGTGTTGAAAATTTGCCAACTCCGTTCAACATTGGGGGGATCATCCCCCCAACCCCCCCTATTATAAACCCGAAGCCGAGCTCCATTAGCCTGTGGAGGATCTCATCCACTAATAGGCTCCAAAGAAGGGGTATTGGTCCCCCTTGAGGTGTTCCACGTGTGGCTTCGATATAAATGGTCTTACTGCCCACCTGTGTCTCAGCTATCCTCGTCGAAAACATCTCATACATCCATTTTATAATGGTTTTATTCACTCCTCACCTTTCAGCTGCTTCTTTAACAGTCACCTGTGTTGTATTGTCAAAGGCCCAAGATATATCCAGGAATGCGCACATCGAGAAAATAAATACTGGAACCATAGAGAGGGTAATAAATGAATTGAATATTTCCAAGAGTGGTGGCCCTGACGGCATACTACCATTTTTCATAAAAAAAATGCACGAGTAATCTGATTGAGCCACTCCAACTAATATACAATCTTTCAATCGAAACCGCATCATTTCCAGCTAGGTGGAAAACAGCTGAAATTTCACCTATCTTCAAAAGTGGACAAAGAGATAACGTTGAGAATTACAGACCCATTAGCAAATTATGTATTTTCGGCAAACGACTTGAAAAAATCATATATAATCGTGTACTACCCTCCGTGAAAAATATTATTATAGAGGAGCAACATGGCTGTTTTCCTGGGCGATCCTTAGAAACTAATCTTCTTTCATTTTCGGAGCATGTGGTAGAACAGATAGACGGCCAGGGTCAGTTAGACACGATATGTACAGATTTTAGTAAAGCATTTGATAAGATCAGTCATAAGAAATTATTGAGAAGACTCGCGGATGTTGGCCTGACAGGCTCGCTGGTAGATTGGTGTAAATCCTTTTTAACGGGAAGGGCTGCCTTTGTCGCGATTGGTGGCCAAAGATCTGATTCTTTTCGTATTACATCTGGCGTTCCTCAGGGTAGCCATCTTGGTCCTCTATTTTTTCTTATTTATATGAATAATATCAGGGATTGCTTCCGACACTGTGGGATACTTCTTTACGCGGACGACTTGAAAATATATCGGGACGTTCGGTCGGTGGATGACTGTCGCGGAGTTCAAGAGGACCTGGATAGATTGTTACAATATTGTGAACTCAACGATATAGTTCTGAATCCGTCGAAATGCTTTCATATTTCATTCACAAAAAGAATCCCAAAAATTAAATACGAATATAAAATTGGAAACACTAAGTTGAAATATGTTAGTGAAATTGTCGACTTGGGTGTGACGCTTGATGAAAAATGGTCATTTCGACCACACATCGAAAAAATGATTAGCGCTTCAAATAAAATGGTTGAGTTTATTAACAGAAGTTGCGAAGAATTCAGAGATCCTAGAGTCTTTACTGGCTTGTACTACGCGTTTATTCACAGTAAGTTGTCTTTCGCATCCGTAATCTGGAATCCTATTTACGAAGTTCACATTAAAAGAATACAGAGAATTCAAAATAAATTCTTAAAATTTCTAGCTTTCAAAACTTATACCATCATAGAAAATAGAGATTATAACCCAATAAGAGCAAAATTTCACATTTTAGCTTTGAAGGATAGTTGGACGGTGCAGGAACTTTGTATTCTCCATAAAATTATACACACTGGGATTGATTCACCCTTTCTTCTCAATAAAATCAGTTTGCATGTGCCGGGACGAGATCTGCGAGACAGAGCCCTCTTCGACGTAATATTTCGTAGAACGAATACAGGACAGCACTCTCCGATACGGCGCCTTCAGGCAGCATATACATATAACAGTCTTGAATTAAATAGTGGTATTGACGTTATCTCAGATAGTTTAGCAAGATTCAAAAAACTCTTAAAACACTTTTTCATGTCGGGTTAGTGGGAGTTTTTTGGGCGCATGTTCTAGGGGAACATCGTCCTATCATTTCGTCCAAATGTCTGTAATTTTCGAATTTCGAGCTGAAAATTGGCTAATAGACTAATTCGGACTCCCTGATCACGAATCCGGTGTCAGATTTTTGGGTGCCGTCCGGCCGGCCGGCCTTCCGGCCGTAGGCACGATAACAGGAGCACCGAAGGTCCTATCGACTTCAAACTTTCAGGGTAGGTTTCTGATCAAAATGCGACGGTTAAGTTCGATAACGGGCAAAATCGGCCGGACGGTTTAGAAGTTATAGACATTTCAAATTTTGAGGTTATTTCGCTGATATTTCAGGAACTAAAAAAGATGTTGAATCGAAACTTGGTAGTCAGTTCGAGGATATAAACGCGCAACTTTTGGCAAAATTCTGTTATGATCGAAATGTTGGTAACTTTTAAAAAAATATTTCTTTTAATTTTTTCGAAAAAAAAATTTTTTTTTCGTGAACTATTCATCAGATTGCAATTGTACTAACGTCAATTGTAGTATTTTGCAACATTGTGCAAAATTTTGGCTCTATACGATTTCAATTTCTGGAGATATAAGACAAAATGTGTCAAATTTCCTGGGTCTCTCTCAGTATTTTCATCGATTATTCTATGAACTCTTTGAATTCCACCGAAAACAAATTCAAAGACATAAACATAAAGAATCAAGTCATAGTTTAGACGTCGAAAGAAGGACGATGTTGATCGACTTGAAAAGGTACCTATTTCAAGAAATGCAATAATGCAATAAGTATTGTTGGGATCGGGCAGTTGGAAAATTTTTTAATAAAAAAATTTGTACCGACGTTAAATCAAGCATTCTACACGAGTGTGCAAAATTTCAGTTCGATACGATCTCAATTCCAGAAGATATTGCTTAAAATTCACATTCCAGCGTGTTTTGACGTTCTATGGTCACAGAAAATCGTCAAAAAAATCTATTTACCTCATTTGACGGCTGTTTGTCAAATCAATTAATTCCAATAATTGATGTCAGATTTCCTACATACCAAGTTCAAACACATTTTATTATATGGAAAACACTTATTATGATCACGTTCTACAGGAATTGATACTAAATAGAAGCTAGATGAAGATTATTGTAATGGAAAATTTGTGTTCCAGAATAATATTAAGGTATTCAACATGATACTGCTTTTTTTCTTTACTGGTTTTCTTTACTGGCCAGTACGGGCCACAAGGAAGATGAACATGCGCCCAATAGCTCCTGTCCACAGGGCTTGAACCAATTTTTTCACTTTACGAGCAGATTTTCTCAAATTTGAAGCTTCTTTTTCAGCAACAATAGCTTTTAGTAGATCTATATCCGGTTAACCATTTAGCATTCCATATTTACCCTTTTTACGATTACTTTCCCGTTTTAATTCTTTCATTACGACGAGTTGTCTCTGTACATACCTAGCATAATAATATTAAGTGGATACTTTGTAGGTAAATCACTTTACTGTTTGTATCCTAAATTGGCAATAAATAAATAAATAAATAAATGACTTTTTTTAACGATTTCCTGCGGGATTTTTTTCGAACATTTCGAATCTCAGCTTAGATATTTGATAATTGTCATACAGGGTGAGTAATTCTAACAAGAAATTCATATGGAAAAAAAGAATATTCCGGCCCTGATATTGGTTTTGTTTAAAAGCCTTCTTGTTGAGGACTTTTTGTTAAACTCGTGTACAGAATTTAAGCCAAATTGGCTGATCCCTGTATTTAATATGACAGATTGACTTTCTTAAATTCTCAAATCACTCTATACCTCAGTTTGGACATTTCTATATGGCATTTTGCAATCATTTTGGCCGTCCCTATAACCTGATAAGTTTTCAAATCAACAAATCCAGAGTATTCTGCCAATAGAAATGGTTTTTTTCGATATTACCCATAAGTTTTGTCAAAAAATGGTTTAGAAAAAAGTTTCAGGCATTTTGTTTCCTAGATGCGGGGTATTTCGTGAAAAATTGAATAATTTCAAACGAATGTAACTTCTGGACTCTTCAACCGATTCTGATTAATACAAGATCGTAATAAGAAGATTAAGAAGTCATGATATTTCACAAAACGTGAAATAAACGGAACTATGCTTGGTTCAAAAAAGTCTAATAAACAATCGAAATGGTGGTCAGTTGTCAATATCTTACTCACTTCATTTTGTACAGCTTGTCGTACACATTGGTAGTATGGTTCAACATCGTAGCAGCTATTCACTTCCGTTGTTTGCTGCCACACACATTCTCGGATTTCATTCCTAGTGGATTCCTTCAACGGTCTCCATGAACTGAGATGTTCTACAGCTTTATCTGCGTTGACAGTTTTGTTGTGATTGAAGGCACCAATTCTTTCATAATCGCATTTTAAAAAACATAATATTTTTTCCGATGGATGGTTAGGATTCTTTCTCAATTCGGCCCGTCTGACATTATGCTGAACAGCACATTTCGGTCTTTCTTTAGCCTGAAATTTTTTACATTGAATAATTTATCTCATGATGTGCATAATTCATATTTACAATTGTCCTGACATAAGTCGTAATTTGTCCGGCGCATTTTTTCATTCTTTTATACAATATAAAGTAAAATATATATATATATATCTATGGGAGATAATAGCCCTTCTTAAGGGCCCTGTAGCGGGCTTCGAACATCTGAAGTTCTGAATAATCATCGCTTGTACATGGACCGGTCAGACCTGGTTTTGAAAGAGACCCTCCTGGCCTTACGAGCAACATTTTCATTTTTGAATTCCAATATTGAAGGGATTTCAGGAGTGAATATCTTCGAAAACTAGTGGAGGCGATTCTTCTCCACGAGATCCCATTCGCCTACAGAGAAGTATTTTTGTGAGAGGAGACTTTTGAAAGGTTATGTATTATTTTTAATTTGTTCGTTTCCTCCTCTTGTCTTTTCATTTTTCAGGTTGAGTTTCGGGTACCTTGGAGAAACCTATCCATGATTTGACGAGGGAATCCACATTGAAGAAATATATCCCTATCAATATTTTTAAATTTCAGCAAATTTTGTGAACAATAGTTACAAATCACCACACTCACGGGGAGAAAGGGTTTTTTGCTGAGGTTTTTCCCCAAGCTCTTGTATCATACGTCGAATTGTATGGTACCCCATTACACCAACCTCTGCTAACACATATACAGCTCTCAGTCAAAAGAATATATATATATATATTTACAATTGTATAATATTTTAAAAACTGGAACGTTATTTGAATAGTGCCAACCTCGTTTGCTAACCCCTTTTTCTGCACGCATGTTACAGGAAACAGCGTGCTATCATTTTGTCCAAATGTCTGTAATTTTAAATTTTTACCGAAAATTGTCTCAAATGATTAGGTTCATCACACTGATAAAGAATTTTTGGATCAAATTCGATTCTGTCCGGCCGGCCGTTCATTGCCACGATAACTTTCGAATAGAAATATATAGCAAGTTCAAATTCTCAGGGTTAGTCCTGTCATCTTAGTTAAAATTAATTAAGAATCTCGGAATTTGAGATACCCAGCTGAATATTTGTGCTAAATTGTATTTCGGCATTGAAAAAGTTGTCTCAAAACCTACCTAGGATGGACGCGTCTATTTAAATTTGAGGTGTTCACAAAAATCGATTTTTTGCATATTTTTTTGCAAATACCTCATTTCCTATGAGTTTTTCGCCATTTGTACTTATTATCAATATTGTAGAGAATTAAATGCCCTACAACTTTTATTGCGAACATTTTTTTATATGTAGAATCGCTTTCAAGATAGAGGGCCATCCGATATCGTTGAAATTTTGCAGGATCCCTCAAAACCATATTATATACATTGAAGTTCTAGATTTGAACTCGATCGGAAACATTTTTTTTAAGATATTAGAGAAATACGAAAAAATCACAAAAAAAGTGGACCAGTATTGATACATGTATCCAGTGAGCGTCAAAAGTATGGAATAATGGATTTATTTCTCCATTCAGGAATAGCGAAAAATGGTTTGTTAGGTCAAATCAATTTATTTTTTAAGTAATATTTTCCTATAATTCGTATTGTTCTGCTATTTCCCGTTACCAAGCATAGCCATCGATATATTTTCTTGAAATGCAAGCCCAAGATATTTATTTTTTAAATTTGAAAAACGTGAAAATGTTGATATGAAAATTCACACCAAATAAATACATATTTATCGCAAAAATGTTTCTTGAAGGTGTCATAACTTATAAAAATGCTCCAAGTACGTAAGTGTTTAAATTGATGTTCATTTACTTCTTGGCGGTAAGTTCGCCAATCGAGCTTAAAACATGGAACAAACATTTTGTAGAGTTTCAGGTTGTATTGTTCTTAGTTTGTCCCGAATCCTCTGTTTCAACTCTTCTATGTTGTTTGACCGATTGAGGAAAACTTTGCTATTGATATAACCTCATTAGAAAAATTCTAACCGAGTCAGGTATGGAAATCGAGATGGCCATTCAACGTCGCCGACGGATCCACCTGTTCGGCGACATCTCGTTCAGGTAAAAATGCATATCTTGTTTGTTGCATAAAATGTTCAGTTCTACCTCCTCTGGAATTGCCGGTCAACCACGTTTTGAATGATCTTTTATGTATCCAAACTCCCCATACTTCTTGATTATTTTACTAACACCGATAAACATTGAAATTCTGTCAATTCACTGTCGTGAATTCAGTCTGCTTCAGCGCTGTTAATTACATTCTACTCGAATCGGTCAACAAGAAGAACCGCTCCAATGCAGACTGACGTCATGTCAGTACTTTAAATTTTTTTAAAACTGAACGGAAAAATACTCGGAGTGTTCTTACAAATTTGAACAGTTGAATCCCAAAACCCATATTGCAGATACGACACTGCGCTTTAGAATATTCAATAAAGCTTCGTAGAAAGCTTTCGGTACACGCATCTTTGTCTCTATGTGTACCTTCATGTGAGAACTAAAATAGGCTAGAATATTTCACCAATTGCAGCCTGATTGGCTCAGTGGTTAGAACGTTTGACACATGGGCCGGAGGTCCTGAGTCCAATCCCGGAGCTGGATAACTAATTTTCTAGGCGGCAATCGCCACCATTCACTGTTGGGTCGAGAATTAACAGTACTGTGCCTAAGGTCTGTTTATTGCCAAGTATTTTTGTAGGTTAGGAAAAGCAGAAAGAAAAGCATCCACTTCTGACTGCTAAAATCCGATTAAAACCATCTATTTGGAGTTGTTTACATGATTGTCCGATAAATGTCGCACATCAATAGGAATTCTATATAATTCAATAGGAATTCTGCGGAATTCAATAGTAATTCTACTGAATTCAATAGGACTTCTGCGGAATTCCATGGAATTCAATAGGAATTCTACGGAATTCAATAGGAAATCCAGGAATTCAATAGGAATTCAAGGAATTCAATAGGAACTGAAGGAATTCAATAGGAATTCAAGGAATTCAATAGAAATTCCTCAGAATTCAATAAGAATTCCCTTGAAATTCAAGGGAATTCTACCTTCTTGTACACCAGAATACGATATTCACGAAATTCCGCGAAAATTAGTGGGTTGGCATTCAACGGTGCTCATCGAGTTCTAATTGGATGAGAGTTGTATATTTTGAGTTATAGAGGAAATAACAACAACATTTCAGATGAGTATAACTCCAAAATAATTTGTCCGATTATGCCAATTAACAAACTCAAATATCGCACTCGGATGCGCAACCTATCTCTTTCCGTTCTCAAGTTATCGTGAGATACATAACATTTTTTCCTATCTTCTTTTAGAATTTTCTGATGCTACGGTCATCACAAAATTCCACACATGCCTTTATATCGATATTCTACAGCTAGTTACCGAGTTTTAAATCGATCGGGTCTGTATTCTTGAGTTATAGAGAAAATTATTTTCCAGATGGATATTGCCCTGAAACCGATATGCCGATTATGCCCAACAACTAACTCAAGTCTCCCATTCGGATGCGTAACCTACTCTGAAAATTGCAAGTACCCATCTCTTTCCATTTGAAAGTTATCGGGGAAATGGTCTCCCACCCAGCTACTGAACTCACCCACGGCTGCTCGGATCAGCGATGCCGGATGAATAGTTTCTTATACATGAAATTTTTTTCAATGAGGGCATATGGTATTGTTGGCAATGTATACAAATGAGTGAAAGACTATCTGAAGAATAGGAGACAAAAAGTTGAAATAGGAGATGTACAGTCAGATGAGTTAGGTGTTAATTTGGGAGTACCACAAGGTAGCGTATCGGGACCATTATTGTTTGTTTTGTATATAAATGACGTTCAGTATGTGTTTCAAAACTGTAAATACCATTTGTTTGCCGATGATACAGTTATTTATATGGAAGGAGAACAATTGGACACTCTGGTGGAGGGCAAAAACGGTGACATGAAGATTTTGAAAGACTGGCTGAGTGTAAATAGAATGAAGTTGATTGTCAGAAAAACGAAAGCTATGTTGGTGGCAAACGCTAATGTCCACGCACAATTCGAGGAAAGCAATTTGAGTTTTGAAGTTTATGGTGAAGGGATTGAACTTGTGGATTAAACTAAGTATCTGGTGGTGACAGTTGATAGTAGACTGAGGTTTGATAAACATATAGACATGCCTGTGGAATAATTGCTAAAAAACTTGGTGTTTTATGTAGAGTAAGCAAGTATTTGTCATTGTATTCCAGGAAGTTGACTTATAACACAATTGTTCTGCCACATTTCAATTATTGCCCCACAATTGTGCACATGGCAAATCAGGGTGAAATAGAAAGATTACAGAAACTGCGAAATAGGGTAATGAGAGTTATATTACAATGTGATTACAGAACCTCGATTGAATATATGTTACATACCTTGAATTGTTTGGATGTTAAATAATTTATAAAGTACAATGTCATGGTATGCATTCACAAGATAAACACAAACATGTGTCCTCAATATCTGAGAAATATATTGGTGAGGTTAAGTGCTGTTCATGACCATGATGCTAGGGGTCAGGATAGTTTTGTTTTGAAGAAGAAGAAGAAATCACAGACAAAGCGGTCAGTATTCTATAATGGTGTGGTGGAATATAATAAACTGGGAAGTGAATTGAAGAGGAGACCACTGAATGAGTTTAAGGAGCATATCAAAGACATTATCAGACGCGAATGTATTAATGTTATATGATCAATTTTGTATTCACATGTTACAGATTATATTTTGTTGAAAGGTATAGCAAAGCGCTTAATAAATTTACTACGACTACTACTTTCAATGTTTCTTTTTGGCGCTCTAGTTCCTCGGAACTGAGTGCTTATCAATTTGCCCAAATGTCTGTAATTTTCGAATATTTCGATGAAAATGGTCTTAAACGATTTGGTTGGACTCACTGATCAAGAATCCGTGGTCGAAATTCATTCTGTCCGGCCGGAGGGACGATAACTCTCGAAAGGAATGAGCTAGACAGTTGAAATTTTCAGAGTAGGTTTGGGAGCTGAATATCTCGGCTAAGTTCGTTACTGGGCAAAATCGGACAGATGGTTTCGGAGTAACAAAAAAAAAATTTTTTTTTACAGAACAAATTCCAAATTAATTTTTTTTTCAATATGCAGATTTACCATAAGGATCCAATGATATCGTTTTAAACTCTAACAAGCTGATACTTTCGGAGATACGATTTTTCAAAATTTAAATGATAAATCGTATTTCACAGAATGATATAATTAATCTATGTATGAATTGTCATAATGACAACTTATTATCCTGAGACATGACATTATCTAATCAATCGAAGAATTATGAGAGTAAAGTGTATTCCGAAATGTGAGCTAAGTGCGAAAAATCTCAGTTGTTTGCTCCGAAATTAGTTTTTCTCAGAAAAGTCTTACATTTCGGAACGGAACATGAAGTAAGAGATCTGAGAGTAGTGAGACTGCTTTTCATCCATAGACATAGAATGCAAATAGAATGTAAATATTGAAAGCATAATTCTGCAGTTCGAGAGAGGAGAAAATATGGTGAACGTAGATCAGGAAAATTTTGATCGATTACAAGGTAATTTTTCATTATTACTCTTCTTTGATACATGTTTTATGAAAAATCTACTATTTGTAGGTACTTTAAAACTGTTTTGGGCAATTGTCATACGAAACTTGTTGGTGCTCTAGTTCCTCGGAGCTGAGTGCTTATCAATTTGCCCAAATGTCTGTAATTTTCGAATATTTCGATGAAAATGGTCTTAAACGATTTGCTTCGACTCACTGATCAAGAATCCGAGGTCGAAATCGATTCTGTCCGGCCGTCCGGCCGTAGGCACGATATTTCTCGAACGAAAGGAGTTAGCGGATTGAAATTTGCAAGGTGGGTTTGGAGCGTAAATATCTCGGACGAATGGGAGAAATCCATCAAGCGGTTTCGGAGTTATGGCCGATTTTAGTAAAAATATTTTTTATGAATATTTCCGAAACCGATCACTCGATCTATCTAAAATTTAGCATCAAATTGTAGAATCATGACCTTTATACGCGTGTGAAGTTTTTTATTGACCAGACTTACGCAAAGTGTCAAAAAAAAATTTCAAAATTTAAAAAAAGTTTTTCTACAATAACTCTCGAACGGAATGAGCTAGGTAGCTGAAATTTTCAGAGTAGGTTGGGGAGATGAATATCTCGGTTAAGTTCGTTATTGGGCAAAATTGACCAGATTTAATTCGATTTCTTCCATGGTGCAGTTCTCATTCTCAGATTGCTCATTTAATCTTGATAAATAAACTATTATTTGAATTGAATTTCCTTTATGATGCAGTTCTATCATAAGAATACATTGATATAATTCCCAACTCTGAGAATCCAATACTTTCGGAGATATAATTTGTCTGTTTGAACTAGACGCCAGAAAGCTCCTGTCCACAGGGCTTGAACCCATTTTTAATTTTCTAGTGATACGATCCCTCTAAATTTTGCGAGAATGTTTGGGTCGGCATTCTACAATTAACTTCGTATTTTTCGAGTTATTGAGGATATAACAACCAAAGTTTAGATGGTTAACAATCCAAAAAAATCGAGTGTTATGGACATACGGGCAAAATAATAACGCGATGTTCCCCAGAACATGCTCGCAAGTATATTATGTACATCACGATAATTTGAGAACGGAAAGAAATAGCGACTTGCAATTATAAGGGTGAGTTGGGACATACAAGTTCGTTAATAGGCATGATCAGCCAAACGGTTTCGGAGTAATACCCATCGAAATAATAACTTTGATGAATAGTATATCTAATGAATTTATGTCAGCCTTTCAATAAAATTACTTGAGACATGAGTTTTTTCGTATATTAAATAGAGATATTTATCGAATTTCAATAACGTTAGAATACATTACATATTATGTATTCTATCAGAATTGACTATTAGGCCTAGTTAAAGAATTCTGTGATCTTAGACGATTATCTGATCATTGAAATGGTACGAAATGTATCTATTACTTATAAAAGCTGAGAAAACGGTCTATATCGATGGTAAATTTGATTAACTCTGTGGTGAATAAAATATTTTATCGGTTTCGAGTTAAATTTTAATTTTTTTTCATCAATCTCCAAAAATGTTGTATTTCAAAAGCTATGAGAATTAGCTAAAATCCTGCACATAACTTCAAGCCACCATTTTACAATTGAGTACCTAATTTCGGCTCGATGGACAATGGACCCTGCGCGCAAAAGCTCCTGGCTTCAACGTAGTGGTTTTCTCAAATTTTGTTTTAGCACGGATATTCATCTTGACTGGACTATTATTGGGTGTTTCAACGATTCCAAACACGGTGTCTCTAAAGTGAGAATAGCATGATTCGTGTAAGTAAATAAAAGTCGCAAGAACTTAATAAATGCAAAAAAATGTACTCACGAAAATGAATGAAACACCAAGGATCCCCGAAAAAATTAAAAATATCACATAATTCATGATGAAACGAAGGAAACTAAATCAGTATCAATGAATTGTTTCTGTCTGAATATAATCTAGTATATTAATTGTTATTCAGCCCTATGTATCCAAAAGATATGATTCACACAGCATTGATCAATATTTGAAGCGATATTGTTATGTATGCACCGATGAGGAGAACGAATTTCACTATCATTCAAATTTATTCCCGGAGATAATTCTCTGGATGCCACCGATAAGAATTGATCGCATCAAAAATATTCTTCGAATATCTTGGTAATATGTTGATAGTTTTCCAAATTAAGAAGTAATTCTCTACGCGTATGTTGAACGAAGTATGAAATCCTATTGTCCTCCCATTTCCAGATAGCACACACACGTTATATGGATGTTCTTAGAAGCTACCGCCAGAATGTTCATAATATTCATAGAATATCACAAGAATAGAAGTGAATTCATAGAATTCACAAGAAACCCCACACATTCTAAGAACATTCTATGGACTATTAAATGAGAGAGGAACTATGGTTCTATACAGGTTCTTTGAATGTTCTCCCGAATATTCTAGAACGTTCTTGGAATGTTCTTGACAATATTTCAGGCATATTCTTGAGAATATTCCAGGTACGTTTCAAAAAATCTCCTATTAATATTACTCCAAATATTCTATGGAGATTTCCGCTCATTCTAGAAATATTCCCAGAATATACATTACACTTTAATTCAGAGAATATTTGGATGAATTTATAAATTCATTGGTATTATTAATTCCTGCCGCATTCGCTACGGGAATTAATTATACCGAACTCCAACTGAAAAACTAAAAAAATTGTGTTCAACGATAAATTAACGGTATTGAAATACACTTGGGGCTCCACTCGTGCTTGTTTATTGTTTAGGTGGAAGCACATCGCATCAGTCTTATTCATATTTGGAAATAGCCTCCAGTCGGCGAAGTATTTTCCCAGCATGTTCAGGTCTTCTGACAGTACGTTACTAGCTTCTTCGATGGTTTTACTTTGGGATGCAAGGGCCAGGTCATCGGCATATCCGAACTTTATTGACGATGTCTGTGGGGTGTCGGAAATATATAGATTAAACAGGACAGGTGCAAGTACAGAGCCCTGGGGCAGCCCATTATTGAGATGTCTTGCTCCTGCTTCCTCCTGTTATTATTTGAAAGGGTCTATCGCAGAGCATGTTGTTCAGTAGAGATGCTGTTCGGCTGCATGGTATCACGTTGAGAAACTTGTAGAGGAGCCCCTCTCTCCAGACCGTGTCGTATGCTGCTGTCAGGTCGATATACACTACAGTTGTCTTCAGCTGTTTTTGAAACCCTGCTTCGATGTGTGTTGTTAGGCTGAGCACCTGCTCGACACAGCTAAACAGAGCCTGTTCAACAGGAATATGCTCCATTATCAGAGGACTCAGTCGGTTTAATAACATCCTTTCTAGAAGCTTATAGCATGAGCTTAACAAGGCTATTGGGCAAAAGCTTTCAGGTAGGTTCTTGGGTTTGTTTGGTTTTAGAATAGTAATTATTTTTGGTTTCTTAAGCTCCATTGGTATATAACTTGTCAGCAAAATGTCAGAATAGAATTTACTCAGCCACATTCGAGTGTGTTTACCACAGTTCTTGAGGAATTCGGGGTGAATTTCGTCGAATCCCGGAGCTTTGCCAGATTTGGTATCTTCAAGTGCCTTATCTACATCTTCTGCAGAAAATGGTTTGGAGTATTCTGAGTGGGGTGTTGTCGTATGGCGGAGGAGTGTCAGTTGTTTCTTAATATGTGTATTTTGTTGTCTTATACTTGGGACCTTAGAGAGTGTTATGACTCTTGTAGCGATTTGGTCAGCTGATACTTCCGGTGGTTCGCGGGTTGGTGGATTAGAGCTACACAGCTTCTTCAAAAGGCTCCAAGCTTTCCTGCTAGATCTCTTAAAGTCCATGCTACCTGTTGTTTCTTTCCATTAATAAAGGCGTTCTGTGTCCAGGCGGTTGAGGAGTTCGTCGGCTATTTCAGAGGCTCCGTTGCTCTGGAATTCCTGGTAGATCTGCTCCGTCTCAGCGTTCCAGCCCGGTATGTACTCTCTGCGGAATCCCCGAGGTATATGCTTTTTCGCAGTTGTTATCACGGCTTCTACGAATCTATTATAGTTGCTGCTCACTGGAGGGATCCATCTAACGACTTTATCCAACTGAACAGCAAATTCATTCCACTGGGCCTCTCCAAAATTCCATCTGGGCCTGGGTGTAGAGTGGATTATCGGGATTTTAATTCCAATTTCGAGGACTATAGGACGATGCTGGCTGTACGGAAAGTCGTCTAGGACTTTTCTTGACATTGGAATCGGGCGTTTTAGAGCATTCTCTGAGGCAAAGCAAATGTCTGGATTGGTTTCAGTGTTCCACGCAGCTGATCTGAAAGTATTTCGTTCTTTAGCATCAAAGATTAGGTGGAGATCGTGTGAGTCTGCCCAGTTGGCAAGGCGTTTGCCGTTCTCATCTGTGGTTCGGTATTTCCATTCAGTGTTGTGACTGTTCGCCTGCGTATATTGCAGGGTGTGGGTAAGTGTCTAGAACGTTATCAGGCCAGGGTGCTTGTGGTGGCTTGTAGATGTTTGCAACCGTAATGTCCGCTATTTTTGTTATTACTTGGTGAACGTTTGAATTTATGCTGGAATTTAGTAGTATAGCGTTTTCCATGTCTTTTCGGACATAGGTCGCATTGCTATAGGACCGATGATAGGTGGCTCCCAGTAGGTTGAATCCCAGAATGTTTCCTCTTTGGCGCTGTTGGTCTGCATTCTCGATGTGGGTTTCTTGGATAAGGGCCATGTCAATGTTTTGGTCTAGCAGGAGCTTTGAAATGTACTCACTCTTGGCTTTGCTAAGTCCTTCGGCGTTCATTTGGCAAATTCGGATCATTTCTCCGAGATTTTTTGTCGTTTGGCCCTGAGAAGGGCCATGGTTGTGAGATTTTGAAGTATGTGAATCCATGTATAGTAGCCAGGAGATCCGGAGATATTGTCTGGCTGCCGGAGATCACTCTAACTCATTTAGCGTTACCCAGGGTGCACGTGTAGCTTTCTGCCACGGACGCGAGTTAGTCTACACCCCACTCTCATACAAAACACATTTAAAGAACACCGCAGCTAAAATAAATACCAGAAACAACATAATCCGCAAACTCTGCGGCACTACTTCGGGCGCGAACGCATCCACTCTTAAAACCTCAGCGCTCTGCGTTGTCTACTCAGAAGCTGAGTACTGCGCCCCAGTCTGGATAAACAGCTGCCACGTAAAGAACATCGATACCAAACTCAACGAGACAATGAGGCTAATTAGTGGCTGTCTAAAAGGCACACCTCTGCCCTGGCTCCCTGTTCTAAGCCACATTGCACCTCCCTCCATCCGCAGACAAGAGAGCCTAGTTAGGGAATATAATAAAATAATAACAAATTCCCTACTTCCAATACATAGCGACCTTCCCGATGCCGGCCTGCAGAGATTGAAGTCTAGATCTTCCCCAATATTGCTAGCAGAAAAACTTGTGAGAGATAATTTCGATTTGACCAATAAATTGAGAGAATACTGGGAAGCCTCGAAACCAGTCCGGGCTGTACATATAACTGATCCTGCGCCCTGCGGTGTCCTTACCTGGTATGGAGCTGCCTCGCCACGAATGGAAAACACTTAACAGGATAAGAACAGGATAAGTGGGGACTCACCGAAACACCAACCTGTGACTGCGGAAAGCCTCGCCAGACTGTCCTCCATATTGCAATGGAGTGCCCCCTTACTGCATACGGAGGAGAAATGAGCGACTTCTATGAGGCCACTGACTCTGTGCTGGACTGGATTAATGGTCTCAATTTTAAATTTAACTTCAAATCGTGCTATATTTATGTTTATACTTTATTCCTACTTTTTGGCGCTCTAGTTCCTCGGAACTGAGCGCTTATCAATTTGCCCAAATGTCTGTAATTTTCGAATTTTTCGATGAAAATGGTCTTTAACGATTTGGTTCGACTCACTGATCAAGAATCCGTGGTCGAAATCCATTCTGTCCGGCCGTCCGGCCGTAGGCACGATAACTCTCGACCGGAATGAGCTAGAGAGTTGAAATTTTCAGAGTAGGTTTGGGGGATAAATATCTCGGCTAAGTTCGTTATTGGGCAAAATCGGACAGATGGTTTCGGAGTAACAAAAAAAAATTTTTTTTTTAAAACTAATTCCAAATTAAATTTTTTTTAATAAGCATTTTTATCATAAGAATCCATTCATATCATGTTTAACTCTAACAAGCTAATACTTTCGGAGATATGATTTTTCAAAATTTCAATGTAAATCGTATTTCTACGTTTTCACAGAATGATAGAATTATTATGTGGGTATTCTATGAATTGTTATAATGTCAACTTATTCTCCTGAGAAATGACGTTGTTTCATTCCAGCAATCGAATAAATATGAGAATGTTAATATAATATCATACTTTATGTTGGTTGATATTTTCATGCCTATGGTCAATCCATATGATGATGTGAATGGTAATTGTAAGTTAATAATATTGAGTTCAGAATATCTCCACTAAAAACAAAACTGGAATATTGGTGTATTGGAGTAGATTTGAGGAAAGATATATATTATCGTTCATCATAGAATTGAGGAATGAATATCTCGGATGAGTTCGTTGTTGGGGAGAATTCGTCTATTGGTTTTGGATTGATAATTTTTGGCACTCTTGTTGAATTTAAATTCTTCTATGATGTTTGAATTCAATTTCTGCTAAGATGAAGTTCTAAATTTCAATAATGAATCGTACTTCTATGTTTTCACTGAATGCTATAATTATTCTATCTAAGCTTTATTATATGATCTGTGTTCATACTCGTACATTTCATCCTGTTCTATAAGAGAGAGTCAAATTCATTTCAGCTATTTTAATTTGGTTTCTTCCATGGTGCAGTTCTCATTCTCAGATTGCTCATTTAATCTAGATAAATGAACTATTATTTGAATTGAATTTCCTTTATGATGCAGTTCTATCATAAGAATAAATTGATATAATTCTCAACTCTGGGAAACCAATACACTCGGAGATATAATTTGTCTGTTCGAAATAGAGCGCCAGAAAGCTCCTGTCCACAGGGCTTGAACCCATTTTTTTTACTTTTAGATGTACACTTATATGTTTTATGACGTAATGTGAATGTATACAATTTTAACTAATTATAACTGAATCCATGTATGCCATACGCTAAATAATAATAACGGTATTGAACGCTTTTTTGTTATAATTCAGTTTAAATACAAAATGTTTTGTAAATTTAGTTAAACTTTGAGATTTCATAGACTCATCACATTGAATGGTTATGGAATTCTTATTTATTTTTCGTAATCCCATAAACAATCATCGGAATGCTGATTCTGAGCACAAGCCTAGTTTTTTCACAAATAATAATAATATAATTCGAGGTCAAACAACACTAATCCACATAATAATAATACATCATTCAAGTCAACAGTTTTATTTTTATTAAGACATTTCCTGAAATAAATTCACAAGAATAAAATCAAAATATTTTGTTTTGATTTTTAGCTACCAACCAGCCTTTTGGTTTCAAAATCACAGATTCTGGAACAGAAGAAATGAAATATTACTAGGCACCTTGAATAATTTAATAGTTTCCAGTGTAAACCCAGATCAGAATGAAATACCAGACAACAAACCCAATTTTAGCTAGTAGAATAATAAAAAAAAAAAAAAAGCACTGACGTGTAGTTAGTACTCTTTGGCGCGCGTGTTCACGGTGGCTAATTTGAATTGAATGATGAGTACTTCAACTCAGTAGATAGAGCGAGCCGAAGATCTACCCAAAGGATAGTGGACACCATTCACTGTCGGTTCAAAAATTAACAGTGCTGTATCTAAGCTGCCATCAGGATAGAGTAACAAAGTTGGAAAAGAACACAAGTGACTCTCCTTAGTCGCACAAGCTCCTAGAAGACTTGGGAGGGTCAGTATAATCCCAATCATGTTAATCGCACGCGCGCCAAAGCAGATTGACTTTTTACACTTTTTCTTTCATTGTTAAGTCAATCTGCTTTTGCGCGCGTGCGATTAACATGATTAGGATTATACCTCCCAAATCTTCTAGGAGCTTGTGCGACTAAGGAGAGTCACTTGTGTTCTTTTCCAACTTTGTTAATCTATCCTGATGGCAGCTTAGATACAGCACTGTTAATTTTTGAACCGACAGTGAATGGTGTAGATCTTCGGCTCGCTCTATCTACTGAGTTGAAGTACTCATCATTCAATTCAAATTAGCCACCGTGAACACGCGCGCCAAAGAGTACTGACTACACGTCAGTGCTTTTTTTTTTTTCAAGTTCCTTTAACAAATATAGCTATAATACAGTTTGGCTGTTAGCTTTACCGTAGATCGAAAAAAAAATGCGGTTGTGGGACCTCCGTTTGGAACGCAATTGCCTCTTCTCCAAATCCGAACGTATTTTAATATAGATCTACCGAATATAGATATTTATAAATTCGCCTCAAGGCCACCATACAGATATTTCAACTCGGAAACAACGCTATTTCCCCCAAACTGACTTGGTCCGTGCACTGAATTGACATGAATATTCTTTTAAAACCTCACAATATCGGCTCATTGCTTCCAACATAACCCAAACAACCCAAAACCATTCACTTCTCATCTGCGCCTGCGCAATATACTCGTGCCTGCAAGTCCTCCCAAAATTACACACCTCACAGAAAACTCCGATTCTCCAACACTAGTGGTTCAGGAGATATCGCCTCTTGAATCCACGCATGCGCAGACCCTCACCAGGGGATTCTGTAGAGGAATAGCATCCGCCACCCCAAAACCCCAATCCTCTCTGACGAAAACTTCAGCAGTTAAATCACTGATGATCTGCTCATGCGCATAACGAAAAATGCCCGTAAGGGGTAACATCAATTTCAAAATTGGCCCCAGGGCCACGGTATGCACACTTCAACTCGGAAACAACGGTATTTCCCCCAAACTGACTAGTGTCCGAGCACTGAATTGCTATGAATATTCTTTTAAAACCTCACAATATCGACTCAGCACTCCCACATAACCCATCCAACCCAAAAACAGTCACTTCTCTTCTGCGCATGCGCAATCTACTCGCGGCTAAAAGTCCTTTCAAAATAACACACCCTACAAAAAACTCCGATTCTCCAACACTAGTGGTTCGGAAGATATCGCATCTTTAATCTACGCATGCGCAGATCCTCATCAGGGATCTGGATTCTATGGAGGAATAGCATCCGCCACCCCAAAACCCCAATCCTCTCTGACGAAAACTACAGCAGTTAAATGACTTCTCATCTGCGCATGCGCACAACGAAAAATGTCCGGAAAGGGCAGCATGAACCTCAAAAAAATAGGTTTCGGCATTTTAAGCAAAGTATTTCGCAAAATAGTAGTAATTTTTTTATTTTTTTCATGTCACGTGATCTTCACGAAATTTTGCAAAAGTGTTTGCATTGGTCTTTTGCATCTAACTACTGAGTTTGAATTTAATCAGATCAGTATTTTTCGAGTTATCCTGAAAACAGAATTTTAAAATTTTTGAAATTTTTTTTGCTACTTTAGGGCCGACCGATCAAAACAAAACTTCGCAGGCATATTAAGGTCATGATTCTACAATTTGCTGCCAAATTTCAGAAAGATCGAGTGATTGGTTCCGGAAAAATTCATTAAAAACGTTTTGACTAAAACCGGCCTTAACTCCGAAACCGCTCGGTGGATTCCGCTCGTTAACGAAGTTGTCCGAGATATTTACGCTACAAAACTACCCTGCAAATTTCAACGCTCTAAGTCGTTCCGTTCGAGAGTTATCGTGCTAACGGAGGGCCGGACCGGCCGGCCGGCCGGACCGGACGGACAGAATTGAATTTGACATCGAATTCTTCATCAGGAAGTCGAACCTAATCGTTTGAGACCATTTTCGAAAAAAAATTCGAAAAATACAGACATTGTGACGAAATGATAGCACGCTGTTCCTTGCGCAACACGCGCGCAAAAATATTGCTTCATGGTATGAATGATATTAAGTACAACTAATATTCTTACCTTCACTAGATTATAGTTTTGAGGTTTCATTTCTGAGACTTTTCCTACTTCTCTTTCGGCTTAACCAACCAGTCTTTAATTACTAATTCCGCATCAGACTCTGTAATCTATCGATGAATTTTCATCACAGATTCTGTAAAATATTGAGGGATAATTCAAATATGGAGTATTTATGTATTTCAGTTATCGCAGTAATTCCGAGTAAAGCTAATTCGGTAAAATATCTTGACTAGTTATTCCATCAAACATTGCTTTTTAGCGCTCTAGTTCCTCTGAACTGAGTGCTTATCAATTTGCCCAAATGTCTGTAATTTTCGAATTTTTCGATGAAAATGGTCTTAAACGATTTGGTTCGACTCACTGATCAAGAATCCGTGGTCGAAATTCATTCTGTCCGGCCGGCCGTAGGCACGATTACTCTCGAACGGAATGAGCTAGACAGTTGAAATTTTCAGAGTAGGATTGAGGGATGAATATCTCGGTTAAGTTCGTTATTGGGTGAAATCGGACAGATGGTTTCGGAGTAACAAAAAAAAATTTTTTTTTTACATAACAAATTCCAAATTGAATTTTTTTCCATATGCAGTTTCACCATAAAAATCCACTCATATCATTTTTAACTCTAAAAAGCTAATATTTTCCGAGATATGTTTTTTCAAAATTTCAATATAAATCGTATTTATATGTTTATACAGAATTATATAATTATTCTGTGGGTATTCTATGAATTGTTATAATGTCAAGTTATTTTCCTGAGACATGACGTTGTCTAATTCATTCATTCCAGTAGAATGAGATTATAATATAATATCATACTTTTTGTTGGTTGATATTTTCATGCCGATGGTCAATCCATATGATGATGGGAATGGTAATGGTAAGTTAATAATATTGAGTTCAGAATATCTCCACTAAAAACAAAACTGGAATATTGGTGTATTGGAGTGGATTTGAGAAAAGACATATATTATCGTTCATCACAAAATTGAGGAATGAATATCTCGGATGAGTTCGTTGTTGGGTAGAATTCGTCTATTGGTTTTGGATTGATAATTTTTGGTACTCTTGTTGAATTTAAATTCTTCTATGATGTTTGAATTCAATTTCTGCAAAAATGAAGTTCTTTCATAAGAATCCATTGATATTATTCCAAACTCTGAGAAACCAATACTGTCGGAGATATAATTTGTCTGATTTTAACTCCAACAAGCTTATACTTTCGGAGAAATGATTTTTCGAAATTTCAATAATGAATCTTACTTCTATATATTCACAGAATGCTATAATTATTCTATCTAAGCTGTATTATATGCTCTGTGTTCCTACTCGTACACACAGAATATATCGTTAGGTTAGGTTAGGATCTGTGCTCGTACATGTCATCCTGTTCTATAAGAGGAGAGTCAGATTCATTTCAGCTATTTTAATTTGAATTCTTCCATGGTCCAGTTCTCATTCTTAGATTTCTCATTTAATTTTGATAAATAAACTATTATTTGAATTGAATTCCCTTTATGATGCAATTCTATCATAAGAATACATTGATATAATTCTCAACTTTGAGAAACCAATACTTTCGGCGATATAATTCGTCTGTTTGAACTAGAGCGCCAGAAAGCTCCTGTCCACAGGGCTTGAACCCATTTTTCATATAAATATAGAACATAGTAAATTCTTCGAAAATTCTTACCTTTCACTATTTTTGAAAAATTCAATGCCGAAAAATTATCCTTCTTCTTGAATCCTAAGCAGCTAGAGTTCACAGCAAGAGCATTTGTCATTAACCTTTCCAGGAGTCTTTTTGTCATCACTTTATGATTAGGCCCCCAATTTTTGACAACTCGTAAACCTAAAACAACAACTTTGTCTAAATTAATGATTGAACAAGACCATTCTAATTACATAAAGTTCGTGGAAGAAGAACTTCCCCAAAACCCTAAACTACTGTTCAATTTAACTCGTTCAAAAAATAAAAATGAAGGTAATAGATTCCCATCCTCAATGTCATACAATGGTAGGACTTGTGTTGGGGGTGAGAACATTTGCAACAGTTTCGCCAAAATCTTTCAGAGTGTATTTGTACCACAACACCGGATTCGTATAGCGCAACTGTTACGGTTAGTGCACCACCTGCGTACATCTCAAACATAGTGGTAACTCAAATGGAAATTGAGAAGTCGATAAGATCCTTGGACCAGAGCAAGGGTGCTGATCCTGACGGGATTCCATCTTACTTCATCCGCCGCTGTCCTGCTTTGTGTGAGCCTCTTCATCATATTTTTAACCTATCTTTGGGGACTGGTACTTTTCCACGTCGTTGGAAGATTGCTAATGTTATTCCAGTTTTCAAGGGGGGTGATAAAGGCTCTGTAGTGAATCATAGACCCATTAGTAAATTGAATATATTTTCTAAGTTGTTGGAGACTTTTGTTCACAGCCACTTGTTCCATATTGTAAAGAATCAGATAATCCCTGAGCAACATGGTTTTCTCAAGGGTAAGTCTGTTGAAACTAGCCTCCTTGATTTTGTAACCTTTTTGCACGAGGCGATGGATGAGTACAATCAAGTTGATGTTATCTATACAGATTACAGCAAAGCATTCGATAAAATATCTCATGATGTACTTGTTAAACGTTTATACGATGTGGGTGTGGGTGGCAGTCTTCTGGACTGGTGTGGATCATATGTCTCCGAGAGAACGCAGTACGTTTCGGTGGACGGATATGATTCGTCGGGTTATCTTTGCACTTCTGGTGTGCCGCAGGGTTCCCACCTTGGACCTCTGTTCTTCTTAATATACATTAATAATATCATTAATGTTTTCAAACGGTGCAGGATACTCTTATACGCGGATGATTTGAAAATCTTTCTCGTCATCAAGTCTGTCGATGACTGCGCTACTGTTCAGGAGGAGCTGAGGAGGTTCGAGGTGTTCTGTAAAACCCACCAACTTTATCTCAATGTGTCGAAATGTCGAGTAGTCTCTTTTTATCGTGGGAAAGCTCCTATATTTTTCCCATATCTAATTGGCATTTCGGCTTCAGTAAGAGTCGATCAGGTCAGAGACCTGGGCATAATACTTGATCAGAAACTCTCCTTTATTCCACATATTGATAGCATCGTTAATGGCGCCAACAGGATGCTCGGATTTTTATTCAGGCAATGTAGAATTTTTAAAAGCTATAAGTCAATCCTCAGTGTTTACCACGCCTTTGTGTTCAGTAGGGTCAGTTTTGCCTCGGTAATCTGGAGTCCTCATTGCAATATTCATATTAATAGAATTGAACGCATTCAAAACAAAATGCTCAGATTTTTAAGTTTGAAATGTAATTTTACTGTTAGTGAGAATGAGAACTTTTATTGCCTGGCACGTAAACATTTCAATCTTTTATCCCTTCAGGACAGGCGTAGATTGAACGATATCCTAATGATGAAAAAAATTGTGAGTGGTGAATTGCAGGTGCCGAGTTTGTTGCAAGGTACTGGCCTCAATGTGCCAACAGTTAATCTCAGAACATTCGAGACTTTTTTCATTCCGTTGAGGAGAACCAATGCATCGAAAAATCAACCCCTAATTCGAATGCTCCGCGCCTGTAATGAACATCGAGAAGTTAATGACATTTTTCACGGTAATGTTTTGAATTCTAAGACGCTCCTCAAAAGACATTTCCTTTCCATGTAGAATTTCATTTTCTCAATATTTTTTTTCATTTGTTTTCTTTATGTGTTGTCTTGAGAATGGATTTTGTTGATTATTTTGTAACTGGTAATTTCGCTTAAAATGTTAAATTGTGAATACTATTTTTGGGTAAACCCTGTTTGTATTCCTTGTACAATAAATAAATAAATAAATAAATAAATAAAACCCAAATGTAACATAAATAATAATATGTATGCTGTGGACTTATCTAATCCTATATGTTAGATAGGAGTATACATTATTAATTTCCAAGAGAATTTAATACAATAACCTCGAGGATTTTCATATGTGAGCAAATTTGAATAATTCGATAACCAGTAATGTGGTAGGATGAATGAATATTCTAGAGAACAAAAATCTATTTGAATGTAACATTCACACAAATCAAAACCGTGAAACTTACCACTTTTGTTTTATTCTCCTCAAGGTCTAAATTACTATTTCTGCAATTTTTGTAATACGTCGTAATACGTTGTAATATTATTAGGAAAAACAAACTTTTCAAAATTGATTGATTCTTCAGTTGGTTCATGATCATTATTATTAAGATCATTTCTCGATAATCTGCAGCACCCTCTACAGATGTGGAATATTTCACTATCAGCCCTGGAATAATAACTTCTGAATAAAATTTCTTAGCAGTTCTTTTCCCATATTTCTACCATAACTTAATCGAATTTACCATGGTAAATTCGATTAAGGGTGTCCAATACAGAAGAATTGACAATAGAACATACGCGCAAAAGCTTCTGACTTCACGTCAGTGCTTGAACCAATTTTTTTTTGAAATATGATCAGAACGTTTACTGAAGGACATTCCTTGAATATTCTAGATGTTCTACGATGATGCATGGAACGTTCTAATAGAATATTCTAAAGTATGAACGTTCAGAAGCTAGATAAATATCACATTCTCAGAATGTTGTGTGCTATCTGGGTTACTAGTAAATGATTAACTGCTTTTTGAGGGTATTCATCTTTCAGATCTATCTTTCAGAATGATACTGACAAGCGTTATGTATTCCGGATCCGAAATTTTAAGATTATAAATAATCATTATACAATTTCACTTCGTTATAATAAATAATTGAAATTACTTGAGAAGTAAGTATTTTCGTATGTTATAGGATATTTAAAGAATTCCAATTCCGATAGAAAAAAAATATGTTCAATTAAAGAATCATTAATAAATTAATTCAAATTTCTGTGGCCATAGGCGATTCTCTCATTACTCAAGTCTGTCATTATATTGGTACGAAATGTATTCATATCTTATAAAAGCTGAGAAAACGGTCTATATCGGTGGTGAAGTTGATTAAGAGTGTCCAATAGAGGTGAATAAAATATTTTTACTAGTAATTTTGTCAGTTTAAGGTTAATTTTCAATTTTTTCATCAATCTCGAAAAATGTTATATTTCATAAACTATGCTCGATCGACTTCGTTTGAGGCGTGAATGGACCATGGAACATGCACGTAAAAGCTTCCGGCTTCACTTCATTGCTTCAACCAATTTGAAAAAAAAAACCTTTGGACTAAGCACAGCTATCATTGGCCAGAATTTGTCATAGAGTTTATAGAATAGAACATCCTGAATAGGTTACTGAAAGTTAAAATTTCGAAAAAACATTGGCTGAACCCACTTATAGCAGGCAAGCCAACGCTTTAGCAGAAGAACGTCTTACGGGACTGCTACTTTAAAATATTATTAACAATTTTGTTCTCCTTCAAATATGATTACAAACCAACTTCCATAGGGAACATTCTTTATCTGTTTGTTTCAGCGATGATTAATTATGATTTAGATAGGAGAGCTGCATACCAATGTCTTACACTCGGCAGATTATCTTAACGAATGCCTGCAAGTTTTGTGTGTAACCATACTTCATTAACCTCATCAGATTAACTCCTCGAGCCAAAACCGCTTCATAATTATCTTATGCGCGTTATGTATTTTATGCTGATTCAGCCTTCGGCGAAATGCAAGTTTATGCTCCTGTGTGGATCAATTTCCAGTCTTCAGGAAGGAAATAGGAATATCCTTCACCCATTTCTTGAACAAAACATATTAGGAGGTATAAATACGTAAAAAGGATATTCAAATATTTCAAAAGCACTCACTTGTCTCCACGATATTTAACCTGTTCGTTAATCCAATGATCTATATATTATTTCATTGATTTGTAACACCTCCAATGAACAATTTTCATTTGATTGATGTAGAATAAAGGTTTATTGATTAAATTAAAAATGGGTTCAAGCCCTGTGGACAGGAGCTTTCTGGCGCTCTAGTTCAAACAGACAAATTATATCTCCGAAAGTATTGGTTTCTCAGAGTTGGGAATTATATCAATGTATTCTTATGATAGAACTGCATCACACAGGAAATTCAATTCAAATAATAGTTTATATTTAAGATTAAATGAGCAATCATGAGAATGAGAACTGCACCATGGAAGAAATCAAATTAAATCTGGCCAATTTTGCCCAATAAGGAACTTAACCGAGATATTCATCTCCCTAACCAACTCTGAAAATTTCAACTACCTACCTCATTCCGTTCGAGAGTTATATCTATGTCTATGGATGAAAAGCAGTCTCACTACTCTCAGATCTCTTACTTCATGTTCCGCTCCGAAATGTAAGACTTTTCTGAGAAAAAACTAATTTCGGAGCAAACAACTGAGATTTTTCTCACTTCGCTCACAATTCTTCGATTGATTAGATAATGTCATGTCTCAGGAAAATAAGTTGACATTATGACAATTCATACATAGAATAATTATATCATTCTGTGACAACGTCGAAATACGATTTATTATTGAAATTTTGAAAAATCATATCTCCGAAAGTATCAGCTTGTTAGAGTTGAAAATTATATCATTGGATTCTTATGGTAAAACTGCTTATTGAAAAAAATTTAATTTGGAATTTGCTTTAAAAAAAAATTTTTTTATTGTTACTCCGAAGCCATAGGTCCGATTTTGCCCAATAACGAACTTAGCCGAGATATTTTTCTCCCAAACCTACTCTGAAACTTTCAACTATCTAGCTCATTCCGTTCGAGAGTTATCGTGCCTACGGCCGGCCGGACGGCCGGACAGAATGAATTTCGACCACGGATTCTTGATCAGTGAGTCGAACCAAATCGTTTAAGACCATTTTCATCGAAAAATTCGTAAATTAACAGACATTTGGGCAGATTTATAAGCACTCAGTTCCGAGGAACTAGAGCGCCAAAAAGAGTTGTAGTTAAAAAACACGCAGCGAAATATTTGTCAATTTTAACCATCAACAGATATTTCATCATGTTCCGGGATAGCCACATAATCACTCAATGTCCCTCCAAGTGCCATGTCGGGAAGATACGTACAGGTTTCATGGTTGTTAGTAATTCCTATCTATAATGCATTATGTGGGCTTTGATGATGATGCTTGTGAATCATTAGCGTCCTCCCCTAAAGATGCTTCTCAGCAGGTAGTTCATGATGAACGATTCTTTGAGTCCGGATACTGGTGTCCCTCCAGGAAGTATATCGAAACCCTAGTGTTTTAATCTATACTTGTAGGTTCCATATTCCGTTGGAACATTGTCGCTATCGTTCTGATACGCTGATCTATATCATATTTTTTCAACCCAAGAATCACAGAGATCTACCAGAGACATCTCTGCGGTTTCTTGCCGGGAGAATTGTGATATTTGTGATCACTATAATATGCTATAGTGATCAAATCTGGAATAACATTTATTTCACATGATATCTCTGATAACTTTTTTGAGAAATATTATTTCGATCACTCGAATTATACATTAATATTTTAGCTGGAATTTTTCTGATATCGCACACTTTATAAGTAAACAGGATCTTACATCAGTGATTGGCCATAGCCTAGTGGTAAATGCAGGTTATCCAGGCCTTATAGAAAAGTTGTTTATTTTGTATGCAAAGAGATTTTTGAAAAAATTGTGTATTGAAAAGAAAACAATCAAACCTATTTACATTATTTCGCACCACATCATTGAACGGTAAGTATCATAAGTGAAGTTCTAAATGAAATTTTTACATTTCTATACATTTCCTAGCTCTTAACGAGAGATTATTTATTACCCTCCTCAGCATGTCGGAACTGTCCTCACCTACGCGCAAGCTTCTTCTATCCTTTGCCTTAACTACTCCCGTGACTTAATTTAAGTGGCATCCACCTTATCTCTCCCTAGCCCCACAGAAAGTAATCGATAGGAATTATATCTGGCAACCATGGTGGTCATGCCTCAGGGCCTCCATTTCCTATAAATTTCCTTGACATTGAACAAGCATTTGATAGAGTATGGCATACTGATCTCTTATATAAAATTAAAAAACACATGTCAGACCAGCTTTTCCTGCTCCTTAAGTCGTACCTGACCGAAAGGTATTTCCAGGTGAAAGTGGATGAGGCAATCTCAGATTTTCATCCCATACAAGCTGGAGTCCCACAAGGTAGCGTACTATGTCCCATTTTGTACCTCATTTTTACTGCAGACATCCCACAAACCAACGACACCTTGCTTGCTACATTTGCAGATGATACAGCTATAATTTCAACAAACGCTGATCCAACAGAAGCATCGCACAAGCTCCAATTACACCTGGACTTGCTACAAAAGTGGTTTGTGAAGTGGAAGATCAAGGTCAACAATAGCAAATCCGCACACATCCCCTTCACTCTGAAAAAGAGCACTTGCCCCCGAGTCTGTTTCAACCAAGCCCCAATTCCTGTGAAAACAGAAGTCAAGTACCTTGGACTCCTCCTGGATGATAAATTAACATGGAAAAGACATATTAAGGCCAAAAGAAGACTGCTAGACCTCAAAGTTAAAAAAATGTATTGGCTTCTAAAGAGACAATCCTAACTATCCTTGGAAATCAAAATTTTAATTTACAAGTGTATATTGAGACCAATATGGACATATGGGATCGAGCTCTGGGATGCAGTAAGCCAACAAATACAAAAATCCTCCAAACATTTCAATCCAAGACCCTGAGAATGATGTCTGATTCCCCATGGTATGTGTCAAACAAAACTCTGCACAACGATCTGAACGTACCCTACGTAACAGAGGTAATAAAACATTTCTCTACAAAATACGAGACACGCAGTAACGATCACGAAAACCCTCTCATGATGAAACGCAGCAATCCGTCGCTGGACGGTACCTGTCTCAAGTCTTTTACTTACATTAAATTTACTTATTACTTATTGAGTAGATTGTAAATCTGCATTGAATGAATAAATAAAAAATTTCCTATAAACAGGACAAAAAATAATCTCTTGTTGAGAGCTAGAAAATGTGGAGAGACTTCATTTCGAACATATTTTATGATACCTCTGGTACAATGATGTGGTATGAAATGAAATATATGGGTTTGATTGTTTTATTTTCAATAGACAACTTCTTCAAAAAAATTACTGTCAATTCTTTTAAACGATGAATTGCATGTTTCAAAATAGTTCACGTTATTTCGTTGAAATGCTTCAATATCCAAAATCTCAGCACATTACATTAAATATTATCAAAAAAAAATGATTCAAGCACTGACGAGGAGTAAGGAGCTTTGCGAGTATGATCTATTGTCCATTCTCCTGTATTAAATCGAGTATACTAAGGTAAATTCGATTAAGAGTGTCCAATACAGGAGAATGGACATACGCGCCAAAGCTCCTGACTTCAGTCAGTGCTTGATACAATTTTTTTTCGTATTTTTTTTATTTTCTGGGCGTACGGTTCTCATGAAATTTTACACAAGTCTTTATGTCGATATTCTACAACTAGTTACCAACCTTCAATTCGATTGAGTCTATATTTCTTGAGTTATCGAGAAAATAATATTCCAGGTGGGTATAACTCCGAAACCGTTAGACCGATTATGCTAAATACCGAACTTAACGCCGCCATTCGGATGCGCAACCAACCCTGAAAATTTCAAGTCCTCATCTCCTTTCGTTCGAAAGTTGTCGAGGCTACAGTCACCCATCCAGGTACTGAAGTTACACAAGGCTGCATAGATCTCCATGAATATAGATCCGATCGTGTTCAAACTTGGAACTTGATAGTAGAGTTAGGTTCTGAAGGCTGTCGCAAAATTTCAGCGATGTCGGATGAATCGTTTCTGATATATAGAAGCTTTTTCAATGATTTTTGGAAGAATTTTCGCGTTAGCATTCTACAACTACTTAATTGCCATGTTTGAATTGGATCAGTTTTGTATATTTCGAGTTATTGAGGAAATAACAACCAAATTTCAGAATGGTATAACTTCAAAATCATTTGGTCGATTAGGCCTTTAAACAAACTAAAATGTCGCATTCGAATGTACAACCTAACCTGAAAATTTCTGTTTTCGTTAGGTTATCGTGACATACCTAATATTCTTCAATATTTTTCTTTAATTATTTTGTGATACGATTCCCATAAAATTTCACAAACATCCTTAGGTTTGTATTCTACAACTACTCACCAAGTTTCAATTCGATCGGATTTGTACTGGTTGAAAACAAAATTATTACTCGGAAACCATTGGGCCGCTTATGCCCATTAACCAACTTGTGCGTCGTATTGGAATGCGCCTCCTACTCTGAATATTTCAAGTCGCTGTTCATTTCCGTTCTCAAATTATCGTTGCAACGGCCGGCCAGACGACTGGCTGAACATAATCAAGTTTGACCTCGAATTCTTTATTAGGGAGTCGAACCCAATCGTTCGAGACCATATTCGGCGAAAAATTCGAAAATTACAGAAATTTGGGCAAAATGATAGCGCGATGTTCCTCAGAACATACGCGCAAAAAATTACAAACAGGACCGTATTGCAAAAAAATTACATAGGATATTAATTCGTTTGTTTGTAACTCTCTCGAAACAAGTGTGCCATTTAAAAAAAAAACTAAATTTATTAGAATGAATTGAGTATTTCTTCATGGCAATAACGACATTTTTCAAACTGATGCAAATAATATAGATTTCGATGTTTGAAAGAACAAAGTAGATATTCTGAATACTGTGCTGAAAATAATCAAATTACATGAGGCGTTTCAAAGAACCACCAAATTTAATCAGAATCGGACCTCTGATTAGATATCGAAGAGTCTAGACAACATTCATGAATCACCTTGTATCTCCGAAACTAACTGCCTTTGTATACACAAGAAGCAATTTTTCTGATGACCTGCATTTACCACTATGCTATGACCAACCACTCATAATACCCTGTATAAGTCATGAATATATTCGGCTACCTATTGAATTCGGATGAAATACAAGATAGCTCAAAGATAATATTTTAAAGAATCAACTTGAAACGTGTTTGAAACGGATATTTTGTCAAAATGCACCAATCATCAAATAATAAAAATGGGTTCAAGCCCTGTGGACAGGAGCTTTCTGGCGCTCTAGTTCAAACAGACAAATTATATCTCCGAAAGTATTGGTTTCTCACAGTTGGGATTTATATCAATGTATTCTTATGATAGAACTGCATCATAAAGGAAATAGCGGAAATTCAATTCAAATAATAGTTTATTTATCAAGATTAAATGAGCAATCTGAGAATGAGAACTGCACAATGGAAGAAATCGAATTGAATCTGGCCAATTTTGCCCAATAACGAACTTAACCGAGATATTCATCTCCCCAACCTACTCTGAAAATTTCAACAACCTAGCTCATTCCGTTCGAGAGTTATTGTAGAAAAACCTTTTTTAAGTTTTGAAATTTTTTTTTTAAACTTTGCGGTAATCTGGTCAATACAAAACTTCACATGCGTATGAAGGTCATGATTCTACAATTTGATGCTAAATTTTAGATAGATCGAGTGATCGTTTTCGGAAATATTCATAAAAAATATTTTTACTAAAATCGGCCATAACTCCGAAACCGCTTGATGGATTTCTTCCATTAACGAGCTCGTCCGAGATATTTACGCTCCAAACCCACCTTGCAAATTTCAATCCGCTAACTCCTTTCGTTCGAGAGTTATCGTGCCTACGTCCGGCCGGCCGGCCGGCTGGACAGAATCGGAATCGGATTCTTGATCAGTGAGTCGAACCAAATCGTTTAAGACCATTTTCATCGAAAAATTCGAAAATTACAGACATTTGGGCAAATTGATAAGCACTCAGTTCCGAGGAACTAGAGCGCCAACAAGTTTCGTATGACAATCGCCCAAAACAGGTTTAAAGTACCTACAAATAGTAGATGTTTCATAAAACATGTATCAAAGAAGAGTAATAATGAAAAATTACCTTGTAATCGATCAAAAATTTCCTGATCTACGTTCACCAAATTTTCTCCTCTCTCGAACTGCAGAATTATGCTTTCAATATTTACATTCTATTTGCATTCTATGTCTATGGATGAAAAACAGTCTCAGTACTCTCAGATCTCTTACTTCATGTTCCGTTCCGAAATGTAAGACTTTTCTGAGAAAAACTAATTTCGGAGCAAACAACTGAGATTTTTCTCACATTTCGGAATACACTTTATTCTCATAATTCTTCGATTGATTAGATAATGTCATGTCTCAGGATAATAAGTTGACATTATGACAATTCATACATAGATTAAATATATCACTCTGTGAAATACGATTTACCATTGAAATTTTGAAAAATCATATCTCCGAAAGTATTAGCTTGTTAGAGTTGAAAATGATATCATTGGATTCTTATTGTAAAACTGCTTATTGAAAAAAATTTTATTTGGAATTTGTTCTGTAAAAAAAAATTTTTTTTTTGTTACTCCGAAACCATCTGTCCGATTTTGCCCAGTAACGGACTCAGCCGAGATATTTATCTCCCAAACCTACTCTGAAAATTTCAACTGTCTAGCTCAGGCGTTTTCAACCTTTTGATTTTAACGGCACACTTTTCGTTCATCAAAATTTCACGGCACACCAGCCAAAAATAGCCAAGTGCGAGTTGGACTGGCACGTAGAGGGTTCCGTACAGTGTACCCATAATATGTATAATAAAACGGATAGTGGAAGCTTATAAATAGGGTCTCGTTGACATCTTGGGGTATAAAACCACAGAAAGCAACGTAAATAAAAACACATGGTTATAAAAAATAAATCTTTTAAATGTTGATGGGATATTTGTACCTGGCGCAAGAAGCAAAGTTTTTTATTCTTGGGCGGATGGTCGACAAACACACTCGAAGTCCTTCTTCGATAGATAGAAAAGGTTCGCGTTTCTTACTTTTTGTACTCGTCTGGATATTCTGGATATTCCGCTGAAATATACATCCAGAACTTGTTTACATTCAGTTCTTGTAGTTTTAGTAGCAACGTGCGGTCATTCTTTAACTCACAAAACTGTGGTTTCTCTCCCAATCCAAAACCAACCAAGCTGCTAAGTGAAATATTGAAGGGATCTCTTACCCAGTCAAAATCCTTCATCTCGATATTGGGAAAGTATCATATATCTCATTGTAGAATCTACATTTCTGGACACTGTATGCAGGAACATGAACATAGTACCGTGGTGAATATGATTTATCCATAGGTTTAAATTTTCTGTGAAACTTTTAATTTTATCCGAGGACATCAAAATAATCTCATTTCGTTCTTGCATACTTGCCATTAGTTTGTTGAGATGTTCAAATAAATATGTCAGATAGGCCAATTTGGTGCACCATTCATCTTCGCTGAATAGGCCAACAAACTCGGATATCTCCAAGGTGAGGAATATCATTATTATTATATGAATTGTGCCGGGCAGAAGAAACCCGCCCCTCCACTGCGACCAATCGGTCTATTGTAGCACACCAATGGTTTATAATCTATACTTCACCCATAAGATCAACTCACTTGGCGAGGGATATTAGCCCTTCTGGGTGAGGACTTGTCCAGTTCCCTCGGTCTCAGTTTGTGGACTCCTAGTTCCTCAAATCTGATCCTGTCACCAGCGGGGCAGTCAAACAAGATGTGTTCGATAGACCCTTCGTCCTCCAGGTATAGTCTGCACTCGGAGTCCTCAGTCAACCCCAGCGTATTAAGGTGTTTTCTGAGGCCACAGTGGCCCGTGTATACAGCTGTATGGATTCTCATGTCTACCCTAGAGAATTTTAGCCATTGTCTGGCTCTTTCAGCTGATGGGCCCGTAATTGTTGAGCGAGCATGTCTGTATCTTGGTATACTGCTCCAGATTTCTTGGACCTTTTGATCTAACCATCTGTTGCTTTCCTTCGCCGCTGTCCTGAGAGAGATACCACAGGCCAGTTCAGGCCCAATGAGCCCCATGGAAGCCCCTCGTGCTGCCAATGAGTCCGCCATCTCATTACCCTTCAAGCCCGAGACACACAAGAGCTGCGGCCCGCAGCGCTCTCCAAGTTCAGCAAGTGTGGTCCGGCAATCCTGCACAAGCAGGGATTTGCAGTTGTATGAGATCAAGGCCTTCAAGACAGCTTGGCTATCCGATAGGATCTTGATTGATCTGTGAGCCCAACCTTTCTCAAGTATGAGCTTCGAACAGTGATCAATGGTGAGAATTTCTGTTCGAAAGACAGTCACTGACCACCGCTGACTCCTGCTTCCACCCCTTGGGTGGTAGCGGAGCCAACTGTGAACCAGCAGAGACCCTCGAGCAGTGGGATCTCAGAGATGGCCCAGTCATTTCTGCTGGGAAAAACGACACGGTAGGACCTGTGTAGGTTCAGGTTTTAGATACGTGCGATCACATGCCCATTATCTCTTTGGCCTCCAATTCAGCCTGAAGAGAACCAGGCATGTAGCCAATCGTATCTGGCTCATTGTGCCATATGCAGAAGTCTGTATGGGCCACGCTCCTGATCACCAGGTGAAGAGTGGCGAGGTCCAGTAGGCATTCCATGGCTGCGGTGGGGGTGGAGCGAAGAGCCCCTGTCACCATCAAGCACGCAGATCTTTGAATTTTTGCAAGATTGAGCTGAGACTGTACCCTTACAGTACACTCCCACCAAGCAATGCTGCCGTAAGTGATTTGTGGTCTCACCACCATCACGTACAACCAGTGGAGCTGTTTCGGAGGCAGTCCCCACCTCCTCCCACAAGTCCGCTGGCAAGCCCAGAGAGAGTGCGTAGCCTTGTGGATCAGCTTTCTCAGGTGTGAATATCAATAGCTCTTCCTCCAGTTCAAATACACGTGACGACAAAATACGTCCTCTTGAGAGCCACCTTACCTCGGTGTGTAGAAGCAAGGGGTAGTGGGCTGTATGCATATCCTGGCAAATTTGTTTGAATAATCTAGATTTCATTGGACGGCTTTTAATGAAATTTGTAACCTCCAATACATCTTCAAATACAGTTTTTAAGTCTTCCGGTAGAGTTTTTGATACTAATGCTTCCCTATGAATAAAACAGTGGGACAGCACAATATGTAGGTTTATCTGCTTCAACAACGCAACAAACCCTTTTGCGGATCCAGTCATTGAAGGTGCTCCGACGGAATATATTCCAATAATATCGGTCCTTTGATGATAAATTAAAGGAGTTCAAATACATATCCAATACATTAAAGATGTCTTCTGCTCTTGTTGTTTCGGATAGTTATTTGCAACAAAGAAAGTTTTCAATAATGTCATCCTCATCGATCATGCGTATAAATGCCAGCAGATGTGACTTTCCACTTATGTCAGTTGATTCATCAACTTGTAAGGCAAATGTTTCATACTATTTTCTCATTAAAATAGCTTTTCGTTTTTTCAATGCAGCATAGGTACATTTCGCGGGAATCTCGGCGGCACACCTGAAAATATACACGGCACACCGGTTGAAAACCTCTGGTCTAGCTCATTCCGTTCGAGAGTTATCGTGCCTACGGCCGGCCGGATCGGCCGGCCGGACAGAATGAATTTCGACCACGAATTCTTGATCAGTGAGTCGAACCAAATCGTTTAAGACCATTTTCATCGAAAAATTCGAAAATTACAGACATTTGGGCAAATTGATAAGCACTCAGTTCCGAGGAACTAGAGCGCCAAAAAGTGGTTTAGTAAAAGTTTATTTTATATTTTTATAATTTCATTATTTATCAATGTTCATCCTCCACTGCTTTCGGAGGGTAGACGCAGCAAATCCTGCGAAAAAATGTCGATTTATTTGTCAGTCACATACAACACTTCAGTGGCAATAAGTCATAAAATGCAGATCTGATCTGACTTAAGCATGGTATTCAGTTGTAGATCGCTGACGTACTAATTTTCGCGGAATTTCTGTAGGATCGTATCACTAAGAAATTTAAAAAAATCGGTTCAAGCCCTGTGGACAGGAGCTATGGCGCTCTTGTTCAACCTTTGACAATTCATTTCTCCAAAAGTGGTTTCTCAGAGTTGAGAATTATATCAATGGATTCTTATGATAGTACTGCATATAAAATAAAATAAATTAAATAAGAATCCATTGATATCATTCCCAACTCTGAAAAACCAATACTTTCGGAGTTATGATTTGTCAAAGTTTTCCACTTTTTCAATTTGGAATCTGTACGCCAGTTTTCAAGAATTTTCGTGATTGAATTCGAAACGTATGTCTATGAATCATTTCATGTTTGATTTACATACACCACCAAATTATAATTGAAGTATTCTATGAAACAATATAGAATTATGAAGAATACTTATTGAAATTTTGAAAAATCATATTTCCGAAAGTATTGGTTTTTACAGTTGAGATTGAAATCAATGGATTCCCTTGATAAAACTGTATCTTAAAAAATATTGAGCTTAAAATTTGTTATGTAGAAAAAAATTTTTTTTTGTTATTCCGAAATCACTTGTCCGATTCTGCCCAATAACGAACTCAACCAAGATATTCATCCTCCAAATCTACTCTGAAAATTTCAACTGTCTAGCTCATTTCATTCGAGAGTTATCGTGTTAACGGCCAGCCGGACGGACCGCCCGACAGAATCGATTTTGACCATGAATTCTTGATCAGTGAGTCGAACCAAATCGTTTAAGACTGTTTTCAGCCAAAAATTCGAAAATAACAGACATTTGGGCAAATTGATGAGCACTCTGTTCCGAGGAACAAGAGCGCCAAAAATCATTGAAAAAAAATCTGTAGGTATCTCAGAAACTATCCGTCCGATATCACTGAAATATTCTGAATGCCTCCAATCCTAGCTTTACAGCCGAGTTCCACATTTGTAAACGATCAAATCTATATTGTTGGAGGTATCGTAGCACTAGAAATATAATAAAATTTTGTTTTCTTCAAATATTTTATATTTCTAAAACTATGCGTCAGAATCCGCTGCAAATCCGCGCTTACCCTTGAGCCTCCATTTTACAATCGAGTACCAAATTTCAGCTCGATCGACTTCGTATGAGGCGTGAATAGACATTGGAACATGCGCTCAAATGCTCCTGACTTCAGGTCAGTGGGTTTAAAGAACAGGTTGGATGGTACATCGACCGTTTCAGTATCACAAATCCTTCACTCCACTGGGTCTTATGGATATATATTTTCTGACCAGCCTCAAAGCTCCTCCTCCTCAGTGCTTTTTGATATATTTTTTTGGATCAGAAATTGTTCTACTCTAGCTGCAGTTGATTAATGTAATTTAACTTGGGGTCTAAACAGAATTCGGATTACTGTTGTTCTGCTTGATTGAGGTCTATATCTGTCTCTCGTGATTTAGGAGTAGGGCTCACTCCATCGAAGACTCATTGCATCGAAAGTTAACTGAATCGAAAGTTCACTGCATCGAAGGTTTACGCCATCGAAAATGATGCCCACTTACTCCTGATTCGCCGAACGTGAAATCTCCTATATCGATCGTCTTCGTCCATAGTTTGGCTGGATGAGACGTAGTTTGTTTCATTGAGTGTACGTCAACAAAGCGGACCCTGTCTAACCCAGGGGTCGGCGGCTGTTTGGTTATGAAGCTGCGGCTTTATAGTTCCATACGCAAATATTATTTATTCTAATGAATAAATAGATTACTTTTTTTCATCAAAAAACTTTATTTATGAAAGTACTATTTATTATTGGCAAGAATAATTATTCTGGTTCTTTGCAAACTTTGAAATTTTGTAAATTGCAATTTTTACCCTTCTCACTCAAAAGGTTGCCAACTCCTGGTCTGACCTAAAATTTGAAATTGAATTGAAGGATGAATGTGTTCGACAATTTTCAATTAGTGAACCATTATGGAAAATCTTTGTACCTATGCGTTGTAATTAGAGTTTTGTAACATGCAGAAATTTGTCGAGAAGAAAAGATCCTCCAGTGATACTATGAAAATATGAATATACAATATTTACTCGAGTATCATATCCGTATTCGAAATAAAATTGAAATCTAAAAAATATGCTGTATTATATAACACTTTTAATCTGAGGACAGATAAATATCATTTTAGTGAATCTATCGAAGTAAGTTGAAATGTTCATCAATGAAAAGAGTAGGATATTTTGTTACACTCTAGAACTTTATTTATGTTTAATTGGTTTCTGTATCACTTCTCATTCGTAATAAATAAATTTTTTTAAAGATATAACATTTTTATACTAAGTTTTATACTAAGTAGAAATATATTACGAGAACGATGGCAGGATGCCTGGAATGAAGGAAAAATATAGGTATAATAATATATTTTTATTTCAAATTCAATTCTTTTCAAAAAAATTCTGAATATAAGTATTAAATAATTTAAAAGTTCTCAATTCCTCAAACTTTGACAAATCATATCTCCGAAAGTATTGGTTTGACTGAGTTGGGAATAATTTCAATGGATTCTTACGATGAGAGTGAATCTAAAAAAAAATTGAGTTTGAAATTGCAATGTAAGTGAAAAAAATTGTTTTCGTTAAGGCCGTTCCAGACGCTCCGCTTTGCACAAACTTATGTCTGCACGGTTCAACACGTTGCAGGTGAAACGTTGCGTGGCGATAGGAAAATCCCACAGTTTTGAAAACGGCGCGGAGATGGTACAGTTACAACTGAGCTAGAGGGCATAGATATTCGTGAACGAGGCTAGAAAATTTCTTTCCTAGCCTCGGAATTGAACTTGGGGTTTCCGCTCCCAAGTCAATTACTCTACCACTGAGCCAACCGCACTACTAGTTAAACAAGGTGTAGGTGAAACGTTGCGTGTAGATAGGAAAATTGCGCAGGACGTTGCAGTAGCAGCGATACTGAGCTAGAGAGCATATTTATCCGTTAACTCTGCGGATTTTTCGCTGCATGTAGACGGTAACAATGATAACTCCATGAACATTCAGTAGATCTATGTGAAATATACAGAGATCTCTGCACCATGTAGATGCTCTAAAAATTGCTACGTTTGCATTCCGTCTTAAGACTGCGCAGACAAAAGGTTGTGTAAAACGTAGCGTCTGGCCGGCCTTTACTCCGAAACCATCAGGCAGGTTTTAACCAATAACGAACTCAACCGAGATATTTATCTCCCTACTCCGGAAATGTCAACTGTCTAGCTCATTCCATTCGAGTGTTATCGTGTTAACAACCGGCCGGCCTGAAAGAATCGATTTTTACCACGGATTCTTGATCAGTGATGAATCGAACCAAATCATTTAACCCATTTTCATCCGAAAATTCGAAAATTACGGACCTTTGGGCAAGTTGAAAAGCACTCTGTTCCGATGAGCAACAGCGTAAACAAGCACGAAAAAAATAATCGAATTCGCGGTTTCAGTTTTGCAAATCTGAAGAACTACAAATATTTTGCGTGTTCATCATATTACTTCGCACAATACTGATATCATTTCGATGAAAATAGTGTTTTATTTTATCCTAACAAATTTTCGAATTATACTATAAAACACACAGCATGGTTACTCGCCATTTTCCGAAAATACCTAACTGCGCGGCTATTTTCATGAATGCCCGTTTCGTATATGTGTGGCTTGTGCTTCAGGAATATATTTTGTGGCAGTTTGGAAACATCCTGTATAATAGCATATAACCTATACTTCTTGTCATTAGAGAGATAAAGTTCAAGAGTGAATCTACGAGGAACTCAAAAATAAGTTGTGTGGCGGTGAAATCCCAAGGTCAATTCGGATTCCCATGAGAGTTTCATGAATGAAGGATAATAAGCAGCAACACTAGAGGATTTCTAAGGGATATGGAATACCGAAGTTACCTACTCGATATTCCACGCGAGGACGTAAAATGGAAAAGCCTGGCGAATTTAAATCCGAAATTCAGGGCCGATCTAGGGATAATTCAGTGAAATTAGGTATACTTTTTTAACGGTTGGGTAATGACTATGAGATTGGATAAAAATAAATTATATTTATTTATTTATTACCTATTGTTATTAATAGACCAGGAATATATTTTTTTATATTTCATGTATGTAATTGTTGTTTGATTTTATTATGAAAACGAAGGGTGTTTTTGCAGACAAAAATTCTCAATTTTTATTAAAGGGAAAAAAACACATTATAATGCTGAGTTGTTGACACATTATATATATATGTATATATTCCGACCATTTTCAAAACTGGGGAGAATAAACAGTTTACATCAAGATGAAAGTAGAGGATAGGTTAGAGGTTAGATAATAATCTACTGTAATTTCGCCTATCCCTACTTCTTTCATATGTATGTAAATTACATTTTTATTTTAATTCTCCTCATTTTATAAAATGGGGTGCAACCCAAACATACCATGAGCCACAAAAGTAATTGAATAATAGATTTACTTTCTTCCTTTTCATGAATATTGAGACACAGTTTGGTAGATCAAAGTATTTCATTTTTTAAGGCACATTCAGTAACCTTATTTTTTAACATTTCCCGCTACCAAGCAGTGACGTCACCGGTATTTTTTGAATTGCAACCCACATTCTTTTTCTTGACATGGATAGACCATACAATTCAGAATTCAATAATGCACATGTCAAGCCATTTTAGTCTCGAAATATTGCTTTTTTAATTCTGAAAAACATGTAAAAATTTTCAAAATAGGTCTTCAGCAAATAATCACGTGTTTATTACTTACAAGACTTATTTTGATAATTCTTACATGTTTTCAAATTAAGTCTTCATTAATTTTATATTAATTTATTGGTGTATTACGCGTTGGTTCAGTCACAACTGACATATGGAATTATAGGATAGGGCGGTGTGAGCGATGATCATCTAGAAAAGTTGAGTGTTGTTCAGAGGTAGATTCTTCGTATTATATACGATAGACCACTCATATTTTCAAATGATAGACTGTATGAAGAATCTGAACTTCTCGATGTGAGACAGCTTTTTTGTCTGAATATGCTCCTCAACGTTAAAAAGTCAACAATAGCTACCCGTTCAGTTGCTCACTGTTATAGCACGAGGAATAAGGTGAACTCCTTGAGTATACCTTATTGTCAGAAAACTATAGGGCAGCGACACTGTGGCTTTCTGGGGCCGAAGCTCTTCAACCAGCTTTGTCCTGACACAAAGCGGATCAACAGTTTTAGTTTGTTCAAGAAGAAGGCGAAAAAATGGATTCTCTCTTACGGTGTGGAAGGGCTGCATGGGTTCGTAAATCGGAAATGAACAACGCGGGTTATGTTTGTTTGTTTATTGCATGATTACTCTCTGTTTGCCTCATACAAATTATTTACCCAGTTTATTGTTTGCTTATTTATTTATTTATTTATTATATTACTGTATATTTGTTGTTACTTGTATGTTTATATATTGTACAACTAGTTTTTCCCTATACATTGCGCTATTATTGTACGCTCCCTAAACTGATTTTGTGTATTACTGATGTAAACATGTAAACTATTGAAAAAAAATGGTAAAAAAAAAAATTCTGTAACTAATTATTGTTCACTCCTCAGTGCAGTATTATAGTGTAGTAGATGGTTACATCACGTACAAGCGATGGCTTTTCGGAGCTTTAGCTTCTGTGATATCACAATCTCTATTCAAACTGTTTATTGTAAACAACATTTATGTATATCTTTTTTTTTTGTGAATAAATATTATTATTATTATTAAATTTGTTTTCAATAAAAAAATTTGTTCGACTACTGACGTGAAGTCAGGGGCTTTTGCGCGCATGTGCTATTGTCTATTCATATTTATACCATCCATACATACCGTATTCTCAGTTTTTATAAGATTTGAATACATTTTAAAGACTTGAGTAAGGAGAGATTCGTCTAACTCATAGAATTTTTAATTCTGGCGTATATATTCTATCAGACTTACGTCTCAAGGAATTTCAGGATACGATATTCACGAAATTTCACGAAAGTTAGCACGTCGGCGCGTAATTACCAATCGAAAGTTATCGTGGCAACGGTTACACATCCAGCTACTGAACTTACACAAGGCTGATCATATTTCCAAATATATGGATGATCGTGATTAAACTTGGAACTTGGCTGTAGGGTTATGTTCTGAAACTTCTCGCAAATCTTCAGTGATTTCAGACGAATATTTTCTGAGATATAGATATTTTTTCGAAGATTTTCAATAATATTTTAAATATTTTCTGGTTAGACGTTCACCACGAGATTCCTCAAAATTTTGCCTGCCAGCATTTTACACTCAACTACCATATTTAGATTGGATGGGATTAGTATTTTTAAAGTTATTAAACAAAAAAAATTCAGATAGGTAAAACTCCGGAATCATTAGATCGATAGTGCTTACTAACAATCTCAAATGTTGCATTACGATTCACAACCTCACCTGAAAAGTGCAAGACGCATCTCATCCCGTTCTCAATTTATCGTGAGATAAATAATATTTTTTAAGAATTTTTTTATGATTTTCTGGTGATACGTTGCTCACAAAATTTAACATTACATTTTTATGTTGATATTCTACAACTAGTAACAAAGTATAAATTTGATCGGATCTGTGTTGGTAGAAAACAAAATTTGTAGTCTGGAACCATTGGGCCTATTATGCCCATTAGCAAACTTTTCTATCGCATTTAAACATGTCATCTCCCCTGTATATTTCTCTTTACATTCCCAAGTTATCGTGGCCATGGCCGGACAGCCAGCCGGACAGAATCAAATTTGACTGATTGATTGAATCCTTCATCAGTCATTCGAACCTAATCGTTTGAGACCATTTTCGGCCAAAAAAAATATTACAGACAGTTGGTCAAAATGGTAGCACGCCGTTCCCCAGAACATGCGCGCAAAAACTATACTAGTTTTCATACTAAACCTACAAAAAATATTTTACACCATCTGGATGACTTGTGTGTTCTCCTAGTACCTAATTTCCTATAGTGAATATATGTGAATGATATAGTGAAATATCTATCGAATAAAAAAATTATAATTTTGTGAATTGCTTCTGCGTTAGAATGATAGTAGTATATTTCAATTTGCATTATTTTTGTTCATCATGTACCATGTAATCTTACGTTTTTCGAGTAATTAAAGTGTAAATTTTAATGAATAGCTTAAAATTTTACATAATGAAATAAAAATAAATCGGATTCGGGTTTTTCTTATTCTGAAAAAATTTACCATATTAATGTAATTTTTTCACACCATCAGAAATTTGAGATCTCAGCGAACAAAAAGCTCACCGACTTTTTTAAAAAAGCAGATAACTTGATGGGGGAATTTTCGATAGCTTATTCGATATTAAGTAAAAATAAGATGAAAAAATAAATATCTTAAATCAAAAGATATGGGACATAAAAAGGTAAATTTTCACCAAATTTTTGTAGAAAAAAATTTTTTTTTGAGAGTTGAAAATAAAAAACCAAAAACCGGAAATCCAGATAAACCGTTTTTCACCATTAAATACTCACCCCCTTCCATTTCCCGACGTCAGATCGCCCGTAAATTATTTTTCCTCTCATTATGTTATATTCTCTTAATTTTCCAATGGTTTCATCCGAGGTTTCATTCTACTATTAATATTTTATAATTTTTCCATTTTCAAACGCTTCTGCTCTGTTTTATACGCGGAGCACTAGGAGAAAAATCCTCGATGAACAAGCTGTTGCCCACTACTCTTCCGTCAACACTTCTGGGCAAGGGGGTAATAAACACTCCTTAAACATTCAGGCATTTCTTGACATTCAACGTGGTAGAGATGGTGGAAAAGAAACATCCACGTCCTGCATGGGGTTAAGTGTGAACACTCCTTCAATGTTCAATATTCCAAACGATAAATATTGCACGCACATCCATCGACAAATGATATCCTCCAACAAGACACTGTCATAAAAGACGCTGCTATATCCCACATTAATCGGAATTGTATTCAGTACAACACTTGGAGCATCACTGTCAAAACTTACGACCAATGTTTGTAGTCCGCTGTACAGCTATAGTGCAAATTTTAGGAACAGAAACCATCCAAACACTATTATCCAAAACTCGCTAGGCGATATATAAAAGGATGGAATAATAGAATCAATGACTTCATAAAAAGAATTGGATGACTCAAGATGTCAAAACTGAACCATAGAATGTTATAGATAACCAATCTGGAAGAGCCATCGATCCCTGTCGATCGAAAACAAAGGACACAGCTTCAAGTGCTCGACACTCCACCACAACATGTCACCAGAACCACCGCTCCAAGGGAGAATAATTGTTTACATCCCAGATAGCAATGTAACAGCCCCACAAAGAGTTCAGTTCATCGTCAGGTCAAGAAAATAATTGTTTTAAATGCAAAACATTCAAACGAAATGAAATACTGGCATATTCTGAAAGCCGGCCCTGTAGAAATCCCAGCCTACTGCAGGAGCATCCGAGTTAGTATATGCGGGCATTATCAACCTCAACGACCCTTCTGACCTCTCTTCTAGCAGTAGCGCTGGGAGAGTGAAAGATATCTGATATTCTGGTATTCAGCATTCCTCATTCGAAATTATCTGGAGAATCTTAAATCCCCTTAGGCGACGCGAACCTTGAACTTTTAATAAGCTTGGAAGATGTGTCGAGAGCTTTCTTTGTTAATTTTCTTGCTGACAAGGCCGATTTAACATAAAATAGCCCTCGAAAGTTGCAACTTGCTAACTGGTGCATCTTTACAAGTGGTTTGACGTTTAGAGGAGGATATGGAAGTACGAGTAAGCAGATCTCGCTATTGAGATTAATTGGTTTCCGGGATTTAAAGGATGCAATAATGAATGCCTGCTCCATATTCTCGGTTGAAATCATTACTCATTTCTATTGGTCTCGTATTCTGGATACAATATTGGTACGAGCTTTCAATGAGAGCTAATATGAATCCGGAAAAAACATAGTTAAAAAAGAAATCTTAAAAGGACTGAAATGAACTCGAGATAATTTGCGAGTTTGTGCTTCTGTCTATTCATGCCTCACACTCTCTCTCTCTCGAAATTCTACATGAAGCTTCAAGCCGTATTTTTTCATTCGACTACTAGATTTTAATTAAGTGGAAAAATAATATTTACAAGGAAATTTATATTCACTGAGGAAAATAAAATATGACATACGAGCTCAATCATTACAAAACTGAAAAAAATTAGACGAAATAGTCTGTGATTCGCTTCTTCATGACTTTCTTACAAATATATTATTCTTTTATTTCTCTTTGAGGACCTTACAATTTTTCTCCTGTTATGTCTTAAAACTCACTCAGTTCCAAAGAGGCAGATATCGTTTTCATTGCATGAAACATTTGAGCTACAGATGGATATTCACGTAGGTATTTCATCATATTCATCCGATCTTTCGCTACCGTTGTTTTGTGTTTGATTATTTGTTTCTCTAGAGGAGGCTATTTTAGGATCATATAAATATTCACAAACATTCAAAGAGTTATCCCCACTTTCACAGAATATCAGTTCTTTGTCACTAATATGCCGGTTGGGATTTCCTTTTCCCCAATCAAATAAACAAAGCGAATCCTCTTCAGAATTCTTTTCATTGAGCCTTAACCATTGAGCTAAAGGTATTTCGTCACTTTCCTCACAATAAATTGTAGGATCTAAACTTGCATGTCGACCAGAATAGATTATGGTTTTTAAAGAAGGGAAAATTTGAATTCTTCGCCATTGTATAAGTGGGAAATCGAATTACTCAAAATGTGTATAGGCAAGCTCCTTGATTCCTAATTTCACCATGAGCCACCATTTTCAGAAGTGGGTCTTCACATCTCAGTATCCTTATTGCCATTTTTAACGTTTGTTGATGGTGTTGGAATTCCAAATTTTGCAAACCCCTGCCTCCCTACGTTCGTGGGAGGTATACTCTTTGTATCGAGTAGTTGAGATGCAGGCTACGACTCGCGTTCATCACTTTACGTGTGGATCGGTCGAACTCGAGAATTTCATTCAATGTTCAGTTAATTACCCTAAAAGAGTAGGTGACTATCGGGACTGCCAAGCTGTTCAGATAAGACGCTCCATTTTTGCCGGACAGCTGTGATTTACATATATCTCGGAGCCTCTTTTTGTAGCTAGCTGTTAAGGTATCCTTGATTTGGTTTGTATCCAGCGCACTTACTCGTTTCATTCCAAGAAGTTGGTAAGTTTCTTCCACTTTGAGGTTTTCTCCTATTTCTTCAGAACTACCTTTGCTTGGATGAAAAACAGCACATTCGTCCAAACAGAATGACATTTCTATTGCTGAGGTGTATTCAGCAACGTTCAGTAGTTGTGCATGTACAAGAGATGTGAGACCAGATGCTCCCTTCTGCCTGGTGGACTAGACTTGTACCCTATTCTGGTTGCCCTTAACTCAGTTGTTAAGTGTCATGAAGAACAATAACGAGCTAAACGAGTCCCCTTGAAATACGCCTTTCCTGTATCTCATCCATCCGGTATAAATAGTCTGACCTACAGATCGAACGACGAACTTAGTTTTCCATAGCGCCGTAATGTTTTCCATCACATGGATGATGCAAGGGTCGATTTTGAGCATCTCTAGCAGGCGTATAAATTTAGCTTTCGCGTAATCCAGCCATGATGTATGTAGGTTGCACTTGTAGTGTTTTACATCTTGAAAAATGCTCTTGTAGATTTGATTCCACACTGGTCCAATGAACTCCAGAATCCGATATTGAAGAATACTTATGAGAATTTTATACAGCGTGTTATGACATGTGATTGGATGGTAGTTGTTTGGCTGTCATAGATCCTCTGATTTCCATATCAGTACAGTTCTGTCCTCTACCAATAATGAAGGAATTGGCTCACGATAGATTACTATCTCACTGAATAATATAGCTAGTTGTTGGTGGGTAGCTGGAAAGTTCTTCAACCAGTTGTTCTGAACGCCATAAAGTTCAGGTGCCATGAAATCATGATTGTTCTTCAGGGCATGTCTAATCTCTACGGTTGTTATTTGCGTCAGCTCTTCGGTCTGTTGCAGATTTTGAACGCATGATATATGGAATCTGTGAAGTGCTGGAGTATACCTGTTTTCCTTGTCTCTGCAAGTGATCTTATTTTATCGATAGATATCTGCTTCAGTAGATTGATGGTGAGCAAGCTCATCGTACGATGAAATACACGCAGCTCACCCATCATGATCTCTATTTTCTTGCTCGGCTACGGTTGTCCTTTCATAAGATCTATGATTCATTGGTAGCTAGCTTATTCAATCTTGACCTATGTTTTTACTCTTTTGTTGTTGTTCTCCTGCTGGGCACATAAGTGAAATAGCAGCTCTCACTGCGACATCTTCTAGCGAACAGTCCTCTTTAATAATAATAATAATAATAATAATAATAATAATAATAATAATAAGCTTTATTTCAAGTGAAATTGAAATGTACATATATACATTACTTCTTGAAACGAAATAGTGTTAAAGAAAAATTTTTAGTGGATCCATTAGTTAGAATTTACGTGCCAGTTCCTCATCTCATACATCAAAAATTCGCCTACAGTGTATGGTTCTATTTGTACTAAGAGTTTGAAAATTTGCTTTTTAAAAACTTTGAGGGTTGTTGTTTCTCTTATGCGATCTGTAATTTTATTGTAGTATTTTATGCAGCTGTATTTTGAACCCCTTTCAGTAAGTGTTAGTCTATGTTTTGGATACTTCAACCTCGACTTCAACTTTGTTGTCCTTGTATTATATGTTGTTGTAGATTTAGTTTCAATGTTGTTTCTATTTTTGAAGACAAATATTAGGCACTCTTGTATGTGAATTGCAGTTGCGGTTAGTAAGCCATTTTTCCGGAATATTCCTCTACATGATTCTCTGCTGGTCATTTGCATAATTGTTCGATTAGCTCTCTTCTGTATCTTCAGAACACGATCCATAGTGCTTCCACTGTCATAAAACACTATTCCATACCTTAGTTTTGATTCAAATGTCGCTTGGTAGATTACTTTCCGGGATGTTAGGACCAAATAATTACTCAAGACACCCAGTGAGTAGCAGATGGAAGCCAGCTTGGTACATAGTATTGTTATATGTTCACTCCAGTTTAAATTTGCATCTATTGTTAGACCTAGGAAGCATCCTGAATTTTGAAGAGGGACTTTGTTGTCACTGAGTTGGATGTGGGATGGTGTTTGGAAACCAGCATGTGCAGTCTTTAGAAGAATGGCACATATTTTTTGTACATTCATACATAGCTTGTTGGATTGGTACCACTGCATTGCTTGTTCTGAAGTGCTCTGAACTAGATTTTAAATTTCGGGGAAGGTATATGCATTCAGCGTTAAATTGAAGTCATCCGCATAGTTTATCATATTATGATGTTCAATTTTGTTTGATAGGTCATTGATGAAGGTGATAAAGTGTATAGGGCCCAGGATACTCCCTTGTGGCACACCGAGTTGTATGCACGCCTCTTCAGATATAGTTCTTGTACCACCAACATCAATAGCTACCTTTTGTTTACGGTTAGAGAGGTAGGATCTAAACCATTCTTTTTCTGCTCCTCTTATTCCATAGCAGTCCATTTTTGTTAATATGTAATCGTGAGTTAAAGTATCAAAGGCTAAGGCCTCGGCCTATCTAAACATAGGTCGAGTAGTAGAGCAATTACGATTTTGGAGTCCTCCAAGGCATCTAATGCATCTTGGATAAATTCAAATGCTGCTGTTGCTGTTGATTTCCCTTTTACATATCCGTGTTGTGTTGTTGTTAAGATTTCCTCCTGAGTGAGGAAATTTACCAGTTGGTCACAAATGGCCAACACCAGTACTTTTGAGAAAGTAGGAAGAAGGCTAATTGATCTATAGCTTTCAGGTTTATCCTCTTCACCTTTCTTGTATATTGGCTTTATGAGTGCTTAGTTTAAAAGTTCTGGAAATACACCATATTTCATAGAGTTATTAATAAGGTAGGTGAGCAGGAGTCGCTATTTCCTTCATACAGTATTTTACGGTTTTTATTGTGATATCGTCTATTCCTGAACTGTTTTTATTCTTAAGCCTCCATATTAGTTGAAGTGTTTCTTCCTCTGTTATTGGATGGAAATTAAAGGTATTATTATTTCTTTTGGTGTCATGCTGAAATTGTATGTTTTTCTGTTTTATCATTTTTTCTTTTGCTGCCGTTGCAAAATGTAGATTAAATTTGTTTGCCATTTCTGAAGGATTTCCAGGAATCTCTTTACTTGAATTTTTATTTTTTTTATTGATGCAACTGTTCTCCAGAGTGTTTTCATTATGTTGTCCGAATTTAGGGTATTATGTTGTTTAAATTTATTACCCTTCTCGTTTCTTATCATTTCATCATATTCTTTTTTCACTTCCTTATAGGCCTCTATAAGAACAGGATTGAAAGATTTACATACATGTAATAAGTCAAGTCTGGTTTTACAATTTATTATTTTTTGACTGCTTGCTTTGGGTGTTTTTTTCGTATTAACTCTAATCTTTCTCGTAGGACATGCTTGGTTCAATTCACTTTTGAATATACTTGTAAACATATTCCATTGTTCATTTATCCCCTCATCTGGAATATCGTATAAAATATTCCAGTCCAGGACCTTTAGACTTTCAACTAAATTTTGCATATGATTTTGACTTAAAATTCTTCTATATTGGTATTCCTGGTCTTGGTGTATGTGCCCCTGTATTGTTACCATTTGTGCAGTATCGTGGTCTGAAATATTGGTTCTTATTATATCTGATGTGAAATTTTGTTAGTTGATGAGAATATTGTCTATGCAAGATTTACTGTATAAGGTTGATCTTGTTGGCTCAGTAATGCTAGCTTTCATTCCATATGAATGATAATAGATCAAGAAAGTGGATTGTGTTGCTGTTAGATTTATCACGGAGGTTTATATTAAAATCACCTGCAATGATAACTGTTTCATTTTTCCAACAAATCGTCTGGAGAAGTTCTTCGAATTTTTTGAGGAATGTTTTTGTTTCTCCTGGAGTAGTGTACAGTGATACTATAGTGATATTCTTAGTACCTATCTTCATGTCAATTGAAGCAATCTCCAAAATGTTTTCAATTGAAAGTTTAACCAGATATTTTCTTTCTTGATGCCGTATACCTTTGCTTATATAAATGGCGCTTCCTCCATGTTTGTATTGGCTGCGACAGAACTCACTTGCTAGGTGTAAACCTTCTAAATTGTGGTTCTGAAGCTGTTCAAGTGTTTTCCAATGTTCTGTTAGACACATTGCTTTTAAGTTATTGAAGTTTTGTCTTATGTTTTCTCAGTTGTCGACTGCATTAGTTATAGACTGTACATTTTGGTGAAGAACCGAAACAAGACCTGTGTATTCAGTTAAATTGGGAGGAAAAGGTTTCTTCTGTCCTGCCTCCGGATTTTTGAAATATGTTTCGAAACGAAAATTCCCTCACTATAATCCCCTCAGGCCAGATTTCAGGACTGCTAATTGATTTGAACAATTCCTCGGTTTGTACTCCACTGAAAGCTGAATTGCTGCCCTGTGTATTCAGCTTTTTAACTTCTATTTCTTCATTTTGTTTCATCTCTCTAAGATAATCTTTTATTTGCTCTTCAGAAATGTCCTTACGTTTAATCCTGCCAACATAGATCCATTTTCGTTTGGCTACTCCTTTTATTATAGAGTTAGTCGTTTTTTATGCCTATGCATATTAGATACATTGCTTTTAGGTTTGGCTTTATTTCTATAACGGATAATTGTCCATTCATTATCCTGAGGTGCAAATGTCTGTTTGTTGTTTTGGCTGATTTGACGTTCTACGTTCACATAACCTCTTTGACTACTATCTGACATATCAACGGTACTAATTCTTTGATTAGATATGGGATATGGTAGTTCCAATATTCTCTGTGCTGTCTTTTCGGCATATGACATTCTGTTTTTATCCTCATTCTTTGTGGCCTGTCTCTTGTTATCATCTTTAAATTGTCTCTGATCCCTATTTTTTTCTCCTTTGTTTACAATTTTATCTTTGATTGAATTATCGGCTTTTTTTACTTCTTCACTTTGATTTTTCAGAAAGGCGTTATTTTCCATAAGAATTCTATTTTTTTCTTGAGATTCTTTGAGCAACTCTCTGAAGTATGTTAACTCAATGTTCATAATACTCTTCTCTTTTTGGAGTTCACTTATTTCTCTTGCAAGTTTTCTGATGTTACCCTCTTCGTGCTTGCAATTTGTAGACTTTTGACTTGCGGCCTGATCCATACATTTAGGGTGGAAAATTTCTGAGCATTTAAAACACTCCACTGCTTCCACAACTCTTTTTCTGCATTGATTGCACTTAAATTCACTTTCTCTGCTAATTTTTGCAGAGTCGCCTTCATATGCGTCATCTTCGCCCGCCATCTTCACCGCGATACTTTTAGGTGGTCGTTGATTATATTAATCATCACGGCTAGATCTTCAACCGGTGGTCTCGATTTCTGCCTTATGGTCTTTATGTTAGGATTCCCTACTGCACCCTCTGCACGACTAGCCCTAGAACATATCTAAGCTGTTCCGTCCTTTGCCCGTTGCAGCCTTTTCGGCTCAGAGTGGGGCAGTTCTCAGTCAAGAGCTGGGACTTCTCCATATAACATGCAGGCATGTGTGGAAAACAAAGAAAATTGTTCGTGCTTCTCGGGTGTCCACCTGTTGCGTCCCCTTTGTGCGGCCTTGTTCATGTTGCCGGTTCCAAGTACGGGTTGCTGTCTCGAACGCTAATTCCCTATGCGACCGACAACTTGTTCACTCTCCTCCTCTATGTTCTCGTTGGAAGCTGTAATCTCTTGTATGACAGGTGCCCACCTCCACAGCATCCTACCGTTGGTGGTCCGCATGCTGTCTTGCGCCCAGCACCAACCCCAAACGTGCCCTGGTGAACTCCAGGCAGCTGTTTGCCTAGGCTTAGTAGATCGTAATGAATCAACGGTTGAGTGACCGAGGTCCGCAGGCTTGTAACACCCGTATGCTACTAGTAAGTGCCCTCATGCGGTTTTGCATTTTATCCCTACTGCGAGGATTAGCTAGGGTACCTCGGGTTTGCTGAGCTTGTACTCTGGGACACATCCCAGAGTTCCAGAGGAGCGTATTTTTGGCGCTCTAGTTCCTCGGAACTGAGTGCTTATCAATTTGCCCAAATGTCTGTAATTTTCGAATTTTTCGATGAAAATGGTCTTAAACGATTTGGCTCAACTCACTGATCAAGAATCCGTGGTCGAAATTCATTCTGTCCGGCCGCTCCGGCCGGCCGATCCGGCCGGCCGCAGGCACGATAACTCTCGAACGGAATGAGCTAGACAGTTGAAATTTTCAGAGTAGGTTTGGGAGATAAATATCTCGGCTAAGTTCGTTATTGGGCAAAATCAGACAGATGGTTTCGGAGTAACAAAAAAAAATTTTTTTTTACAGAGCAAATTCCAAATTACATTTTTTTCAATAAGCAGTTTCACCATAAGAATCCAATGATATCATTTTCAAGTCTGACAAGCTAATACTTTCGGAGATATGATTTTTAAAAATTTCAATAATAAATCGTTTCCAACGTTGTCACAGAATGATATAATTATTATGAATTGTCATAATGTCAACTTATTTTCCTGAGACATGACATTATCTAATCAATCGAAGAATTGTGAGCGAAGTGAGAAAAATCTCAGTTGTTTGCTCCGAAATTAGTTTTTCTCAGAAAAGTCTTACATTTCGGAACCGAACATGAAGTAAGAGATCTGAGAGTAGTGAGACTGCTTTTCATCCATAGACAAAGATATAACTCTCGAACGGAATGAGGTAGGTAGTTGAAATTTTCAGAGTAGGTTAGGGAGATGAATATCTCGGTTAAGTTCGTTATTTGTCAAAATTGGCCAGATTTAGTTTGATTTCTTCCAGTGTGCAGTTCTCATTCTCATGATTTGCTCATTTAATCTTGATAAATAAACTATTATTAGAATTGAATTTCCTTTATGATGCAGTTCTATCATATGAATACATTTATATAATTCCCAACTCTGATAAACCAATACTTTCGGAGATATAATTTGTCTGTTTGAACTAGAGCGCCAGAAAGCTCCTGTCCACAGGGCTTGAACCAATTTTTTATTATTATTATCGAATAGAAATCTAGTTCTTGGCTGAAAGAATTGGTTCAAGTCCTGTGGACAGGAGCTTTGGCGCTCTTGTTCAAATCCTAACAAATCATATCTCCGAAATTATTGATCTCTGGGAATTATATAAATCGATTCTTACGATAGAACTGCATCATGAAAGGAATGAAATTCAAACAGACCAATTCTCTCTAATAATGAACTTATCCGAGATATTCATTCCTCAAATCTACTCTGGAAATTAAATTATATCAATCAAAACTTAGACAACATTGCAGTTTTGTTTTTACTGGAGATATTCTAAACCCAATTTGATTATGTATCTTACCAAAGAATATATTTCCATCATCACATGGATTATGCACGGGCATTATATTATCACCTCAAAAGTACGATAGCTGAAGTTATTTCATTGGTCATTTTGCATTCAATCATACTATGTTTTATAGAACAGGAAGGGTATTTGATATCAAGAAACAATTTTGACATTTATCTCTCATAGGAAAATAAGATGACATGTAAGAACACAGATCATAATATAATAATTGACACATAGAAAAATTAAGTACAGCATTCTGTGAAAACATAGAAGTACGATTCATTATTGAAATTTCGAAAGAGCATATCTCCGAAAGTATTAGCTTGTTAGAGTTGAGAATGATATCAATGGATTTTTATGGTGAAACTGCATCTTAAAAAAATGGTTTGATTCCTGTGGACAGGAGCTTTGGCGCTTTTGTTCAAACTTTGACAAATCATATCTCCGAAAGTATTGCATTCTCAGAGTTGTGTATGATATCAATGGATTCTTATGATAGAACTGCATCATAAAGGAAGTTCAATAAAAATAATAGTTTATTTATCGAGATTAAATGAACAATCTCCAATGCTTTAATGCTTCAAAAATTATCATTAAAAATAATAAGGAAAGTATTATCGAAATGTCTAGAGCAAGGCTGATCATTCCTGATATTTAGAGGCTCACGAACAAACTATTTTAATAGTTCAAAATATACTAACAAAATACAATACAATTTTCATAATTGAAAAGTTCACACCACTAACACATTCATTCTGTATTATGAACCTTAACTCAAGAAAAAATATTTGATACACAAATGTAGGTCCATATTCCAGCATTTTTTTGCAAACAATATCACGAAAATACTGTATATAGGAACATGTCTCACAACTCAAGGAAGTAAAAGGTAATATTAACCTCAGTGGTCAACGAACAGTCATTTCTTTTGATGATTCCATTATGTTCTTCTTTCCTATTGCCTTCATAAACTACATTATTAAAATGATCCAATTCTAAATCTTCTGAAACATCTTCCCGAATTCATACAAAAATTATTCAATATGCAACCAGTCAATGTTATTTTCGGTTTCAAAACATTCTTGTATATATTCACAAATTCAAGAATCGGATACTTGTTTTCCAGCAGAAAATATTTTCAAACTACGCATTGACATATCTCTAATAGCCAGATAAGATGACATTTATGAACAGTGAACACAGACATATAGAATTCGCATTTTGAGAGTACATAGAACTACGATGTAATATTGAAATTTTGAAAAATCATATCTCCGAAAGTATTAGCTTGTTAGAGTTTAAAATGATATCAATGGATTCTTATGACCAAACTGCATCTTAGGAAAAATTGAATTTAAAAGTTGTGATGTAAACAAATTTGTTTTCGTTACTCCGAAACCATCAGGCCGATTTAGCCCAATAACGAACTTAACCGAGATATGTATCCCTCAAACCTACCCTGCAAATTTCAATTGCCTAGCTTGTTCCGTTTGAGAGATATCGTGTTAACGGTGGGCAGGCCGGACAGAATCGATTCTGATTCTGCTTCTGCTTCTGATTCTGATTCTGATTCTGATTCTGATTCTTATGCTGATTCTGATATGATTCTGATTATGATTCTGATTCTGAATCTGATCCTGATCCTGATCCTGATCCTGATCCTGATGCTGATTCTGATTCTGAATCTGATTCTGATTCTCATTCTGATTCTGATTCTGATTCTGATTCTGATTCTGATTCTGATTCTGATTCTGATTCTGATTCTGATTCTGATTCTGATTCTGATTCTGATTCTGATTCTGATTCTGATTCTGATTCTGATTCTGATTCTGATTCTGATTCTGATTCTGATTCTGATTCTGATTCTGATTCTGATTCTGATTCTGATTCTGATTCTGATTCTGATTCTGATTCTGATTCTGATTCTGATTCTGATTCTGATTCTGATTCTGATTCTGATTCTGATTCTGATTCTGATTCTGATTCTGATTCTGATTCTGATTCTGATTCTGATTCTGATTCTGATTCTGATTCTGATTCTGATTCTGATTCTGATTCTGATTCTGATTCTGATTCTGATTCTGATTCTGATTCTGATTCTGATTCTGATGCCGATTCGGATTCATGATCAGTGAGTCGAACCAAATCGTTTAATACCATTTACATGAAAAAATTCGAAGATTACAGACATTTGGGCAAACTGATAAGCAGTCTGTTTCGGGGAACAAGAGCGCCAAAAATTTAATTTGAAATTTGTAATGTGAAAATTTTTTTTTTCGTTACTCTGATGCTATCGAGCCGATAGTGCCCAATAACGAACTTAACCAAGATATTTATCTCCCAAACCTACTCTGAAAATTTCAACTGCCTAGCTCATTGTGTTCGAGAGTTATTATAAAAACAAAATTTGAAAATATTTTTAAAAAAATTGACACTTTACGGCAACCCGATCAATACGAAACTTCGCATGCATATAAGGGTCATTATTCTGCAATTTGATGCTAAATTTCATATTGATCGGTTTTGGAAATATTCATTAAATGTTTTTACTAAAAACGTCCGAAACCGCTCGATGAATTTTGCTCGTTAACGAACTCGTCCGAGATATTCAACTCCTTTCGTTCCAGAGTTATCGTGTTTACGGCCGGACGGACAGACGGCCGGTCGGACAGAATCGATTTTGACTACGGATTCTTGATCAGTGAGTCGAACGAAATCCTTTAAAACCATTTTCAGCCAAAAATTCGAAAATTACAGACATTTGGGCAAATTGATAAGCACTCTGTTTCAAGGAACTAGAGCGCCAAGGATTGAGTTCGATATTTGTATTGTGAAAAAAAAAATTATTCTTTACTCCGAAACCGATTTCGCCCAATAATGAACTCAACCGAGATATCAATCTCCTAAACCTACTTTGCAAATTCCAACTGTCTAGCTCAATCCGTTCGAGAGTTATCGTGTTAACGGAGGGCTGGCCGGCCGGACAGAATCGATTTTGACCACGGATTCTTGATCAGTGAGTCGAATCATACGTTTAAGACCATTTTCCTCCGAAAATTCGAAAATTACAGACATTTGGGCAAAGTGATAAGCACTCTGTTCCGAAAAACAAGATCGCCAAAAAGACGCCAAACGTCCGTTTTTGAAAAGGATTTTCCTATTTAGGCTTATCAATTAAATTTTTCAATAAGATACATGAGAGTTCAACTATATGGTAGGATACGTTTATTTGGGAGGCTATTATGGTTATAGTAAAGTGATCAGATTTGAATTAACTTCGTTTGATTATGCAATGTCGAAGAAAAGCTTGACTAACATTATCTGTTTCTTTGAAAAGCTTCTCGACGCTTTGGTACTCAGCTGTATCACCGGGATCTGGTACTCTCGATTCCTTAAGTATACACGCAGAAATTATCCCATTCATTCAGAAATCTGAGCCAACAAAATTTACATAAATTAGTCGATGGTTTATCGATTTGTAATTTTTCTGAACTGTATTTGAATGCGGATACTGATCAATGTTTCAAGTCATTTGTTAACATCTTTCAGTATTATCTCGAACAGTGATGTCCTCTGGGAAGGGTTGTTTCGGGCTTATCTAGGAAAAGTTGGATAACGCCAGAGTTAATTCAAAGTAAGTACAACCTGAGAAATCTTCATTGGGTTCACAGAAATATTCGTTCTTCCAACTTGTACGAAAGTTATAGGAATGCCAAATATCGTCATAATTTGCTTATTAGGGACACCAAATGTAGGTTCCATAGTTTAGCCATTGAAAATTCTTGTAATAAAAATAAGACATAATAATGAAAAATGGCGATACCGTTGTTAAAGAATCAACAAGTTAAGAGCGTTCCTGCTAATCGGGTCCTTCATGAATGGCTTCGTATAATAAATATACTTATGCATATATTTCACAAATCAAATAGACCCCAAGGGGTTCATTGATCTGCCGAGAAAGCAAGAGCAGACGCGTTTCTGGCTTCTTGGCCTTCATCAGTACCCTGTAGCTTTCCCAACAAATTCAACTAAACTGACCCGGGTGAAGCCTTTCAGAGCCGGCTTGGTCGATCATTATAATCGCCCACGCCACCTATGAAACGAAACACGGAAATCAGCCTCTCCCCACCAGTGAATATTTGAAGCGTGAAATCATATGCCACCATTCACTCGATATTAAATCAAGAACGAGTCCCGCAGGGCTCAGACAGTATCTTCTCAATGGCCATGAACGCTGTTTAGCGTTTTCAAAACAAATAATGAAAAATGGCGATACCGTTGTTAAAAAATCAACAAGTTAAGAGCGTTCCTGCTAATCGGGTCCTTCATGAATGGCTTCGTATAATAAATATACTTATGCATATATTTCACAAATCAAATAGACCCCAAGGGGTTCATTGATCTGCCGAGAAAGCAAGAGCAGACGCGTTTCTGGCTTCTTGGCCTTCATCAGTACCCTGTAGCTTTCCCAACAAATTCAACTAAACTGACCCGGGTTAAGCCTTTCAGAGCCGGCTTGGTCGATCATTATAATCGCCCACGCCACCTATGAAACGAAACACAGAAATCAGCCTCTCCCCACCAGTGAATATTTGAAGCGTGAAATCATATGCCACCATTCACTCGATATTAAATCAAGAACGAGTCCTTCAGAGCTCAGACAGTATCTTCTCAATGGCCATGAACGCTGTTTAGCGTTTTCAAAAATAATAATGAAAAATGGCGATACCGTTGTTAAAAAATCAACTACATTTGTTTTACCAGTCAAACATTTTACTGTATTCCAAACTGTCTTATTTTTCAACAAGTTAAGAGCGTTCCTGCTAATCGGGTCCTTCATGAATGGATTTGTGAAATATATGCATAAGTATATTTATTATACGAAGCCATTCATGAAGGACCCGATTAGCAGGAACGCTCTTAACTTGTTGAAAAATAAGACAGTTTGGAATACAGTAAAATGTTTGACTGGTAAAACAAATGTAGTTCGTGAATGTATGGCTGTTGAAGTGGATGGGATTTTAATTGATGATCCCGTTCGGTTGGCCGGGCTGTTCGCCAAGCATTTTGCTACTATGGCAAAAGTAAAAATAAATTCAATTTATGGTCAAGATTTATCACGATCTTGTTTTGTGTCACCCTTGGTGGATGACAGTTTTTTCTTCTATCCTGTATCGGTAATTGAGATAGAGGAAACCATCAGAGGACTAAAAAATAGGAAAAGCGTTGGAGTCGATTCTATCTCGACAAAGATACTGAAGGCAACTGCTGAAGTTATCAGTGGGCACTTTGCTCATCTTATTAATATGTCTATCACTAACGCAAAGTTTCCAAGCATTCTCACAAAATCAAGAATTCAAGAAAGGCAATTTGAATGAGATAGCAAACTACCGACCCATATCAATTCTTAGCGTGTTTTCTAGGGTTTTCAAGAGAATTGTATTCACAAGAATGATGAATTATCTTAATAAGTACAGCATTCTTAACCCTGCACAACATGGTTTCAGATGCGGTCGATCAACAAAAATGGCTGCACTCAATTTTGTGGAATCGGTTTATGAGTGTTTGGATAACGGACGACAATACATGATGCTGGATTATTTTTCGATTTTTCCTCCGCTTTTGATACACTCTCTTTTGAGTTCATACTTGAGAAGTGTTATAATATGGGATTCAGGGTTGTATTCACTGAATGGTTGCGTAGTTTCCTTAATGGTAGAACGATTTCTGTTAGAGTGGAGGAAAGTTATTCTGTAGGACATCAGATAGGCCTCACGGCTCCTCACGGCTCCGTGTTGGGACCACTATTAGTTTTGCTATTTATATCAATGATTTGCCTGTTTGGCTGGCCAGCTTCCATTTGGCGTTATTTGCCGATGACACATCGGTGATGGTTTCAGCTCGGGACCGTGGGGATCTTCAAAGGGCCGGTGAGTGCATTGTTGGGGAGTTTGTTTCTTGGTATCGTGCGAATAACCTGATGTTGAATGTTGAAAGGACTGTGTGCATTTATTTCGGTTTGAGAAATGATGACGTGATACTTTGCGTATAAATTACATGGAAAACGCTATAACACCATCTGACTGCACCAAATTTCTTGGAATTCATATTGATAGAAACTTAAAATGGAACACACACGTCGAAGTGATATGTATGTACAAAACTGAACAGATCTTTTTTTGCGATAAATCGAGTAAGCAAAACACTACCTATCAGTTCTGTAATAAACGTGTACTATAGTATGGTGCACAGTCACTAGTCCTATAATAATGGGTTGGGGAAAAAGTTCGTGGCGTTTGAGCGTATGTGCCGCGTTACGTCATCTATTATAACCTAATTCCTGCCTGTATCGAAGTTTACGTTAGTGTATTCAAAACGTGGGATTTCGGTCTACATAAGAACATAAAACTCTTTAAAATCGGTGAGGTGTAATAGCATTTACAAGTCTTCGAATATGGAACAAAATAACGAGAAAATTCGCTACATTTTACAATATCACTTTGATCAAGGTGAAAATGCATCACAGGCTTTTGATAAAATTTGTGCTGCATATGGCCAAGATGTTCTTTCAAAATCGGCAGCTCGCAAATGGTTCGCTAGTTTTCGTTCTGGAAATTTCGATGTCAAAGATGCACCTCGTTGTGGTCGCCCAATCACTGAAAAAGTAGATGAGATTTTGGAAAAAATTGAAGGAGACCGGCATATAAGTAGTCATGACATTGCTAGAGACCTAAACATTGACCATAAAACTGTTTAAACCCTTTGCATAAGTTTGGATACAAAAAGAAGCTCGATGTATGGATACCGCATGAGCTGTCTGAGAAAAATCTACTGGACAGAATTTCCATTTAGTAACTCGACAAAAATTGAAAGAGCTTGGATGGGAAATTTTGTTGCATCCTCCCTATAGTCCGGACTTAGCACCTTCCGATTTTCATATGTTTCGGTCGCTTCAAAACTCTCTTAATGGAGTTAAGCTGAACTCACCAGAGGCATGTAAAAATCACCTCATTCAGTTTTTCAACCAAAAAACTACCAAATTCTACAGCGATGGAATTCTTGCTCTTCCAGAGAAGTCGCAGAAGGTCGTCGATCAAAATGGACAATATTTAATTTGAGGGAGATTATAAAAAATATGAAACAACTCGATATCAAATATACCTTAATATCGCCACGAACTTTTTCCCCAACCCATTATATTGCTATGGGGAAACTGCTCTGATGTTTCCAGGGTTTTTGTCGCACAGAAGAGAATTATTCGAGCTATTCTTAATCTAAGTCCACAAACATCATATAGACCAGTGTTCATTCAACACAAAATTTTGTCACTATCGTGTATTTATATCCTCAAATGTTTACTTTATGCCAAGGAAAATGAAACTGAGTGGACAAGATTATCTGATTGTCATGAGTATGAAACTGAAATTCGCGGATTATCCGGGTGCCCAGGCACATAACTCACAAATTTGAATGCTCTCCTCTATACCAGAGTATAAAGATTTTTAATCATCTACCATTTTTTGTGAAGAACTTGAATTTTAATATGTTTATAAGAGAAGTAAAGAAAATATTGCTAAAAAATGTTTCTTCTCTGTAAAGGAGTATTTTGACTCTCTCAGGTCCAACCTGTCACCTCCTAGTGGTGAGAGTCGGTAACGTCCCTTTCGGGGGGCGGCTAAGAACAGGCAATGGCAACCATGGGGGGAGTGAAGTGCCAACCCAGCGCGCCTCCAGGTGGCGGATAGGAGGGGGCCTCCAACGATGATTTTTTTTTTTTATGAGGAAGAGGTCTGCGTGGGAATACTGGGGGCTCGTTGTGCGTAAAAACTCAACTGGTAGCCCTCAAATACCATGCCGCGGACCAACTTCACCTGTCCCGGCTGTAGTGTCGTGGCTAAGGGATTGCACACAAGGTTACGATGCCAAGAGGTATCTCGAGTCAACCTCGGGACCATCTTGTTATACCAACGTACCCTGGCTGTCTGTGGTCATGTCTCATGGGTCAGTGGAGTGGGGGGGGGTCTTGGCTTAATCACCCGGACCGAGAGGAAATAACCTCATTAAAAATTCTAAATCCAAGGTGGGAACCCAGGCCGAGGGATGCGTGGCTAGATAGAAGACTAGTCTTAACTGGATTCGACCTTGGAGCACCGGGGGGAACTCCATTGTATTCAACCCCTTACCTCTGCAAGCGGGGCTCTGCAGAGGTGGACCGTTAGGACCCTAGCTTTTCGTGGGAACAACATGGAAAAGAAAAAAGAAAAAAGTGTTACCACTGGAAAGGGAGTGGAGAAACCCTCCACCTCCTCATCCGGGCACCCAGCAGAGGGGAATAAGGTCAAGGGACCGAGGAAACACCGTCTGCCGTTCGACCTGCCCAAACTAGGTCAACCGGGCGGCAGAGATGATCCACTGAGGAAAGGACTCAGTGGAGCAGGGGTGCGGAAGTACCTGCGACTCCTCCATCAAGGTCTTGCACCTGAGGAGGCTAGGAAGCAGGCTCTTCAGCGCCCAGCCCCGACGGAGACTCCTTCGGGGAAAGCACACGGCAAGAGAGGCCCGGAGCTTATAACACCTCCTCAGCGGCCTCCGCCGAAGAAACAAAGAACAGCTGCAGCAAAAACCGGGCAAGCCACTGGCTATGCTGCAGCTGTTAAAACAGGAAAGGTGACCAGGGTGGGCATTGTGCCCAAGGATTACCCTAGGGCCACCCTGGAAGCCGGGCAGCTCTCCGCCCTAGAGGATACTCTGGTGGAGGAGATATGCCAGAGCAAGGAAAGGGGGATCCACTTCACAGGAGTTCATTTCCGCTGTGGAATGATGCTTGTGGATTGTGGGTCCCAAGGATCGGCGGACTGGCTAATGAAGTCAGTGCCGAAACTTAATTCTTGGGAGGGACCCGAATTGGTAGCGCTGAGTGGAGATGACATCCCTAAGCCTACCAATATAACGGTCTTCTTCCCAAGAAGCCTCGACATGGAGTCGGAGAAAATCCTCCGACTTGTCGAGGTCCAGAATTCCAACCTCAACACTGGGGCTTGGAAAATTCTGAGCTCCAGGAAGGAGGGAAAAGGCACAGTCCTCACGATTGGGATTGATCAGCAATCCGAGGAAGCTCTGAAGGCAGAGGGGGGTCGTCTGAACTTTCGCTTTGGACGTATCCCCGTCTCAGGGCTAGGAAAGAAGGACAGCTCTGCTGAGGGTCAGGGAGACGTGGAGATGCCCTCCACATCCCGAGAACCCGAAGAGCAAGGTTCGCGTGAAGGGGCGGGCCCGAGTCAGTCCAAAACCTACTCCGGCTCTGCTAGGTCGCCTCGAGAAGCGGAGACCTCCTCTGCGACCCGGGGGACTGGGCAGAGCTGCTCGGTGGCTGAGTATCTGACCGCAGGCCAAGAGACCTCCTCGAATTCTGGAGAGAATAACTCTCCCATGGAATTGGAGGAGGGACAGGGGAAGTTGAAGGAGGGGGACTTTTAGAAGCTGGATAACCAGCTTCTATCACCTCACACAATTAGCCTTCATCTTCACGAGGGTGGCGCAAGTTAACCTGCATCATGCGAAGGGAGCTTCAGCAGTGATTGTGAGGTTATTTGCAAGGTTGCAATTGGGCATTGTTCTGATCCAGGAACCCTGGATCAACAAAGAAGGCCAAATCAAGGGTTTGGCTTGTAAGGACTCAAGTCTGATTTATGACCATAGGCAGGTATCTCCACGTGCCTGTGTGCTCATAAGAAACAACATTAAATATATTTGTGTTTCAGATTATATGTCTCGGGACCTGATTCCCATCATGGTACACCTCAATCTAGGGGGCATTGAAAGAGACATTGTATTTGCATCCGCATACTTGGCTGGAGACGGGACAATAACACCGCCAGAGAAGGTGCAGGAGTTAGTACAATACTGCAACAGCAAAGGGCTGCCAATTATAATTGGATGTGACGCCAATGCGCACAATACTGTTTGGGGAAGCACAAACAATAACGCTAGAGGTGAGTGTCTACTTGAATATCTTTTAGCTAACAACCTCGAGACTCTAAATGTAGGGACAACACCCACTTTTGTCACGAGAGCAAGAGGAGAGGTCCTGGACGTAACAATCGCTAATGTTGCTGCCAAGAAAAACATCACTTCCTGGAGAGTGATGAACGAACCATCACTCTCTGATCATAGGATTATCGAGTTCAGGGTAGAGGGAGATAACACCTCGGTGTCCTCAATCCGAAATCCCAGGAAGACGGACTGGTTTCTTTACAGGACCCGTCTGAAGGAAAACCTAGAACAAATCGGGACAACTGGGGCAAAGCACCTTTATGACCTGGAAAAAACAGTCGAGCAGGTCAGTGAGGCAATAATGGGGGCTTTTCACTCCAGCTGCGCATTGACCAAAGCTCGACTAAGTAAGGAAGCTCCTTGGTGGAATAAGAACCTGTCAATCCTCAGAAAGGAGGTGCGTCGGCTCTTTAATAGGGCTAAACGAGACGATAATTGGCAGGGGTACACTGAGAAACTCACTGAGTACAACAAAGAGATAAGGAGGGCCAAGAGGCTTAATTTTCAAGCATTTTGTGAAAATATCACTTCCACTCACACAGCAGCCAGGCTGCAGAAAGTCATGGCAAGAGGGGGAACTAACCCAACAATGTCGCTCAAGAAGCCAGATGGGTCATACACTGAAGGAGAAGAGGAGCGATCGACTCTTCTTCTCAAAACACACTTTCCAGGTAGCGAACCCGTAAGTAGTATTGAAACAGCAATGGAGTATACCAAGAACGCCCGCAAGGATGATTGGGATATTGCTAAGGAACTATTTACAAAGCAACGTCTTGAATGGGCAATAAGTACCTTTCAGCCGTACAAATCCCCAGGAGTGGATGGAATTTTTCCGGTACTCCTGCAGAAAGGGATGGAAGAAATTCTACCCCATCTGCTGAAGATTACTAGAAGCAGCTTAGCATTGGGCCACACACCTATAAAATGGAGAAGGGCTAGAGTAACCTTCATTCCAAAAATAGGGAAAAAAGACGGGACTGACCCTCGATCATTTAGGCCCATTTGCTTAACATCATTTCTACTTAAAATGATGGAGAAAGTAGTGGATAACTACATAAGAACGGAGAGTCTGGAGAATAAACCACTTCACAAATGTCAGCATGCCTACAGGGCGGGTCGATCAACAGAGACTGCCTTGTATCAACTGACTGAAGTCATCCAGAGAACTCTGAATAATAAAGAAATCGCAATGTGTGCATTCCTGGACATATCTGGGGCCTTTGACAACACAACACACGTGTCTGTCAGAGAAGCACTTAAAAGGCGGGGTGTCAACAATACCATAATAAAATGGATGTATGACGTGCTGACGACGAGGACAGCTGAGACATTGGGGGGAAATCAACCCATCTCTGTCAAGGCCACTCGCGGGACACCTCAAGGGGGGGTATGATCTCCCCTCCTATGGAGCCTGGTAGTAGATGAACTACTACACAGGCTAACGGAGCTTGGCTTCGAATGCGTAGGCTATGCTGACGACATAGTTCTAATAGTGAGAGGCAAATTCGAGGGCATCTTATGTGACTTACTACAGGAGGGCCTCAGAATTATTGAGCAGTGGTGCCAGTCGGTGGGGCTGAGTATTAACCCAACCAAGACCACAGTAATTCCATTCACCCGGAAAAGAAACCTTCCAGCCATAAAATCCCTCTCGTTAAATGGAGAAGTGATTGACTGGAAGACTGAAGTTAAATATCTGGGAATAACTCTGGATAGCAAGCTTCTGTGGAACAAGCATGTGGATATCACTGCAAGTAAAGCAATAAGAGCTCTTATGGCGTGCAGAAGTCTATCCGGTAAGACTTGGGGCTGTAGCCCTAAAATACTGCGATGGATGTACGTCATGATTGTGAGACCAATAATTACACTGGGGCAGTAGTCTGGCATGCCAAAGCAGATCAGACAACTACTAGGAAAGCGCTTGACAAAGTGCAAAGGCTAGCTTGTGTGTGCATCACGGGAGCTATGAGAACGTGTCCAACCAGGGCACTTGAGATCATCACAGATCTCTCACCTCTGCATCTAGTGATTGAGAGGTTAGCCCATGAGGCCATCCTCAGAATATCTAAGGAAGGTACAGGAACTGAGAGGATTAAATGTAAGAGAGCCTGGACCTCTTTGACTAATTACATCCCATCAGTGAACCTTCCTAGTGATGCAATGGTCAAAAAAGTAAGCATTGAGAAGAACTTCACCACGATGCTAAGTAGAAAGGAAGAATGGGAAAGGGAGCTCACCACCCAGACTTTCAAAGAAAATACCATAAAATGGTACACAGATGGCTCAAAAACCACGTGGGAGCTGGCGCTGGGGTATATGGGACAGGCACCAAGTGCGCACTGTCGGTAGGCTCCCGTTTGAGTATCTTTCAGGCAGAATTACTCGCAATCGAAAGATGTGCAGATATTAACCTAGAAAGAAAATATCAGAAATGCGACATAGCAATCCATTCGGATTGTCAATCTGCTATCAAAGCACTGAGCTCCCATGCCATCGATTCAAAGTTGATATGGGAGTGCCGAAGAAAACTAAATGAAATTGGCAAGAATAATAAGGTCTTTTTAGTCTGGGTCCCCGGTCACTCGGGAATCAAGGGGAACGAAGAGGCCGATACACTTGCCAGAAAGGCAGCACGAACTCCTTTTATTGGCCCAGAACCTTTCTGCGGTATAGGAAAATGCACCTACAAGAAAGAGTTTCTGGAGAAGGAGGAAACCAAAAGAGAAACACTCTGGCGGAATCTTCCAGGTTTGGTTCATTCCAAAAAGTTCCTTAAGAACTTTAAAGAAGTGAGATCCAAAAGGTATCTGGATCTCTGTAAGAATAAGTTACACCTGGTCACTGGCTTCCTCACAGGACACTGTCGCCTCAGGAAGCATTTGATGAGAATAGGTTTATCAGATACTGACGAGTGCAGATTCTGTGGGGAGGAGGAAGAAACTCCTCTTCACCTTGTTACAGAATGCCTCGCCATTGCAAGTCAGCGAAAGGAATGCTTTGGACAGGAAACTTGTAGGAGTGAAGACGTAATATCCTTGAAGCCTTCCCAGATATTGAGGTTCATTTATACTCTGGAACTGGAGGGCGAGCTGTAGATGGCGTAATGGTGAGAACAGCTCTGATGGGGGGCCCAATAGATCTCAAGGTCGCGGTGCAACGTAACCCCTTATCAATAATAATAATAAAAAAAAGGAGTATTTTTCTGAACTTTAGTTATATGATTTGTATATTATGAAATATTTGGTACTTGACCTGTCCTATACAATATGAATTGTCTAAAAGGATTAAATGAACTATTATTATTATTATTATTATTATATATAGATAGATAGATGAATCATTCCAAGAAAGGTTAGTGCTGGTACTCGTACAGATATTTGCACACGTATATGACTTGCTTATTGAGAAATTCATAAACCAGATCACATAAGAAAATAATTATTGAAAAGAAAATATTGTCTTCCAATAAACTTTCCCAGGTGGTTTCTAAGTACACGCTCGAATAACTTCATATTGACAGGGAAGATGGATTACCTTATTATTCGTTTCTGTCGCGTTTCTTGAAGATCTCATTTAATATTCGTCGTATAATTTCCAAATTGCAATATCGATTGGAGCAATTAAATGATGCATAAACGTAATTGGTAATTGAATTCATTTTCCGTATTAGGAAAGGTTGGGATATATTTTGCTAGGAAAACCTTTCCAATTCGATGAAGTCATTTCCCACTTAAACATGTTCACTGTATATTCAGAAAAAGTACTGAGCAATTTAGTGTCAATTGAATATTATTTGTGCTTAAAATTCATGCACAAATCTAGATATAAACTCATAAGATTGTTAGGGTCTTTGATGAGAGTTGCAGTGGTGTGCTGTTGTTATGTTCACATGTCTCTTGTTGCTGAAACTTGTTCTTTCACATATGTGGATCCAATAGGAATTTACACCTGTATTGGTATCAATGTTTTTCAAGTACTTTGTGCATTGGTGTCGTTATCATTCCCTGATAACGATGATCTCCAAGCACAATCAAGGAAATTCAATATAGTGAATCGTTGTGGTGGAAAACTTGAGAATCTAAGAAAAATCACAACAATATCCTTCTCATTTGAGTGTTTGTCTATTACTTTCTACTTGGTATATTGGTGTATGAAAAGTGTTTTTGACGGAGCATCTGTATCAATCTACCGTATAGGGCTATTCTGGGGATGTACTGAAATATTGAAGACTATAAAAGTTTCACAATTCAATGCATCCTTGTTCCTTATCGGTATCTTATCTGGAGAAACAACAGAGCTTGCAAAAGAGATGCAAACAAGCAGCAGAAAAGAATTTCAAATATTAATGGATTGTTACAACGAATACTTAGAAATAACTAACAAAGTTTGTTCGAGTTATTGGAAACTCATGCTGTGTGTTTTTCACAGGGAGTTTACTATGGCTACGTTTCTCATATTCGAGTTTATGACGAAACCTCATGTTACACCAACAGCGATAGTGTGGGGTTCTATGTTTGTGAAAAGAATTACAGAAATGTTCTTCTGCTGCTTTTATCTTCGCTATAAGGTAAATTAATTCGTGCTAAACTTGCGTTATTCCTAAGAAAGGTGATATTGTGTAGGTAATATGTACATAGAATAATGTGAACTGTAGCTAATCGCTAATTGAAACACAAATGGTGAAATATTCATCGATTTTAACCATCATCAAATATTCCTCGTGAACTGGTCTAGCCACCTCATAGCTCAGTAGTCCCCCAAATAGGAAAGTGTCATTCCGGGCAGATATATACTGGTTTCATGGTAGAAATCATCAGCATAAATTAGTAAATGAATGACAAACGGAGGAGCTCTAGGAACCTTAAGCCGTGGTGTTACTAGAAAAGAAATCTTACCAGCGCCAACTCGAGAAATCCTTACGGACTTCAACCCTCTGTGGATACCTTGAGTATTGTTCAAAGGCGTTCATTCTTTCGTTGCAAGAGGGAATCAATGCAGACTACCTATATGAAACAATTGCGATACAAGTTTCTCCATCACAGGGGGTGGGAGTTCCTAAGGATTTCCCTTGGTGGTGCTGGTAAGATTGTCTTTCCAGTAGTTCGCAACAATAGGACTTAAGGTTCCTAGAGTTCCTTTTTTGTCATTTGGATTATAGTTATGTAAGGTTAAGGAGCTGTACCATCCTGCTCATAATATAGTCATAAAGCGGATCCCGTTTAAACGTCAAGAAAACTTTTCAACATGTTACAATACAATTTATAAATTCAGTAGGGCGGATTTTCCCACATTGCTGTCATCACTGAGTCCGTTCGACTCGGATATTCTGCAGACTTTCAACAATGTGGATGATGCCTCGCGGTACTTTTATGATGGGCTTTTTGGAATAATCTGAGAACACGTTTGGGAAAGCTTATTCTCCAACTGGCAGCTATTACACAGCTCTACAAAAAAAAGTTTTGTTTTGTTGCCCTGGATATCATCGCAAATGTTTACGTTTTCAAGTGCCTAAGTTACGAATATATTCATGAAAGTTCTAAATTTGCTCATATTTTCATGATTTTTGCATATCTTATATTTTGAACAATTATCGGTTTGTTAAAAATAAAATTTAATTTTCCAGTCATGTTTAGGCTTCTGCGCAACTTTTTCACGCATACAAACATCACGTGATCCCCACTCTCAGACCCCTTGCTCCACAGAACAGCTGAGATCTCAGTTAATTTGACAATATTGAAGTACGTAGACGTGAGTCTGGATAAGTTGTCATGGATCAATATTTTGTTTCAATTACTGAATGTCCATTCTAATATATTTGTCTTGTCTTCGAAAATATGAGTTCGTCACGAAGAAAGCGTAAATATTCTAGTGATTTATTTTGTTATATTTGCGGTGTTTGTATATCAAAAAAACAAGAAAGAAATATCACAGACTTTGTCAAAGAAACTTATGTTGAATATTTCGGTTTAAAAATTGACAAATTAGGTAAGCCATGGGTTTCTAATAAAGTTTGTAAGTCCTGTGTTGAATCTCTACGGTTATGGAAAAAAGGAGAACGTTCTGGTTTAGATGTTGGTTGTCGAAAATTTCCTAGGTAACCATAAGGCAGCAAATTATGAAAAAGTTGTGCAAAATATTCTGACAAACTTTCAGACTTTAGGAGCAACTATGAGTATTAAATTACACTATCTCCGCAATCATTTAGATAAATTTCCGCATAATTTAGGAAATAATAGTGAGGAACAGGGAGAGCGGTTTCACCATGATCTGAAAGTGATGGAGGAAAGATATCAGGGTCGATGATTTTGTCACATGATGGCAGATTACTGCTGGTCTTTGAAAAGAGATTGTCCCTCCAAAAATTCTAAAAGAAAAGCCCATAAAAGGCGTTTTATGGAAATATAAAATATATTTTCGACATTTTCCTCTTTATTTACTTCGATGTATCCTAATATCTCAAAATATTACCGACATTATAAATATATCTGTTATTTTATTTCTCTTTTTTTGATTTTTGTAATGTGAAATGAAAATAATGATTTAAAAAAAATCAGAGCAAATCTAACAAAATCATAGATAGTTTCATGAATTGTGTGCATGAATGGACCCAAAATCATTTTCATATCTAGGGCAACAAAACCACTGTAGACGAGTGTTATCCATATATCCCTATTAACATGGTTCAGCTCTAGATTAATACAAAATATCCGCTTGAAAAATCATTTGCGATCAAAATAGACATCCACGGAAAATAATAAATATCTGGATGATTTGAAACGTTTGCGTTCGGTAGTAAAGTCTGAGATCTCGTCAGAATACACGGATTATCTGGCCGATATGCAGAGTTGAATCATTTTGGAGATTTGTCAACCAAAGACGGTGTTCCGCAAAAATTTATGGTATATTTTATGATAACGGACAACTTCATGACGAACCTGGTGTTATACTCAACTTTAATTCCCGAGGCACTTTTATGATATTGGTAATTTGTGCACAAATCAGGAGTATTGTGCGACTTCTTTCACACAGTTCTCTTCAATCGCCATTCCTTCTCTTACCGAAGATAACGTCAGCTCTATCGAGGATTGATTTCCGGATAAATTAATAGCTGATGATGATCAGCTTCTTCCAACTTTTGTTAAGAACTATAGCTCTGAGCTGGATAAGCCTCTTCATTTCATCATCTCTATGAGCTTTCGTACTTCTGCTTTCCCCACTATTTGAAAGAGACCTCGTGTGATCTCCGTTTTCAAGAAGGATGACGAGTTCCACGTTGAGAACTATAAACCAATTTCTTAGTTATGTAATTTCGCGGAGGTATATGAGGAGGCATTATACGGAACCATTTAACACAATGTTATTTTCAAAGCCAAAAAGTAATCAATGGAAAAACAAAAAATTTTCATCATCCAAAGCTAAAAACTGAAAAAATACCTTGAACCTGAAATCATCAGCAATCTTGCATATGCGACAACTGGAGCCCCCTGAAGAACAGTGACAGTACTCGAGTCCATCCTTGGTGTACGTCTGTGAACCGTAGACGGCAAATAAGTAGAGTAAATGTGAATAAAGATTCGCATCTCTCGCATGATCTCCGACAAATCCACACGACATTCGGGATAACTACCGGATTTCCGGTAAACAACACACTTACGAAAATTTCTGTGAATTCGCTCGATCGGCATAAGATGTGAACTATACATCGGAAACCAGATATTGTTTGCCTATTCCAATTTGCTCGTCGCCATCTAATTGAACCCCTTCATCCAGTGATTCTGCAAGGAACTGCGTGTTGCCAAATTAGTAACTGTTGACCTACCCCGTATAAGTCCACGCTGTCTGGTGGACAAATGTGGCGTAACATTGTGGTAAATGGTTCCGTATTATGCCTCCTCATATACTTTCGCGAAATTACATAACAAAGAAATTGGCCTAAAGTTCTCAACGTGTAACTTATCAACCTTCTTGAAAACGGGGATTATATAGGCTCTCTTTCAAATAGTGGGGAAAGCAGAAATATGCAAGATGATAGTCATGCTGAGATGAAGAGGCTTAACAAAAAATGAAGGAAGCTGATCACCACCAGCTGTTAATTTATCAGGAAATCAATCCATGTTAGATTTGACGTCATCTTCGTTAACAGAAAAAATGGAGATTACAGAGAACTATGTAAAAAAAATTTTTCCCGTGGATCGCTATTTTGATCGATAATGATTTTTCATGCGGACATTTGTCTTAATCTAGAGCTGAAACATGTCAATAGAGACATATTGGAGGGTCGGCAGTAATTAAGTTTCCTTTATTTTGACATGTACGCAAGCGCTCTTGCCACTGAAAATAATGGATCTTTTAATGAAATACTGGCCGACTTTATTAATTCCGAAATAAAGGATCCTTTATTTCAACCTTATTTGGCTTTCGTGTATCATCGTTGATATTCGCAAACTTATCAGAATATTTGCAAATGGCAAATTCTATGATTATTCCGTTTTTTAGATTTCAGAATTATTTTCGTCTCCTATATAAGCAGCTTCCAGCATTTTTTCCATTACTGAATTAATAATTTGGATGTAAACAGGAAAAAAACACCGAGATAAACACCTATACTTTTCGTTCGAACACTCTCAAAATTCTCGTGTGAGTGCAATCCCAATTATAGTGTAATATAAATGACGACTTCAACTATTTAATGGCAGAGTGCATCTCCCCGAGCTTCAAATTATTTTTTTTGTTAACAAAAAAGAAATAGGGTTATCTCAGATACAAGTCATAGTGAGTCGTTGTCCAATAACTCTCTTAAGCGAACCATTTAAAAGAAACTTTAAGTTGCTTTTAATAGTGCCAACCCTTAATAAAGGAAGTTTCCAATATCTTTCTAATATGGATATATGGATAATAGCGGCCATTCGAAGAACGTGCTTTCCCAGGAACGTGTTCTCTGATTATTTCGAACAGCCTGTCATAGAAGTAACGCAAGGAATCATCAACATTGTTGAAAGTCTGTAGAATATCCCAATCGAATGAACTTAGGGATGACAGCAATGTGGGAAATTCAGCCCTTCTGAAATTATAGATCAGGGGTCACCAAATGGCAGACCGCGGTCCGGATGCGGACCGCGAACCTTTTTTTTGCGGACCTTTTTTCCAGAAAACATGTATTATTAATAAAAAAAATTCAGATAACTTTTCGTTTTATTAACTAATTATTGATATTGGATTTAGACTAACTGCTAGTCAAATAATTCTTATGCCATCATAATGCTATCAAACGGACCGCGACAGATATACAGATTTTGTGAACGGACCTCCAATGAAACTAATTGGTGACCCCTGTTATAGATAGTCCGGTCAAGTTAGACCAAATAACAGAGGTGAGGTTACCAAAATTCGCATAGAGCTGAAAATTGGTAGAGATGGTCAGGATACCATTAGAAAGAAAGGGTGAAAAGTCCCCAAAAATCCCATTGTTGCTAAAAAAGTTATTCAAGGTCAAAGGTCGCGAAAATGGGATTTTCGCTTTTTTCAGCCAAACGGTGAGTTTTATCATAAAAATAGCTCAGACATAAATTGTAGACCGTGCATTTATCTACAAAAATTGTCTCCATACTTTTTTTCGTGAGAGTCACCGTTTCCGAGATATGAGCGAAGAAATTTGTATGCTCCATAAAATGCATAAGTACGCCACGTTCATTCGTCACTGGCGCCGTAATGCGAGTTGAATTCTTTTTCTTTCGGTATATTAACTTAAAAAAAAATCAATATTAACTCAAAAGAAACTAAGTCCATTGCCTTCTACGCCAGTGCAACCTTGACAAACATCTGCCTGCTATTCCACTATCCACGTGGGTCGTATACCTGCTCTTCTTTCAAAGGCCTAATAACCGAACGACTACTAGTCTGCAACTTTCGTTCGTAGTGGAAACACGTGCTTTACGTTTATCGTTTATATATTTTAACCTTATTTGTATTGTATTAGTTACAAAAAATATGTCGCAATTTTGTTTTATTTGTAGTAAACTTGTAACTAAAAATGAAAGTGTTCTGTTGATCGTGGAATGAAGACATTAATTGATGCAAGTATTGAAAGGGCTGATGAATTTTCGGAGTACCTGCAGAATCAAATATCAGTGACAATCCACTTGGAATGCCATAAAAATTATACTCGAAAGAGTTCGATTGCATCAGCTAAAAGACGACACAGTCAAGAAGAAGCCAGTACATCGAAGATAAGTCCTCCTCGTACCAGAGCACGCGTAAGTGATTCTGCTTTTTGTTTTAAACAATGTTGCCTGTTTTGCGGCGATCAGTTGAATGAACAATATGAGACAAAAAAACCCAAACATCTTTGCCGTAAATTCTTTAATGTAACTACACTTTCATTCAAAGAATCTGTACTAAAAGCAGCTCGAGATCGCAATTATGATATAGGCAGAGCTATTGTTGCTCGAGTTGGTTTTGAATTTGATTTAGTTGCTGCAGAGGCCAAGTATCATAATGACTGCTACAATTCCTTCTTGAAACCGGTTAATGGTTACCGGTTAATCACTCAGCTCGAAGAAGAAGACGAACAACAAGAAGAAACAGATGTAATAAATGATTATAATTCGGACCAATAATTTTATCACATTCTTTACAATTAACGACAATTTTTTTTATTATTTATTTGTACAGATCGGTTCGTGGAATAGGCCTACCGGGGAAACCACGTTAAAAAAAACGCGTCAAGTACACTACCTCACAGGTGACGTGGAAACGTGTGCATTTTATGGAGCATACAACTTTCTTCGCTCATATCTCGGAAACGGCGACTCTCACGAAAAAAAGTATAGAAACAATTTTTGTAGATAATTGCACGATCTACAATTTATGTCTGAGCTATTTTTATGATAAAACTCACCGTTTGGCTGAAAAAAGCGAAAAACCCACTTTCGCGACTTTTGACCTTGAATAACTTTTTTAGCAACAATGGGATTTTTGGGGACTTTTCACCCTTTCTTTCTAATGGTATCCTGACCATCTCTACCAATTTTCAGCTCTATGCGAATTTTGGTAACCTGGTATGTATACTTTGACCGGACTAAGATTGTATTTTAACATGTTGGAAAGTTTGCTTGACTTATAAACGGGATCCACTTGATGACTATATTAAAAGCAGGATGTTACAGATCCTCTGCAACGAAGGGTGAATCTGACTGATCCACAAATACCTTAACAGTATCACCCGAATGACAATTGATATTTTTATTGATTGATATTTGGCTTAGAAAATTTGATTTTCTTTGTTGTAATATTTACTGTTACCCTGTAGTTGGGAATTTTCCTATTGGGTGAATTATTTTATTATTATTTAGAGGCACAGTTACGCTGATGATTGGTAATAACCATGAAACAGGTACGTATCTACCCTGAATGACATTTTCCTCTCTGGGGGAACACTGAGCCATGTGGTAGCTAGTCCGGCGTACGAGGAATATTTGTTGATGGTTAAAATTGACGAATATTTCACGGTGAGTATTTTAGGTAATATTCGACGGATCCTACGTATACTGGTGTAACCCGCAAAATAAGGAAAACTATATTTTTGCGCCAAAAGCGTTCAAATTAACTATATTTTATATCCTATAAAACTCATCTTGAAATATCAATTAGTTTCAAAGATATAAACTTGTAAACTGGTGTAAGTGACATGGTTTTATGCCAGAGAACCATCTGCACTGGAGTAAGTTCCTTACACCAGTTTAGGTAGTTGCGTTTCATGTGGTTCGCGAACGCAAATGACCATTACATCAGTTAGCGCTCGACAACGTTACTTCGTGAATGTCCTACAATGGTTAACTGCGATGAATTTCACTTTACATATTCAATTGTTAAGATTTACAGATATTTATTAGTTTTCATTAAAATTTAGTAATAATGATAATATTATAGGAATCATGAAGCGTTCGCGAAGTCAATTAATACTAGATTCATTAGGAATTTAACCCGGCAAATAAAACACAACGATCAATCAAGAAGGTAGTAATTACTGTAACATTTTAAATAGGTACTGTAGGTATAATTTATATTTTTAATTGATCATTTACTACTATTCTTATTAAATGGATTCCTTCTGGGTTTTCTGTCCCAAACTCTGAAAACTGTCTGCTAAATAAAAATTAATTATTTTGTGAATTGCTTCTGCGTAAGAAACACAAGATACTTATCAGAAGCAATAAATCGAACAATGTTGTCTAACAAACAATAACGACACCACAAATTTTACAGGCTTTTGAAATTGACAGCCTTGATGATTGTATTGTCAGAGTATAAATTATGTGGATGGAATTATGTATGTGAACAGTATTTATATGAAGTGGCAAAATACGAATATTTAAAAGCCAACTGCGATGTTACAATCATTTATAAAGCCCCTGTATTATAATAATTTATGTCAAATACCAATAGTTCTTCTGACTACTTTAAAATCTAGGATCGTAGACGAAAGCATACAAATGATCCAGTACATAAAGATACCTACGACTGCCAAAGAAAGTATCTGCTGCCATGTCAATCTATTCCAACCATCAATGATTTCCAATTATCAAAAATGGAAACGCATGACTGGAAATCTCTTTTATTATGTACTTCTTTTCATTAGTTGCCGCCATTTTGAATGCCATGGTCCACTGATCTGATTCTGGTTTTTACTTAAATTACTGAGTGAATACTACCACCCTCGTTTTAGTATGACCGACAAAAGAAATCTATGGGCAATGTTCACATTAAATTTCCTAATGCAGTACATATACATAAGAAATATGATTCTGGCCACCACAATTATCCGACCAGAACATGAACGTTTTGACTACTTCTTTCACCTTCATACAAATGAAATCAAATACACAACTGGATATTTCATTATGTGAAATTAACGTTCAAGCCAAAGATTTATTTATGCTACATTTCGAATATGCTTTCGAAGAAGATGCTTCTAAAACAATACAATGTCTGAGGAGTAGCACACGTAGTATACAAACTGTCACTAAAAAATGTGGTAGCTTAAAAATCTCGCTGAAAAAACATTCTTACTGAAAAAGTTCAAAGATCTTCAAGAATATTTAGATTAGAGTTGTGATACGAAGGTAATATTTTCTACTCATGATAGCGTCTCAAATATAATACCGGTAACGAACATTCCTATGTAAGTTGAGAAGAATTATGAATTTTTTTAGTTCTTATTGTTGTTAGATGTTAAAGGTTATTCTATCAAACTACGTTCATTAGTTTATTATTATTTATTATTATTAATACATCATCAAGAGTAGAGGTATACACCTATATACTCTAACAAAAATAAAATAACATTCGATTGCAGTGAGTTAATGAAAGAAAAACAAGATTTGTGAGAGAAAGGAAAAAAAAACAAAATTAATTAATTTGAACTCAATATAAAAACGGAAGAAACTGTAAGTATCATCTCCGAAGCCTGTCGTAAGCATTCTTGAAAGCGTTCGTACTGCCGGCGTCAACACCCCACCAGGTAGACCATTCCAGTGACGAAAGATTCTGTTACTCAAAAAATATTGGCGCTCACATGTGCGAAACGCCTCTCTACCAAGCTTGAGTGAATGACCACGTAGATTATTTGGATTCAACCTGAAGATGTTCGCTATTTGATCTCCAAAATGACCATGCAGAGCTCTAAATGTGAAAATCAGGTCACCGCGCAATCTTCGATTGTCGAAAAATGGCAAATCAAAAATTCGCAATCTATCCCCATAGGAAGGTCGCACAGGACCATATGGCAACCTTGTGATCCAGCGCTGAACCAACTCCAATCTATTCCTGTCTCCCTGTGTACAGGGATACCAGGCAGGACCAGCATATTCTAGAATAGGGCGTACAAAGTGGCGATAAAGCAGGTTGAATGTTTTGGGATCACAGCCCTTGAAGCACTTGAAAAGAAGATATGCGGTTTGTCTGGATTTAGAAACGATGTTCGAGATGTGTTCTGTCCAACTCAAGTTAGCCGATACGGCGATGCCGAGATCGTTATGACTATTAACCACACGCAGAGCCTGACCGCAGATGTTGTAGACAACCTTAGGATTACTTCTTCCTAAATGAAGCACTGTGCATTTATCTATGTTCAGAGGCAGCATCCAGTCCAAGCACCACTGGCGAAGAGCATCCAAATCATCCTGAAGGGTAACAGAGCCGGAAATAGCACGGTTGTATAATTTACCGTCATCAGCAAAGAATACACTCTTGGATACGAACAGGCGCGGTAGATCCGAAATGTAGAGCAGAAACAATATAGGTCCTAACACGGAGCCCTGTGAAACACCAGATTTAACAGGAGTGTCCGAGGAGGAGTAGACACCTCCGACTCTTACACGGAAGGTTCTGTTTGATAGAAAAGCACTGATCCATGTCAGAAGGTTTCCTCAGATGCCCAAGTGCTCAAGCTTCACAAGGAGCCTCCGATGAGGCACTTGGTCGAATGCTCTGGAGGAATCGAGATATACAACATCAACAGGATCCCCACAGTCCCAAGCCTTCGTCCAACCAGTTTGACAGAACAATTTGGAATATGACTTCACTATGTTCATAATTTTTTCTTTTCATTTATGGCTTTATTTTATTTTGGTACCTTATGTCTGAAGGACTGATAAAAATTAAAACACTTCATAAACCAATAACTTGCACGTCAAAAAATGTTTTTTTAGTTCTTATTGTTGTTAGATGTTAAAGGTTATTCTATCAAACTACGTTGATTAGTTTGTCAGAACAATTTGGAATATGACTTCACGATATTCATAATTTTTTCTTTTCATTTATGGCTTTATTTTATTTTGGTACCTTATGTCTAAAGGACTGATAAAAATGAAAAATCTTCATAAACCAATAACTTGCACGTCAAAAAATGTTCCTATGTACCTAAGTACAAAAACTTTTTTTTTATATTATATTATTTTAGGATGGTCATTCCATGTATTTATCCATTTGGAATGTGAATACATTTTATTCTAATTGATTTATTTCATTAACCAAACAAATAATCAAGTTTATGACCAGAGTACTGAATAGAGAAATTGGCACCAGTACTTATCAGTACTGAATAAACTGATGAAAGTGCTAAAGGCAGATGAAAAAATAATTATTCTCAAGTATTGAGTTTTAATTTTTTAATGACATTCAATACAAAGCATAATATATTATTATAATTTTCGTTCTTCTCTTCCTCTTCAATTTGTAAATAAACATAGAGTGAACTATACAATAGTTCAAGTGGTCACTTGTTATAGAAACAAGCTGGACAAAGGCAAGTGACGCTATTTTCCAAACTATGAGTAAATATTTAATTTCAATTATGTAGTTCTATTCCTTAATAGTTCCAAAATAACATTAGAAAATTTTAAATATTTCTATTGAATTATGTCAAAGTTACATACAAGCCTTGGAAACTTTAAATGGGTCTCCTTTAAAGTTGTCTTTTTGCACTTGCACCAGTATACGTAGGACCCGTCGAATATACTTTTGGCTTGGTATTTCCTCGAAATGCACAGGATGGAAACGACTTCGTTGCTTATTTCCCGTTATCATCAGTTTGAAGAATATCGTTTTTGCGCGTATGTTCTGGGGAACATCGCGTTATAGTTTCGCCCAAATGTCTGTAACTTTCGAACTTTTTGACGAAAATGGTCTCAAACGATTTAGTTCGACTCCCAATGAAGAATTCGAGGTCAAATTTGATTCTGTCCGGCCAGCCCTCTGTTGACACGATAACTTGAGAACGGAAAGAGATAGCGACTCGGAATTTTCAGGGTGGGAGGCGCATCCCAATACGACGGACAAGTTCGTTAATGGGCATAATCGGCCCAGTGGTTTCCGAGTAATAATTTTGTTTTCAACCAATATGAATCCGATCGAATTGAAACTTTGTGAGTAGTTGAAGAATATGAACCTTAGCACGTTTGTGAAATTTTATGCGAATCGTATAGCTAGAAAATTCAAAAAAAATTATTAAAAAATATTTTTGTTGTCACGATAACTTGAGAACGGCAAGAGATAGCGGCCTGAAGTTTTCAGGTTAGGATGTGCACTAGAATGAGACATTTCAGTTTGTTTATGAGCATAATCGGCCAAACGGTATTAGAGTTATAGCCATCTGAAATTTTCTGGAATTTGGTGGTTTTTTATTCCTCATTAACTCGAAAAATACTGCACCGATTGAATTCAAACATGGTAATTAGTTGTAGAATGCCAACGCGAAAATGTTTGCAAAATTTGGTGCGGATAGCATTTGTAGAAAATTTTTAATATATCATTGAAAATAAAAAAAAAATTCTATATATCAGTAACTATTCGTTCGAAACTGCTGAATTTTTGCGAGAGTCTTCATAACCTAACTCTACTGCTAAGTTTCAAGTTTTAATACGATCGGTTAAATATTGTTGGAGATTCGAGCATTCTTGTGTGAGTTCAGTAGATGGGTGACCGTTGCCTCGATAACTTTCGAACGAAAGCAGATAGGGACTTGCAATTTTCAGGGTAGGTTGCGTATCCGAAAGGGAGAGTTGAGTTCGTTTTCGGGCATAATCGTTCTAACGGTTTCCGAGTTATACCCACCTGGAATATTATTTCCTTGATAACTCAAAAAATAAATATTCGATCGAATTGAAGCTTGGTAACTAGTAGTAGAAAATCAACATTAAGACGTGTTTAAAATTTTGTAGGAACCACACCCCTAGAAAATTTGAAAAAAATGACGAAAAAAAAAAATTTTAAGAACCGTACCCCTAGAAAATTAAAAAAAAATCACGAAAAAAAAAATTGGTTCAAGCACTGACGTGAAGTCAGAAGCTTTTGCGCTTATGTTCTATTGTCCATTCTTCTGTATTGGACACCCTTAATCGAATTAAGTGTCCAATACAGGAGAATGGACAACATAATTTACCATGGTAAATTCGATTAAGGGTGTCCAATACAGAAGTATGGACAATAGAACATACGCGCAAAAGCTTCTGACTTCACGTCAGTGCTTGAACCAATTTTTTTGTGAGACATTTTGACGTTGAATTAACGACTTCTAAATACCCTTTTTGACGTCGGATTTTCTAGTTTTTGCATTTCCATATCTTTTCAGATGGGTGTATTGAGGACTATGATAATATCCACTCATTCATACATCCCAAGAGAAACACGAAGAAAGGTAAACATTTCACATAAGTAGAAATATATTATGATTATTAACAAAAAATTGGTTCAAGCACTGACGTGAAGTCAGGAACTATTGATCGCATGTTCTGGTATCTATTCACCTCTTGGACACACTGAATCGAATTTACCATCGATATAGACTCTTTTCTCAGCTTTTGTGAGATATGAGAACATTTCGTACCAATTCATTGAAAGAGTTGAGTAATGAGAGAATCGTCTAAGACTACAGAATTCATATTATGTTATGTTACTCAAATCTGTCCTTAAATGAGTATGAAGTGTATTCTGTCGGAATTGAAATTCGTTGAATAACTAATAATATAAGGAAGGACTTACGTCTCAATTAATTTCAGGATACGATATTCACGAAATTCCGAGAAAATTTTTACGTGTGCATTCTACAAGTACGTAACTACTGAGTTTTAATTGGATCATATTTGTATATTTTGAGTTATAGGGGAAATAAGAACCAAATTTCAGATGTGTATAACTCCAAAACCGTCTGGCCGATCCTAACTTTTAGCAAACTCAAATGTCCTATGGATGCGCGGCCTTCTCTAAAAATTGCAAGTCGCTATCTCCTTCTGTTCTCAAGTTACCGTTTGATAAATAATACGACTACGACTAATTCCCAAGTTTCAGTTTAATCGGATCTGTATTGGTTGATAACAAAATTTGTACGTCGAAACCGTTGGGACGCTTATGCCCAGTAACGCAATTGTCCGTCGTATTTGAACGCGCCATATACCCTGAAAATTTCAAGTCGTTATCTCCTTCCGTTCTGAAGTTAAAGTGGCAACGGCCGGACGGACGGCTGGCCGAACATAATCAAATTAGATCTCGTTTTGTTCATCAGTAAGTCGAACCTAATCGTTTAAGACCATTTCCGGCCGGAAATTCGGGCATTACTGACATTTGAGCAAAATGATATCATGCTGTTCCCCAGAACAAGCACGCAAAACATATTTCAAATAGGCCATTGATTCAAGGAACGTCCATTTGAAATGGAACCTATAAAATTCTATTCCAGTATACAAAAGTTCCAATTAGTAACATTTCTTGGAGAAGAATTTAATGATCAGTAAAACGTCTTGAAATGTCAAAGCATAACTGTAATTCATCATTTCCTGAAGAAAAGGCCTATCTTATCGAAAATTATACATGCCTTAACCACAATTCGATATACAGGATGACATCATCAGTCGATACCTAAACTCCATTCACTTTTATAAAGTCTCCCGGTTGGCCATGATTTAGGTCTATCACGTTTTTCTAACTAAAACAAAGGCAGGTTGGCACTTCTAAAATATCGTCCAAGCAATTCTCTGAGACGTTGCCAATTTCTACTCACAACAATCAACATAATGTTCCATCTTAGACAAGATATTATCACATATCATTATCTTCGAATAATAAACAACTCTTCGCTTTGAAATTGAAAATGCCGAAAGCAGTTTTGAAGAAGCAGAGACAAAGTTCACATCAGGAAATGCTATACAGAACAGAAATCTGCAATAGGAAAACTTCATTCTGTCTTAGGACATATTGAACTCTCAAATGAACTTACGTAGTACGTAATTCGAATTCGAATTTACCATGGTAAATTCGAATTAAGAGTGTCCAATACAGGAGAATGGACAACATAATTTACCATGGTAAATTCGATTAAGGGTGTCCAATACAGAAGAATGGACAATAGAACATACGCGCAAAAGCTTCTGACTTCACGTCAGTGCTTGAACCAATTTTATTATATTGACATTTGACGTGACGTGATGAAATTTGATAGGATCTAATGTAAGTGCTGACTACCACAGAACGAATAATATAACTATAAACAATGCGAGAATTACTTCATTAGAGCACTGTTTTTAGTGCTGTAATGAACTCATTACGTTACTGAAGTAGATAAAAGAAACTAAATTAAAATTAAATAACAAACTTATCAGGGATATTCATACGTCTAATATACCCTGAAAATTATATTATATCAATTGAAAATTAACAATATTCCAGTTTATTTTTGCAGAAGATATTCTGAACCCAATTTGATAAACTTACCAAATTCTATATTTTCATTCTCATATGGATTATGCAAGAGCATATAGGGTAGGAGTAATTATAATATCATAAAATTGGTCATTTTGCATTCAATCATACTTTGTTTCTTAGAACAGAAATACGTTTCATGTCTGTTATAGGTAGATAAGATGACATGTATGAACAGTGAACACAGATAGAACACAAACAGATAGAATTCGCATTCTGTGAAAACTTAGGAGTACGATGTATTATTGAAAGTTTTAAAAATCATATCTTTGAAAGTATTAGCTTGAAAATTAAATCCATGGATTCTTATGATGAAACTGCATCTGAAAAAAACTTCAACTGTCTAGCTCAATCCATTCGATAGTTATCGTGTTAACGGACTGCTGGCCGGACGGCCGGACAGAATCGATTTTGATCAGAGGTTCTTGATCAGTTAGTTGAACCAATGAATGCCTATGAATATTTCTTAGTGCCTGGATATACTGAGAACTATTAGTATAGAGATGTATTTTTTTCCAAGAGTCACACAACCGGTCAACACTTTAATAAAGTCAGTTCACCGCTGTTGCTAATTCCAAAGTCAGTGGCGTAGATTTTATTTTTCGATGTCATGTCAGTGGCTTCTTGAGAATGCTGTGGAAATGGTTAGAAAGGTGGAAACTAGACCGTATCGCAATTATACGGAGAAGGCTTTGAATGCCACTGTGCTGAGGTGTAATTTGATATAACTCGGAGAGGAGTACAATATACCATATGTTACATTATAAAGACAAATCAATGGATTACATTACACTCAATGAATCATGGAGATTGCACTGCAATGTACCTGCAATTTCTGAAGGAAAATCCATCATAAAAGCAATACCTGCAGCTTCAGAGTGGGGATTCCCTTTCGAACCCTGTGATGCAAACTATGTAATGCGGAATTTTTTAATCAAAGAGATCAACAAGTGAAACCATTTATGGATAACGGACATGATGAAGGTGGGATGGAGAACTTTTTGAATCGCAATAAACAAGAATTGGTGAAAATAATATCGCAGTCAATAAAACAAAATCGGATAATGATTGACCATAAAATTATAAATATTTAAATCAACAAGTCCAGAGCGTTCCTGCCAATCGGGTCCTTCATAAATGGCTTCGTATAATAAATATACTTATGCATATATTTCACACCTGGGGTCTATTTGATTTGTGAAATATATGCATAAGTATATTAATTATACGAAGCCATTTACGAAGGACCCGATTGGCAGGAACGCTCTGGACTTGTTGATTTATTAACAACGGTATCGCCATTTTTCATTATTATAAATAGTTAATTTGAGTATCTTCCACAAGTGCTCGAGAATGTCTGTCCCGAGCCGATTGTCAATTTTAATGAAACAAATAGTAGAAAAGTTTATATACCAGGTCTACAAGTAAACAGAAGCATATTTTCAGGGCATTATCAAGTAACCCCATTACGAGGCTACTTGCAAATGAGCACTTTATATTTTTTATTCGAAAAGTGGTGGGAGCTAGAATTTCTCCATTGCTGTGAAAGATTTTTTTTACACGAGATTCCTTCATAGTATTTTTTTTTCTTGAAGAAACGTAATTTGAAGTTGACTGTATGAAGTTTCCATAAAGTTTTAGCAAGTATCCCCGCTTAACAGTAATCTGATTATTTTCGCTTTCCTCCGTAAAATATGCTATTCGTAAAATGAATAATATAATGATTATTACACGAACGAGTGCACTAGAGCTCCTTACCCGACTTCAGTGCTTTTATATATTTTTCAATGATCATCACAGCTGATCTGTGTATTTTTCAGATTCACCCCTTTTTCTTGGAATTACTCCATCAGAGGAAAATGGTGAAGATCAATGGCATTTTTGAGATAAATGGCGAACTGTTAATGACGGTGTTTGGAATGATTCTGTCATATGCTTTAATGTTAAATCAATTGGATGATATGATGCAGAGGAGAATATGAATTAATTTAAGCAGTTTTGAGCTTTATTTGATTACCAACAGAACTATAAATAGAAAAAAACACTTGACGAAAGTATCTACACTCTTGTCCACTATTTATTGTCGTCCGAAATTTGTTTCGGAATAGTATATTCTAATACAAGTTGCAGAATGGGCTCCTATTCAAACACGAATGCGAAATTTAAAAACGAGCGACGAAGGAGCGAGTTTTCGAACGAATGAGTGTTGGAATTGCCTTCTGCAACGAGTATTAGACGATATTTTCTCTATTTCAGGCAAGTTTTGTAAAATACTGTTGAAAATTAATGAAAATTCCGGATTATATATCCTAGTGACTTTTGTATTGTATCTTGGCAGTTGGTGTGACTGTTACCCAAGTTGACAGATTTGTTGACAGATTTGAATCATACATATGGCATGGAGATCAGATTTAAAACAGTTTCCTAATAGCATGAATTATTCAAGATTTGCAAGAAGGAAATCTCTAGTACCTTATTTTTCAATGAAAATAAATCTTTTCCCTCCCAATTATTTCACTATATCCAGATTATATTTTATTGATAAATTGACGTGTCTTGAAATTTGATAGGATCAAATGTCAGTGCTGACTACCACAAAACGAAAAATATAACTAGAAACAATGCTGGAATGAGTTCATTCCAGCACTGTTTTTAGTGCTGGAATTGACTCATTACGATACTTAAATAGAGAATAGCATATTCTAAAACAAGTTGCATAATGAGCTCCTATTAAAACACGAATGCGAAATTCGAAAACGAGCGACGAAGGAGCGAGTTTTCGAACGCATGAGTGTTGGAATTGCCTTCTGCAACGAGTATTAGACGATATTTTCTCTATTTCAGGCAAGTTTTGTAAAATACTGTTGAAATTCAATGAAAATTTCGGATTATACATCCTAGTGACTTTTGTATTGTATCTTGGTAGTTGGTGTGACTGTTACGAAAATTGTCAGATTACGGAATTTGAATTTGAAACGCACGTAGGGCATGGAGATCAGATTTAAAACTGTTTCCTAATAGCAGGAATGATTCAAAGTAAGCAAGTAGGAAATCTCTAGTACCATATTTTTTAATGAAAATAAAGCTTCTCCTCAACAATTGTTTCACTATGTTCAGATCATATTATATTGACAATTGACGTGTGTTGAAATTTGATAGGATCGAATGTCAGTGCTGACTACCACAAAAAGAAAAATATAACTAGAAACAATGCGGGAATGAGTTCATTCCAGCACTGTTTTCAGTGCTGGAATGGACTCATTACGATACTGAAATAGAGAAACGATATTTCCATCTTTAAAGATGCAGCGTTACGAAAGCTTACTATTAATTTGTACACTCAAGTGTGGGTTTAGATTGTACCCTTAGTCAAACATCGATTAGTGAGAATAATGAATTGTTAATAGGGTTTACTAAGTAAAATATATTTTTTCTCTTATAAATTTCGATCACTTCGAGTGTTCCAAACTATAGTTCATTGGAATTTTTCATCAATTTGACGTTATTTTCTGAAATTAAGTGTCCAGCTGTTAAAACGTGATTCGCAACAGCATATTTATCGATGTTGCACTTCTTCAACCCGATTTTAACATGTCTGGAGTTTTTTCAAATGTATTTCCTAGAAGTTGTTTAATTTTCGAGAAAGTTTTGAAAGCCAATTTTATATTAACCTTTTTAAAAATATTCTGGAGTTCGTTGTTGGTTTTCGGATGGAACGTGAAAGCTTGGAATCCTTTTACTGTTTTCATTTTCTTTGGTTAGACGTAAAATATCTTATTATTTCATTTTCATACGAAAAAAAAAATCAAGTATTTACTATAACACCAGGTTTATACATATTTTGTGCTCTATTTATATCACTGGAAAGCTGTCTTATTGGCGCTCTGTTCATGGTGAGCAGAGAGCCTATAAATTCGTTCTAAAGATTAGTTTCGACTCACTGATGAAGAATCCGAGGTAAAAATTGATTATGTCTGGCCGTCCGGCTGGTAGTACGATTACGCTCAAACTCAATGAATTACAGAGTGACATGAGCAGTGGTTTCAGATTCATAGCCAACTGAAGTTTTCCGAATAACTGCAAAAATACTCAATATCGTATTATCCAATACGTATATCGTATTGTCCAATACGACGGACAAGTTCGTTAATGGACATAATTGGCCCAATGGTTTTCGAGTAATAATTTTGTTTTCAACCAATACAAATCCGATCGAATTGAAACTTGGTGAGTAGTTGTAGAATATATTCCTAAAGACTTTTGTGAAATTTTGTGAGAATCGTATCACTAAAAATGATCAAAAAATATTATTTATGTCGGAATAACCTGCGAACGGCAAGAGATAGCGACTATAAATTTTCAAGAGGTTGTGCATCCTAATGCAAGATTTGATTTTATTTAAAGGCAGTTACACCCATCTGAAATTTGGTTGTCATTTCCTCAATATCTCGAAAAATACAGAACCGATCAAATTCGAACATGGTTATTAGTTTTACGTGAGGATCGTAGCTCTAGAAAATTTTCAAAAAATTATTGGAAATCATTCGATATTCCTGCAAAAATTCTTCATTCGTCTCGCCTATAACACACCAGGAATTAAAAGAGATAATTAATTCATTAGGAAATAATAGGTCGCAAGGAATAGATGGATTAAAATCAGAATTGCTTAAAAAAGTAGGAGATCAAATAGTTTTACCACTGACACAACTAATCAATAGCATAATGATGCAGGGAATAGTACCAAAATCTTTCGAGGTTGGTATTATAACACCCCTATTCAAAAATGGAGACCAGCAATTGTTATCAAATTATCGACCTATCACTTTAAAAAGTAATGTTGCTAAGGTTTTTGACAAAGCACATTAGAACATATTGGTTGCTTACTTGGAGAAGTATAAGCTGATATCAGTGAATCAATTTGGCTTCAGGAAAAATATCTCTACTCAAGATGCTATCAATTCACTGATTTCAAAAATACATCAAAGTTTAGAAAATGGTTCAAAATGTTTGGCTATATTCCTGAATTTAGCATAGGCCTTCTACACTCTCCACCATGGACTGCTGTTGGATGCTTTGCGGGATGTGGGTATTAGAGGGAAAGTGGAAGATCGTATGAAGAGTTGATTGCGAACAATTTGTCCAAATAAATGCGTCTACTAGTGGAACAAGGAAAGTTGAATATGGCGTACCTCAGGGGATAGTAATCGGTCCTGTCCTCTTCATCATATATATAAATAATATACTTACTATTAATACCAGTTTTGCGGATGATACAGTGATTTTTTATGAGAGTCAAACATGGGAAGACCTGAAAAAAGTAAAAAAGAATTTACTGTTCTGATTGATGCATTTAACTCGTAGGTTCTTACTATTAATTTTGAAAAAACTTGCTTTCTGCCATTCAGCTGCGACGCGGATAATATTCCTTCGTATGATAGGTTAAATATGAGTGGAAACAATACCATAACTGAAATTCTGATCAAAAAGCAGGTCAGATATCTTGGAATAACAATTGATTCCCACTTTAGGTAGAATTTCCATATAAATAAAATGGTTTTTACTTTGAGAAGCTTACTGTATAAGTTCAAAAATCTGAAACTAATTTCAGACTTACCTTCTTTGAAGGTTATATATTTTACACTGGTGGAATCTAAACTAACCTATGGAAATCTGGCTTGGGGTGTGGCAGCTTATTGTTATAAACAGAAAGTAGAAAACATCAATAAGAAATTCTAAAAATTATAATGGGCAAACAGAGGCTATATCAATCTGATGAGTTGTAAAGAGAATCAAAGATCTTGAATATAAAGCAGCTATACTTTCTCAAATCGGTAATTGGCACTTATTCAAAAATAAAAGAATTTAATTATATTGATCATCACCATAATACACGATCCAAGGTTAATGAGAGAGTAAGGACTCGATTATGCATCTAAAAGGATATCGCAGCGGGCTTTTGAATATTTGGCAGATAGACTCTATCATTTTCTTTCGGTAGATATGAGGAGTTCAGTTTCTGCGCCAATATTTAAGCGAAGGGTGAGGCTCTTTCTGGTAAACCAACCTAAACATGTAATATCAAGTCTATTCAAATTTGATGGAATCTTCCGTTTCATTGCTTTCTTTGGTTTGAACTTGTCTTTCCAATAGAATGGGAAAAATAATTGAAATTTATTTAGTTGTTTGTATTCAGTTATTTTTATATTACCTTTATTGCTTTATATTACCTGTATAATTGAGAATGGAGATTATTTGGTGATTCACCCCACGAATAGGCTATGCCTTTGTTTTGTATCATTGTTATTTGTGGAATGTATTATTTACCTATTATTTCTACAAATAAATTTCTAATTAAAAATAAATTGGTTCAAGCACTGACGTGAAGTCAGGAGCTTGAACTCCTGGACAACATAATTTACCATGGTAAATTCGATTAAGGGTGTCCAATACAGGAGAATGGACAATAGTACATACGCGCAAAAGCTCCTGACTTCACGTCAGTGCTTGAACGGTACGTGTACGGTACGGTACGGTTCTTCTAAAAATTTTTTTTTCGTCATTTCTTTCAAATTTTCTAGAGGTACGGTTCTTACAAAATCTTAAACACGTCTTTATGTTGATGTTCTACTACTAGTTACCAAGCTTCAATTCGATCGAATCTTTATTTTCTGAGTTATCGAGGAAATTATATTTCAGGAGGGTATAACTCGGAAACCGTTAAACCGATTATGCCCAAAAACGAACTTAACTCTCCCATTCGGGAACGCAGCCTACCCTGAAAATTGCAAGTCCATATCTCCTTTCGTTCGTAAGTTATCGAGGAAACGGTCACCCATCTACTGAACTCACACAAAGCTGCTCGAATCTCCAACAATATTTCACCGATCGTGTTGAAACTTAAAACTTGGCAGTAGAGTCAGGTTCTAAAGGATCTCGCAAAATTCAGCAATTTCAGACGAATAGTTACTGATATTATAGAATTTTTTTTTAAATTTTCAATGATTTCTCAAAAATTTTCTACGAATACTATCCTCACGAAATTTTGCAAGAATTTTCGTGTTGGCATTCTACAACTAATAACTATGTGTCAATTCAATCGGTTCAGTATTTTTCAAGTTAATGAGGAAAAAAAAATTAAATTTCAGATGGCTATAACTCTAAAACCGTTTGGCCAATTATGCTTATAAACAAACTCAAATTTCACATTCATATGCACAACCTAACCTGACAATTTCAACTCGCTAACTGTTTCCGTTCTAAGGTTATCGAGACATGAAAAATATTTTTTTAACAATTTTTTTAAAATTTTCTAGTGATACTGTTCTCACAAAATTTCACAAACGGGCATAGGTTCATATTCTACAACTATTCCCCAAGTTTCAATTCGATCGGATTTATATTGTTTGAAAACAAAATTATTACTCGGAAACCATTGGGCCGATTATGCCCATTAACGAACCTGTCCGTCATATTGGGATGCGCCACCTACCCTGAAAATTTCAAGTCGCTAGCTCTTTCCATTCTCAAGTTATCGTGGCAACGGCCGGACAGAATCAAATTTGACCTCGAAGTCTTCATTGGGGAGTCGAACCAAATCGTTTGAGACCATTTTCGTAAAAAAAAATCGAAAGTTACAGACATTTGGGGAAAATGATAACACGATGTTCCCCAGAACATACGCGCACAAAAATTCTATATATCAGAAACTATTCGTCCGACATCGCTGAAATTTTACGAGAGCCTTCAAAACCTGACTCTACTGCTGAATTCCAACTTTGAAGACGATCGGATTTATATTGTTGAATATCAGAGCAGCATTGTGAGTTCAGTAGCTGGATGGGTGATCGTTGCCTCGATAAATTTCGAACGAAAGGAGATAGGCAATTTTCAGAATGGGAGATTTAAGTTCGTTTTCGGGCACAATCAGCCCAACGGTGTCGGAGTTAAATCCTCCTTGAATATTATTTCTTCGATAACTCAAAAAATAGAGACTGGATCGAATTGAAGGTTGGTAGCTTATTGCAGAATATCGACACAAAGTCGTGTGTAAAATAGTTGGAACTATAGAAAATTTAAAAAAGATTCCAAAAAAACAATTGTTTAAGCACTGACGTGAAGTCAGGAGCATTTGCACGCATGTTCTATTATCCATTCTCCTGAATCGGACACATGGTATATAGAACATGCGCGCAAAAGCTTGTGACTTCACGACATAGGTTCAACCATTTTTGGCGCTCTAGTTCCTCGGAACTGAGTGCTTATCAATTTGCCCAAATGTCTGTAATTTTGGAATATTTCGATGAAAATGGTCTTAAACGATTTGGTTCGACTCACTGATCAAGAATCCGTGGTCGGAATTCATTGTGTCCGGCCGGTCCGGCCGGCCGGCCGTAAGCACGATAACTCTCGAACGGAATGAGCTAGAGAGTTGAAATTTTCAGTGTAGGTTTGGGGGATGAATATCTCGGCTAAGTTCGTTATTGGGCAAAATCGGACAGATGGTTTCGGAGTAACAAAAAAAAAATTTTTTTTTTCGAAACAAATTCCAAATCAAATTTTTTTTAATAAGCAGTTTTATCATAAGAATCCATTCATATCATTTTCAACTCTAACAAGCTAATACTTTCGGAGATATGATTTTTCAAAATTTCAATAATAAATCGTATTTCAACGTTGTCACAGAATGATATTATTCTATGTATGAATATGAATTGTCATAATGTCAAATGATGTTCCTGAGACATTATCTAATCAGTCGAAGAATTGTGAGCGAAGTGAGAAAAATCTCAGTTGTTTGCTCCCAAATTAGTTTTTCTCAGAAAATTCTTACATTTCGGAACTGAACATGAAGTAAGAGATCTGAGAGTAGTGAGACTGCTTTTCATCCATAGACATAGATTTAACTCTCGAACGGAATGAGGTAGGTAGTTGAAATTTTCAGAGTAGTTTAGGGAGATGAATATCTCGGTAAGTTCGTTATTGGGCAAAATTGGCCAGATTTAATTTGATTTCTTCCATGGTGCTTTTCTCATTCTCATGATTGCTCATTTAATCTTGATAAATAAACTATTATTTGAATTGAATTTCCTTTAGGATGCAGTTCTATTATATGAATACATTGATATAATTCCCAACTCTGAGAAACCAATACTTTCGGAGATATAATTTGTCTGTTTGAACTAGAGCGCCAGAAAGCTCCTGTCCACAGGGCTTGAACCCATTTTTTTTGTTCTCTAGTGATACGACATTCTATCTAATGATATTTTGCGGAAATTAGTGCGTCGGCAATAGTACACAAGTCGTGTGTAAAATAGATGGAACCGTAAAAAATTTGAAAAAGGTTCCGAAAAAACAATTGTTTCAAGTACTGACGTGAAGTCAGGAGCATTTGCACGCATGTACTATTGTCCATTCTCCTGTATCGGACACATGGTAAATAGAACATGCGCGCAAAAGCTCGTGACTTCACGTCATAGGTTCAACCATTTTTTTGTTCTCTAGTGATACGACATTCTACTGATATTTTGCGAAAATTAGTGCGTCGGCAATAGTACACAAGTATTACCAATTTTGAATTGCATTGGTTTGTTATATTTCAAGTTATTGGGGAAAGGGGAAATAATAAAAAATTTTTAGATGGTTATAACTCCGAAACCGTTTGGCCGATTAAGCCCAACAACGAACACAACTCTACCATTTGGATGTATAGCCTACCACGGAAATTGCTTTCTCTTTCCGTTGGAAAGTTATCGTGGCAATCGTACTTCAGAAATTTCAGGGATATTGGACTGATAGTATCTGAGATACATAATTTTCTTCAATGATTGTTCTAAAATTTTCTAGAGATACGACCCTCGTGAAATTCGCAAAAATGTTCGATTTCGAATGGATTTTTAGTTTTCGAGTTATTGAGAAAATAAAATCATAATTTCAGATGGGTATCGGTGATACATAATTTGATGCACGAATGTTCTGGGGAACACCGCGATATATTTTTGCCCAAATGTCTGAAACGATTGGGTGCGATTTCCTGATGAAGAATTCGAGGACAAATTTGATTCTGTCCGGCCAGCCGTCTGTTGACACGTTTACTTGAGAACGGAAAGAGACAGCGACTCGGAATTTTCAGGTTAGGTGGCGCGTCCCAATACGACGAATAAGTTCGTTATTGGGCATAATCGGCCCAATGGTTTCCGAGTAATAATTTTGTTTCCAACCAATACTAATCCGATCGAAGTCAAACCTGGTGAGTAGTTGTATAATACAAACCTAAGGACGTCTGTGGAATTTTGTGAGGAACGTATTACTAGAAAATAAAAAAAAATTATTAAAAAATATTATTTATGTCACGATAACCTGAGAACGGAAAGAGATAGCGACCTGGAATCTTTAGGTTCGGTTGTGCATCTGAATGCGGCATATGAGTTTGTTACTAGGCATAATCGGTCAAACGATTTTGGAGTTATACCCTCAATAACTCGGAAAAAACGGGACCGATTCAATTAAGACGTTTCACTTAGTTGTATAATAGAGTCTCAAAAATTCTTGCAAAATTTCGTGAGGATCCTATAACAAGAAAAAGAAAATTTTTAAAAAATCATTGAAAATAATCGAAAAAAATTCTTTAAATCAGAAACTATTCGTCCGACTTCGCGGAAATTTTGCGAGAGCCTTCAGAACATAGCTCTTATGCCAAGTTCCAAGCTTGAACACGATTGCATCTACTTATATTATCTGAGATCCGAGCAGATTTGTGTGAGTTCAGTAGCTGGGTGGGTGACCGTTGCCTCGATAACTTTCGAACGAAAGGAGATAAGGACTTGCAATTTTTAGGATTGGTTGCGCATCCGAATGAGACAGTTAAGTTCGCTTTTGTGCATATACGGCCCAACGGTTTCGGAGTTATACCCACCAGGAATATTATATCCTCGATAACTCAAAAAATATGGACTCCATCGAACTGAATCTTGGTAACTAGTTGTAAAATATCGACATAAAACGTGTGTACAATTTTGTGAGAACCGTACCCCTAGAAAATTCAACAAAAATTAAGAAAAATAAAATTGGTTCAAGCACTGGCGTGAAGTCAGGAGCTATGGCTCGTATGTTCTATTGTCCATTCTCCTGTATTGGATCGAATTTACCATGGTTAATTCGATTAAGATTGTTCAATACGGAAGAATGTACAATGAAACATACGCGCAAAAGCGCCTGTGCGGGCAACCAATTTTTCAATAATAATATATAAAAAGATTATACCCGATCTGATCTGTATTGTTGGAAGACAAAAATATTACTCGGAAACCTTTTAGGTGATTATGCCAATTAAGGAACTCAACCGTCGCATTCGGCTGCGCAACATTACCTGAAAATTTCAAGTTGCTATCTCTTTCCATTTGTAAGTTATCGTGGCAATGGATAGAATGAAATTTTACCTCGAATTCTTCATCAGTGAGTCGAATCAAATCGTTTGAGACCATTTTAGGCAAAAAATTTCGAAAATTATATAAATTTGGTCAAAATGGTAGCTTTTACTCGGAACATGCGCATAAAAATGTGTTTTATTTGATGAGAGGAATCTATATTCGAAATCAATGTAACTACAATTTAAAGACTGTAACTGTAAAGAAGCTATGATTTAATTGAAGCCTCCTCAAATTAATAGATTTAATACTGAATTGGTACATGAATATCTCCATGTCGGGCAATCGATAATGCTGCAGTCCAAAGGATCTTGGCCGGCGGTAAAACGTCCGGACAGTTACAGGATGGCCTTGTTCTCCTATAGTACAGTCATTTGGTCGAAGAAATATAGGTTACCTGGAAAGTTTTCCGGGAGTTTTGAAAATTATTAATTTTATAGATTTTGATATGCTCTTTCCAAATTTCAACTTTGCCACCTCGCATGTTCGCCGATCGCGCCGCCATATTGAAAAAATGGCGCCCAAAAGCAGTTTTTTGATAATAACTCCTTTCCGGCGCATTTTACAGCAAAAACATATCTACACAAAATAAATAAAAGTAGAGAAAATTTCCTACAATTTATGTCCTAACCTTTTTTCCCCTAATATTATTAGTTTCGGCGTAGGAGCGCCGTAAATTGTAATTCAATATACGTTTCGGCAGAAATACTCATTTCAACACCACCATGAAGTAGAGTAATCGGCGCGTTTTTTTGTGGTATCCCCAGTAGGCCTAAACCACATCTGACTCACTATTTAAATATTTAGTTCAATTGCCGTCGCTTCATTCTTATTGACGGACCAGGTGTAGGGTTTTCATCGTCTTCAATACCGATTGAATTATCGAAGATGGAAGTTTCTTCGGCATCATCGATGATGGGATCAACAGTTTTATCGTGGTCATCTTCGTTCTCGATTTCATCGTTTATTAGCTCGAGAATAGTGTCCGTTTCCGAATTATAGCAAGAACCACCACAGTTCGTGCACAGAACGGAGCACTTTAGTCCTGCCTTTCTGCATCCGCAAGCTTTTTGACAACCTTTCTTGCATTTGCAAGAAATAAGTTTCAGTAAGCTTTCCGGATCAGGGAGATCGAATGTAGTAACAGGAATGAGAAAAATTCGCAAAGTTTCAGGGATATCTGACTCGACATCTTCAAAAAAATTGTCGGATGGAGGATAATGATTTGTCTCGTACACCTTAGACCGAATATCTTCTGTAACAATTATTGCTGCTGCGTTTATGATACGCTTAGATTCTTCTAATTTTTTGTCACTTTTTTCATTGTACCAGGCATCCGTTAATAACTTAATTTCTGTACTTCAAAATCACACCACAGCCGCCTTATTGGCAGTGACAGCAATTAAAATATCATCACCATATTTTTTAAGCAGTTGTGCTTTAACTGTTTTTATGTGTGGACAGTAATCATCTTCAATTTTTGTCATTAGTTCGTCCAGAGAAAACTGACATTCTTCGGAATTTTCTTCGAGATATGAATAAATGTATTGCATCGCGGTATCAATCTCGCTTGCATACGGACCTCTTTTTTTTCTTTCTTCGGTCGAGGGCGTTTGATACAATTTCTTCATACACAAATTGTGTAATTGTGCATCGTCTGCAGCAAATGACAAAAATTGGACGAACTAATGACAGAAATTGAAGGTGATTACTATCCACACATAAAATCTGCTTAAAAAATATGGTGATGATATTTTAATTGCTGTCACTGCCAATAAGGCGCCTGTGGTGTGTTTTCGAAGTACATGGTTTAAGTTATTAACGGATGCCTGGTACAATGCAAAAAGTGACAACAAATTAGAAGAACCTAAGCGTATTATAAAGGAAGCAGCAATAATTGTTACAGAAGAATTCGGTCTAAGGTGTACGAGACAAATCATTATCCTCCATCAGACAATTTTTTTGAAGATGTCGGATCTGATATCCCTGAAACTTTGCGAATTTATCTCATTCCTGTTACTACATTCGATCTCCCTGATCCGGAAAGCTTACTGAAACTTATTTCTTGCAAATGCAAGAAAGGTTGTCAAAAAGCTTGCGGATGCCGAAAAGCAGGACTAAAGTGCTCCGTTGTGTGCACGAACTGTGGTGGTTCTTGCGATAATTCCCAATTTCCGTCACAAGACGGCCTTGAAGAAGAAGAAACAGACGGATTTTCGAGCAAATAAACGATGAAATCGAGAACGAAGATGACCACGATGAAACTGATGATCCCATCGTCGATGATGCTGCCTTTGATTTTTCAATCGGTATTGAAGACGATGAAAACCCTACACCTGGTCCGTCAACAAGAATGAAGCCACGGAAATTGAACTAAATATTTAAATAGTGAGTCAGATGTGGTTTAGGCCTACTGGGGATACAAAAAAATAACGCGCCGATTACTCTACCTCATGGTGGTGTGGAAATGAGTATTTCTGCCGAAACGTGTATTGAATTACACTTTACGGCGCTCCTACGCCGAAACTATTGATTTTAGGGAACAAAGGGTTATGACATAAATTGTAGGAATTTTTCTCTACTTTTATTTTATGTAGATATGTTTTTGCTGTATAATGCGCCGGAAAGGAGTTATTATCAAAAAACTGCTTTTGGGCGCCATTTTTTCAATATGGCGGAGCGAGCGGCAAACACACGAGGTGGCAAAGTTGAAATTTGGAAAGAGCATATCAAAATCTATAAAATTATAAATTTTCAAAACTCCCGGAAAACTTTCCAAGTAAAAATACTAAATGACTGTACTACTAACCACTAACAAGCCAAAGATCGAGTTGTCACATATCGGTCTCTAATAGACATGAGTCTTAGACATATATCTTGAACTTCATTTGTGCCCCTTCAACGTCCGGTGTCTACTCTCCTTCGATGTTGGGCATTATCGAACCACGATTGACAACATCTCATAACAGTACTTGAATTTCTGTTCTTACGGTTAGCGATTTCTCGAAATGACAACCCTGCCTCCCGTAGACCAATAATTCAACCTCCTTCAAATTCACTTAGCTGGCGATTAATTCCGCGTACACGAGCTCTAGGCATTTTAACAACAACCAAACATCGACTTTGGATCTCCTCGAACAGCTGGTTTGCAGTAAAATTTAAAAAAATTGCAAAAAACGACTACAATATGTAAGTAACAAAACATGTTTACTTAAGAAAACCTTCACGATCTTTTTTGCGCGTATGTTCTGGGGAACATCGCGTTATAGTTTTGCCCAAATGTTTGTAACTTTCGAATTTTTTGACGAAAATCGTCTCAAACGATTAAGCTCGACTCCCCAATGAAGAATTCGAGGTCATATTTGATTCTGTCCGTCCGGCCGTCCGGCCGGCCGTTGCCACGATAACTTGAGAACGAAAAGAGCTAGCGACTTGAAATTTTCAGGGTAGGTGGCGCATCCCAATACGACGGACAAGTTAATGGGCATAATTGGCCCAGTGTTTTCCGAGTAATAATTTTGTTTTCAACCAATATAAATCCGATCCAATTTGAACTTGGTGGGTAGTTGTAGAATATGAACCTAAACACGTTTGTGAAATTTTGTGCGTATCGTATGGCTAGAAAATTAAAAAAAATATATTGAAAAATATTTTTGTTGTCACGATAACTTGAGAACCGAATGAGATTGCGGCTTGAAATTTTCAGGTTAGGATGTGCACCAGAACGCGACATTTCAGTTTGTTTATGAGTATAATAGGCCAAACAGTTTTAGAGTTATAGCCATCTGAAATTTTCTGAAATTTGGTGGTTTTTTGTTCCTCATTAACTCGAAAAATACTGAACCGATTGAATTCAAACATGGTTATTAGTTGTAGAATGCCAACGCGAAAATGTTTGCAAAATTTGGTGAGGATAGCATTTGTAGAAAATTTTTAATAAATCATTGAAAATAAAAAAAAAATTCTATTATCAGTAACTATTCGTTTGAAATTGCTGAAATTTTGCAAGAGCCTTCATAACCTAACTTTACTGCCAAGTTTCAAGTTTTAATACGATCGGTTAAATATTGTTGGAGATTCGAGCATTCTTGTGCGAGTTCAGTAGATGGGTGACCGTTGCCTCGATAACTTTCGAACGAAAGGAGATAGGGACTTGCAATTTTCAGGGTAGGTTGCGTATCCGAAAGGGAGAGTTGAATTCGTTTTTGTGCATAATCGGTCTAACGTTTCCGAGTTATACCCACCTGTAATATTATTTCCTTGATAACTCAAAAAATAAATATTCGATCGAATTGGTGCTTGGTAACTAGTAGTAGAAAATCAACATAAAGACGTGTTTGAAATTTTGTAAGAACCGTACCCCTAGAAAATTTGCAAAAAATGACGAAAAAAAAAATTTTAAGAACCCTACCCCTAGAAAATTTTAAAAAAATCACGAAAAAAAAAATTGGTTCAGGCACTGACGTGAAGTCAGAAGCTTTTGCGCGTATGTGCTATTGTCCATTCTTCTGTATTGGACACCCTTAAACGAATTTACCATGGTAAATTATGTTGTCCATTCTCCTGTATTGGACACTTAATTCGAATTTACCATATAAATTCGAATTAAGAGTGTCTAATACAGGAGAATGGACAACATAATTTACCATGGTAAATTCGATTAAGGGTGTCCAATACAGAAGTATGGACAATAGAACATACGCGCAAAAGCTTCTGACTTCACGTCAGTGCTTGAACCAATTTTGTCAAATTGTAATCATTTACTCCTTGCCATACTATCTATGTTTTACCAAAAAAAAAAATTAAAATTTAAACAGCTCCTTCTGGGTGTTGCAGTTTCTTTGTCAGTTAGTATACAATCTAAAGACTCCAACTGTATAGAAGCTATGATTTGATTGAAGCTTCTTCAAACTAAAATAGATTTAATACTGGAATTGGTACATGAATATCACCATGACGGGCAATTCCATTACTTACCGACCTCTCCATTAAATTATATCCCGAGAAAGGCTCGAGCGAGAGATCTCGATATTGGACGTTCAGAAAAGACGGTAATGAATTTTCGGCCGAAAACAAATTAGTCTCCAAACAGGCAGGCCGGCTGCTCAGAGACAGCTGTTCAATGAAGTGCTATATTGGCGCCAGCAGATTCGAGAATCGCCGTGCTTTTAATACGCTGCTCAGGCTTTTAACCCATTTATTATTTGGCCACAATGAAAAATTTTTTCACTGGAAGGCGTTCGCGGATTTAAAAATGGGCCGGTTATGAACCAGTTCTGCGGTGTCCGTGAATTATTTTAGTAAAGAATGGTTCGCGATTTTTCATCAGGTAATCATTCATTTCGCCAGCCCAGCTTCGGCTTCCAGAGCAATATCGCTAAAATACGACCTATGAAAGGTTGAGATTTGTGATTTCTTTTTAGTTTCAACTTCTTAATGTTATAAGTAATCACTAAGGGATACTTTTCTCACCAAAACTCTGAAAAATAACTATAAAATAATAAAATTTTAATTTTGTAAATTGCTTCTTCTTTAAGGCCGGTCCATACGCTACGTTTTCCACAACCTTTTGCTTGCACAGTTCAACATCTTGCAGGTAAAACGTTGCGTGAAGATAGGAAATTTGCGCAGTTTTGAACACGTCGCGGAGACGTTGCAGAGATAACTGGGCTACAGAGCATAGATATCCGTGATCTGCGTGGATTTGTCGCTGTATGTAGACGTTAACTGTGGTAACAGCATGCCAACATTGAAAAGAGCATCGTGTGGACGCACTAAAAATTGCTTAGTTTTCATTTTGTCTTGACAATGCGCAGACAAAAGGTTGTGCAAAACCTAGCGTATGGACCGGCCTTTAGAAACACGAGATATTTGTCAGAAGCTATGTATAGAACAATGTTGTCTAACAACCAACAACGAAACAACATCAACGATAAAACAACTATTTCGTAACGTTTTGGAGACTAGCTCAGATTACTTCATCAGATATAGTGAGAATCTTCTGAATTATTTTTTGGCGCTCTTGTTCCTCGGAACAGAGTGCTTATCAATTTGCCCAAATGTCTGTAATTTTCGAATTTTTGGCTGAAAATGGTCTAGAACGATTTGGTTTCGATTCTGTCCAGCCGGCCGTCCGTCCGGCCGTCCGTTCGTTAACACGATAACTCTCGAACGGAACGAGCTAGAGAGTTGAAATTCTCAGAGTGGGTTTGAAGGATAAATATCTCGGTTATGTTCTTTATTGGGCAGAATCGGTCTAATAGTTTCGGAGCAATGAAAAGAAGTATTATTTTTTACATTACACCTTTTGAATTCAATTTTTTTTTAAGATGCAGCTTCTTCATAAGATTCCATTGTTATCATTTTCAACTCTAACAAGCTTCTTGAATTTGTGAAGACTGTTTTGATGTAGTTTATGGAGGCAATAGGAAAGAAGAACATAATGGAATCATCAAGTAAATTACTGTTCGTTGAGCACTGAGGTTAATATTTCCTTTTACTTCCTTAAGTAGTGGGACAGGTTCCTATATACAGTATTTTCATGTTGCTAGCCAAAAAATACTGAAATATGGATCTACATTTGTGTATCAATCATTTTTCTTGGGTTAAGGTTCATAATACAGAAAAGAATGTGTTAGTGGTATGAACTATTATATTTTAAATTATGAAAAGAGGATAGTATTTTATTAATATATTTTGAACTAATAAAATAATTTGTTCCTAATTCACTACCTACTCAAATATCCGGAATAAATGGACAATCTGCTATGATTGTCTCCAGTCTTGCTCTAGACATTTCGATGATACTTTCCTTAGGTATTTCGAGTTGTGAAAACTATGAGTGTAAGTTGCAAAACCCCGTTCCACGAGGTTGAATCATTGCAGATTGCTCATTTAATATTGATAAATAAATTCAATTACAATTTTTGGAGCATTGTAGATTGCTCTTTTCTTATAAGATAATTTTTGAAGCATTTTTTCAAACGACACTTTTTTTAAATTTAATTTCTTTCATGATGTATTTCTATCATAGGAATCCATTGATATAATTCCCAACTCTGAGAAATCAATAGTTTCGGAGATATAATTTGTCTGTTTGAACAAGAGCACCAAAAAGCTCCTTTCCACAGGGCTTGAACCAATTTTGTTGATAGTTTTTCTTAAAATTAAAGATTGTAACATTGATAATCTTTGAAGATCACAGCAGCAAACATAACATACCAGTTAACGATCCGTTAATATAGAAATTTCCGAGTTTCCACTCCTTCTTCAACAAATTCAAACAAATAGGTGAATTCCATGTGAGTAATTTGCAAAATTGCAGTTCAACAAAATACAAGCCGACTCATTGAGTTTCCTTTTAATGTAAAAAGACTCTGTCATCTTAATCTTTGTTTTACTCCTATCCATCATGTGATCTCCATGGATTGTATATAGACGTTATGCAATTTTTGATTTTTGTGAGTGTCTATTTCTAGAGTTATTCTTACTACTAGATGTCTCTATATTGCTCCTGTATACGATCTAGCACAAATACAAGGAATATTATATACACAACGACGCTTATGTTGATCTTAGAACTGATTCTCTATCAGGAGACTGATTAACGAAAGAACGAGACACTGTACACTGCATCTCCATCTTCCGTTATATTAATCAGTCTTCTCGAAGTAGTAGAAATAAAGTGATCTCCGATACTACTGGTGATGATACCTGGAGAGTAGGCAGATTGAGACCCCGTTGTTAATTCACATTTTACATCTTGTTCATGATAATGCCTCCAAAATCGGAGCCGAAACGCCGAACGACATTAAACTCTAGACGCGGTCCAACCCGGAATCTTCTTATTCCTAATATACCGGGTTTCCCAGTATACATGTTCCAATGGACTATCTCAGCCATTTCGAAAGATAAAAATTTTAAAATTTTATGATTTTCAATTCGTTCAAGGAACCTTCAACTGAGGAAAACAAAAATTGAAAGTCACCTTCGGTTTGACTAGAAGTGACTTTCCAACGATGTATCACACTTTGTATTTTACATTTGATTTGATTGAGAAGAAGTCAATTGATATTTTAAATTGAAACAATTGCAGTAGGCTACGAAATTTTGTGTAATCTTGATTTTGACTTCAATAATCGAGATTAATAAAAAAACCCTTCCTCGAGTTTAAATCACCTATGTATTTTATCCAACGTTCAACAAAGAGTGAATAGTAAGAGAAACAAAAAAATTACAAAAAAGGGGGCAAAAAAATACCTATACTAACTAAAGCATATGTTCGAAATGTTGACCATCTGCTTCTACACATCTTTTAGCTCGGTGGACTAGGTCACGTGAAGTAACACTTCTAAACACCTCAGCATTAAGGGCTCTATATGCATTCCTTATTTTGTTTTTTAGATCTTCCAAATCAATAGGAGGAGTCTGGTATAAACGATCTTTCAAATATCCCCAAAGGAAGAAATCTAGCGGTGTTAAATCTGAAGATCTTTCAGGCCATCTTATCGGTCCATTTGAAGATGGATCGGCACACACGGATTATAAGTCAAAATCAAGATTACATAAAATATCGTAGCCTACTGCAATTCTTTCAAGTTGAAATTTCAATTGAAATTACCTCGATCAAATTAAATGTAAAATACAAAGTGTGATACATCGTTGGAAAGGTAATTTTGAGTAGAATTTAAAAAAAAACCTCAAATATTCAGGGTTGTGATAAAGTATGGACCCAAGTAAATATCTTTTAAACGAAAAGAACGATATTTATGAAAATTTGCAGGTAAGTGCAATGGAACAAAATGCATATGATGTACATTGTTTTGATAATAATATACTTCCGGTTTAACCGAAAATGCCATCAACTTCTTTAATTTAAAGGGGAAATCATATATATTTTTACAGATTTTGAAAGAGCTTGATATTTTGAATTCATATTTACTGAGTTTAGAGTCCAAAAATTTGTAAAAACGAGTTAGTTAGTTAGTTAGTCACTGTTAGTTGTACAATAGGTGTACATTTCATTAATGATCTCTTCGGTTGTTATTTCAGTCAGCTCTTCGATGTGTTGCATATTTTGATCGCACAATATATGGAATCTTATAACGACAAACGACTGTTCCCAAGTCGCAGTGGTTAAATTCAGAGCTACTAGAACTCGGGGATCCGCGGTCTAGCTCCAGTGGAGATGGGAGTAGGTTTCTAAAAAGGGAACCTAGTAAATGGGCGCCAGGTAAATTTAAGTCTCCCAGATACCCCAGCGTAATGTAATAATTCCTGAATTCACTAAAAGAATATTCACGCTAAAAACAAACAATTTATTCCAGTAGCTTACAACCCAGGTCTTTAGATTCAATAAAGTTAAACTACTGTGAAACCCTGAATGAGGGTGGCGGAAATTGTACGTAGATATTTCTCTTTGATTCAAATACGCGTCGCTTGAGCTCAGGCGCATCCATGTTTATTATCTATGATAGTATATGATTACCACAAATCTGTACCCAATTTCCGCTTTACAATAATAATAATTTATATAATTGATGATAATATATGTTCAAGTCGCCTATAGAAGGTATAAGATATATATCGAGATATGTTTCCAATAACTTGCGTTCTATTCCTATTCCTGAAAGTAGTATTACGCTCGTAGTCTGCAACCCTCGATTGAATGTCCCACAGCGTTGCTTACTGGCCACCTTGTATATACACTCGTGATCTGCAACCCTACGTTGGCTGTCTCACAGCGTTACTTATGGACCACCTTGTATATACTCGAATGTCTCAGTTTCACTCTTCCTGACATAAAAACCCTGATGACAGAAAAGAAACCATCAGTGACTTCTCTCGGATAAGAAACAAATGAATTTCCCCAACACATAATAATTTCGGTTACCAGAATATCAACCAGACCAGTTATTTGTTGTTATGTAATATTTATAGAATTCGTACATACCCTGATATTCGGGGTTGTCCTGTATAAGTTTGCTTCAAAACTAAATCTGGCCATGCCTCCACCAAATAATCCTTCAAGTACACAGCGATGTTCTGGATATAGAAAGATAATTACAACCTGAATGGTTTCCACTAGAAATGACGAGAATAGAACATTTAACACATACCTGTCAAAGTCGCCCAGATCGTTCACGTGTTCAACTTGGAAACGGTTTCAAATCTTCTTTCAGGACAAGTGAAGGTTACCTGTTATCCTTCCAAATCAAACCAATATAACCCTCACTCTTAATTCGATTTTCGAACATATATCCAATTAAGAAGATTTCAATAATTCTACCAGAGTTCCGAAAATGCGCTTAACCTATGCTTCCTTCGTCGAATCTTCACAAAATGGACGAACTCATCTGACTGGCGCAGACTCTCACAAACTTTCAGACTGTCACAATGCAACAATATTGCCATCTCATTCGGCTCTTCGAATGCGATAATTCTTTGTGCGTCGATTGGTACCACTGAGACCCAACCTCAAATTTGATGTCAACACGAGCGACAACCTTATCGCACGCAAAATGTAAATAAACCCCGTCCCAGGTCAAAACGAACGTTACAATCTGTGAAGTGCTGGAGAATTCCTGGTTTACGCTGGTCGCTCGTACAAATTTTTCCAGAACTGTTCGACTTCTTTTGGTGAGGTGGTTTTTTTTTGCCTTCACATGTTATGGTTAAAACAACTTTGGAGTTTTTGCGGTGGGGGTATTGTTATCTTCTATCATTTTCACCTCTTGATCAGCTTCTTCCTTGTCTCTGCAAGTGATCTTATTTTATCGTCAGATTTCTGCTTCAGTAGATTGATGGTGATTGGTGGGCAATCCTATCGTTTGATACAACGCACGCAGCTCCCGCATCTTGACCTCCATCTTCTTGCTCAGCTTGAGTTATCCTTTTAGAACATCTATGATACATTGGTACTAAGACGCTTGTTGCCTCATGGTTCCTATCTTCTTGTCTAGCTTATTCAATCTTGTCCAATGTTTGTCATCATTTATTGTTATTCTTACTGGTGGGCACAGAAGTGAAGTAGCACCTCTTTGCAGCCACGACATCTTCTAGCGAACAGTTCTCCATTAGGTGATTGTCGATGATAATATTCATTACGGTTAGGTCTTCAGCTTGGAGTCTCGTCTTCTGCCATGTAGTCTTTATGTTGGAATTCCCTACGGCAGCCTCAAATGCTTCCCTTCTTTTGACGACTAGCTCTGGAACATCTCTCACCTGTTCCGTTGTTCGCCCATTTCAGAATGCATTATTTTCAACTCAGCGTTGGGCCACTCTCACCTGCTCCATGTCCACTACTGCGACTTTTTCTACCCCCAATGCAGGTATTGGAGGAAATATTTTTGCGGCATCTCTCCTTGCATCCTACTTTTCTCTCCTGTGATTTGTGAAGTATTGCTGTTTGATTGGAGTATCTCTCATCTGCTTTTAAGCTTGTTCTTCTATCTCTCTGGATCATGAAGCTGCTGCAAGATTTCTCTCTTCACACCCTTATGCTACTAAGTAGTGCCTCAGAGTGGTTTTGCATTTTATACCTACTGCCAAGTTTAGCTAGGGTACATCGTTTGCTGAGGCCCCGGAACACATTCCAGGGCACCTGATTATGAATTATTATTGTTATTATTATGTTAGTTTCGCAAGAATAGGACTGAAGCAATGAAAGACCAATTTAAGCTTAGCCTACGTTTCGTCCAAATATTCAGTCTTTATCAAGGCTACAGAGAAAATAGGATAAACCAGGTATAAGTTAGCAGTTAACAAAATATGTATAAATGAAATGGCTACCAATTCTTTATAATATATGTATAAATATTCGTGGCCAATGAGTTTGGAAAGAGACGTTAAGTCATTCCTTAAAGTAACGTTTAGCAACTTTTTTGAAGGTCCTTCGAAGCTCTATAAAGAACAAATAGATAATATACAATAACAATGAAGATTATAATTTCATAATAGCTCGGAATCGGCAAACGCCCGTCAAATTTCCACTCAAAATTAGCGAACCTTGAAATTTCATTGAATAAATGATCGCACAAGTTAGCTGGATCCTCTGCCATATGACGAAATAAATAAATACTTACGTGATTCGCTGGCGTACAGTTGTATGAAAAATAGTTCCCTCATTGTCGAATGTACTGAAACCACTGGATGCTACCACCCCCAAAAGTAATACATCAGACTGTTGAGATACATAATCTAAACGAACAAAGAAGTGAGAAAGCCCTGTGGACAGGAGCTTTGGCGGAATTATTCATGAAAAATATTTTTACTAAAAACGGCCATAACTCCGAAACAACTTGGTGGAATTCACCCATTAACAAACTGGGCCGAGATATTTATGCTCATTTCGTTCGTTATGCTTCTTTTCGTTATCGTGCCTACGGCCGGCTGGCTGGACAGAATTTATTTCGACCATCGATTCTTGATCGGTGAGTCGAACCAAATCGACCATTGTCATTCTAAAATTCTCTGTTCCGAAGAACAAGAGAGCCAAAAATAGAATAAATCCGTCATCAAGTCGTCATCTTTGAAGCAATGTAACTCTTCAGCGAAGCGTTCCCGGATATAACCCCATAGGATCTATTCGTCCTGTTTTGAGGTTCTGAACCTACATGCAAATGTATTCCCATTAATCCTGGGACACCCTATATACATATTAATAAGAGAGTGAGAAACACAATCCCTACGTACACTTAGAGTGATCAAAAAAAGAAATATTATAGCAAAAGAATATAGAGCCCAATTTTGGATTATCAAATCACGAAACTTTGGAATGGTTCAGACTGAAAATCTCGGGATTTTTTTTTAAATTTGATGAAGACGGACTAATATCTTTATTCAATAACTTAATTGAATGCTCGATGTCATGCTCTTTGAAACGATATCTATGAAAATTGCAAATGTTATTTCCTTATATCATAATAATAGCTTATTGCAAGTTCTCAATACAATACGTTCAATATTGCTTTGGTATTATATCAAAATTGGTTAGACTAATAACGAAAATTCTGTGGACAAAAGCTTTGGTGCTCTTATTCAAACAAATTATATCCGTAATTATTGGTTTCTCAGAGTTGGGAATGATATCAATGGATTCGTATAATAGAATTGCATCATAAACAAATATGATACAACTGCATCATGAAAGAAATTAAATCCAAACAAGAGTGCCAAAAACCACGAACTTACCCGAGATATTTATTAGACAAATGTACTCTGAAAATTATATTATGTTAATTAAAACTAGGGCTTCACGCGAGAGCGAGATTTTTCTCGTCTCGTCTCGTAAAAGCGAGACGAGACGAAACGAGACGTTTTCAAAAATATTATAGGCGATATCGAGACCACATACAGCGCAACACGAGAGTCTCGATTATGGTCTCGTTAAATTTTTTGAATTAAGTTTTATATACGACTCGAATATTTTCAACACCCACAGAAAACAATTGAATATGAAGAATTTCCACTATAATTACCAATATATTTTGTCTATATTATGCATCGATCATTCTATAAATATACGATTATTTAGAAGATTATTAATAAGTTATGACCTTGTGATAATTGAGATTATTTCCCAAGAAAAAATAGATTTCACAACCATATAAACAGATGCCATTATGAATTCAATACTTAACGGACAACTTTTATTGCCCCTAAATCCCAATGCTTTGATAATTTCGTCTCTATCTGAACATCTGAATAAATGTATTCTCTTGTGTTCCTTGTAGTGAAGATGTGAACAATTATTGTATACATCTGTGGAACTACGTATGAAAAAAAACTGGTAAAGAAATGAGGTCATTCAATATTTCGAAAATGAGAAATACGCAAAGAACATCCACAATGATCTACCCACTGGGACGGTATTCTTTGAAAACGATACCAAATTGTTCAATTCTATTAAAAAATGTATCGACATCGATAGCCTACTTAAAACATCAACAAAAACTTTCGAAATATTGAGTTTGAAGAATATTTGAAGTTAGAAAAAATAAATAGGAATCAAAATATTTTACAGTGATGGAGAGTGATGAAAGAGTTTTTCCTACATTTTCCAAGATAGCCGATGATTTATTAATGGATATATCCGTACCTGTTGAAAGATTATTTTCCACAGCAGGTATGATCATGGCAAAAACACGTACATCATTGAAAACTGATGTGATGCAAGGCTGATTATGTTTGAATTCTTGGTCATCGAGTAATTTAAAAGTTGAAATTATCAGTGTTTAAAATTAAAAATAATATGTACATGAACAGATATTTTTGTACAAGAGCCCAATAAATATAGCTTTACAAAATTATTCATTATAGTGTATACCATTTCGTTTATATATTATAATATTTATTATCGTGATTCAGAATTAAGCGAGACGAGACGAGACAACTGGTAACGAGACTTAAACGAGACTTAATTTTTTGGGTATTGGCGAGAGCGAGACGAGATTTTTTATACTCTCGCCTACTCTCGTCTCGTGTGAAGCCCTAAATGAAACTTAGTCCATATTTGAATTCTGTTTTTACTGGATCTATTCTGAACCCATTCTGATAAATCTACCAAAGTATATATTTCCATCATCATATGGATTCTCAACGGTCATTCAAATATTACCAAAAAGTATAATATCATACATATTATAATCCTCATAATTATACGATAGCTGAAATGAATTTGACTCTCTTTTATAGGAAAACAAGATGACTAGACAAGTATGAACACAGATCATATACAAATTCATGGATAGAATAATTATGGCATTCTGTGAAAACATAGAAGTACGATTTATTATTCAAATTTTGAAGAAAAATATCTCCGAATTTTGTGAGAAACGGATTGCTAGAAAATTATTAAAAACTTGTTAAAAAATATTTTTGTTGCCACGATGACGTGAGAACGGAAAGAGATAGCGGCTAGAAGATTTCAGGTTAGGTTGTGCATCTGAATGCAACATTTGAATTTGTTTATAAGCATAATCGGCCAAACGGTTTTAGAGTTATATCCATCTGAAATTTGGTTGTTTTTTGTTCCTCATTAACTCGAAGAATACAAAACCGATTGAATTCAAACATGGTTATTAGTTCGGGAGCATAGTATTTGTAGAAATTTACTAAGAAATCATTGAAAATTGAAAAAAAAATTCTATATATCAGTAACTATTCGTCCGAAATTGCTGAAATTTTACAAAAGCCTTTAGAACCTAACTCTTTTGCCAAGTTTCAAGTTTTAACACTATCAGTAAAATATTGTTGGAGATTCAAGCAGCCTTGTGTGAGTTCAGTAGATGGGTGACCTTTGCCTCGATAACTTTCGAATGAAACGAGATAGGGACTTGCCATTTTCAGGGTAGGTTGCGTATTCGAATGGGTTGAGTTCGTTTTTTGGCATAATCGGTCTATAAGCGTTTTTGCGAGTTATACCCACCTGGAATATTATTTCCTCGATATCTCAAAAAAATATAGATTCGATCGATTTGAAACTTGGTAACTAGTAATAGAAAATCAACATAAAGTGGTGCTTAAATTTTGTAAGAACTGTTCCCCTAGAAAGTTTGAAAAAAATTAGGAAAAAAATTTTTTTTAAGAACCGTAACCCTAGAAAATTTCAAAAATGTTACGAAAAAAAAATAGTTCAAGCACTGGAGCTTTTGCGCGTATGTTCCATTGTCCATTCTTCTGTATTGGACACCCTTAATCGAATTTATCATGGTAAATGATGTTGTCCATTCTGCTGTATTGGACACTTCAGTCCAATACAGGAGAATGGGCAATAGAACATACGAACAAAAGCTCCTGACTTCACGTCAGTGCTTGAACCAATTTTATTTTATAAATACGATTCAACCAATTCAATCAACTCCGAGCCAAAACCAAATTTAGATCTCAATTTGTTAATCAAAATAGTATGGTCTATGTGGAAAGGTTTAACGGGTAATTCCGCAACTTTGATTTCCATCTTTTCCTTGGTTTCTTGGTTGCCCTGTCCTGAAGAAGCCAACTAACAGTAACGCGTGTCGGCAGGTACCAGCAGAAATATTTTTAATCTGCTCCTTTTGCGGAATTACCCGTTAAACCTTTCCACATACATATAAATAAATATATATATATATATATATATATATATATATATATTGTTGAGAAATTCTTTATCAAAATTTTCAAATAAAAAAATTAATTAATTAAATATTTTTTAATTTAGAAAAATATTCCGAATATATAATTAAATTTCAGGGAGGGTTCAAAATAAAAAAAAATTATCAAAATGAAATTGGAAATCTATTCAAATTAGTGATTACCAAAACAAATACAAATACTTAATTCTACAACTTAAACTTACTTGTCACTATCTTTCTTTTATCTAGAATGTTTTTGTTGTCCACTTAATTTCTTTTATATTTCTTATTCTGTATCTTCTTTCTTGATTATATTCTTCTTCTGTTTCTTTTTTCGTAGTTATATCCTTATTCTTGATTCAGCAAATTCGAGTACTTCAGTGTTTTCAATTGATTTCTTGGAAATTGGTTAGTTGTTATGATACTTGAGATTGGAGAAATGAAATTATATTTGAGATCGATGTTGACTCTGTCGCTGCGAAAATCTGACTGAATGACAGGAGACGCGTCCACTCCCTTTTATATCCTCCGATTAATTTGAAAATTCGAGGTTTCTTTGAAATTTTGACAGTTTTAAAATGAAATGCATTTTTCTTGAAATTTTCCTTAATAGCACTGTTTCCTGAATTGTAATGACTGCAGAAAATTCGGCCAAATTTTTCTCTTCCGTCTGGTACTACTTCCATGTTCCAACTTGCATTGGAAGTTCCTCAAAATCTTCTGAGTTTCCTGACAGCTATCAATTTTGCAATCTCTTCCACTTTAAATTTAAATATTTCCCTAACTAATTTGTTCTAGCATACCAAACTATTTATAATAATCAATGAGGTCAATTCACATACAAATTAACTTAACATACCATAATAAGAATAAATAATAATGACATTTTTACGTGGTCTTCCAAAATATTGACTTCACATAAATTTTGATGATTCTATCTCATGGAGACTACTCCATAGTTCAATAAGAGTGTATCCTTTACAAATTTACAATGTTTCAAAGATTAAATTTAATTCTTTCCATATGAATTTTATACTAATATGTTTGAATAGATGTCAAATTTCAATCTCTATTTTCTGAATTAGTAATTGTTTTTTAATTAACGAAACATGATGGAGAACATGCCTTAGCATCTTTGCTTCACTCTTTAATTCCTCTTCATGATCATATATTAGTAAAAATTCAATTTTACAATAAAATCTCCAAAATTTTGACGTTTAAAAAAAATTAATCAATCAAATTTTACTTCTGCTATATAATTAATTGTATGATTTGAATTCAAATCATATCTTACCATAACAATATATATATACAAAGAAGGATAATTTCCCAAAATATTTATGATATATATGAAGTAAGTAAGGGGAGTAGGAAAATGATCAGAGTAAATACTAACTCTCTTCTTTATTTCATATTGTCGACGTTTCGACCCCGATTGGGATCTTCTTCAGGACACTAAAACAGAAAACATAACATTGGCAAGACGTTACAAACAAACTGATGTTTACAACATACCGAAATACAGAGGTGTATAGATAAAAATTATAATAAACAATGATCCAGTTCTCAAAAGAGAGCATGCAAAACATCCAAAAGGGGGGAACAACAGAAGCAGACTAAATGTTACAACAGAAAGAAAATATCAATATTATTGCAGCTGATAAGCAATCAATTTTTCGATATAGAACGATGACAGGAGACGACCGAACATTGTGAGGTTAGGTGAACCGGGACCACAGAAAAAGATCTTAACTTATTAAGCATTAACGTTCATAGAATTATCGTTGTTATTCCGACATTCACTCTCACTGAATTGTTTTTATTTTTTTTTAATAAAATGGAGTAAGATATTTCCTAATTCACTCTCACTGAATCATTAATCGATGATCTATGTTCACTATTTAATTCACTCTCACTGAATTTTAATTTGGAAACAGAGTAACCAATAACATCCTACACAGCCATCAACTGCTGAGGTCACAAAATCAGTCTCAACCCGATACGTCACGCAATTCACCCTCACTGAACTTGTCATAGTGTATTAAAAAGGAGTAAATGTTACTGATATTGTCAACATCTTTTTTATAATTCATAGCACTCATCTGCCGTCTGATGTGAACCATCTCCAAGAAGCATCTCTTTCGGGTGTTAGACTCACACTCTAAAACCCTAGTGGAGTCATAATTCATCACGTGATCTTGATTACGGACGTGATCTGCCAAAGCACATACCTTACTAACATTCTTCACATCACTCTTGTGCTGGGAGATTCTCTTCTTCAGTTGTTGAGAGGTTTGGCCAATGTATACTTGGTCGCACATAGAGCATGGGATACTGTATACAACGCCACTCATCTTTCCATACATTACTATTCTAACCATCCACATAGGCAGAAGATAAACATGATACTGGGTTTGAAGAATCGTATTCAAAGGATTGTCCATCCCACCTTAAGGCTTAAAAATCTTAGTTTATTGTTTCAGTTAATGCTTGAAAATGGTTATCCCAAAGGCCTATTGAAGAGACTAGTCTACGGTTCCACTCCTTCTGAACATCCAGATGCTGTTGAAAGGAGAACCTCCACCAATGTTGAACAGTTGCGAATGGTATATTCCTCTATCCCTCTTATCCAAGGAATGACGACTGCGTTGATTAATCTACTGCGTAGTTCCACCCTTAGAATTGTTCCGAGATCTGATTTTAGAGTTGACAGATTGTATAGCCGCACCAAGGACCGTATCGAGAGTGGAAAGATGAGTGGCGTTGTATACAGTATCCCATGCTCTATGTGCGACCAAGTATACATTGGCCAAACCTCTCAACAACTGAAGAAGAGAATCTCCCAGCACAAGAGTGATGTGAAGAATGTTAGTAAGGTATGTGCTTTGGCAGATCACGTCCGTAATCAAGATCACGTGATGAATTATGACTCCACCAGGGTTTTAGAGTGTGAGTCTAACACCCGAAAGAGATGCTTCTTGGAGATGGTTCACATCAGACGGCAGATGAGTGCTATGAATTATAAAAAAGATGTTGACAATATCAGTAACATTTACTCCTTTTTAATACACTATGACAAGTTCAGTGAGGGTGAATTGCGTGACGTATCGGGTGGAGACTGATTTTGTGACCTCAGCAGTTGATGGCTGTGTAGGATGTTTTTGGTTACTCTGTTTCCAAATTAAAATTCAGTGAGAGTGAATTAAATAGTGAACATAGATCATCGATTAATGATTCAGTGAGAGTGAATTAGGAAATATCTTACTCCATTTTATTAAAAAAAATAAAAACAATTCAGTGAGAGTGAATGTCGGAATAACAATAAGAACGATAATTCTATGAACGTTAATGCTTAATAAGTTAAGATCTTTTTCTGTGGTCCCGGTTCACCTAACCTCACAATGTTCGGTCGTCTCCTGTCATCGTTCTATATCGAAAAATTGATTGCTTATCAGCTGCAATAATATTGATATTTTCTTTCTGTTGTAACATTTAGTCTGCTTCTGTTGTTCCCCCCTTTTGGATGTTTTGTACGCTCTCTTTTGAGAACTGGATCATTGTTTATTATAATTTTTATCTATACACCTCTGTATTTCGGTATGTTGTAAACATCAGTTTGTTTGTAACGTCTTGCCAATGTTATGTTTTCTGTTTTAGTGTCCTGAAGAAGATCCCAATCGGGGTCGAAACGTCGACAATATGAAATAAAGAAGAGTGTTAGTATTTACTCTGATCATTTTCCTACTCCCCTTACTTACTTCATATATATCATAAATATATATAACCTCCGCCTGGCGGGTTGGTACAAGAGAAAACCGGGCTGAGTGTTTCAGCCAAGATTGTTCTCAGGAGCTGGTCAAGAACTTCCTTACTATTCGTGCAGTGCCCAGTATAACCTCTTTCTGGGCTTGGCTAATCAGGTAAGTATCGAGTTGCAGCCTCCTCGTATTTTCCAGCAAGTGGGCCTCCACCAAGCCGTTCACCGATATTATGAGTGGCAGTATAGACGTTTTCTTGAGGCCATATATCTCTTTGATCTCGAACGCGAGATCATGGTACTTGGTAACCTTCTCTGTATAAGCCCTGGCGATATTGTCGTCAGCGGGGACTGTTACGTCGATTATCTGAACCGTCTTCTCTGTTTTATTGAACAGCACTATATATATATATATATATATATATATATATACATATATATATACACTCATAATCCGCCATTCGGAGGCCCAAAAATGCATATTCCGCAGCTTTCCGGAAGCCCGCACCACCTTTGGGATGCCCGACTTCGGGCTTCCCAAAACTAACGTGTATAAATTGGTCTGTAGATTCCTGACACCTCAGGGACCATTTTCCCAAGTTTTTGCCCGGGCACCAAAAATGCCTTATACATCTCAAAACATACGCGATCGGGTTCACGGAACGTCCGCGCTGAGAGCGCTTCGGTCGGTCTGCATAAACTTTATATACATTCTATAGATTTTACGCCTTCTACGAAGCCCGTATAGGTTCATCTGCATATGGGAGTCCCATACATTTGGCATCATCACAGATAATAATACGCCATCCAAAATACTCACATATTCTAACATAGTTCGATTAATTGACACAATATTGAGGTTTAATTTCAAATATCATAGAGGGCTCATTTCAAGAGAACACTTTTGTCAGTATTTTACTTGCTATCATATACGAAAATTTGACTAGGAGAATATGAAAAATAATTTTGTTAATTTCATTTCTGTTCACATTGTGAATTTTTTTAAATAGCTATAGGGGACTTAATATTTGCGCGTATGTTCTGGGGAACATCGCGTTATCATTTTGCCCAAATGTCTGTTATTTTCGAATTTTTCGCCGAAAATGGTCTCAATCGATTAGGTTCGACTCCCTGCGGCCGGCCGTTGCCACGATAACTTGAGAACGGAAAGAGATAGCGACTTGAAATTTTAAGGGTAGGTGGCGCACCTCAATTGGACGGACAAGTTCGTTAATGGGCATAATCTGCCCATTTCTGCCGGTTTCCGAGTAATTATTAAAAAATATTTACGTCACGATAACCTAAGAACAGAAAGAGATAGCGACTTGAAATTTTCAGGTGAAGTTGAGAATCTTAATGTGCCATTTGAGTTCGTTTATTATAGGCATAATCGGAAAAATGGATTTTGAGTTATACCCATCTGAAATTTGGTTGTTATTTCCTCAATAACTCGAAAAATACGAAACCGATCCAACTCAAACATGGATATTAGTTGTAGAATGGCAACGCAACAATTCTTGTAAAGTTTTGTGAGGATCGTATTACTAGAAAATTTTAAAAAAATCATAGAAAATTTTTTTCAAAATCATTGAAAAAATTCTATATATCAGAAACTATTCATCCGATATTGCTAAAATTTTGCGAGAGCCTTCAAAACCTAACTCTTCTATAAAGTTCCAAGTTTGAACATGATCGGATGTATATTGTTGGAGATCCGAGCAGCCTTGTATGAATTCAGTAGCTGGATGGGTGAGCGTTGCCTCGACAACTCTCAAACGAAAGGAGAAAGTGACTTGCAATTTTCAGGATAGATTGCATATTTGAATGGGAGAGTTAAGTTCGCTGTTGGCCATAATCGGCCTAAAGGTTTCGGAGTTATACCCATCTGGAATATTATTTCCTCGATAACTCAAAAAATATAGACTCGATCGAATTGAAGCTTGGTAACTAGTTGTAGAATATCGACATGAAGACGTGTGTGAAATTTTGTGGGGGCCGTACCACTAGAAAATTTTTTAAAAATTAGGAAAAATATTAAGTATCTCATGATTCCTTGAGAACGGAAAAAAATAGCGACTTGCAGTTTTCAGGGTAGATTACGCATCCGAATACGACATTTAAGTTCGTTAACTAGCATAATCGGCCAAATGGTTTTGGAGTTATATCAATCTGAAATTTGGTTGTTGTTTCCTCAATAACTCAAAAAATACAAATCCGATCCAATTCAAATATGGTTATTAGTTGTAGAATGCCAACGCAAAAATTCTTGCGGAAATTCGTAAGGATCGTAGCACCAGAATTTTTTTTTAAAATCATTGAAAAAAAAAATGGTTCAAGCACTGACGTGAAGTCAGAAGCTTTTTCGTGTATGTTCTCTTGTCCATTCTCCTTTATTGGACTTAATCTAATTCACCATGGTGAATTCTATTGTCTGTTCTACTGTATTGGACACTCTTAAATTACCATGGCAAATTCGATTATGAGTGTCCTATACAGGAGAATGGTCAAGAGAACATACGCGGTAAAGCTTCTGACTGCACGTCAGCTGAACAATTTTTTTTTACTAGTGTGAAAAATTGATTTTTAACTGATTTGCGAGAACTCATGAATAGAACACGTAATTTATTTTGAGCCTCCATGGAGTCAGTTTTAATTGGAATTTTGCACGGTCCAAGAGGTGATTATTGGTAACCTAATTACCGGATTCAATCATATCAGTATGCTTCGAGTTATCGGAAAAACTAATTTTTCAAATTTTCGAATGTCTTTTTCTGTTCCCAGTAACCCAATCAATACAAAACTGTGCGTACATTCCACTCGTAATTAAATTAATTCTAAATAATCATTAAAGGATACTGTGGGAGGTATATTCATCATTAAATGGTTTCACGTTATGATATAGTTGTTTCTTAGCTTAGTTGATGTTGTTTCGTTGTTAGTTGTTTGGCAACATTGTCCGATTGATTGCTTCTGACAAATATCTTGTGTTTCTGACGCAGAAGCAAATCACAAAATAATTAAGTTTTAATTTTATAGATATTTTTTTCAGAGTTTGGGAAAGAAAACCCAGAAAGAAACCATTCAATGATAAATTAATTCTTCCTGAATTTCAGTTACATAAACTCAGTAGTCTCGAAAATATTCGAATAAAAGCATTTACTCCAAATGGCCATAACATCGAACCACTTCAGCCTTTTTTGCCCGTCAGCAAACTAAACCCAGATTTTCATGCACCAAACTTACCCTGCAAATTTAATTTCTAAGTCATATCGTTCGAGAGTTATAGTGCTATATACCTTTATAAATTTAAAAATTTATTTTATCCGAAAATATTCACCGGAGCTCAAACATATTTCATACTCGTATTACTTATACCCATACCTATATCCCCTGAAAAATTCATCGACTCTCCGAGGGGCTGCGGGCAGCTTTTTCTACCCTTAAATTTCTAAATTTCATATCTTTGGAACTATTCGCCGGAGCACATACAGATTTCATTCACGTCATGCTTGTACCCATACCCATATCCTCTGAAAAATTTATCGTCTTCCCAAGAGGCTGCGGGATAGTTTTTCCAACCCTTAAATATCAAAATTTAATATCTCCGGAAATATTCACTGGAGCACATGCAGATTTTATATGTGGCTTAATTATACCGATATCGACATCCCCTGAAAATATTATGGACTTTTCGAAGGTTTTTTCAACACTAAAATACAAAAATGTATTATATTCGGAACTATTCGCCGGAGCACGTAAATATTTCATACATGTATTACTTAACTTATACCCATACCTACCTATATCCTCTGAAAAATTCATTAACTTCCCGAGGGCTCAAGTGTTGTTTTTTAAACCCTTAAATTCCAAAATTTGATATCTCCGAAACTATTCGCCGGAGCACATACAGATAAGTGGACAAGTGAATTAATTATACCGATAACCCTGAAAAAAATGATCGACTTCACGAGGGGCTGCGGGGTAGTTCTTTCAACCCTTTAATTTTAAATTTTAATACTATTCTCCGCAACACATACAGACTTTGTATTTGCGTTAAATATACCGATAACCACAGCGCCTGAAAAAATGATCTATTTGACGGAGCACATACAGATTTTGTATTTGGGTAGTAACCCTTAAATTTCAAAATTTAATATCTCCAGAACTATTCGCCGGAGCTCATACAGAATTTATACACTTATTACTTATACCCATAACCATATACTCTGAAACCACTACCTATAACCCCTGAAAAATGTATCGACATCCCAAGTGAGTGCGTGGTAGTTTGTAAACTCTTAAAATTCAAAATTTAATAACTCCGGAACTATTCACCGGAGCACATAAATATTTCATATACGCATTACTATATCACCACCAATATCACCTGAAAAATTTATCGACTTCCCGAGTGACAGCGGGGTTGTTTTTACAACCCTTAAATTTCTGAATTTAATATCTCCGGAACTATTCGCCGACGCACATACATATTTCATTCACGTAGTGCTTATACCCATAACTATATCCTTTGAAAAATTAATCGTCTTCCCGAGGGGCTGCAGGATAGTTTTTCAACCCTAAAATATCAAAATTTAATATATCCGGAACTAATCGCCGGCGCACATAAATATTCAATACGCGTATTATTCATACCCATACCCATATCCACTACAAAAATTATCGACTTTCCGAGGGTTTGCGGGGTAGTGATCTCAACCCTTAAATTTCAAATTTTAATATCTCCGGAACTATTCGCCGCAGCATATGAAGATACTTCACGTGGGTTAAATATACCGATAACGGGATCGCCTGAAAAAAATAATTGTCTTCCCGAGGGGTTGCTGGGTAGTTTCTTCAACCCTTAAATTTTATAATTTATTATCACCGGACTATTCCCGGAGCACATACAGACTTTGTATTTACGTTAAATATACCGATAACAACAGCCCCTGAAAAAATGATCTACGTCCCGTAGAGCTGCGGGGTATTTTTTTCAACCCTTAAATTTAAAAATGTAATATCTACAAGCCGGGGAGCACTAAAAAGATTTTGTATATGGGGTACTAATACCGATAAAGATATTTCCTGAATGAATGTCTTCCCGAGGGGCTGCGGGATAGTTTTTTCAACCCTTGAATTTCGAAATTTAATATATCCAGAACTATTCGTTGGAGCACATACAGATTTTTTATGTGGATTAAATATACCGATAACAATATCCCCTGAAAAAATGATCAACTTCTGTAAGGGCTAGGGGGTAGTTTTTTCAACCTTTAAATTTCAAAATTCAATATCTCCGGAACTATTCGCATATTTCATACACGTGTTACTTAAGCCCATAACCATATCCATATCCTGAAAAATGTATTGACTTCCCGAGGGACTGTTGGGTTGTTCAACGCTTAATTTTTAAAATTTAATATCTCCGGAACTATTCGCCGGAGGACATTACATATTACTTAAACCCCATATCTATAACGCCTGAAAGATTTATCGCTTCCCAAGGGACTGCGGGGTAGTTTTTTCAACCCAATTCAGGGGATATAGGTATGTGTGTTCAAGTAATAAATGTATGTTATCTGTATGTGCTCCGGCGAATAGTCCCGGAGATAATAAATTTTCAAATTTAAGGGTTGAAAAATCTGCCCCGCAGCCCATCGGGAAGTCCATAACATTCTTAGGGAATGTCGTGATTGGTATAGTTAACCAACATAAGAAATCTGTAATTGCTCCGGCGAATAGTTCCGTAGATGAAATACAGGGTGAAACTTTAAGTTGTTCATTAATTTTAATCATAGATTATTTCATCATCAAATGAAATACTTTTTGCTCCACCATTTTTATGAATTCGGCTCAGGTAAAAAGATACAGCCTGTGTAAATTTAAAAAAACCTGTTTTTATTTTATGGCTTTGACATCCTTTTCCTGAATAAAATGAATGTGTGTGAAGGAAACTTCACGCTAAAGTTTCCTATAACCATGATACATATTTTCCAAATTAGTTTAGTTTTTTCCTACTTCTAGTGTTTTTCTAGCCATAGACTCGTCGATTCATAAAACTAAACGAAATTACCATAAAGATGGTAATGTTCCGAGACAATTTAAGAATATCCAATAGTTTTAGAACATTGAATTATTCTTCATCATTCCTTCTAAAGAGCACCGTTTTTGAGATGTTCTTCATTGAATGTTATAAAACGGAAAACTACCGAAATTTCACTACTTTTATGGATCCGTCCCTGAGCGTTGGAATCCCGCATCAAGCTGTAAACCACTTTTCCGTGCATTTTTCTCGTCCAGCATTAATCTTATAGATAATTTATATGCAGGAGTGTATTTGCACATTTTGAAATCTTTAAACGCATTAAACTTTTTATCTGAGCCAAATTTGAAAAAAATTGTAACTGATCAAAGTGTTTCATTGGATAAGAGGAATCTATGGTCAAAATTAATGTACAACTTTAAGACTCATCCTTGTATATTGAAATTTAAGAGTTGGAAAAACTACCCCTTAGCCCCCCGGGAAGTCGACAAATTTTACAGGGATTATTGGTATGGGTATAAGTAATACGTGTATGAAACCTGTATGTGCTCCTGCGAATAGTTCCAGAGAGATTAAATTTTGACATTGAAGAGCTGAAAAAACAACCCTGCAGTGCATCGGGAAGTCAATCATTTTCTCAGGGGATATTCTCATTGCTAAACCCACATCCCAAACAGGTACGTGCTTTGGCGAACATAAGCTTATGAATGAGAAATCAGCCTGCAGCCACTGGTCAGGAGCGTTCGGGTGTTTCCGCCAAAAAGTCTGCTGAAATAGTCTGCTAGGTTCATAGCGATGTCTCACGACTCCGTTCGAACAATGATATTAGCAAATTGTCCTACTCTGGTCCTGATTCTTTCAATTACGCAGAAGAAAACTTAACAAAAGGGGTGATATAGTTGCAAAATTCGAAATCCGACAGTTGATTGTTTCAAGATTTATGGATGTTTTGTGCATATTATCTTTATTCAGGCCTCACATACCCTCATGAAATACTATATGAAATTGAGTGTAAATAAAGAAAGCGAAACCATGTGCAATAAATCATTGTGCACCAAAGGAACTCAAATTTTAAAATGAAATAATTCCAAAAATACATATCCGATCGAGATTAATCCGATAGTCGATTGTGAAATGCTGGATCGAAGGTTATTGTCGAATTTCAGCGATATCTGACAGATAGTTTCCGAAATATAAAATTTAAATTTTAGCAGGAAAATACCGGAGACCTTATTTGTTCAGAATGAATCAAGTTTTTTTCATTTATTTATGAACGAATGACGAACAACTGTCCATAATAGTCGAGGTCGCAAATTGCTATCCGAGGAAAAGCTGAGGGTAGCAAGCAGGCGAGACAATAGACAGTTTTTCGCTGAGGTGCATATCACATTTTTTCGTAGACCTCTAGATACAGTTGATAAATAATTTAATAAAAAAATTGGTTCAAGCCATGTGCACAGGAGCTTCTTAGCGCTCTTCTTCAAACAGACAAATTATATCTCCGAAAGTATTGATTTCTCAGAGTTGGGAATTATATCAATGGATTCTTATGACAGAACTGCGTCATGAAAGATATTAAATTTGAAAAAAGTATCGTTTAAAAATATTACTTCAAAAATTATAATTAAAAAAAAACATAGAAGTACGATTTATTACTGAAATTTCGAAAATTCATACCTCCGAAAGTATTAGCTTGTTAGAGTTGAAAATTATAATAATGGATTTTTTATGGTGAAACTGCATCTTGAAAAAAATTGAATTTGAAATTTGTAAGTTGAAAAAATTTTTTCGTTACTCCGAAACCATAAGGCCTATTTTGCCCAATAACGAACTCAACCGAGATATTTATCTCCCAAACCTACTCTGTAAATTTCGTCTGCCTAGCTTGTTTTGTTCGAGAGTAATTGTAGAAACAATATTTGAAAAATTTAAAACATTTTTTTTTACACTTTACGGCAACCTGATCAATACAAAACTTCGCATGCGTATAAAGGTCATTATTTTACAATTTGGTGCCAAATTTCAAAAAGATCGAGTGATCAGTTTCGAAAATATTCATAAACATTTTTTTTACTAAAAATGGCCATAACTCCGAAGCCGCTTGGTGGATTTCGCCCGTTAACGAACTTGTCTGAGATATTTACCTGCTACCCTGCAAATATCAATCCTCTAAATCTTTTCGTTCGAGAGTTATCGTGTTGACGAACGGCCGACCGGCCGGACAGAATTGATTTCGACCACGGATTCTTGATCAGTGAGTCGAATCAAATCGTTTGAGGCCATTTTCAGCAAAATATTCGAAAATTACAGACATTTGGGCAAATTGATAAGCACTCTGTTCCGAGGAACAAGAGCGCCAAAAACATAATAGAATGTTATTTTTCATAGAGGTCGACGAATAAAGTATTCTTAAATGGTATACTATGAAAAGGAAAAAAATTGTTGCGAAACAAATTTAAGGGGTGGCTATTTCTTCTTCCCTTGCAAACACAATAGAATACATATAATGATGAATATACCTCCCACAGTATCCTTTAATGATTACTTACAATAGAATAGTACTCAACATTTTTTGAGTGCCTTCTCGCTCGTATATAATGTCCTCTTAATTTTATTCATTGTTTTAGTTGGTTAAAAAAAAATGTATATTGGTTTTCCGGTGCCATCTTTAGGGGGCTGTATATAATAAGGGGCTGCCCAACAATAGCATATAAAAAACCCACCCTATTTTCAACAAAACCTCTGAAATTCACAATTATTGATTAACACCCTGTATATAGAGACATCGAATATTTAGAACATATCTCTTGAAACTGTAAATTCGTATAGAATTCGATGGAAATTTAGGCGATCATAGTCACAACACCGCCGGGCTTCCGATAATCGTACAAATGCATACTTTTTACACAGAGGGCGGCATATCCACCTAGAAACGTGTCGGGATTCCGAAAATCTTCAATTTATATATTTTTTTGTATATACAAAATAATCTTCCCCTCTGAAATTGCTCTTGAAGGTATGACTCTTCTGAATGTTTTCCAAAAAAATACACTCTCCTAAACCAATTAGAAAGGGCGGGCCTCCGGTTGCCTGTGCAACGTACCGGGCCTGGTAGAAGGCGCGTTATGAGTATATATATATATATATATATATATATATATATATATATATATATATATATATATATATATATATATATATATATATATATATATATATATATATATATATATATATATATATATATATATATATATATATATAGATGTAACTAAGGGACAACTCAGTCCCAAAATGGTATATGGTTGGTAAAAAGTGAGACCCGTTTTGTACATGTGAGACCCCTTTCCGGGTCTCGCATTGTTTTTTGGTGGAAATGGACTCCTTAGGGCCCCCCCTCAGCTCCCTGATGTCTCCCCCAAAAATTTTTTTGGACTCGGATGTCTGTTATAAACCTCAACTTACACGGAATTTAGTTAATGGGAATTCGCTTCAGATGGCGCTGTAGAAGTTCTGTATATACTTTGCGAGACCCAGAGTATATATTCTGAATTAAGCAGGTTGCTGTGAGATGAGAGTCCCGCCAATCTGACAACACTGCTCTATAGATCATTCAGTACACTAACGGTGGTTTTCAAAAAGCTCTGATTAGATTTATTTTAGCTTTAATACGATTTCGGCTAGATGAACTGGAAATCAACATAGAGGTTCACTGATTTGGCTAGTAATAGTTATGAAAGTGTCATCAAACACTGGGTCAATATATTATTATCTTTCTAAGAATCAGATACATTGAAATGAAAATGTATGAAATAATAATATTCATTATTCATTAGTCATTGCCATTTCCACACACGATCATACGATATATTAACCATTTAAATATTTACTATTGACTGCCCCGCGATATTTTCCAATTGTTTCAGTGAATTATTGGTTTCTCTAAATTCCCGAAAAACTATTGACTTTACTCATTCATATGTGTTAATGAGTCGTGTAACTACACGACTCTCAATTTTCGTGTTTTAGTAGATTCATAGTGTCTAAGACTTAAAGACGAATATTTTGAAATGATTCTTGAATTATCTGCATATTATATTCCATCCATTTTTGGAATTATTAATTCGGTGAACGGTTGACTATCTCGAAATTACGAAATGTTTGTTTTTCATACAATCGGTAAACCCATCCAGCTATTGAACTCAAACAAGGCTGCTCGGATCTCCAACAATATAGATCCAATCGTGTTCAAAGTTGAAATTAAGCAGTAGAGTTAGGTTCTGAAGGCTCCCGAAAAATTCCAGCGAAGTTGGTCGAACAATTTCTGATATATAGGCTTTTTTTTCAAGGATTTTCAATGATTTTTTAAGAACTTTCTAGTGATACGATTCTCACTACATTTCGCAAGAATTTTAACGCTGGCATTCTACAATAGATAACCTTGTTTGAATTGGATCGGTTTAGTATTTTTCGAGTTATTGAGGAAATAAGAATCAAATTTCAGATGGGTACAACTCCAAAATCGTTTGGCTGATTATGTCCAATAAACAAACTCAAGTGTTTCAATCAGAGTCACAACCTGAACTAAACATTTCAAGTTGCTATCTCTTTCCTTTCTCAGGTTATCTTGATATAAATAATATTTTTTTATAATGTTTCCAAAATTTTCTACTCATATGATTCCCACAATATTTCACAAACGTCCTCAGGTTTGTATTCTATAACTACTCAACTAGTTTCAATTCGATCGGATTTGTATTAGTTGAAAACAAAATTATTACTCGGAAACCGTTGGCCGATTATACCCATTATCGAACTCGACCGTCGTATTGAGATGCGCCACCTACCCTGAAAATTTCAAGTCACTCTCTCTTTTCGCTCAAGTTATCGTGGTAACGGCCAAATTAAAAAATTACAGACATTGTAACGAAGTGTTTTTTCGTTACTAAATAAATTCAGGATATTGTTTCCAGGATTTTTCATTTCGAAATAATTCCTGCATTTATTCCGTGGAGTCATACCGTAAGATACGTTCATGAAGGAAATTCGAAACTTTTCCGTCCAGTCCGTTTCCATATAATTTAAATGAGAGAATTAATTATATCGAGAAAATATTCATATAGGGAATTTAAAATCATTCCGATTATTCGGATGCATTTTAAAATCACAGCCTATGTAGAAAAAATCCGTCAACTCCAGTTTATCGCTTATCGCCGTTTTTTGCCAGATGCGGAAAGATAATTCTACGATGAAAAGGCGCAAAAACTGGAGGTCCGTTGTTTATGCTCTCGAGTGTTCGAATTCCTTCTAGAATAAATGACATAATGTCGGACCAATCAGAGACGTCCAAAATCCACCTCCCTTCAAAATTAGACGAATTTGAGATCATGTGACATGCCATCCGACCGAGTCTATAAAAGGGCTGTCCGAGTCAAAATTGAAAACTTTTGCTAGATTTCCGAGTAGTACACGTGAAGAACTTTTCGCTAGATTTCCGAGTTAAGACGTATAAACTTTTGATAGATTTCCGATTTTTGAAGATTAATTGCACCGAATATCATAACCGAATTATTTTTCCGAAAACACCGATAAACCGTAGTTTTGATTTTGATTACCGTTGTACGAGAAAGAGACTCTATTTTAACCGTAACTTGTGAGTGAAAGTGAGTTCTGATTTTGGTAAGCATTCCGTGGGCCCTTTGGCTTGCCGTTTATTTTCCGTATTGCTGGTGTTCCTTCATTTCCATTCGTTCCGAGTCAGGTCAGATGCTTGATAATTAGTCAGGTTAACAAATTAGCTTAAAGAATTTATTTCCGACTTTGTTGTATACAGGGTGATCCGACTCCATTAGTGAATTATTGGTATTTTATTTTGAATTGATTGTTATCTTTGCGAACATTGTAGGACGTAACTCCGACAACTTCCTGTTCAGACCCTAGTGTTTCAGCGACCGAGCCCTGGCATTTTAGGGGTTGAACTAGAAGTGGTGTTGCGTCTGAGGCATCCTTGAATAATTGGATTGAGGTCAACGTCCATATCGTGCTAGCACGAGGTGGGTTACTCGGTCTGGTATTCGAGTTTGAATTGCCGAACTGTGAGCGAGGGTGACAACCCTTTGACACCCCATTGGTGTATTATTTTATTGAGGTGTCCGCTATTTTATTTTGAATTGATTGTTATCTTTGCGAACATTGTAGGACGTAACTCCGGTAAACTTCCTGTTCAGACCCTAGTGTTTCAGCGACCGAGCCCTGGCATTTTAGGGGTTGAACTAGAAGTGGTGTTGCGTCTGAGGCATCCTTGAATAATTGGATTGAGGTCAACGTCCATATCGTGCTAGCACGAGGTGGGTTACTCGGTCTGGTATTCGAGTTTGAATTGCCGAATTGTGAGCAAGGGTGACAACCCTTTGACACCCCATTGGTGTATTATTTTATTGAAGTGTCTGGTATTTTATTTTGAATTGATTGTTATCTTTGCGAACATTGTAGGACGTAACTCCGGTAAACTTCCTGTTCAGACCCTAGTGTTTCAGCGACCGAGCCCTGGCATTTTAGGGGTTGAACTAGAAGTGGTGTTGCGTCTGAGGCATCCTTGAATAATTGGATTGAGGTCAACGTCCATATCGTGCTAGCACGAGGTGGGTTACTCGGTCTGGTATTTGAGTTTGATTGCCGAGCTGTGAACAAGGGTAACAACCCTGTAGCGCCCCGCTTGTTCATTATTTAATTGAATTGTCTGGTGTTTTATTTTGATTTGTTATCTTTGCGAACATTGTAGGACGTAACTCCGGTAAACTTCCTGTTCAGACCCTAGTGTTTCAGCGACCGAGCCCTGGCATTTTAGGGGTTGAACTAGAAGTGGTGTTGCGTCTGAGGCATCCGTGAATAATCGGATTGAGGTGAATGTCCATATCGTGCTAGCACGAGGTGGGTTACTCGGTCTGGTATTCGAGTTTGATTGCCGAGCTGTGAACAAGGGTAACAACCCTCCGACACCCCGCTTGTATATTATTTGATTGAATTGTCTGGTATCATATTTTGATTTGTTATCTTTGTGAGCATTGTAGGGCGTAACTCCGGTAAACTTCCTGTTCAGACCCTAGTGTTTCAGCGACCGAGCCCTGGCATTTTAGGGGTTGAACTAGAAGTGGTGTTGCGTCTGAGGCATCCGTGAATAATCGGATTGAGGTGAATGTCCATATCGTGCTAGCACGAGGTGGGTTACTCTGTCTGGTATTCGAGTTTGAAAGCCGAGCTGTGAGCAAGGGTAACAACCCTCAGACACCCCGCTAGTTTATTGTTTTGTTGAATTGTCCGGGATTTAATTTTTATTTCATTATCTTTGTGAGCGTTGTAGGACGTCACTCCGACAACTTCCTGTTCAGACCCTAGTGTTTCAGCGACCGAGCCCTGGCATTTTAGGGGTTGAACTAGAAGCGGTGTTGCGTCTGAGGTATCCTCGAATAATTGGATTGAGGTGAATGTCCATATCGTGCTAGCACGAGGTGGGTTACTCGGTCTGGTATTCGGGTTTGAATTGCCGAACCGTGAACAAGATATTTGACCGTCCGAAACATAGGGACCGATTATTTTGTGACGTTAATAAGTTGGGAACACAAGCATATATCTATTATAGCCAAAGGGACCCTAAATTTTTATTACCTTCAGCACTTTCACTTGGTACTGTATGCTCTCATTGTCTGTCCTGTAGTCCTGTTGATGCTTTTACTGCTTATATTACCCGCTCTGCTCGCTATTCTCACCTCCGCAATCACCGTTGACATTCACTGCTGTAGTATACCTTACATCACATTTATCATCTGCCTTTGACCGTGTATACTGTATATATTCATATTTCAGACAGTGAATGGTAGTGATATTGCAATATATTTGTACATAGTTATAGTGAGTTTTATTACATTATTTATCAAGACCGCATTATCCGAAAGAAACTGGTACCACTCAATCGCTTACACCATAGATTGTAGTGAACCCTTCTCCAACTGTGTAAAGGCTACCTGGGGAAAAGGGAAGTGTACGACAAGGAGTTGCAACCTTGGAACAAAATTTGCAACTGGCGCCCGAGGAAAAGTCCGTAGGGTAGAAAAGGTCGTCACAAAATGGCGCCCGAGCAGGGACCTGATTTCTTTCAAGGATCGCAGGAGCAGGAAAGGCCAGTCATGACCATGGAGGTTAACAGACTGAGGGCTGAAGAGTTGATCTGGGAACTCGAAGCCCGGGGATGCCAAGCGAGGAGGACTGTCCATGAAAACCGTACCGAGTTGCGTAAGGTACTTGCGCAGCGGAAACCGTTCTGCCCAAAGCCAAGGAACACCGAGGAGGAAACGGACACTGCCAACCGGATCCTGGGATTTTTGGTAGAGGAACTCCGAGAGTTTGACGAGGAAAATGCGACGAACGAGGAGACTCGGATAAGGAGCCGTCTACTACATGTACAGAACAGGATCAGCCAGATCAGACCGTCCACGTTGGAAGAAGAGGATAGGCTAGAGGACTTAAAGTGCGTCTGGACCCAGACGTACGAGATGTTGAAAGATGCCAAAATTCTTGCCGAGTCCAGACAAGTCCTCCAGAATCCGTTGGGGTACACCAGAAGCCGATCAGGACATCCTGCATTGGACAGTGTGTCTCAACTGGAACAGGATGGCGACCTGATTAGCTTCGACGTTCCGATTGAGCCCAGGACTCAGAACACCAGGCTGGTTGAACAATTAGCCGTGGGTACCGAGTGCCCGACAACCCCAAGTCCCAACAGGAGGGAAGGGGACCGAAGAAATCGTTCCGAATGGGACGGAACCGCAGTCACCCAGCAACCCGAAACTTCGCTGAGGACTGGACTCCCCGTGGATTTCCTCCAACGGCTCCGTGAACGGGCTTGTGAAGCTGTCCGTCAACGGCTGAACCTCACCAGTCCCATCAGACGACCGGAGGATGACCGGATACAGAGGTCAACAAGGAGGAGTAGGCCGACCGTGGCGGAATCAACCCGTAGGATCTCCTTCCCATTCTTGGAACGAGAGGCAGAACTGAATAGTTCGATGGAACCAGAGAGGACATCGCAAAATCAGTCAGGAGAAGTGAGGGTTGACCGCCAAAACACCGAAGTTAGAACCAAAGACAGCGAAGATGGGCTCAGAAACCGAAACGACCACCATCCGTTAGTACCCGTCTATAAGTGGCAAGTCCACTTCGATGGTTCCACCAGTGTGAACACCTTCCTGGAGGAGGTCGAACAGCTGGCTGAAGCTCGACACATCGACCACCAACATCTTTTCCAGTCCGTGTTCGAGCTACTCAAGAAGGATGCGAGGGATTGGTACGTTCCAAGGAGAGGTTCTTTCAGGGATTGGAAAGACTTCAAGGAACAACTACGTGAAGCTTTCCTTCCCCCGGATTACGAGGAGAACTTGTTCGACGAGATCAGGAAACGAACCCAAGGTGACGGAGAGAAGCTGTTGCTGTTCGTCACCAGGATGCAGAACCTCTTCTTGAAGTTGACGACCAGACGCCCGTCCGAGGAAGAACAGATAGCCATCATCAAGAAACGTCTGGTGCCAACCCTCCAGAAGGCACTGGCTTTCCAGGAGACCAAAACCTACCGTCAGTTACTGGACAAAGGAAGGGTGTTTGAGCTGGTGCAGTGGCAGGCTGACAATTACGTCCCACCGCCGGCTCGAAAGGGTTTCATTGACGAACCACACCTGGTGTATGAAAGCCCACAGCCGAAAGCTCCGAGAAACCTGCCCTTACATGTAGCACATCAAGGGACAAGTCAGCCAGCACAACTGCCTCCCCCGGGGAAACCGCCGTCTGTCACGGAACCGAAAACCGTCGTCCAGCAGCCAACTCCATGCATCGGTGGACCCAGGAATACAAAGTCACCTGAACCAAGGAGGGTCCAGTTTAAGGAGACAGGACCACGGTGCTGGAGGTGTGGTGAGACTGGTCACATGAGGAGTGAGTGCCGATCTCGACCAAGGCTCTTCTGCTCCCGATGTGGTCGGCAGGGAGTCCTGTCGAGGGATTGTCGCTGTTCGGGAAACGAGAACGGGGCTGCCAGTACCTGGGGAGAAGGCAGTTCCCATCTCCCACGTCCCCAATAGAGCCGAAACCGCCGAACCGAGAAAACCGCCCTATCATCAACGTCTATATTGGAGACACGCTAGTACAGGCCTTGTTGGACACCGGAGCATCCCGCTCATTCATAAGCGGAAGGGCAGCCCAGAGTTGTCGGAATGGTGGGATATTCCCAGACCAAGTCCACGACATGCTGGCGACCGTTGCGAATGGAAGTTCCGTCACCGTTGAAGAGGTATATCACCCCCAACTGAAGATAGGAAACACGCTGATTGAAGCACGACTGTTCTTGGTCCCACAACTACCCATGGACCTGATTTTGGGTATGGACCTACTGTCGTCTCATGACTTCCAGATCGACTTCCGAACTACCCGATGTTTCCTGGGAGGGGAACCGCTGACCAGTCCCGTACTGCCACCGAGCGTGCCACAAAGTTACGCTATAGGCTCTCTGACTTCGAAGGAGAAACGGATCCTGCAGGAGTTTTTGGAGCGTGAGATCGGTGGGTTCGAAGAGGTACAAGGTCTAACAGATATGATATACCACCAAATCAAGCTCAAACCTGGAACCGAACCGATCAAACAGAGATACCGCCCCTATAATCCGAAGATGCAGGAGATCATCGATCAAGAGGTGAGCAGGATGCTGGAGGAGGGCATCATAGAACCGTCTCACTCTCCCTGGAGCTCGAGTGTGGTCATAGTGAAGAAGTCAAATGGCCAACCCCGATTTTGCATCGACTTTCGGGCCGTGAATGAGGTCACTGTCAAGGACGCATACCCGCTACCGTACATTGCTGGAATCCTGGACAAGCTCAGGAAGGCCAAGTACATCTCGACGCTGGACTTGAGACAGGGATATTGGCAAGTTCCCCTTACCGAATCGAGTAAACCCATCACTGCCTTCACCGTTCCTGGAAGAGGCTTGTTCCAGTTCAAGGTAATGCCGTTCGGCTTGCACTCTGCTGGGGCGACATTCCAACGATTTCTGGATCGTGTGATTGGCCCCAGGATGGACCCAGTGGCTTTTGCGTATTTGGATGATATAGTGGTACTGGGAGAAACGTTCGACGAACACCTGTCGAACCTGCAAGCCGTATTCCGAAGTCTCAGGGAGGCCAAGCTGAAAATCAACCCAGAGAAATGCGAGTTCGTAAAGAAGTCCCTCAAGTACTTAGGACATGTGGTGACGGAAGAAGGGATTGCGACCGACCCGGAGAAGATCACGGCTATAAATTCTATGGCCCCACCGAGGACAGTCCGGGAACTGCGTAGGTTCCTGGGGGTGGCCAGCTGGTACCGTAGGTTCGTGGAAGATTTCACGAAGATTGTAACACCCCTGACTCTGTTACTGAAGAAGAGACAAAGGTGGAAGTGGGATCCCGAACAACAGCAGGCTTTTGAGATGTTGAAGGAAAAGCTAACCGAGTCCCCTGTGTTGGCCTGCCCAGACTTCTCACAACCGTTCACTTTGCAGACCGACGCATCCGAAACCGGACTTGGGGCCGCCCTAACCCAAGTGTTGGATGGGCATGAACGTGTGATTGCCTACGCCAGCCGTACGCTGAATGATGCCGAGAAAAATTATTCCGTGACCGAGAAGGAGTGTTTGGCTATAGTGTGGGCCATCGACAAGATGAGGCCATACGTAGAGGGGTACCACTTCACGGTAATAACCGACCACATGAGCCTTCGCTGGCTGCAGTCGATTAAGTCACCGACCGGGAGGATAGCGAGATGGAGTGTCTTCCTGCAACAATATGACTTCGAGATCAAATACAGGAAGGGTGCCCTTAATCGTGTGGCAGATGCCTTGTCACGGGACCCTTTACCGTACCGAGAGGAGTCATGCTTAGCCGAAGATGTGGTGTTGTGTCCCTGGTACTCCCGGAGGTTCCAACAAGTGTCGAAAGAGCCAGCGGACCATCCCGACTACCGCATCCAGAACGGCAAGTTGTACCGTCATTTCTGGAACTCTAACGATTTCGCAGAAACCGAGATGGGAACTCCGTGGAAATTGTGTGTCCCTACCGAGGACCGTCAGGCCGTGTTGAAGGAGAACCATGACGAGCCAGTGGCTGGTCATCTGGGTGTCGCGAAGACCATATCCCGGGTGGCCCAAAACTACTATTGGCCCGGAATGTTCCGCGAAGTGGCCCAATATGTGCGGAGGTGCGCACAATGCCAGAAGTATAAGGTTTGCCAACAGAAACCCGCTGGGAAAATGCAACCCTACACAATTACCGAACCGTGGCATACTGTGAGCACGGATCTAATTGGACCACTTCCCCGATCGAAGAAGGGTAACACCTTCTTAGTGATGTTCCAGGACCGTTTCTCCAAGTGGATCGAGTGTAAACCCCTCAGGGCCGCCACTGGAAAAGGGGTGTTCCAGGCATTTTACGAGCAGGTGGTGCTGAAGTTTGGATGTCCCAGGACCGTCATCAGCGACAATGGTTCCCAGTACGACGGCAGATTGTTCAGGGGAAACCTCAGGAGCTTAGGTATACGTCATCGGTTCGCCCCAGTATATTCTCCCCAGTGTAATCCGGTGGAAAGGGCGAATCGAACGATCAAGACCATGATAGCGCAATTCTGCGAAGGAGATCATCGCAACTGGGACGAACACATGGTTGAATTAACCTTCGCCCTGAACTCGGCGAAACATGAGTCGACCGGATTCACCCCAGCGTTCCTGAATTTTGGAAGGGAAGTCCGGTCCCCGGAGACGAACCGCCGAATATCTCCTGATCCAGGTAATGGTGAGGAGTCCGTCGATGAACCGCTCGTACTGGGCGTGGACCAGTACGCCGACCGAATCAAACGACTGCGGGAAACGCATGATTTCGTGCGTGTCCGACTGGCGAAGGCATTCAACGAACAGCGCCGTTATTATAACCTTCGAAGAAGAGAGTGGTCATGCAGATTAGGAGACCAGGTCTGGCGCCGAGAACATCATTTATCTTCGGCAGTAGACGGTTTTGCGTCTAAGTTGGCCGCCAAATACGCCGGTCCGTATACTGTTGTCAAGGTAGTGTCTCCAGTGGTCTACGACCTGAAAGACACGTCCGGAAAGTATCTTCGAAATATCCACATTAAGGATTTGAAACCGTACCGAGGAGGTGAGAACATTGACGAACCGCTGTCGAGCGCGAATACCCCATAAACCGCAGACATTAAGAGAGCATACTAACCGGTACCGCCGTCCGTTACATTACCCCTGCGATTCCTCTCTTACAGAACATGACCGAACCCGTAATAGTAATATCTTCCACTTCCTCGGAAGAAACGTTGCCCCAAGGAGCGGTGGAAGAACCGTCCCGTCCGTTTCGAATCGTTCGCTGCCTTGGCGAGGGAGGATTCGGCCGAGTGTACGAGGTGGCTCGGCGAGACAGAGGAGAGAATTTCGCCCTGAAGGTTGCCCCCATCAGCGAGCTTGCGCTGACCGAGCGGAATCTCCTCCGACGTCTCAGGCACCCCAACATAGTCAGGCTTGTCACCAGCTACGTGGACGGCGACACCCTCGCCATAGGATTGGAGCTGATGGCCGAAGACCTGCATAGCCTCGTGCAGAGAGAGGGCCCATTGCCAATAGAGAGGAGTCGGGAGGTACTGGGTCAGGCGTTTGCCGGTCTGGCCGCCTGTCACGCCCTGGGAGTAGTCCACCGAGACGTGAAGCCGGAGAACTTATTGGTTAGAGAGGGGAGAGTTTGTCTGGCCGACTTTGGGTTAGCCTGGGAGACCTCCCCGGACACCCCGACCACCAACCAGTTGGCAGGAACCATCCCCTATATGGCCCCGGAGGTGGCCCGTGGCCACCCCTATGGTGCACCCGTCGACATCTGGTCCATGGGGATGGTGGTCATCTACGTGACGACTGGGGCAGTTCCGTTTCGAGCAGCGAAGCTCGAGGACATAGCTGCCGTCCAGGATCAATACTGGGGACACGAGATGTTGCGTTTGCCACCGAGGTGGATGGGGACTGTCGGCCGACTGCTTATGGAAGACCCGGCGGAGCGACCCTCGGCGGAAGACTGCCAGGAGATTTTCCGACGTGAAGTCGCAGTCGACGATACTCCTGCGGTGGAAACCGTGGGTTCCAGGGAACTCCATATTGGCTGCCCCGGAGCAGCCGCTCCGAATGGTCCGGACAACCCCGAGATGGTAGGACCTAGTTTCCAGGAGGCCCTAGGCCTTCAGCCGCACGGTAAATGGACGGCCAGCTTCAGTTGTCGCCTTGTAAAATACCGACCTCCAGGCGAGAACAGAAGAAGACGCTGGGTGTTTCAGCTTCCGGACGGCACACTGAGGAAGCTATGGCTGCCACGGAGGTAACCGTCCGTCCGTACGTCGAGGCACCCTGAACCCACAGGTTGGCTTTACCGTAAACTGACAGTCGTAATTCGAGGTCTCTAAATTTTATTAGTTTTCAGAGGGAAATATGTCCTTAGTAGAGTGGGAAAACCTCGACACTGACCTCGTGGAATCGTCACCAGCGGGCCATGATGACCTGATGGAGGAGGAGTACGGCGATGGGATGGAGAAGTGGCGCGAAGAACGGGACGCCATGAATGCCCAGAAAGACCTGAGAACTCCGCCAGGGCCTGAACGAGTAACCAAACCCTCAACTTCGAGACAGGAAGCCCACCGCAAGAACTCGTCCCAGAACCGCTGCGGAACCCAGGCAACGAAAAGGAAGTCAAGAACACGACCCAAGGTTCCACGAGCTCACCGAGACAACCGAACACCTGCGTCGAGTAGAACCCATGCCGACAACCGAACCGCCCGATTACCGAAGGGGAGAACCCAAGGAAGGAGGAAGAAAGCCAATCACCCACGGAGGGAACCCCAGTACGTGCAGTTGTCCAAGGGCGCATGCTGGCGATGTGGATTGACTGGACATGCCAGGAGGGAATGCAACAACGCTGCAAAGCTATTCTGTTCCGGTTGCGGTCGATTGGGAGTCTTATCCCGTGAATGCCCTTGCCGGTCGAGAAGCACTCGGCCGATGAACGAACCGGACCTCCGACTACAACCCGGACCCCGTAGAAACATGGAAACGCTACCCAGAGTGGGTCCCTCGTCAGGCCGTTCCAGAAGATCCGTCGGCGTGCAGTGTGAGATCCTGGCCACGCCCACCTACCAGATGCCGATGCTATGGCAGCCCGGCGTTTTCTACGCCGTCTGCAAATAGGTGATGAATGAGCGAGTAGGGGTAATAGGTGATAGGTAATAGGTAATGGAAAATAGAGCAAGTCTGAGGTAAAAATAAAGAAAACCTCTGTTTTTCTTTATTTTTTGCGGAAGAAAGGGGGGTGTGTAACGAAGTGTTTTTTCGTTACTAAATAAATTCAGGATATTGTTTCCAGGATTTTTCATTTCGAAATAATTCCTGCATTTATTCCGTGGAGTCATACCGTAAGATACGTTCATGAAGGAAATTCGAAACTTTTCCGTCCAGTCCGTTTCCATATAATTTAAATGAGAGAATTAATTATATCGAGAAAATATTCATATAGGGAATTTAAAATCATTCCGATTATTCGGATGCATTTTAAAATCACAGCCTATGTAGAAAAAATCCGTCAACTCCAGTTTATCGCTTATCGCCGTTTTTTGCCAGATGCGGAAAGATAATTCTACGATGAAAAGGCGCAAAAACTGGAGGTCCGTTGTTTATGCTCTCGAGTGTTCGAATTCCTTCTAGAATAAATGACATAATGTCGGACCAATCAGAGACGTCCAAAATCCACCTCCCTTCAAAATTAGACGAATTTGAGATCATGTGACATGCCATCCGACCGAGTCTATAAAAGGGCTGTCCGAGTCAAAATTGAAAACTTTTGCTAGATTTCCGAGTAGTACACGTGAAGAACTTTTCGCTAGATTTCCGAGTTAAGACGTATAAACTTTTGATAGATTTCCGATTTTTGAAGATTAATTGCACCGAATATCATAACCGAATTATTTTTCCGAAAACACCGATAAACCGTAGTTTTGATTTTGATTACCGTTGTACGAGAAAGAGACTCTATTTTAACCGTAACTTGTGAGTGAAAGTGAGTTCTGATTTTGGTAAGCATTCCGTGGGCCCTTTGGCTTGCCGTTTATTTTCCGTATTGCTGGTGTTCCTTCATTTCCATTCGTTCCGAGTCAGGTCAGATGCTTGATAATTAGTCAGGTTAACAAATTAGCTTAAAGAATTTATTTCCGACTTTGTTGTATACAGGGTGATCCGACTCCATTAGTGAATTATTGGTATTTTATTTTGAATTGATTGTTATCTTTGCGAACATTGTAGGACGTAACTCCGACAACTTCCTGTTCAGACCCTAGTGTTTCAGCGACCGAGCCCTGGCATTTTAGGGGTTGAACTAGAAGTGGTGTTGCGTCTGAGGCATCCTTGAATAATTGGATTGAGGTCAACGTCCATATCGTGCTAGCACGAGGTGGGTTACTCGGTCTGGTATTCGAGTTTGAATTGCCGAACTGTGAGCGAGGGTGACAACCCTTTGACACCCCATTGGTGTATTATTTTATTGAGGTGTCCGCTATTTTATTTTGAATTGATTGTTATCTTTGCGAACATTGTAGGACGTAACTCCGGTAAACTTCCTGTTCAGACCCTAGTGTTTCAGCGACCGAGCCCTGGCATTTTAGGGGTTGAACTAGAAGTGGTGTTGCGTCTGAGGCATCCTTGAATAATTGGATTGAGGTCAACGTCCATATCGTGCTAGCACGAGGTGGGTTACTCGGTCTGGTATTCGAGTTTGAATTGCCGAATTGTGAGCAAGGGTGACAACCCTTTGACACCCCATTGGTGTATTATTTTATTGAAGTGTCTGGTATTTTATTTTGAATTGATTGTTATCTTTGCGAACATTGTAGGACGTAACTCCGGTAAACTTCCTGTTCAGACCCTAGTGTTTCAGCGACCGAGCCCTGGCATTTTAGGGGTTGAACTAGAAGTGGTGTTGCGTCTGAGGCATCCTTGAATAATTGGATTGAGGTCAACGTCCATATCGTGCTAGCACGAGGTGGGTTACTCGGTCTGGTATTTGAGTTTGATTGCCGAGCTGTGAACAAGGGTAACAACCCTGTAGCGCCCCGCTTGTTCATTATTTAATTGAATTGTCTGGTGTTTTATTTTGATTTGTTATCTTTGCGAACATTGTAGGACGTAACTCCGGTAAACTTCCTGTTCAGACCCTAGTGTTTCAGCGACCGAGCCCTGGCATTTTAGGGGTTGAACTAGAAGTGGTGTTGCGTCTGAGGCATCCGTGAATAATCGGATTGAGGTGAATGTCCATATCGTGCTAGCACGAGGTGGGTTACTCGGTCTGGTATTCGAGTTTGATTGCCGAGCTGTGAACAAGGGTAACAACCCTCCGACACCCCGCTTGTATATTATTTGATTGAATTGTCTGGTATCATATTTTGATTTGTTATCTTTGTGAGCATTGTAGGGCGTAACTCCGGTAAACTTCCTGTTCAGACCCTAGTGTTTCAGCGACCGAGCCCTGGCATTTTAGGGGTTGAACTAGAAGTGGTGTTGCGTCTGAGGCATCCGTGAATAATCGGATTGAGGTGAATGTCCATATCGTGCTAGCACGAGGTGGGTTACTCTGTCTGGTATTCGAGTTTGAAAGCCGAGCTGTGAGCAAGGGTAACAACCCTCAGACACCCCGCTAGTTTATTGTTTTGTTGAATTGTCCGGGATTTAATTTTTATTTCATTATCTTTGTGAGCGTTGTAGGACGTCACTCCGACAACTTCCTGTTCAGACCCTAGTGTTTCAGCGACCGAGCCCTGGCATTTTAGGGGTTGAACTAGAAGCGGTGTTGCGTCTGAGGTATCCTCGAATAATTGGATTGAGGTGAATGTCCATATCGTGCTAGCACGAGGTGGGTTACTCGGTCTGGTATTCGGGTTTGAATTGCCGAACCGTGAACAAGATATTTGACCGTCCGAAACATAGGGACCGATTATTTTGTGACGTTAATAAGTTGGGAACACAAGCATATATCTATTATAGCCAAAGGGACCCTAAATTTTTATTACCTTCAGCACTTTCACTTGGTACTGTATGCTCTCATTGTCTGTCCTGTAGTCCTGTTGATGCTTTTACTGCTTATATTACCCGCTCTGCTCGCTATTCTCACCTCCGCAATCACCGTTGACATTCACTGCTGTAGTATACCTTACATCACATTTATCATCTGCCTTTGACCGTGTATACTGTATATATTCATATTTCAGACAGTGAATGGTAGTGATATTGCAATATATTTGTACATAGTTATAGTGAGTTTTATTACATTATTTATCAAGACCGCATTATCCGAAAGAAACTGGTACCACTCAATCGCTTACACCATAGATTGTAGTGAACCCTTCTCCAACTGTGTAAAGGCTACCTGGGGAAAAGGGAAGTGTACGACAAGGAGTTGCAACCTTGGAACAAAATTTGCAACTGGCGCCCGAGGAAAAGTCCGTAGGGTAGAAAAGGTCGTCACAACATTTGGGCAAAATGATATTCCCCAGAACATCGCGAAAATTCTGATAAGGTCTCGCATCAGTACTGTAATGAGTTTAAAGCTTTTGACACAATTATCAAGTAATCTGAATAAGACAAGAAATTATGTTGATATTCATGCGGAAAAACGAAATTACGACCGACTTCCTGAATATCTGGGAGAGACAAATACTTTCAAAATATTATGGAAAAAAACATATTTTGAAATTTCCTCATTACAAATTACCAGAACTGAATTCCAACAAAATTGTGAGAGATATCTAATGCCTTTCTTCTATTACTAAGTAAAATACTTTATAGGTAAAATAATGAAGAATTTAAACTCAACAAGAGTGCTAAAAGTTATTAATCCAAAACCAATAGACCAATTCTACCCAATGACGAACTCGTTCGAGATATTAATTCCTCAATTCATGATGAACGATATATTATTTCCTCAAATCCACTCTGAAAATTATTATGTAAATTGAAAATTTAGCCAATATTCTAGTTTTGTTTTTACTGGAGATATTCTTAACTCAATATTATTAATTTACCAATACCATTCCCATCATCATATGGATTAAACATGGGCATTAAAATATCACCCAGAATGTATGATATCATATTATAATCCTCATAATTCTACGACAGCCGAAATGAATTCGACATGTCATGTCTCAGGAAAATGAGTTGAAATGTATCAACACAGATCATATAATAATTCATAGCATTCTGTGAAAACATAGAAGTACGATTTATTATTGAAATTGTGCAAAATCATATCTCCGAAAGTATTAGATTTTTAGAGTTGAAAATGATATCAATGGATTCTTATGGTGAAACTACATCTTGAAAAAAAATTTAATTTAAAATTTGTAGTATAAAAAATTTTTTTTTTGTTTCTCCGAGACTATGTGGTCGATTTTGCCCAATAACGAACTTAGCCGAGATATTAATCTCCCAAACCTACTCTGAAAATTTCAACTGTCTAGCTCAGGGCTTTCCAAACTTATTTTTACTGTGACGCCCTTGGCACTTTGCCATTTTTGTACGACGCCCCTTAACTCAGCCCCCAAAAATAATTACCAATTTTAGTACTAGCCCAGTAATACGTTATCAGCTAACTAGACTCGGTCGCAATCAACGTGCGACGCCCCTAGGACAATGTCACGACGCACATTTCGTTCGAGTGTTATCGTGTCTACGGGCGGATCGATACTGACCACGGATTCATGATCAGTGAGTAGCACCAAATCGTTTAAGACAAATTACAGACATTTGAACAAATTGATTAGCACTCTGTTCCGAGGAAAAAGAGCGACAAAAAAATTGAAGACCATTTCAGATCTAGGTGCAATCCTAATGCGAAAACGTGATATAGGTTTGTGAAGTACCTACCTAATCAAGTTTACATCAACTTCCAGTATGACTGATGTGCAGAAACCCAAACACTGCTCCAACTTCAACGAAGACATTTCGATGAGAGAAAACAAATAGTTCATGTGAAATGTAAGTGATGTGAATATCATCATGAACGAATATAAATATCAATGTTGACAACAATAATAGGGTATAGGTGGAAAGTTTTTCGGCAACAAGATTTGAAGAAACCATTGACCATTATTGGAAAAAATGTCCTGCGTACAGGAGCTTTGGCGCTCTTGTTCAAATGTTGACAAATTATATCCCCGAAAGTATTGGTTTCTCAGAGTTGGGACTTATATCAATGGAATCTAATGATAGAACTGCATCATGAAATAAATTAAATAAGAATTTTGACGCTCTTGTTCCTCGGAACAGAGAATTTATCAATTTGTCCAAATGTCTCTAATTTTCGAATTTTTTGATGAAAATGGTATCAAACGATTTGGTTCGACTCACTGATCAAGAATCCGAGGGCGAAAGCGATTCTGTCAGGCCGGCCGCCCGGCCGTAGGCACGATAACTCTCGAACGAAAGGAGTTAGAGGATTGAAATTTGCAAGGTGGGTTTGGAGCGTAAATATCTCGGACAAGTTCGTTCATGGGCAAAATCCATCAAGCGGTTTCGGAGTTATGGCCGATTTTAGTAAAACACATCTCTTATGAATATTTCCTAAACCGATCACTCGATCTATCTGAAATTTTGCATCAAATTTTAGAATCTTGACCTTCATACGTATGCGAAGTTTTGTACTGACCAGGATACCACAAAGTGTGAAGAAAAATTTTGAATTTTTTAATTTTTTTTATGATAACTCTCGAACGGAATGAGCTAGGCAGTTGAAATTCACAGAATAGGTTAGAGAGATTAATATCTCAGTTGAGTTCGTTATTGGGCAAAATAGGCCAGATGGTTTCAGAGTAACGAAAAATAATGTTTGTTTCAAGTAACAAATTTCAAATTCAATTTTTATTTAAGATACAGTTTCACCATAAAAATCCATTGATATCATTCTCAACTCCAACAAACTGATACTTTCCGAGATATGATTTTTCGAAATTTCAATAATGGATCGTACTTCTATGTTTTCACAGAATGTTATAATTATTCATCTAAGCTTTATTATATGATCTGTGTTCATACTCGTACATGTCATCCTGTTCTATAAGAGAGAGTCAAATTCATTTCAGCTATTTTAATTTGATTTCTTCCATAGTGCAGTTCTCATTCTCAGATTGCTCATTTAATCTTGATAAATAAACTATTATTTGAATTGAATTTCCTTCATGATGCAGTTCTATCATAGGAACACATTGATATAATTCCCAACTCTGAGAAACCAATACTTTCGGAGATATAATTTGTCTGTTTGAACTAGAGCGCCAGAAAGCTCCTGTCCACAGGGCTTGAACCCATTTTTCAATGTCACTTCTGTACGTCAATTCTCAAGAATTTTTGTAATTAAATTCAAAATGTAGGTCTATGACTCATCTCATGTTGGATTTATATACATCAGCAAATTATAATCAAAGTATTCTATGAAATCATAATATAAAATGGAGAATAATTATTAAAATTTAAAAAAATCATATCCGATAGTTTGTTAGAGTTGAAAATTTTTTGACAGTTACAACAACCAATCAAATTTCCTCATTTTGTATCATATGAACAATTTCACCCAATCATGTCAACATTACATCGATAACAGACCATGGGCTGTTTTCACGTTGCTATGAACATATATTGATTTATTTCGATTATGAAGTTTCAAATATTTAATATTTCGAAATGTCATTCAACTTTTCTAATTGCTCCTTTGTTAATTGCACGTTTAAATAAATTGTTTTGGCTCCGCATTTTTTCTATAACTAGCAAAAAAATTTCTATCCGAATAACCCTCGGACATTGATAAATGCTCAAAAATTTTATGACAACTTTCTCAAGCTTGTTGCTTGTAGGCAACAGATCTCCGCCTACGGCGTCGATCTGTTTCCAAGCAACAAGCTTTCGAAATCTGTCATAAAATTTTTTCGAACAATTATCAATGTCCTTGGGTTATTACTACTGAGAATGACATCAATGGATTTTTTTGGTAAAACTACATCTTAAAAATGGGTTCAAGCCCGGTGGACAGGAGCTTTCTGGCGCTGTTCAAACAGACAAATTATATCTCCGAAAGTATTGGTTTCTCAGAGTTGGGAATTATATCAATGTATTCATATGATAGAACTGCATCATAAAGGAAATTCAATTCAAATAATAGTTTATTTATCAAGATTAAATGAGCAATCATGAGAATGAGAACTGCACCTTGGAAGAAATCAAAATAAATCTGGCCAATTTTGCCCAATAACGAACTTAACCGATGCATCTCCCTAACCTACTCTGAAAATTTCAACTACCTAGCTCATTCCGTTCGATAGTTATTGTAGAAAAACTTTTTTTAAATTTTCAAAATTTTTTTTTTACACTTTGCGGTAATCTGGTCAATACAAAACTTCAATTGCGTATAAAGGTTATGATTCTACAATATGATGCTAAATTTCAGATAGATCGAGTGATCGGTTTCGGAAATATTCATAAAAAATATTTTTACTAAAATCGGCCATAACTCCGAAACCGCTTGATGGATTTCGCCCATTAACGAGCTCGTCCGAGATATTTATGCTCCAAACCCACCTTGCAAATTTCAATCCGCTAACTCCTTTCGTTCGAGAGTTATCCTGCCTACGGCCGGCCGGCCGGCCGGACAGAATCGATTTCGACCTCGGACTCTTGACCAGGGAGTCGAACCAAATCGTTTGAGACCATTTTCAGCCAAAAATTCCAAAATTATAGGCACTTGGGCAAATTGATAAGCACTCTGTTCCGAGGAACTAGAGCGCCAAAAAAAAACAAGTTTCGTATGACAATTGCCCAAAACAGGTACCTACAAATAGTAGATATTCCATAAAACATGTAGGTATGAAAGAAGAGAAGTAATAATGAAAAATTACCTTGTAATCGATCAAAAATTTCCTGATCTACGTTCACCAAATTTTCTCCTCTCTCGAACTACAGAATTATGCTTTCAATATTTACGTAATATTTTCAAACATTTTTGGGTGAGGTCCCCATTGCATCGCTAAAATACTAGTATTTCAACCCCAATATTTTTGAAGTTATAATATTTCCTTCCGTCAGTCCCGTCATAAATTGAGAGAACTGAGCATTATTATTATATGTTTAAGGATGAAAAGCAGTCTCACCACTCTCAGATCTCTTACTTCATGTTCCGTTCCGTAATGTAAGACTTTTCTGAGAAAAACTAATTTCGGAGCAAACAACTGAGATTTTTCCAACTTCGCTCACAATTCTTCGATTGATTAGATAATGTCATGTCTAGGGAAAATAAGTTGACATTATGACAATTCATACATAGAATAATTATATCATTCTGTGACAATGTTGAAATACGATTTATTATTGAAATTTTGAAAAATCATATCTCCGAAAGTATTAGCTTGTTAGAGTTAAAAATGGTATCATTGAATTCTTATGGCAAAACTGCTTATTGAAGAAAAATTAATTAGGAATTTGCCTCGTAAAAAAAAATTTTTTTTTGTTACTCCGAAACCATCTGTCCGATTTTGCCCACTAAAGAACTTAGCCGAGATATTTATCTCCCAAACCTACTCTGAAAATTTCAACTGTCTAGCTCATTCCGTTCGAGAGTTATCATGCCTACGGCCGGCAGGCCGGACAGAATGAATATCGACCACGGATTCTTTATCAGTGAGTCGAACCAAATCGTTTGAGACCATTTTCATCGAAAAATTCGAAAATTACAGACATTTGGGCAAATTGATAAGCACTCAGTTCCGAGGAACTAGAGCGCCAAAAATGATATCATTGGATTCTTATGGTAAAACTGCTTATTGAAAAAAATCTAATTTGGAATTTGCTTTGTAAAAAAAAATTTTTTTTTTGTTACTCCGAAACCATCTGTCCGATTTTGCCCAATAACGAACTTAGCCGAGATATTTATCACCCAAACCTACTCTGAAAATTTCAACTATCTAGCTCATTCCGTTCGAGAGTTATCGTGCCTACGGCCGGACGGCCGGACAGAATGAATTTCGACCACGGATTCTTTATCAGTGAGTCGAACCAAATCGTGTAAGACCATTTTCATCGAAAAATTCGAAAATTACAGACATTTGGGCAAATTGATAAGCACTCAGTTCCGAGGAACTAGAGCGCCAAAAATTGGTTCAAGCACTGAAGTCGGGAGCTTTTGCGTATTTGGAAAGAACGAATCTACTTTCCCGCTGAAATAGTTCACAATCTGACTTGCGAGTTCGACTTTAATATTATCTGCATTTCGCGCCTTCGAGGGCTCATTGTCTCGACTGTTTATTCAATTTTTTGTTTATGTTTAGATTTGGCATCGTTGGAGGGACTCGCAAGTGTGAAGAATATACCAGAATATACACTGAGGGCCTCGCATTAGTGTTTGATATATAACGGGTCTCGGAACTTCTTTGGATATTTCTTTTTCAACAGTTTTTTGAAAAAGCTTCCCCTCACACGATATGCGCAATAAGCACCATTATAACCTTGTAATAATGAAAAAAATATTTCAAAAAAGTTATATTCTGATATGGGTCTCAGGTTGTCTGTTGGCTACCGCGGGTCTCACATGTATTTATATTTTATATTTTATATCTTATATATATATATATATATATATATATATATATATATATATATATATATATATATATATATATATATATATATATATATATATATATATATATATATATATATATATTTATAGCCCTCCTGTAATTCTGCGTCCATACATTATGTTTTTTACATGTAATTCTGCGTCCACCGCATTGCTGCGTCTGTATACGGACGCAGAAATGCAAGTCAATGCTAAACGCTTTATTATAACGTCCTCGTTCGTTTCATTGTAATACGGCGATGACGTCCCAATGGCGGTATCGTGTACTTTTTTTGAATACCGTAGTTCGTGTTGTCTCCACTCGTGGCGCTGCAGTCGGGAAGTGTATATTCGAAATGTATATTACTATTACACCATCCCGACATTCATGCGTCAATAAAACCGGCAACACTGTTCCGTATATCGATAACCATCAAACCGATATTTCTGCGTCCTTCAATGATTTCCAGATGTGAGTTGTTTACGTTTTTCATGTTGAAGCAGTATTCGAAGCTTCAAGGTCACAAAAATTCGACTTCCTACGATTCAGGTACCTTAGCATTTATAATGGAGCCTTATGATAATTTCAAATTCTCACATAACGTAGCTTCAGTACACTTTAAGATCGAATAATTATTTTCAGATTCATCATGTTATGTTCTGAATCATCAAACAACATTTATTATGTTGAGGATTTTTATAAATAAGTTAGCTTAATTGTGAAAAATTCACGGGAATACTTGTTTCAACATGACTGAATAAATTAAAACCAAGCAAAATTGATAATCATGAATTATTACAATGTGAATTAGTCAGTAAGCTGCATAATAGCACTCTTACGTTGGGTTTCACGAAGGTTTGACAGCTCTTAATTGCCAAATTAGTGCGATTCTATGTCGATATTCAGTTCATTTTTGATACAACCATCGAAATAAATCCACGATTAAGCTAATCGAAGCTTCGTGAAACCCAACATAAGTCAGTCAAAACCGTCACAAAAATTACTAACTCAGCAAAAGTGCAAGTAAATCTGAATTTTTGTAAGTGGCACTTGAAGAGCAATAACTAAATTTTCTGTGCTTTTTGTGGAATTAACGAAAAAAGTTTTGCACTCCATTCAATATACATAAACAATGGTCATTTGAAAAAAGTCCAAATGATAATAACAGAAGGTATTTGCTATTTGGCTGATTTCTTCCAAAAGCTTTAGCTTTTATCGTCGTGATTCACTTTCGAATATCAACGCAGTCGGCTCCAATATGAGTACTAATTCAGGCAGAAAGCACATGAGGTTTCTCAAAAATACCAACTTTATGCAAAACTGCTATTTTTATTTTTAAGAACCAACCCAAACTATTCTCTCATATTTTTCCTTATAAGTTAAGCCTTCTTACGATCATGAGAGAACCAAATGTACTATTTGCTTAAATTGGTACTCCAAATGAAGCTAAATGAATATGGAGCAATGAAAAACGACGAGAAAAAAATTCTTTCAGGAAAAGATCAGCTTAACGGTGAGTGCCATATCTCATCATCATCTATTCGACTCATAGAATTCTAATTAAACCCAAATTATTGCAAATTCAATGATAAATAAGGAGTATTTTCCTTAAATAGAATTTTGAGAGTAACAATGTGAAAACTAAATAGAGCGAATAAGTGCTAAAATTTCGTCCTTCTTCGTGAATTACCACTAGTAGCATAAATTTTCTAATGTGCCAAATATATCATGTAAAAATCTTTTATCGACTTCGACTATTGTATTAAATTAAATTTTCTGGAATATACTATGAAAACATACATATAATTTTCAAAACAAATAAATAGAAAATCACTTCTGCATCTTTTCATTGACTTATCACTGCTGGTATTACACCTATCCCTGTCCATTAAAAAATAGAGTTCTTAGAGAGAAACAAAGGAGTTTTACTTTTAATGCCTGATAGTGTCAATGCTGGCTGTAAGCGCAGTATAATTCGTCCTCAATGGTGAAAAGAAGAAAAATAGTATGTTAATTAAAGGGATATTTCCTCGAGCTTACTAGGCCTAAACAGAGTTAGTTAGTTATCTTTCTTCCACCAATGGCAGGAACTCTGTAAGACTTGGAACAGTTCCTATTGGTCTTAATGAATAAAATAATCGAATCACAAATATTCAAAAAACATAAGCGTACCATAATTCCCACAACAGGAATTTTGAGTTATACAATTTCTGTCTGACCTGAGAGGAGAAAGTCAATTCGCACGCTGTAGTTATTGATTTTCTCGGAATATTTTCTGCCAATGTACATCGATACAGTCCCATAAGTCTACATGAATCTGTTTAGTTCTTTCGTCCCTTGTTATACTTCGAACCAAAATATATTTGGCAGATTGAATCAAAGTCTTCGATCCGTTTTACCATTCAATAGAAAGTAGCAAGTAGAGCAATCCCAGAAGGGTTGACTGATGAGCATTTTTGAGAAAAATGTTTCAAACCCTAGTTTCCATAGAGGAGATCAATTTAATATTCACCTTGATATCGGGCTCTAAGATAAGGTGAAATATGTTTGTTTACATTACATGCCATATTTTTCATACCAGAAATGAATAGAGCGAAAAATTTAAGTTGATGTTGGGACCTGCAAGGCAACTCCTAGAAAGAGCACCTGGCACTTGTTTTACAAAATTTCTCCATTGCATAAATTACAGTTATTCATCTCTTGCATCTATCCCTGATCAGTGTTTGTTCATAAAGAATACACGAATATCCTGTCATTTGTCACCATACTGACTATCTACTCAAGGTATGGTGTGATTTATGAAGGTGAAATATTGCAATTTTTTCTGAGGTTTTTAGTTCAATAAATAATAGGATTTAAGTTTCAAATATTCTTGCATTGCTCTAAAAATTCGGTATAATATTACTTCGTAATTCTTGTTATGTATTATCTTGCCATCTACACGCTTTGTAGTTGCAGGATCTTGTTCTTCAAAATTGCCAAGGCGGTTTCGGGAAAAATTGAAATAACAAGTTCTCAGTTTTAAAATCTTTATCAAATCAGGTTTAAACAAGAAATTGAAAATAGATATAATTTTTATAGAATAATCTTCTGCTGTGTAGAAAGATTATTTTATTTTATTATTATTGATAAGGGGGTTACGTTGCACCGCGACCTTGAGATCTATTGTGCCCCCCAACAGAGCTGTTCTCACCATTAGTGAAGAAGATGTAGAAAGATGGTTAAGCACCTAAACTGTATACGCTTTTGAAGTGTGGAAAGATGAATCGTCTTTCGAAAAATATTTTGCCGGATAGAAGACATCGTGTTTTTGTTGATGATGGTAATAATTATAACATTAGAATTTCGAATAATGAACCCCATCCCTCAAGGATCTGTTTTAGCACTCTTTCATTTCATACTCTTATGTGAATAACTCTTAGTTATTCTTCCGTTCCGGTACTTTACTAGAACCTCTTTCAACTCAATACTAACACTCCACTGAATCAGAATTTATATTTCCACTAATATGCAGTTTTTCATACATAAATAATGTGTGGTTAGAAACGAGGGCATTTTCATAAGTAGCTCGATTCGAACATAAAATAAATATTAGGAATAATGAATTTCATTTCAACGAAATTTAAATTATGGCTATGCATTATAGACACTTTGAAATCAACCGTTTTTTAACTAATTGAAAAAGTTGCATAACTTAGAGTGATGTTTGAAAGTGAAACTAATTGTAAATTCCATTTTTGGCATTCATAAAATATAGGGTGCCATTTAAAAAAAATCATATCTGTTATTGAAATAGTATAACCTTAAGTTAAAAAGTTAAAATCGAATTAAAAGTCACCAACTGCTAAACAGAAAATTTTTATGCAATCTTATTCAAATAATTAGTCATTCTGCTGATTCGGTCTTTTGCTAGAGAATAATAATATTACGAATAATAAGCAATGCATTATATTATTATTGATTATTGCTATTCATTATCAACTCTCTGCAATCAAGTACTTCTCAGAACAACAGAATAATCCATCTAAAATTAGTCCAAGGAAACTAAGTATCTTAACACAAAGGGAAGACGTTACATTTAATTATTGTGCTATCACAAGATTAAAATATCATATTACAATTTGTTCAACCAAATTTTTTTTTAGGTCTCATCTTATTCTATTAATTCATCTATTCGATATAATTAAGGCAACGAACACGCAGAAGAAATTCCTATCGAAAATTCCCGTACTCAATATGTTTTCTTCCTTATCAAGAGGGGCGAAAATCCGTTGAATGTAACATCTGTGTGGGTCAGGTCTGCGTTCACATCGAATGGAATGTCAAGGCCAATCAGTCTATTCCTTCATAAAAAAAACCCTCATACATTTGGCAACACAGCCTGTGCAGCAATGTCCGAATGGTTTACGTGTATATAAAACGAATGACGCAGAAATGATCGAAATATCGGCAAATAAATATACGGACGCAGAAACTACGGTATTTTTTAAGGACGCAAGGTTCATTGTACCGTTGACAAGAAAATTTTCTCCCCCAGTTTTCAAGTATATTGAGATCTGAGACTCGCAAAATGATCGTGAGGTGTATACGGAGATAGTCTACCTAACATACGTCGATATACACTTCGATTTCAAGGGGACGCAAAGATGTCAGTATCATGTAATGACGCTGAAATGATGTCGGGATATATATATATATATATATATATATATATTACTCCGCATGATCCATATTTCTATGTTTCATATCCACGAGTTGGGGACGCATCGCACAGGTAGCTTATGCTTCCTCCGTGCCGATGCCATAGTTTACTTCCGAAATCGAGGTCCTAGAGCTGAAGGCACAATTGGTTGCTCGCTCCTGGTGTGGTGTCACCTATTTTCCCTTTAATTTCCATCTTTTCCTTGGTTTCTTGGTTGCCCTGTCCTGAAGAAGCCAACTGGCAGAAACACGTGTCGGCAGGTACCAGCAGAATTATTTTTAATCTGCTTCTTTTGCGGAATTACCCGTTAAACTTTTCCACTTATTGATATAAATCCGCATGATCCATATTTCTAAGTATGGTCTATCTCATCAAATGCCTTTTGAAAATCGATATAAACGACATTGATCAATATCTCCTAACAATATCCCGTATTCAGAGCTTCAGAGCAATTATTTGCGTCTCTACACGTTTTATATGACTGGCCTACCATAAAACATCAACACCTCAAGGGAATGGGACAACAATTTCAGTATTCTACATGAGCATCAATGTTACTAAACCCCCTTATTCCATTCAAATTACCATATAACTCTGGCAAAATATGTCAAATCATCTCAAAGCGCAAAGGCCATCAAATCTGATGAGGCATAAAGAGATTAGAATAATCTTTCTGCAGATCGTGATTGTACCAAGAACTACGAAGTTGGCGCCTTCTCCAGAGTCTCGACTTGTTATTGGTAGATTATCAAGAAGGTTACTGCGAATATTATAAGGTTTGGGGTTAATTCTGCTGAAAGCATCTCTGCGTTTTACGAGGCAGCCATAATATGTGTATTCCGGTTCATCTAACAATACGAAGTTTCTATGTGTTACTAGATTGAATTAGTGGCGACGCAGTATCAACGGAAGGCGTCCGTCAGAATGGTGATGTTAACCGCGCAACGGAAGAATTGAAGTTTGCGGTTATTCTTCTTGAAAAGAGAGTTGTGCTCTTGGGGTTACAGCCATAAATTATTCTTTACTATTCCCGATTCGAATGGAGGAAATCAACTGAGATTCACTACATATTTCAGATAATTTGTTTTCGCAAATTTTAATTGGAAATCATCAACGACTTTAACTGGATATTTTCAAGGGCCGAAATGATAATTTGCGTTGCTTGCAGTAGGGTGCTAATTGGTTATCGTTGAGGCCCCTGACGGTCAAAGAAACATCATGTTAAAGCTGTCGGAATTTCGCGGCTTGGCCTCGGAGTGATTCAAAGAAAAATTTGAGCATCTCTACGAAAGAACGATAGCAAGATACCAACTTGGAGCGAATAAGGGTCTTCTTGAGCAAGAATGACTACCCTAGTAATTTTGTCAACCAGTGCATAAGCTCTTTTTTCATAACCCGTGGTCGTATAAGTGTTGAAGAAACTATAATTATAAAAATCCACTGATATGCTTTTCAACTATAACGAACACAAGTCTGCTCGAATCTCCAACAATATTTTACTGATCGTGTTAAAACTAGAAACTGGGCAGAAGCGTACGGTTCTAAAGGCTCTTGCCAAATTTCAGCAATTTCGGACGAATAGTTACTGATATATAGAATATTTTTATTCAATTTTCAATGATTTCTTGAAAAATTTCTACAAATACTATGCTCACGAAATTTTCCAAGAATTTTTGCGTTGGCATTCTACAAGTAATATCCATGTTTGAATTCAATCGGTTTCGTATTTTTCGAGTTAATGAGGAACAAAAAACAACCGAATTTCAGATGGCTATAACTCTAAAACCGTTTGGCCGACTATGCTTATAAATAAAATCAAATGTCGCATTCAGATGCACAACCTAACCTGAAATCTTCAAGCCGCTATCTCTTTCCGTTCTCAGGTCATCGTGGCAAGAAAAATATTTTTTAATCATTTTTTAATAATTTTCTAGCAATTTGATTCTCACAAAATTTCACAAACGTGCTTAGGTTTATTTTCTACAACTATTCACCAAGTTTCAATTCAATCAGATCTATATTGGTTGGAAACAAAATTATCACTCGGAAACCATTGGGCCGATTATGCCCATTAACGAACTTGTCCGTCGTATTGAGATGCGCCACCTACTCTGAAAATTTCTAGTCGCTTGCTCTTTCCGTTATCAAGTTATCGTGGCAACGGCCGGCAGATTGAAATTTGACCTCGAATTCTTTAATGGGGAGTCGAATCGAATCGTTTTAGACCATTTTCGTAAGAAAATTCGAAAGTTACAGACATTTGGGCAAAATGATAACGCGATGTTCCCCAGAACATAAGGAATCGAAGCATAACATTTTCGAAACAACATTACCCTGACAAAGTGGTTGATAATAATTAGAAAGCTTAGTAGAAAACAATAAATGGTAAATAAATTTAAAGACCTTAATCTCTGAAGATACTCTTTTCAAATCAATTCCCGATCAGAAAGTAAATTGGTTCAAGCACTGACGTGAAGTCAGAAGCTTCTGCGCGTATGTTCTCTTGTCCATTATCCTTTATTGGACACTCTTAATCGAATTTACCATGGTGAATTCTATTAACTGTAGTCCTGTATTGGACACTCCGAATTCACCATGGTAAATTCGATTAAGCGTTTCCAATACAGGAGAACAGACAATGGAATTCGCCATGGTGAATTCGATTAAGAATGTCCAATACAGGATAACGGACAATTGAACATACATGCAAAAGCTGACTTCTCCTCAGTGCTTGAACCAATTATTTTCTTGAAGTCAGTAGCTTTTACGCGTATGTTATGTTGTCCATTCTCCTGTATTGGACACTCCCAATCGATTTCACCATGGTGAATTCTATTGCCTGTTCTCCTGTATTGGACACTCTTAATCGAATTTACCATGGTGAATTCGGAGTTTCCAATACAGGAAAACAGATAATAGAATTTACCATGGTAAAATCGATTAAGAGTATCCAATAAAGGAGAATGGACATCAGCCACATACGCGCAAAAGCTCCTGACTGCAAGAAAAAAATTGGTTCAAGCACTGAGGAGAAGTCAGCTTTTGCATGTATGTTCAATTGTCCGTTCTCCTGTATTGGACACTCTCAATCGAATTTACCATGGTAAATTCGGAGTGTCCAATACAGGAGTACAGATAATAGAATTCACCATGGTAAATTCGATTAAGAGTGTCCAATAAAGGATAATGGACAAGAGAACATACGCGCAGAAGCTTCTGACTTCACGTCAGTGCTCGAACCAATTTTTTTTTCAATGATTTCTTAAGAGTTTTCTATGGCTACGATCCTCACTTCTGCTTGAAAAAAAGGAAAAAGTTTGAAGTTTTGAGTTCAGACGAACTTTCCTGCGCTGGGCGGCCTTAGCGGAAATTTAGCGCAATGGACTCTATCTCAGCAATGGAGGAGCGAATTTCAAACTTTAACGAGCATGTGATTCACAATTGAAAGTTTAGTCCTTTGAAATTTTTCAATGGGAGCATTCTTTTTCAACCTAAAACCATTAGAAGTTGAGGGTTGTCAACTTTTGAGCTAAGCTTGTAAAAATTGCTCATCTTTGACGGGAGATTGCGGCTGAACTGCTGATTTCAATGTTTCGAACGCCATTAGGCGCTAAATGTAATGTTATTCAAAATGGAGTTGAATAAATTTTTCTATAGGATGCGTACTTCTCGAGTTATGAGCGAAAAAATTAAAATAGTGTGAAAATGTCAAGGTTTTTAGGCTCTCAAATCTGAAGAACAACCTAAAAATCATCAAAAACTCAGATACTTGTTACTCAGGACCCCCAAAAGGGGTTAAAATGATTTGTAGCTCTGGAGCAATTTTTAGGGGCTAGAACCCTTTTTAGCACTAAATTTCCTGTGCTAAAAGGGAATGCTGAATTCCTCATTTTGGCTCATAGGTGGCGTGGGCTCAGCTTAGTTGAATTTGTCGAGAGCTACATAACACTGGCGAAGGCCAAGAAGCCTTGAATATGTCTGTTCTTGAGTTTCGGCATATCACTGAAATCCCCTGGGTGTTAGTTTGATTTATGAACTCTATGCCAATGTGTATTATTTATACGAACCCATTTCGAGACTCTGTTGGCAGAACGCTCTGAACTTGTCGATGTAATTTTTTTTTTCTAGTGATACGATCCTCACAAAATTTTGCGATAATTTGCGGGTCAACATTCTAAATACCAACCTGCAATTTGACGGCAACCGTATTTGTTGAGTTATTGAGGAAATGAGAACAACATTTCAGATGGACATAACTCCGATGCCGTTTGGTCGATGATGTGTTCTTCTGAAAATTCCTTAATTTTTTTAAAGTTTTCTTCCATTTCATTTTCCATTTTTTCAGAATTATTCTTATTTCTGGTGTATTTCTTTCTGAATTATCCAATTTTTTCATTATTTAACCATCTTTGATCAACCTTTGTTCTGTTCTTCACTAATTCCTTGTGTATTATCTTCTTCATCTCTTTTCTCAATGTCCTACTCCAGGTTTCCATTCAATTAATTCAGGCCTCTCGTTGGGCGTTAATTATTAGGGAATCTTGATAGAATAATAATAATAATAATAATAATAATGTTTATTTCAATAGTAAATACCTTACACAATTAATCCATTCTTCTGTATTGGACACCCTTAATCGAATTTACCATGGTAAATTATGTTGTCCATTCTCCTGTAATGGACACTCTTAATTCGAATTTACTATGGTAAATTCGAATTAAGTGTCCAATACAGGAGAATGGACAACATAATTTACCATGGTAAATTCGATTAAGGGTGTCCAATACAGAAGAGTGGACAATAAACATACGCGCAAAAGCTTCTGACTTCACGTCAGTGCTTGAACCAATTTTTTAATATAATTTCAAGAGAAAAACACTTTCAATTTGTATCAAGTATCCTCAAACGAGTAAAGAGTCTCAAGTTAATTATAATTAGAAATCAACAAGTTATTATTAATATTAAGTTATAATTATTATTAATCTGCTGTCTGCTTGTAATTTGTGGAAGTGAGATCAAAACCCTACAGGACTTCTTTGTTTTAGTTCTCACACAAGGTTTAATCCTGCGGGAGAAGCTTTTGCGCGTATGTTCTATTGTCCATTCTTCTGTATTGGACACCCTTAATCGAATTTACCATGGTAAATTATGTTGTCCATTCTTCTGTATTGGACACCCTTAATCGAATTTACCATGGTTAATTATGTTGTCCATTCTCCTGTATTGGACACTCTTAATTCGAATTTACTATGGTAAATTCGAATTAAGTGTCCAATACAGGAGAATGGACAACATAATTTACCATGGTAAATTCGATTAAGGGTGTCCAATACAGAAGAGTGGACAATAAACATACGCGCAAAAGCTTCTGACTTCACGTCAGTGCTTGAACCAATTTTTTTTTTCGCGATTTTTTTTAAATTTTCTAGGAGTACGGTTCTTAAAATTTTTTTTTTCGTCATTTTTTTCAAATTTTCTAGGGGTACGGTTCTTACAAAATTTTAAACACGTCTTTATGTTGATTTTCTACTACTAGTTACCATGCACCAATTCGATCGAATATTTATTTTTTGAGTTATTAAGGAAATAATATTCCAGGTGAGCATAACTCGGAAACCATTAGACTGATTATGCCCAAAAACGAACTCAGCTCTCCCTTTCAGATATGCAACCTACCCTGAAAATTGCAAGTCCCTATCTCCTTCCGTTCGCAAGTTATCGAGGCAACGGTCACCCATCTACTGAACTCACACAAGAATGCTCGAATCTCAAACAATATTTAACCGATCGGATTAAAACTTGAAACTTGGCAGTAGAGTCAGGTTATGAAGGCTCTTGCAAAATTTCAGCAATTTCAAACGAATAGTTACTGAAATATAGAATTTTTTTTTTATTTTCAATGATTTATTGAAAATTTTCTACAATTGCTATCCTCACCAAATTTTGCAAACATTTTCGCGTTGGCATTCTACAACTAATAACCATGTTTGAATTCAATCGATTTAGTATTTTTCGAGTTAATGAGGAACAAAAAACCACCAAATTTCAGAAAATTTCAGATGGCTATAACTCTAAAACCGTTTGGCCGATTATGCTCATAAACAGACTGAAATGTCACGTCAGGTGCACATCCTAACCTGAAAATTTCAAGCCGCTATCTCATTCCATTCTCAAGTTATCGTGACAACAATAATATTTTTTAATAATTTTTTTAAAATTTTCTAGCTATACGATTCGCACAAAATTTCACAAACGTGCTTAGGTTCATATTCTACAACTTCATACCAAGTTTCAATTCGATCGGATTCATATTGGTTGAAAACAAAATTATTACTCGGAAACCACTGGGCCGATTATGCCCATTAACAAACCTGTCCGTCGTATTGGGATACGCCACTTACTCTGAAAATTTCAAGTCGCTAGCTCTTTTCGTTCTCAAGTTATCGTGGCAACGGCCGGACGGACAGAATCAAATTTGACCTCGAATTCTTCATTGGCGAGTCGAACTTAATCGTTTGAGACCATTTTCGTCAAAAAATTCGAAAGTTACAGACATTTGAGCAAAACTATAACGCGATGTTCCCCAGTACATACGCGCAACAATTAGTACTATGGACTTTCTACTGTGCTTCAAGAAAAACTAGTTAAAAGTTCTACAACCGTTTGGCATGCCAGTAGGTAAACTACCGGGGTCCTAGGACATTTCAAGGCCACCAAAACCATGGTAGTTCCTGGTACACTTCAAGGTCACCCAAATGGAACCTAACCCAAGTGGGTAGGCAACCAAAAATTAATGTAGTAAACGTGTGACGTCATTGCAGGTGACCTTGGGCTGGTAGATCAGGCCTAGCCAGGCTTGCGCAGGTTAATTTTGCGAGAGAAGTGAAAAAAATTTTTTTTCGGACTTAGAAAAATTTCGAGAATTTCGGACTTAGAAAAATTTCGTAAAGTTCGGACTTAAAAAAATTTCGACAAGTTCGGACTTAAAAAAATTTCAACAAGTTCGGACTTGAAAAAATTTCGTAGGTTAATTTTGCGAGAGAAGTGAAAAAAATTTTTTTTCGAACTTAAAAAAATTCCAGACTTAAAAAAATTTCGTTAAGTTCGGACTTGGAAAAATTTCGACAAGTTCGGATTTCAAATCGAATAAAACGATGATTAATTTTGTGAGAATTGTGAAAAAAAAATATATTTTTGAAAATTCTTTATGTTGGACTTGGAAAATCTTTGAAAGGAACAATTTTAGCTACTATAAACCTTAGATATCCTTATGGGAAATTACATGTTGAAATAAGTGAACTTGAACTAGAATTCTGGGAGGAAATAAACCAAGACAATTATAATATTTGTTTTTTATTGACAAGCCAATCGTATAGTATATTTACATTTTCGAGTGCATATGTGAGTTCATTCTTTACATGATTTCTACAGGTATATAGTAATCATAGTTGGTGGTCCAATCCAAACCATGGATATTGTGTAATATACAAGTACGAACTTGTCAGGTAATAAGAATTCTTAAATTACAAATGGTAGTACAACAAACTGGTTTATAAGTACAAATGGGTTGTATGTAAATATATTAACAAAAAAAAAGATTACAAATTGTATATATTATACACAAGCAGTTAGTTTAGGTAACGTACTTGACCTGAGGTAGAAATGTGCTAGAACAAATGATTAATGCATATATTAAATAGGGGAGATTCTGAGGCTGCATTCACAGAATTATATTATACGCAAGTAGTTAGTTCAGGTAACGTACTTGACAGGAGGTAGAAATGTGCCAGTATAAGTGACAGCGACCAACGACACAAGAATAAGAGTACAAAAGGGAGGCACAGTAATGATCTATGAAGAGTTTAAGATCCCGATTGAAGATTTCAGGGAAAAAAAAGGTTCTGCCTATAAAGGAAGAAAGGAAACAGCTCGTAACAGAGTACATAGGGAAGATTCTGAGGCTGCATTCATGTTAAAAAAAAAATATATATGTATTAGGAAGATTATCGATAAGTATTATGTTATATACAAGTAGTTATTTTAGGAAATAAAGTATTTCTTAATAAAAAGGTAAGTATGGATACGAGCATACATATTAAGCAAAATAACAAAATTATAAGTATCTTTATAGAAGAGTGATGTTCTTTTGGTTCAGAAGGAGGCACGTTTAGCCAATCAGATTCTTTACAACTTCGATTTGAAAAAGTATAAATTATTTTGAAAGTATGTATGTTGTAGACATCATAATCATCATCATTTTTAAAGTAATATTTAAATACAGGTAGATCATTGTTTAGCCTGCATACAACCATATTATCACATAGTTTATTTTTATTAGTACATATTTGAGCCTTTATCACTTTAGGTTGGAAATGAACATATAAGATATTTCCAATAAGCGAGTAAAGGATTACTAAATTCATTTTTTTGTAGTAGTAGAAGTGGTAGTAGTAGTAGTAGTAGTAGTAGTAGTAGTAGTAGTAGTAGTATTTTGTGGGGGTGATGATCTTCGTTATGCGTAGTCCTGGAATATTTCCACAACATCTGACCAAATGCACAATCTTTGGAATACTTATAATGATCCTCCAAAGCACTATCCTCCTTCTTCCAATTATGAATTTGCACTGAACAATAAACACAACGGCAAATGTCTCCTTCACCGGTGAAATACAGACCAGCTCTAGCCAAATCGATAGGATTTGCAGCACCGGTCCAAAATTTCTTCTTAAACGTGAGAAGTCGTTGTTCAAAGTCCATGTGATCCATACTTTCAAGACACATCTTCACTGCTCTTGCCACATTAATCGACAACAACTACATCTATGTTTTACTCCATACAGTTTTTTGTCTAGTAATTGAAAAAAACAACGAATACAAGGTGCATAGTATTGTTCAGATTCACCTTTACATATAGGACAGACGTATTTAACGGGCACAGGCATGTTGATCTTTGAGAAATTCTGTATCAAATGAAACAGTGAAGAGACCGAAATGAAACTGGTAGTTCATCGATTACTTTTTCTTAAATAAAATACCGCCTAATGGCACTACTACTACTTCGGGTTAAACATCAATTTCTTAACTTATTAAATAGATATAATATTAACCTAAAGATAAATATAAAACCTAATCTAGTTGTCCTGACACATTACAGCACAATGCGTTAGATAATACTGCTGAATAAGCCAGGCTTTCCAATGACCTGGAATATTGGCCAGTGCCACCAGCCGTCTCAGGTCCTGGAGTGTTAAGTCTCCAGGTTTTTCCAGTACATGGAAAAGTACCTCAAGCTCCCACGCGGCTATTGGGCACCGCCGCAGCTCTGCTCCAGTAGGTAGATTATTCATTCTGGTAATGAAATTTTATATTTTGTTTTAGTTTTTTTTTTTTTTTTTTTTTGAGAAACAACGATACAGCATTTTCACCGAGAGAGGCTGTGTAGATCAATCAAAATATATAAAGATAGGAATTAATCAAAATACCCCCATGGTACCGTTGATATTTTATCCTCCAATACAATTCTTTTATCATCATCAAAACTTAAACCAACCTTTTCTTGTTGAATTGAGAAAATCTCATGATTTTTCGCAATTATACTGTTCTGAATTATTGAAAATGTTGATTGTTCGAAAAGTGTTTTATAAAAATCCTGAAAGGTTATATAATTTTTTATAGCAGCATACTTTACTCCTTTTACTTTTTTAATTGTTTTCAAAAGCTCAATAAGTTCATGGTTATCAGCATAATTAATATTCTGTTCTTTTTTTTTTTCAATTTCGCAAACTTTATACGTGTACATCTTCGACCTCAACCCGATAAATTCACTCATGATGCAACCATTATTTTCATCCTTCATTAAACCAACTACTTTTTTATTCCGCCTAGGAATATTAAAAATATTATTCTCAGGATAATCGGAGGTATCAAATTTATCAATATCCTGCCTTATATGTTGGTAAATGTCATCTGTGAAAATCTGATAAATAAGGCTATCAGTATCTGTGTACAATAATTTTGCATTGTCGTTAAATTTAGCTTTAATGTATTCATAATGAAAATCATACAAAAATGTTTTCGAAATATCTAAAATACACATACCGATGAAAATTGGTTTATTCATATTTATGGTTAACCTTTTCATTTCTATTAGTACAATATCTTCATCGATAATAGTAATGCTACTAAAGTTCCCTTGTGATAAGTAGTAATTAGCACCATATCTTCCTTCATAATGTGTTACTAGCTTTATATCTCTATATCTTCTAACATTTTCTATTGTTTTTCCAAATGGCGCATTGTTCATCAATTTGAAGTGGTTACGTTCAAATTCGTTTTTACTGGCTTTACGCAACTCTGTGTTAAAATCGATGTACGATTTCATCCAAGGTTTTTGAGCAAATTTCAAACACCGATGAACTTTCTCTAGCTTCAACCCCAATTTAATAGCCTGTTTCAAATTTTGGTAATGAATAATATATTTTTTTTTATTGTATAAAGTCAATAATAATTTAGTTGTATCATTATCAGATACAGGTGGTGGCAGATGATGCGGACATAACGGAAGATCTTAATGTTTTTCATATAATGATTTCGGATATTCCAAGTCCACTTCTAAAACATAACCAAATTCAGCATCATCTGGTGTGTTTAAGATAGTGCCTATTTCATTAGACCCTATCTGCACCCATTGAAAATCAGAAAATGGTAATGCCTTTGTCATGGCAGCTCCATATAAATTCACCACATCAAAATACATTAAATACGAAATAGGCTCATCAGACTTGTATTCATCAACACACATGTATTTATTGTTGGATTTCGCATAACGCCTCGAACATTGCGACACTCCTCCTCTAATGCCTTTTTCAATAAAATTAATCATTTCAATGTCAGTGAGTAATTCCAATTCAATTTTTGTAAGTTTTAACATCGCATCAAAGGCCAATCCTGGTGTTGTAAAATAATGGAGTGCATCTAAATTATAATATTTCATGCAATTAATTCGAAAATTCTCGAAAATATCGCTCAAAAGTAAAACATCAGTTTTAAGATACAATTCAGCATATTGTTTTAAATTTTGAATTTTGAAAGTTTTCCATACATTATTTGCATGATTAAAGTCATCATCCGATATTGCCTCCTCAGTGAGCGTATTATAAAAATTTTCCTTCGATGGAAGTTCCTGATCGTCTAGTCTTTTAAAATTATCAAGATACTCATATGGAAATACACCTTTTCTTGTCACTAACTCAAAGTGAGTTTTATCAGGAAAGAATTTTGAAACAATAGTTCTTTGTTCATCATCCAAATACGAGGATAATTTTTCCAAGCTACCGGCTAAAAATCTAAAGGAATCTATAAATCTCAAATTTATTTTATATTTAGTGATGTATTTTGTGAACGAAATGAATTTTTCCTTATTAACAGGCAAAATATTCAAGGGACCCTCAATATCTTTCGCAAGACTTCTAATTAGAAAATGACTATCATAATTGGAAAAGTTATGGAAAACCACAGGTATAGTATTAGATATCTGCAATTTTAAATTGCAAGTTTCATGAGCTGCACCACGATATTTTCCTGAAAAATGACAATGATCACGAACTTTACCATCACTAACAGAAAATTCATTATCGCACACATAACATTGCTTCGCTTCATAAAAATTCTGTTTCTCCTCATCGTTCATTACAATTGGAAGAGGGTTCGATATAATTCCTCCAACATATGCTGAAAGATTTTCCAATTCATTTATGAACCATTTTATACAATCAGAACCTGTATATAAATTGAATTTAGATAAAGAATCATCATAATCACATTTGAAATAATAAGCTATACTAAAGGCTTCATGTTTTTTGCGCTTTATAGTTTTATTATCGAGAGCAAAGGAGGAAGAGGACAGATCATAATCAACCAAAAGACTTTCAATGTCCGCATAAATAACGAAAGGCATAGGTATTTGATGTGTAAAATTTTTGAATTTTAAAATCTTATGAGTTTCTTTAGGTAAAACTATTTTACAGTGATTCAAATCTCTACATAATTCCAGATGCCTTTCCAAAGATTCATTTGTAGCGAAATGATTCAAACATCTTTCACAGAAATATTTCCTATTTTTCGAATCTTTAAGTTGACGACTCAAAAGACGGGATAAATTTTTTATTAGAGCAAAATGGTAATATGTTTTAGTTTTCAAATTCATTGAACTCGTTCCAGGATTATTTTCAGCTATTTCATTTGTCAAATTTTCACAAGGCACCATCAAGAGATTTATTATTATTTTGTAAAATGGACTCTTGGTAAGACAAAGAGGAACAATCTCCTTGTTATTCGAAATAGTAAAAATATTTATTCCTAAACCGTTCAATAATTCAAATTTTGGAATATCCTTCAATTCTATTGGGAAATTAATGTTTTCATACTTAAGAAAGCCTTCAAAATCGGGGTAAGAATATACTCTACATTTATTTTTGGATTCATCGTAAACGGGAAAAAGAGCAGCCATTATAGACCACAGGAAACAGTACTGATCATTATTTTTTATATTGATTACACTATGCGTGCTTTTCACAAATGCTGGTAAATCTACATAAGTGGACATACCAACATTTATTGGACTGAAATGATTAATGTTCAATTTCAAATACAAAATTTCATATAGACTCCAGCCCGAATCGCGTTCTTGGAACTCACCCATTCGATTCAAAATAACAGACGATACATTGTTTTTATACCAATCTTTTAAATTTACACTAACGTCAATAACTTCATTTTTTGTGGAAAAAAATTTAAAGTTAGTCTCTAAATCAGAGGGTTTCACAAATAAACCAGCCAAAATAGTGTTAACTTTTAGTACAGATTTTTTCAACGACTTACGAATTTGTATTGCAAAACTTCTAAATGCTTTCTCCAAAAATAATTGAGGATCTTTGAATCCAAGATTTGTAATAATACCACTAGATATACGCCCATTAAATGCCGATTTAATTTCATGCCATTCTAAATTTGCTTCGCATCGTTTTTCCATTAATTTTGATAACTTTTTCCTAAATGTTCGTTGATAATACTTTAAAATACTAAGATTAGATTCAACTCTAGCAAAATTCCCAATAGCATCATTATATTTATTTTTAATCGATCTATTCAAAACGCAAATAATATTTTTCAAATAAGTAATATATTTTAAAAATTCCTCTTTAGTTTTGATTAATCTACTCACCCTTTCCATAGTCTTAACGGCTTCAGCCGACAAACTATCTAAACGGGTGGTTGCTGTACCGCTCATTTTTTTTCTCTGCCTTTTTCACGGATTTTTGCTGTTTTTTTATGGTTTTTTTTCTTTTATGTCTGAAAAATATATTTTCATTTGAAAAATTGGAAACTCAAAAATCAGCCCAAACATTTTTTTTTTTAAACAGGTAGAAAATAAAATCTGCTTACCTCGATTCTGCTCTATGCACAAACACAACCTCAAGTAGAATACCTACGCAATCTATTTCTTATATACCAATTCGGATCGCAATTACACGTGCCCCAAAATTTTTGTTAATTTGCAATAATTCAATTCAGATTATAATAGTAGACAAAGTTGCATCCTAACAATCTAGATTTTTGCATGTACATCATTAATATTAAAACAATGTATCATTCGATAAAATTAAGAGGACGAATAAATGGTCCAGTTGGTCAATGTATCCGCGGAGATAAATAAACGCCGACGAAGCTCAATTAGCATACCGACTCAATTAGCATACCGATAAGCGTTTACTTAGAGAGTACGCCTAATAAATAATTATTATATTTATAAGATTATCTTATCTAAGGAATGTGCGATGCAGGTCCACGCGCTAGGATGCAAAATGCTAAATAAGCAATATCTAACAAAGTAATATGAATACAGTATGGACCTTTGGAAATAAACCTATCTATTAAATATGTAATTGATTCACACCAATTAATTGATATATGTAATTCTTAATATGGATATTCGTTTGGTGAAAATGAATAACTTCAAACAAATTTCAATTGATATTTCACATGAATTATATGTATTTACATTTTCATATAAAATAAAGGGGAAGAAGGATTGACAGTAAAATATTCTGTCCCAAAATTTAAACATTTTGTCCTTGACAATCAGCGATTTCAGAGTATAAATTCCGTTCAATTCATCTTGAAAAACTAGTATAATTATTGGAGTTACCAGCTACGAACGTGCACGTGAATAAGAAAAAAACTTTAACATGAATATTCCTTGTACTATTGTTGTTTTCTCTACTGATCGGGACAATTTTACTCCCCGAATGTTAGAGGTGGTGTGCAAGCAGATTTTTCAGTAAGTTTTTTTCCTCCCTAATCATTTTTATTTTTTTTTAAACTACCTTCATTTGTTCAAAGATATGGAGCCCCCAAAGTCACTCTTTATGATGATAAGGTAACAATAAAACTATCATATAGTCCAAAAGTAAAAACGATGAAAAAAAAATTTGGTAATTTACCTGTGAAATACCTGAAAACACGATTGGAGGATGACAAAGATCTGGGGTTATTGGAAGATGTCATAAGAAGATACAAGTACAATATTGTCGACGAAGAGGATATCGAGAGTGCTCAAGTAACACAAGCATGTATATCAACACCACCACCACCTTCACAAACACCCCCATTACAATCAGATGGGGTGATATTGAAGAGAGCCTTGAGGGAAGCAGGAGTTCCCATTACCCAAAGTACACCTCATGTGAATAATGGGCTTAATGAGGAGGATTCGAGACAAAGAAGAGCAGCCAAAAGACAACTTTTTGAAATTAATTCACAATTATTAGCGGGGGAGGAGGAAACAATACCACCCCTATCACAACAACCACCCTCATCACAACCGTCGAAAAGAAGAAGAAGGGAAATGCCAAGAATCGAGATTGATGATCATGATTTCATTTGAAAAAAACGTTAACCATTTGGGACTTTGAAGTAATAAAAGAATCATTATTAAATTATTGGTGTTTTATTGTAACCTTTAAGATACATTGTCATTTGATATCCATTGATTATGTGTATCGTCAAATCCAACCCATTTAACTAGGCTTTTTCCACCTTTACGTTTCAAAACTTTTTCAACCAAATAAATATCTGGATATTTCACTTTTTGCATTTGCTCCTCATAAAATCCTCCCTTGATTTCTTTATCATTGATATCCTTCAAAATATATGTTGTGGGTGTGCTCAATACTTTTTTTTTAATAATAAAGATTTCAGGAGACCAATTCATATTATATTTTTTATCAAAGACACCCCGCGCTGTGGAAATTCTTACATGATCACCTTTTATGAATTTACATTTTCGTATTGGTGACTTTGGATTACTATAAATTCCACGTAGAGAATCTTCATTTGTTTCTTTTACATCGATCGGTTTCATTCCGATTGTGCGGTGCACAGAATTATTATAGTTTTTAACCACTTCAGCTAAAATACCACCTATCCATTTGTGGGTATTTTGAAAGGAAAATTGAGGATACATTTTTCCTTTAATTGTTCGAATTACACGTTCAACAATTGCTGCTTTTTTATCACTGTAGGTGGAATAATGATTAATAGAATATTTTTCCATTAGCTTTTTGAAAGTAACATTATAAAATTCTGTACCCTTGTCTGTTTGTAAATTTTTCAAACTGTTGTTTTTTTTCGATTTCAACATCTTCAACAAAATAGTTTCCATAGCAGTAGACACATTTTTCCCTGATTTATCCTTGAGCGGTTCAGTCCAAACGTATTTAGAGAAACAATTGATGACAATTAGAATATACTTGAAACCGTTATTTTCTTTGGCATATGGTTGCATATCTATCAGATCAGCTTGGCATAAGTCCCACAAGCCACGTACAATTGTTTTACGACGTTTAAAATTTATTCGGGCCTGCTTATACAGCTCGGTGACAATTTGCCACTTCTTCTCGGTTCTCGATGTCATCGTTATACTATCAAACCAGCCTCGTACAATTCTTCAACAATTGAAGTGATTTCATTTATAACACCACTGTTTCCAGCTTCATGTGATGCCAATAATAATTTCAATCGTTCAACTAATTCATTAGGATCATTCCAAAACATATAGGCTGTGTTTTTATGTAATCTCAAATTGATAGAACCCCCCTTTTTTTTTATTAACGGTGCAACAATTTTTTTATATTTAACAGTATTGTTACCATCTATCTGATTGCTTGGGTGATAATAACATTTATATGCGTTTGTTTTAGTAATTATATCATGGTAATTTTGCAAGTCTTCCTCAGAATATTTCTTAGGTTTTCGTTTAAATATTAATTCGTATAAACCTCTAGTACCTCGATACCTTTTATTTTTTACCATAACATCTCCATTATCAATTATTTGCATTCGTGAATTACCAATCGAGAATTTTTCCGTTTCTGGATCAAAACGAACACCATATTTTCGATCGAATTTTGAAGGATTTTCATTCAGACTCATAATATATTTCCTCGCAATGGGTGGATATTGATCTAGGTAATCGATAAACGAAGTATTATTAGCGGCCTCCTTGGTCCTGTCTTTACTGCTGCCTGCTGTCGTTTCCCCAATGGGTGTGAGCGGTGATAAAGACGATTGAGGCATCACCCATTTTAAGTCTTCTTCTTCTAATTCTTCTTCATGATTGCCATTCTTTTCGTCTTCCTCATGTTTCAAATTTTTTTTTATTTCCTTCAATTGTTTCGTTATTGGAGAAAATGCATTTTCTTTGACTCTCTCTCCATACTTGAGTAATTTTAATTTATCTTTAATATTTTTACGTTTTTGAATCAAAAGTCGTTTCAATCTCTTATTGTAAGTGTTCATTTCGGTCACCGTTATCAACGTTCTGCTTGTCAACACCTGTTGTTGAACTGGCAAACTAACATAAGCAGTAATAGAGTTTAGGTATTTATATTGATGAATTCGTCAAAACCTTTTCTATATCGACCTCCATTTAGTTCATTATCCTTAAAGATTGAAACGAAACTAAATGGTTCCCCCGACCAGCACATTGAACATATATTTTTAAATGTATCAAAGGAAAAATTCATCGAACCAATATGATCTGTATAGACATGTTTTAGATTCATTTCATCTTGTTTGAAAAGAATAATAACATTAGCATTTTCTCGTATTAGATTTTTTGGTATTCTAGCGTAACTTTGTGCTAAATAGAAACAATCCACATGATTATGTCTTCCCATACTGAAGAACTCACGCATTACATCTTGTTTGTTGCAGATGACATCATCGAAAATGAATAGAGAATTAGGTTTGGCTCTATTAGGTGGATCTATATTTTCAGCTGTCGTGAAAGTGTTGAAAGTTATTCCTTTTATTGGTTTTAATAATTGCTCGAGGTACTGGTATTTCGGTTGATGTACCGATTTTGAGTATAAGTTAATATTCTCAAATTTCAATCCATGTGGATGTTCAATGAGTGTAATCATAACATTAGTTTTCCCACAATTTGAAGGTCCTACTATAAGACATCTAATAGTAGCGGGAAATAAATCACCATGTTTCGAATGTTGATGATAAGCACCTGCAGTCTGCAACACATCATTATTCTGAACTTTTAGATGAACTTTTTGTTGATGAACTTTCATATTGAACAATATTTCAAATAAAAATGACTAACATAACTAAAACTATATCATTTATAGCTTTTCTTTATAAAGCGAAGGTTGTGTATGTGTGTGTGTATATATATATATATATATATTTTGGTTAAAATATGAAATTTTATACGGGTGGTGGACTTGTTAACAACCTTATAAATTCCCTGCCATTTGAATTACATATACCTGGGTACAATTATTGTGGTCCTGGAACACGTCTATCGAAACGTTTAATGTCAGGATCCAAACCTATAAATAAATTGGATGAGGCATGCATGGAACATGATATTAAATATTCGAAAGAGAAGGATTTAAAACACCGCCATAAAGCAGATGAAATTTTAGCTACTAAAGCTATGGAAAGATATCATTCTTCTGATGCTTCGCTTACTGAAAAGATGGCTGCATTAGGTGTTAGCGGTATAATGCGAAGCAAAGTTAAATTAGGGATGGGAATTGGTAATAAGAGACAACAAAGAAATGTTTTACGAAAACTCCTAAAGAATTTGTTGCTCATCAGAAAAAAGTGCAATGAAATCATTCTAAGTGTAGAAGAAGAAAATTCAGGGGAAAAGGCAATAAAACTGTTAAAACCAAGAATTTTAAAATCCAAACCTACTCAACCTTCACAACAACAACAAAATCAAATTCCTACTCCTGCGATGATTAAAATTATGACATCAAATAGGACTGCTGCTGCTGATGCTGCTCCTGCTGTCGCTGATACCATCAATAAAAAGAAAAATCGAAAACCAATTTTGAGGGTGAAAAAGCGTAAAAGCGTCTATAGCAACGATGAGATTGAAAGTAAAAGATTGAAAATAAATACTGACAATGACAAGATAGATTATGAAGAAATACCTTATATAAAACGAAAAAGAACCACAGATGAAGATCAGGACGAGAATGGGGGTGCTAAACGAACAAGAATTTTACCTATAAATATGTGAGCTTTACATAATTGGGGTGCAGTCCTGCTCAACTTTGAGTGTGTATATATGGTGTAAAAAGAATGAGCATGAAGAAAAAGAAGATTAAACGTGTTTCTTTCAATAAAGTGGTGAAAGAAATAAAAAAACATATAATAAGAAAAAAACCTAAGGATCTATTTTCACGGGTATTTTTGGCAAAGAAATTAGCCAATAAATTCAAATCCAAAATAAAGTCAACAAAAGTGATAAGGTTACCTAAAAAAGGAGGTATTTTACCATTAATTCCGATTTTTGCGGGATTGAGTGCTTTAGGTGCACTAGGTGGGGGAACTGCAAAAATTATTGATTCAATTAATGCTGCTAAACAGGCCAAACAACAATTCGAAGAGGCAAATCGACACAATAAAACTATGGAAGCTATTGCTATGGGAAAAGGAATGTGCTTGAGAAAATACAAAAAAGGGTTTGGACTTTTTCTACGAGACAGTGAAGCAGATCGTTACAATTAACAAAAAAAGAGAGAGAGAGAGATGAAACTTCCAAAGCGAGCACTAACAGATCGGGATATTAGCAATTTGGTTACAGAATTAAAAATTGCTAATTTTCGTGGATGCTTTATGAAAGATGAGATGCCTAAACGTATTCGAAAAAATGAATGCGGAATTGTGAATTTAGACAACTCTGATGGGCCGGGCACACATTGGGTCAGCTATCGCAAAAAGGGGGATAACATTTCATATTTTGATAGTTATGGAAATCTACCTCCACCTCTTGAAGTTTGTAAATATTTTAAATCTGGTTGTAAACATCATTGTACGCATAAGAAACAATTGAATATTTTCTATAATTATAAAACATATCAAAAAAAAACATCGTATAATTGTGGACACTTATGTATAAAATTTTTATTAAATAAATTATCATTCAAATGAAAAATATGGTCAGTGTTATGCAAGCATCATCATCATGTCCTACACGTTCACGTTAAACGACAAGTCGTCAGAATTGAAAGCCACTATATATCCACCAATTGTGTTAAGTGAATCTCATGACTATGTTATCGGATTAATAAACTTTGTCAGTTACAATAGCATTCCCAATGTCGATGAAACAAATAATCGTTTCCATTTTGGTGTAAACAACATAATCATTCTTCCACCTGGTTGCTATGAAATAAGTGATATAAATCACTATCTACAAAAATATATAGTTGATAACTATGAAAATAATCCATTGAAAGGTCAAACAGATAGACCAGCCATAAATATTTCGTTGAATCGAACCACCCTGAGATCGGAAGTGAAATGCACGGAACCTATTGATTTTCAACAGAATTGTAGTATAGCACAAGTTTTGGGATTTACACCGCAAATATTAGCTGCTAATAAAAAACATATTTCCAACAAGCCTATCAATATTTTCAGAGTGAATGCGATCAATATTGAATGTAATTTAGTGCAAAACTCATATTCTAATGATGAAAAAAAACATATTTTGCACGTCTTCTATCCAAAAAATGCACCAGGCACCAAGATAGTTGAAAACCCCTCTAATGTTATCTATTTACCGATAAATACGAAATTTATCAATGAAATTGCTATAAAACTAACAGACCAAGAGGGTAACTTGGTCAATTTCAACGGACAAGTGGTAACAGTAAGATTACATGTGAAAAAAATCTACAACAAGTGAACTAAGAGCGATCATGAGATATTATAACGTTTTCTCAAGCAACCAACAACAACAACAACAATCTAATGGTATGAAAAATAATAAAAAAGGGGCTGAAAGAAATATATTGTTCAGTACTACAAAAACCAGTGTACCGTTAACAGCGACAAATAAATTATTTTTAAGGTCCTTGGGTTTTAAAGTGAAGACAAAATGAGTTTCCTAAATTTAAATGTAGCTGAAAATGTTCTAATTGATGAATCTATTGCGAATTTTGAATATCATACTCATCAACCGTATGCTTCAACGACATATAAGTGCAGTGATGAAATAAGAATACCCATCCAAACGCAAGATCTATACACTTTACCATCATATAGTTACATTTATATTGAGGGGAAATTATTAAAAAATAGTGATGATGTTAAACATCCACCTACTGAAACTACACATATAAAATTTATAAAAAATGGAATTTCATTTCTTTTCGATGAAATTCGTTATGAAATAGGAGGCACTGTGATTGATCAAACACGGAATTTGGGAATAACTAGCACATTGAAGAGTTACTTATCCTACACGAAGAATCAATTTGATCGTTTGCAAAATGCTGGATTGGCATTAGATGGACTACCTGATATCCTTGATCAAAAAGGTAATTTTACCGTTTGTATACCTCTTAAATTGTGGCTGGGATTTGCAGAGGATTTCCAAAAGGTTATTATGAATGTTCGTCAAGAATTGGTATTGATTAGGAGCAGCAATGATTTGAACGCGATTATTAATCAACCAGTAACAGGAACTGAAAAACCCTTTGTGGAAATCAACAAAATTTATTGGAAAGTGCCACATCTTAAAGTGGCCGATGTGCAAAAATTAAGATTATTGAAATATGTTGAGGAGAGCAGAGATTTATCCATTTCATTTAGAAATTGGGAAATTCAACAATTACCCACTCTTCAAGAGACTACCCATCACACCTGGACTGTTAAATCAAGCAGCTTGATGGAAAAACCCCGAATTGTTATTTTTGCCTTCCAAACGGATCGTAAAAATAGCTTAAACAGAGATTCGGCATTATTTGATCATTGCAATCTAAGGAATATTAAATTATTCCTGAATGCAGACGCATATCCGTATGATAACCTTAACCTTGATTGGGACAAGAATCAATGGTCGTTATTATATGAAATGTATGCGCATTTTCAAAGAGCGTACTATTATAAAAACGAAGCTGAACCAGCGTTTACACCCAGTTCATTTAAACATACAGCACCAATAGCTGTCATAGATTGTACTCATCAGAGTGAGACAATAAAGAACGGTGCAGTCGATATCAGACTTGAAATTGAAACAGCAAAACCGGTACCAAACAAAACAAGTGCTTATTGTTTAATTCTTCACGACCGAAACGTGATATATAATCCATTAAGTGGGACTGTAAGGATTATCTAGAGCTCATACGACGGCACAAAATGGCATTTATTGTGGATTTCCAAGGGTTCCACTACAAAGATAGTGAATTTTACATCAGGGAACTTTCAATTCTAAATATTAACACTTGTGAAAGGAAACATTATTTTATAAGAACACCAGTGCAATTTCATCTACTATCTGAGCATTTCAAATGGCAGATAGATTACACAACAAACAACATCCATGGTTTGGATTGGACGACCAACTATGATTACTATATACCTGTAGAAATGCTAATTTCTGTTTTGAAGAGCCACCTACTACCTGATGCACAAAGCTTAATTTACGTAAAAGGATTGCCGAAAGTAAGGATTCTAAGAACACTATTACATAAAGACTCCGATCGATGTATCATCCTAGAGATGTCTGACTGCCCCAAGCTAAAACTCTTAAAAGAAGCATCCACAACAAGTTATCATTGTAGGTTACATGTAAAGAATGAACTCATATGTGCACTCGAAAATGTTAATTTACTATACGATTGGCTTGTCAATAAAAAACAAATATTATAATTGTCTTGTTTTATTTCCTCCCAGAATTCTAGTTCAATTTCACTTATTTTAACATGTAATTTCCCATAAGGATATCTAAGGTTTATAGTAGCTAAAATTGTTCCTTTCAAAGTTTTTCCAAGTCCAACATAAAGAATTTTCAAAAATATATTTTTTTTTCACAATTCTCACAAAATTAATCATCGTTTTATTCGATTTGAAATCCGAACTTTACGAAATTTTTCAAAGTCCGAAATTTTCGAAATTTTTTTTAGTCCGAAAAAAATTTTTTTTACTTCTCTCGCAAAATTAACCTACGAAATTTTTCTAAGTCCGAACTTTACGAAATTTTTCTAAGTCCGAAATTCTCGAAATTTTTCTAAGTCCGAAAAAAAATTTTTTTCACTTCTCTCGCAAAATTAACCTGCGCAAGCCTGGCTAGGCCTGATCTACCAGCCCAAGGTCACCTGCAATGACGTCACACGTTTACTACATTAATTTTTGGTTGCCTACCCACTTGGGTTAGGTTCCATTTGGGTGACCTTGAAGTGTACCAGGAACTACCATGGTTTTGGTGGCCTTGAAATGTCCTAGGACCCCGGTAGTTTACCTACTACTCATGCCGTTAAGGAGAACAGATTGCCAATCAATTCGTCCAAATGTCTGTATTTTTATATCTATGTATGTATTTATCTATTATGGCCGAGAATAATCACAGAAGATTTCATTCGACTCACAGATGAAGAATTCTAGGTCCAAATTGATTCTTTCTAGCGATCCGGAATTTTGTTTTCTCAATAACTCAAAAAATTCTGATCTGCGAGTTAAAGCACGGTAGTTGCTGAATAGTAAAGACACGAAGACTCCTGTAAAATTTTGTGAGGATCACATGACTGGAAAATTTGAAAAAAAAATATTTAAAAAAATTCTATATCCCAGAAATTATCCGTCAGTTATCGTCGAAATTCTAGGACATCCTTCAGAACCTTATTTAACAGTAGAGTTCTAGATTTGAAGTCGATCGCATCTATATTCGTGAAGATATTGCCGAAATATCGAAATATTCTAACGTTTAATGATTTTCACGTACCTGGAGAGAATTTAATGAATTAGATAGGGCGAAGTCAACGAATACCTAGTGGGAACTGGTTTATCTTATTTATGATATCAAGCATATTCTACAGCCAAGTTCTCGTTTTGAACTTGGTCAAATAATATGTAACATGATAATATTTTCCTGAAATTACAAATTTGAAAATAAGGTATCTAGGGTCGATAATAACATTCGTTCAACTCACCAGATTCACATTAATTATTTACTGCTTCTCTGAACTAGTGAAACAGATTAGTCTTCTTGACAAGTTGGCACCAGGATCGACTTCTGTAGACGAAATTATTGATCTTTCTCAATTTTTTCCTTTTCTATTGGATTAATAAATTTTAGAACCGGATAACGGACGAAATTAATTCAATATTTTCGTAAATTTTCGCATATTGTTAGATATTAAAAAAAAATGGGTTCAAGCCTTTTGGACAGGAGCTTTGGCGCGCTGTCCAAATTTATACCCAGAGCTGTCACCCATCCAGATACCGAACTCGCCTAAAGCTGATTAGCTCCAGAAAAAATGCAGAATACTTTGTATGAGAATTTAACAAAATGAGAAAGTGATAGTATTTCTCATGAGAAAGACTTTTTTGCATAGCTAACTATTTCCCACTCATTGTTTGTAAATTGCGAGACTGGTTCCAGAATCAATATGTTCATTGTTTGATACTTGGTGATTAATATTTAAAGACATAAACTTAATTTATGTTGTGTCTCTGTCATTCTTACATACCGTAATAATCTGATACAAAAATGCTATGCGATATAGGTACAATAGGTATATGTCCATTGAGGTTAGACCATAGAATTATTATTATATTATTATGTTGAACACCTTCCCCTCAAAGGTTTAAACGCCCAGGAGTTTTAAAATTGTTCCACAACGGATTATATTGCTGTTTTATTTCTAGTCATTATCTCGGGTTCACTTAGAACATTACTAAAATTTGTCTTGTTCGAACTATTTCTACTCTTGTTTTCCTTACAATCATTTGGTGATAATTGGTTTGGGTCTAATTCAGTTTCTAATGTATATTCATTACTAGTAAATCTGGTAAATGACAATTCTATCTGTTGAGTATTACGTCATAATAATTGACCATTTACTTGCTTTTTCACCCGATAAGAACTAGGTTCTTTTGCCTTTCCCAAGACAATAACCTTTTCCCAGAGTGTAGTATTTGATGTTTTTATTACAACTTGATCCTCTTTCTTAAACTAAATATTTTTTTGAATTTGAGGTTGTAGCTTATTATTGGTGAAAGATCTCCGAGGTGTATACTTTGTAAGATTTGTACTAGTGATTCTACTAATCAGAGCCGTGTTATTGTAATTCATTACAAGGTCTCTAAAATCTAAATTTCCCTCAATAAGTCCTGGGATTGTGATAAACCATAAGGTAATACCAAATATCTATAAATACCAAATGGTGTCACACAGAAGAATTTGTAAGATGACCTGTGTAACTTCAAATCCTTAGATGAGTTAGATTTACGAACTAAAATCTGTGTTTATATTTCATTATATTTTCCTCTAGGAATTATGCTAATGTTCACACCTGTATCTAATTCAACATTGAAATTATTACGTTCATCATTGAATAAGTTCATCCCATGCTTTCCTACGCCTAATAATATATATAATAATATCTAGTTCATCAGAACTACCTTCATCTTTCTCGACATTCTTAACATTTTTAACATTACAAGATATAGTAATATGATTTAACATACCGCACTTCCTACACTTTTTACGAAGTGCGGGGCATTCACGTGCACCATGTGTCGACTGAGATCGCCTTCATTTGCATTTTCCTTCTTCTGACCTTCTTGTCTACACTTGAAATTTTTCGTTTGTTTATTATACTTCCCTGCAGCTTTAATGTCCTCAATTCGCTCTGGAACTGCAAGTTCCGTTGCTTGCTCTGCTCGCTGGTTCTGCAAAATTCAATTGCTTTCTCCACTGTCAATTTTGGAACTCTCAGTAATGCCTCTCTGGTTACAGGATGATCTTATTATAACTATTTTGTCTTTCAGTGCTTTATCTTCTGCAGTTTGATTTGAGTCGGTTTCATTATAATTACATGTTCGTACTAGATACTTGCATTCAGTAAGGAAATGTTCACATTGTTCATTTTCTTTTTGCACCTTTTTCAAGTAATTATACCTTTCAAAGCACTCATTAACTCTTGGGTTGACATATTTCTCAATAGACTTCATAGTATATTCATCTTTGTTCAGTTCTATCTCTGGGATCACGAATGTGGACATAATTCTTGCAGCTTCTGTACCAATAATGTTTCTGAGTATGGACTTTATTGGATCCTGAACTTCGTGCTGTTCGACCGCTTTTAAATAATAATCTATGAAGTGTGAAGGATGTTTTCAAAATTTTCCGTGGCAGCATATTGTCAGTTATAATATCACAAGAGCATAGACAATATTCGATTATTTACCGATTCACGTGACGTTTTCGCGAAACATCACGAGAGCGTAGCTCGAGTGATGTTTCGCGAAATACGTCTAGTGAAGAGGTGAATAATCGAAACATATTGTCTTTGCTCGAGTTGGTATTCGTTACGATTATATAAAGAGTAATATTTTAATTCTTTTATTGATTAATATTAATATTGAAAGTACAATTATTATAATACATATTTGATGTATTGTTATTTTCGGAATTTGTAGTGTTGGTACTATTGCTGACACTGGATGTGGAAGGATTAGGTATGTTTCTCATTTTCTCAATTATTTGTCTATGGTGTTCTGCAGTGAGTTTCAAATACGGTTTCAGAGATTCCGATGACGAGTGGCCTGTTATTTTGGTAATTTCTTGCAAGTTTGCCCCTGAGTGTGAGAAGATACTCACAGCAGAGGAGCGATTCGAATGATTCGTAATTTTCCTTTTTTTCGTATCTAGTCCGATACTTTCAGCTGCTGTACGTGTCCATTTACTCAACTGATTTAAACCTACAGGGCAATTTTTATACCATTTTCCTGTTTTCTGCCAATCAATATTAGGTGTTAAAAAAAGACGATTGGTTGTGATATTTGGAGTCCTTTTGCTCAATAATTTATCCAAGAGACGTACTGGACACTGATTCGTGGACTCTTTATTCGTTACCAACCACTTAGAATTTGTGGTACGTTGTTCACCACCTTGTGCTGTTTTTGAAAATAATGGATTGTATTCGATTCGTCCCGTATTTTGACCGTAATTGTCGAATTCCTTTTTGAAATAGTCAGTTGAGCAAAAGGCTGCTTCATTACCACGCCATGCCAATTCCACAGCACAAATTTGATAAAATTTTTTTTGCAAACCATCTGGTGTATTTTCATCGAAACATGAAATAATTTTGAGTATTTCATTCTTATTAAGAGCGGCTGAGCTCTCTTTTTTCCTGTCGGGGATTGCTTGTAATTTTTTCCTCTTGGCTGTACGGGCCTTTCTCGCATTTTCGAAAATTGTACCTTTAAATGGATTTATTTCTCTGTTGAAGTCTTCATGAAACTTTTTCTGTAAGAGTTTAGCAGAAATATTCCAAATGGTTTTAACTGTACTTTCTTTATATTCTTTTCCATCTGCACGTTTCATATTGAATGCCCAATCTTTCAAAATATTCGCTACTTCATCATTTGAAATATCAGCACGAAGTTTGTAATTTCGATGTTCACAAAACACCGTGAACTGTTTCCAAACATAATTATGTGTCTTCGTGGTATTTTCTGGTGTTAAATTAACAATTTCTTGGTCAATTTCACCACTTGAACTCAAACCAAAACGATGCATCTTCAAAAATGCACTGACATTTCATTGACATTTATCGTCACTATGGAAATTATTCCAATATGGCTGGAGGCGAATCACCAAAACGATTATATACCGTCGTCAAGCGGTATATTCAGTTATCTATACGACGTTACTAAGGGAAATTCAGGAATTCTATTGGTTCATTATAATATGAGTTATATAATCCCTATAAATCGAAATCTGGGGGTCGGCCCCGTGTATCCAGCCATGTTAGGTTATATAGGAATATTTGAATCTTGAAATCGATATTTATTTCATACCAAGTTATGTTATATTTCATAATCTACAAAAAATCTACAAAACTGATTTATTTATCATGGCACATGTCAGACATGATGACACTAACTTGAACATATAGAATATAGACATACGATCACAGAACAGTAATAATAAAGATCTATGCAAACACGTTATGATTACATCCTTCTATAGCTTGTATCCTTTTTTTGACGTTTGTCAAAAATCAAACAAACTGTTGATTATTTGTTTGGTCGAATATAAAAAGAGTGGACCAATACACTGAGATCGTAGGAATATTTCGATATTTCCGTGATATCTTCACCAATATAGATCCGATCGAATTCAAATTCAGAACTTTAATGAGAAATAAGGTTTCGAAGGCTGTCGCAGAATTTCAACGATATCTGACTGATAGTTCCTGAGATCCAGAATTTTTTTTAATATATTTTTTTTAATTTTCCAGTAGCGTGATCCTCACATAATTTTGCATATGTTTTAGTGTCAGTATTTTTCACCTAACTGCCGCATTTTAATTCGATCAGATCTGTATTCTTCGAGTAATTGGCAAAACAAAATTTCAGATGGCTATAACTCTGAAACCACACGGTGAATGTTACTCATTAACGAACTTAGCCTGCGCATTTGAACTCCAAACCTACTCTGAAAATTTCAACTCTCTAGCTTATTGCGTTCGAGCGTAATCGTGCCTACGGCAGAACGGATGCCTTTTTTCGCATTTGACATTTGGGCAAATTGATAAGCATTCTGTTCACAGAACAGCGCGCCAAAAAATACTTCTATAGGTATGTGACATATTTGGCAAAACGGCAAATCATAGTTCCTCATGGCACAACCGTACGATTCGAATGATTTGTGTATAGGAATAATTCTCAGAATATAACGAGTGATTTTTTAACAACTTTCTTTTTGTCAACCCTGTTTTTTACAGCTGACGGGGGTTTCGTGCCTTGTGTGACTGTCAAACATGTTCAGTGTGGTCTATAACTTAACTATGAATCGACTTACAAACGAACAACGCTTGCAAATTATTGAATTTTATTATCAAAATTTATGCTCGGTTAAAAAAGTGTATTGTGCATTTCTTCCATTTTATGGTCAGATTGGTGGACCTTCTCAGGCGGCTATTTGGAATCTTGTGACTAAATTTCGCACCAAATGTACATTATTGGATATTAAACCACCAACACGCATACGTAGAGTGCGGACAGAGGAAAATATCGCAGCTGTATCCGCCAGTGTTGGTGATGACAGTGAATTGTCGATTCGGTACCATTCGCAGCAATTGGGCCTTTGTTACTCATCTACGTGGAAAATTTTGCGGAAGGATTCAGCTGTGAAACCTTTTAAAATACAGCTGGGGCAAGAATTGAAGCAGCATGACCTACCACAACGGATAACTTTTAATGAATGAGCGCTGGCAAAGTTGGATGAAGATCCACTTTTTTATCGCTAAATTATGTCGCGGTCTAGATCGTGTGATTTAACGCCTCTGAATTATTTTTGTGGGGCTATGTTAAGGCTCATGTCTGTAGCGAGAAACCCGCAACGGTTGACGTACTGGAAGCCAATATTGAAGAATTTAATCGTGAGATACCGGCCAATATGTAGGAGAGAGCATGCCAAAATTGTACCCGGCGTATGGACCATTTGAAGCGCAGCTGCGGCCTACATTCACATGAAATTATCTTCAAATAAAGATTTCATACATTTTTCTTAATTATATGAGTTTTTTTCTCAAATCAAATCCGAAAGCTTCTAAAAAATCACCCGTTATTATTGAGAATATACCAGTGCTATACAGATGTTTTTTATCGCATTGCCAAATTTTACGATTGAACTGATTTGAGTCCTTATGACACCACTAACAAAGCTTACGACGCCATAAAGACAGCGCTTTTTATTTTTGTCTCAACAGTGAATGGTAAGTATTTGAGTCGAGACTAATCGTTTGAGACCATTCTCGGCCAAAAAGTGTACCAGTTTTTTTGGTCATTTTGTCGGATCTATATTGTTAGAAATATTGAGAAAATTAGTTTGTTTCCTAGAGCTGAGAATCTTTGGCCAGTTCAGTACCTGTATGGCTATAAAATTGGCTCTGGCTATAAAATTGAAGTCGTGCCAAAGCTCGTAGCGCCTCTTTTAAAGTCTAATATCTCAGCCTCTATTGAATCAAACGAATTGCGTTTGAGATCGAATTGTTGATAATTTAATCTGTTTTAAAAGTTGTTATAATGTCCCTTTAGGCTTCATAATATGTTAAAATCCAAAATTTAAATAATTCCAAAAATTTCATGGGTTTAAGACCATTATTCGGCTGCCTCGATTTTCTTCAACTTGTATAGTCAAAGCTCAGGGTCAATTTGTGGTAACTTTTATTGGTCTACGGTGAATGGTCTAACATAACACTAGAATTTACGAAGTTAAATATTCAATTATTTGAGACATTATTGAACCTCAGTATGTTGCAAATATTCGAAGCAATTCTCACTAAAGGACTGCTCAACGTGAAGCGATCAAATTATAAATAAATATTTGGACATCGAACAAATAGCATTACTTATACGAATCCATTTTGAGACCCTATTGGCAGAACGTTCCGGACTTATTGATTTATCAACAACGGTGTGAGCCATTCTTCAATATCACCCTTTATAATTCAGACAAACAGTTTATCAGGATTCACCATGTATATAACGATAATAAACGAGTTCGCTAAAACTGCTGTGTTTTTTTGGCGCTCTAGTTTCTCGGAACTGAGTGCTTATCAATTTGCCCAAATGTCTGTAATTTTCGAATTTTTCGATGAAAATGGTCTTGAACGATTTGGTTCGACTCACTGATCAAGAATCCGTGGTCGAAATTCATTCTGTCCGGCCGGTCCGGCCGGCCGGCCGTATGCACGATAACTCTCGAACGGAATGAGCTAGAGAGTTGAAATTTTCAGAATAGGTTTGGCAGATAAATATCTCGGCTAAGTTCGTTATTGGGCAAAATCGGACAGATGGTTTCGGAGTAACAAAAAAAAATTTTTTTTTTACAAAACAAATTCATAAAATTTTTTTCAATAAGCAGTTTTATCATAAGAATCCAATGATATCATTTTTAACTCTAACAAGCTAATACTTTCGGAGATATGATTTTTCAAAATTTCATTAAAAAATCGTATTTTTACGTTTTCACAGAATTATATAATTATTCTATGTATGAATTGTCATAATGTCAACTTATTTTCCTGAGATATGACATTGTCTTATTCCTTGCTAATAGTTGGTTCGAGAAACGTCAAAATCGACTTATATTAGAGAGACAAGGGTAAAAAACCATCAAATAAACCCCCATGTGGCGATTTAATGTCGAAAAGTGAATTTTAAGAATATATATCCCAGGCAAGTACTGACGTTTCATTCTAATACCGGAGATCGACAAGATCGTACGAGGAGCCCGATAGCCGGTGTGTCTACGCTGTCGGGTTTTCGGTTTCGGAACGAGAGAAGGCGAGACTTTTTGGCGCTCTAGTTCCTCGGAACTGAGTGCTTATCAATTTGCCCAAATGTCTGTAATTTTTATTTAAGATGCAGTTTCATCATTAAAATCCATCGATATCATTTTCAACTCCAACAAGCTAATACTTTCGGAAATATGATTTTTCTAAATTTCAATAATGAATCGTACGTACTTCTATGTTTTCACAGAATGCTATAATTATTCTATCTAAGCTTTTTTATATGATCTGTGTTCATACTCGTACATTTCATCCTGTTCTATAAGAAGGAGTCAAATTCATCTCAGCTATTTTAATTTGATTTCTTCCATGGTGTAGTTCTCATTCTCAGATTGCTCATTTAATCTTGATAATTAAACTGTTATTGGAATTTAATTTCCTTTATGATGCAGTTCTTTCATAAGAATACATTGATTTAATTCCCAACTCTGAGAAACCAATACTTGCGGAGATATAATTTGTCTGTTTGAACTAGAGCGCCAGAAAGCTCCTGTCCACAGGGCTTGAACCAATTTTATCTCTTTTGAATGGCATTCAAATATTTATCCATTCAGTTTTCATCATTAGTGAAGCATTGATAATAATATGGCGATACCAGTCATTTCAAATTTCAAACTAGTAAATTGCGGAAGATGTTTTTCACAGCAGAGGTGCTCGTTTCGGTATCCGCAAGGGTCCCTCGAAGCCCCAGATAACGGAAACTTACACCCAAAGAATCATTATAAATTATAGGAAAAAACTTTCAGATAATATAGTCGTCATAAATTTACCATTATCATACAGCATGTTTATTAGTTTTTCAGAGGGGCCATGGCGCTACTATATTGGGGCCCAATCGATAACCTTATTGGTTTGCGAACGTTGAAGGCGTTAAGTCTGTCATAAACTACCGAATCAGATTGTTGATAGTATCGCGTTCTCCCCAGAGGCAGATTTATGTTTGATATATTAATAACATCGTGTTAAATTTGAAGCGTTGAATTGCTGATAACCTATACTCCGTTCACTTTTAGAAAATCTCCCAGTTGGACATGAAAATTTGACACATTTCACCATGTATATTTTGAAAATGTTAGGTTATAGTCATTTTCCTGTCAGATAACTACGCAACGTTGTCCTCTCTTCTAAAAGTCATAGTAATTACATATTTTCACAATGTGAATTTACTTCGGAAAAATAATGAATTTAAGATAATATTATGTGAATTCAATAATTCCACAGTTGAAGAAAATTTGTCCTCTGTTGTTATGGAGATATTTCACGTATATAAACTGGTTGGAAGATTAAATTATGCTATTTTCTAGTATAGAAATCAAGAATCAAGTGTTGGAATTTTATTGAAAAATAATGGATAGAATAGTCCGATACTTTGTGATAGTTCATTTGAAAAAATAATAAAAGTACCTGAATAACCCAGCAGGAAAACTTCTGAACGAACAGACGTACCTATAGAATTCCCTACTTTTCTCAAAATACATTTAAATACCTTGTTGCACAACTTGAAATACACCAGTTTCAAAATGTAGTAGTAGTACGAAACCCGAGTCCTTCTTATACCTTAATGAAATATAATGATAGGAAACTAAGAAATTTAATTCGAGAATTCAACATGTCAGAATGAAGTTTTCCTCTTGCGGATTTCGGTTCTGTATAGTACTTCATGATACCTTGTCTCTGCTTCTTCAAAACTACTTTTGGCATTTTCAATTTAAAATCGAAGAGTTCTTTATTATTCGAAGATAATGGTCTGTGATAATATCTTGTCTAAAATTGAAGACTGTGTTATGGTTATGTTGATAGTAGAAATTGGCAACTAGGGAATCCAATTCCGCAAATGCTGGATCCCGCAAAGGCGGGACCCCGCAAAAATTCTGCGGGCACAACATTGCGGGATTTTCCGTGTGGGATCTGCGGGACTCAATATTAAATTTCCGTATTCGACAATGAAAGCGCAAACGTCCCAGAAAAAGCAAAAGTACTTTTTCGTCCGCTGTGGTCACTATGAATACGGCATGATACGGTTCAATACAAACATAAGTGCCTGTAAGAATAACTGTCAGTCACTGTGGTCACTATGAATATGGCATGATACTGTTCAATACAAACATAAGGGTATATGAGAGTAACGGTCATTTACTATTGTGAAATTATTTAAGAGGTCCGAAATTCATTAACGTATCTAGAGGTCGACGAAAAAATGAAAAAGGCACCTTGGTGAAAACTGTCTATTGTCTTGCCTACTTGGTATCCTCGGATAGCAATTTGCAGGCCCGACAATAATACACAGTTTTAGGTCATTGGTATATAAAACACCTCATATGCTACTACTAAAGTATGATTTTAATTGCATAAGACCTTTTTGCGCGTATGTTCTAGAGAAAATCGCGTTATAATTCCGCCCAAATGTCTGTAATTTTCAATTTTTTGCCGGAAATGATCTTAAACGATTAGGTTCGACTCGCCTATGAAGAATTTCAGGTCAAATTTGATTCTGTCTGGCCGGCCGTTGAGAAGATAACTTGAGAACGGAAAGAGCTAGCAAATTGTAATTTTCAGGGTAGGTGGCGCATCCCAGTATGATGGACAAGTTCGTTAATGGGCATAATCGGCCCAATGGTTTCCGAGTAATATTTTTTTTTTCAACCAATACAAATCCTATCAAATTGAAACTTGGTGAATAGTTGTATAATATAAACCTATGCACGTTTGTGAAATTTCGTGAGAATCGTATTACTAGAAAATTCAAAACAATTTATTAAGAAGTATTTCTTATGTCACGATAAGCTGAGAATGGAAAGAGATCGGCCGAACGGTTTTGGAGTTATACCCATCTGAAATTTGGTTGTTATTTCCTCAGTAACTGGGAAAATACAAAACCGATTAAATTCAAACATGGTTATTAGTTGTACAATGCCAATTCAAAAATACTTGCAAAATTTCGTGAGAATCGTATCCTTCGTATCACTAGAAATTTTTTATGAAATCATTGAAAATTATTGAAAAAACCCTATATATCAGTAACTATTTGTCCGACCACGCTGGAATTTCGCGAGAGCCTTCAGAACCTAACTCTACTGCCATGTTCCAAGTTTGAACACGATCGGATATTTATTGTTGGAGATTCGAACAGCCTTGTGTGAGTTCAGTAGATGGATGGGTGACCGTTGCCTCGATAACTCGAGTGAAAAAGGAGATAGGGACTTGCAATTTTCAGGGTATGTTGCGTATCTGAATGGGAGAGTTAAGTTCGTTTACGGGCATAATCGGTCCAACTGTGTCGGGGTTACATGCACCTGGAATATTATTTCCTCGATAACTGAAAAAATATAGACTCGATCGAATTACAGCTTCGTAACTAGTTGTAGAATACCTTAATTACAGTTATTATACAATACAGGAGAATTTACGAAAGAACATACGCATGCTTAATAGGTTGAGTACAAAAAGTATATATATTGTTAAAAATCCCGCATTTTTGCGGATCCGCGGTATTGATAACTTTGATCCCGCGTGTTTGCGGGATTGAGGTTTTGGTGCGGGATTGGATTCCCTATTGGCAACGTCTCGGCGAATTGTTTTGACCTTGACGATAATTCAGCAGTGCCAACCTGCCTCTGTTTTAGTTACAAAAACGTGATAGACCTAAATCATGGCCAACGGGGAGACTTTAAAAAAGTGAATGGAGTATAGTTACACGATATACATCCAATTGAAGAGAAAGTGTTAAGATCAACCATACAACAACCGCTTTGGGTATACCACAAGGGAGCATTTCTGGACCGATATTTTTGGCGCTCTAGTTCCTCGGAACAGAGTGCTTATCAATTTGCCCAAGTGTCTGTAATTTTGGAAATTTTGGCTCAAAATGGTCTCAAATGATTTGGTTCGACTCACTGATCAAGAATCCGAGTGCGAAATCGATTCTGTCCGGCCGGCCGACCGGCCGGAGGCACGATAACTCTCGAACGAAAGGAGTTAGCGGATTGAAAATTGCAAGGTGGTTTTGGAGCGTAAATATCTCGGACAAGTTCGTTAATGGGCGAAAACCATCAAGGGATTTCGGAGTTATGGCCGATTTTAGTAAAAATATTTTTTATGAATATTTCCGAAACCGATCACTCGATCTATCTGAAATTTAGCACCAAATTGTAGAACCATGACCTTTATACGCATGTGAAGTTTTGTATTGACCAGATTACCGCAAAGTGTCAAAAAAAAAATTTGAAAATGTGGTGCAGTTCTCATTCTCATAATTGCTCATTTAATCTTGATAAATAAACTATTATTTGAATTGAATTTCCTTTATGATGCAGATCATATGAATACATTGATATAATTCCCAACTCTGAGAAACCAATACCAGATATAATTTGTCTGTTTGAACTAGAGCGCCAGAAAGCTCCTGTCCACAGGGCTTGAACCAATTTTTCAAAATATACTTAAATGACTATACAGTGGGTGATGCCTCGGAAAATAGCAAGGTTACAACCGTAAAATATGCAGATGACACAAACCTACTTGTTATTAAAGATTTATATCCAGATTTGAAGGAATTTTGCGAAAGTAAGATGGCAAAAACTGACGAATGGTTCAAGAGTAACAATCTTCTTTCGATTAGAGAAAAAATCAAGGTTTTACCTTTCACCCCAAGTAATGCTGGCTTTAAAACAAATGATACCATAACTCTTTTTCAAGAAAGATACCAACTATTGGATAATACTACATTTTTGGGGGTACACATAAATAATCATCTTGATTGGAATGAACATGTAAGAAATCTTTGTGGAAAAATTTTGACAGTAATTTACGGATTCAGAATGACATCAAAATATGTCAGTCAACGCAACTTAAAAACCGTGAATCATGCAACAATAGAGGCCAAACTGGGATTTAGTATCATCTTTTATGGATCTGGAGATATAAAAACTTTATTTGTGTTGCAGAAGACGGCAGTAAGAATCCTTACTAACGTGAGATATTATCAATAATGCAGATATATTTTCAAGAACATGGGATTGTTTACCATATATGCCCTATACAAACAAGAATGTTTAATTTTCAAAAAAAAATAAACAAGTTAAGAGCGTTCCTGCTAATCGGGTCCTTCATGAATGGCTTCGTATAATAAATATACTTATGCATATATTTCACAAATCAAATAGACCCCAGGGGGTTCATTGATCTGCCGAGAAAGCAAGAGCAGACGCGTTTCTGGCTTCTTAGCCTTCATCAGTACCCTGTAGCTTTCCCAACAAATTCAACTAAACTGACCCGGGTTAAGCCTTTCAGAGCCGGCTTGGTCGATCATTATAATCGCCCACGCCACCTATGAAACGAAACACGGAAATCAGCCTCTCCCCACCAGTGAATATTTGAAGCGTGAAATCATATGCCACCATTCACTCGATATTAAATCAAGAACGAGTCCCGCAGAGCTCAGACAGTATCTTCTCAATGGCCATGAACGCTGTTTAGCGTTTTCAAAAATAATAATGAAAAATGGCGATACCGTTGTTAAAAAATCAACAAGTTAAGAGCGTTCCTGCTAATCGGGTCCTTCATGAATGGCTTCGTATAATAAATATACTTATGCATATATTTCACAAATCAAATAGACCCCAGGGGGGCCATTCATGAAGGACCCGATTAGCAGGATCGCTCTTAACTTGTTGATTTTTTAACAACGGTATCGCCATTTTTCATTATTATTTTTGAAAACGCTAAACAGCGTTCATGGCCATTGAGAAGATACTGTCTGAGCTCTGCGGGACTCGTTCTTGATTTAATATCGAGTGAATGGTGGCATATGATTTCACGCTTCAAATATTCACTGGTGGGGAGAGGCTGATTTCCGTGTTTCGTTTCATAGGTGGCGTGGGCGATTATAATGATCGACCAAGCCGGCTCTGAAAGGCTTAACCCGGGTCAGTTTAGTTGAATTTGTTGGGAAAGCTACAGGGTACTGATGAAGGCCAAGAAGCCAGAAACGCGTCTGCTCTTGCTTTCTCGGCAGATCAATGAACCCCCTGGGGTCTATTTGATTTGTGAAATATATGCATAAGTATATATTTATTATACGAAGCCATTCATGAAGGACCCGATTAGCAGGCACGCTCTTAACTTGTTGATTTTTTAACAACGGTATCGCCATTTTTCATTATTATTTTTGAAAACGCTAAACAGCGTTCATGGCCATTGAGAAGATACTGTCTGAGCTCTGCGGGACTCGTTCTTGATTTAATATCGAGTGAATGGTGGCATATGATTTCACGCTTCAAATATTCACTGGTGGGGAGAGGCTGATTTCCGTGTTTCGTTTCATAGGTGGCGTGGGCGATTATAATGATCGACCAAGCCGGCTCTGAAAGGCTTAACCCGGGTCAGTTTAGTTGAATTTGTTGGGAAAGCTACAGGGTACTGATGAAGGCCAAGAAGCCAGAAACGCGTCTGCTCTTGCTTTCTCGGCAGATCAATGAACCCCCTGGGGTCTATTTGATTTGTGAAATATATGCATAAGTATATTTATTATACGAAGCCATTCATGAAGGACCCGATTAGCAGGAACGCTCTTAACTTGTTGATTTTTTAACAACGGTATCGCCATTTTTCATTATTATTTTTGAAAACGCTAAACAGCGTTCATGGCCATTGAGAAGATACTGTCTGAGCTCTGCGGGACTCGTTCTTGATTTAATATCGAGTGAATGGTGGCATATGATTTCACGCTTCAAATATTCACTGGTTGGGAGAGGCTGATTTCCGTGTTTCGTTTCATAGGTGGCGTGGGCGATTATAATGATCGACCAAGCCGGCTCTGAAAGGCTTAACCCGGGTCAGTTTAGTTGAATTTGTTGGGAAAGCTACAGGGTACTGATGAAGGCCAAGAAGCCAGAAACGCGTCTGCTCTTGCTTTCTCGGCAGATCAATGAACCCCCTGGGGTCTATTTGATTTGTGAAATATATGCATACGTATATTTATTATACGAAGCCATTCATGAAGGACCCGATTAGCAGGAACGCTCTTAACTTGTTGATTTTTTAACAACGGTATCGCCATTTTTCATTATTATTTTTGAAAACGCTTAACAGCGTTCATGGCCATTGAGAAGATACTGTCTGAGCTCTGCGGGACTCGTTCTTGATTTAATATCGAGTGAATGGTGGCATATGATTTCACGCTTCAAATATTCACTGGTTGGGAGAGGCTGATTTCCGTGTTTCGTTTCATAGGTGGCGTGGGCGATTATAATGATCGACCAAGCCGGCTCTGAAAGGCTTAACCCGGGTCAGTTTAGTTGAATTTGTTGGGAAAGCTACAGGGTACTGATGAAGGCCAAGAAGCCAGAAACGCGTCTGCTCTTGCTTTCTCGGCAGATCAATGAACCCCCTGGGGTCTATTTGATTTGTGAAATATATGCATACGTATATTTATTATACGAAGCCATTCATGAAGGACCCGATTAGCAGGAACGCTCTTAACTTGTTGATTTTTTAACAACGGTATCGCCATTTTTCATTATTATTTTTGAAAACGCTTAACAGCGTTCATGGCCATTGAGAAGATACTGTCTGAGCTCTGCGGGACTCGTTCTTGATTTAATATCGAGTGAATGGTGGCATATGATTTCACGCTTCAAATATTCACTGGTGGGGAGAGGCTGATTTCCGTGTTTCGTTTCATAGGTGGCGTGGGCGATTATAATGATCGACCAAGCCGGCTCTAAAAGGCTTAACCCGGGTCAGTTTAGTTGAATTTGTTGGGAAAGCTACAGGGTACTGATGAAGGCCAAGAAGCCAGAAACGCGTCTGCTCTAGCTTTCTCGGCAGATCAATGAACCCCCTGGGGTCTATTTGATTTGTGAAATATATGCATAAGTATATTTATTATACGAAGCTATTCATGAAGGACCCGATTAGCAGGAACGCTCTTAACTTGTTGATTTTTTAACAACGGTATCGCCATTTTTCATTATTAAAATAAAAATATGTTGTCCATTCTCCTGTATTGGACACTCTTAATTCGAATTTACCATGGTAAATTCGAATTCAGTGTCCAATACAGGAGAATGGACAACATAATTTACCATGGTAAATTCGATTAAGCGTGTCCAATACAGAAGGATGGACAATAGAACATACGCGCAAAAGCTTCTGACTTCACGTCAGTGCTTGAACCAATTTTTTTTTTCGTGATTTTTTTTAAATTTTCTAGGGGTACGGTTCTTACAAAATTTTAAACACGTATTTATGTTGATTTTCTACTACTAGTTACCAAGCTTCAATTCGATCGAATATTTATTTTTTGAGTTATCAAGGAAATAATATTCCAGGTGGGTATAACTCGGAAACCGTAAGACCGATTATGCCCAAAAACGAACTCAACTGTCCCTTTCGGATACGCAACCTACCCTGAAAATTGCAAGTCCATATCTGCTTTCGTTCGAAAGTTATCGAGGCAACGGTCACCCATCTACTGAACTCACACAAGAATGCTCGAATCTCCAACAATATTCAACCGATCGTATTAAAACTTGAAACTTGGCAGTAAAGTTAGGTTATGAAGGCTCTTGCAAAATTTCAGCAATTTCAAACGAATAGTTACTGATATATAGAATTTTTATTTTATTTTCAATGATTTATTAAAAATTTTCTACAAATGCTATCCTCACCAAATTTCGCAAACATTTTCGAGTTGGCATTCTACAACTAATAACCATGTTTGAATTCAATCGGTTCAGTATTTTTTGACTTAATGAGGAACAAAAAACCACCAAATTTCAGAAAATTTCAGATGGCTATAACTCTAAAACCGTTTGGCCGATTATGCTCATAAACAAACTGAAATGTCGCGTTCTGGTGCACATCCTAACCTGAAAACTTCAAGCCGCTATCTCTTTCCGTTCTCAAGTTATCGTGACAACAAAAATATTTTTCAATAATTTTTTAAATATTTTCTAGCTATACGATTCGCATAAAATTTCACAAATGTGCTTAAGTTCATATTCTACAACTACTCACCAAGTTTCAATTCGATCGGATTTATATTGGTTGAAAACAAAATTATTACTCGGAAACCACTGGGCCGATTATGCCCATTAAGGAACTTGTCCGTCGTATTGGGATACGCCAGCCATCCTAAAAATTTCAAGTCGCTAGCTCTTTTCGTTCTCAAGTTATCGTGGCAACGGACGGCCGGACGGACAGAATCAAATTTGACCTCGAATTCTTCATTGGGGAGTCGAACTAAATCGTTTGAAATCAAACCAAGTATCGTTCCAGATGATCTATGTGAAATCAAATTTCAGTCTAGGAAACAACATAAATTCAAAAAGCTCAGTAAAACAGATCTCAAATAAAAACAATTAAATAGGTACTTATATCGACATCCCAGAAAGATACACTACACTTATCTGATAGACTCACCGTCAGAATAATAAAACCTTAAATGAACTTTCCCATGGAGAAAGTCCGTGTTGGAAAATAAAAATGTTTTTCGAACAGGGTAGTCCATACATCGATGTATTGTATTGAATGGTATAAACAGTTCTCCCAACAAGAAATCCCGAACAACCGATGTCAACAACCGAGGTCAAGCAAAAACATATATAATCACACATACTATTCTCGTGTTCATTGGCGTAACTTATAACACGGCAACTCATTATCTTCAACACTCGCTTATTAAATTCGAATATGCAACATTCAAGGAACCAATATCAGAACGGAAATTGACCGAGTTAGAGTTTTTCTTTATATGTATCATCTCTTTGAAATTCCGTCTGAACCAATTCGTCTCTCGGTCTAATATTTCTACATTATCAAAATCAAAGCTATGGCCCAAAGAAACAGCATGAGATGACAACGCTGTAGATTCCTTTTTATTATTACAGTCTCTCCTGTGTTGCGCGGACCTATCACCTAAATATTGCCCAGTTTGACCTACATAACAACCATCACAATCACCACAATTAATTTTATACACCACACCGGAACATTTCTGCTTTGGATCCCTACTCTTGACTCTAGAAAACAAAGAACGAACCGTCTTTTTATAATAAAAAATCACTCTATTAGCACCACGTTTCATAAATTTCCTCAGTTGTTCAGACAACCCACCAACATACAACAATCTACAAGGAACAACTTCACAACCATCCATGTTAGCCTCAGAACTTATTCGTTCAACTTCATTAGACGAGTGAAAAATTTTACTAATCAAATACCTAGGGTAACCATTCTTCAACAGAAACAGGGTTTGTTCCTTAAAATTCTTACAATGAAAGGATTCATGAGATAAATTAAGGATTTTGTGTTTGATCGACTTTATAATAGTCACTTTTTATATTCTGGAATGTGATGAATCAAAATGTAGTATTATCCCGGAAGAAACGGGCTTACGGTAAAGATCAGTTAGTACCCTGTTGTCTCTCTTTATTAACAGGACATCCAAAAAAGGAATCATGCTATTCGACTCCAATTCGTACGTAAATTTAAGATCCGTATCAAATGAATTAAAAAGGTCAAGGACGTAATCAACACTTGTCTCGGGAATACACGTAATAACATCATCAACATACACATAAACAAACGGTACATGAAAATCTACCCTAGATTCGGTTCCTTGACCGAAATTTGATTTCACATAAATCGTTTGAGACCATTTCCGTCAAAAAATTCGAAAGTTAAAGACATTTGGGCAAAACTATAACGCGATGTTCCCCAGAACATACGCGCAAAAATGCACACCTATTCCAGAAATACGAAAACCAGAAAAAAGTATTATGAAACAAGAAATATCAACTTCATATACCCCAAGCACAATTTAACAACAAGCCAGAAGCAAACTGAGTACAGATGCCTGAAAATTTACGACTTGTTAACATATAATACAACTGAAACCGATGATACAAAAATTTTCAAAAAGAAAATATATGAATTTCTAATTGATTTAGAACCTTGTAGTCTTGAAGATTATTTAAGATGATGGTTTGTGTAATGTATTTTTGACTTTGACACTATCTCATTTCATTTTCTTGTAACTGGTTTTGGATTAATGTTACTTTAAATAAAGAGCTATTATTATTATTATTATTATCGAATTCAAAGATCACTGCAGAGTAATCCTCTGGAAAATATATAGCAAGATATTCTGAAAGGCCTACTATTTTCTCATGGAAATTCGCCAATTTTGGTCCAGATATCAGTATTTTTGGAATATTTGGCCAAAAATGCTCTCCAACCGGGGGCAAATATATTTCTGTCCGTCCGACCGACCGTAAGCACGATATCTCAAATCATCAAATAACTCAAAATCGCAAACGAAATGAGTAATAGAATTATCTAGGGTAGTTTTATGGCATGAATATCTCCGATCTGTTATGACCGTATTAACTATTTTTCTAAATATTCCCAAAACTACTCTTCCGATCTATCTGAAAGTCAGCACCCACTTACATGTTAAAAAAAATTGTATTTATCGGACGACTAGGACAAAAAAAATAGTTAAAAAGCACTGACGTGAAGTCAGGAGCTTTTGCGCGCATGTTCCATTGTCCATTTACGCCTCATACAAAGTCGATAGAGCTAAAGAAAACAAAATATTATCCAATTTCTTCTTTTTATTTTACCGTGATACGATATTTACGAAATATCGCCAACATTAGCGTAACAACATTCTTCAAGTAATTACCAAATAATATACAAATCCTATCCAATTTAGATTTGGATATGATTTGTATATTCTGAGGTATTGAGGAGATAACAACATGGGTATAGTTCCGAAACTGTTTGGTCAATTAAGCCTATTAATGAACACAATTGTCCCAATGACAGAGTTGATGCAACCTACCATGTCGGTTTTAAGATCGAAACCCCTTAATTGATACTTCCCCCGTTTCTTCTTCCTTGCTATACTTTTTGATATAGAAGGAAGATTTTGAATTGTAAAAATACTACACTTGTTTAATAACTTCGTACTGGTTACAACAGTATAGGTTATAAGAAAAATGCAGTATGTTATTTGTTTGAAGTGATTTCCGCTTTTGATTACTTTCTCCTCATCTCCGTATATGTTATCTAATTACAGATAACATTTACGCAGTATTACTGCTGGGTACTTAGGATTCAGGCTCGTCTCATACAGCCGGAATGTTTTTTTGAATTCATATTATTAATTAGGAAAGCACGTAATTGCATACTATTTATCTATTCTGCTTACACGTTTCCATGCATTCATATAGAGCGAACTAGCACACACACAAGATTATGAATAATCTCGTTGCACTGCAAAGTGTCACAGAATATATCAAACCAAACCTAATATCTAACCGATATTTCTAGATTCTACTACACTGGACAGCAAATAAAAGCATATAAATCTCTACAAGACTACAAATATTATCAATATTGTTTTGTGCAGTTATAGGCTAAACTGATAAATCTGGAATCTTCTGTTGTTGTGGTAAGATTAGTACAATTACTTAGTTATTAAAGTGGGTAAAGCCCTGTGGACAGGATCTTTGGCGGTATTGTTCAAACTTTGACAATTCATCTCTGGAATTATTGGTTTCTCAGAGTTGTGAATGATATCAATGGATTCTTATAATAGAATTGCATCGTAAAAGAAACAGAATAAAAATTAAATAACGGATTTATCCGAGATATTCATTCCTCAAATCTACTCTGAAAATTATTTTATATCAATTGTAACTTAGCCAATATTCCGGTTTTGTTTTCACTGAAGATATTCTCAACCCAGTTTAATAAACTCATATATTTCCATCATCATATGGATTATCCAAGGGCATATAGGGTAGGGGTAATTATAATGTCCTATAATTGGTCATTTTGCATTCAATCATACTTTGTTAGAACAGAAATCAATATATTCGACGTATCTGTCATAGGTAGATAAGCACTGAAAGAAAAATATAATAACAGCAATGAGAAAATTCATATACTATATACATATTATGCCTCAACAAAACTTTCTATTTCTCACAGTTCACCTTGATTTACTACGATTCAGTTAATAATGGCTATAGGATTTAATCCTTCGTAACAGGAATAATACCGTTTTACAGCAAGTATTGAAGTGATTATACTGTAGTCGTACTTTTATATTACTAGTTTTGAAACTTTGTCTTACTACCGTAGTAAACTTAAATAACTGCGTTTGTAAATTGTAACTCCGTATTACTATCATAGTAATCTGGTATAACTGCACTTCTTGTTACTTTGTTTTACAACCATAGTAATATTGTATAACTACAATTTACTGCCCTAGTCAACCTATTTTACCGCACTCGTAATCTCATCTTACTGCCTTTATCAGCTTAATTTGCAATTTTAGTTATATTTTAACTGCCATATTACAAATTGAGCTCATCTGACAGAAAACAATGGCCAATTTAATACTATGTCTATACTTTAATAAATTTCTAATTCATTATTAAGAGCAATAAATTGGCCAAATTTTTGTGCTACGTTGGCTCAGTCAGTAACATGGCAGTTAAATGAGTTAACTAAAGTGCGCAAGTTAACAAAGGCAATCAGAAGAGATTAACCATATTATGAAGAGAATACATTACATAATATATCTGATAGTTTCTCTTATGATAAAATTGAGTGTCGAAAGTTCAAACCTACCAGCGAAAGATATCAACTCGAATTTTCAAATTGAGATTTCATCATATTGATTAATAAGCCCAGAAGGACTGACATCAAGGAAACACTCGGCATGAAGCAATTTGTTGACTTCATAGTGTATTCACTATATTTCTATTTTTTGAAGCAGTATTTTATTCATTTCATATGGAGAACATGATATTATCTCCATTGTCTACTGCCAGAATTATATTGGGTGGATATACAAATAAAAAAATAGCAGCATAACAAGACATTTTATTGTTAGTAATAATCACATTCTTTGGTTTGAATTAGTAGATATACATACACTGAGAGCAAATACTGGACGAAATATTTCAAATATAAAGGGCTTTTCATCACAATACCATACTAAAAGACGAACAAATAGATTATTACATATAAACAAACACTGAGATTAAACTTACTCATATCACGAAAAAAAGATATTCAATTTGAATTAGAAATTAACTGCACACTTTCTCAAATATTGGTAACAAATATATATTCAAAAAAACAATATTATAGAGCAAACAAAACACATTCCAATGATAAGGAGCAATGGATTCAACAGAAGAAAAATAATGTTCTATTTAAAAACAAATGACCAAATCTTTCAATAATTAATTATTCAGAATTTCGAATAAAATTCAATTATCAATCTGATGAGATCAATGGAAATTATTTAATGATTACATACTAGCATTCATTCGGTTGATGAATTATTCATTCCAAACGCATGGACGCCATTGTTTCAAGATCCAACAGCCAATATTGTTATTATGAAGAATCAATGGTTAGTGAATTCAGATTGATGCTCTAATAATAATTAAGAATATAACTTAGCTACATGTACATTTTTTGACATAGTCTCCTTCCTAATTCCCAAATTTGCAATGGATTTACAATGATATTTCAATGTACAAACTAAACACTTCCAACTACACTATGATGATGCTTGTTGATTAATATCATGAATAAACTAGGATTCATATTTCACAAATTAGTTTGATCGCGTTAGCAGGTTGTCTCAAGTCGAATAGTCAAACGATGAGTATTGAATTGAGTTTGAGTGGATGCTATGAATCGGGTGGCGGGGAACCCTGCATTCGAGCATAATCGCTTATATTCGACTGGTTTAATGAATCAACATTAACTGCAGTAGTAAATTTATGGAACTAAAGTATCTCGCATAGTATCGCTAAATTGTTATGGCTATTGGATGCCGGTTAGAAAACTTTGGTTTACCGTGGCAATTCCGCATTTCAATGAGATAATAAAACACTTTCATTGGTGTAATAAGAAAACTGTAGTAAGATCTGTTCAGTAACTATAGCAAGTCAATTTACTATGCCTATAGTGCTATTTTAACCGAATAGTAAGAAATGTATCAACCCTAGTAAAAATATTTTTGGTAAACCTTTCTCATTGAATCATTTCTTTCAGTGAGATAATATGTATGAATAGTGAACACAGATAGAACACAGACAGATAGAATTCGCATTATGTGATAACATAGAAGTACGATGTAATGGGTTGGGGAAAGGTTCGTGGCGATATTTTCGGTATATTTGATATCGAGTTGTTTCATATTTTTTATAATCTCCCTCAAATTATTGAAATTTTGAAAAATCATATCTCCGAAAGTATTAGCTTGTTAGAGTTGAAAATTACATCAATGGATTCTTATGATGAAACTGCATCAAAATTGAATCGAATTGAATTCAAAATTTGTAAGGTAAATAAAAAATTCTTTATATTTACTCCGAAACCGTCCGACCGATTTTGCCCAATAACGAACTCAACTGAGGTATTTATCTCCCAAAACCACTCTAAAAATTTCGACTATCTAGCTCATTCCGTTCGAGAGTTGCCGTGTTAACGGCCGGACAGAATCGATTTCAACCACGGATTCTTGATCAGTCAGTCGAAACAAATCGTTTAAGACCATTTTCAGCCAAAAATTCGAACATTACAGACATGTGGGCAAATTGATAAGCACTATTGAATTTATGCTTAGTTATTCTCAAAAACGGCGACATGTCCTGTGACCATTGCAACCCTATGGGTGGTTCAAGAGAAGTGTGCAACCATATTAGTTTACCTGATGTCTCGACCCGCAGATGTACTGTACTTTTACAGACATGTCGACATGTTGAGAATCAAGGATGAGGGACAAATATTGACCCCTATAAAGGCAACGGAATTGACTGACAATAAATTACATCATATGCTTGAAAGCTTCAAGAAACTAGTCTACTGTATTTTAATTGCTGGCGAAATAGAACCATTTACTGAGCTTGCTATTCTTTAGATTATATTTATAAAGAAGACTCATCTGAAGTATCCTATAAACAAATACCAGAAGCTGGCAAATAATTGCCATTTAGGGCATCGAATAGAACAAATATTGGAAAGCCTTCATTATCACGCATGAAAATTACTCTCTATCCTCGAAAGATGGTATTGTATTCAAATTAAATCAACTTAGGTTCATTTATTTTTGGCGCTCTAGTTCCTCGGAACTGAGTGCTTTTCAATTTGCCCAAACGTCTGTAATTCTCGAATATTTCGATGAAAATGGTCTTAAACGATTTGGTTCGACTCACTGATCAAGAATCCGTGGTCGAAAATCATTCTGTCCGGCCGTCCGGCCGGCCGTAGGCACGATAACTCTCGAACGGAATGAGCTAGACAGTTTAAACTTTCAGAGTAGGTTTGGGAGATGAATATCTCGGCTAAGTTCGTTATTGGGCAAAATCGGACAGATGGTTTCGGAGTAACAGAAAAAAATTTTTTTTTCGTAACAAATTCCAAATAAAATTTTTCTTCAATAAGCCGTTTTACCATAGTAATCCAATGATATCATTTTTAACTCTAACAAGCTAACACTTTCGGAGATATGATTTTTCAAAATTTCAATAATAAATCGTATTTGTACGATTTCACAGAAGTATATAATTATTCTATGTATGAATTGTCATAATGTCAACTTATTTTCCTGAGATATGACAGTTTTGTGGCCTGAAAGTTGACGAAAAGCGAATATAAGGGTAAAAAACAGTCAAATAAACCCCCATGTGGCGATCTTATGTCGAAAAGTGAAAATTAAGAATATATATCCCAGGTAAGTACCGACGTTTTATTGCAATACCGGAGATCGATAAGATCGTTCGAGGAGCCAGATAGCTGGTCGGTCTGACCCGTCGGGTTTCGGAACGAGAGAAGGCGGGCTCAAATCTCGGAAAGGGAATTACAATTTTTGGCGCTCTAGTTCCTCGGATCTGAGTGCATATGAATTTTTATTTAAGATGCAGTTTCACCATTAAATTCCATCGATATCATTTTCAACTCCAACAAGCTAATACTTTCGGAGATATGATTTTTCTAAATTTCAATAATGAATCGTACGTACTTCTTAGTTTTCACAGAATGCTATAATTATTCTATCTAAGCTTTATTATATGATTTGCGCTCATACTCGTATATTTCATCCTGTTCTATAAGAAAGACTCAAATTCATTTCAGCCATTTTAATTTGATTTCTTCCATGCTGCAGTTCTCATTCTCAGATTGCTCATTTAATCTTGATAAATAAACTATTATTTGAATTTAATTTCCTTTTTGATGCAGTTCTTCCATTGATTTAATTCCCAACTCTGAGAAACCAATACTTTCGGAGATATAATTTGTCTGCTTGAACTAGAGCGCCAGAAAGCTCCTGTCCACAGGGCTTGAACCCATTTTTGTTGAAATGTCTGATAAATTAATAAGAATCAGTTTCAATCTTATTTTATTGAGTATTTTCTGAACAAGGCCTGATCTCAAAATAGTGATACTATGTGATCCAATTTTACATATTTTGAATTATGACATTTCATTTTGGTAGTTAGCAAAGTATTTTCTCATAACAGAATCTCAAATGACTAAACAGGTGTTTTCAATCATCTGCAGTTAGTTCTGTTTGTATAGAAACACTTGAATAGTTAGTTTTGAAACACCCCCTTCCATTGGGACATCTTCCACTATTCTATCCTCTTTAAAATTTGAGGCCACACTGCTATTGTTTAAATCTGTTTTACTATATAATTTCATATCGATAAAGAAAACTTGCCGATCAAATAAATAAAATAAAATAAATGACAAAAATATGTAGTGCCCGAGCTTATGATCTTTCAACAGACATCCTTCTTGGCATAATTATGTTATATCATACCATCCTCATATTAAACATTCTGGGTAGAAATCCAATCGAGATCGTTCTCAACTTCTATTTGGGCAGGATATCCTTCAAATAAATGGAACAAATTCGAGCATTTTTCAAGATAACTTCAGACTACTTTCTTCATTTCAAAACTTCTTATCCAACATCGACATCGACATCGTCTTGACAATCGATTAACATTATCTTTCCTTTTTTTTTAATATTCTAACAAACTTTCAATAACACAACTGTAAATTCCACGTAAACATAAAATCATTAATATATTTTTGCGCGCGTGTTCCGCAAGGAACAGCGTGCTATCATATCGTCACAATGTCTGTATTTTTCGAATTTTTTTTCGAAAATGGCCTCAAACGATTGGGTTCGACTCCCTGATGAAGAATTCGAGGTCAAATTCAATTCTGTCCGTCCGGTCCGGCCACCCGGCCGGCCGGTTCGGCCGTTAGCACGATAACTCTCGAACGGAACGACTTAGAGCGTTGAAATTTGCAGGGTAGTTTCGTAGCGTAAATATCTCGGACAAGTTCGTTAACGGGCGAAATCGACCGAGCGGTTTCGGAGTTAAGGCCGTTTTTAATAAAAACGTTTTTTATGAATATTTCCGGAACCGATCACTCGATCTTTTTGAAATTTGGCATCAGATTGTAGAATCATGACCTTATTATGCCTGCGAAGTTTTGTGTTGAACGGACGGCCCTAAAGTGGCAAAAAAAAATTTTGAAAATTTGAAAATTTTGTTTTCACGATAACTCGAAAAATACAGATCTGATTAAATTGAAACTCAGTAGTTAGATGCTAAAGACCAAAGCAAACACTTTTGCGAAATTTCGTGAAGATCACGTGACATGAAAAAAATAAAAAAAATTACTACTATTTTGCGGAATACTATGCTTTTAATGCCGAAACATATGTTTTTGAGGTTCATGCTGCCCTTTCCGGGCATTTTCCGTATTGCGCATGCGCAGATGAGAAGTCCTTTAACTGCTGTAGTTTTCGTCAGAGATGATTGGGGTTTTGGGGTGGCGGATGCTATTCCTCCATAGAATTCAGATCCCTGATGAGGGTCTGCGCATGCGTAGATTAAAGATGCGAAATCTTCCGAACCACTAGTGTTGGAGAATCGGAGTTTTTTGTAAGGTGTGTTATTTTGAGAGGACTTTTAGCCGCCAGTAGATTGCGCATGCGCAGAAGAGAAGTGACTGTTTTTGGGTTGGATGGGTTATGTTGGGGGTGCTGAGTCGATATTATGAGGTTTTAAAAGAATATTCATAGCAATTCAGTGCAAGGACAAGTCAGTTTGGGGGATGTAGCGTTGTTTCCGAGTTAAAGTGTCCGTACCGTGGCCCTGGGGCTAATTTTGAAAATGATGTTACCCCTTACAGGCATTTTTCGTTATGCGCATGAGCAGACCATCAGTGATTTAACTGGTGGTGTTTTCATCAGAGAGGATTAGGGTTTTGGGGTGGCGGATGCTATTCCTCTATAGAATCCCTCGTTGAGGGTCTGCGCATGCGTGGATTAAAGATGTGATATCTCCTGAACCACTAGTGTTGGAGAATCGGAGTTTTTTGTAAGGTGTGTTATTTTGAGAGAACTTTTAGCCGCGAGTAGATTGCGTATGCGCAGAAGAGAAGTGACTGTTTTTGGGTTGGATGGTTTATGTTGGGAGTGGTGAGACGATATTATGAGGTTTTAAAAGAATATTCATAGCAATTCAGTGCAAGGACAAGTCAGTTTGGGGGCTGTAGCGTTGTTTCAGAGTTAAAGTGTCCGTACCGTGGCCCTGGGTCTAATTTCGAAATGGATGTAACCCCTTACGGGCATTTTTCGTTATGCGCATGAGCAGACCATCAGTGATTTAACTGGTGGTGCTTTCGTCAGAGAGGATTGGGGTTTAGGGGTGGTGGATGCTTTTCCGCTATAGAATCCCCTGGTGAGGGTCTGCGCATGCGTGGATTCAAGAAGCGATATCTCTTGAACCACTAGTGTTGGAGAATCGGAGTTTTTTGTGAGGTGTGTAATTTTGGGAGGACTTGCAGCCACGAGTATACTGCGCTTGCGCAGACGAGAAGTGAATGGTTTTGGGTTGTTTGGGTTATGTTGGGAGTAATGAGCCGATATTGTGAGGTTTTAAAAGAATATTCATGTCAATTCAGTGCACGGACACAAGTCAGTTTGGGGGAAATAGCGTTGTTTCCGATTTGAAATGTCTGTATGGTGGCCCTGAGGCGAATTCATAAATAACTATATTCGGTAGATCTATATTAAAATGCGTTCGGATTTGGAGAAGATGCAATTTCGTCCCTAACGGAGGACCCACAACCGAATTTTTTTCTGATCTACGGTAAAACTAACAGCCAAACTGTATTGATAGCTATATTTGTTAAAGGAACTTGAAAAAAAAAAAAGCACTGACGTGAAGTCAGTACTCTTTGGCGCGCGTGTTCACGGTGGCTAATTTGAATTGAATGATTCAAAAATTAACAGTGCTGTATCTTAGCTGCCATCAGGATAGAGTAACAAAGTTGGAAAAGAACACAAGTGACTCTCCTTAGTCGCACAAGCTCCTAGAAGATTTGGGAGGGTCAGTATAATCCTAATCATGTTTATAGCACGCGCGCAAAAGCAGATTGACTTAACAATGAAAGAAAAAGTGTAAAAAGTCAATCTGCTTTGGCGCGCGTGCTATAAACATGATTAGGATTATACTGACCCTCCCAAATCTTCTAGGAGCTTGTGCGACTAAGGAGAGTCACTTGTGTTCTTTTCCAACTTTGTTACTCTATCCTGATGGCAGCTAAGATACAGCACTGTTAATTTTTGAATCATTCAATTCAAATTAGCCACCGTGAACACGCGCGCCAAAAAGTACTGACTTCACGTCAGTGCTTTTTTTTTATATTTATTTATTATACTCTATGACAACTGACAATGGATCAGTGTCAATTTTTAAGACATGTCTGAAGCAAGTTTCCAGAATTCTGATGATTTAAGAATATGAATTCATTCAGATATTCCGGCCGTATCTGGCCAGCCTAAGTGTAGCCTTTGTTATCAGTTGTGCCCATTAACCATTGAGATTAATAACCTTCACCAGTTGTTCATCAAAATAACTAAAAAACAAAAGCTTATCACCCTGATAAATTAATCAGGGCACGAAACATCTAAAACTCGACACCCTGATAAATTAATTAGGGCACGAAGTCTGGTCCTTCGAATCATCATTACCCTGGTAAAGAAATCGAGTTACCGAGCAGTACTCATGAGTGCTGCCGGGCACTAAGCGGTTAAAACATGAATATAAATGATGGAAGTTTTCCTGAAAAATCTCCAGTTCAAGGTGCTGCATGCCTAGTTATACGGGTTTTGGTTTTCCACTATTTCACAGTTTTTCCTACTCCTTCAAGACCCATTTCATATTCATAACGAGGATCTCGGCAATGAAAAGTTCAGGAAAGTATATTTTATGGCGAACCAGAAAAATCCGGTTATCGGGAAATCATCTTAACAGCGGCTCTTCCTGAAGATGGATAATACTATTAGCTGTGGATTATCGTTCATGGGAATCCAGGGAGGCTGCGGTTTGGCATACAAACGCCGCAATTAAAGGCATAACGCTCCAGTGATGGGTTATATGAGAAGTTATGAATATATAAAATGGAGCGATGAATTAATTTCTTGTAAGGAAATGTTTTGGAGCTCGAACAAAATTGTTGGGGTTCCAGACTTGAAGGGACAAAAAAATCAGCATGTCAGGATAATTTTCTCATGTTTTTGGTATAATTTTCCATTTACAGAACATTAGAAATACCATTTAAGTGCTTTACCGAATATATCTATAGGAATCTTGGTAATAGGTGACAAATAAAAGCCAGTATTATATTCTTAAATTTCTATCTACATTCATGCGACGTTTCAGCCAATTATACTGGCCATTTTCAAGCACGTAAAAGAAGATATGAACAGAGTATACACGTTCGTCGTAATATTAAAATAAATGATCCAGGAACAATAATTGTGTTTAAGGATGATACTCATTTCTCTACCCTTCAAGTATCGATAAACCAAAAACATCAACGAACTCGAAATACTCTAGACATATTATTTGTCATGACATGACAGGACAAACATGTCATGCGCATTTTGAGTTCTTTATTGTTCCTGTATCGTTTATTTTAATATTAGAGAGATATTGGTTCCTTTTGAGGGTTGGTACCATTAAAAGCAACCTAAGATTGGGAAGATTCATATACCACCGTATTAACAAAGCATTTAATCTCCGTTGAGGCCTAACTGAAGTCCTCAATTAAGGATAAATAAGAATCGCAACCTCAGTTAACGTATGTAACGGTGCTGAAACAGGCCTGTTTCACGTTAATTTTCACTTAAACTGAGGTTGCAATTCTTATTTATCCTTATTGAAAGGTTTTTCCTAGGTTTTCTCTCCCAAACTCAGAAAAATATCTATAAAATAAAAATTAATTATTTTGTGATTTGCTCTGCGTAAGAAACACAAGATATTTGTCAGAAGCAATCAATTGAACAATGTTGCCTAACAAACAACAACGAAAAAACATCAACGAAGAAACAACTATATCGTAACATTTTCGGAGTCTATATCAGACTCCTTAACAGACGCTTAATGAAAATCTTTAGAATTTCACAAAATAACTATCAACAAAATAATATTAAAGATTTTCATTAAGCGTCTGACGAAGGAGTCTGATATAGACTCCGCAACGTTACGATATAGTTGTTTCTTCGTTGATGTTGTTTCGTTGTTGTTTGTTAGGCAACATTGTTCAATTGATTGCTTCTGACAAATATCTTGTTTTCTTACGCAGAAGCAAATCACAAAATAATTAATTTTTATTTTATAGATATTTTTCAGAGTTTGGGAGAGAAAACCCAGAAAAAAACTTTCAATAATGAGTATACCTCCCACAGTATTCTTTAATGATTACTTATTTATCCTTAGCTGGGCCTGTATTCACGAAATGTTGATAGAGAAGTCTCCTACGAGATTTATCACGTCAGTGAATCTGCGCAAACTCCGTATGTGAATTGTCGGTTGAAATGTGTTTATCTACCAGTAAATATTGAGGTAGAAGTGAGATGAGGTTTCTTGTAGGAGTTCTCGCATGAGAATACTAATATCTACGAACGTCGAGTATACGGGGCCTGAGGTCCTCAGTTAGGACATAACGGAGATTGAATGCTTTGTGAATACGGCGGTTTAGATAGTAGAATTTGTCATCTATAATACACTGTAATTGTGATGACACTCCCACGAGAATTTTTAGAGTGTTCATTCGAAAAGTATAGGTGTTTATTTCCCGTTTACATCCAAATTATTAATTCAGTAATTAAGGAAATGTTGGAAGCTGCTGTTAAAGGAGGAGAAAATTATGCTGAAATTGAATATACAGGGTGGGTCTTTGACCACTGCATTAATTTTAACCAAATATTCCTCTCATCAAACGAAATACTTTTTTTATTTGCCATTTCTCCAGATTCGGCTCAGGTAAAAAGTTACAAGCGTTTAAAGATTTCACAATGTGCTAATACACTCCCGCATATAAATTATCTATGACATTGTTGGCGGACGAGAATAAGGCATGGTAACGTGGTTTACAGCTTGATTCGGGATTCCAACGCTAAGGGTCGGATCCATAAAAGTAGTGAAATTTCTGGAGTTTTCCATTTTAAAACATTCAATGAAGAATATCTCGAAAACGGTGCGTTTAAGGAGAAATGATGAAGAATAATATAATGTCCTAAAACGATGGAATATTCTTGAAATGACTCAAGAAAAACTTTATATGCTTTATTTATGCTAATTTCGTTTAGTTTTATGAATCCACGAGTCCATAACTAGAAAACCAGTAGAAGTAGAAAATAACTAATATTTGAAAAATATGTATCATAGATATAGGAAACTTTACGCCAACATTCATTTCATTCGAAAAAAGGATGTCAAAGCTACAAAATAAAAACTGATTTTTTTTCAAAATTTCAACAGCCTGTATCTTTTTACCTGAGCTGAATTTGGAAAAATGTTAAATGAAAAAAGTGTTTCATTTGATAAGGGGAATCTTTGGTAAAAATTAATGCAGTGGTCAAAGACTCACCCTGTATAATTTTGGACAATGTGTTAATAAATAGGAATCGTAACGGAAATGAAGAAGGAGTACGTTTTTCTTCAGAAAAAAATGTCTGATGAGGACATTAAGCTCCGCTTTCGATTTGAAAGGGATGAAATACTAAGGCTTGTTCAAGTACTTGGAATTCCAGACGAAGTAATCACTGAAACATGCATTAAGATCAGTGTTAAGTTACATAACTGGGAAAAACAAACTCCTCATAATTTATGATATAGATACACATGTGTTGAATAATTTCAGGAATAACAGCACTATGCATTCTTTTAAGAAGACTGTCATATCCAAACATGCTTCGGGAACTATGTCCTATTTTTGGATTATCTCCACAATCTCTTTCCCAAATAATCTACAAGACAATCTGCGTTATTATTGAAAGGAATTAACATATTTTGAACAACATAAATAATTTGGAACGGCTTAATGAAGAAAAGATGAGATACTATGCTCAGGTATGTAGCGTAAGCTATTCAAATTACTATAGTGGAACAGTTAACACATTAGTCAACAAATTTCAATGTGCCATAAACTTATAAATAAGCTTAAGCCGTCCTTATTAAACGTGAAATAAGCTTTTAGGTGATCCCTTAGAAAAATCATAATTTTATATTTGCTTTCAGGCTGTTCAATCAAAGGGGTCAGCAATTGTCCATTGCTGGGGATTCATCGATGGAACTGCAAGGTAGATTTGCCGAACATCAGTAGATTAGAAACAATATTATTCTGGACACAAAAGATACCACTGCCTGAAATTTCAATCAGTTTTACGTCCAGATGGTATAATAGCCAGTTTAAAAGGAGCCTATCATGGCAGAAGACATGATGCAGGAATATTTAGAGATTCAATGTTGTTCCTCGAGTTGGAGCAAAAGGCGGTTTTTAATTAAAATGAGAAGTATTGTTTTAAAAATTTAACAGGGCCATGAAAGTTCTAAGAGTATCGGTATAATGGATTTCCAAAAAGTTGTGTCACTTTTTGCATTTGTAGATAATTGTAGAAAGAAACAGAAACTCCTACTTCAGGATTTAGATTCTATGTATAAAGTGGCAGTTATACTGACTAACTGCCGCACATGCTTGTATGGGAGTCAGACAGCTCTGTACTTCCAAACTGTGCCACTAACATTAAATGAATACTTTAATCATTATATAATTTGGGAATAGATAATTACAGAAAATTTATTAAATTCTGATAGTAGTCCATGGTGGAGTTGTATACATAAGAATACACGAATAAAGGTCTGCTCCACTTGAAAATGATTTATTCCTTCACAGAATGCAATGCATTTCCGCAAGAGAACTTGCCATCATCTGGCACTCTGAAAACAAAAGGCGTCAAACAAACTAACAGATCTAAAAATCGAGCTATAACCTACCAAAAAAATATAGAAACGTCAACAACGATGATAAAATTGTAAATGGGATACAGAACAAATATCGGAAAATTACACAATGCACATTAATGACATCTATATGATAAACGCTAAAATTGAAATATAGTCACATGTTCCTCAAAACGAAAACATGCGGACACATATATGAAAATATAGATGTCATACTCTTATTACTAAGGTATTGGTTAAAATTACAAGTAGGTAAACTAAGAGATCACAAATGAATTAACACTGCAATAAAATGAAATTGAGCACCTTGTATCGAGTTGAAGAATGGCAAACATTCAAACTTAGTCTGCTCGTTGACACAGGTATATTTCTGTGATTTGAGCGCTCTATTTATCTCCAAGATTTCCAGAAGATCTAATTGAAGCCTCTTCTCACAAGCGTGTAAAACGCTTACATCGGTTCTAGGATCGAAACTGTGCCTTGATTCCAATATGTGGTTGGTTGACTATATATCTTTCTTTATTCTTTTCGATTTGTTTCATATGATCATTTACCCTTGTTTCTATTATCCTTCCGCTCTGGCATATATAACAGACGTTGCACTGTGGTTGAGAGTAGGAAAGTTGGTACGCTCCAGACCGGTTGATCAGAATGTTGTCCTTTGTGTTGACCAAATATTTGGCCAAAGTATTAACCGTCATGATGGATATTTGTGTGTTCTCTGTGTGCATTCCAAACAGTTTGGCGATGTTTCTAGATGGCTGACCAAAGTACCTCACACATCTGTAGTTCTTCTCTGGAGTTTTATAAGTAAGTGACTTGTTCAATTGTTTGTTCATGTGTTTCCAGTAAATTCTGTCAATTGCACGTTTTGGGTAACCATTTCTGGCTGCAATCTGTTGTATAATCGCTAATTCCTTTTGAAAGTTGGTGTTGTCGCCAAACTATTTGGAATGCACACAGAGAACACACAAATATCCTTCAAGACGGTTAATACTTTGGCCAAATATTTGGTCAACACAAAGGACAAAATTCCCATCACCCAGAGGTCTGGAGTGTACCAACTTTCTTGCTCTCAACCACAGTGCAACGTCTGGTATATAGGCCAGAGCAGGAGGAGAATATAAACAAGGGTAAATGAACATATGAAACGAATCGAAAAGAATAAAGAAAGAGATGTAGTCAACACCCCATCGCAGTTCGCCAACCACATATTGGAATCAAGGCACAGTTTCGACCCTAGAACCGATGTAAGCGTTTTACACGTTTGTGAGAAGGGGCTTCAATTAGATCTTCTGGAAATCTTGGAGATAAATAGAGCGCTCAAATCCCAGAAGTATACCTGTGTCAACGAGCAGACTAAGTTTGAATGTTTGCCATTCTTCAACTCGATACAAGGTGCTTAATTTGATTTTATTGCAGTGTTAATTTATTTGTGATCTGTTAGTTTACCTACTTGTAATTTTAACCAATACCTTATAGTAAGAAGAGTACTACATCTATATTTTCATATATAGATTTCATGTGTGTCCGCATGTTTTCGTTTTATGGAACAAGTGACTATATTTCAATTTTAGCATTTATCGTATAGATGTCATGTGCATTGTGTAGTTTTCCGATATTTGTTCTGTATCCCATTTACAATTTTATCATCGTAGTTGACGTTTCTGTATTTTTTGGTAGGTTATAGCTTGATTTTTAGATCTTTTAGTTTGTTTGACGCCTTTTGTTTTTAGAATTCCTGATGATGGCAAGTTCTCTTGCCGAAATGCATTGCATCCTGTGAAGGTATAAATCATTTTCAAGTGGAGCAGACCTTTATTCGTGTATTCTTTAAAATTTATTATGTTATTTAGATGTTATTTTCTTTCCATTTCAAGTTTCAACCCCTACAAAAAATTCTTCCTTGTTGTAGAGTCAAGCTGCACCTTGTATATTTTTTTTATAGGCATTTAAACTAGTATGATTTTTCATCATTTTTGGCGTTGCGTTATGATTCCTTAAGGAATATGTAATTTCAATAATTTTTTATAAAAAAATTCATGTGCCATTGAATCATTTTCTGCATTTTGGTTTTTTTTTCAAATTAAGAATAAATGATGAGTTAATCTTACATACTGTCTTTCAATATTTTATCATTTTACAAATGAAACAAAATAAGCTGATAGTTAAAAAAATGTATAATTCAGAATAAACGTCAGAACTGATGTACAAGAATTTCAATTATCACAAAAATACATTATATAACACTATCATTATTGGATCCATGTTTTTGAGTGAAATGAAAGATAATTTTCTGTTGGCTATTAATTGAATCCAGTAATCGACTTTTTTCTTAAGTCTCGGCTTGAAACCATTACTTCTCCCTTTCAAAATTGAAACATCTTTCTTTTTCTAGTGATTCGGCCTTTTTTTCTTCAAGTATAACTCTTCTTGTTTCCAACTCGAGCTTTTTTCCTTATAGAGCGATTTTACGTTCTTCTAGTTCCGGTTCTCTGTCTCTGATTCTATCGCTCGTTTCCCCCCTATCCTTAAGATACCCTAGCCTATGGCATCTTGACGAAGACCTGATAGAAATAAAAAATTTTTACTTGAAATGGACAAAGTATGAAATGAACCCAGTATAAGAAATATTTTTATGGCATATTTACCTTACCTTACCTTACTTCATTCAGATTTGTACTATTAGCTGAGGCCTTAGGAGTATCCTTAGTAACTTCATTTCAATTTGTACTAGTACTTGCAGTGTGTGGAATCACTAAAACGAAAATATTAGTTTGATACTGAGGATGCTAGTAAAGTTATATGATAATTTATTTTACAAAGTCACTAATAAAACTGAACTGAAGAGACAATTTGCTCTTAGGGTATTGTCCCCTGTATGTGTTGAAATTTCTAAAATGTTCTCAACGGGGAAAAATGAATCCATATGGAAAAATAGAGCAGCGTTTTCCTTTGCATCTTCTCCTGCAACTTTAGCTATTTTTTCTTAACTATTTTTCTTCCTGTTAGGTATAAATCCTTCATCGTAGATATTTTTAAATTCTTGTAGAAGATCATCACATTCGTAATAGGGTTCTTCAACACCAGATCTATTTAAAACAACAGATATAAATAATAGTGCTAGTGTTAAAAATGAACTTACCTTACATGCTTTTCTTTCTTCATCCATACTTCCAGCAGAAGGGTTATGTGTTGCTTCAATGTCTTTATTTGGAACTTATTCCCAATTGTAGTTTTCAGATTTGTCTGCACCAAATCCCATTTTTCGGGATAACGCATGGGATTCTCTCTAAGAAAATAAATATCTTCATCGCTACTAAACCTGAGGCGAGGACATTTTTCACTTGGGTTTTCCATTTCACTTGATGAATCCTAAAGATTTGTTGCAGCTTCGAAGCTCAAATAACACTTAACACTAAACTAAACAGACAGCAGAGGTTAGAGGTAAATAAACACCACAGAACGCTAATCGAAAACGGAATAAACATTGAAATATCAAAAATTTCCATTCGCAAACAATCCGATAAGTTTGCGAATATCGACGATGATACACGAAAAACAAATAAGGGTAGAAATAAAAGATCTTTTACTTCGACTTAAATAAAGTTGGCCAGTATTTTATTGAAGGATCCTTTATTTTCAGATGCAAGAGCGCATGCGTACATGTCAAAATAATGGAAAGTTTTTTACTGCCGGTCCTTCAATAACTCTCTATTAAGACGAACGTGTATACTCTGTACATATCTCCTATTGCGTTCTTGAAAATGGCCAGAATCATTCGCTGAAACGTCGCATGAATGCGGATAGAAAGTTAAGAATATAATAAGAAATTTTATTTAGGAATATTGGAAATATTCATCGTAGTCGTAGTAATCGTAAAATAGGTGGAATTTTCAGCCCATTTTGCGCGCATCATCTGTAGTTATCTTACTTCATTTTTACAATAGAAGGAGAATCTTATGTCTATACATTATGTTTGGCCGTCATTCTTGGCCATTGAGCAATGACTTTCCTCATGGGAGACAGGGTTTTTTCTGCTGTGGTTTTCTTATCTTGTCTTGACAATTTCCGGGTTGAGTTTCGTATACCTTGAAGAAACCTCTTCGCTTTCATTGTGCCCAAATGTCGATTTTTTGGCCAAAAATGGTCTCAACTGATAAGGTTCAACTCACTGATGAAGAATTCGAGGGTTGATTCTGTCCAGCCGACCGTCCGGCTTTTGTCACGATAACTTAGGAAAGGAAAGAGATAGCGACTAGAATTTCTTAGGGTAGTTGGCGTGTCACAATACGACGAAAAAGGAGCTGGATGGGTGACCATTACCAGGATTACTTTTGAACGGAAAGACATAGCAAACTCCAATTTTCAGGGTAGGTTGCGCATCCAAATGGGACAGTTATGTTCATTGTTGGCTATAATCGACCAAACGGTTTCGGAGTCATACTCATGTGGAATATTATTTTCACGATAACTCACGAAATATAATTATTGAGTAGTTGTAGAATACCGATGCGAAGAAGTTTGTGAAATTTTGTGAGGATCGTATCACTAGAAAATTTTAAAAAAATTATTAAAAAATATTAATTATCTCAAGATTAGGTACTTGAGAACGGAAAGACATAGCGACTGGCAATTTTTAGAGTGCATCCTGATGCGACATTTGAGTTCTAGAATACCGACGAAAAAAGTTTTGCTGAATTTCGTGTAGATCGTATTACTAGAAAATTTAAGAAAAATTATTGAGTATTGCTGAAATTTTGAGGGAACCTCCAAAAACTAACCGAGTTGCAAGTTTGAACACGATCGGATCTCTATTGTAGGAGATCCGATCAGACTTGGGTGAGCTCCGATATTTTAAAAGGAATTTATATAAAATTGGTTCAAACACTGACAGGAGCTTTTGCGCGTATGTTCTATTGTCCATTCTCCTGTATTGGACACTTTTAATAGAATTTACCATGGTGAATTCTATTGTTTATCTCCTGTATTGGACAGCCTTAATCGAATTCATTATTGTCTACCTTCAATTCTTCTTTAGGAGAAGAATACATAATTATTCTTGAAAAATATTACTGGAATTAATGTCATATTTAAATAATCAAAGTAAGGAAAATAATAAGTTTAGTTACTAACATATTGAATGAAATTCAATTGAATTCCAGTAATATTCAATTACTTATTCTTAACCAATAAATGTCCATTGATAGATCTAAAGGTGATGAGGTGAAACATAAATATATATTCTCATTAGTGATAGAAAAACTGGCCTAAAATTCCTCTGTACCCTTCACGAGATTTAATATCCACAAATGAGCCTCTCACCTTACAAGATCAGAAGCCTTCAGCAAAATTTCAGCGATATCATATTAAAAATAATACATAACCTTTCAAAGGTCCCCTCTCGCAAATATACTCATCTGAAGGCACATGGATCTCTTGAAGAAGAATAGCCTTCTCTATTTCTCAAAGATATTCACTCTTGTTCATAGAAATCCCTTCAATATTTAGTTGCCTCCTCCTAAGGAGGATCTCTTTCAAAACCAGGTTTGACCGCTAATGTAGGGCTATCATCTCCCATAGATTTGTGATGAAATAACACGATTTTCCCATAACATACGCGCAAAAATATGTCATCATGACATTCATATTTTGAAGGTTCTCGCAAAAATACGACCACAGACAACATATCATTCGACGATTGGCATCCAGCTACCGAATTCACAAAGCTGCTCGGTTCTCCAACAATATTATTATTATTAATTACATAAGAGGCTGAGAAAATCCTATTAAGCCTCCGAAAAAGAAAAGAAGAAAAAAAATTACACAAACAACAGTAAAAAATGTTTACACAAACAATGAATCATATCTAGTTTTGAAAATGTTCACATTGCAGGGCGACACTATACTCTGTGGATGAATTCCAATCATGAAAGGCTCGATTAGTCAGAAAGTTTTGTCGTTGAACAGATTGGAAGTTTTCACGTTTCAGCTTGAATGACCGCGAAGCCGAGAGTCCGTCGATCTCAGAAACAATTGTTCAAGCACTCCATCCTGCTCACACAATGAATGATACACAGTTATCAAGACCCCTCGTCGTCTTCTCTGTTCAAGGGTAGGTAGCTATAACATTGCCAATCTATCCTCGTTTGACGGACGGACGGAGGTGGTTCTCGGTGTTATTCAGACATTCACCAGACAAACGGTATTCATGCTTTGGGTTCTTCTTTCCCAGGTGTAAGACCTTACATTTACTGACATTAAGTGGAATCAACCATTCCCTGGACCATCGGACAATACTGTCAAGATCGTTCTGAAGAGTATGCGACTCAGATAAGGGATCATTATAAATTTTTGTGTCATCTGCATAGAACGAACACGGTGAGGCAATATGGTGTTTGAGGTCACATGTATACAAAATGAACAGGAGTGGCCCAAAAATTGATCCCTGAGGTACACCACTTCGCACTGCTCTAGGAGTACTGATAACTGATCCAACCCTAACCCGGAATGTCCTTCCAATCAAAAATGACCTAATCCACGCCAGCAACTTTCCTCGCACTCCGATGTGCTCGAGCTTTTTAAGAAGACGTTGTGTGGGAACGCAATCGAAGGCCTTACTGAAATCGAGGTGAAGTACATCCACACATCTCCCATAGATCCGATCGTGTTCAAACTTGGAACTCTGCAGTAGAATTAGGTTTTGAAGCCACTTCCAAAATTTCAGCCATGCCGGACGAATAGTTTATGATATATAGAATTTTTTTCAATTTTTTTTTTAATTTTCTAGTTATACCATCCTCACGAAATTCAGCAAGAATTTTTACGTTGGCATTCTACAACTAATAACCTTGTTTGAATTCAATCGGTTTTGTATTCTTCGAGTTAATAAGGAACAAAAAACAACCAAATTTCAGAAAATTTCAGATGGCTATAACTCTAATACCGTTCGGCCGATTATGCATACAAACGAACTCAAATGTCGCATTCAGATGCACAACCTAACCTGAAAATTTCAAGCCGCTGTCTCTTTCCGTTCTCAGGTTATCGTGTCTTAAATAATATTTTTTAATGATTTTTTAAAATTTTTTAGTCACACGATTCTCACAAAATTTCACAAACGTGCATAAGTTTATATTCTAAAACTATTCAGCAAGTTTAAATCCGATCGGATTTATTTTGGTTGAAAACAAAATTATTACTCGGAAACCATTGGGCCGATTAAACCCATCAACGAACTTGTCCGTCGTATTGGGATGCGCCACCTACCCTGAAAATTTCAAGTCGCTAGCTCTTTCCGTTCTCAAGTTATCGTGGCAACGGCCGGACGGCACCACAGAATCAAATTTCACATTTAGGCAAAACTATAACGCGACATTCCCCAGAACATACGCGCAAAAATCACTTTTCTCAGAAGAAAACTTCAGCAGTTAAATCACTTATCGTCTGCTCTACAGCATAACGAGAAATGCCTGAAAGGGGCAAAGTGAATTTCCAAATTACAGTAACAAAGCCTACACAGAACACAACTGACTCATCAAACTCGCACAAGCTACTAGGAGCTGTTGAGGGGTGCCTTTAGAGAAGACCTAGGAGGGTCTAGTCATAATAATGTCATTAACAAGCGTGCCAAGGCAGATTGTCTTCACAAGTAAAGATGTGAAAAAGCTAAAAATGTGCCGACTCGGGGTCAATCTGTTTTGGCGCGCTTGCTTATGACTATATTGACCCTCCTAGGTCTTCCCTAAAGAGCACTGTGCATGGTGGCCATTACCGTCTGACTAGATCTCCGGTTCGCTCTATCCACAGAGCTTGAAACATTCCTAATTTAATTCTAATTGGTTCACGTGAACAATCACGCCAGAGAGCACTGACAACACGGCGGAGCTTTTCTATATGTTTTCAAGTTGTTTTTACAATTCTGTTCAATACGACAGCCTGGTTTGCGCCTTTTTGTTTTACCGTCGTTCGAAATAAAAAAAAACTAAAAAAACACGCTTTTATAGCTAACCGAACTAAAAATTAGAAAATAATTTTTAATTTCAGAGAGTTTATAATACAGTAGTAGAAGATCGAACAATCAATCAGAATTTATCACCTCAAAATAAAATTATAATAAAGTTTAAGTTATTAACAAAAGAATTCAATTCAGAGTAAACAGCGTGGGGTGCTTGATAAAGTAAATGTAGCAACCATTCTATTGGCAACTATCTATGAGAAGAGAGTTATGAAAAGTAGTTAAATGCACCCCACGCTTTTTACTCTGAATTGAATTCTTTTGTTAATAACTTAAACTTTATTATAATTTTATTTTGAGGTGATAAATTCTGATTGATTGTTCGATCTTCTACTACTGTATTATAAACTCCCTGAAATTAAAAATTATTTTGTAATTTTTAGTTCGGTTAGCTATAAAAGCGTGTTTTTTTAGTTTTTTTAAACTATTATTTATTTTTCATTTTTTAGTTCGATTTATCAATTAGTTATTTGTTGACATGTGGTATTGAAATGTCTCACAAATTATTTCGCAATCTCATCATTTCATTCAAAATTTTATTAATCCTGGCGGTCCCAATAAGGATAATGAGAAACTGTTAGAACATGTTAGAACTGTTAGAATATGAGCCCAAAATGATATATCGCATGCGACAAATCGCCTTGCGATAGACAGGCTCCACTCTGTGAGATTTTGTACATGAGATACAGATAGTCCGCCGTATTCACAAATCATTCAATCTCCGTTAAGTCCTAACTGAGGTACTCAGTTAAGGATAAATTTGAATCCGAACCTCAGTTACCTAAAGTGAAAATCAACGTGAAACAGGCCAGTTTCACCACCGTTAAATACTTTAACTGAGGTTGCGATTCAAATTTATTCTTAACGGAGGACCTCAGTTAGGACTTAACGGAGATTGAATGCTTTGTGAATACGGCGGAGTATCTGTCTGCGCTTGTCGCTCATGCGATATCGCATCAGTATGAACTGCATCTGAAACATCACGTTGCAAATTGGCGCAGGTGCCCGGTATGAGATAATAAGCTATAAATAATAATCAATTTTTGTGGATAATAAGGATAATGGGAAACTGTTATCAAATTATTGCATTGTCATCGGTTCTTGATACGTATGCAAAGTTTCAAATTAATCAGACTTCTGGAAACTGGTGAAGTTTAAGTTCAAAGATTCCGTTACATACATATATAGTCAGATACAACCCAAGCTAATAAAAGCGTGTTAAAAAAATGGGTTCAAGCCCTGTGGACAGGAGCTTTCTGGCGCTCTAGTTCAAACAGACAAATTATATCTCCGAAAGTATTGGTTTCTCAGAGTTGGGAATTATATCAATGTATTCATATAATAGAACTGCATCCTAAAGGAAATTCAATTCAAATAATAGTTTATTTATCAAGATTAAATGAGCAATCATGAGAATGAGAAAAGCACCATGGAAGAAATCAAATTAAATCTGGCCAATTTTGCCCAATAACGAACTTAACCGAGATATTCATCTCCCTAAACTACTCTGAAAATTTCAACTACCTACCTCATTCCGTTCGAGAGTTATATCTATGTCTATGGATGAAAAGCAGTCTCACTACTCTCAGATCTCTTACTTCATGTTCAGTTCCGAAATGTAAGAATTTTCTGAGAAAAACTAATTTGGGAGCAAGCAACTGAGATTTTTCTCACTTCGCTCACAATTCTTCGACTGATTAGATAATGTCTCAGGAACATCATTTGACATTATGACAATTCATATTCATACATAGAATAATATCATTCTGTGACAACGTTGAAATACGATTTATTATTGATATTTTGAAAAATCATATCTCCGAAAGTATTAGCTTGTTAGAGTTGAAAATGATATGAATGGATTCTTATGATAAAACTGCTTATTAAAAAAAATTTGATTTGGAATTTGTTTCGTAAAAAAAAATTTTTTTTTTTGTTACTCCGAAACCATCTGTCCGATTTTGCCCAATAACGAACTTAGCCGAGATATTCATTCCCCAAACCTACTCTGAAAATTTCAACTCTCTAGCTCATTCCGTTCGAGAGATATCGTGCTTACGGCCGGCCGGCCGGCCGGACAGAATGAATTCCGACCACGGATTCTTGATCAGTGAGTCGAACCAAATCGTTTAAGACCATTTTCATCGAAATATTCGAAAATTACAGACATTTGGGCAAATTGATAAGCACTCAGTTCCGAGGAACTAGAGCGCCAAAAAGAATGGCGTCAGGGACTCCCGTCAGGAAAGAAGTTCCTTACGCCTATTTATTTTACTCATATGGCATACATGCAATAATACAACAATAATACAATACAACACACAAATAAACAAAGGTAAAATATTAATTATTAATATCTAAGTTTTCGATCCAGTCAAGCGCAAATTCATTAGCCTTCATGAAATCACTCCAACTCCCCTGAAAAGGACGCAGAGGGCACTCCTCTCTAATGTGTTTGATGGTTGGGCGGAGGCTCCGCAGTCACAGCTTGGAGTAGCTTTTTCTGTAATTTCAACATCATTTTATCTGTGTCGAACATGTGTTATGTTTTATTCGATGAGAGGACTCTATGGTTAAGTTAGAGATTTTTCTTACTAAACGATTAATATAGTTGACAGTTTGAAGGTCAGGTTATTGGAATGAGAAACCACTTCCTAAAATAACGCCGACATGTTTAGATTGTATTCAAAAATCATCTTCAGGGCTCTAAAATGAGATAAGGAAAATTTTACAAAGATTGCAACATAAAATAAACGAGGAGACCAAAAATTCATACAACCAGCAGTTACACAAAAAAAGGGGTAGATTACAATTCATAATACAAAATCGAGCAATGATAAAATATACAAAACTGAAAATTATTTGACTATTGTTAAATGGGGGAGACAATGGCTTAATCAAATAGATTTCGGGAGTAACTTACAGTTTAATCCTAGTAGCTATGTTTTGGTTTCTTTGGATGTGACATCTCTATACACCAATATACCTGTTGATTTTGCCGTAACCTTAATAGGAGAAAAATGGAATCAAATCAAAGCATAATATATCACAAATAAAAAAACACGCTTTTATAGCTAACCGAACTAAAAATTAGAAAATAATTTTTAATTTCAGAGAGTTTCCTTCTATTGGCAACTATCTATGAGAAGAGAGTTATGAAAAGTAGTAAAATGCACCCCACGCTTTTTACTCTGAATTGAATTCTTTTGTTAATAACTTAAACTTTATTATAATTTTATTTTGAGGTGATAAATTCCGATTGATTGTTCGATCTTCTACTACTGTATTATAAACTCTCTGGAATTAAAAATTATTTTCTAATTTTTAGTTCGGTTAGCTATAAAAGCGTGTTTTTTTAATTTTTTAAACTATTATTTATTTTTCATTTTTTGGTTCGATTTATCAATTAGTTATTTGTTGACATGTGGTATTGAAATGTCTCACAAATTATTTCGCAATCTCATCATTTCATTCAAAATTTTATTAATCCTGGCGGTCCCAATAAGGATAATGGGAAACTGTTAGAACATGTTAGAACTGTTAGAATATGAGCCCAAAATGATATATCGCATGCGACAAATCGCCTTGCGATAGACAGGCTCCACTCTGTGAGATTTTGTACATGAGATACAGATAGTCCGCCGTATTCACAAATCATTCAATCTCCGTTAAGTCCTAACTGAGGTACTCAGTTAAGGATAAATTTGAATTGGAACCTCAGTTACCTAAAGTGAAAATCAACGTGAAACAGGCCAGTTTCACCACCGTTAAATACTTTAACTGAGGTTGCGATTCAAATTTATTCTTAACGGAGGACCTCAGTTAGGACTTAACGGAGATTTAATGCTTTGTGAATACGGCGGAGTATCTGTCTGCGCTTGTCGCTCATGCGATATCGCATCAGTATGAACTGCACCTGAAACATCACGTTGCAAATTGGCGGAGGTGCCCGGTATGAGATAATAAGCTATAAATAATAATCAATTTTTGTGGATAATAAGGATAATGGGAAACTGTTATCAAATTATTGCATTGTCATCGGTTCTTGATACGTATGCAAAGTTTCAAATTAATCAGACTTCTGGAAACTGGTGAAAATTAAGTTCAAAGATTCCGTTACATACATACATAGTCAGATACAACCCAAGCTAATAATAAATAAAAGCGTGTAAAATAAACATTATCAGCAATTTGAAAAATAAAGCTTTGGAATTGTCTTCTACTGAGGTACACCAAAATAATTTCAATAAAATAAGATCAATCTTGAAAAAAACTGATTACCTACGAAAAACATTGAAAAAATTATTGCGGAACAAATCGACAGCATAGTCAAGATGATGGTATAGGTGAGAACAGGAAATTTTAAGCCTTGAAAGTTTATCGGAGCAAATAAAGAGGAAGTTATCACCATTTAATGTTAACATTGCTTTTCGTCCTAACAAAACCATTTGAAAACTTGTCACGCGGTTAAAGAATGCTACTCCAAAGGAATTATGGAGTAATGTTGTCTACAAGATTGGTTGCAACGCCTGCCCATCAACATAAGTAGGTAAACTACCGGGGTCCTAGGACATTTCAAGGCCACCAAAACCATGGTAGTTCCTGGTACACTTCAAGGTCACCCAAATGGAACCTAACCCAAGTGGGTAGGCAACCAAAAATTAATGTAGTAAACGTGTGACGTCATTGCAGGTGACCTTGGGCTGGTAGATCAGGCCTAGCCAGGCTTGCGCAGGTTAATTTTGCGAGAGAAGTGAAAAAAATTTTTTTTCGGACTTAGAAAAATTTCGAGAATTTCGGACTTAGAAAAATTTCGTAAAGTTCGGACTTAGAAAAATTTCGTAGGTTAATTTTGCGAGAGAAGTGAAAAAAATTTTTTTCGGACTAAAAAACATTTCGAAAATTTCGGACTTTGAAAAATTTCGTAAAGTTCGGACTTACAAAAATTTCAACAAGTTCGGATTTCAAATCGAATAAAACGATGATTAATTTTGTGAGAATTGTGAAAAAAAAATATATTTTTGAAAATTCTTTATGTTGGACTTGGAAAAACTTTGAAAGGAACAATTTTAGCTACTATAAACCTTAGATATCCTTATGGGAAATTACATGTTAAAATAAGTGAAATTGAACTAGAATTCTGGGAGGAAATAATACAAGACAATTATAATATTTGTTTTTTATTGACAAGCCAATCGTATAGTAAATTAACATTTTCGAGTGCACATATGAGTTCATTCTTTACATGTAACCTACAATGATAACTTGTTGTGGATGCTTCTTTTAAGAGTTTTAGCTTGGGGCAGTCAGACATCTCTAGAATGATACATCGATCGGAGTCTTTATGTAATAGTGTTCTTAGAATCCTTACTTTCGGCAATCCTTTTACGTAAATTAAGCTTTGTGCATCAGGTAGTAGGTGGCTCTTCAAAACAGAAATTAGCATTTCTACAGGTATATAGTAATCATAGTTGGTCGTCCAATCCAAACCATGGATGTTGTTTGTTGTGTAATCTATCTGCCATTTGAAATGCTCAGATAGTAGATGAAATTGCACTGGTGTTCTTATAAAATAATGTTTCCTTTCACAAGTGTTAATATTTAGAATTGAAAGTTCCCTGATGTAAAATTCACTATCTTTGTAGTGGAACCCTTGGAAATCCACAATAAATGCCATTTTGTGCCGTCGTATGAGCTCTAGATAATCCTTACAGTCCCACTTAATGGATTATATATCACGTTTCGGTCGTGAAGAATTAAACAATAAGCACTTGTTTTGTTTGGTACCGGTTTTGCTGTTTCAATTTCAAGTCTGATATCGACTGCACCGTTCTTTATTGTCTCACTCTGATGAGTACAATCTATGACAGCTATTGGTGCTGTATGTTTAAATGAACTGGGTGTAAACGCTGGTTCAGCTTCGTTTTTATAATAGTACGCTCTTTGAAAATGCGCATACATTTCATATAATAACGACCATTGATTCTTGTCCCAATCAAGGTTAAGGTTATCATACGGATATGCGTCTGCATTTAGGAATAATTTAATATTCCTTAGATTGCAATGATCAAATAATGCCGAATCTCTGTTTAAGCTATTTTTACGATCCGTTTGGAAGGCAAAAATAACAATTCGGGGTTTTTCCATCAAGCTGCTTGATTTAACAGTCCAGGTGTGATGGGTAGTCTCTTGAAGAGTGGGTAATTGTTGAATTTCCCAATTTCTAAATGAAATGGATAAATCTCTGCTCTCCTCAACATATTTCAATAATCTTAATTTTTGCACATCGGCCACTTTAAGATGTGGCACTTTCCAATAAATTTTGTTGATTTCCACAAAGGGTTTTTCAGTTCCTGTTACTGGTTGATTAATAATCGCGTTCAAATCATTGCTGCTCCTAATCAATACCAATTCTTGACGAACATTCATAATAACCTTTTGGAAATCCTCTGCAAATCCCAGCCACAATTTAAGAGGTATACAAACGGTAAAATTACCTTTTTGATCAAGGATATCAGGTAGTCCATCTAATGCCAATCCAGCATTTTGCAAACGATCAAATTGATTCTTCGTGTAGGATAAGTAACTCTTCAATGTGCTAGTTATTCCCAAATTCCGTGTTTGATCAATCACAGTGCCTCCTATTTCATAACGAATTTCATCGAAAAGAAATGAAATTCCATTTTTTATAAATTTTATATGTGTAGTTTCAGTAGGTGGATGTTTAACATCATCACTATTTTTTAATAATTTCCCCTCAATATAAATGTAACTATATGATGGTAAAGTGTATAGATCTTGCGTTTGGATGGGTATTCTTATTTCATCACTGCACTTATATGTCGTTGAAGCATACGGTTGATGAGTATGATATTCAAAATTCGCAATAGATTCATCAATTAGAACATTTTCAGCTACATTTAAATTTAGGAAACTCATTTTGTCTTCACTTTAAAACCCAAGGACCTTAAAAATAATTTATTTGTCGCTGTTAACGGTACACTGGTTTTTGTAGTACTGAACAATATATTTCTTTCAGCCCCTTTTTTATTATTTTTCATACCATTAGATTGTTGTTGTTGTTGTTGGTTGCTTGAGAAAACGTTATAATATCTCATGATCGCTCTTAGTTCACTTGTTGTAGATTTTTTTCACATGTAATCTTACTGTTACCACTTCTCCGTTGAAATTGACCAAGTTACCCTCTTGGTCTGTTAGTTTTATAGCAATTTCATTGATAAATTTCGTATTTATCGGTAAATAGATAACATTAGAGGGGTTTTCAACTATCTTGGTGCCTGGTGCATTTTTTGGATAGAAGACGTGCAAAATATGTTTTTTTTCATCATTAGAATATGAGTTTTGCACTAAATTACATTCAATATTGATCGCATTCACTCTGAAAATATTGATAGGCTTGTTGGAAATATGTTTTTTATTAGCAGCTAATATTTGCGGTGTAAACCCCAAAACTTGTGCTATACTACAATTCTGTTGAAAATCAATAGGTTCCGTGCATTTCACTTCCGATCTCAGGGTGGTTCGATTCAACGAAATATTTATGGCTGGTCTATCTGTTTGACCTTTCAATGGATTATTTTCATAGTTATCAATTATATATTTTTGTAGATAGTGATTTATATCACTTATTTCATAGCAACCAGGTGGAAGAATGATTATGTTGTTTACACCAAAATGGAAACGATTATTTGTTTCATCGACATTGGGAATGCTATTGTAACTGACAAAGTTTATTAATCCGATAACATAGTCATGAGATTCACTTAACACAATTGGTGGATATATAGTGGCTTTCAATTCTGACGACTTGTCGTTTAACGTGAACGTGTAGGACATGATGATGATGCTTGCATAACACTGACCATATTTTTCATTTGAATGATAATTTATTTAATAAAAATTTTATACATAAGTGTCCACAATTATACGATGTTTGTTTTTGATATGTTTTATAATTATAGAAAATATTCAATTGTTTCTTATGCGTACAATGATGTTTACAACCAGATTTAAAATATTTACAAACTTCAAGAGGTGGAGGTAGATTTCCATAACTATCAAAATATGAAATGTTATCCCCCTTTTTGCGATAGCTGACCCAATGTGTGCCCGGCCCATCAGAGTTGTCTAAATTCACAATTCCGCATTCATTTTTTCGAATACGTTTAGGCATCTCATCTTTCATAAAGCATCCACGAAAATTAGCAATTTTTAATTCTGTAACCAAATTGCTAATATCCCGATCTGTTAGTGCTCGCTTTGGAAGTTTCATCTCTCTCTCTCTCTTTTTTTGTTAATTGTAACGATCTGCTTCACTGTCTCGTAGAAAAAGTCCAAATCCTTTTTTGTATTTTCTCAAGCACATTCCTTTTCCCATAGCAATAGCTTCCATAGTTTTATTGTGTCGATTTGCCTCTTCGAATTGTTGTTTGGCCTGTTTAGCAGCATTAATTGAATCAATAATTTTTGCAGTTCCCCCACCTAGTGCACCTAAAGCACTCAATCCCGCAAAAATCGGAATTAATGGTAAAATACCTCCTTTTTTAGGTAACCTTATCACTTTTGTTGACTTTATTTTGGATTTGAATTTATTGGCTAATTTCTTTGCCAAAAATACCCGTGAAAATAGATCCTTAGGTTTTTTTCTTATTATATGTTTTTTTATTTCTTTCACCACTTTATTGAAAGAAACACGTTTAATCTTCTTTTTCTTCATGCTCATTCTTTTTACACCATATATACACACTCAAAGTTGAGCAGGACTGCACCCCAATTATGTAAAGCTCACATATTTATAGGTAAAATTCTTGTTCGTTTAGCACCCCCATTCTCGTCCTGATCTTCATCTGTGGTTCTTTTTCGTTTTATATAAGGTATTTCTTCATAATCTATCTTGTCATTGTCAGTATTTATTTTCAATCTTTTACTTTCAATCTCATCGTTGCTATAGACGCTTTTACGCTTTTTCACCCTCAAAATTGGTTTTCGATTTTTCTTTTTATTGATGGTATCAGCGACAGCAGGAGCAGCATCAGCAGCAGCAGTCCTATTTGATGTCATAATTTTAATCATCGCAGGAGTAGGAATTTGATTTTGTTGTTGTTGTGAAGGTTGAGTAGGTTTGGATTTTAAAATTCTTGGTTTTAACAGTTTTATTGCCTTTTCCCCTGAATTTTCTTCTTCTACACTTAGAATGATTTCATTGCACTTTTTTCTGATGAGCAACAAATTCTTTAGGAGTTTTCGTAAAACATTTCTTTGTTGTCTCTTATTACCAATTCCCATCCCTAATTTAACTTTGCTTCGCATTATACCGCTAACACCTAATGCAGCCATCTTTTCAGTAAGCGAAGCATCAGAAGAATGATATCTTTCCATAGCTTTAGTAGCTAAAATTTCATCTGCTTTATGGCGGTGTTTTAAATCCTTCTCTTTCGAATATTTAATATCATGTTCCATGCATGCCTCGTCCAATTTATTTATAGGTTTGGATCCTGACATTAAACGTTTCGATAGACGTGTTCCAGGACCACAATAATTGTACCCAGGTATATGTAATTCAAATGGCAGGGAATTTATAAGGTTGTTAACAAGTCCACCACCCGTATAAAATTTCATATTTTAACCAAAATATATATATATATACACACACACATACACAACCTTCGCTTTATAAAGAAAAGCTATAAATGATATAGTTTTAGTTATGTTAGTCATTTTTGGCGCTCTAGTTCCTCGGAACAGAGTGCTTATCAATTTGCCCAAATGTCTGTAATTTTTGAATTTTTCGATGAAAATGGTCTTAAACGATTTGGTTCGACTCACTGATCAAGAATCCATGGTCGAAAATCATTCTGTCCGGCCGGCCGTAGGCACGATAACTCTCGAACGGAATGAGCTAGACAGTTGAAATTTTCAGAGTAGGTTTGGGAGATAAATATCTCAGCTAAGTTCGTTATTGGGCAAAATCGGACAGATGGTTTCGTAGTAACAAAAAAAAAATTTTTTTTACAAAACAAATTCAAAATTAAATTTTTTTCAATAAGCAGTTTTACCATAAGAATCCAATGATATCATTTTTAACTCTAACAAGCTAATACTTTCGGAGATATGATTTTTCAAAATTTCAATAAAATATCGTATTTCAACGTTGTCACACAATGATATAATTATTCTATGTATGAACTGTCATAATGTCAACTTATTTTCCTGAGACATGTCGTTATCTAATCTATCGAAGAATTGTAAGCGAAGTGAGAAAAATCTCAGTTGTTTGCTCCGAAATTAGTTTTTCTCAGAAAAGTCTTACATTTCGGAACGGAACATGAAGTAAGAGATCTGAGAGTAGTGAGACTGCTTTTCATCCATAGACATAGATATAACTCTCGAACGGAATGAGCTAGGTAGTTGAAATTTTCAGAGTAGGTTAGGGAGATGAATATCTCGGTTAAGTTCGTTATTGGGCAAAATTGGCCAGATTTAATTTGATTTCTTCCATGGTGCAGTTCTCATTCTCATGATTGCTCATTTAATCTTGATAAATAAACTATCATTTGAATTGAACTTCCTTTATGATGCAGTTCTATCATATTAATACATTGATATAATTCCCAACTCTGAGAAACCAATACTTTCGGAGATATAATTTGACTGTTTGAACTAGAGCGCCAGAAAGCTCCTGTCCACAGGGCTTGAACCCATTTTTATTTGAAATATTGTTCAATATGAAAGTTCATCAACAAAAAGTTCATCTAAAAGTTCAGAATAATGATGTGTTGCAGACTGCAGGTGCTTATCATCAACATTCGAAACATGGTGATTTATTTCCCGCTACTATTAGATGTCTTATAGTAGGACCTTCAAATTGTGGGAAAACTAATGTTATGATTACACTCATTGAACATCCACATGGATTGAAATTTGAGAATATTAACTTATACTCAAAATCGGTACATCAACCGAAATACCAGTACCTCGAGCAATTATTAAAACCAATAAAAGGAATAACTTTCAACACTTTCACGACAGCTGAAAATATAGATCCACCTAATAGAGCCAAACCTAATTCTCTATTCATTTTCGATGATGTCATCTGCAACAAACAAGATGTAATGCGTGAGTTCTTCAGTATGGGAAGACATAATCATGTGGATTGTTTCTATTTAGCACAAAGTTACGCTAGAATACCAAAAAATCTAATACGAGAAAATGCTAATGTTATTATTCTTTTCAAACAAGATGAAATGAATCTAAAACATGTCTATACAGATCATATTGGTTCGATGGATTTTTCCTTTGATACATTTAAAAATTGATAAGCACTCAGTTCCGAGGAACTAGAGCGCCAAAAATATATGTTCAATGTGCTGGTCGGGGGAACCATTTAGTTTCGTTTCAATCTTTAAGGATAATGAACTAAATGGAGGTCGATATAGAAAAGGTTTTGACGAATTCATCAATATAAATACCTAAACTCTATTACTGCTTATGTTAGTTTGCCAGTTCAACAACAGGTGTTGACAAGCAGAACGTTGATAACGGTGACCGAAATGAACACTTACAATAAGAGATTGAAACGACTTTTGATTCAAAAACGTAAAAATATTAAAGATAAATTAAAATTACTCAAGTATGGAGAGAGAGTCAAAGAAAATGCATTTTCTCCAATAACGAAACAATTGAAGGAAATAAAAAAAAATTTGAAACATGAGGAAGACGAAAAGAATGGCAATCATGAAGAAGAATTAGAAGAAGAAGACTTAAAATGGGTGATGCCTCAATCGTCTTTATCACCGCTCACACCCATTGGGGAAACGACAGCAGGCAGCAGTAAAGACAGGACCAAGGAGACCGCTAATAATACTTCGTTTATCGATTACCTAGATCAATATCCACCCATTGCGAGGAAATATATTATGAGTCTGAATGAAAATCCTTCAAAATTCGATCGAAAATATGGTGTTCGTTTTGATCCAGAAACGGAAAAATTCTCGATTGGTAATTCACGAATGCAAATAATTGATAATGGAGATGTTATGGTAAAAAATAAAAGGTATCGAGGTACTAGAGGTTTATACGAATTAATATTTAAACGAAAACCTAAGAAATATTCTGAGGAAGACTTGCAAAATTACCATGATATAATTACTAAAACAAACGCATATAAATGTTATTATCACCCAAGCAATCAGATAGATGGTAACAATACTGTTAAATATAAAAAAATTGTTGCACCGTTAATAAAAAAAAAGGGGGGTTCTATCAATTTGAGATTACATAAAAACACAGCCTATATGTTTTGGAATGATCCTAATGAATTAGTTGAACGATTGAAATTATTATTGGCATCACATGAAGCTGGAAACAGTGGTGTTATAAATGAAATCACTTCAATTGTTGAAGAATTGTACGAGGCTGGTTTGATAGTATAACGATGACATCGAGAACCGAGAAGAAGTGGCAAATTGTCACCGAGCTGTATAAGCAGGCCCGAATAAATTTTAAACGTCGTAAAACAATTGTACGTGGCTTGTGGGACTTATGCCAAGCTGATCTGATAGATATGCAACCATATGCCAAAGAAAATAACGGTTTCAAGTATATTCTAATTGTCATCAATTGTTTCTCTAAATACGTTTGGACTGAACCGCTCAAGGATAAATCAGGGAAAAATGTGTCTACTGCTATGGAAACTATTTTGTTGAAGATGTTGAAATCGAAAAAAAACAACAGTTTGAAAAATTTACAAACAGACAAGGGTACAGAATTTTATAATGTTACTTTCAAAAAGCTAATGGAAAAATATTCTATTAATCATTATTCCACCTACAGTGATAAAAAAGCAGCAATTGTTGAACGTGTAATTCGAACAATTAAAGGAAAAATGTATCCTCAATTTTCCTTTCAAAATACCCACAAATGGATAGGTGGTATTTTAGCTGAAGTGGTTAAAAACTATAATAATTCTGTGCACCGCACAATCGGAATGAAACCGATCGATGTAAAAGAAACAAATGAAGATTCTCTACGTGGAATTTATAGTAATCCAAAGTCACCAATACGAAAATGTAAATTCATAAAAGGTGATCATGTAAGAATTTCCACAGCGCGGGGTGTCTTTGATAAAAAATATAATATGAATTGGTCTCCTGAAATCTTTATTATTAAAAAAAAAGTATTGAGCACACCCACAACATATATTTTGAAGGATATCAATGATAAAGAAATCAAGGGAGGATTTTATGAGGAGCAAATGCAAAAAGTGAAATATCCAGATATTTATTTGGTTGAAAAAGTTTTGAAACGTAAAGGTGGAAAAACCCTAGTTAAATGGGTTGGATTTGACGATACACATAATCAATGGATATCAAATGACAATGTATCTTAAAGGTTACAATAAAACACCAATAATTTAATAATGATTCTTTTATTACTTCAAAGTCCCAAATGGTTAACGTTTTTTTCAAATGAAATCATGATCATCAATCTCGATTCTTGGCATTTCCCTTCTTCTTCTTTTCGACGGTTGTGATGAGGGTGGTTGTTGTGATAGGGGTGGTATTGTTTCCTCCTCCCCCGCTAATAATTGTGAATTAATTTCAAAAAGTTGTCTTTTGGCTGCTCTTCTTTGTCTCGAATCCTCCTCATTAAGCCCATTATTCACATGAGGTGTACTTTGGGTAATGGGAACTCCTGCTTCCCTCAAGGCTCTCTTCAATATCACCCCATCTGATTGTAATGGGGGTGTTTGTGAAGGTGGTGGTGGTGTTGATATACATGCTTGTGTTACTTGAGCACTCTCGATATCCTCTTCGTCGACAATATTGTACTTGTATCTTCTTATGACATCTTCCAATAACCCCAGATCTTTGTCATCCTCCAATCGTGTTTTCAGGTATTTCACAGGTAAATTACCAAATTTTTTTTTCATCTTTTTTACTTTTGGACTATATGATAGTTTTATTGTTACCTTATCATCATAAAGAGTGACTTTGGGGGCTCCATATCTTTGAACAAATGAAGGTAGTTTAAAAAAAAATAAAAATGATTAGGGAGGAAAAAAACTTACTGAAAAATCTGCTTGCACACCACCTCTAACATTCGGGGAGTAAAATTGTCCCGATCAGTAGAGAAAACAACAATAGTACAAGGAATATTCATGTTAAAGTTTTTTTCTTATTCACGTGCACGTTCGTAGCTGGTAACTCCAATAATTATACTAGTTTTTCAAGATGAATTGAACGGAATTTATACTCTGAAATCGCTGATTGTCAAGGACAAAATGTTTAAATTTTGGGACAGAATATTTTACTGTCAATCCTTCTTCCCCTTTATTTTATATGAAAATGTAAATACATATAATTCATGTGAAATATCAATTGAAATTTGTTTGAAGTTATTCATTTTCACCAAACGAATATCCATATTAAGAATTACATATATCAATTAATTGGTGTGAATCAATTACATATTTAATAGATAGGTTTATTTCCAAAGGTCCATACTGTATTCATATTACTTTGTTAGATATTGCTTATTTAGCATTTTGCATCCTAGCGCGTGGACCTGCATCGCACATTCCTTAGATAAGATAATCTTATAAATATAATAATTATTTATTAGGCGTACTCTCTAAGTAAACGCTTATCGGTATGCTAATTGAGTCGGTATGCTAATTGAGCTTCGTCGGCGTTTATTTATCTCCGCGGATACATTGACCAACTGGACCATTTATTCGTCCTCTTAATTTTATCGAATGATACATTGTTTTAATATTAATGATGTACATGCAAAAATCTAGATTGTTAGGATGCAACTTTGTCTACTATTATAATCTGAATTGAATTATTGCAAATTAACAAAAATTTTGGGGCACGTGTAATTGCGATCCGAATTGGTATATAAGAAATAGATTGCGTAGGTATTCTACTTGAGGTTGTGTTTGTGCATAGAGCAGAATCGAGGTAAGCAGATTTTATTTTCTACCTGTTTAAAAAAAAAAATGTTTGGGCTGATTTTTGAGTTTCCAATTTTTCAAATGAAAATATATTTTTCAGACATAAAAGAAAAAAAACCATAAAAAAACAGCAAAAATCCGTGAAAAAGGCAGAGAAAAAAAATGAGCGGTACAGCAACCACCCGTTTAGATAGTTTGTCGGCTGAAGCCGTTAAGACTATGGAAAGGGTGAGTAGATTAATCAAAACTAAAGAGGAATTTTTAAAATATATTACTTATTTGAAAAATATTATTTGCGTTTTGAATAGATCGATTAAAAATAAATATAATGATGCTATTGGGAATTTTGCTAGAGTTGAATCTAATCTTAGTATTTTAAAGTATTATCAACGAACATTTAGGAAAAAGTTATCAAAATTAATGGAAAAACGATGCGAAGCAAATTTAGAATGGCATGAAATTAAATCGGCATTTAATGGGCGTATATCTAGTGGTATTATTACAAATCTTGGATTCAAAGATCCTCAATTATTTTTGGAGAAAGCATTTAGAAGTTTTGCAATACAAATTCGTAAGTCGTTGAAAAAATCTGTACTAAAAGTTAACACTATTTTGGCTGGTTTATTTGTGAAACCCTCTGATTTAGAGACTAACTTTAAATTTTTTTCCACAAAAAATGAAGTTATTGACGTTAGTGTAAATTTAAAAGATTGGTATAAAAACAATGTATCGTCTGTTATTTTGAATCGAATGGGTGAGTTCCAAGAACGCGATTCGGGCTGGAGTCTATATGAAATTTTGTATCTGAAATTGAACATTAATCATTTCAGTCCAATAAATGTTGGTATGTCCACTTATGTAGATTTACCAGCATTTGTGAAAAGCACGCATAGTGTAATCAATATAAAAAATAATGATCAGTACTGTTTCCTGTGGTCTATAATGGCTGCTCTTTTTCCCGTTTACGATGAATCCAAAAATAAATGTAGAGTATATTCTTACCCCGATTTTGAAGGCTTTCTTAAGTATGAAAACATTAATTTCCCAATAGAATTGAAGGATATTCCAAAATTTGGAATATTGAACGGTTTAGGAATAAATATTTTTACTATTTCGAATAACAAGGAGATTGTTCCTCTTTGTCTTACCAAGAGTCCATTTTACAAAATAATAATAAATCTCTTGATGGTGCCTTGTGAAAATTTGACAAATGAAATAGCTGAAAATAATCCTGGAACGAGTTCAATGAATTTGAAAACTAAAACATATTACCATTTTGCTCTAATAAAAAATTTATCCCGTCTTTTGAGTCGTCAACTTAAAGATTCGAAAAATAGGAAATATTTCTGTGAAAGATGTTTGAATCATTTCGCTACAAATGAATCTTTGGAAAGGCATCTGGAATTATGTAGAGATTTGAATCACTGTAAAATAGTTTTACCTAAAGAAACTCATAAGATTTTAAAATTCAAAAATTTTACACATCAAATACCTATGCCTTTCGTTATTTATGCGGACATTGAAAGTCTTTTGGTTGATTATGATGTGTCCTCTTCCTCCTTTGCTCTCGATAATAAAACTATAAAGCGCAAAAAACATGAAGCCTTTAGTATAGCTTATTATTTCAAATGTGATTATGATGATTCTTTATCTAAATTCAATTTATATACAGGTTCTGATTGTATAAAATGGTTCATAAATGAATTGGAAAATATTTCAGCATATGTTGGAGGAATTATATCGAACCCTCTTCCAATTGTAATGAACGATGAGGAGAAACAGAATTTTTATGAAGCGAAGCAATGTTATGTGTGCGATAATGAATTTTCTGTTAGTGATGGTAAAGTTCGTGATCATTGTCATTTTTCAGGAAAATATCGTGGTGCAGCTCATGAAACTTGCAATTTAAAATTGCAGATATCTAATACTATACCTGTGGTTTTCCATAACTTTTCCAATTATGATAGTCATTTTCTAATTAGAAGTCTTGCGAAAGATATTGAGGGTCCCTTGAATATTTTGCCTGTTAATAAGGAAAAATTCATTTCGTTCACAAAATACATCACTAAATATAAAATAAATTTGAGATTTATAGATTCCTTTAGATTTTTAGCCGGTAGCTTGGAAAAATTATCCTCGTATTTGGATGATGAACAAAGAACTATTGTTTCAAAATTCTTTCCTGATAAAACTCACTTTGAGTTAGTGACAAGAAAAGGTGTATTTCCATATGAGTATCTTGATAATTTTAAAAGACTAGACGATCAGGAACTTCCATCGAAGGAAAATTTTTATAATACGCTCACTGAGGAGGCAATATCGGATGATGACTTTAATCATGCAAATAATGTATGGAAAACTTTCAAAATTCAAAATTTAAAACAATATGCTGAATTGTATCTTAAAACTGATGTTTTACTTTTGAGCGATATTTTCGAGAATTTTCGAATTAATTGCATGAAATATTATAATTTAGATGCACTCCATTATTTTACAACACCAGGATTGGCCTTTGATGCGATGTTAAAACTTACAAAAATTGAATTGGAATTACTCACTGACATTGAAATGATTAATTTTATTGAAAAAGGCATTAGAGGAGGAGTGTCGCAATGTTCGAGGCGTTATGCGAAATCCAACAATAAATACATGTGTGTTGATGAATACAAGTCTGATGAGCCTATTTCGTATTTAATGTATTTTGATGTGGTGAATTTATATGGAGCTGCCATGACAAAGGCATTACCATTTTCTGATTTTCAATGGGTGCAGATAGGGTCTAATGAAATAGGCACTATCTTAAACACACCAGATGATGCTGAATTTGGTTATGTTTTAGAAGTGGACTTGGAATATCCGAAATCATTATATGAAAAACATAAAGATCTTCCGTTATGTCCGCATCATCTGCCACCACCTGTATCTGATAATGATACAACTAAATTATTATTGACTTTATACAATAAAAAAAAATATATTATTCATTACCAAAATTTGAAACAGGCTATTAAATTGGGGTTGAAGCTAGAGAAAGTTCATCGGTGTTTGAAATTTGCTCAAAAACCTTGGATGAAATCGTACATCGATTTTAACACAGAGTTGCGTAAAGCCAGTAAAAACGAATTTGAACGTAACCACTTCAAATTGATGAACAATGCGCCATTTGGAAAAACAATAGAAAATGTTAGAAGATATAGAGATATAAAGCTAGTAACACATTATGAAGGAAGATATGGTGCTAATTACTACTTATCACAAGGGAACTTTAGTAGCATTACTATTATCGATGAAGATATTGTACTAATAGAAATGAAAAGGTTAACCATAAATATGAATAAACCAATTTTCATCGGTATGTGTATTTTAGATATTTCGAAAACATTTTTGTATGATTTTCATTATGAATACATTAAAGCTAAATTTAACGACAATGCAAAATTATTGTACACAGATACTGATAGCCTTATTTATCAGATTTTCACAGATGACATTTACCAACATATAAGGCAGGATATTGATAAATTTGATACCTCCGATTATCCTGAGAATAATATTTTTAATATTCCTAGGCGGAATAAAAAAGTAGTTGGTTTAATGAAGGATGAAAATAATGGTTGCATCATGAGTGAATTTATCGGGTTGAGGTCGAAGATGTACACGTATAAAGTTTGCGAAATTGAAAAAAAAAAAGAGCAGAATATTAATTATGCTGATAACCATGAACTTATTGAGCTTTTGAAAACAATTAAAAAAGTAAAAGGAGTAAAGTATGCTGCTATAAAAAATTATATAACCTTTCAGGATTTTTATAAAACACTTTTCGAACAATCAACATTTTCAATAATTCAGAACAGTATAATTGCGAAAAATCATGAGATTTTCTCAATTCAACAAGAAAAGGTTGGTTTAAGTTTTGATGATGATAAAAGAATTGTATTGGAGGATAAAATATCAACGGTACCATGGGGGTATTTTGATTAATTCCTATCTTTATATATTTTGATTGATCTACACAGCCTCTCTCGGTGAAAATGCTGTATCGTTGTTTCTCAAAAAAAAAAAAAACTAAAACAAAATATAAAATTTCATTACCAGAATGAATAATCTACCTACTGGAGCAGAGCTGCGGCGGTGCCCAATAGCCGCGTGGGAGCTTGAGGTACTTTTCCATGTACTGGAAAAACCTGGAGACTTAACACTCCAGGACCTGAGACGGCTGGTGGCACTGGCCAATATTCCAGGTCATTGGAAAGCCTGGCTTATTCAGCAGTATTATCTAACGCATTGTGCTGTAATGTGTCAGGACAACTAGATTAGGTTTTATATTTATCTTTAGGTTAATATTATATCTATTTAATAAGTTAAGAAATTGATGTTTAACCCGAAGTAGTAGTAGTGCCATTAGGCGGTATTTTATTTAAGAAAAAGTAATCGATGAACTACCAGTTTCATTTCGGTCTCTTCACTGTTTCATTTGATACAGAATTTCTCAAAGATCAACATGCCTGTGCCCGTTAAATACGTCTGTCCTATATGTAAAGGTGAATCTGAACAATACTATGCACCTTGTATTCGTTGTTTTTTTCAATTACTAGACAAAAAACTGTATGGAGTAAAACATAGATGTAGTTGTTGTCGATTAATGTGGCAAGAGCAGTGAAGATGTGTCTTGAAAGTATGGATCACATGGACTTTGAACAACGACTTCTCACGTTTAAGAAGAAATTTTGGACCGGTGCTGCAAATCCTATCGATTTGGCTAGAGCTGGTCTGTATTTCACCGGTGAAGGAGACATTTGCCGTTGTGTTTATTGTTCAGTGCAAATTCATAATTGGAAGAAGGAGGATAGTGCTTTGGAGGATCATTATAAGTATTCCAAAGATTGTGCATTTGGTCAGATGTTGTGGAAATATTCCAGGACTACGCATAACGAAGATCATCACCCCCACAAAATACTACTACTACTACTACTACTACTACTACTACTACTACTACCACTTCTACTACTACAAAAAAATGAATTTAGTAATCCTTTACTCGCTTATTGGAAATATCTTATATGTTCATTTCCAACCTAAAGTGATAAAGGCTCAAATATGTACTAATAAAAATAAACTATGTGATAATATGGTTGTATGCAGGCTAAACAATGATCTACCTGTATTTAAATATTACTTTAAAAATGATGATGATTATGATGTCTACAACATACATACTTTCAAAATAATTTATACTTTTTCAAATCGAAGTTGTAAAGAATCTGATTGGCTAAACGTGCCTCCTTCTGAACCAAAAGAACATCACTCTTCTATAAAGATACTTATAATTTTGTTATTTTGCTTAATATGTATGCTCGTATCCATACTTACCTTTTTATTAAGAAATACTTTATTTCCTAAAATAACTACTTGTATATAACATAATACTTATCGATAATCTTCCTAATACATATATATTTTTTTTTTAACATGAATGCAGCCTCAGAATCTTCCCTATGTACTCTGTTACGAGCTGTTTCCTTTCTTCCTTTATAGGCAGAACCTTTTTTTTCCCTGAAATCTTCAATCGGGATCTTAAACTCTTCATAGTATCATTACTGTGCCTCCCTTTTGTACTCTTATTCTTGTGTCGTTGGTCGCTGTCACTTATACTGGCACATTTCTACCTCCTGTCAAGTACGTTACCTGAACTAACTACTTGCGTATAATATAATTCTGTGAATGCAGCCTCAGAATCTCCCCTATTTAATATATGCATTAATCATTTGTTCTAGCACATTTCTACCTCAGGTCAAGTACGTTACCTAAACTAACTGCTTGTGTATAATATATACAATTTGTAATCTTTTTTTTTGTTAATATATTTACATACAACCCATTTGTACTTATAAACCAGTTTGTTGTACTACCATTTGTAATTTAAGAATTCTTATTACCTGACAAGTTCGTACTTGTATATTACACAATATCCATGGTTTGGATTGGACCACCAACTATGATTACTATATACCTGTAGAAATCATGTAAAGAATGAACTCACATATGCACTCGAAAATGTAAATATACTATACGATTGGCTTGTCAATAAAAAACAAATATTATAATTGTCTTGGTTTATTTCCTCCCAGAATTCTAGTTCAAGTTCACTTATTTCAACATGTAATTTCCCATAAGGATATCTAAGGTTTATAGTAGCTAAAATTGTTCCTTTCAAAGTTTTTCCAAGTCCAACATAAAGAATTTTCAAAAATATATTTTTTTTTCACAATTCTCACAAAATTAATCATCGTTTTATTCGATTTGAAATCCGAACTTGTCGAAATTTTTCCAAGTCCGAACTTAACGAAATTTTTTTAAGTCTGGAATTTTTTTAAGTTCGAAAAAAAATTTTTTTCACTTCTCTCGCAAAATTAACCTACGAAATTTTTTTAAGTCCGAACTTGTTGAAATTTTTTTAAGTCCGAACTTGTCGAAATTTTTCTAAGTCCGAACTTTACGAAATTTTTTTAAGTCCGAAATTCTCGAAATTTTTTTAAGTCCGAAAAAAAATTTTTTTCACTTCTCTCGCAAAATTAACCTGCGCAAGCCTGGCTAGGCCTGATCTACCAGCCCAAGGTCACCTGCAATGACGTCACACGTTTACTACATTAATTTTTGGTTGCCTACCCCCTTGGGTTAGGTTCCATTTGGGTGACCTTGAAGTGTACCAGGAACTACCATGGTTTTGGTGGCCTTGAAATGTCCTAGGACCCCGGTAGTTTACCTACTAACATATATAGGACAAACGAGTCGATATCTTAAGGACAGAATCTCCGAACACAAAAAAGATGCCCTTAATATACCCGTATTCAACCCTCTAAAAAGAAAAATTGGTTCAAGCACTGACGCGAAGTCAGAAGCTTTTGCGCGTATGTTCTATTGTCCATTCTTCTGTATTGGACACCCTTAATCGAATTTACCATGGTAAATTATGTTGTCCATTCTCCTGTATTGGACACTCTTAATTCGAATTCACCATGGTAAATTCGAATTAATTTTCTAGGGGTGAGCTTCTTAAAATTTTTTTTTTCGTAATTTTTTCAAATTTTCTAGGGGTACGGATCTTACAAAATTTTAAACACGTCTTTATGATGAATTTCTACAACTAGTTACCAAGCTTCAATTCGATCGAAGATTTCTTTTTTGAGTTATCAAGGAAATAATATTCCAGGTGGGTATAACTCGGAAACCGTGTGACCGATTATGCCCAAAACCGAACTCAGCTCTCCATTTCGGATACGCAACCTACCCTGAAAATTGCAAGTCCCTGTCTCCTTTCGTTCGGAAGTTATCGAGGCAACGGTCACCCATCTACTGAACTCACACAAGAATGCTCGAATCTCCAACTATATCCAACCGATCATGTTGAAACTTGAAACTTGGCAGAAGAGTTAGGTTATGAAGGCTCTTGCAAAATTTCAGCAATTTCAAACGAATAGTTACTGATATATAAAATTTTTTTTTTCAATAATCAATGATTTTTTAAATTTTTTTTACAAATACTATCCTCACGAAATTTTGCAAGAATTTTCGCGTTGGCATTCCACAACTAATTACTATGTTTGAATTCAATCGGTTTAGTATTTTTTGAGTTAATGAGGAACAAAAAACAACCAAATTTCAGATGGCTATAACTCTAAAACGATCCGGCCGTTTATGCTCATAAACAAACTGAAATGTCGCGTTCTGGTGCACATCCTAACCTGAAAACTTCAAGCCGCTATCTCTTTCCATTCTCAAGTTATCGTGACAACAAAAATATTTTTCAATCATTTTTTTAAAATTTTCTAGCGAAACGATTCGCACAAAATTTCACGAACGTGCTTAGGTTCATATTCTACAACCACTCACCAAGTTTCAGTTCGATCGGATTTATATTGGTTGAAAACAAAATTATCACTCGGTAACCACTGGGCCGAATACGCCCATTAACGAACTTGTCCGTCGTATTGGGATGCGCCACCCACTCTGAAAATTTCAAGTCGCTAGCTCTTTTCGTTCTCAAGTTATCGTGGCAACGGCCGGACGGCCGGACGGCTGGCCGGACAGATTCAAATTTGACCTCGATTCTTCATTGGGGAGTCGAACTAAATCGTTTGAGACCATTTTCGTCAAAAAATTTGAAAGTTACAGACATTTGGGCAAAACTGTATCCGCGATGTTCCCCAGAACATACGCGCAAAAAGGAAGATAACACCGCTTTTAAAGAGCATGTATGAAATAGGCATCACTCATTTAATATCGAAATCCATACTATCGAAATATTAGGTCATCAAAAAATTCTGAAAAAACGCTTGCTACATGAAATGGTCACAATTAAACAAGATGAAAAATCCGTTGATAAAAGAACAGATATTGAGAACTTAAATACAGCCTATTAACATCTCATTAATAAAATCAAAGATACAATTTGAATGTTTTGAGATCGAATGCCAACGATGTTTTGTTTCGGTGATATACCGGGTGGCTTAATATACATGTTCCAATGGATCTCATCAATTTTAAAAGATACACATTTGAACATTTGATGATTTTCAATTCGTTCACGGAACCTTCAACTGAAAAAAACAAAAATTGAAAGTCACTTTCGGTTTGACCGGAAGTGACTCTGACTTTTTTATCTGAAAGAGAACACTGTATATTTTCTGCAATTTTCTATTTCTACTCGAAATTAGCTTGTATCACACTTTGTATTTTACATTTTATTTGATGGAGAAAACGTCAATTGAAATTTCAAATTAGAAGAATTGAAGTAGGCTACGATATTTTGTGTAATCTTGATTTTGACTTCAATAATCGGGATAAATAAAAAAGCCTTTCTCAAGTTGAAATCAACTATGTATTATACCGAACGTTGAAAAAAGTATGAATAGTAAAATAAACAAAAAATTACAAAAAAGGGGGGAAAAAATACCTATAATAACTAAGAATATGTTCGAAATGTTGACCATCTCCTTCAAAACATATTTCTGATCGGTGGACTAGTTCACGCGAAGTAACACTTTTCAACACTTCAGCATTAAGGGCTCTACATGTATTCCCTATTTTGTATTTTAGATCTTCCAAATCAATAGGAGGAGTCTGGTATACACGATCTTTCAAATATCTCCAATGGAAGAAATCCGTCGGTGTTAAATCTGGAGATCTTGCAGGCCATCTTATCGGTCCGTTTGTTCCGATCCATCTATCTTCGAGTGGACCGATAAAATGGGCTACAAGATCTCCAGAATCAACACCGGTGGATTTCTTCCTTTGGGGATATTTGAAAGATCGTGTGTACCAGACTCCAATTTTTTTGGAAGATCTAAAAACAAGATAAGGAATTCATGTAGAGCCCTTAATGCTTAGGTGTTGAGAAGTTTTACTTCGCATGAACTTGTTGACCAGGCTGAAAGATATATAGAAGCAGATGGTCAACATTTCGAACATAATATACTTTAGTTATTGTAGGCATTTTTTCCCTCTTTTTCTGTAATTTTTTGTTCCTTTTACTATTCATTCTTTGAGTTTGGTTGGATACATAGTTTTCAACTTGAGCAAGGTTATTTTTGATGATTCTCGATGATTGAACTCAAAATCAAGATTACACAAAATATCGTAGCATACTGCAATTCTTTCATTTTGAAATATCAATTGATGTTTTCTCCATCAAATCAAATGTAGAATACAAAATGTGATACATCTCTGCAAAGTTAATTTTGAGCAGAAATAAAAAACTACAAACGATATATAGGGTGCTATTTGAGATAAAAGAAGTCAGAGTCACTGCCGGTCAAACTGAAAGTGACTTACAATTTTTGTTTTTCTCAGTCGAAGGTTCCTTGGACAAATTGAAAATCATAAAATTTTCAAATTTTTATCGTTTGAAATGGCTGAGATAATCCGTTGGAACATGTATACTGGGACACCCGGTATACGTACCTACCACATATTTGGTGTAAGAATTATTCAATTGAATTGTCCATTTCACCCGATCGTTTCTCGTGTGATGTTGTCTGAGGTGTATTTGTTTAAGATCTTTCATGTTTCTGATATTGAAACCTCTATTTAACTGTAAGTTATTCCCGAAATCTATTTAATTAAGCCATTGTCTCCCTCATTTAACAATAGTCAAATAAATTTCAGTTTTGTTTATTTTCTCATTGCTCGATTTTGTATTATGAATTGTAATCTAGTGTCTTTTTGGCGCTCTAGTTCCTCGGAACTGAGTGCTTATTAATTTGCCCAAATGTCTGTAATTTTCGAATTATTCAATGAAAATGGTCTTAAACGATTTGGTTCGACTCACTGATCAAGAATCCGTGGTCGAAATTCATTCTGTCCGGCCGTCCGTAGGCACGATAACTCTTGAACGGAATGAGTTAGAGAGTTGAAATTTTCAGAGTAGGTTTGGGGGATGAATATCTCGGCTAAGTTCGTTATTGGGCAAAATCGGACAGATGGTTTCGGAGTAACAAAAAAAAATTTTTTTTTTACATAACAAATTCCAAATTATTTTTTTTTAATAAGCAGTTTAATCATAAGAATCCATTCATATCATGTTTAACTCTAACAAGCTAATACTTTCGGAGATAGGTTTTTTCAAAATTTCAATGTAAATCGTATTTCACAGATTGATATAATTATTCTATGTATGAATTGTCATAATGTCAACTTGACAGAAGGGAATATTGTAACTTCAAAAATATCTGGGTTGAAATACTCGTATTTTAGCGATGCAACGGGGACCTTATAACGACATGCGACTGTTCCCAAGTCGCAGTGGTTAAGATCGGAGCTACTAGAACTCAGGGATCCGCGGTCTAGCTCCAGTGGAGATGGGAGTGGATTCCTAAAAAGGGAACCTAGTAAATGGGCGCCAGGTAAATTCAAGTCTCCCAGATACCCCTGCGTAATGTACTAATTCCTAAATTCACCAAAAGAATATTCACGCTAATAACAAACAGTTTATTCTAATAGCATACAACCCAGGTCTTCAGATCCAGCAAAATTTAACTATTATGAAACCCTGAATAAGGGTGGCGGAAATTGTACGTAGATATTATTCTTGGATTCAAATACGCGTCGCTTGAGCTCAGGCGCATTCACGTTTCTCCTCTATGATCATATACGATTACTACAAATCTTGCCCCAATTTCCGCTTTCCAATAACCATAACCTAGATAATTGATAACAATATATGTTCAAGTTATATATATAGTAGGTATAAGATTATTCGGGATGTGTTTTCTATAACTTGCGTGCCATTCCTTGTGCCTGAACGTATTATTGCCTCGATGGTCTCGCAATACCGTTCTCCTTCCCTTTGTACTCGCCGTCTGCGACTTCTGACTGAATGTCCCCCAGCGCTGCTTCCTGACCACCTTGTAGATACTCGGGATCGGTAACACTGCGTTGGCTGTCTCACAGCGCTACTTATGGACCACCTTGTATATATTCGAATGTCTCAGTTACACTCTTCCTGATATAAAAAATCGTGCTGGCCTCAAGAACTCCTGCCACCATAAACTTCGGACTGCCACCAAAATCCTTCTATTCCTCTTGATATAAAAATCGTGCTGGCACACAAAAACTCCTGATGTTACAAAAAATTCGGGCTGCCACAAAAACTCCGGATGTTACAAAAAACCCCTGATGTTCGGGGTTGTCCTGCACACGTTTGCTTCGAAACCAAATCTTGTCGTGCCTCCACCAAATAATTCTTCAAGCACACAGCGATGTTCTGTCAAAGTCGCCAAGATCGTTCACGTGTTCAACTCTTAGATTTGCAGAAAGGTCGTTAGATCCTCTTTCGAGACGAGTGCAAGGTACCTGTTATCTTCCCAAATCAAACCAATGTAACCCTCACTCCTAATTCGATTTTCGAAACTATATCCAACTAAGAAGAAATCACCAATTCTTATTAAGTTCCGAAAATACGCCTAACCTACTGCTCCTCCTTCGAGTGTTCACAAAAATGGACGACCTCATGTCCCTGACTGGCGCAGACCCTCACAAATTTCAGACTGTCACAATTCAACAATATTGCCAACTTATTCGGTTCTTCGAATACAAAAATTATTATTTAGCGTCGATTGGCACCACTGAGATCCAACCTCAAATTCGACGTCAACACAAACGACAACCTTATCGTAAACAAAACATAAACAAACCCTTGCCTGAGTTAAAAAGAAACGTTACAAAATGTACCGAAAATGTTTGAAAATATTACGTAAATATTGAAAGCATAATTCTGTAGTTCGAGAGAGGATAAAATTTGGTGAACGTAGATCAGGAAATTTTTGATCGATTACAAGGTAATTTTTGCGCGTATGTTCTGGGGAACATCGCGTTATAGATTTGCCCAAATGTCTATAACTTTCGAATTTTTTGACGAGAATGGTCTCAAACCATTAAGTTCGACTTCCCAATGAAGAATTCGAGGTCAAATTTGATTCTGTCCGGCCGGCCGTTGCCACGATAACTTGAGAACGAAAAGAGCTAGCGACTTGAAATTTTCAGGGTAGGTGGCGTATCCCAATACGACGAACAAGTTCGTTAATGGGCATAATCGGCCCAGTGGTTTCCGAGTAATAATTTTGTTTTCAACCAATCTAAATCCGATCGAACTGAAACTTGGTGGGTAGTTTTAGAATATGAACCTAAGCACGTTTGTGAAATTTTGTGCGAATCGTATGGCTAGAAAATTTAAAAAAAATTATTTAAAAATATTTTTGTTGTCACGATAACTTGAGAACGGAATGAGATAGCGGCTTGAAATTTTCAGGTTAGGATGTGCACCAGAACGCGACATTTCAGTTTATTTATGAGCATAATCGGCCAAACGGTTTTTGAGTTATAGCCATCTGAAATTTTCTGAAATTTGGTGGTTTTTTGTTCCTCATTAACTCGAAAAATACTGAACCGATTGAATTCAAACATAGTTACTAGTTGTAGAATGCCAACGCAAAAATGTTCGCAAAATTTGGTGAGGATAGCATTTGTAGAAAATTTTTAATAAATCATTGAAAATAAAAAAAAAAATTCTATATATCAGTAACTATTCGTAGGAAATTGCTGAAATTTTGCGAGAGCCTTCATAACCTAACTCTACTGCACAGTTTCAAGTTTTAATACGATCGGTTAAATATTGTTGGAGATTCGAGCATTCTTGTGTGAGTTCAGTAGATGGGTGACCGTTGCCTCGATAACTTCCGAACGAAAGGAGATATGGACTTGCACTTTTCAGTGTAGGTTGCTTATCCGAAAGGGAGAGTTGAGTTCGTTTTTGGGCATAATCGGTCTAATGGTTTCCGAGTTATACCCACCTGGAATATTATTTCCTTGATAACTCAAAAAATAAATATTCGATCGAATTGAAGCTTGGTAACTAGTAGTAGAAAATCAACATAAAGAAGTTTTTAAAATTTTGTAAGAACCGTACCCCTAGAAAATTTGAAAAAAATGACAAAAAAAAAAATTTTAAGAACCGTACCCCTAGAAAATTTTAAAAAAATCACGAAAAAAAAAATTGGTTCAAGCACTGACGTGAAGTCAGAAGCTTTTGCGCGTATGTTCTATTGTCCATTCTTCTGTATTGGACACCCTTAATCGAATTTACCATGGTAAATTCGAATTAAGAGGGTCCAATACAGGAGAATGGACAACATAATTTACCATGGTAAATTCGATTAAGGGTGTCCAATACAGAAGAATGGACAATAGAACATACGCGCAAAAGCTTCTGACTTCACTTCAGTGCTTGAACCAATTTTATTTATAATATCATTTAAATTAATATTGTAGGACGTTACTTTGGAAGTTAAGCTATACTGACTTACAGTAAAAATATTATAAAGGAAAGAAGCGATTGGATAGTCAAACTATCATTTTAATAAAATGATGCATTTTTATTGTTCAAATAAAGATATTTTGTCAACTTACAAGAATTTCTTCATTCAATGGTATTTCAAAGAACTAATTACAGTTTTAAATATTTAATAAAAAAATGGAATAAATTTCATATACATATATGGGTAATTCCCACCAAATGTTCCCTTTTCGCATTTTAGTTAAAAAAAAAATAAATTAACAATAATCGAATTTATTTTTAGATATCCTAAACCAGAAATTAATTCTTATTAATCTTATGCCTAAGGTTACACACTTTCGTTGGTATTTTGTGAAATAATGAGATTTTCATGAAACCGGCATTCACGGATGTGAGACAAAATTCACGGAAATGAAATAATGTTAAATTTTAAATGAAAAAAAAAATTTCATATATCCTTAATATGAAAAAGATATTGTTCAAGCACTGACGTGAAGTCAGGAGCTTTTGCGCGTATGTTCTATTGTCCATTCTCCTGTATTGGACACTTTTAATCGAATTTACCATGGTGAATTCTATTGTCTATTCTCCTGTATTGGACAGCCTTAATCGAATTCACCATGGTAAATTCGATTAAGAGTGTCTCATACAGAAGAACAGACAATAGAATTCACCATGGTAAATTCGATTAAGAGAGTGTCCAATACAGAAGAACGAACAATAGAATTCACCATGGTAAATTCGATTAAGAGTGTCCAATACAGGAGGATGGACAATAGAACATACGCGCAAAAGCTCCTGACTTCACGTCAGTGCTTGAACCAATTTTTCTCTTTCGGACATATCCAGAATATTTTTAATTTTTCCTTCCTTTTTTCTTTTATAATAGCCCTCGTTCTTCACGTTTTTCTTCTTCGTATAATTCAGGATAATTTTTTCGGGCTTCATGAAGTCTTCTCATAGATTTTCGTTGTTTTTTCTTCTGTTCTTCATGAGAAACAGTAACTTTTTTCTTATTTTTTTTTTAATAATGTTAGAATTCATGTCCTGAAAGGAGAAACAGAATATTATTATCACATCCGTGAAGAGTACCTCACCTCCGTGAATTACTATATTCACGGAGGTGAGATTCACGGAGGTGAGAAATTTTACTTTTTTATAGAATATCTCATTTAAAGAAAAAGGCTTCAAAACAATATTTTAACTCATTAAATAACTTTCGTAATTAAGTATATTCAGATAACAAATAATTGAATAAAATAATCTCCTACCTTACAATTCATCTTCACGGAGGTGAGAATCCCAAATTTCCCATACACGTCTTTATCACTTGGGTAAGAATTTAACCAATAAGTTACACTTTGAAGTTCAAATCTCAAGTGGTCAGTATTACCTGCGCATCAACCGATATTCCAGGCGGTCCACGATGAAGATACCGTCATCTTGCGATTAAAGAGTCAAATTACAATGTCGCTTCACGGAGGTGATAGATAATGCAGGAACATCCACTAATATAAGTATAATTCGAACACCGATAATTTTTTTATTGAGATTTTATCATGTCAACATTATTTAGTTAATTGTGGATAATGAACTAGAAATACGCTGTGCTTGAATTCCATTAATGCTATAATTTTAAGTTTAGGACAATGCGATAACTAAGAGGAACAGTCACGGAGGTGAGGTTTTCAATTCTTCTGGAAAGAAAACTAGCGTTGAAAATTAAAATTTTTGAAATTTTGCAATTTTTTATTCTTTATAGTGATTGTTACATTTCAAAAATATATAATATAGAGAATTAAACGATTAAACCAGTTTTATGTAGCAGAAAACTGTCATGAACACCAAAGTGGAACATTTCGTGAGAACTACCCATATAGATCCTATCGTATTCAAACTTGGAACTTGGTAGTAGAATTATGTTCTGAAGGCTCTCGCAAAATGTCAGCCATGTCGGATGAATAGTTTTTTATTATTACTTATCTTCTTTCATACATGTTTTATGGAATACCTACTATTTGTAGGTACTCTAAACCTGTTTTGGGCAATTGTCATACGAAACTTGTTTTTTTGGCGCTCTAGTTCCTCGGAACAGAGTGCTTATCAATTTGCCCAAGTGTCTGTAATTTTGGAATTTTTGGCTGAAAATGGTCTCAAACGATTTGGTTCGACTCACTGATCAAGAATCCGAGTGCGAAATCGATTCTGTCCGGCCGGCCGACCGGCCGTAGGCACGATAACTCTCGAACGAAGGGAGTTAGCGGATTGAAAATTGCAAGGTGGTCTTGGAGCGTAAATATCTCGGAAAAGTTCGTTGATGGGCGAAATCCATCAAGGGGTTTCGGATTTATGGCCGATTTTAGTAAAAATATTTTTTATGAATATTTCCGAAACCTATTACTCGATCTATCTGAAATTTAGCATCAAATTGTAGAATCATGACCTTTATACGCATGTGAAGTTTTGTATTGACCAGATTACCGCAAAGTGTCAAAATAAAAATTTGAAAATGTGGTGCAGTTCTCATTCTCATGATTGCTCATTTAATCTTGATAAATGAACTATTATTTGAATTGAATTTCCTTCATGATGCAGTTCTATCATATGAATACATTGATATAATTCTCAACTCTGAGAAACCAATACTTTCGGAGATATAATTTGTCTGTTTGAACTAGAGCGCCAGAAAGCTCCTGTCTTGTTCATTTTATGGTGCATCATTGTAAAATTTTCTATATCTCATTTTAGAGCCCTGAAGATGATTTTTGAATAGAATCGAAACATGTCAGCGTTGTTTTAAGAAGTGGTTTTTCATTCCAGTAACCTGACCTTCAACCTGTCAACAATATTTATCATCGATGGTTGAAATCAATGCACAACAACTCAGAGACTCTGTGAACTGGCCAGATAGATGCGAATTGATCGATAATTCATACAGGTTTTTCTCAGAGATTTGAAGCACAAATAACACCTTATAATTCCGTGAAATCAGTATTTATGGCAAGAAACAAATCCATCCACTTTCATTAATTGAAACGATTTATTTTGCCGATAATCAACATTTTACCTTATTCAGGTGGAGGAGGTTCTGTATTCGACTGTTTGTTTATATTAATCACGAGGTAGCTTTAACCCCCAGAAGCGTTCTCTCAGGTGGTGGATATAGGAATGCTGGCAGATAAGCATGGTGGGGTGGAAAATAAATAATCCTCGCAGACCAAACAGTAGTGACAGGTGGCCAACGGCTGTGAGTTATTTCGAACACAAAACAAGCCGAAGAGTCAGGGTTTTTCGTTTGAATATCTCTGACTTTACAGTAACTGCATTCACCAGGGCAAACCTTGTCAGTGCTCGTAAGCTGAAGTTATACAAGTTGCAACGAGTTTACATGCCACCTATGCGTACCCAATTTTAATGCAGCACCTCTGGCCTGCGGTCACTGAATATACTCCATTCACTTTTATAAAGTCTCCCGGTTGGCCATGAAATTTTGACACCTTCACCGTGTATATTTTGAAAATGTTGGGTTATACTCATGTTCCTGTCAGATAACTACGCAAAGTTATCCTCTCTACATAGAAGTCGCAGTAATTACGTAGTTTTCACAATGTGAATTTTCTTGGGAAAAATAATTAATTTTAGAAGATATTATGTGAATTCAACAATTCGAAAGACCTGGCGATGTTGATGAAAATATTTCATCTGTTGTTACTATGTAAATATTTCACGTATATAAACTGGCTGGAAGATTCAGTTATGATATTTTCTTGTACAGAAATCAAGAGTTGAAATTTTAATGGAAAATAATGAGTACAGTAGTCCGTTACTTTGTGATGGTTCATTTGAAAAAAATTGTCAGAAGCTTTTGCGCGTATGTTCTATTGTCCATTCATCTGTATTGGACACCCTTAATCGAATTTACCATGGTAAATTATGTTGTCCATTCTCCTGTATTGGACACTTAATTCGAATTTACCAAGGTAAATTCGAATTAAGTGTCCACATAATTCGAATTTACCATGGTAAATTCGAATTAAGTGTCCAATACAGGAGAATGGACAACATAATTTACCATGGTAAATTCGATTAAGGGTGTCCAATACAGATGAATGGACAATAGAACATACGCGCAAAAGCTTCTGACTTCACGTCAGTGCTTGAACCAATTTTTTTTTTCGTGATTTTTTTAAATTTTCTAGGGGTACGATTCTTAAATTTTTTTTTTATTTATAATATCATTTAAATTAATATTGTAGGACGTTACTTTGAAAGTTAAGCTATACTGACTTACAGTAAAAATATTATAAAGGAAAGAAGCGATTGGATAGTCAAACTATCATTTTAATAAAATGATGCATTTTTATTGTTCAAATAAAGATATTTTGTCAACTTACAAGAATTTCTTCATTCAATGGTATTTCAAAGAACTAATTACAGTTTTAAATATTTAATAAAAAAATGGAATAAATTTCATATACATATATAGATCCTATCGTATTCAAACTTGGAACTTGGTAGTAGAATTATGTTCTGAAGGCTCTCGCAAAATGTCAGCATTGTCGGATGAATAGTTTCTGATATCTAGAATTTTTTTTCAATGATTTCTTAAAAATTTTCTAGTGATACGATCCTCACAAAATTTTGCAAGAACTTTCGCGTTGGCATTCTACAACTAATAACTAAGTTCGAATTGGATTGGTTCTATATTTTTCGAGTTATTGAGAAAATAACAATCGAATTTCAGATGACTATAACTCCAAAACCGTTTGACCGATTATGCTCATGAACAAACTCAAATGTCGCATTCAGATGCACAACCTAACCTGAAAATTTCAAATCGCTATCTCTTTCCTTTCTCAGGTTATCGTGACATAAAAAATATATTTTTTAATTTTCTAGCGATACGGTTCACACAAAATTCTACACACGTCTTCAAGTCGATATTCTACAACTAATTGGCAAGCTTCAATTCGATCGAGTCTATATTTTTCAAGTTATCGAGGAAATAATATTCCAGGTGGGTATAACTCGGAAACCGTTAGACCGATTATGCCCAAAAACGAAATCAATTCTCCCTTTCGGATACGCAACTTACCCTGAAAATTGCAAGTCCCTATCTCCTTTCGTTCGAAAGTTATCGAGGTAACGGTCACCCATCTACTGAACTCGCACGAGAATGCTCGAATCTCCAACAGTATTTAACCGATCGTATTAAAACTTGAAACTTGGCAGTAGAGTTAGGTTATGAAGGCTCTTGCAAAATTTCATCAATTTCAAACGAATAGTTACTGATATATAGAATTTTTTTTTTGTATTTTTAATGATTTATTAAAAATTTTCCACAAATGCTATCCTCACCAAATTTTGCGAATATTTTCGCGTTGGCATTCTACAACTAATAACCATGTTTGAATTCCATCGGTTCAGTATTTTTCGAGTTAATGAGGAACAAAAAACCACCAAATTTCAGAAAATTTCAGATGGCTATAACTCAAAAACCGTTTGGCCGATTATGCTCATAAACAAACTGAAATGTCGCGTTCTGGTGCACATCCTAACCTGAAAATTTCAAGCCGCTATCTCATTCCGTTCTCAAGTTATCGTGACAACAAAAATATTTTTTAATAATTTTTTTAAAATTTTCTAGCAATACGATTCGCACAAAATTTCACAAACGTGCTTAGGTTCATATTCTACAACTACCCACCAAGTTTCAATTTGATCGGATTTATATTGGTTGAAAACAAAATTATTACTCGGAAACCACTGGGCCGATTATGCCCATTAACGAACTTGTCCGTCGTATTGGGATGCGCCACCTACTCTGAAAATTTCAAGTTGCTAGCTCGTTTCGTTCTCAAGTTATCGTGGCAACGGACGGCAGGACGGCCGTACGGCCGGCCGGACAGAGTCAAATTTGACCTCGAATTCTTCATTGGGGAGTCGAACTTAATCGTTTGAGACCATTTATTTCAAAAAATTATAAAGTTTCAGACATTTAGGCAAAACTATAACGCGATGTTCCCCAGAACATACGCGCAAAAAGTACCTGAATAACCCGGCAGAAAAACTTCTAAACGAAGAGACGTAGGTACCTACGGAATTCCCTCACTTCTCGAAATTCTCAACAAAAAAGCCTACAGAAGACATTTAAATAGTTTGTAGCACAACTTGAAAGACACCAGTTTCAAAATGTAACAGTACTACGAAACCTGAGGATAGGAAAATAAGTAATTTCAGTCGAGAGTTCAACACGTCCTAAGACATAATTAAGTTTTCCTATTGCAGATTTCAGTTCTGTATAGCTCTTCCTGATACTTTGTTTCTGCTTCTTCAAAACCGCTTTCTGCAATTTCAATTTTAAAGCGAAGAGTTCTTTATTATTCGAATATAATGATCTGTGATAATACCTTCTCTAATATGGAACATTATATTGATTGTTGAGAGTAGAAATCGGTAAAGTCTCATAGAATTGTTTTGACATTGACGATATTTCAGGAGTGCCAACCTGCCTTACTTTTAGTTACAAAAACGTGATGGACCTTAATCATGGCTGACCGGGAGACTTTATAATAGTAAATGGAGTATAGGTGCATACAGCGTTCCTAAAAAGTAAGGTAACTCGTCAATAGTACTTGTACGAAGAATTATTGAAGGAAATCCTCGCACCCGTCGATTTTTAATCTCAAAAAAATTTATCCTGTGCTTTTTTGAATTTGCTGTTTCTCACCCCCTACTTTATTTTTTCAAATAGGATTATTCGGATTGTGATACATCAAATGAAAGGTAATTTGATTACCTATTCAGCGATGTGGCTAAAGATAGAATTGGTTGTGCCATTCTTAAATTAAAACAAATTTGGAAATAATTTACAATTTGTGATTGGAGAGTACTGCAATCAGACCATTATTCTTTTACTAATTATTATCAAGGGAAATCGATGAATCCATGGATTTGTAATTTCGAAAGCAGGTCTCCCCATGCGTTTTCGAATTTGAAATCTCTCACCCGTTACACTCCACACCCCTGTTTTTTTTTTTTTAAATAGGAATATATGGATTGTGATATATCAAATGAAAGATCACTCGATTGCACATTGAGCGGTGTGACTGAAAAATGAATTTGTTATGCTATTTTTGGCACTCTAGTTCCTCGGAACTGAGTGCTTATCAATTTGCCCAAATGTCTGTAATTTTCAAATATTTCGATGAAAATGGTCTTAAACGATTTGGTTCGACTCATTGATCAAGAATCCGTGGTCGAAATTCATTCTGTCCGGCCGGTCCGGCCAGCCGGCCGTAGGCACGATAACTCTCGAACGGAATGAGCTAGACAGTTGAAGTTTTCAGAGTAGGTTTGGGAAATGAAGATCTCGGCTAAGTTTGTTATTGGGCCAAATCCGACAGATGGTTTCGGAGTAACAAAAAAAAAAATTTTTTTTACAACACAAATTCCAAATTAAATTTTTTACAATAAGCAGTTTTATCATAAGAATCCATTCATATCATTTTCAACTCTAACAAGCTAATACTTTCGGAGATATGATTTTTCAAAATTTCAATGTAAATCGTATTTCTACGTTTTCACAGAATGATAGAATTATTCTGAGGGTATTCTATGAATTGTTATAATGTCAACTTATTTGACTGAGACATGACGTTGTCTCATTGTCATTCATTCCAGCAATCGTATAAATATGAGAATGATAATATAATATCATACTTTTTGTTGGTTGATATTTTCATGCCGATGCCGTCAATCCATATGATGATGGGAATGGTAATGGTAAGTTAATAATATTGAGTTCAGAATATCCCCACCAAAAACAAAACTGGAATATTGGTGTATTGGAGTAGATTTGAGGAAAGATATATATTATCGTTCATCATAGAATTGAGGAATGAATATCTCGGATGAGTTCGTTGTTGGGTAGAATTCGTCTATTGGTTTTGGATTGATAATTTTTGGCACTTTTGTTGAATTTAAATTCTTCTATGATGTTTGAATTCAATTTTTGCTACGATGAAGTTCTAAATTTCAATAATGAATCGTACTTCTATGTTTTCACAGAATGCTATAATTATTCTATCTAAGCTTTATTATATGATCTGTGTTCATACTCGTACATTTCATCCTGTTCTATAAGAGAGAGTCAAATTCATATCAGCTATTTTAATTTGGTTTCTTCCATGGTGCAGTTCTCATTCTCAGATTGCTCATTTAATCTTGATAAATAAACTATTATTTGAATTGAATTTCCTTTATGATGCAGTTCTATCATAAGAGTACATTGATATATTTCCCAACTCTGAGAAACCAATACTTTCGGAGATATAATTTGTCTGTTTGAACTAGAGCGCCAGAAAGCACCTGTCCACAGGGCCTGAACCCATTTTTTTTATAGAAGGAAATTTGACTAGTGACTCTTAGCTAGAGTTACTGATGAAACAAATATTATCTGCAGTCATTTATCTCTTTCCCAGTGTGAATGGTCGACAAGTTGCTGACAATATCTGGTTCCACCAAGACAGTGCGCCTCCGCATTATGTACAGGTGTCTTGATGCCACATTTCCTGAGGATCAGTTGACTGGCCATCCCGATCTCCAGATGAGAACCCTCTCGACTATTTTTTGTGGGGCTATTTAAAGAGTACTGTTTACCAAAACCGGCCAGATAATTTGGACGACCTGCGACTAAAAAATCCAGACAGAAGTCGGAAGAATACCTGTTGCTGCGTTGAATAATTCATTGAGTTTCGATGAACGGCTTGCACATAAAGCGAGTAACCATACCCCATTGATTATTTGCTAATGGTTCAATAAAAGGAACGGCACAACCAATTTCTTTTGCATTCACACCGTTGAGGAGTAAATCAAATTACCTTTCATTTGATATCTCACAATCTATATATTCCCATTTGGAAAAATTAAGTAGAGTGGTGCGGGTAGGTGGTGAGAAATATCAAATTCAAAAGAGCATACAATAAATTGCTCTTGAAATAAAAATCTTCGTAATAGAATTATTGACGAGTAACGTTACTTTTTTGGCACGCTGTATGAAATATGTGCAGTACACCGTCGAACATTGGTTCACTAGTCGGCCTCACGCCAAGTAGACGGGGTTGCCTCGCGCGGCTTTTTTTTTTTTATTTATTTTTTTTTTAACCAGGAGAAACCTTTTATGGGCGAACCTTGAACGGAACAGTGTGGGAGTCCATCTTCTCCTGAAGATGTTTACCCACTAAAACTCCTGTAATCGGGTTCCGGGCATTTTGCCTTTAAACCAGTTACCTCTTTTCCTTGGAAGTTTCTCACACGATCTAGGTCGTGTTTGTGTTTAATGGTCTCCCTTCACCAGGTTAGATGAAGGCGCATCTTTTCTCCTTTCGGATTATTTTGAAATTAAGTGTCCTAACTTAATTTCGTTTTTCAAGTAGTTGATCTCTCGGCCTTTTGTAGTAGGGCTTTATATTTCTGGCATCTTCTATTGGGTCATAATTTACGAGTCTTCTCAGTTCCTCATTGGTATGTAGGTTGGCTTTTTCAAATATCTTCACGGCTTTTTTCTTCATGAAAGTTGTTATCAGCTCCCATTCTATGTCTCTGTGGATTTGTCTATTTCTCACAAACCATGGTACGTCCATTGCTCTTCTTATTAACATGTCTTCTGCCGATTGTATCTTCTTGATGTGGCTTTTAGCAGCAAAGCCCCGCGCTGTCGAGCCATAGGTGAGTTGCGGTCTCGCTATAGTTTTAATCATCGTCAGTTTTATGTTTTTATTCATACGGCTCTTCCTTCCTATTAGTGGATATAGTCGGCTCATTGCCGCCTTTGTTTTGTCGACTGCTGATTTTATGTGGCTTTTCGATGTGAGTCTTTTATCTAGTATCACCCCTAGATATTTGGCCTCTTTTTGCCATTTTACTTCTGCACCGTCTATTATGAAGTTTCTTTCAACTTTTAGTTGTCTCTTTTGTAGTAGGATGGCTTGACACTTTCGTCCGTTTATCTGGATTTTCCATTGTATACACCACTCGTTTAATTCTTCGGTTGCTTCCTGTAGTCTTCGTTGTATGACATCTGCTCGCCGATGTCTGAAGGCAATTCCTGTGTCATCTGCGTAGAGGGTTACCATCGTGCGTGCATCTTTTGGCATGTCGTAGATATAGATGTTGTACAGAAGTGGGCCCAGAACGGATCCTTGGGGCACTCCTGCTTCTAAGTATCTAATGGAGGAAGACTCATCCTCTATTTTGACGTAGAAATTCCTGTCTCTCAGATAGTTTCTGATAATCTTGCACATTTTGCTCGTGTATCCTGCAGTCATCATTTTATATGCCAGTCCTTCGTGCCATACTCTATCAAATGCCCTCTCCACATCCAATAGGACAAGTCCGGTTGCTTGCTTGTTTTGAAAACCCTCCGTGATGTATTCAGTGAGCCTCAGTAATTGAAGTTCTGTTGAATGATCTCTTCTGAATCCAAATTGTTCAGGTGGTATGAGGTTCAGTTCTTCTGTTTCCTCGTTCAGTCTTCTGGCAATAGCTCTTTCCACTACTTTCCCTAAGGACGAAAGGAGGCTGATTGGTCTGTAATGCTGTGGCCATTTTCTTTCCTTTCCTGGTTTGTTGAAAACGATAACTTCGGCTGTTTTCCATCTCTTCGGGTAGTTTTCTGTTCGCATCACTCCATTCGTTATGTTTGTGAGTGCAACTATTCCTTTTCTGGGCAACTTCTTTAGCATGAAGTTTGTTATATTATCTTTGCCCGGTGCTTTCCTTCTTTTCAGATTTCCTATGATCTCTTTTATTTCGGTTGGTGTGGCTGGTTTTGGAATTGTGTTGCACTCAGGCGGTTCCATCATGTACTCTTCATTTTGTTCTACTTCTTCTTCGAGATCTTCATTATCATCTTCTGTTCTATAGTTTATGCTGGCTTCCCTTTCTATTGTGTCCGCCAGTGCCTCGGCTTTCTTATATTTTGAATATGCTAGGCAATGTACTCCGTGTAGTGGGGGTATTTTGGTTCGCGCGGCAGCTTGAACATAGGGTCACTCGAATATGCCGCGGGTCGAACCGAGCACTGTCGGTTTTTGGGAGTCAGTGAACTCTATATATGCCTGGAAGGGACACGCCTTGAGTGAAAAGTGAGGCAAAACGATTGCATATGCAACCCGCATTGCTTACGGATATCTATCTCTTTCTATCTCATTTCAGTTAATGGGACGCTCTCGATTTTCTTTTTTCATTTTAAATTTTGTATGCTTATTTAGAAGTAAACGTGATTTTTTTTCTGAACAATTTATCTGGATTAAAGTAATAATGCAAATAGTACATGGTTCAAGTCAAATTTTAACTTTTCTCCTATGTGGTTGGTAAATAAACTGAAAAGAAAATCGCAAATGCAAATTTTATTTAAATATTAAAACACACTGCACCTACAGATAGCTGCTACTACTACTTTATTCAACAATAATTTAACAGTTGCTACATAAAACAAGTATTGTCAGTTTTTCCTTGAAATACTAAATTCAGTTGTCTACTTTTGTGATACATTCGGCACATTAAATATAACGTTATTTTCCGAAAATCTGAATTACATGACATTCCTCAACTGAAAATTCTTGAACAACAGGATACTATGATCTAGGTTTAAAAAGACCTATATTTGCAATAAACTGATCTATAACTGAATTTATGATTGTCTGCATTAAGTTTATTTTGCTTGTCAAAAAGGTTCCACTTTACAACAGAAGACGAATTTACTTTTCTGCGGAGGCAAACCTGAATAGAATATATGCTGTAGCTCTTGAGTTTAAAAATGTGATTTTGTTGTTTTTACCTTGAACATGATTTTGTTAAGACTTCTAGATTTTCATTAAATTGCTATGGCCACATTTTTAAAATTGAATGAATGACTTCGTTCATCTTAGAAATGTGCACTTCTCTCCTCCTCAGCTTTTTTTTAAGTGTTTTTACTTCTCTTCGTAATAGTATATCTTCATTAAAAGAAACAACTCGAGTTTCACGATCAATCAACGTTCTAACTTTTGAGCTTCTTGAAGCTGACGGTAAATTAACATCTGTGGATGATAATATGGTATGACCACTAACATTCTTATTAGGAAGATCCAGACAATTCCTGAAAATAAATTAGTTCATTTTCTTCCAAGAGGGGTTCAAATATATTATTTTCTCATTTACATCATAAGATACCTATCTACCACTTGTCGGTCTCAAATCGTCGTTTTTTTCTCCAAAACCGTTAAAATTTTTCTATAAAACAAGCACCAAAGAACAGGAGTAAACAATAGTCAGGTGATGTCTCCCTTGACTCACCTTGTCCCACCTGACTATTAATTGTTTACTCCTGTTCTTTGGTGCTTGTTTTATAGAAAAATTTTAACGGTTTTGGAGAAAAAAACGACCAATGGATGTCACAGACATAATTTACTTCCTGAAGAATCTGATTGAAAAGTCTTGAAAAAGATCCAAATACGGATCGACTATTCAATAAAGATAGTTTATTTTGCCCAGTCCTCAAGCCGCAAACTCAATTATTTCTATTAATGTGAAACTTGTGGATTCTTCAAACAGAAAAATTGATTCTTCCTCTTAATGGATCTGGCTGCTTCTGTGAGGTGAATTTCAATGTTTGTTCTTAGTGTCAATTGAATGTGCTCCTCTGCTGTATATTTTATATTACTGAAAGATATTTTTTGTATCAATGTATTGCTAATAATGTTCATGTCAAAGTCTATCTTTATACACAATTAATTTTTCTAGCCAGTATATATAACTCCAGAACTGTTGGATGCGCAACATACCCCGGAAGTCCCTATCTCCTTCCGTTCGAAAATTATTGTGAAAACAGACGGCTGGCCAGATAGACTCGAATTTGATATATTCCTTATAACATGGGTGCAAAACCAATAAATATATTTTGGACGTACGTATTCTCAAAATCAGTTCAGTCAATTCAATTTTTCGGAAGAATCAATTTCAACAACTTTTTTCTCATTTTGCCGTTCTAACTTCTTACTTATAGGTATGTGCTCACGATGACTGCAATAGTCGAAAACATTCTGCAATGATTTGAAAAATAAATATTCTGCACGAAGTATAAACATTTTTCTCCACCTGCATAAAATGGTTATACCATTCAGCCTATTTAGCAATTTAACGAACTCTGCCAGCGCATGATTTGAACTCAGTGAGTCGAACCCAATCGTTCTAGACTATTTTCGGTTAAAACTTCCGAAAATACAAACTTTTAGGCAAACCACAACCAACAGGGAAACAAGCCTGCCAAAAACTGAACAACTATGGAAAATTGAGTACCCTGCCGCTTCGATATAAAGCGTTTGTGGACATATGTATAAACAATAATTTTGTTTTGAAATTGAACTTTTTATCAACTGCGGCACCACAGAGAGCTCGCAGAGTCACGTCAAATTCACATTTTAAATTGTGATTCTTCTTCGTAAAAATGCGAACCCTACCTTCAACCCCCTTCGAAAGACAGGTACAATCCCCATTTTTTCAAACAGGAAGTATGGGCTCGAGATACATCGTTTGAAAGGTCGCGTCATTCTCTATTCAGAAATATTATCACTTACCTGTTCATTGCAAAACGCAAAATGGAAAAAAAATAAAATGATGTGATTAACGAAATTCATTATAATATTCCCTAAGATATTTCTAAGTCTTACTAAAATAAACCTCAACTTAGTTGCCTTCAAGATGTGACAGAAAGAAAATGAAAAAAAACATTAGGTTTTCCAGATGGTACCATAAAAACTACGTAAAACACTACTGTCACAATGTAAGTTTGTTTAGAACGCTTTCGCAAATTGTTTTGTTCTAATAAGTTGACGTTTATAAATTATCTAATTTGTCTTTGAATTTCATTAAGTACCATTTCAAATAATGGTTCGATTAACGAAAATGAACAAAGTAACAATTTGACAAATGATTGGTTACGGAGATAACACCCCAAAACAGAAAGAAGTAAGTCGCTTGTTTCATGAGAAATTTCCAAATGTGCCGCCTATAACCCAAGGTACAATGAATAAAATAGAGAAGCAGTTTGGGCATGTAAGGCAGATGAAAAAAGCAGCTACCAATACACTGTGTGAGGATGTAAAATTATATTTGATGCTTCACTTTGGAGAAAATCAACCTAAATCGAGTAGAGATGCCTCCACAACATTCAATGTCAGCCATACATCGATTGTAAACCCATCAAAACAAAATAAAATGCATCCCTATGAAATGATACCTACCCTGAAGCTCTTGGAAGATGATTTTGATAGCAGAACTCATTTTTGAGAACAAATGACGGACATGTTGGATAACAATATTATACAATTAGAACACACTTTGTTTTCTGATGAGTGCAATTTTTCTCTCATCGGCCATGCTAATCGTCAAAATTGCCGCTACTGGTCTACCGAAAATCCTCACTGGATGAGAGCGCAACACACGCAATTCCCTCAAAAGGTTCATGTTTGGGCAGGAAATGTTCGAAACCATATCATAGGCACCTTTTTGGCGCTCTAGTTCCTCGGAACTGAGTGCTTATCAATTTGCCCAAATGACTGTAATTTTCAAATTTTTGGCTGAAAATGGTCTCAAACGAATTGGTTCGACTCACTGATCAAGAATCCGAGGTCGAAATCGATTCTGTCCGGTCAGTCCAGCCGATAACTCTCGAACGAAAGGAGTTACAGGATTGAAATTTGCAAGGTGGGTTTGGAGCGTAAATATCTCGGACAAGTTCGTTAATGGGCGAAATCCATCAAACAGTTTCGGAGTTATGGCCGTGTTATTCAAACACATTTTTTATGAATAATTCCGAAACCGATCACTCGATCTATCTGAAATTTAACATCAACCTGTAGAATCATCACCTTTATACGCATGTGGAGTTTTGTATTGACCAGATTACCGCAAAGTGTAAAGCAAAAATTTCTACAATAACTTTCCAATGGAATGAGCTAGGCAGTTGAAATTTTCAGAGTAGGTTAGGGACATGAATATCTCGGTTAAGTTCGTTATTGGGCAAAATAGGCTAGATGGTTTCGGAGTAACGAAAAAAAAATTTTTTTTTAAGCAACAAATTTCAAATTCAATTTTTACTTAAGATGCAGTTTCACCACTTAAATCCATCGATATCATTTTCAACTCCAACAAGCTGATACTTTCGGAGATATGATTTTTCTAAATTTCAATAATGAATCTTACTTCTATGTTTTCACAGAATGCTATAATTATTCTATCTAAGCTTTATTATATGGTCTGTGTTCATACTCGTATATTTCATCCTGTTCTATAAGAGAGAGTCAAATTCATTTCAGCTATTTTAATTTGATTTCTTCCATGGTGCAGTTCTCATTCTCAGATTGCTCGTTTAATCTTGATAAATAAACTATTATTTGAATTGAATTTCCTTAATGATGGAGTTCTATCATTAGAGTACATTGAAATAATTCCCAACTCTGAGAAACCAATACTTTCGGAGATATAATTTGTCTGTTTGAACTAGAGCGCCAGAAAGCTCCTGTCCACAGGTCTTGAACCCATTTTCATTGAGAGAAATTTGAATGGCGATAGTTTCACGGAATACGATATTGATTATAAAGGTTCCAACAGGATGGAGCACCACCATATTACCAACACAATGTCCGGCAGTAGGTACCTCGATTTTGGTAGGAGAACTTATTTTTGCGAACAAATGATGGACATGGAACAATATTATCCATTTTTTAGACGTGAAAGTGATGATATTTCCGAATAGAGAATGATGAGATCTTTCAAACGATGTATTACAAGTGCATAATTCCTATTGTAACAATTAGGGGTTGTACCTGTCTATTGAAGGTGGTTGATGATAGGGTTCACATTTTTACCAAGAAGAATAACAATTTAAACTTTAAATTTGACATGTTTTAGGATTTATCATAAATATGTACTGTAACCAAGACAATAAATTTATTTCATTTGGCTTTTCCACACTGTATCACACAATCACTGCTTATGGCGAGCTACTAGGGAATCAATTATTCACCTCTGATAGTGAGCTCTCAGAGATCTCACATAAAGTATTATTTATGATATTTGGAATCACAGTCTACGATCATCTAATCGGGAAATTCACATTTATAACACTTGATTTCAGTGATAATTTCCTTGAGAAATATTATTTCTATTACTGAAAAATATACATATTTTGTTGAGATTTTTCGGTTATATTTAAAGTACATAAGTCATATTTTAGAAGAATAGAATCAATACGTCCCTGTCGAATTTTAATGAAATAGCTCACAGTTAATATTTTGTCCTAAAGAAACATCTTTGGGAGTGTTCCAATTGAATAGTATGAGAAAATGCATTGATCATCAAATAATAAGTGATTTAGCAAAAGTTTATTTCATATTCTTTAAATTCATTAGTTATCAAGGTTCACTTCTTTCTTTGATGGTGGTAGCACCACCTCGACCTCACATCATTAACACTGTAAATACCTATTTACGGTGTTAATGTAGGTGTAGGTTGGTCCATACCAACTTCTTAGAACAAGAACGAATATCCTAAAATTAAATTACACGTCGACATCAAGAAGGGATAGGAATGATATTTTTGAAACCAGAGAATGATAACAGTTGTTCCTCGGAACAGAGTGCTTATCATTGTGCCAAAATGTCTGTAATTTCCGAATTTTTGGCTGAAAATGGTCTTAAACGATTTGGTTCGACTCACTGATCATGAACCCGTGGTCGAAATCGATTCTGTCCGACCAGCCAGCGTCCGTTAACACGATAACTCTCGAACGGAATAAACTAGACAGTTGAAATTGTCAGAATAGGTTTGGAAGATAAATATCTCGGTTAAGTTCGATGGGCAAAATCGGCCGGATGGTTTCGGAGTAAGGAAAAAAAATATTTTTACATTACAAATTTCGAGTTAATTTTTTTGAGGATGCAGTTTCATCATAAGAATATACTGATATCATTCTCAACTCTAATAAGTTTATACTTTCGGAGATATGATTTTTCAAAATTTCTATAATACATAGTACTTCTATGTTTTCACAGAATGCCAATTCTATTTGTATGTGTTCACTGTTCATACATGTAATCTTATCTACCTATAACATACATGTCAAATGAATTTCTGTTCTTACAAACAAAGTATGATTGAATGAAAAATTACCAATTATAGGATATTTAATTACCCCTACCCTATATGCCCTTGGATAATCTATATGATGATGGAAATAAATAATTTGGTAAGTTTATCAAATTGGGTTTAGAATATCTTCAAGTGAAAACAAATATGGAATATTGGCTGAGTTTGAATTGATATAATATAATTTTTGAGTAGATTTGAGTAATGAATACCTCGAATAAGTTCGTTATTCAATTTTAATTCAGTTTATTTCATGATGCAGTTATATAATAAGAATCCATTGATATCATTCCCAACTCTGAAAAAGCAACAATTTTTCTATCCTGTCTTTATACTACATTAATCATGGACACACTCATGAAAATTTCATTACTAAAATAGAACATATAAAAAATGGGTTCAAGCCCTGTGGACAGGAGCTTTCTGGCGCTCTAGTTCAAACAGACATATTATATCTCCGAAAGTATTGGTTTCTCAGAGTTGAGAATTATATCAATGTATTCTTATGATAGAACTGCATCATAAAGGCAATTCAATTCAAATAATAGTTTATTTATCAAGATTAAATGAGCAATATGAGAATGAGAACTGCACCATGGAAGAAACCAAATTAAAATAGCTGAAATGAATTTGACTCCCTCTTATAGAACAGGATGAAATGTACGAGTATGAACACAGATCATATAATAAAGCTTAGATAGAATAATTATAGCATTCTGTGAAACCATAGAAGTACGATTCATTATTGAAATTTAGAACTTCATCTTAGCAGAAAGTGAATTCAAACATCAAAGAAGAATTTAAATTCAACAAGAGTGCCAAAAATTATCAATCCAAAACCAATAGACGAATTCTACCCAACAACGAACTCATCCGAGATATTCATTCCTCAATTCTATGATGAACGATAATATATATCTTTCCTCAAATCTACCCCAATACACCAATATTCCAGTTATGTTTTTAGTGGAGATATTCTGAACTCAATATTATTAACTTACCATTACTATTCCCATCATCATATGGATTGACCATCGGCATGAAAATATCAACCAACAAAAAGTATGATATTATATTATAATTCTCATATTTATACGTTTGCTGGAATGAATGACAATGTTATTAACTTACCATTACCATTCCCATTACCATATGGATTTACCATCGGCATGAAAATATCAACCAACAAAAAGTATGATATCATATTATAATTCTCATATTTATACGATTGCTGAAATGAATGACAGTGAGACAACGTCATGTCTCAGGAAAATAAGTTGACATTATAACAATTCATAGAACACCCACAGAATAATAACGTAGAAATACGATTTACATTGAAATTTTGAAAAATCATATCTCCGAAAGTATTTGCTTGTTAGAGTTAAAAATGATATGAATGGATTCTTATGGTAAAACTGCTTATTGAAAAAAATTTAATTTGGAATTTGTCTTATAAAAAATTTTTTTTTTTGTTACTCCGAAACCATCTGTCCGATTTTGGCCAATAACGAACTTAGCCGAGATATTTATCCCTCTAACCTACTCTGAAAATTTTAACTGTCTAGCTCATTCCGTTCGAGAGTTATCGTGCCTACGGCCGGCCGGACCAGCCGGACGGCCGGACAGAATGAATTTCGACCACGGATTCTTGATCAGTGAGTCGAACCAAATCGTTTAAGACCATTTTCATCGAAAAATTCGAAAATTACAGACATTTGGGCAAATTGATAAGCACTCAGTTCCGAGGAACTAGAGCGCCAATTAAATTTCTTCGGAAATATGAATTATGTTGGAAATACTGGTGGAACCCAAATGTATGTTTTGTTTGTTTGCATACAGTCATGGGAATTATAGTATATTGTATATTGTGTTATTGTATATTGAAAGGTCATAGCTCGATATTGTACGATTCATATCTACCAAACATACAGGGTGATTCACGAAGACCGTTCGTTAGTATATTTCAAAGAAAGACTCGAGATAAACACTTGGCCCAAAAAGCCCCACCTTGCATCAAATTCAATAATTTTATATCAAATCATTCCCATATCGAACAAAATAATATAATACTCCATAACCGTTTATTTACGTATCACAATTCAATTTCGGTCCATTTTGATAAGATCCATTTATAACGAATTTGAATACTTTCCCATCATAAAATACCTATTTCCATTAACAAACATGTGTCCAGAAGTTGTTTTATTCAATACTGTGAGTTATCACATGTACAGAAAGACTATGTCGTTTAATGTGGAAGCGTTTTAATCCTACATTGTGCATGGGTTAATTCACTGCCCGTTTGCGAGATATCAGCATTTTCAATTCCGAACTTTTGATGGCTGAGTGCCTTTTCAGCCTGGGGACAAAAACCTCACACATCGTTTTGAGTGGTGTCGCTGCTTCTCCGAAGCGATAAGGATATTCAGGAAAAGTTTCTATGGCACCATTCGGTATATTACACGTACCGTAAGAAATATTGAATCGATTTCAGTATTTTTCAAGAAGTTTGTACAAGGAATAACTTTTAGCGCCATTTTAACTTCTGATTGGGGAGAAGCACTTTTGCTACTTTGTCGAAAGATTCTGCAATCAATTATGAGTGACTATCGAAGAAGGAAAATTTATTTGGTTTTCGAATATTGATATTACTAAGTCCACTAACATGCTCAATTTCGTCTGAACTTTCTACTACTTTTCACACACTTCTACCAGGGCGCTAAAGGTTACAATCCGATTAGAATACATTGGACTGGGTCTGCATTCCAAACAAACAGTCGAATATATTATTGAATAACTCCTTTCTTGGTTTTCTCCTCTCAAGCTCTGAAATAAACATATGATATAAAAAATTATTATTTTGTGAATCGCTTCTGCGTTAGAAAACAAGGGAAATTATTATAATTGTGGGTTGGCGCTCTTGTTCAAACTTTGACAAATCATATCCCCGAAAGAATTGGTTTCTCAGATAAGGGAATGATATCAATGGATTCTTATGATAGAACTGAAATTAAACTCAACTACTACAACTACAAGTGTACCAAAAATTATTAAATTGAAACCACAAGACCGATTCTACCCAATAACGAACTTATACTCGAGATATTCATCACCCCAATCTACCATGAAAATAATTATATACTGAATGACAAAAAAACTGCAACACCCAGAATGAGCTGCTTAAATTTTAATTCTTTTTTGGTGAAACATATTGTACAGGATAGCAAAGAGTAAATGATTGAAATTTGAAGAGAAAAAACCAAGGGTTTACAATTTTTGGCGATCTAGTTCCTCGGAACTGAGTGCTTATCAATTTGCCCAAATGTCTGTAATTTTCGAATTTTTCGATGAAAATGGTCTTAAACGATTTAGTTCGACTCACTGATCAAGAATCCGTGGTCGAAATTCATTCTGTCCGGTCGGCCGGCTGTAGGCACGATAACTCTCGAATGGAATGAGCTAGACCGTTGAAATTTTCAGAGTAGGTTTGGGAGATAAATATCTCGGCTAAGTTCGTTATTGGGCAAAATCGGACACATGGTTTCGGAGTAACAAAAAAAAATTTTTATTTCACAAACCAAATTCCAAATGAAATTTTTTTCAACAAGCAGTTTTACCATAAGAATCCAATGATATCATTTTTAACTCTAACAAGCTAATACTTTCGGAGATATGAATTTTCAAAATTTCAACAATAAATCGTATTTCAACGTTGTCACAGAATGATATAATTATTCTATGTATGAATTGTCCTAATGTCAACTTATTTTCCTGAGACATGACATTATCTAATCAATCGAAGAATTGTGAGCGAAGTAGAAAAATCTCAGTTGTTTGCTCCGAAATTAGTTTTTCTCAGAAAAGTCTTACATTTCGGAACGGAACATGAAGTAAGAGATCTGAGAGTAGTGAGACTGCTTTTCATCCATAGACATAGATATAACTCTCGAACGGAATGAGCTAGGTAGTTGAAATTTTCAGAGTAGGTTAGGGAGATGAATATCTCGGTTAAATTCGTTATTGGGCAGAAGTGGCCAGATTTAATTTGATTTCTTCCATGGGGCAGTTCTCATTCTCATGATTGCTCATTTAATCTTGATAAATAAACTATTATTTGAATTGAATTTCCTTTATGAAGCAGTTCTATCATATGAATACATTGATATAATTCCCAACTCTGAGAAACCAATACTTTCGGAGGTATTATCTGTCTGTTTGAACTAGAGCGCCAGAAAGCTCCTGTCCACAAGGCTTGATCCCATTTATTTATAAATTTTTTAATAATGTGTTTTCCACCGCGATTATCTATACACTCCCCAACACGTCTTGGCATTGATGCAATAAGATAGTCTATTTCTTCTTGAGGGATACTATCACAAGCTACCTGTAGTTCATGAATCAGAGCCGCCAAAGTCCGTGGGGACCGGGGTAAATTTCCAAGCCTTCTACCCATGATGTCACAAACATGCTCTATGGGCGAAAGATCGGGGGATCTGGGCGACGCGAAAGATTCACATGGGTCACTTCAAAAAAGTTTAAACTAATTCTGGCAACATGAAGTCGGGCATTATCTTGCTGAAATATTGGATTCTCGAGCCGGTTAAGGTGAGGGAGAATATATGGCTCCACTATATGTTGAAGGTATCGCAGTGCTGTCATGTTATCTCGAACAAAGACTTAACAGATCCTTCTGGGTGATGCAGTTTCTTTGTCAGTTAGTATTTTATATCATTTCACCTCAGCGAATATTCCAGTTTTGTTTTTACTGGAGATATTGTGGTGCGCTGTTCAAATTTATAGCCAGAGCGGTCACCCAACCAGGTAATGAACTAGCCCAAAGCTTCTTAGCTCCAGGTAAAATATAATAATTCCATGAATTTAAATCCAGTATTAAAAACAAGCGTCCAAAAAACGCTGTACATTTTTTGGGCAAGAATAGTATTAAACGATTAGTTATATATAAAGGGTGAGTCTTTGACCACTGCATTAATTTTAACCATAGATTTCTCTCATCAAATGAAACACTTTTTTCATTTACCATTTATCCAGATTCGGCTCAGGTAAAAAGTTACAAGCGTTTACAGATTTCACAATGTGCTAATACACTCCCGCATATAAATTATCTATGACATTGTTGGCGGACGAAAATAAGGCATGGTAACGTGGTTTACAGCTTGATTCATAAAAGTAGTGAAATTTCCAGAGTTTTCCATTCTAAAACATTCAATGAAGAATATCTCGAAAACGGTGCGTTTAAGGAGAAATGATGAAGAATAATTTAATGTTCTAAAACGATGGAATATTTTTGAAATGACTCAAGAAAACTTTATATGCTTTCTTTATGCTAATTTCGTTAAGTTTTATGAATCCACGAGTCCATAACTAGAAAACCAGTAGAAGTAGAAAATAACTAATATTTGGAAAATATGTATCTTAGTTATAGGAAACTTTACGCCAACATTCATTTTTTTCGAAAATAGGATGTCAAAGCTACAAAATAAAAACTGATTTTTTTTCAAAATTTCAACAGCCTGTATCTTTTTACCTGAGCTTAATTAAGAAAAATGTTAAATGAAAAAAGTGTTTCATTTGATGGGGGGAATCTTTGGTTAAAATTAATGCAGTGTTCAAAGAATCACCCTGTATATTTCGTGAGAAGAAAAATGATAAAATCAGAAAGCACAAAGAACATAAAAAAAATATAAAAACAGTACAATAGATCAGGAAAGCAGAACAGATCAAAAGGGTATACAATATTAAAATTACAATAGGAAGGGTCTACAAGTATATCACACATCATACATCAACATCAAGCCCGCTGATCCGATCAATCGCAGCCGGAGAGGCTGTGTGTAGTCCTTGTAGGCCCCCGGGGAAAGACCTGTTAGGACACATATTCAGGTATTAGTTATTAGTTAGGACACACATTCAGTTTCAACTGAAATACATATATTCACTGTTGGTTCGAAAATTTACAGTACAATGTTTGCGGTGGCGTAAGGTCCCATTCGAATTAATTCATCCACTATTGGTTCCAAAATGGACAGTGCTATGTTCTTGGTGGCATATGGTCTCTATACAATACATACTTCAACTGTTGGATCGAAAACCAACAGTGCTGTGTATGTGGTGATGTAGGGACCCAATCGAGTACGAGCATTTACTGTTTGGTTAACAATGAACACTGCTTTCTTTGTGGTGTCACACAAATCAGTTCAATTCAATTGTGCCATGAGATAAAGAAGTGTGTATTCCACTCACGAGGCAGGTCTACGTGTTCGGTTAATGTCTGCTAAACACCTCCGAACCATGAAAATGAGGCACGCACATCCTAAAATACCATGTGAATATCACGTCTCGAAATGAAACGAGATGAAGCTCGCACAAACTTTGTTAAATTCTTCGCCTCTCCAGGTTATCCGGGATGAAATGCACTAGGTGTATGAAATTCCTTTTCCGGGTATATAAGTTCCGGAAGTTATCAAGCTGTTGGTTGCTCGCTGTCTTGAGGGAAATTAGGTAAGAAAACAATTTCTGAATTTTGAGTACATACGTGAACACCGCAAGTACCCTAGAGAATCATTACGATTCATACGAAATGTTGAAGGGGCTCGGTTCGATAGGAATTCGTCGTGGGGGAAGGCATTTTATATTCTCATTCCCAATATTACTTCAACTTAACCTGAAATAGTGACAAAATGTAAAATTTTTCATCAATTGTAGGTCGGATAAAGTCTTCGGCTGATGAAGTTGAAATGAAATATACAATACGTCATGTACGAGTGAGAATAACAATATACAGGAGTTCTTTAAGTTGTACATTAATTTTGACCATAGAATCCTCTCATCAAATACAACAATTTTTTCATTAACCATTTTTCCAAATTCGGCTCAGGTAAAGAGACACAGGCGGTTTTTACAATGTCTGCAATATTCGAATTTTTTGCCAAACATGGTCTCGATAGATTGGGTTCAACTCCCTGATGAAGAATTCAAGGTCAAATTTGATTATGTCCGGCAGGCCGTTGCCACGATAACTTGACAACGAAAAGATAGCGACTTGTAATTTTCAGGGTGGGTGGCGCGTCCCAATACGATGGCCAAGTTCGTTAGGGTAAATGTGTATAAGAGTACTCATGTATATAAGAGTACGCACCACCGACATTTCATTAGGCTGCCATCTGTTTTTTGGCGCTCTAGTTCCTCGGAACAGAGTGCTTATCAATTTGCCCAAATGTCTGTAATTTTCGAATTTTTCGCTGAAAATGGTCTCAAACGATTTGGTTCGACTCACTGATCAAGAATTCGAGGTCGAAATCAATTATGTCCGGCCGGTCCGGCCAGCCGGCCGGCCGTAGGCACGATCGGAAGGAGTTAGAGGATTGAAATTTGCAAGGTGGGTTTGGAGCGTAAATTTCTCGGACAAGTTTGTTAATGGGCAAAATCCATCAAGGGGTTTCCGAGTTATGGCCGATTTTAGTAAAAATATTTTATATGAATATTTCCTATTTCCGAAACCGATAACTCGATCTATCTGAAATTTAGCATCAAATTGTAGAATCATGACCTTTATACGCATGTGAAGTTTTGTATTGACCAGATTACTGCAAAGTGTCAAAAAAATTTTGAAAAAAAAAAAAAATTTCTGCAATAATTCTCGAACGGAATGAGCAAGGCAGTTGAAATTTTCAGAGTAGGTTAGGGAGATGAATATCTCGGTTGCGTTCGTTATTGGGCAAAATAGGCCAAACGGTTTCGGAGTAACGAAAAAAACATTTTTTTTAAGCAACAAATTTCAAATTCAATTTTCATTTAAGATGCACTTTCACCATTAAAATCCATCGATTTCATTCAACTCCAACAAGCTAATACTTTCGGAGATATGATTTTTCTAAATTTCAATAATGAATCGTACTTCTATGTTTTCACAGAATGCTATAATTAGTCTATCTAAGCCTTATTATATGATCTGTGTTCATACTCGTACATTTCATCCTGTTCTATGAGAGAGAGTCAAATTCAGTTCAGCTATTTTAATTTGATTTCTTCCATGGTGCAGTTCTGATTCTCAGATTGCTCATTTAATCTTGATAAATAAACTATTATTTGAATTGAATTTCCTTAATGATGCAGTTCTATCATAAGAATACATTGATATAATTTCCAACTCTGAGAAACCAATACTTTCGGAGATATAATTTGTCTGTTTGAACTAGAGCGCCAGAAAGCTCCTGTCCACAGGGCTTGAACCCAATTTTAACGAGGGATTTGCGTCGCATCATCGTACCTTTGGTGTGGGCGCTTCAATAGCTGTGCATCCTGAAGAGCATTTGAGTTCTTTAAAAGGCATAATTGGCCTAACGTTTTTGGAGTTATATCAATATCAAATTCTGTTGTTACTGCCTCTTTAACTCAAAATATATTAATCTGATCAAATGAAAACTCTGTAATTACTTGTAGAATACCGAGTCAGTAATTCTCATGGAATTTCATGAATATCGTATCCTGAAGCTACTTGAGGCGTAAGTTTGATTGCTCTAAATGAAATGAATTTTAGGGTGAAGTTGTCCTTAAGTATGATTCATATTATCCAATTAGTAGTTGTTCCAACTTCCAATAATTTCCTAGTTATAGATTCAGCAGGTTCAAAAATCATGAGAAATTAGCATAAAGGAAGAAGATAAAATAGTTTCTGATATATAGAACATTTTTCAATGATTTTCAATAATTTTTTAAAAAGTTTTTGTGATACGATTCTCACGTAGGAATTTTCGCACCGGCATTCTACAACTAATTACGATATTCGAATTTGATCGGATTTGTATTCTCAAGTTATTGAACAATTAATTAACAGCCAAACTTCAGATGGATATAACCCCAAAACAGTTTGGCCGATTAAGCCTATTAAAACCATTAAAACTCAATTGTCGTATTCAGATGCACAACCTGTCCTGAAAATTATAAGTCACTTTCTCTTTCCCTTCTCAAGTTATCGTGAGATTAATAATAATTTCTATTCCTTTTTTGCGCGTATGTTCTGGGGAACATCGCGTTATAGTTTTGCCCAAATGTCTGTAACTTTGGAATTTTTTGAAAAAAATGGTCTCAAACGATTAAGTTCGACTCCTCAATGAAGAATTCGAGGTCAAATTTGATTCTGTCCGGCCGGCCGTCCGGCCGTCCGGCCGTTGCCATGATAACTTGAGAACGAAAAGAGCTAGCGACTTGAAATTTTCAGGGTGGGTTGCGCATCGCAATACGACGGACAAGTTCGTTAATGGGCATAATCGGCCCAGTGGTTTCCGAGTAATAATTTTGTTTTCAACCAATATAAATCCAATCGAATTGAAACTTGGTGGGTAGTTGTAGAATATGAACCTTAGCACGTTTGTGAAATTTTGTGCGAATCGTATGGCTAGAAAATTTTAAAAAAATTATTAAAAAATATTTTTTTTGTCACGATAACTTGAGAACGGAATGAGATAGCGGCTTGAAGTTTTCAGGTTAGGATGTGCACCAGAACGCGACATTCCAATTTGTTTATGAGCATAATCGGCCAAACGGTTTTAGAGTTATAGCCATCTGAAATTTTCTGGAATTTGGTGGTTTTTTGTTCCTCATTAACTCGAAAAATACTGAACCGATTGAATTCAAACATTGTTATTAGTTGTAGAATGCCATCGCGAAAATGTTTGCAAAATTTGGTGAGGATAGCATTTGTAGAAAATTTTTAATAAATCTTTGAAAATAAAAAAAAAAAATTCTATATATCAGTAACTATTCGTTTGAAATTGCTGAAATTTTGCAAGAGCCTTCATAACCTAACTATACTACCAAGTTTCAAGTTTTAATACGATCGGTTAAATATTGTTGGAGATTCGAGCATTCTTGTGTGGGTTCAGTAGATGGGTGACCGTTACCTCGATAACTTTCGAACGAAAGGAGATAGGGACGTGCAATTTTCAGGGTAGGTTGCGTATCCGAAAGGGAGAGTTGGGTTCGTTTTTGGGCATAATCGGTCTAACGGTTTCCGAGTTATACCCACCTGGAATATTATTTCCTTAATAACTCAAAAAATAAATATTCGATCGAATTGGTGCTTGGTAACTAGTAGAAGCAAATCAACATAAAGACGTGTTTAAAATTTTGTAAGAACCGTACCCCTACAAAATTTGAAAAAAATGACGAAAAAAAAATTTTCAAGAACCGTACCCCCAGAAAATTAAAAAAAAAATTGGTTCAAGCACTGAAGTGAACTCAGAAGCTTTTGCGCGTATGTTCTATTGTCCATTCTTCTGTATTGGACACCCTTAATCGAATTTACCATGGTAAATTATGTTGTCCATTCTCCTGTATTGGACACTCTTAATTCGAATTTACCATTTACAATTTTTTAATTTTAAGTGGCACGATTCTCACAAAATTTAACTAACGCCTTTGTGTTAGTATTGTACATCTATCTACAAAGTTTCAATTCGATCGGATCTGTATTGGTTGATGACAAAATTATTACTCTAAACCTGATGGGCTGATTATGCCCATTAACTAACTTGTCTGTCATATTCGGATATTTTTAATCCGAATATCCGAATATTTTAAGTTGCTATATTTTTCCGTTCTCAAGTTTTCGTGGCCATTTTTTGCTCCCTATTAGTGTCTAATAATACCATGATTTTTCTAATTTTGAAAGTAATCGTGCCAACGGATCGTATCGCTAGAAAATTTCGAAAAAAATATTATTTATCTCACTAAATCATGAAAACGAAAAGAATTGGCACCTTGCAATTTTCAGGTAGGTTGCGCAACCGAATGCGACATCAGATTTTGTTAATATGCATAATCAGCCAAACGGTCTGCAGTTATTCCTATATTTTGTTGTTATTTCCTCAATAACTCAAAATATACAAATCCGATCCAATTAAAACTCGGTGATTACTTGTAGAATGCTGATGAGCTAATTATAATTAAATTTCGTGAATATGTTATCCTAAAATTACTTGAGACGTAAGTGTTTTCGTACATCATTAGATATTCAATGAGTTTCAATTCGAATAGAATACATACTTGTATGTACGAATTAAAAATTATGTATTCACTCATTACGGAAGTCTGTCATTAGAATGATACAAAATGTATTGAAATCTTTTATAAGCTGAGAAAATGGTCTATATCGATGGTAACAGCGATTGAGAGGGTCAAATATTGGTGAATAGACAATAGAACATGCGCGCAAAAGCTTCTGAATTCACCTCAGGGTTTAAACCAATTTCGTTTACTTATTAGATATGTAACGAATATTCTGATAAAATATATATGTCAGAGTTAAAAATTCTGTGATCTGAGACGATTCTTTCATTACTCAAGTCAATAAAATGGGACGAAATGTATTCATATCTAAGAAAAGCTGATAAAACAGTCTATATCGATACTAAATTCGATTAAGAGTGTTCAATAGAGGTGAATAGACAATAGAACATGCGCGCAAAAGCTCATGATTACACGTAAGTGCGTGACGAATTTTTTTAATGGTTTTTTTAAAACTTTCTAGTGATACGATCCGCACAATATTTCACATACTTTCCACCGTATTCACAAAGTATTCAATCTCCGTTAAGTCCCAACTGAGGTCCTCAGTTGAGGAAAAATTGGGGATAATAAGTGACAATAAGGGATAAAGGTGGTAAAACAGGCTGTTTCACCACCGTTAAATACGTTAACTGAGTTTGTGATTCAAATTTATCCTTAACTGAGGACCTTAGGTAGGACTTAACGGAGATTTAAACACTTAACAATGCTCTGTGAATACGGCGGTTTCTGTCGGTATTCTTCAACTAGTTACCAAATATCAATTTGATCGGATCTGTATTGGTTGAAAACAAAATTGGTACATACTTGGAAACCGTTGGGCTGATTATGTTCATTATTGTCCTTGTCCGTCACATTCCGACTTGCCACCTATTCTTAATATTTTAAGTGGCTATATTTATCCGTTCGAAAGATATCGTGGCAAAGGCCGGATCAAATTTGACCTCGGATTCTTTATCAGTGAGCCGTTCCTAATCGTTTGAGAACATTTTTGGCAAATAATTCGAAAATTACGGACATTTGGGCATACGTATAATATCATATAATCCTCATAATTCTAGGAGAGCTGAGGTTATTTAATTGGTCATTTTGCATTCAATCAAACTTTGTTTTCTTGAACGGGAAGACTTTTTTATATCATGAGTAATGAACCAGAGATAAATTTGACATGTCTCTTATAGGAAAATAAGATGACATGTATGAACACAGATGATATAATAATTCATAGAATAATTACAGCATTCTGTGAAAACATAGAAGTACGATTTATTACTGAAATTTTGAAAAATCATATCTCATAAAGTATTAGTCTGATAGATATGAAAATGATTTCTATGCATTCTTATGGTAAAATTGCATCTTACAAAATTGGTTCAAGCTCTGTCGACAGGAGTTTTGGCACTCTTGTTCAAACTTTGACAAATCAGATCTTCGAAATTATTGGTCTCTGGGAAGGAAATAAATGGATTCTTACGATAGAACTGCATCATGAAAGAAATTAAATTCAAACAGACCGATCCTCCCCAATAACGAACTTATTCGAGATATTCATTCCTCAAAGCTACTCCGAAAAATATATTATATCAATTGAAACTTAGACAATATTGCAGTTTTGTTTTCACTGGAGATATTCTGAACCCAATTTGATTATGTATCTCACCAAAGAATATATTTCCATCATGTATATATATATTTAATCATCATATGGATTATCCACGGGCATTATATTATCACCTTTAAAGTATAATATCATATCATCCTCATAATTCTATGATAGCTGAGGTTAATTCATTGGTTATTTTGTATTCAATCATACTTTGTTTTCTAGAACAGGGGGTGTATTTTATATCAAGAATAACGATCCAGAAATACTTTTGACATTTATCTCTCATAGGAAAATAAGATGACATGTAAGAACACAGATTATATAATAATTCATAGATAGAATAATTAAGTGCAGTATTCTGTGAAAACATAGAAGTATGAATTTGAAATTTGTAATATAAAAAATTTTTTTTTCGTAACTACGAAACCATTTTGCCCAATAAAGAACTTAACCGAGATATTTATCTCCCAAACCTACTCTGAAAATTTCAACTGCCTAGCTCATTCTGTTCGAGATTTATTGTAGGAACAAAATTCAAAAATTTAAATTTATTGTTGACACTTTACGGCAACCCGTCAATACAAATTTCGCATGCATATAAAGGTCATTATTCTACAATTTGATGCTAAATTTCAGATAGATCGAGTGATCGATTCCGGAAATATTCAAAAAAAATTATTTTACTAAAAACGGCCGTAACTCCGAAACCGCTTGGTGGATTTCGCCCGTTATTGAACTTGTCCGAGATATTCACGCTCCCAACCTACCCTGCAAATTTCAATCCTCTAACTCCTTTCGTTCGAGAGTTAGCGTGTTAACGGACGGGCGGAAGGACGGATAGAATCGATTTCTACCACGGATTCTTGATCAGTGAGTCGACCCAAATCGTTTAATACCATTTTCAGCCAAAAATTCTAAAATTACAGACATTTGGGCAAATTTATAAGCACTCTGTTCCGAGGAACAAGAGCGCCAAAAATTGAATTAGAAATTTGTAATATAAAAATTTTTTTTTTCGTTACTCCGAAAACATCGGGCCGATTTTGTCCAATAACAAACTCAGCTGAGATATTCATCTCCCAAACCCACCCTGAAAATTTTAACTGTCTAGCTGATTGCATTCGAGAGTTATCGTGTTAACGGACGGACGGCCGGACAGAATCAATTTTGACCACCAATTCTTGACCAGTGGTTCGAAGCAAAACGTTTGAGGACGTTTCAGCCAAATATTCGAAAATTACAGACATTTGGGCAAATTGATAAGCACTCTGTTCTGAGGAACAAGAGCGCCAAACAACAGAAATATTATTTTTCCAAATTAGTCGAATATTACTAATCGGATCGAATTGAAACTCGATAGTTAGTTACCTTAGTCGTTTTTCTCGGTACTCGATGATTCTGACGTCGATAAAATTAAGAGCACTACAGGAATAGAGCCAGTCCGGAACGAAATAATTTCGCTTAATTTCTTAGACCGCACTAACAAGGAAACTAGAACGCTTTGAATGATGCTGCACTTACTCCCTGACAATTAATGATTAGGGGTTGATTGTAGTTTCGAACTGTGCATCAAATGCAACCTCCTATCCATATTCCATAGCGTTCTCAAAATGATCTAATTATTCACCACTATTCATACTGAAAACTTGCAGATGCTCTTGAAAGATAATTGAAACTATTATAATTCCATTCCGGGTTTCGATATGTTCGGAATGAATAAATTGGTTCAAGCGCTTTGGACAAGGGCTTTGGCGCTCTTTTTCAAACTTTGACAAATCATATATACGAAAGTATTGGTCACTGGGAATTATATAAATGGATTCTTACGATAGAACTACATCATGAAAGAAATTACATTCAAACAGACCGATTCTCCCCAATAACGAACTTATCCGAGATATTATTAATTCCTCAAATCTACTCTGAAAATTATATATTATATAATTTAAATAAAACTTAGACAATATTGCAGTTTTGTTTCTACTGGAGATATTCTGAACGCAATTTGATTATCTATCTTACCAAAGAATATATTTCCATCATCATATGGATTTTCCACGGGCTATATTATCACCTTAAAAGTATGATATCATATCATCCTCATAATTCTACGATAGCTGAGGTTATTTCATTGGTAATTTTGCATTCAATCATACTTTGTTTTCTAGAACACGAGGTCTATTTTATATCAAGAATAACGAACCAGAAATAATTTTGACATTTATCTCTCATAGGAAAATAAGATGACATGTTAGAACACAGATCATATAATAATTCATAGATAGGATAATTAAGTAGGTACAGCATTCTGTGTAAAACATAGAATTACGATTCATTATTGAAATTTCGAAAAATCATATCTCCCAAAGTATAAAGTTGAAAATGATATCAATGGATTTCTATGGTGAAACTGCATCTTAAAAAAAATTGAATATGAAATTTGTAATGTTAAAAAAAAATTATTTTTTTCGTTACTCCGAAACACCATCAAGCCGATTTTGCCGAATAACGATATTCACCGAGATATTTATCTCCCAAACCTACTCTGCAAATTTAAACTGCCTAGGTCATTCTGTTCGAGAGTTATTGTAGAATCAAAGTTAAAAAAATTAAAAAAATTTTTCTTAAACTTTACAGCAGCCCGGTCAATACAAAACTTTGCATGCATATAAAGGTCATTTTCTACAATTTGGTGCCAAATTTCAGACAAATCCAGTGATCGGTTTCGGAAATATTCATATTCATAAGAAAACATGTTTTCACTAAAAACGGCCATAACTCCGAAACCGTCCTGTGGATTTCGCCTGTCAACGAACTCGTCCGAGATTTTTAGGCTCCAAACCTACCCTAAAAATTTCAATCCTCTAACTCCTTTCGTTTGAGAGTTATCGTGTTAACGGCCAGCCGGATGGCCGGACAGAATCGATGTCGACCTCGGATTCTTGATCAGTGAGTCGAACCAAATCGTTTAAGACCATTTTCAGCCAAAAATTCGAATATTACAGACATTTGGGCAAATTGATAAGCACTATGTTCCGAGGAACAAGAGCGCCAAAAGAAAAATGTTTTCTCGATAAAAGCACTGACGCGCAAACAGAAGCTTTAGCTCCCTCGTTCATGTAATGATTAATAAATTCCACTGATTTTTAAACCCGTATACCACTGAAATTTGAAGATCAGAGATTGGATATATCAAGAAATCAACATTTCTAATGAGCCAGAGAATATTCAAAGAACTTCATCCTTTCACGTACAACTACGATTCTCGAAAGTGATATATACAGTGAGCGTCAATGGAGAGAATGAATAATAGATTGATTTTCTCCAATTGATTGTGAAACATGGTTTGATAGACCAACTCAATTTATTTTTGAAGAAACATTTTCCCGCAATACTTACTGTTCTACTGTTTCCCGTTACCAAAGAGTGACGTAATCGATATATAACAGGAAAGTCATACACAATTTGATTGATAAAATAGGTAAGTCAAAGGGGAAAGACTGATAAGATGCTTTGTCCCAGAGTGACATTTGTATAAAATTAATTTGTAGTTAATTCGCATTATTGTGACTATGTACGTCACATACAAGTGGTGCCCATCACTACTTCTGTGGCTGATGTTCATTTTTAGAGCATGTTTGGAAGTGATCAAATGTTTTGTATTTTTTTTTAAATAAACTTAAGTATTATTTCTTCTGTGCTAGAGGAAAAACTTCATATAGGCTTCCCTCCATGAGAAGGTCTGCACTCTAAGGAGTGTGACACTCTTGTTGGTTACACACTAAAAATCTCTCACACATTCCTTGTAGTAGTTGTTCGTCCTGCCCTTACATCCTCCCCTAACAAAAGAGATGAGCTTCAAGTGGCCTTCATAGTTGAGGACGACTCGAAATGACCCGAGCAACACTGCTTTCTGTATTCTGTGCGCCAATACCCCGGCCAGGGATTCACCAGCCCTTCAATTCTGTCACGTAGTTAGCTCTCAGTCTGCCTAGACATCTTAGGATTATTACGGCCATACTATCTTCATGGCTCGGATCTCTAGTTCGGACAATAACTTCTTGTATTTTTCCCACTTCGGTTCTTCTTTCATCACCATTTCTTTTTCGGAAGGAGAGGAACATTCGATAACAAATAATTCCTTGAGTTCTTTGTATAGCAGGACTATCTGGTTTTATGGCGTAGATCTGCTGAGTTGTTGGAGTTGCATAGTTCCAGTAGATACGAGCTCTGTCATTTCCAAGCTTCAATCTTCAGAGGTACATATGGTAGCAATGGTTCGTTGTCTATATCATGAACTTATGTCAGATGAAAGTGGAGAATTTGGAGTGCCGCATTGTGTCTTTCTACATATCCTGCTGTAGCGTGGACTCAGAAAGCAGGCAGGATTTGCATAACAGTTTCCTGCTGGCTTTGGCATATCCTGTACGTTGTTGGGGTATTCACTCTCATGATGTTATTCTTTTTATACCATCTTTTATTTCTCACCACATCTTGACAAGACATAACAAATCCCTCCGTTTCTGACTAGAGCTCAGACGGCTTTAATAGGGCGAAAGCTGAATCTTCCTAAATGCTCCTGAAATATATGGAGTGCAGATTTTTGCTCATTTGATCTTCGATTAGTATCTACAGTTGTGCTCGACTCATCTACCAGCCTGCTCTTCTTTGGTCTATTGGCGTGATAGGTCTTGGTATTCCAAACTTTGCTAACCTGTGCCTCCTTGCGTTCGTGGAAGAATTATTCTTCGTATCAAGCAGTTGGGATACAGTCTACGATTCATGTTCATCACTATACGAGTGGATCTGTCTAGCAGGAGAATTTAATACGCTGTCCAGTTAACTACCCCGAAAGAGTAGGTGACTATGGGGACAGCCAAGTTGTTCACAGTAGAAACTTTGTTTTTACCAGACAGCTTTGATTTATATATATCGCAGAGCTTCTTTTTTAGCTGGATGTTAAGACATCCTTGATCTGAGTAGTCTCCAGTAGCTCTCTTTGTTTTATACCAAGGATATTGTAGGTTTCTTTCTCTTCGAGGGGCTGAATGATTATTGCTTCTTCTAGTTCAATGTCTTGTCCTGCTTCTTCAGTATATTCGGCAACGATATTCAGTTGTTGTTTTAGAGCTGCCTTGGAAGGGGGTACAGTAGGAACGTAATTTAATATTATTGAAATCAGTAAATTTTTTCATTATTTTATACAATACAAAGTAAACCACGTATCTATGGGAGATGATAGCCCTACATACGGGCTCTGTAGCGGTCTTCGAACATCTGAAGTTCTGAATAATCATCGCTTGGACTGGTCAGACCTGGTTTTGAAAGAGACCCTCCTGGACTTACGAGCAATATTATCCTCTTGAATTCAAATATTGAAGGGATTTCTAAGAACAGAAGGGAATATCTACGAAAACTAGCGGAGGCGATTCTTCTCCAAGAGATCCCATGCACCTAAAGAGAAGTCTCCTGAGAGGAGAATTTTGAAAGGTTATGTATTTTTAATTTGTTAGTTCTTCTCCTCTTGTATTTTCATTTTTCAGTTTGAGTTTCGGATACCTTGGAGAAACCTCTCCGTTTTTTGACGAAGGAATCCATATTGAAGAAATTAATGCCTATCAATATTTTTGAATTTCAACAAATTTTGTAAACAATAGTTACAAATCACTACACTGACGGGGAGACAGGGTTTTTTTACTGAGGTTTTTCCCTAAGCTCTTGTATCATGCGACGAATTGTATGGTACCCCATTACACCAACCTCTGCTAACACATATAAAGCTCTCATTCAAAAGAATATATATATTGAACTCAGGGTAGTGCGGCGAAGTATATTTAAATGGCAAATTCCCGAAAAGGAGCGGACAAAAATCATTCTGCTGGTACCTACCGACACTTGATTCTGCTAATTGGCTGACAGGGCAACCAAGGAAAACATGGAGAGAAAACTGAACACAGGTGACAACACAACAGGAGCGAACAACTAATTTGTGCCTTCAGCTCTAGGACCTAGAATTTGCAGGCAAACTATCGCATTGACACGAAGGAAGCATAAGCAACCTGTACGATGAGATCTCAACACGAGGATATGAAATATAGAAATCTGGATTGAAATCTTTATTTCAGTTTTCCTTCCATTTTTTTCCTTCGTTTCTTGGTTGCTCTGTCCTGAAGAAGACAATTAGTAGAAACACGTGTTGGCAGATATCAGCAGAATGATTTTCACCTGCTCCGTTTGCTGAATCATCCGACTTTAACAATTATTATTATTATTGTAATAAATGCCCTTATTGACAACTACATTGGTCAGGCGGGAAGCCGAATAAACATTAGGATCGATAAAAATAAAAAGTCAATACTTCAAATTCAAATAGGTATCCACCGGTTCTTGAGAACATTAAAAAAATACTCGAAAAAATATTCAATAGATTCAATAGTGTTTCCTGGATTTTTTTGGACAGTAATTTACCGGGTGGCGCAAATTAATCGATAATTCCAAATTTCTCCGTTGGTACACTCCGGAAAAAAAAAAGTTCGAATAAAATATTTGTAAAATAAAGGGGGAAATCCAATGATGATGTCAGACTTGACCTTGACCTTGACCTTGGTGGTCATTCTGGGGTCAAGTTTGAAATTTCAAATGGGAACATATATTTTTGACCACAGATTCGTGACGACCGGAAAATTTCACGTTGGAATGACCTATCGCACATGATGTTCGGTGGTCATCAAGGACAAACCGGCAGGTCATCACCCCCTGTTCGCAAAAAGGGCTTGATTATTTCAAGTACCGACTCAAAATCTCTTCAAGTCCGTAATCGTGAAATTTTTCCAAGTACACAATCAAAATTTTGTCAACTTCGTGGTTTGAATACTTTCTTGATATTTGATTCAGAAAAAAATTTAAAATTTCGCGATATCGAACTAAAAAAAATATCGCGATTTCTGCCTCAGAAAGATTCTCACATGGGAAAATTTTTAGCACACGATAGGTCATTCCAACGTGAAATTTTCCGCTCGTCACGAATCTCTGGTCAAAATTATATGTTCCCATTTGAAATTTCAAACTTGACCCCAGAATGACCACCAAGGTCAAGGTCAAGGTCAAGTCTGACATCATCATTGGATTTCCCCCTTTATTTTACAAATATTTTATTCGAACTTTTTTTTCTCCGGAGCGTACCAACGGAGAAATTTGGCCTGATCGATCAATTTGCGCCACCCGGTATATTAGTTCGAATATTTTTCATAGTTTTTTTTGAACAGGTACAAATTTTACTGTAATTTATTTCTTTGAATTTTTTTCAATATCTTATTTGGAATTTAGTTGTTTTTTTACGCTCGTGGTCCTCTGAACAGAGAGCTTATCAATTTGTCCGAATGTCTGTAATTTTAGTATTTTTGAATGAAACTGGTCTTAAACGCTTTGGTTCGTCTCACTGATCAATAATATATGGTCAAAACTGATTCTGTCTGGCTGGCCTATAACACTATAACTCTCAATTGAAATGAGCTAGATAGTTGAAATTTTCAGAATAAGTTTGACAGATGAATATCTCGGTCAGGTTCGTTATTGGGCAGCATCATCCTGATAGTTTCTGAGTAAAAAAAAAAATTTTTACATTACAAATTTCAATTTTTTTAGTTGCAGTTTCATCATAAGAATCCATTGATGTAATTTTCATCATATGAGGTGAGTCATAGACCTACGTTCTGAATATCATTCTTTATAATACAGTTTCATCTTAATAATCTATTGATATCATTCCCAACTCTGAGCCACCAATATTTTCAGAGATAAGTATCAAGTCAAAGTTTGAACAAGAGCGCCAAAGCTCCTGTCCACAGGGCTCTTCCACATTTTTTAATTCAGTTTCTTTTATGATGCTGATTTTGAATTTAATTTTGTTTATGATGCAGTTCTATCACAAGAATCCATTGATATCATTCCGAACTCTGAGAATCAAATACTTTTGGAGATTATGCGATTTGTCAAAGTTAGAACAAGAGCGCCAAATGTCCTGTCCACAGGGCTTTTCTACTTTTGTTCGCTTTCTCTTGAGTTATTGTAATCAAGTAAATTAATGCTTATTTGGAATGTAGAGAAATCCTCCGCACAACCATAAGGTTTTGGGAGGGTAAACTGTTTATTCATGTATTTTATTATGTTGTACGGGATATGGATTACCAATATCCCGTATATCATCTACGTTTAATGAAATACGTCTCTAATCTTACAGGGTTGTTGAAAATCTGAGGCATTTCCAGGAAATACTAAAACGAACAATGCCGAAGCGAAGATAACATTTTAAGGGCCGGTATTATAAACATTTGTCGAAGTTAACTTTAACTTTATCGGTCGAGATAACTGTAGCCTTAAAATGTCTGTTTTATAAAAGTCCCATTTCTGTGGTCTGTGCGAATGTTCTGTGCACAGATGTTTGATTTGTTTATATAACAGATCTTCGTTTTCACGCGGCCATTCTGAGTAGAATTTATTTTTGTAACGGTTTTTGGTGTGTATTGTGTCTTGTGTTTTTCCATTTTTTTTTCATATTAGTTATTAGTATCAGAGACTTGGTATTAAATTAAATATGGAAAGAAGAGCAATGAATTTCTCAAATGAAGAAATTCAATTTCTTGTAACCTTGGTGGAGGAATATAAGGACGTGCTGGAATGCAAAAAAAGCGATACTGTTTTGTGGAAAGATAAGGAGGCTGCGTGGACTAACGTTTCACAGAAACTAGTGGAGATCGGTTTCCCCCCTAGGTCAACTAAACAGTTGAGGGATAAATGGGGCAATTTGAAAAAGGAGACAAAAAAAAAGTATGGAGAAGAAAAAGTGGAATGTTTCAAAACTGGGGGTGGTCCAAAAAAGATGATTAATATCACACCCATAGATGGCAAAATTAAATCTATTATTGGAGTTGCTGTCACTGGCGATGCAAATATAACAGACTCAGATAGAAGTTCGAGAGACCTCACATGTAAGTAATTCGGAAAATAATTGAATAAACTTCAACGTCCATAAAGAAAAAAAAACTTCATATATATCTCTTAAGTATTTTACTTTCATTTCTTGTTGAAAATTTGGACTAAAATATGAATATGGGTATCTTCTTTGACCTCTCTGAAGCATTACGCTTGACCATAAAATATTGTTCTGAACACACATCGAGAATTCCATTGGCAGAAGCAGTGGTGCACCGAGTGCAATAAATGTTGCACTGGTTTTCCAATGGACTTCAAAATGCTCAACGAAATTCTCCAATGGAATACGCACTCAGTGCACACGAATTCTACCAATGGAATTCGCTATAAGTATGTATGAATCAGAGGGAATTGCTTCAACTCAAAAATAAATAACAAGCCTTAAATATATCACAAGTAAATTACCTTTGTTATAAGATTTCTATCATATACACTAAAGATTGTCTTAATCATGACTACTTGTTTTTAGACTAACACGAAGTAAATGCAGAACCTCAAGAAGGAAGTACGAGTATCTACGATGATACTAATTGGGCCTCATGGAACCCAGCTGCAATGAGGAACCTCATAGCTTCTGAATTATCAAACAAGCAAGGTATTCTTTTATTAACAATTGCTTAGAAATTAGCTTATAGCGCATTCCATTGGCAAAACCAGTGGTGCATTGACTTCACTCAGTGCATTAAATGATGCACTGGTTTCCCGATGGAGGACGTCAAAAAGCTCGAAATTCTCCAATGGAATACGATTCATGCACTCACTGCGCACGAGTTCTACCAATGGAATTCGCTATTAGTGTGACACTTTGTTGAAATATAAATAATAAGTATAAAACATATGTCTTAATTCATTACAGAATCAAAAAACAAAGGTCCAATGCTACCATTAGGTCCTGCCTGGGCACCCAAAAAACTTCGGCAAGATAACCAGATGCTATTGAATGGTAAATTAAGCTTATTACTTGGTGATTTTGAATAGATTTGAAACTAATAATATTGATCTAAGGAAAAATAATATAATTAGATCAATAAAAATTCATTCTTCTAAACGTCAATAAAGTAAATGTAATTTCCTAGTGAATTTGAAGTTTATATTATTTGTAGTGCATGGGTATGGTCCTACTTCCGCCGTTTTGTGTAATTATTATTTAAAATAATATTTAAGGCAATTTTTTATTCTTAGAGCAGAACAAGACGAAGGGAAAATTCACGATTCTAAAAAATATCCCAATTGATCCTCAATCAATGGCTACTACATCCAAAGAGAACATTGATTATTCCAACCCAGAAAATATATAAAGCCTGCAACAATAACAAAGCCTGCAACAATAACAAAGCCTGCAACAACAACGAAGCCTGCAACAATAATTATTATGAATCCGGAATCAGTGACATTGCCTACAGCTAATTTTTCGACAAGTAACGTTGCTTTGGAAGATTTTGCAGGTTCCTGATAGAGACCAATGGGATACAAGGAGTGATCTCCTTAAACCGGAGGGGCCCACATGGTTCACAGATGGCTCTGTAACGACTACAGGGACAAGTGCAGGCATTGTGGGACCTCGAGTGAGCATGTCCATCCCTCTCGGGAAGAACTGCTCTATAATACAGGCAGAACTATATGCTGTTCTTGCCTGCGCGCTGGAAAACATTCGATTAGGATACTCTGGCAAGTACATATATATATGTTGTGACAGTCAAGGAACGTTAAAATCCCTATCTGATGTGAAAATAAACTCCTACTTAGTAGGCGAATGCAGGAAGGCTCTGCGAAGGCTGGGCGCTGGTAACGTTGTAAAACTCATCTGGTGTCCTGCTCACTCGGAGATTTCAGGTAATGTTAAGGCAGATAAGCTGGCGAAGCAGGGGGCTCGGATACCATATATAGGTCCTGAGCCCTCGCTTCCAGTATGTCGAACCTCTGTTAAAACATTCTTCAAGAATCGTTTGGACAGGAATTTCTCCAGTATATGGAACATGGGATTATACTCTCAAAAACAAATTTATGGTTTAGTTCCAAAAGTCAATTGCAAAAAAAATGACCTCCAGATCTTGGAATCATCTATTGACATTTGTATTGATGATTTTTAATATTTATGTTTTATATTTGTTACAGGCTTAAAAAAGAAGACAGCATTGACAAATGACTGCCGAATAAAAATAAACGTATTGTCCGAGACCAAGTAAGAGCTGGTCAACATTCAGAAGGAGAGTTTAAAAAAAGAAATGATCATAAAAGATCAGGGGCATGCTCTCAAAATGGAGCATGCAAAAAAGAGCATGCTCTTAAAATGGCGCATTCAAGAGAAGAGCACGACATTAAGATGAAAAAACACAAACTTGAGTTAGAGTTATTAGAATTGGAAAAAGAAAATAAAGAAAGGTTTTAAACATTATAAAAAATTTTGTCTCTAAAATATATTTTCTTCAGTATGGCATCATTTTGTGTCTATATAAATCATCTCCTAATTAACATTACATGTTGATCATCACGTTAATCAATAGGTACCTTTATTTGTTTACATATTCAATATATATGTTCATTGGACTCGATAAATTGACATAATATGTCAATTTATCGAGTCCAATGAACATATGCATCTCATTTATGTAAACAAAAGATATGTCTGAACATGGTGAGCGAGTGGAGGAGCCCGGACTGCAAAATATTGAATGTTAACGAGCAAGGTATCATTCCTTCAAATTAACGAGGTGACCAATTTTCACTGATATTCTTCAGTTTATCGAGTAATTGTCAAGGGACTGGGAAAAAAATTTCAAATTATCGAGAGATTCAAATTAACATATTATGTTAATTTGATTTGTTAATTCAAATTAACATATAATGTTAATACAAATTAACATATTATGTTAATTTGAATCTCTCGATAATTTGAAATTTTTTTCCCAGTCCCTTGACAATTACTCGATAAATTAAAGAACATCAGTGAAAATTGGTCGCCTCGTTAATTTGAAGGAATGATACCTTGCTTTTCAATATTTTGCAGTCCGGGCTCCTCCACTCGCTCACCATGTTCAGACATATCTTTTGTTTACATAAATGAGATGCATATGAGTGAATTTGCATTTCTCATTTTAGTATACCTTTGAAGTTCAGACGTTACTTTTTTGTTTGTTGTTAAAATGAATTCAAGAAAGAACAAGTGTCTTACTACCCTTTGCTTCTACGCCCTCAAACTAATACAAATGACGATTTCTTCGCAGCTCTCACCATTATCGAAAATTCATTGGACGATTATACACTGATCTCGCTCACTCAACAGAAAATTACGGACTCTTTTTCAAGATGAACATTTGTGAATAATTGTATGTACAAATATTTGAAACAATACTTAAATCGGGAATTTTGATCAAACTCTGTATTATTTGAAACTTCAGAACACCCTCTTAAGCACTTATTATTGTGAACAGTTGAACAATAGAGATATTCCATCGAACTGATTTATTAGTTACATAAAATCACTTCGTTCAGTACTGATTCAACTGATTCTAGTTACATAAATCACTTTGTTCAGTACGAAAGAACATGCATAATATTGATTCTTTTCAGTAGCTTTATTTTTGAATGAGCAAAAATTAAGTGTTGGATATACTCATAAGATCTATAAACGAAACATTCTCGGCCATAGGAATTGAAATGAAATGATTAAATTTTTTATATATAATGTATTTATAAATATTGGAACTATTCTTCAATCAATTCTTGTCACACCAAATTACGATTTTGATTGTGTGGCATATGTTGATTGAAATTTTCCAATTCTACAGCCACATTTTGATCAGATTCTTCTTCCCTCATATTTACTGCGATATTATGAAGCACTGCAGTTGCTACGATAACAGCCATGGTAGTTTCTTTCTTTAGTCGAAGTGTCAATTGCAGTATGGGAAATCTTCTTTTCCATACACCGTACTGCCTTTCTACAACATTTCTTGTTCTTATTTGAGATTCATTGTAGAGTCTCTGTGGTTGGTTTTGTGGGTTTTCCAGAGGAATCATCATATACTCGGACAATGTATATCCTGAATCGCCCACCAAAAAACTGTTACCAAAGGTGCCTTCTTCAAATCGTGCCTTAAGTCTAGAATGCGAAAATATTGTATTGTCATGTGTGGCTCCCAGCCACCGAGATACGATATCTCTAATGCGTAAATGACTATCAGCCACGGTTTGGACATTATATGAAAAGTATCCTTTTCTGTTCCTATAATTTTCAGCTTTATTTCCACCTAAAAGTTAGACAATTGGCCATCTATTGGTAAAATTCGATCAAAAGAGTATGCATTGATATTTTTTATTAATTATTTTGCTGTTGTGAAGCTAAAAGTTTCCCCGTCAAGAATGAAAAACGATTTCATTCATGTGGCTGCCTCTACTGGCCTTTTCGGTTACCCCAATTAATGATGACATTTTGAACTACCTCAGCGCCAATTTCACTCAAAACAGTCTTAATGTTGTTTGTCAAAGCTGGAATTATCTCTGGATTATCCGCATAACATCGGTCTTTAACGGCACCCCACAGGAAGAAGTCCAGCGGTGTCAAATCGCAGCTACGCGCAGGCCAATTGACATCTCCTGAACGGCCGATTATGCGGTTGTTAAACTTGGTGCGCAGAAGGTCGATCGTAAGTCGGTTTGTATGGCATGTGGCGCCATGTTGTTGAAACCAAAAGTCGTCCACATTCATAGCGATTTTAGGCCATAAAAAGTTGGTTAACATGGCTCTGTAGCGTTCGCCATTGACGGTAACGGCGTTGCCAGCATCATTTTCGAAGAAAAATGGGCCAATTATGCCACCACTAACATCCCTTTATCACGAACTTTCTTCACCAATTTGCGTATAGCGCCTTCGGTGGGTGCTTTATCACGACCCATATTTCTTTTCAAAATTCGCACAGTTTCGGCGACACAGCACTGACTTTGAAAATAAGTTTTTAAAATTCCAAAACACTCTTCAAGAGAAAACATGTAGTTTCGTGCCGCGGAAGGTATGGCTAATGAACTGTAAAAATTTCGGGTCTGTAGCTCGTTTGCCGTTGTCATACGACGAAATTCAAAAACGTACCAACAGATGGCCCACCCGTTATTACATTAGGAAATTTTGCAATCTCATGAAAGTCCTTTTTGCTTTGATAAATCTCTTCATCAGTCTCTGGCATGTTTATATAAATAGACGATAACAGTGCAATTTCCTGTGTGACATCTCTAATGATACTGCTAGTCGTTGACTTATGAATACCCCCAAAATCTCCAGCAACTATCAAGAATGAACCTGTTGCGTAAAACCTGAGTGTTATTAACACTTGTGTCACTGGAGATAGAGGATGATTTCTAAAAATAATAATAATTTACACTAGATATTAAAATAGATTTTAGAAATTCAAACCTATTAGTTGGTCTTTGTAAATTTGCTTCTATGTGGCCCATTAACACGAGTACAGACTCTTTTGATAATCGAAATCGGCTTTTAAAGTCCGTTCCGTTCCACAAGACGAAATGGTCTAACCGATTGCTAAATACCCTTTCTCGCCTAGGGCCTTCAACAAAATTCAAAGCATCTTCTTCATCGTCAGTTAAAAGTTCCTCAAAAATAAATTGGATATCGTCTGCTAACATCATTGCGGAAAATCAAACAATAAAATTAGGGTTATATCAAATACTTAGGTTATATGCCATATTATTATTTACATTGAACTGTCGAAAATCACCATTTTCTACAAAGTTAACTTTAACCGATACCCCATCCACCCAATAAAGTTATCTCGTAAAATGGGAAGATAACATTGACGGTGACGTCATTCCACAAGTTAACTTCAAGATATCTGTCAAAATAGTTTTATAATACCGGCCCTAAGTGGTTTAACTTATTTTAACGCAAATCCTCATGCTTTCACGAGAAGTGCAGAATCTGATTTAGGCCTAACCAGAACATTCTGCATGATCTTGCTACCATTTGATCGCATTGCCCTTGAAGAATGAACAATATCATCAAAACTTCATTTGTATAATTATTGCCTTCCATTTGAATGTATTTTCAAGAAAATCTCCGTTAATAAATTCCAATAATACTTCAAAATCGATGCCAATTTTTAAATGATCATAATTTAAATGTTCTATATCATTTCATGGATAGCCAGTACAAAATGTAGCTCAATATTGATTTTCATTGTCATAAAAACTTGATTTTGATTCGAAAACCTCACAATTTAGATATAGGAACATGTTATACCGTTTTAATACTGGACATTCTATTTGAAAACACGCATTTTTCATCGTTTAAGTATGTCTCGGAATAGCCTCGGATTTTGATCGACCCTGTATGACTAGAGACGTATTTCTTTAAACGTAAATGATACACTGGACATTAGTAATCCATATCCGAAATTTCAGCTCTCTAGGATTCCAAGCACCGAAGTAATGAATGTTTATTTGGTAAATCAATTAATCACTCGAAAACCGCTAGAGATAGCGATGATGAAGATGATACTGAATTAATCACGAGGCTACGACGGTTCGAAAAAATTAATAATATATAGGGTGTTCCAAATGAAATATCAAAGTTATTAGTACTTTATGATATAAGCGGCATCATCTCAGCGCTGAAAATATTCTAGGTCGAGCAGTGGTTCTTAGCTAAGGAACCAAATTTTCAATAAAATCATACGGCTCGTTTTCCTTGAAAGTCCAAGGTACCATCGACCGTGGCCCACCCTGTATATGTTTTCTTTTTCTCTGAGACATGGAATGTTTCTTGAGTCGGAATTTGTGTGTGCTGATGTATGTTGAACCTACCGAACTCTAACTTGAATAAACTTATCATTATTATTGAGTGTTATACCGGGTATCCCATTACACATGTTGACATGCTGTCATCATGACATAAGTCGTAATTTGTCCGGCGCATTTTTTCATTCTTTTATACAATATAAAGTAAAATATATATCTATGGGAGATGATAGCCCTTATTAAGGGCCCTGTAGCGGGCTTCGAACATCTGAAGTTCTGAATAATCATCGCTTGGACTTGGACCGGTCAGACCTGGTTTTGAAAGAGACCCTCCTGGCATTACGAGCAGCATTTTTGAATTCAAATATTGAAGGGATTTCAAGAGTGAATATCTTCGAAAACTAGCGGAGGCGATTCTTCTCCACTAGATCCCATTCGCCTACAGAGAAGTATTTTTGCGAGAGGAGACTTTTGAAAGGTTATGTATTATTTTTAAAGTGTTCGTTTCCCCCTCTTGTCTTTTCATTTTTCAGGTTGAGTTTCGGGTACCTTGGAGAAACCTATCCGTTTTTTGACGAGGGAATCCACATTGAAGAAATATATCCCCATCAATATTTTTAAATTTCAGCAAATTTTGTAAACAATAGTTACAAATCACCACACTCACGGGGAGAAAGGGTTTTTTGCTGAGGTTTTTCCCTAAGCTCTTGTATCATACGTCGAATTGTATGGTACCCCGTTACACCAACCTCTGCTAACACATATACAGCTCTCAGTCAAAAGAATATATATATATATATATATATATATATATATATATATATATATATTACACATGTTCCGATGGATTATCTCAGCCATTTAAAAAGATGAAAATTTTATGATTTTCAATTCGTTCAACTGAGAGAAACAAAAATTGAAAGTCACTTTCGGTTTAACCGGAACTGACTGACTACTTTAACTCAAATACCATCCTATATATTTTTTGCCATTTTTTAATTCTACTTAAAATTTCCTTTGCAACGATGTATCATACTTCGAATTCTACATTTGATTTGATGGAGAAAACGTCAATTGATATTTCACATTGCAAGAATTGCAGTAGGCTTCGATATTTTGTGTAATCTTGATTTTGACTTCAACAATCGAGATCAATAAAATAAACCTTCCTCAAGTTGAAATCAACTACATATGTATTTTACCAAACGTGTTAAACAAAGGATGAATAGTAAAAAAAAAGAAGTTTAAAGAAGTCGGCAAGGAAATACCAATAATAACTAAAGCATATGTTCGAAATGTTGACTATCTGCTTCAACACATCTTTCAGCTCGGTAGACTAGTTCACGCAAAGTAGGTCCAGATGGGTGTAATATAACGCGTAATTTAATGCGTAATGTAAGGCGAATTTTCCGATGTGGACGGTACTACGAGCATTGCATGTTAAGTATGTTTCTCTGAACAGATCGGATCCGAAATAATTCGGTGAAAATTCGCGAACAAATGCTCTAAGTTCCCGAACTAAGTTCGTTCCCCATATACCGTAACCGGGAGTTACTCTGAACACAAGGGGTTACTTTGAACAGATACGTTGTAAAATCAAAAATCCTCATAGCTGGCTTAGTTCACAAGCTAGCGACCTCTATTTGGTACTCAACATTCAATTATCACATGTAGACGGCGCTGCGATTGCGAAACGTTGTCAGGTTGGCTAACCTGAGCCGCTGCGCGCCTATTTATCGGAATGTTGAAATCAGCTGTTCTGAGAACAATCCTCAAACCTCCACTGCCGCAGTGATCATGTTGTGAAATACCGTTTCAGGTAAGTTATATATTTGTTATCAATCTATTGGCAGCACTTTCTTTATTGTTTTATATCTCTAACTCATGTCCTTGATTTTATACGGCTAATCAAGTAAAAAACGGGAACTTTGAGGAGTTACTTTGAACATCGCGCTTTCGTCTACATTTTGTTCATTAGGGGCAAGCCAACATGCCGCGAACTTATATCCGCAAGTTGGGAGATCGGAAGTACCGAAATTATTCACCAGAAATCCTTGCCAAGGCAGTAGAAAAGTGTTAAGTTGGAAAATCAACTATCAGGGCTGCTTCTACTGAATGAGTTTTTTTTCTGTTTACGTAGGTACCTACTAGAGCACAATCAAATCCATTGTTGTTCCTAGTTATGAATATTTTCTTGGTTTAGATTCAACATTTCCACTGGAACGACTTGCATGTACATGAAGGCGGCGAAGACAAACGCAGCAGCTGCCACCCTCTCAATTGTAGCGAAATCGCCAGGACGTCCAACCGTATTTTTGGCTGAAGAGGAAAAACTTCTATGCGCGCACATAGTGGCAGTTGGTATCTACGGCTTCCCCTGCTCCATGGGAGATGTAAATGTTTTCAATAAAGTTATAATTTTTGTGTTTATTTGTGCATTCTTGAGTAAACTCAGTAAATAAAAATTGGTTCAAGCACTGACGTGAAGTCAGAAGCTTTTGCGCGTATGTTCTATTGTCCATACTTCTGTATTGGACACCCTTAATCGAATTTACCATGGTAAATTATGTTGTCCATTCGCCTGTATTGGACACTCTTAATTCGAATTTACCATGGTAAATTCAAATTAAGTGTCCATTTCGTTCTATTTCAACGGAATATTTCGGGCCGATCAGGTCAGAGAAACCAGGGCTTAACGCTCGTCTACCGTCCACACGGAGAATTCGCCTTACATTACGCATTACATTACGCGTTTCATTACAACCATCTGGACCCAGCATAACACATCTCAACAGTGGTGATATTTGAGATAAAAAAGTCAGAATCACTTGCAGTCAAACCGAAAGTAACTTTAATTTTTTGTTTTCCACAATTCAAGGTTCCTTAAACGAATTGAAAATCATAAAATTTTCTAATTTTTATCTTTCGAAATGGCTGAGATAATCCATTGGTACATGTGTACCGGGACACCCTGTATATCTAATAATAATAATAATAATAATGGTCTTTATTGATACAAATCACTACAATGAATGATTATAGGGCAAGATTTAGCTCACACAATCTTGGCTAATATAAACATGGTGAATACTGTGAGATCGTTACCAAAAACATGTGTCTATTCTTCCATCTAACCCTCTAGAATTGATTTAATTATGAAAATAGAACAAACCTAATCGAAAGTAAAAAACAGCCAATCCAACACTACCGCATAAGATAAAAAAAATTAATTAAAAAATTAATTAATTCCGAGCATTTAAACCCTCCACTCCAGATAGCTCGCATAGAACCCTTAGCTGTCATTGAAAAAATAATAATAAAAAAAAATCATCAACCTAGTCATACATTGGATCATTAAGGAAATTATTCAATATATGCAGTTTGAATTTATCTAGTGCATACTTTCTATGATCAAACGTCAACTTGTTCATTACGTTGGGTACCTCATATGAAAAAGACCTAGTGAAAATTGCAGTTCTGTGTTTAGGAACAGAAATCGCTGATTTAGAACGAACATCAACAGAATGAACACTAGAACGGAAAATAATTTTGTTAAAAAGATACAATGGCGATTCTTCCCTAATTATTTTGAAGAACAAAACCAAGAAATGAAACCTTCTTCTGTGCTCCATATTAAGCCAACCAGTTTTCTTGAGCGTATTAGTTATATGCTCGTATTTATTTATACCATGAATAAAACGAAGACAAGAATTCTGCAAAACCTGGATTCTGTTTATATCAAAAACTGTCAAACAGGGATGGTAGACGGCATCACAGAAATTCATGTGCGTAAGCACCAAGGATTCACAAAGCACAACCTTAGTAGATCTGTTCAAATAATTTTTGAACTGGTATAGCAGCCTCAAATTGAGGTATGCTCTGTTCAAGCATTTAGATATGTGCTCCGTGAACCTTAATTCAGAATCCCCAGTCAACCCCAAATTCCTAGCACTTTCTTGAAAACTGAAAATATTATTATCAATGTTCACACTTTGACTGTATGTCCCCAAAAATCGACCTCTATCCATCCTCCTCCCAAACAGTTGGCACACAGACTTACCGGCATTCAATTGGAGACAATGTTTCCTTGAAATCTCATAGATGTTGTGTAGGTCAAAATTAAGTGCTGCAACAGCCTGACGTGATTCAATAAGTCTGAATGATAATATAAGCTGACCGTCATCTGCATAAAAATAAGCTGTTGCTGATATGCAGACATAGATGAAACATGAAATATAAATGATGCATAAGAGTGGGCCCAGAATGGATCCTTGCGGGACTTCACATCTCATGTTAAGGAACGAAGATAATTTGCCATCAACTTTTACCGCCTGAGATCTTAACTTAATATAACTGGCCAACAGATCGATAGCTCCCTGGGAAAGACCAATAAAATGCAATATGGCAAGAAGTAGCTGATGATTTATCGAATCGAAGGCTTTCGAATAATCCAGCAATGTTAAAATCGTTAGATCCCCTCGGTCAATAGACCTGAAGATTTCATCAGTGATATTGAGCAAGGCTGTGCAACAACTATGGCCAGGTCTGAACCCAGATTGCACACTCGGAATGATTTTATATCTGTCCAAATGTTCTCGCAATTGGTCTTGAATAACATGTTCGATGATTTTAGATAAAGCTGGGAGTATGCTGATAGGTCTTAAGTCATCTAAAGTTTTGGGATCATACTTTTTGGGAAGAGGAATTACCAATGCTTTCTTCCAATCAGAAGGAAATACCGATTTTCCGAGGCAGTAATTCACCACATGGATCAAATATGGCAGAATGAAAGGGGTACAAAGTCGAATAGTTTCTATATTAACACCGTCATGACCCGTCGCCCTGGATTTGATTTTCTGAATAATTTTAAAAATTTCATATTCTTCTACCTCACGAAACCGAAACTCCTTCATATTGTTATTTTGAATGTTGGATGAGTAAAATTCAAACATTTCATTATCCTTGCCGATTTTTGGAATGGAATTGATAAAATGTAGATTTATCATATTAGCGTCTTTCAGATTTTCAGGGAAATCTGTAGATTTTCTGTTAGTTATCTTCAAGGATTTGAGGGCTGACCAAAATCTCCTATTTTTCCTACCATTTAAAACGTTATTATAATATGCATTTTTTTCACTTTTAACAGGCAAGAACACCCAGTTTCGAATTTTTTCTGATCAAAGTTTCATAGATGTGACTCCATGGTATACAAACTCGTCTGAAGCAGTGAAATAAAGGAATATCTTTCACAAGTCTGATCCAAATCTGTGAACGTATGATGTTCCACTTTCAATCGTCAGCAAATTCCCCTAGCACCCAAGCGATACTTCATAACCTTTCTCCTAATGAATTCTTCCGCTAAAGTTCCCAGCATCCCCCTCACTTGATACCGCCTCGACGCCACAATAGCTGTTTTTGCGTCTGCCACCAAGACATGCCAACTTGATCAACACTTGAACGCTTAAAGTTAAATACCTTGTCTAGGAATCATATTCATCAGAGCATTAAGGACCGAGAGGAACTTTTCATTTGGATAACGCGTGCGTTGTTTGCCGGTTCGCGACAAGGCTCGTCGTCGCGACGGAGAGAGCAAAGTTGGCGGCGCTAACTCAGTTTCCGCAGCACGGGAGCTTGGTCAGTATCAGCTGCCTTCGAACAGGGGCTGCACGTTGAGCATCCTTCGGCGCGAAGCTGCGAAGTGGTGACGTGCGATTTTGGACGGTGATAACGATTGGTGACTGTTATCACCTGGTTAAGGTGCGTTTCTGATTACTTCCGATATGGAGAAGTTCGAGACCCTTAAAAAGAAGTTTACATGAATTCAGCGGATGTGGTAAGATCCAGTTTACATCAGAATTACTTCAATGACATAACTGTAAAAACCTTCTATATCAAAAATACAATAGGTGGGAAAGGAATGGATTTTAAGTAGGTATAGGATATTAAATAAATATCTATATTGAACATATTCACAAAACCATTTTTCCGATGATAATTATAGGTAAAACTAAATCTACAATCGATTCGAAGAATTGCGAAATCCAATTAAAAGTCAACAATCTTCGCAGAATATGGAACTGATATCAGTAATTATAGAACGGATGTAAAACATACGTAATAAGTTTTATTTGTTTCTCATTTGTAAACGTCAGTTTCCGAAAACACAATATTAATCAAAAAAGTTTATTTTATCAAGTCCCTAACTTGTAAAACTGACAGTTAACTTGCAAAATTTTTACAAGTTAGTAGTATTATTTACATCAGAAAATTTTGTTTTATGGTCATATATGTTGAAAATCATGGTACAATTGTTATTTCCAGTAACACAGATTTTTGATGATGAAAGAGTTGATACTGCAGATGATGAACCATCTGTTGACTCAGAAACTGCTTCACTCGAGGACTGCAGAACATTTGTACTCTCCTTACTACCAAATAATTTGCTAGACGTTTCGATTTTTTTGTTGACCGAATCATCGACATAACTCATCGCAATTTTGGTGCTCTCCACCCTCCTGCACGCTTTAGTGCTAAAATATCTCCACCCGAATCCGCAACCATAGTGGCTCCAGTTCTGCGAAAAGAGTGGCCGGTGTATAACTCTGGGTCTTTTAAACCTAAATATTTCGCTATTTGCTTTGGGACACCACCAATAGTGTGCTGGCCAGCATTAAGGGAAATGCACTTTCCATGTCGGTATGTCAAAAAAAATCTTAGGTTTTCTGTTCCAGGAGGCCGAAGATTTACATATTTTCTGTATATCATGCAGGGCTTGAAGCTGCAGCCATTATCGGTTATGGTGAATCTTCTTGTTGTTAAATTTTTTGTTTGCCGCAATGTCACAATAACGTATTTTCCCATATCTTCTACATCATTCATGTTTAAGGAGAGAATTACATCACATCGACAACATCCAAAAATCCCAAATATTGTTACAATTTTCGCCAGCAACCACTGGTCATCAAGAGCATGTAGAAGAAATTGTTCAGCCTCTTCTTTACTTAATACCTTGGCCTTTTTTGGCGTATTACGCTCATTTTTTCGTTTCAGAAACGCTATTACCTTTTGAAATCTGCAAATGACAACTAAGCGTCATATTTTTCAATACATTTTTTAAGGAAAACAAACCTGCGAACAGGGGCATTTTCTTTCATTTCCAAGCAGCTTTTCAGCATAGACCATTTTGCCCATAAAGTATTAGGGCTGAATCTAGCTGATTATTGATTCAAGTAGACCAACAAAACATATTCAGTTACCCCAATCACACTATTTTTGTTTTGCCACTTTTTGAAGTCGTCGTATTCTCGCTCGTACCTTGAAGCTGATTTTGCAGGTAATATACTTGAAGCTACACTGCTGGCTGCCTCAATAATTTCTTTTGGTACATTCATTTTCGCTTTCGCCAAAACGAATGTAAAGAAAAATAAACAGACATGTTCATGGCAACGCTTCCCTAGCTTACGACATTTGCGACAAATTATTGAGAATTTTTTGGAATTTATCTAACCTTTTTACAAATGAGAAACAAATAAAATATAAAACAATACACGCAAGGATTCGGGTTTTACAGGCTCAAGGAGGTAACTGACTTGCCTGCGGCTCGTCAGTTATATCCTCCATTCGCCAGTAAAAACCCTCTTACCTTGCTAGTAACGTTATATACTATAACTGTAAGGAGTACATTAAACATAGATTATAAAGTAACGAAAGATAGTTGATGAAGTTTCGCAAGATAGAGAGAGAAATAAATTTTATTGGTTGGTTCCAAATGGCTATAAACTTTAGTATTCCTACCTGTTACATAAATTCATACAATTACCATTTAGGTACTTTATATTTGATTTTTCCTTCGTTTACAATGATAAGTTCCGAAATAATTGTCACTAGAGAATACTGTATTTCTTCGTCATCTAATTGGTTTAGGAATGGCTCCAGCATTATTCGTGTGTACCTTTCACCATTAATGGTATCATTAGACTAAACTGGGCCAGGACGACAAACTGGTTAACACACCAACTTTTTGCGAATGAAATGGAGTCTCAAAACTGTGGGGATTCTCAGATGTCCAAAATCTGTAGTCTCGAGAATTCGCATAACTCGACATGTGAAACTAGGGCTAATCAATAAAAAAAAAAGATAAGTCCAATAATCTTCCTTCGTTAAGATTATTCAGAAACTAATAGCAGTACTCTAGGTCACGTGGAATATACAGGGTGAGTCTTTGACCACTGCATTAATTTTAACCAAAGATTCCTCTCAACAAATGAAACACTTTTTTCATTTACCATTTTTCCAGATTCGGCTCAGGTAAAGAGTTACAAGCGTTTAAAGATTTCACAATGTGCTAATACACTCCCGCATATAAATTATCTATGACATTGTTGGCGGACGAGAATAAGGCATGGTAACGTGGTTTACAGCTTGATTCGAGATTCCAACGCTCAGGGACGGATCCATAAAAGTAGTTAAATTTCCATTTTGAAACATTCAATGAAGAATATCTCGAAAACGGTGCGTTTAAGAAGAAATGATGAAGAATAACATAATGTTCTAAAACGATGGAATATTCTTGAAATGACTCAAGAAAAACTTTATATGCTTTCTTTATGCTAATTTCGTTTAGTTTTATGAATCCACGAGTCCATAACTAGAAAACCAGTAGAAGTAGAAAATAACTAATATTTGGAAAATATGTATCATAGTTATAGGAAAATTTACGTCAACATTCATTTTATTCGAAAAAAGGATGTCAAAGCTACAAAATAAAAACTGATTTTTTTTCAAAATTTCAACAGCCTGTATCTTTTTACATGAGCTGAATTTGGAAAAATGTTAAATGAAAAAAGTGTTTCATTTGATGAGAGGAATCTTTGGTTAAAATTAATGCAGTGGTCAAAGACTCACCCTGTATATTGGTAGGAGGTGCTGTACCATCGTTATTTTGTAAGGGTACAAATTCAGTTTTACATTCGATACTTTGTGGCCAGTACTCAAGGGGGTGCCAGACTATAAAGATGATTTTTTCAGTGACATTTGGGGATTTTGTTCAAATTGTGTTCTCAATTTGCAACTTCTTGAGAACAGTCAACAACTTCTTGAGAAACTTCCTATCGATTTTCCCTTGTTAATGTTTCCAGTCTGCATAAATCTGTGACCCACAACACGTGACCCCTCAGAAGAGATTCTGGAATCTGAACATTAGAATATTTCGCCAGATATTCATTTTTCCGGGCTTCTACAAAGTAAATCCATTCACCATTGAATAATGTACCATTGCGGCAATTGGACCTCACAATGAATGTGTTTTGTTATACATTATGAGTCATTGCAGTTTCAAATAATTTAGAAACTCAATTTTAAAAAGAATTTCCAGAATTAACAATAATTCAATATTGACTATGGCTGTCAGCTGCAAATTCTATGATACGAGTATAAACAGAACACAAGAAGTGAGGAGCGGCAAATAAAATTTCAAAGCTAACTGCGATGTTATAATCATTTATAAAGACCCTGTACAAGTCTCCCTATTTTATATTCGTAATTCTAATACGTGGTCATCCAATATAAGGTACCTATCAACTGTCAGTCCAAGATACCTTACACTACTTAATTCCCGAATTGGACCGTTTATGTAGTCATATGATATTTGAGAGTCTGGTATGGCTGAGTTGGTGATGGAGAAGTTTTATTGATATTTAATGATAGTTTGCTGGATTTGAGCCAACTGACAACCTCTTCCAGTCCACCAGTAGCTCTATCCTCCACTTGGTCTCAACTCAATCCCTCGCGGTGTCATCAGCATATTTTTGTAAATATCGATATATTTTTGTGCATAGTCAATAAGGAGTGCATGTAAAGTACAAAGTAGACTGAGCCTAACACAGTTCTTTGTAGGATTCCCATAATTAACGTTAGAGGGTCGCTCAGTTTGTTTTTTACTCTCAGGAATAGAGTCTTTGAGTTCAGATAGCTTTCGAAAACGCTTTACGATTCACCTCTTACGCCATAATGTTCAAAACCATCAAGCAGTGTGTGTGTGTGTGTGTGTGTGTGTGTGTGTGTGTGTGTGCGTGGCTCCGTGTCAAAGGCCCTAGCTAAGTCAAGAAAGATAGCAATACTTTTATGCTTTGATTCCAACCGCCTTTTTATGTTATTGACCAAGTCCAACATTACATCACCTTCATAACCTTTCTGATAGCTATATTGTCTACTATTGTCATCCTCTGCATCAACTTATGGATGCTGCCTCAATCGTCTTTGGGTTATAATCAGCAATACCTGTCTGACTTTCAAGACCTGATCACTTCTTGATCATCCAGGCAGACGGCATGTTCGTTGGGAATAAACTCCTTAACCTCCCACGGTACATCAAGTACACGAATTATAAAGTGAGCCAATTGAAACATATGCATGCACAATAGACATATGCAATGCAGGATAGTTGATCGTATTAGCGTTATCACTGAGACAGTTTCGTGTTGCGGCGTCCTCTCCGAAGAGTTTGTTATTGAATCGGGAATTCTGCAGGGATAACCTCTATCATCACTATTATTCCTTGTATTTATCAATGACATAGGAAGAGTGATCAGGTTCAGCAACTTCTTGCTGTTTGCTGACGATCTGAAGATATTCAGACAGATTTCATCTGGTGTTGATTGTGGGCTCCTTCAGCGGTATCTCGATGAAGTGATAAATTGGTGTCTGGAAAACTAGATGGAGTTCAATGTTGATAAGTGCCGGGTGATGAGGTTTGGAAAACTGAGATCACCGTGTACGTTCGGATATCATTTGAATCAGCAACTTCTTATGGGTACAAATGTAATTAAAGACTTAGGAGTATATTTTGATCCAAATATGAGTTTTATCCCACACATACAGTTCATCACCAATAAGGCCTTCGAAATGTTAGGGATGCAGCACTTCAATAATCTAGGTACAATGAAAGCTGTACTGCACAAACGTAAGAAGTATACTTGAGTATTCAGCTGTAGTATGGTCACCATAATATATTGTCCACAGACAATGTATCGAACGTGTACAGAGGAAATTTCTGAAATGGGTATCTTACAAAACCAGATTGTACATGTCATCCGAAAATTATAATCAAGAAATAATCAGACTGCGATCTCTGGATTTGATAAGGGATAATTTCAGTATAATGTTTTTATTTTCAAACTGTTGAATATCCCCATTGACTGCAAATATTTGATGAGCAAAATAAACCTCAACTGTAGCCCAGCGGCCCTTAGAACTCGAGAGGTTTTCCACATAAGTTTTGTTCCAACCATTTACAGTTTTTACATTCCCTTCACAAGATCACTGCGGCTGGCAAATGAATGTCAGGCTGATATATTTTCAGTCTCGATATTTACTCTGAAGAGTCACTTTGGAACCCAAGCTCTAGATACGTCGCTGGCATCTTGAAATCTGATTTTAAATCCAAAATTAACTGTATCGATGTGGTAGTTGTTCAATGCTTGAAAACATATACTTTATGGATGAGTGCTTGCTATGCTTATGTGAATGTATTTTTTTTTTCTTTATCGGTGTAAATTTGTACTTGACGGTACATTTTACATCAATGTAAAATGGCTTCGCCGTATGATTAAATAAATGAATAAATAAATGAATATGCTAGCAGCGAGCATATATTCATGTTTCTAGAAAAAATCATCTCGAGCTACCCTCTCCGATATCTCGGTAATACTCGAATTATTACACCCTCGACATAATTTCGTCTCATCATCAACAAATCGTATTCATCTGGTTTCATCAACTTCTCTCTAACATTCTGCATGATGTTGCTACAATTTGATCGCATTTCCCTAGAAGAATAAACAATATCATCAAAACTTCATCTGTATAATTATTGCCCATTTGAATGATTTTTCAATAAAATCTCCATGAATAATTTCCAACAATACTTTACAATCGATGCCAATTGTTAAATTATCATAATTTACATGTTCTATATCATTTCGTTTGATTATGGATACATAAACCAAATGTTCCGAATACCTCCAGTAAAAACAAAACTGCAATATTGTCTAAGATTTAATTGATATAATATAATTTTCAGAGTAGATTTGAGGAAATAATATCTCGGATAAGTTCGTTATTGGGAAGAAATGGTCTGTTTGAAATTAATTTCTTTCATGATGCAGTTCTATCGTAAGAATCCATTTATATCATTCCCAGAGACCAATCCATTCGGAGATATGATTTGTCAGAGTTTTAATAAGAGCGCCAAAGCTCCTGTCCACAGGGCTTGAACCAATTTTTATAATACATACTACCACAGCCCTCTATAGAGATAGCCTGGAACACAGTTTCACAACGCCGCAATTTATCGTCTCTTAGAGGCATACTGCTTCAATGCGGTAGCGTTGGATATCGTATATTTCCAAATTTGAAACTCTAGTGATCTCATTGAATAGGTTCTGTTGCTTGGAATCCCTGGACGAATAAACGTTAGGAGACCCTATTTCTTCAATAAATGAAATAACTACATTTCATTCTGCACAATATTATTGATATCAAGTTGAAATAGAAACCAAAATTGTGATAATCATCTTAAAGTTTGTCATGTTTTCGTTCTTACTATAATGTTGAGTTTCTGCTATCTTCAAATGTTTCTGTTTATTTTCCATTCGGGGGACTTAAACATCGTTATCCGCATTGTCTCCAAAATTATGCAGAAGTAAATTCGCGAGAACACAACAAAGTGAATTTAGAATGATTTACGAATGTAAATCACAACTACAAATCTCTATGAATTCTGAATATCAATTCAATGCTACATACAAAGAGTAAATTCACATAAAATTATTTCTTGATCGGAACAGCGTAAAAATGTTGATAAAACAAATTGATAAATTCCGAATCTGAATCCTCATTAATTATATTTCTATAGCGGGAAAGCAGATTAGTAAGTTGAGCCAATCTGCTCAGGGTTAGATCGGAAGGAAGAATCCATTTGAAATCACTGCAGGAAATCTGAACATTCATAATGAATAAGGTCCTTATTGATTTCAAGTGAAGCATCTACAGATGAAGACTTTTCGAAATTTAATACATATATAAAAATAAATAGACTTTTTGAGCTTCTTGATCTCCCATCCATATCTATCCATTTTTGTTGAAAAATTATTAGAAAGGACATCAAAATTTTTATAAAATCAGAAGAAATTACAGTTCTATTTCACTCATATTCCTTTTTCATTTTACTGTCTATAGTCTCAACTGAAATGTAATAATCTCCAAATAGAAATAATCCAAAAGATTTCACTATTTACACACTGCAGTTTAATCACAGAACATAAATATAGGACCATATTCATCACTGCATTGCATTAATTCACATTTGACACCGCTATACACGAAAGTACCATGAAATACCCGCGAAAAACAATAATGATCAATTCCAGAATCAGAAGCCATAATCCATTTACAATAACAAACGTTCAACTGATCGCCTGGCGTACGACACAAAGTTGTGTTGCCATTTTATCATGTTCCAGGCCTTTTAGATATAGTGGGCTATGATAATACTGCAGAATATCTCGGGAAATAAGCATTTTAGGGCAGTAGTATGTATTACACTTATACACTATTTTTTAACGTAGACTCAAGCTAAAGGGTTCATCAAAGGTATTATGAATAGCATTCTGGTTTAGATTAATAAAATCATCCAAAGTACGAACCTGAGATTCAGAAGAACTTGTGTACAAAAAGTGGGACAGCACGCTGGCAGGAGCTTCGGCGCTCTTGTTCAAACTTTGACAACCGATATCTCCGGAAGTAATGGTTTCTCAGAGTCGGGAATGATATCAATGGATTCTTGTGATAGAACTGCATCATAAATGAAATTAAATTTAAATAATAGTTTATTTGCCTAGATTAAACGGGCAATCTTCTATGCTTTAACGCTTTAAATATTATAATCTAAAAAAAATTAGCAATCTGCAAGGCTTCAATGCTTTAATACTTCAAAAATGTTCATTAAAAAGAACAACAGTCCCAAAAACTATTTATCCGAAACCACCAGAACGTTTCTACCCAATAACGGACTTATCCGAGATATTCATTCCTGAAATCTAGTCTGAAAATTATATTAAATCAATTGAAACTTAGTCAATATTCCAGTTTTGTTTTTACTAGAGTTATTCTGAACCCAATTTTATTAACTTACAAAGTATATATTTCCATCAACATCTGGATTATCCAAGAGCTATCCATGATAGTTGAGATTGTATCATGGTTCATTTTGCATTCAATCATACTTTGTTTTCTAGAAGAGGAGGTAGTTTATATCAAGAAGTTTGAATAGAACTAGAAATACATATATGAAATTATACTCAGTTTGAAATCTCTTATCTGTAGACAGAGAAGATACCTTCTATTTCTCTATGAGATGACAATCACAGAACACTAATATATGACAATAACGACACATAGAATATATCTTACCTAGGGTATATTCTATGGGATAAGTATTAACACTGATCAAATTCATATTTACGATGACAGCATTCTGTGAAGTCACAGAATTACGATTTGATTTTAAAGTTTTGAAAAATCATATGTCCGAAAGTGTTAGCTTTTTAGAGACAAAAATTTTCTCAATAGATTCTTATGATGAAACTGGATCCTAACAAAAATTGAACTTGAAATTTGTAATGTAAAAAAAATTTTTTTTTCGTTACTCCGTAACCATCTGGCCGATTTTGCCCGATGACGAACTTACCCGAGATATTCATCTCCCAAACCTAATCTGAAATTTTCAACTGTCTAGTTCATTCCGTTCGAGCGTTATCGTGTCTACGTCCGGACAAGCCGGACCGGCCGGACAGAATAAATTCCGACCACGGATTCTTGATCGGTGAGTCGAACCAAATCGTTTAAGACCATTTTCAGCCAAAAATTTGAAAATTACAGACATTTGGGCATAATGATAGCACGCTGTTCCACACGCAAGAACCCTCTGTTCCGAGGAACAAGAGCGCCAAAAATGTATTGATCTCATCAGCATTGCCTAAACATAAATAAGCACCAGGCTAAAGCCACACGTAAAGTAATGTGTGAAATATTCCTCAAATCGATTTATCTCTCAGTTGGGCTTCCTTCAAAAAGGATTCAAACGATAACGTCTATCCTTAACCCGTTCGAAGTCTCCTTCGCCTGAACCCTAAAGTGAATAAACTTGAAGATGCCATCATATTTACCAGACCGCCTTTTTCTTTTTCTACCCAACCCGTGAATTAACCCCACGGCGGCATTTCCACTTGAAAGGTTTTGGCGAAATTAGATAGATAAATGGAATCGGTGACTCGGAGTTGTTTCGTGAATTATGATTTCTGTTTAGGCTTTCCTGTCTCGAGCAACTTGTATTTTTTAGGATTAATTCCGTGACTAGTGACCCAGAAAACAGGGCGGATGGTTCGTGAATTCCAAACGACATATTTATGTTCCAGGATGAAATTGCTAGGACGCGAAAGGCGAAATGTTTAAGTTTCAGTCCTAACGCCCTAGAGAATTTTGACATTCTGATAAAAAATAAATTCTAAAATTGGTTCAAGCACTGACGTGAAGTCAGGAACTTCAGCGCGCATGTTCTATTGTCCATTCACCTCTATTGAATACACTTGATAGATTTCACCATCGATATAAACAGGTTGTAGTTCTGGACATAAAGGATGAAAAATTCAGTTCATCGGAAGAAGCCGTACTAGCTGGAGAACCTCAAGGTACTATCTTAGGGTCCATCCTGTTTATCGTTTACGATGATGATCTGCTAGAGGTTTTGGAGGAGAAGGTTGTTGATGGCAATGACCCCGACGCTTTGGATGTGGAAACAGCTGACTATCGAGAACAGAGTGAGTTGGAGCTGAGTGCGTACTTATATGCTGATGACACCAATGTTATTGTATCATCTCATAACTTAGGAAGTGTATCAGAAGGCCTAACATCTGCTGCATTAAAGATTGATGAATGGTGCATCTCCAACTCATTAACACTAAATTCGGATAAAAGCAATATAATGTACTTCGCCAATATTAGATCAAACTTAGGTTATCCTCAATGCATCAACCTCAAAGACACTAGCATATTAACTAGCTCAATTACTAGACTCCTGGGAATTACTATCGATAGGTAACTAAATTGGGCAGAACACTGTAGCAGATTGGCACCTAAATTGAATTCAGTAATCCATACAATGAAGGCTATTAGGAATCAAGTTGATGTGCGCACATTAAAAACTATTTATTTCGCAAACTTCCAATCACTATTATCATATGGCATTATTTTTTGGGGATCTAGTTCACAAGCTGAGCATATGTTTATAATTCAGAAGCAAACCATTAGAACCATGTTTATTATGAAATTCAGAGCTTCATGTAGAAGTGTTTTCAAGTCAAACGATATTTTAACTTTACCGGGCCTGTATACTTACCGTACCTTACTATTTTTTTGCAAGCATCCACATTATCTGGAAGAATATAAAAATAATAACTCGACTAGGAGAATGCATGAATATTTTTTTCCAATTCATGAATTTTCGAACACTGAACGGAGCACGTTCTATATGGGTATAAAATTGTATAATTCTCTCCCAATTGTCGTAAGAGGTATTTCTGATTATAATGCATTTCGTAGGGCACTATTTAAGTTTTTTTTTGAATTGTGAACCATATTCCCTCGAAGAATTCATAGATTTTTGTAGAACATAATGGTAATCTCAAATTTGTTATCTTTGACTTGTTTTCATTTCATTGTTATGATTGTATGATGATGATTCTGGAAATAAATGATGTTATTATTATTATTATTATTATTATTATTATTATAGACCGTTTTCTCAGTTTTTATGAGATATGAACACATTTCAGTCATTTTCAGGACTTGAGAAATGAGAAAATCGTCCAAGATCAAGAAGTGTATACATATGTATTCTATCGGAATTGAAATTCATTAAATACCAATCTAATAATGTCCGAAAAATAATTCTGCATGAATCCTATTGCCATATTCATTTAACTGAATATTAGATTTAAATTTCTTTTAAAAATCGGAATTCACCCAAGTCTGCTCGGATCTCCAATAATAGAATTTCGAATGTGTACAAAATTGCAACTTGGTTGTAGAGTTAGTTTTTGAAGGTTCTCGCAAAATTTCTGTGATTTCGGACAAATACTTCCTGAATACGATCTTCACGAATTTTTGACGTTCTTGTTCCTCGGAACAGAGTACTTATCAATTTGCCCAAATGTCCATTTTTGGGTTTTTTGGCTGCAAATGGTCTTAAATGGTTTGGTTCGACTCACCGATCAAGAATCCGTGGTGGAATTCTGTCCGGCTGGCCGTAAACACGATAAATCTCGAACGAAAGGAGTTGATAGATTGAAACTTGCTGGGTAGGTTTGGAGAGTAAATATCTCGGATGAGTTCGTTAATGGGAGAAAGCCATCAAGCGGATTCATAGTTTCGGCCATTTTTAGTAAAAACATTTTTTATTGATATTTCCTGAATCGATCACTCGATCCATCTGATTTTCAGCATCAAATTCTAGAATCATGACTTTTATATGCTTGCGTTATATATTGATCGGACTCCCGTAAAATGGCAAAAAACTACGGCCAGCCGTCAACACGATAACTCCCGAAAGGAATGAGCTAGACAGAGTAGGTGTGGGAAATAAATATCTCGGTTAAGTTCATTATTGGTTAAAAACGGCCAGATGGTTTCGGACTAACGAAAAAAAAATTGTTTTTCATTATAAATTTCGAATTGAATTTTTTTTAAGATGCAGTTTCACCTCTGCAATCCATTGATATAATTTTCAACTCTAACAAGCAAATAATGTTGGATATATGAGTTTTCAAAATTTCAATTATACATGATACTTGTTTTCACAGAATGCGAATTTCCTCTGTCTGTGTTCATTGTCAGACATTTCAAATGTATTTTTTTTCCTGACAAACAAAGTATGATTGAACGCAAAAAGATCAATTATAGGACGATATAATTACCCCTACACTATATGCCCTTGAATAATCCATAAATATGATGATGGAAATATATAATTCGGTAAGTTTATCAAATTGGGTTCAGAATATATTCAGTGAAAACAAAATTGGAATATTGGCTAAGTTTCAAATGATATAATATAATAGTAGTAGATTTGAGGAATGAATATCTCGGATAAGTTAATCTTAATTTAATTTTAATTTAGGTTCTTTTATGATGCAGTTCTATTATGAGAATCCATTGATATCATTCCCGCTCAAGCCCTTTTTTTGCAAACATTTTTGCGTCGGCCTTCTAGAACTAACACTGTAACTCTAACAGTTACAATGGGAATCCCACAAGGCACTCTGTTAGGCCCAGTCCTCTTTGTACTTCACATGAACTCCTTATTGACTATGTACAAAAATATCTCGATGATCTTATATGCTGATGACACCGTGTAACTCTTTGAGAGAATGAGTTGGGATGAAGTGAAGGATAGTGCTATTGATGGAATGGAAGAGATTGTCAGTTGTCATTCTCAATCACCAACTCAGCACGACCAGACTTTCAAGAAATAACATCTGACTACATAAATGGTCCAATTCGGGAATCAAGGAGTGTGAGGTATCTTGGACTGAAAGTTGATAGTTACCTTAGATGGGATGACCACGTATTAGAAATGTAACATAAAATCGGGAAGCTTGTACATAAATGCTACATTTTACATAGCTTTCTCAACAAAAAATTGGTTCAAGCCCTGTGGACAGGAGCTTTCTGGCGCTCTAGTTCAAACAGACAAATTATATCTCCGAAATTATTGGTTTCTCAGAGTTGAGAATTATATCAATGTATTCTTATGATAGCACTGCATCATAAAGAAAATTCAATTCAAATAATAGTTTATTTATCAAGATTAAATGAGCAATCTGAGAATGAGAACTGCACCATGGAAGAAATCAAATTAAAATAGCTGAACTGAATTTGACTCTCTCTTATAGAACAGGATGGAGTGTACGAGTATGAACACAGATCATATAATACAGTTTAGATAGAATAATTATAGCATTCTGTGAAAACATAGAAGTACGTTTCATTATTGAAATTCAGAAAATTCATATCTTGGAAAGTATTTGCTTGTTGGAGTTGAAAATGATATCGACGGATTTTAATGGTGGAACTGTATCTTCAATGAAAATTGAATTTGAAATTTGTTGCTTGAAAACAAATTTTTTTTTCGTTACTCCGTTACTCCGTTACTCCCTAGCCTATTATGAAAATTTCAACTGCCTAGCTCATTCCGTTCGAGAGTTATTGTAGAAAAATTTTTTTCAATTTTGAAAAAAAATTTTTGACGATTTGCGGTAACCTGGTCAATACGAAACTTCACATGCGTATGAAGGTCATGATTCTACAATTTGATGCTAAATTTCAGATAGATCGAGTGATCGGTTTCGGAAATATTCATAAAAAATGTGTTTTACTAAAATCGGCCTTAACTCCGAAACCGCTAGATGGATTTCGCCCATTAACGAACTTGTCCGAGATATTTACGCTCCAAACCCACCTTGCAAATTTCAATCGTCTATAACTCCTTTCGTTCGAGAGTTATCGTGCCTACAGCCGGCCGGCCGGACCGGCCGGACAGAATCGATTTCGACCTCGGATTATTGATCAGTGAGTCGAACCAAATCGTTTGAGACCATTTTCAGCCAAAAATTCGAAAGTTACAGACATTTGGGCATATTGATAAGCACTCAGTTCCGAGGAACTAGAGCGCCAAAAAATCCTCACGAACGTAAACAAATCACTGGCGGAATCCATTATTATCTACGGAATCATAATTTGGGGTGGTGCATAAAACAACACCATAAATTAGTTGAAAGTGGCGCAAAACAATACACCGAAGGTAATTAATTTCAGAGCTAAATTATGTGCGACTATTTCAGTCTATAATGAAGATATTTTCAATATAACATCCCCATATTTACTGGCAAACGGCAACTTCATACATAAAAGTTGGTTCAATCACTGCTGTGAAGTCAAAAGCTTTAGTATGTTCTATTGTCCATTCACCTCTTTTGGGCACTAATAATAGAATTTACTATCGATATGTACCGTTTTCTAGGCTTTTATGGGATTTTAATACATTTTGCATTACAATTTTTAAACAAAGAAAGTTTCTTGAAGAACAGCAAACACTTTCTTGAAAAACTACAAAATTCAAATTTGAATCAAAATTACATTCTAGTAAGATTTGATGTTGTTAGTTTCTTACCCAATGTTCCTGTCGATAAGTCACTCCAAATAGTTTGAAGGAAAGTAGAAAATGATGACTCGGTGATTAAGGAATCAAGATTTAATGCTAGTGATATTATAGAAATGATTGATGTGTGTTTGAATAGCACCTATTGCCAACTAGGAAATGTTTTTCATCGACAGAATTTTGGAATTGCAATGGGTTCTCCTTTTTCTCCTGTCATGAGCAATATATTCATGGAAAATTTTGAAGAAAGAATTGTAGATACATATTTGTTGAAACCAAAAGCTTGGTGGCGATATGTTGACGATATATTTGTAATTTGGCAACATGGTAGCGAAGAGTTAAGCAAATTTTTCGATTTCATAAATTCAAAGGAACCAACAATAAAATTAACTTTGAAAATAGAGAAAAATAATCAGCGTTTTTTCTAGATATTTCGATAATCAAGTATTCGAACCATTTCGAAATAAGTGTCCTTAGGAAGCAGACACATACAGATAGATATTTGAATTTCTATCCGACCCCTCAACATGTGTGAAAAGCGGTTTTAGACACTTTACGATAGAGCTAACCTAATTTGTTGTACTCTGGAATTTCGAAATACATAATGAAATTTGATTCTCCAAAAAAATTCTTGAAGATAATGGATATCCGAGTTAGTGTTAAATTTGGACAATTTTCGAATTTCAGAAAAACTATCATACAAAAAATAATTCTGAAGTGTTTCGTTCAGTGTCTGTCAAAGGAGTCTGACATAGACTCCGAAACTTCACGAAATAGTTGTATTATCGTTTATGTTGTTTTGTTATAGTTTTTTAGGAAACATTGTTCGATATATTGCTTCTGGCAAATATCTTGAGTTTTTAATGTATAAGCAATCCACAAAATAATATATTTTTGGCCCTCTTGTTCCTCGAAATTGAGTGCTTATCAATCTGCCCAAATGTCTGTAATTTTCCAATTTTTCGCTGAAAATGGTCTTAAACAATTTGGTTTGACTCACTGATCAAGAATCCGTGGTCGAAATCGATTCTGTCCGGCCAGTCCGGCCAGGCCTCCGTCAACACGATAACTCTCGAACGAAAGGAGATAGAAATTTCCAGGGTAGGTTTGGAGCGTAAATATCTCGGACGAGTTCGTTAACGGGCAAAATCCAGCAAGCGGTTTCAGAGTTATGGCTGTTTTTAGTAAAAACGGTTTTTTATGGATATTTTCGCAACCAATCACTCAATCTATCTGAAATTTAGCGTTAAGATGTAGAAAAATGACCTTTATATGCATTCGAAGTCTTGTATTCATCGGGTTGCCATAAAGTGTCGAGAAAAATGTTTAAATTTTGTTCCTCCAATAACTCTCGAACAGATAGAACAAGGCAGTTGAAATTTTCAGAGTAGGTTTGGGTGATAAATATCTCGGCTAAGTTCGTTATTGGGCAGCATTGGCATGATGGTTTCGGAGTAACGAAAAAAATATATTTTTTACATTACAAATTTCGAATTAAATATTTTTTAAGATGCAGTTTCATCATAAGAATCCATTGTTAACATTTTCAACTCGAACAAGCTAATACTTTCGGAGATATGATTTTTCAAAATTTCAATAATACATCGTAGTTCTATGTATTCACAGAATGTGAACACAGAATCTGTCTGTGTTCACTGTTCATAAATGTCATCTTATCTAGCTATTAGAGACTTGTCAATTCGTAGTTTGAAAATATTTTCCGTTGAAAAACAAGTATCCGATTCCTGAATTTGTGAATATATATACACAAGATTGTTTTGAAACCGAAAATAATATTGACTGATTACATATTGAATAATGTATGTATAAATATTAGGGATGATGTTTCAGAAGATTTAGAATTGGATCATTTTAATGATGTAGTTTATGGAGGCTATAGGAAAGAAGAACATAATGGAATCATCAAAAGAAATTACTGTTCGTTGGCCACTGAGGTTAATATTACCTTTTACTTCCTTAAGTAGGGAGACATGTTTCTTATATACAGTATTTTCATAATGTTGCTAGCAAATAAATACTGAAATATGGATCTACATTTGTGTAACAAACATTTTTTATTGAGTTAAGGTTGATAATACAGAAGAGAATGTGTTAGTGGTATGAACTATTAAATTTTAAATTATAATTGAAAGAGGATAGTATTTTATTAATATATTTTGAGCTATTAAGATAATTTGTTCGTAATCCACTACCTACTCAAATATCAGGAATGAATGGACAATCTGCTATGATTGTCTCCAGCCTTGCTCTAGACATTTCGATGATACTTTCCCTAGATATTTCGAGTTGTGAAAACTATGCACCGAGTGTAAGCTGCAACAACCCATTCCACGGGGTTAAATCATTGCAGATTGCTCATTTAATCTTGATAAATAAATTTAATGACAATTTTTGAAGCATTAAAGCATTGTAGATTGCTCTTTTTTGGCGCTCTAGTTCCTCGGAACTGAGTGCTTATCAATTTGCCCAATTGTCTGTAATTTTCAAATTTTTCGATGAAAATGGTCTTAAACGGTTTGGTTCGACTCACTGATCAAGAATCCGTGGTCGAAATTCATTCTGTCCGGCCGGTCCGGCCGTCCGGCCGGCCGTAGGATCGATAACTCTCGAACGGAATGAGCTAGAGAGTTGACATTTTCAGAATAGGTTTGGCAGATAAATATCTCGGCTAAGTTTCTTATTGGGCAAAATCGGACAGATGGTTTCGGAGTAACAAAATAATTTTTTTTTTCACATAACAAATTCCAAATTGAATTTTTTTCAATAAGCAGTTTTACCATAAGAATCTAACGATATCATTTTCAACTCTAAGAAGCTAATACTTTCGGAGATATGATTTTTCAAAATTTAAATAAAATCGTATTTCTACGTTTTCACAGAATTATATAATTATTCTATGTATGACTTGTCATAATGTCAACTTATTTTCCTGAGACATGACGTTGTCTAATCCCTTGCTTATAGTTGGTTCGAGAAACGTCAAAATCGACGATCCCGGAAAGGGAATTACACATTTTGGCGCTCTAGTTCCTCGGATCTGAGTGCTTATCAATTTTTTTTAAGATGCAGTTTCACCATTAAATCCATCGATATCATTTTCAACTCCAACAAGCTAATACTTTCGGAAATATGATTTTTCTAAATTTCAATAATGAATCGTACGACTTCTGAGTTTTCACAGAATGCTATAATTATTCTATCTAAGCTTTATTATATGATCTGTGTTCATACTCGTACATTTCATCCTTTTTATAAGAAAGTGTCAAATTCATTTAGGCTATTTAAATTTGATTTCTTCCATGGTGCAGTTCTCATTCTCAGATTGCTCATTTAACCTTGATAAATAAACTATTATTTGAATTGAATTTCCTTTATGATGCAATTCTATCATAAGAATACATTGATATAATTCCCAACTCTGAGAAACCAATACTTTCGGAGATACAATTTGTCTGTTTGAACTAGAGCGCCAGAAAGCTCCTGTCCACAGGGCTTGAACCCATTTTTTAAAAGATAATTTTTGAAGCATTTTTTTTAACGACACTTTTTTTTAAATTCAATTTCTTTCATGTAGCAGTTCTATCATAGGAATCCATTGATATAATTCCCAACTCTGAGAAACCAATACTTTCGGAGATATAACTTGTCTGTTTGAACAAAAGCGCCCAAAAGCTCCTGTCTACAGGGCTTGAACCAATTTTCATTTTATTCCATATCTATTGTTCGGATTTTGGGAGAGAAAACCCAGAAAAGAACCATTTAATAATGAATATACCACCATTATTATCCTTTTATGTTTCTCTAAAATATTTTTTTAATGTCTCAATGATACGACCCTCTTGAAATTTCGCATGAATTTGACATCGTCAGTCCACAACTAATTATTATGGTCGAATTGTATCGGATTTGAGTTGTTGAGGAAATAATAGCAAACAATATTAGTACTTGGAAACCATTTAGCCAATTATGCCGATTAATAAACTTAACTGTCTCATTTTGATGCGCAACCTATCCTAAAAAGGCGCTATCTCTCTGTGTTCTCAACTTATCGTGGGAAGGACCCGCCGGACAGAATCGAATTTGACCTCGAATCTTCATCAGTGAGTTGAACCTAATCGTTTGAGATCAGTGTCGGAAAAACAATTCCTGATTACAGATATTTCAGCAAAATGATAGCACGCTGTTCCTCACGCAAAAACACATGACGGGCAGAAACGCTCGTGTTATGTATTTCAAGAGTAATTGACTATTACATAGAGAATGTCATGTTATTCAAGACCAGTTTCTCATTTTCTGCAGTCAATTCAGTCACCATAAAAGATATAACACTCTATCTTATCTATATATCACCGGGAACGTACAATGTTCCATATATTCCTGGTTCACGAATTTCATTCGGGGGAATCGGAGCAGGATATTTTATTTCCCTAATAGAGTTTTCGACATTTCGAAATTCTCCCAGCAGTTTGACAGAGTCGTATACGAACGGGGCGGGTAATATTCAAAGTTGCAGCTGCCCTAGAGAATTCCCAAAACACGAACTGTTGCCCTTCGGAAAGACTGTTTCAGGCTCTAGGACTTTATATTACACCATTACACCATCTGCATTCTGGGAAACGTTTCGCACTCGCTGCTTCAGCACATCTCTCGTTACTTACTGTTCCTATTTCCCACCTGTTTGTTATTTCCAGAGCAAATCGATTAGTGTTAGTTGAATTGAGGCAGGCAAGAAGTTTACATAATTTTATTCAGCATTGAGGTGCATCTAATCTCATTATGAAATATTCTAAGGATCGCAGGTACTTTGTAGAAGTACATGAAGCCGGCCGACGTTTTTTGTCGCGAGTGTTCACGAACAGAGTGCCTATCAATATTGTATTCTGTAACTGAAAGATACACGGTGAAATAGTCTCGTCAATTTAAACCATACAAAAATTGGTTCAAGTGCTGACGTGAAGTCAGGAGCTTTCGCGCGTATTTTCTATTCTCCATAGAACATACGTGCAAAAGCTCCTGACTTATCGTCAGTGCTTGAACCAATTTTTGACGCTCTAGTTCCTCGGAACTGAGTGCTTATCAATTTGCCCAAATGTCTGTAATTTTCGAATTTTTCGATGAAAATGGTCTTAAACGATTTGGTTCGACTCACTGATGAAGAATCCGTGGTGGAAATTCATTCTGTCAGGCCGTCCGGCCAGTCCGGCCGTAGGCACGATAACTCTCGAACGGAATGAGCTAGAGAGTTGAAATTTTCAGAGTAGGTTTGGGGGATACATATCTCGGCTAAGTTCGTTACTGGGCAAAATCGGACAGAAGGTTTCGGAGTAATGAAAAAAAAAAATTTTTTTTACAAAACAAATTCCAAATTAATTTTTTTTTAATGAGCAGTTTTATCATAAGAATCCATTCATATCATTTTTAACTCTAACAAGCTAATACTTTCGGAGATATGATTTTTCAAAATTTCAATGTAAATCGTATTTCACAGATTGATATATAATTATTCTATGTATGAGTTTTCATAATGTCAACTTGACAGAAGGGAATATTGTAACTTCAAAAATATTGGGGTTGAAATACTCGTATTTTAGCGATGCAACGGGGACCTCACCCGAAAATGTTTGAAAATATTACGTAAATATTGAAAGCATAATTCTGTAGTTCGAGAGAGGAGAAAATTTGGTGAACGTAGATGAGGAAATTTTTGATCGATTACAAGGAAAATTTTTCATTATTTCTTCTCTTCTTTAATACATGTTTTATGGAATATCTACTATTTGTAGGTACTTTAAACCTGTTTTGGGCAATTGTCATACGAAACTTGTTTTTTTGGCGCTCTAGTTCCGCGGAACAGAGTGCTTATCAATTTGCCCAAGTGTCTGTAATTTTGGAATTTTTGGCTGAAAATGGTCTCAAACGATTTGGTTCGACTCACTGATCAAGAATCCGAGTGCGAAATCGATTCTGTCCGGCCGGCCGACCGGCCGTAGGCACGATAACTCTCGAACGAAAGGAGTAAGCGGATTGAAAATTGCAAGGTGGTTTTGGAGCGTAAATATCTCGGACAAGTTCTAGACTACTGGCCCATGCTGAAAAAATTATGGGTCATTTGAACCACCAGGTGACCTATCTAGAACGATATAAGAGCATAAAATAATAAGATTCAGCACTATGCCGTCACTTGTAAGCTGTCCAACTGAGTGCAGGTGAGAATTCGAAAGTACAGGTAGAGTGAGTACATTTTGGTCACGTATTTTTGTACGGCATTCTTACCACCGATAGATCCATGAAAAATAATAAGAAAACGCGCAGTGCCGTACAAAAATGGTGGTCCACAAAGTCGAATTTTTTTTTTATTTTCTGACAATTACCAGGGTAAATTTTGTCATTTGATCTTGTACGGCATCTGTGTCATACTATTTCAATACTGCTTCTAATCCATTATTCCGCAACGCCGTACAAAAATCGTGCGACAAGTGGAAAAAATCAAGGGTTGTAATCCCCTCTCTTTCCGTGGTCCAGGGGGTGATTTGAAAAAGTACGGCTTCGGTTCCAAAACATTATCTAGCACTCAAAAGTACTATTAAAAATAATGCCGTCAAAAAATGATTGTTCATTTGAATGTAAATCAATAATTACCTTAATTGCATCGTATCCTTGATTTTTAGAGCTGTAAAGTCATTTGATCCTGTACGGGAACTTTTTTTTAACATGATATTGTAAAATACAATTGTTATATAGTATTGCCGTTCAAAAAAAACCGTTCTAAAAAAAATTATAGAGAAATATAAAAACTGAAATTTTGCGAATTATTGTAAAAGTTTAAATATCATAGATTAATGAAATATATAAGTTTTCTACATTTTATCCCTTGTTTTAAATAGTATTAACATATATAAATTAGGAAAAAATGATGCCGTACATTTTTATGCACACCATATCTTTTAGGCTGATGAAAGTGACGCTACAATTTTGAGGGTACTTTATGGCCATCTGATACAGTACGGTATCAACATAATTTTGAAGAGAACAATTGATAATTTGATAAAATCACTATGACGTCTAACTGAACTGAAACGGTGTGTATATTATGTCCAAGAAATGAAACTGTCAATCCCAGTATCAACAGTTTTGTATACTTTTTGGTTCAATATATACTTCAAACCTTATTGATACATACATATAATTGATTTGTTTCATTGTAATGATGTGAATAAATAAAACAATCATGTTTTAGAAAAATTCGAAATATTTAATGATAATAATAAAAAAAATGGTCATTTAATAAAAACAAAATTCATAAATTTAATGATGATAATAAGAAATATGGTTTCCCTACATTCCCTACAAATGCTAAACGTCGTAACAGAACGTCGCTCCAAAAATGTGCGAGTACTTATGATACTGAAATTAGCAGAATTATTTTTGAAAAATTGGTTCAAGCACTGACGTGAAGTCAGAAGCTTTTGCGCGTATGTTCTATTGTCCATTCTTCTGTATTGGACACCCTTAATAGAATTTACCATGGTAAATTATGTTGTCCATTCTCCTGTATTGGACACTCTTAATTCGAATTTACCATGGTAAATTAGAATTAGATGGCAGATGGCTATAACTCTGAAACCGTTCGGCCGATTATACTCATAAACAAACTTAAATGTCGCATTCTGGTGCACATCCTAACCTGAAAAATTCAAGCCGCTAACTCATTCCGTTCTCAAGTTATCGTGACAACAAAAATATCTTTTAATAATTTTTTTTAAATCTAGCCATACGATTCGCACAAAATTTCACAAACGTGCTTAGGTTCATATTCTACAACTACTCACCGAGTTTCAATTCGATCGGATTTATATTGGTTGAAAACAAAACTATTACTCGGAAACCACTGGGCCGATTATGCCCATTAACGAACTTGTCCGTCGTATTGGGATGCGCAACCTACCCTGAAAATTTCAAGTCGCTAGCTCTTTTCGTTCTTAAGTTATCGTGGCAACGGCCGGACGGCCGGACGGACAGAATCAAATTTGACGTCAAATTCTTCATTGGGGAGTCGAACTTAATCGTTTGAGACCATTTTCGTCAAAGAATTCGAAAGTTACAGACATTTGGGCAAAACTATAACGCGATGTTCCCCAGAACATACGCGCAAAAATTAAAAATAAAATTGCACATCTACATAATTCAAGTATAAATCGATAGTAAACAAACCCATATATGACATAGTTTCTAACTAGGAACCTAGAATCACGAAAAGACTGAAAATTTGTACAAATAAACTATCTAAATGCCGTATAAATTAAATTTCACCTTACATTTCGTTATATAGATTTTTTCTTTTTGATTTTTTCTATTTAATTTTTTTTTCCCTTTGAACCAACGAAAATGTACGGCATATGAAAAAATATTATCTATGCATAAAATACTTTCAACATAAATTTATTTCATGTTGTGTCAAATCACCTGCTGGACTACGGAAAGAGAGGGGATTACAACCCTCGATTTTTTCCCCTTGTCGCATGATTTTTGTGCGGCGTTGCGGAATAATGGATTAGAAGCAGTATTGAAATAGTATGACACAGATGCCGTATAAGATCAAATGACAAAATTTACCCTGGTAATTGTCAGAAAATAAAAAAAAAATTCGAATTTGTGGACCACCATTTTTGTACGGCACTGCGCGTTTTCTTATTATTTTTCATGGATCTATCGGTGGTAAGAATGCCGTACAAAAATATGTGACCAAAATGTACTCACTCTACCTGTACTTTCGAATTCTCACCTGCACTCAGTTGGACAGCTTACAAGTGACGGCATAGTGCTGAATCTTATTATTTTATGCTCTTATATCGTTCTAGATAGGTCACCTGGTGGTTCAAATGACCCATAATTTTTTCAGCATGGGCCAGTAGTCTATTCCTTCGATCTATCTGAAATTTAGCATCAAATTGTAGTATCATGACCTTTATACGCATGTGAAGTTTTGTATTGACCAGATTACCGCAAAGTGTAAAAAAAAAATATTTGAAAATTGAAACTATGTTTTTCCACAATAACTCTCGAACGGAATGAGCTAGGTAGTTGAAATTTTCAGAGTAGGTTAGGGAGATGAATATCTCGGTTGAGTTCGTTATTGGGCAAAATTGGCCAGATTTAATTCGATTTCTTCCATGGTGCAGTTTTCATTTTCATGATTGCTCATTTAATCTTGATAAATAAACAATTATTTGAATTGAATTTCCTTTATGATGCAGTTCTATCATATGTATACATTGATATAATTCCCAACTCAGAGAAACCAATACTTTCGGAGATATAATTTGTCTGTTTGAACTAGAGCGCCAGAAAGCTCCTGTTCACAGGGCTTGAACCCATTTTTAAGATAAGGTTCCAGTAATACTATAATATACGGTGGAATGCAAAACCAGCTCAACTTCAACAAGCTTTTTATCTGAGACCCTTTAGAAAGCTATTTTTTGGCGCTCTAGTTCCTCGGAACTGAGTGCTTATCAATTTGCCCAAATGTCTGTAATTTTCGAATATTTCGATGAAAATGGTCTTAAACGATTTGGTTCGACTCACTGATCAAGAATCCGTGGTCGAAATTCATTCTGTCCGGCCGGTCCGGCCGGCCGTAGGCACGATAACTCTCGAACGGAATGAGCTAGAGAGTTGAGATTTTCAGAGTAGGTTTGGGGGATAAATATCTCGGCTAAGTTCGTTATTGGGCAAAATCGGACAGATGGTTTCGGAGTAACAAAAAAAAAATTTTTTTTTTTACGAAACAAATTCCAAATTAAATTTTTTTTAATAAGAAGTTTTATCATAAGAATCCATTCATATCATTTTTAACTCTAACAAGCTAATACTTTCGGAGATATGATTTTTCAAAATTTCAATGTAAATCGTATTTCACAGGTTGATATAATTATTCTATGTATATTCTATGAATGAATTGCCATAAAGTCAATTTGACAGAAGGGAATATTGTAACTTCAAGAATATTGGAGTTGAAATACTCGTATTTTAGCGATGCAACGGGGACCTCACCCGAAAATGTTTGAAAATATTACGTACCTAAATATTGAAAGCATAATTCCAAAGTTCGAGAGAGGAGAAAATTTTGTGAACGTAGATCAGGAAATTTTTGATCGATTACAAGGTAATTTATTATTTTATACATGTTTTATGGAATACCTACCATTTGTAGGTACTTTAAACCTGTTTTGGGCAATTGTCATACGAAACTTGTTTTTTTGGCGCTCTAGTTCCTCGGAACAGATAGCTTATCAATTTGCCCAAATGTCTGTAATTTTGGAATTTTTGGCTGAAAATGGTCTCAAATGATTTGGTTCGACTCACTGATCAAGAATCCGAGTGCGAAATCGATTCTGTCCGGCCGGCCGACCGGCCGTAGGCACGATAACTCTCGAACGAAAGGAGTTAGCGGATTGAAAATTGCAAGGTGGTTTTGGAGCGTAAATATCTCGGACAAGTTCGTTAATGGGCGTTAACCATCAAGGGGTTTCGGAGTTATGGCCGATTTTAGTAAAAATATTTTTTATGAATATTTCCGAAACCGATCACTCGATCTATCTGAAATTTAGCACCAGACTGTAGAAGACAGTAGAATCATGACCTTTATATGCATGTGAAGTTTTGTATTGACCAGATTACCGCAAAGTGTCAAAAAAAAAATTTTAAATGTGGTACAGTTCTCATTCTCATGATTGCTCATTTAATCTTCATAAATAAACTATTATTTGAATTGAATTTCCTTTTTGATGCAGTTCTATCATATTAATACATTGATATAATTCCCAACTCTGAGAAACCAATACCAGATATAATTTGTCTGTTTGAACTAGAGCGCCAGAAAGCTCCTGTCCACAGGGCTTGAACCTATTTTTTGCGCGTATGTTCTGGGGAACATCGCGTTATAGTTTTGCCCAAATGTCTGTAACTTTCGAATTTTTTGACGAAAATGGTCTCAAACGATTAAGTTCGACTCCCCAATGAAGAATTCGAGGTCAAATTTGATTCTGTCCGTCCGGCCGTACGGCCGTCCGGCCGTTGCCACGATAACTTGAGAACGAAAAGAGCTAGCGACTTGAAATTTTCAGGGTAGGTGGCGCATCTCAATACGACGGACAAGTTCGTTAATGGGCATAATCGGCCCAGTGGTTTCCGAGTAATAATTTTGTTTTCAACCAATATAAATCCGATCGAATTGAAACTTGGTGGGTAGTTGTAGAATATGAACCTAAGCACGTTTGTGAAATTTTGTGCGAATCGTATGGCTAGAAAATTTTAAAAAAATTATTAAAAAATATTTTTGTTGTCACGATAACTTGAGAACGGAATGAGATAGCGGCTTGAAATTTTCAGGTTAGGATGTGCACCAGAACGCGACATTTCAGTTTGTTTATGAGCATAATCGGCCAAACGGTTTTAGAGTTATAGCCATCTGAAATTCTCTGAAATTTGGTGGTTTTTTGTTCCTCATTAACTCGAAAAATACTGAACCGATTGAATTCAAACACGGTTATTAGTTGTAGAATGCCAACGCGAAAATGTCTGCAACATTTGGTGAGGATAGCATTTGTAGAAAATTTTTAATAAATCATAGAAAATAAAAAAAAAAAATTTTATATATCAGTAACTATTCGTTCGAAATTGCTGAAATTTTGCAAGAGCCTACATAACCTAACTCTTCTGCCAAGTTTCAAGTTTTAATACGATCGGTTAAATATTGTTGGAGATTCGAGCATTCTTGTGTGAGTTCAGTAGATGGGTGGCCGTTGCCTCGATAACTTTCGAACGAAAGGAGATAGGGACTTGCAATTTTCAGGGTAGGTTGCGTATCCGAAAGGGAGAGTTGAGTTCGTTTTTGGGCATAATCGGTCTAACGGTTTCCGAGTTATACCCACCTGGAATATTATTTCCTTAATAACTCAAAACATAAATATTCGATCGAAATGGCGCTTTGTAACTAGTAGTAGAAAATCAACATAATGACGTGTTTAAAATTTTGTAAGAACCGTACCCCTAGAAAAAAAAAATTACGAAAAAAAAATTTTAAGAATCGTACCCCTAGAAAATTTTAAAAAAATCACGAAAAAAAAAATTGGTTCAAGCACTGACGTGAAGTCAGAAGCTTTTGCGCGTATGTTCTATTGTCCATTCTCCTGTATTGGACACTCTTCTTAATCGAATTTACCATGATGAATTCTATTGTCTATTCTCCTGTATTGGACACTCTTCTCAATCGAATTCACCATGATGAATTCTATTGTCCATTCTCCTGTATTGGAGACTCTTCTTAATCGAATTTGCCATGATGAATTCTATTGTCCAGAATGGACAATAGAATTCAAACCTTTCAAAAGTCCCCTTTCACAAATATACTCCTCTGTAGCCGCATGGATCACTTGATGAAGAATCGCCTCCGCTAGTTTTCAAAGATATTCACTCTTGATATTAGAAATCCCTTCAATATTCGATCTCAAAAAGGAAAATGCTCATAAGGCCAGGAGGGTCTCTTTCAAAACCAGGTCTGGCCAATCCAAATGATGCTTATTCAGAATTTCAGATTTCAGACCGCTACAGGACCCTAATATAGGACTATCATTTCCCATAAATACATACTTCTATTGTGAATCGGCCCGGAACTTTATGCTATAATTTAATCATCATGACATTCATGGCTTTGAAGGTTCTCACAAAAATTATTTCAATGATGTCGGACAAATAAATTATATATACATTGTTTTTCAATGATTTTTTTTTTATTTTCTAGTAATACGATCTTCACGAAATTTTGTAACAATTTTCGCGTCTGCATTCTAGAACTAACTACCATGCTTGAATTGAATCGGCATCGTATTTTTTGGGTTATTGAAGAAATAATAACCTAATTTCAGAATGACACTTGTTCAGAATGACACTTGTTTTAATAATCAAAACAAACAACAACCCGTGAGATGTCAAGTAATCAACGTCAACTCGGAAACCTCGATAAGCATGTGCGAACTACCTAATTCTGAACCAGTTCGGAGTCAAACGTACGGACTGTTTTCAATGTTCTGAGATAGTTCCGAATTGGTTCGCAAAACAACCAAAACAATACACGATATAGTTCTGCGACACTTCTAAATGAACCAAAACAGCGAACTGTCCAGAACTGCGAACCAAAACAAAGCTATTGTGTCTGGTCAGTCACCCCGTTGTTAGTTGCAGCAATGGTTTGGAGCAGGGGGCATCGTGGCTTTGCCGTTAGCACGTTTTTTGAAAACGGTCGTTCATTCGTCATCACTCAGCGTATCATCCGACGGCACTTTAATATTCCACTTCGTGATACCGATCCACACCGCAATGTTATCGCGAGATGGGTTACTGAGCTGGAAGAAACTGGTTCAGCAAATAGACATTAAACAGGAAATCGCCGCCATTCCGATCGATATGTGACAGAGGGGAGTTGAAAACTTCAGAAAGCTCCTACATCAGTGCGTCATTTCTGGAGGACATCATCTTGCCGACGTAATCTTTGAACTTAAGGGAACAAATGGGGTGTAGTACTGAACCAAGCAGAATAACACAGTTTTTTTTTATGTTCGGTCAATTTATTTTAATGACCATTCAAAACTGCACTATTTGTTTTGCAGCACACTGTATTATTATTATATTATGTTTATTTTTTCCGCTCGAGAGGAAAAACCTCTTATAGGTCCGCCCTGGGAGGTTCCGCTTCTCTCAGGAGTGTTAGACTCCAGTTGTTGTTTGGTTACTCACCAAAAAAACCTCTCGCACGTTCCTTGGACTAGTTCTTCGGCCTGTCCTCACAGCGCCCCTTAGCAAAAGAGATGAGCTGCAAGCGGCCTTCACACTTGATGGGACTCGACTCGAAGTGATCCGAGCAACACCGCTTTCTGATTTATGTGCGCTAAATGCTCGGCCAGGGATTTGCAGGCCGGCATAATCTTCAATTCGGTCACGTAATTGGCTTTAATTCTGCCTAGAAATTCTAGGATTTGTACGATCATCCTATGTTTATGCCTTGGATACAGGATCCCCAAGTCAAACATTAAATCCTTGTATTTATCCCCCCTTTTCATCACAACATTGTTTTCAGCGGGGAAGAAAATTCGACGACAAACAATTCCTTGAGTTCTTCGTCCAGCAGGAGTTGGAATCGTATATGTAGTTCCAGTAGATGCGAGCTCTGTCATTTTCAACATGTGCTTCAATCTTCAGGGGCACATATGGTAGCACCTGAACACCAGAACATCTTCGAGTAGTGTCTTCAGTTGTGCCTCTCTTATCTTTCTGCCTACTCTTCTTTGGTCTGTTGGCGTGATAGGTGTTCCTGCTAGCTTATGATCGATGGATATGCTAGTTATACTGAGCTTCCCCAGAGCTCTTGGACCTGCCCTTAATAGGAAAGCTCCTTGGTTCCTAGTTTCATGATGAGCTACCATTTTCAGAAGCGGGTCTTCACTTCTCAATATCTTTAGTGCCATTTCCAACGTTTTTTGATGGTGTTGGTATTCCAATTTTGCAAACCCCTTCCTCCCTGCATCCTGTTGGGATGCAGTCTACGGTTCATGTGCATCACTTGACGTGTCGATCTGTCGAGCTCGAGAAGTTAATTCACTGCCCACTACCCCGAAAGAGTAGGTGACTATCGGGACTGCCAAGCTGCTCGTAGCAGACACTTTATTTTTACCGAACAGCTGTGATTTCCATATGTCTCGGAGCTTCTTTTTGTAGCTAGTTGTTATGGCATCCTAGATTTAGGTTGTTTTCAGCGCGCGTCTTTGTCTCATTCCAAGAAATTTGTAAGTTTCCCCCTCTTCGAGGTGTGGAATGTTAACTCCCCCTTCTAGTTCGATGTTTTCTCCTGTTTCTTCAGTTCTTCCTGAAATCAAACTTACTAGCTTGCCCGTTACTAGCTCAGTGACTTATGCTAGCAAGTTTGTTCGTCCGCCTAGGAAACACCTTAACTAAGTAAAATGCCTCATAGAGCGCCTAAGTAAAAAGTATGCTACTCCTGAATGTATCCCAAATCGTTGATCTGATGGTAAAGATAAAACCTCTTATTCCCTATCTATATATTCCAACTTTACAAATAAATATTTCAGTAATATACAAGGATCGGTGGTAAGTCTGAGATCGATGAGGCACTTATCTTTGCAGTCTGGGTTCGGTAGATGAGGTAAGACCGTCCAAAATGTCACATGTAGGTGTACGTTCTCTTCGGAACAAAGGTTCTTCGGTAGTAAGGAAGTTGTCTTCAACTGTTATTCCAGGACTAAGTTGTTCCTATTAGATATTCCACCGGATTTACGTTCAGGTATCAAGATGTTCCACCAGATATATGCTCAGGTATTAGATATTCCACCAGATTTGTATTGAGATATTCCACCAGATATATGCTCAGGTATTAGATATTCCACCAGTTTTGTGTTGAGGTATTAAGATATTCCACCAGTTTATGCTCCGGTACCAAGAGAGTTCTCTCCAATTGTTCAATCCGGAACTAAGAAAGTCGTAATCCAAATGTTCACTCCGGAACTAAGAAAGTCGTCTCCGGAACTAAGAAAGTCGTCTCCGGAACTAAGACTGTAAAAATTCAGACCCATAAGATAGTGCATGTAAGACGTGATCTCATTCCCAGTAACTCTAGACGAACTTGAAATTATTTACAGAGCAATAAATATGAGATAAAATATCTAGAATCCAGGAATAAGAGCACGTTATTCGATCGCAAGAATGAGACTAGAAATCAAGCATTATACAAAGAAACGTGTTAACCTGTGTAACCTGCAGAAAACGAAATAAAACGGAAATAACAACTTGGCATTCACAAAAGCAGAAAATATCAGTTCGAATCTACGTAGTACTTACCGCTTTTTAAATAGACGTCTTGTAAGAAACAAATAAATTTCCAATTCACACGATTATAATGGATTACGGTAGTACTTTAATTTGCTGAACTCTCTGGCGAGATGTTAACGCTTTCATTTTCATTACTCGAAAAGAAGGACAAAGATGTCCGCTTGAGATTGCGGCGTATCGAGCGCATGCGAAACATAAACCCTATCAACGCGCTGGGCGATACATAGAATCTAGGCAAGGCGTTTTTGAGTGTGAATCGAAGCTACCCGTAGACAGTTTTTTGCGATTGAAACGGTAATCAATGGTGGAGCGTTCTGTAACGTTACATTCCTTTGCTTAGATGAAAAACAGCAGATTTGTCCAAACCGAATGAAATTCCTTTTGCTGAGGTATATTGAGCAACGATATTCAGTAGTTGTTGTAGTGCTGCCTTGGAAGGAGCGTAAAGTTTTCAGTCGTCCATTTACAGGAGATGTGAGATCAGATGTTCTATTATGCCTGGTGGCCCGGCCTTGTACCCTATTCTGCTTGCCCTCAACTCAGTTGTTAATGGTAGAAGTGTTATGCAGAACAATAATGGGCTTAGCGTTTCTCCTTGAAATACGCCTCACTTGTATCTCACCCATTCGGTATAGAAGGTCCGATCTAGGGCTCGAACGGCGAACTTAGTTTTCCGTAGCGCCATAATGTTTTCCATCACTTGGATGATGTTAGGGTGTTACGCTGTGTCCTACGTAAGCAGTTACGTGTAGTACGATGCTTCCGGTGTGTTATGTCCGTTGCGGGACACCTGTACGATAAAGCAAGGCAAATCAATGGAACTGTCCAGCGTAAACGCTTGATACGACGAATTTGCACGCACCGAGAAGATCGCACTGCACGCAGAGTTTTCATTTTAAAACACGCAGCCGTTTGCGATATTCACGATGGAGCGTTTGATATTCGAAGTAGAATGAATGAAAGTTCCGTGGAATAAAAAATTGGTTCAAGCACTGACGTGAAGTCAGGAGCTTTTGCGCTTTTGTTTTATTGTCCATTCTCCTGTATTGGACACTCTTAATACAATTTACCATGGTGAATTCTATTGTCCGTTCTCCTGTATTGGACACTCTCAATCGAATTTACCATGGTAAATTCGATTAGAGAGGTTATGAAGGCTCTCGCAAAATTTCAGCATTGTCGGAGGAATATTTTCTGATATATAGAATGTTTTTCAATGATTTTCAATGATTTTTAAAAAATTTTGGAGTTATACCATCCTCATGAAATTTTGCAGGAATTTTTGCGGTGGCATTCTACAACTGACAACCATGTTTGAATTGGATCGGTTATATATTTTTCGATTTATTGAGGAATTAATAAGCAAATTTCAAATGGGTATTACTCCAACGCCGTTTGGCCGATTATACCTGTGAAAGAACTCAAATATCCCAGTCAGAAACACAACCTTACCCAAAATTTCAAGTCGCTATATCTTGCCGTTCTCAGGTTATTGTGACATAAATAATATTTTTTGATAATTTTTTTAAAATTTTCTAGTGATCCAATTCACACAAAATTACAAAGCGTGCTTAGTACGTATTATCGTTAACGAACTCTAGCAAATCTATAAATTGATCAATTGTAAGGGGACAAACCTGAACAATATCTTTCCTGTGTTTTCTCATGTCAACTCTTAAATGTCAATTCATAACTACCAGACGACATAACAGAGAAGACATTTTTATCCAATTCTATGGTGCTCGTACACAAAGAAAAATTGCGCATCTCTTCCCCCATTTTGTATGGTAATTGCGTTGCTGAAAGAAGTTTTTAAATTTTTCACAGCTTCTATCCAGGCGAAGAGAAATACGATTACGTGAATGCCTGATGATACTAAGAACGAAAAGAGAGAAACGGAGAAAACCACAAATTGTTGTAAGTGGATTGCTGAATCTCCTTGTTTTGCTGTTTAATGTACCTTGCTTGCCAGGCTACGGTTTTAGTGATTCTTATACCTATTTTATTAATTTTTTAGATGTCTGATGAAGCCGTTGAATACTGCGAAAGCTAACATGAAACAATAAAGAATAAACCAGACTTTATTTCGTTATTGAGCTCGACAGAATATCCCCAATTACAAGTACCTAATTAATATATTTCTCTATATATTCTTTTGATTAAGAGCATTATAAGTGTATACTCCTCTGTAGCCAAATAGATCTCTTGAAGAAGAATTACCTCCACTAATTTCAATGGAATTTACTCTCAGAAAACACTTGTATTTGAATTTTTAAAAGGATAATTTCTTTGCTCATAAGTCCAAGGGGTATTTTGCAAAACCAGGTGTGATCAATTCAAGTGAAGATTATTCAGAATTTCAGATGTCCGAAGACTGCTACAGGATCCTAATGTAGGGCTATATTATCTCCCATAGATTTATCCTTCACTTTATGAGTATATTGTATAAAATTTTGAAAAAATGAGCTGGAAAAATGTAATTCAATATGTCATCATGACAGAATGCTCTAGCAAAGGATTCATCGTTTCTGAACTTGTGATGACCTTTTCTGGGGCTGGATATAACCTGCTTTCTTACAACTTGCTCGGGCGCCAGTTGCAATAGGTTTTGCAAGGTTGCACTCCTTGATGGTTTCAATCACTGATAATAGTAATGCCTGGGCTTTTATACAGTTGGAGAAGAGTTCGGTTTAATCTAGGCTGTAAGCGATTAAAAATAATGTGTCTCTTTCAGAGGACAGACTCTGACACTGCACGGGTATATCAAGCAAACTCACCCTGTCTATATACAACTTACAACTTTATTTACAATATTTACACAGTTAAATGAGTCAAAATCAAGAGTAAACAGTGTCAGAGCAGCAGTAGGTATGAGGAAGAATTCAGTTCACAAGCAATGTACAGGAATTCCAATAAGTCAATCAAAATTATTAGTGAAATGTGCAAGCAAAAGCAGGTGTGCAAATGGGTCGCTAGCGATTAATAATTTATAGGTCAGTGTAACGGTACCCCGTTACACTAACCTCTGCTAACACTTTTTTCATACACATGCTTTATTGTTAGATACAAAACAAATTGTAATGCTCAAGTTCAAAAGAATATATATATATACAATAGAATGAAGTAAAATTGGTGGGGGGTCCGTGTATGCGGAACCCACCTGTGCTCCTGGTCAGAAATATGGTATCAAAAGGGCAAAAGCTGTATTCGGTCCTTTTACCCGGATCAATCTAAAATCATAGAGACTCCCGAGTTAATCACGGAGACGTTACGCCCCTAGACCCTGAGTCAAGTAACCCCCAGTCCACGACTGGAAGCTCACCTTGAACTGATAGGCCGAAGGGTACTCAGACGTACACTTTATTCTGTTTCAAACGCCTCAAGACGAGCAACCCATTAGTCTAGTGGTTGAAAACAGAAATAAAAGTCGTACGCCCGTCGGACACGGTAAGGTTGATTGTGCGTCCCAGCAATCCAGTCAAGTAACCCCAGTCGGCGACTGGAAGTTCACCTCAACTTAATAGGCTGAAGGGCACTCAGACGAATACCTGAATCTGCCTCAAACACCACAAGACGAGCGACCTATTAGTGTAGTGGTTGAAATCAGCAATACAAGTTGTACGCCTATCGGACACGGTACAGTTAACTGTGCGTCCAAGAAACCCAGTCAAGTAACCCCCAGTGGGCAACTGGAAGCTAACCTTAACTTAAGAGGCTGAAGGGCACCTAGAGGTACACTTGAATCTGTCTCAAACACCCCAAGACGAGCGACCCATTAGTGTAGTGGTTGAAAACAGAAATACAAGTTATACGCCCAGCGGATACTGTACGGTTAAATTCACAAATATTGAACACTGAAAATACGGTCTGACCAGAAATACAGGGAAGTTAAGGCGGCCGGTCGGACACAACCCTGTACTCACCAGAGTGACCAACACTTCACACTGAATTTATATTCACGGCACACGGAATAAAAATTAAATAATCTTCGAAACTTAATGCTAAATAAAACTGTTAATTCAAAAAAAAAGTATGTGGTGCACGCACGGAAAATACTGATATTTTCCGAAGCGATCTTAAATATCGAAAACTTCACTAGTAACGCAAGAGCCGATGTTGCACGTAAGAGAACTATATCGAGAATTCCTAATTTTATTGCGGTCAGCGAATTTATAGGCTCGGAGATGCTACAAGTCACACGTCAGAATTTTCGGGAAATCTTAGGTCGAAGAGGGGTCATGTGACCCTCTGATTGGTCAATTACCATTTCCAGTTTTCTAGTACCTTCTATAACAACCGAGGACATATATTGATGAAAATCACATTACCCTTTTTTATCTTATTCGAACTCCGAAAAAACACGTTAACATGTGCAAAAAGTCGAGATAAGAGGTGACGGCGATCAGCGTATGTGTTTTTCTACATAGGATGAAATTTTAAATGAGTCCGAATAATTCGATGTATAATTATTTCACGGAAAATGAACAATTAGATTTTCAGTAAATTTACGACAATGAAGAATTACATCGTGATTCTGATAGAAATGAATTTGTATAACGTGACCTAAAATTATTCCGCTGAATGGAATATCGATTCCTTAGTTTTTGGGAAAATTATAGTAACGAAAATATCACTTCTTCACACACTAAATATCGCGTTTACGCTGGACACCTTCTTTCAGACGTGCGGATCGCATTTCATTGCGATGCGGGCTTTATATCGCATCGCACGTACCCGCGTTTACGCTGGACTAGGCCTTAGCGATGCGTCCGATACGTACGATGCGGATATGTGGACGCTTACCCTAACTCGGAAACGACGTCTCATCGGCAACCAATTTCTTTTACGTGTCATCAAGAATATGAGTCTGTATATATTGCTTGATTTTTCGATTTGAGTTTAGAAACGCCCAGTATATATTAAATGAAGTAGAACGTAATATGTCGATTTAAACTATTTAGAGAGCACTGTAGCGTGTTTCGTTGACTTGCGACTTCTTCAGATAAGGCTTAACCAATGAATGAAATTGTTGCCTACTTATCAAAATCCGTGCCAAAAATCAGTGAAGGGCATCCAATTCTCTTAGATTATTTCTTCGTAACTTCGGAACTATCAACAATATTGAATAATTTCACGCGATTGAATTTCGGAGGAGTTCAAAGAAGTTTGGGATGTGAGATACACCTAATACAGCAGCAACCGTTGGATCCATTTGAATTCCTCGAAATGATCGAAAACAAGTTGATCACCTTACACCGCACGTAATGAGATACCCAATTTCCGCTTTCGCTAATTACATTAAGACTCAGTTTATCCAACTCAAAGCACTGAATACATGATTAAATGGAGAGGATGCCACCTACTCGATTACAGATATCCTAGTTATGTATACGTTTCACCAATTTTCAACTAGTGAAATCACTGTCGGTAATTTCTCGTAAGGAAGATGTTGTTGTTAGGTTACATCAAATTTCATGTTTCATGTGATATCTGCACGTGGGAAGCGAACATCAAAGTAAGCGATGTAGGTTTCCTTGTGGTTTAATGAAGAATATTGGGAAGTCATGCTGAGCTTGCACTTGTTCCTGAAATTCATGGTGGGGAAGGATTAAGGGCCGTTATGAATAAACATTGATGTTATAATTCGTATTAATCACATGCTTCTACCACATTTTCGAATTTGAGATTTGAAAAGGCGGTTTCATTTGAAAACTAGCACGCCGGCTTCCTAGTATACCTTTTCATAATCAATTTTGGATAAATTAATACTGATTTCTGAACAATTAAAACCAATTTCGGAAATAGTCAAACCAATTTCGGAAATAGTAAAACCAATATGCGGAGCTACTCAGTACAATTGTATGTCATAGTCATTTTCGATAATATACAAGGTGAGTCTTTGACCACTGCATTAATTTTAACCAAAGATTCCTCTCATCAAATGAAACACTTTTTTTCTTTAACATTTTTCCAAATTCAGCTCAGGTAAAAAGATACAGGCGGTTGAAATTTTGAAAAAAAAATCAGTTTTTATTTTGTAGCTTTGACATCCTTTTTTCGAATAAAAATAATGTTGGCATAAAGTTTCCTATAACTATGATACATATTTTCCAAATATTAGTTATTTTCTACTTCTACTGGTTTTCTAGTTATGGACTCGTGGATTCATAAAACTAAACGAAATTAGCATAAAGAAAGCATATAAGTTTTTCTTGAGTCATTCAAGAATATTCCATCGTTTTAGAACATTATATTATTCGTCATCATTTCTCCTCAAACGCACCGTTTTCGAGATATTCACCATTGAATGTTTTAAAATGGAAAACTCCAGAAATTTCACTACTCTTATGGATCCGTCCCTGAGTGTTGGAATCCCGAATCAAGCTGTAAACCACGTTACCATGCCTTATTCTCGTCCGCCAACAATGTCATAGATAATTTATATGCGGGAGTGTATTAGCACATTGTGAAATCTTTAAACGCTTGTAACTTTTTACCTGAGCCGAATCTGGAAAAATGGTAAATGAAAGATTGGTTCAAGCACTGACGTGAAGTCAGAAGATTTTGCGCGTATGTTCTATTGTCCAATCTTCTGTATTGGACACCCTTAATCGAATTTACCATGGTAAATTATGTTGTCCATTCTCCTGTATTGGACACTCTTAATTCGAATTTACCATGGTGAATTCGAATTTAGTGGCCAATACAAGAGAATGGACAACATAATTTACCATGGTAAATTCGATTAAGGGTGTCCAATACAGAAGAATGGACAATAGAACATACGCGCAAAAGCTTCTGACTTCACGTCAGTGCTTGAACCAATTTTTTTTTTCGTGATTTTTTTTAAATTTTTTAGGGGTACGGTTCTTAAAATTTTTTTTTTCGTAATTTTTTTCAAATTTTCTAGGGGTACGGTTCTTACAAAATTTTAAACACATCTTCATGTTGATTTCCTACTACTAGTTACCAAGCACCAATGCGATCGAATATTTATTTTTTGAGTTATTGAGGAAATCATATTCCAGGTGGGTATAACTCGGAAACCGTTAGACCGATTATGTCCAAAAACGAACTCAACTCTCCCTTTCGGATACGCAACCTACCCTGAAAATTACAAGTCCCTATCTCCTTTCGTTCGAAAGTTATCGAGGCAACGGTCACCCATCTACTGAACTCACACAAGAATGCTCGAATCTCCAACAATATTTAACCGATCGTATTAAAACTTGAAAGTTGGCAGTAGAGTTAGGTTATGAAGGCTCTTGCAAAATATCAGCAATTTCAAACGAATAGTTACTGATAGATAGAATTTTTTTTTTATTTTCAATGATTTATTAAAAATTTTCTGCAAATGCTATCCTCACCAAATTTTGCAAACGTTTTCGCGTTGGCATTCTACAACTAATAACCATGTTTGAATTCAATCGGTTCAGTATTTTTCGAGTTAATGAGGAACAAAAAACCAACAAATTTCAGAAAATTTCAGATGGCTATAACTCTAAAACCGTTAGGCCGATTACGTTCATAAACAAACTGAAATGTCGCGTTCTGGTGCAAATCCTAACCTGAAAATTTCAAGCCGCTATCTCATTCCGTTCTCAAGTTATCGTGACAACAAAAATATTTTTTAATAATTTTTTTTAAATTTTCTAGTCATACGATTCGCACAAAATTTCACAAACGTGCTTAAGTTTATATTCTACAACTACCCACCAAGTTTCAATTCGATCGGATTTATATTGGTTGAAAACAAAATTATAACTCGGAAACCACTGGGTCGATTATGCGCATTAATGAACTTGTCCGTCGTATTGGGATGCGCCACCTACCCTGAAAATTTCAAATCGCTAGTTCTTTTCGTTCTCAAGTTATCGTGGCAACGGCTGGACGGACGGCCCGACGAACAGAATCAAATTTGACCTCGAATTCTTCATTGGGGAGTCGAACTTAATCGTTTGAGACCATTTTCGTCAAAAAATTCGAAAGTTACAGACATTTGGGCAAAACTATAACGCGATGTTCCCCAGAACATACGCGCAAAAAGTGTTTCATTTGATGAGAGGAATCTTTGGTTAAAATTAATGCAGTGGTCAAAGACTCACCCTGTATGCTCGTGTTCAATTTCTTCCTTCTCATGCTTTTAACTAATTGCAACCTATCTAGTGGGAGTGGTTTGGGCATTTTTGTCTGTTGGTTCAGTTGGCATTTTTGAGTCAGTGTTTCGGAAATGACTCATTAAACATAAATAAATGGTACGGATGGATTTCTTATTATATTGGAGTTAATATTGCAATATACTCCCTTGAATGTTAAAGTTGATTTCTGAAATAATTCGAACTAATTCCCTGTCCTAATTCCGGCTGTCCGGCCGTAACCACGATAACTCTCAAACAGAATGAGCTAGACAGTTGAAATTTTCAGTTCGTTATTAGACAAAATCCTGGTGGTTTCCGACTAATGGAATTTTTTTTTTTTTACTTTACAAATCTCCAATTCAATTTTATTTCAAGATGCAGTTTCATAATTAGAATCTATTAATATCATTATTAACTCTAAGAAACTAATACTTTAAACAATATGATTTTTCAAAATTTCAATAATTATTCTTAACTCTATGAATTTTTTGTTTATTATTTGTTGCACCTAAACTATACAATTATAAGAATATATATGTAGAATTATGAATATTGCGTGCTCAGCTTCTTGTTTTGCACCTAAGTGTATAAATAAGACTTGTATGCAATACATCAACCACAACAGTATTCAAACATGTGAATGGGAATAGTAGACTCAATCTAAATAAACAAAACTAAATTGGCAAACAGACAAAAATACACTAATATACTTAAGTGAGTTTCATAATAATGTTCCGAACCTCCAAATATATAAATATATTTTTTACATTTTTTGTAGAACAGTTTCAGAGTGCTAGACGACCTTATCTCTAGAGGCAGTATATTAAAAAGTTTGGTGCTAAATAAGTAACAAATCTTTGAAATGAGTCTTTTTTGAATTCATAGAATACTATAATTATAATATGCTGATGTATGTAAATCCAACATTAGGTGAGAATTAGGAAAATTCTTGAAAGTTGACGCACAGAAGCCCGATTGAAAAAATGTTATAGCACGCTGTGTTCCCAAGCGGTCACCCATCCAACTGCTAGCCGCGCCTGACGCTGCTTGGCTTCAGTGTTCAAAAATCAAAATCAAAAACGTTTATTCAGTAAATATGATACATGTCATGAAATTACAATCGTATTCATTTATGTGCAGACTTAAATATTGAAGTTCCTACATGAGTATTAGCTACATATTACATTTTAATTGATATCAGGGATTTCAGGCAATTGAGGGAATTTTTGGGTTATTCTTGTTTGGTTTGATTTATTTGTTGATTAGGTTGGATTATACAGGAAAATAAAAGGAAAAAACCTGTTCAATTTTATTCAGGGGAAGGGGGACTATTTACAAAATTTACAATATATACAATAATGGTATTTGGAACCAGGTTTTCATATTTTGGTTCCTTCCCTTTTGGTTAAGGACGCAATCTGCTGAGCGCTTTTCTTCCCTACCCTCGCTGGCTTGCTCATACCGTTATTGGGTCAAAACCCCTCGGGTTGATTTAGCAACCCGAGAGAAGGGCTGAGGCCGTGCTGTTTGCAGTGGCGTACCCAACGTTTGAGGGTTGGTTCCAATATGATATCTTAATAATATCGGTTTCATATCAGTGTTTTGGTAGGATGGAGTTTTATGGATTTGGAAGAGGTTTGTGGAATAAGGAAAGGTATTGGTAAGGGAGAGGATGTGGGCTATGAGGATCTATATTGTGTATCCTCGTTTTGGTCATATTTTTAAAGAGGGCGTTTGAACGACACTGGTTTTCGTAGAAGTTGCTTGAGATTTTATTGAATAATTCTCTGATTGTTGGGAGTCCGGAGGTTTCATGGAGTTCAGAGATTCTGGTATAGAATTTTTTGTTTGTTATTTGACGAAGGACTTTGTTCTGGAAGTTTTGTAGGGGTCTTTATGGGGTTGGGCGTAGGTGGCAAAGGGCCGGATTGGCAAATGTTATGATGGTTCGGATTAGGGATGTGTAAATGAGGGTTTTGTTTTTTTGGTTGAGTTTGCTAGTTTTGCACAATAGAGGATACATTATTTTTCTGACAGCATAGGCTTTATTTACCGAATTTTTTATTTGATTGTGGAAATTTAGCCTTTTGTCCAAGTCAAGTCCTAGGTACTTCACTCGATCTTTTGGTAGCATTTCTTCCCCATTTTTAGTGGAGAATTTATGATTTTGTCGTTTACTCTTCTGCTAAACACGATTTGTTCAGATTTACCCACGTTCAGTTTGATTTTCCATCTTTCAAAATATTTTTCTAGGATTTTGAGATGGAGTTTCAACTCGTTGTTCGCTATTTCTGCGCAGTGCGAGTGTGCATAAATAGCAGTGTCGTCTGCGAATAGTGCGATATTTGTTTGTTCCGTTTTAGGGATGTCCTGGTCGTAGATATTAAAGAGTCTAGGTCCGAGGACTGATCCTTGAACTATGCCTGCAGGAATATTTTTGGGGTTCGAACTTTCTCTCCCAATTTTGACTTTAAATTCTCAGTTACTGAGATATGAGTTTATGAGATTTATTAGAAAGGGTGGAAATCCTAGATTAATCATTTTAAAGATTAACCCATTAATCCACACCTTGACAAAAGCTTTCTCGATGTCTAAAGGTAGCATAACAGTGTGATTTTTCGTATTAAAGTTGTTTATTATGTCAATAACTATCCTGCATACTTGCTGTGTCGAGCTATGTTTTTCCTTGAAACCGAATTGGTGCTCGTCTTTGATATGGAAGTTCAGTATTCGGATGATATCTAGCATATTCAGTGTGGTATGGCCGTGAAAAATCCGAAAATGTCTAACAAATTTTTTGGAGCATTCGAAAGATTATCGAAACTATTTCCGAAATTAGTATCCCACACTTCAAAATTATTATCTGGGACATGTACATGTCATCTTAAGATTCATGACAGATATGGTGATGTGGATTTGAGTCCTGTGCTAATTTTGTAAGCAATGAATAGCAATAATTTGATATCTCGCCTAGTTTCGTAGCTACAGGGTAAAAATAAAAGTTTGGGCGCTCTGGTTCCTTGAAACTGCTTATCAATTTGCCCAAATGTCTGTAATTTTCGAATTTTTGGGAGTTCGTTATTGGGCTTTGGTTTCGGAGTAACGAAACATGTTTTTCTATTTTACAAATTTCAAAATCAATTTTCTCTAGGATGCAGTTTCATGATAAGCATCCCCTGATATCATTCTCAACTCTAACAAACTAATACTTCAGGGGATATCATTTGTCAAAGTTTGAACAAGAGCGCCAAAGCTAATGTCCACCGGGCCTTCCCACATTTTTGAACTAACTACCGCGCTTTAATTCGATCAGTTCAGTATTTTTCGTCTTATTAGGAAAGCACAATTTCAGATGGCTATAACTGTGAAAGCACTGAGTGGATTTTGTCCATTAACGAACCCAGCCGGTGTATTTGGACTCCAAACCTGCTCTGAAAATTTTGACTCTCTAACTCATTGCGTTCGAGCGTAATAGTGCTGAAAACCGAACGCCCTGACAATCATCAATTTTGACCTTGGATTATTCATCAGTGAGTCGGAGATACAAGTTTTTTGCCAAATATTCAAAAAATACAGATAGACTTGGTATGAGCCGTGAATGGACAATGGAATATGCGCACAAAAATTCCTGACTTCAAGTCAGTGCTTTTTAAGAATTTCGAAGTTGTAAGAGCTAACATCAATGTCAGGAGATTGCTTAATATTAACTGAAATCTACTGGTGAGAAATGCGTCCAACCTAATATATGGAGTATTTTCAAATCTTATTTGGTTTTGAGACACGCTAGTCTGCAAATTATTTATTCATTTAGAATAAACGGCAGAGCCAATTCACAATCTGAACATAAAATACAGATGAAATTGGAAAAAAACCCAAATTATACCCACAAAAAATGGAAAATCATAATTGACAACTTAGTTGATTGGAAAACAAAAATTATAAAAAATTCTTTCTAACTTAGAATCAGCTTAATCTGCCTCAAAATGCCTATTAAAGTGAAAATTGAAATATGAAACAGATCCACTCCTATTGCATTTGCTTCCCTTATAGCCCTTTCAATAGAATTATTCATACGTTTGTTTATAGGGTTGAAATTCAAACTAAACAATTCCCTATGACTAAGAACTACACTATTTGTATTGAGTCTTATTTTAGATAGTTAGTATTCAAAGTCAACAAACTCATTAAGCAACTTATGTATAAACATAATGTCATAATTTTTCCTCCTAAGACAATGTTTTCAAAGATAGGGAGTCATAAAGAAAACTATAATTTATTGATTCCCTTTCGATGCCCATATTGAAGGCAACCCATTTTAAGAACTTTCGCTGTACCTTTTCTATGTAAGTCTTATGAACTTCATAGTAAGGTAACCAAATAACTGATGAATACTCTAAGATGCTTCTAACATCAGCTACATAAACTGTTTTCAGAACAGAGATTTTATTAAAATCTTTCAGTTTACTTTCAATGAATCCTAGCATCCTCATCGCTTTTTGAACTATCAACGAGATATGCTGTATAAAGTCTAGCTTATGGTTAAAGAGTATTCCTAAGTCTTTTACAATTTTTCCTGATTTTTATTTAGCACTATCCAACGTGTATTCGTGTTGAATTAGAAATTTGATGGTATAAAATCCCATGACTGTACATTTTGCGATATTGAATTCCATTTCAACAAACTATCTGGAGATAATATCGAGATCTGCTTGTAATACATACAATCTTTTTTGTCTTTTATGGTTTTCAATAATTTAAGGTCGTCCGTGAATAAAAGGAGTGGACTATATATATATATAGCCTTCCTATATCATTCATGAAGCACAAAAACACCAAAGTAGACATCGGTGAGCCCTGACCCACACCCGAATTGACAAAAATCTATGATATGATAAGACATCGTCCCCAAGTTTTACCCTCAGAGTACATCCCTGCAAACGATCTGCCAACCAATTTTATTTGTTTCTCATTTGTAAACGTCAGTTTCCAAAAACACAATATTAATCAAGAAAGTTTATTTTACCAAGTCAGTAAAACTGACAGTTAACTTGCAAAATGTTTACAAGTTAGTAGTATTATTTACATTAGATTATTTTGTTTTATCGTCATATATGTTGAAAATCATGGTACAATTGTTATTTCCAGTAACACAGATTTTTGATGATGAAAGAGTTGATACTGATGATGATGAACCATCTGTTGACTCAGAAACTGCTGCACTCGAGGACTGCAAAACATTTGTACTCTCCTTACTACCAAATAATTTGCTAGACATTTCGATTTCTTTGTTGACCGAATCATCGACATAAATCATCGCAATTTCGGTGCTCTTCCACCCTCCTGCACGCTTTAGTGCTAAAATATCTCCACCCGAATCCGCAACCATAGTGGCTCCAGTTTTGCGAAAAGAGTGGCCAGTGTATAACTCTGGGTCTTTTAAACCTAAATATTTCGCTATTTGCTTTGGGACACCAACAATAGTGTGCTGGCCAGCATTAAGGGAAATGCACTTTCCATGTCGGTATGTCAAAAAAAATATTAGGCTTTCTGTTCCAGGAGGCCGAAGGTTTACATATTTTCTGTATGTCATGCAGGGCTTGAAGCTGCAGCCACCATCGGTTATGGTGAATCTTCTTCTTGTTAAATTTTTTGTTTGCCGCAATGTCACAATAACGTATTTTCCCATATCTTCTACATCATTCATGTTTAAGGAGAGAATTTCGTCACATCGACAACATCCAAAAATCCCAAATTTTGTTACAATTTTTGCCAGCAACCACTGGTCATCAGGAGCATGTAAAAGAAATTGTTCAGCCTCTTCTTTACTTAATACCTTGGCCTTTTTTGGCGTATAACGCTCATTTTTTCGTTTCAGAAACGCTATTACCTTTTGAAATCTGCAAATGACAACTAAACGTTATATTTTTCAATAAATTTTTTAAGGAAAACAAACCTGCGAACAAGGGCATTTTCTTTCATTTCCAAGCAGCTTTTCAGCATAGACCATTTTGCCCATAAAGTATTAGGGCTGAATCTAGCTGATAGTTGATTCAAGTAGACCAACAAAACATCTTCAGTTACCCCAATCACACTATTTTTGTTTTGCCACTTTTTGAAGTCGTCGTATTCTCGCTCGTACCTTGAAGCTGATTTTGCAGGTAATAAACTTGAAGCTACACTGCTGGCTGCCTCAATAATTTCTTTTGGTACATTCATTTTCGCTTTCGCCAAAACAAATGTAAAGAAAAATAAACAGACATGTTCATGGCAACGCTTCCATAGCTTACGACATTTGCGATAAATTATTGAAATTTTTTTGGAATTTATCTAACCTTTTTACAAATGAGAAACAAATAAAATATAGAACAATACACGCAAGGAAACGGGTTTTACAGGCTCAAGGAGGTAACTGACTTGCCTGCGGCTCGTCAGTTATATTCTCCATTCGCCAGTAAAAACCCTCTTAAGGCTGGTATATGCTGGCTGGTAACTTTAACTTCATATATATAGCATATACAGGGTGAGTCTTTGACCACTGCATTAATTTTAACCAAAGATTCCTCTCATCAAATGAAACACTTTTTTCATTTACCATTTTTCCAGATTCGGCTCAGGTAAAAAGTTACAAGCGTTTAAAGATTTCACAATGTGCTAATACACTCCCGCATATAAATTATCTATGACATTGTTGGCGGACGAGAATAAGGCATGGTAACATGGTTTACAGCTTGATTCGGGATTCCAACGCTCAGGGACGGATCCATAAAAGTAGTGAAATTTCTGGAGTTTTCCATTTTAAAACATTCAATGAAGAATATCTCGAAAACGGTGCGTTTAAGGAGAAAAGATGAAGAATAATATAATGTTCTTAAACAATGGAATATTCTTGAAATGACTCAAGAAAAACATTATATGCTTTCTTTATGCTAATTTCGTTTAGTTTTATGAATCCACGATTCCATAACTAGAAAACCAGTAGAAGTAGAAAAACACTAATGGTTGGAAAATATGTACCATAGTTGTAGGAAACTTTAAGCCAACATTCATTTTATTCGAAAAGAGGATATCAAAGCTACAAAATAAAAACTGATTTTTTTTCAAAATTTCAACAGCCCTTATCTTTTTACCTGAGCTGAATTTGGAAAAATGTTGAATGAAAAAAGTGTTTCATTTGATGAGAGAAATCTGTGGTTAAAAGTAATGCAGTGGTCAAAGACTCACCCTGTATATATAATATAAATAGACATTTATTTTTAGTGTTATGCTTTATAATCAGACTAAATAATCCATTAACTTATTAATTATTATTATTAATAATAAGTAAACGGAATATTCAGTCTCAGTATCAACCATAGCGTTAGAAATCTATGTTTCAATTTTTAAGTTAGGGAATAAGTTAAAGTTACCAGCCAGCATAAACCAGCCTTTACCTTGCTAGTAACGTTATATACGATATCAGCGGTGGGCCTACACCCATGCATTTTAGCTTTTTAATATGTAACCAATGTGGTAACATGTCAAAGGCTTTCCGAAAATCTGTATAGACACAGTCAATCTGATATTTCTCCCTCATAGTTTCCGAGATGATGATATCCACACAAGATATCAGACTAGTTGTGACAGACCTATATAAAGATTATACAAAAAAATCCCTGATGATTGTGGAGTTGAAAGGCAACGGGGAAGTTAATAACCGAAGGCTTCACGTTTTGAAGTACCCTGTACCCTGTACTTGGTTTAAAACCAAGTTAATTCTTCCGGTTATTTCCATTCACTCGACCATACGAGTATATTGTTCTCGTCACATAATTCCCATACAACACATCCAGCAGCGCAGCATAATAAATACCTCATGAAGAAAGAGCTTTTCTCTGAGGCTGAATAAATCGAGAAGAATCGTACGGAAAATATTACGTTGAATGGAATCCATGCTACGCCACGAAATAATTCCCAAGGATTAGCTTATACAGCGTCTCAATTAGTGGAAAATTCATTTAGTTTTCTATTACGAGATCCAGTTGGTCTGTTGCGCTTTCGCTTCTGGTTCGCAAATTAATCATGGATTTAAAGGATATCCCACAATGGTATTAATCGAAGAGCTATCCATTGTTGATGCTTCAGCGACGTCCAATGTCTACACCATTTACAGTGCTCCGTAAAATGGAAAAATCAGATGACATGGAAATTGAAATACAGGGTGGGTCACGGTTGATGGTGCCCTGGACTTTAACGGAGAAAATGTTATTGAAGATTTTGTTCCCTGGGTAGGAACCGCCGCCCCATCGATATAGAATATTTTCAGCTCTGCAAAGTTGCCGCTTATATCAAAGAGTACCAACAACTTTGTCTGTTTTTTTTTTGCAAAAAATAGTCTCAATTCAACATGCATTACTTCGTCACTTGGAATCCAAGAATGCCGAACAAATTTCGAATTCAACTTTTTTAAGATGCAGTTTCATCATAAGAATTCATTAATATAATTTTCAACTCTAACAACTCAATACTTTCGGAGGTATGATTTTTCAAAATTTCAATATCAAATCGTAACTCTATGATTTCACAGAATGCTGTATCAAAAATTAACGTCCGTATCTATGAATTTCATCTGTGTTCATATATTTCATCATTGTCGTCTCATAAGAGACGTGTCGAACAAAGTATTTGAATGCAAAATAAACAATGAAATAACCGCATCTATCGTATATAGCTTTTGGGTAATCCATATGATGATGGAAATATATACTTTGGTAAGCTAATCAAATTGGATTCAGAATATCCGTTAATAAATTCAACATACTTTACAATCCATTGTTAAATTAACATAATTTACAGTAAAAACAAAACTGGTATATTCGCTTAGTTTCAAGCCATCATCATCATCATCAGCCCTCTGCGTCCACTGCTGGACATAGGCCTCCCCTAGCTGAGTCCATTCTTTTCTCATCTTGAGCGCTACGAATCCAGTTTTTCGTAATTTTTGTAATGTCTATTTCTTTTATCGGATCTGGGTCTCCATTCAAGTAATCGCTTTGTCCATCTGCCATCCCGGATGCGAGCCACATGTCCCGTCCACCTCCATTTGAGTTTCGCCACATGTACAACCACATCAGTCGCGCCTGTTCTTCTGCGTAATTCTTCATTTCTAATGTGGTCACGTAAGGAAACACCAAGCGTCGATCTCTCCATTTTGCGCTATGCTATTATTATTACAATGAATAGAGTTGAAGCAAAGCTTATAAACTCAAAGAAAAGGAAAACACTAAAATATACAAAACAATGAAGCAAACCACTAGAAATAAATCACTGAGTCGCCTTATCGAAATAGTTATTGAAGCCATTAACTGTATCAGCAGTCACTATAGCTGAGGGGAGTCTGCTCCACTGGTCGAATATCCTGTTGCAGATAAAGTTTTGCCGCTGCTTGGTCCGGAACTTTTCTTTGGACAACTTAAGGGTGTGGCCTCGCAGGTGATTTTGATTTAACGGAAACAATCCACTCAGATCTACCCCGAAGATATCATGCAGTGCTCTGTATGTGACTATTAGGTCACTTCTTTCACGCCGGCTTTCAAAAGTGGGCAACTCGAATATACTTAACCGGGTGTTACTTTTAGTTTCCTAGCAGAAGCGTTGGTAAGTGTTAGTGTTTCGGCGCCGTAGGTCATAACCGGTATAACACATTGGTTGAAAACTTTTCTTTTCAAGCATATGGAAGGTCACTTTAGAAAACGTCTCCAAGTTTTCCGTAAGCCCCCAGGAGAGTGTAACTCTTCTGTTTATCTCGCTTGTTTGGTTAGCTTTGGATATGCTTATCTCGTGGCCTAAATATATGTATTTATGTACCCATTCCACCTCAGAGTTTTCAATAATTAGGTTATTGCTAGGGACGAGGGTTGTCATAAATTTTGTTTTTCCGATGTTAATTTTTAGACCAACTGTTGCACAGACCTCCTGAAGTTCCTGTAGCATTACTGTAGCATCTTTCAAGTTGTCAGCCAGTAAGACAATGTCATCATCATACAGACTAATATCCTCCTCCTTGTTACAGTTTGGGCTTGGCAACATTGTTGCTTGGCCAACCAGAGTCACGGCAGATTCTATATCATGTATCGATCATATTTATTTAAACTTCATTTCGGGCACAACATGTGTAATTGATTTTGCATTATCAGACCATCGTATGGTGCTGTCTGATATAAAATTCGGATCGATCGCGGAAGAAAGCATTAAATCGATGTACAAGCGATCTTTCGATGATGAACAATTGGAGTTATTTAGTCGGGATTTACTCCTTGAGGACTGGTCTTCAATCTATGCATTCAACGGTTTAGAGCCAGCGTTCAATCAGTTTTATGACACATTTTTATTTCACTTCAACACAATGTGGTTAAAAATTCGAGCGATGAATTGAGATTTTTCACTCTCTGCTTGTGAACCATCCAGAACTCAAAAGTTTATATATGGAAAGAGCTCATAAAGATCTAATAAGAAATACAAAACGCTCATATTATCAAAGTCGTATTGAAAATAGTCAGAATTTAACGAGAGAGAGCTGGAGAGTTGTATCTGAAATTAATGGAATAAATGTAAAACAAAAAGAGAGAATAACTGTTTCGGAGAACAATCATAAAATAAATGATCCCCAAATTGTAGCAAATATGTTCAATCATTTACTTAAGGAAGCTCCATTGCAAGTAGTTGATGAAGTAAAAAGCCATAGGACGTGTGAGTGCGATTCTCGAACTTCTACTAGTGGTGAATCCTTTTATCTGTATCCGTTCAATGGCGAGGAGTTCTTGAGTATTTTATTGAAAAAAATTAAAAATAAAAAATCATGTGGAGCAGATGGAGTTCCATCATTTCTGGTGAAGAAGGTCCTACATTTATTGGTGGGTCCACTCTGCCACATTGTTAATCTATCCTTTTGCGATGGTCAATTTCCGAGTAGGCCCAAAACAGGTAGAGTTATCCCTGTACACAAGCAAAAAAGAAAAGACGATATGGGAAATTACCGGCCTATTATCATCCCATCAGCGTTCTCTAAAATTTTCGAGTACTGTTTTCTCGAGAGGCTGTTGTTTTTCTTGGAGAAAAATAATATACTTACGGAATCGCAGCATGGTTTCCGTGCAGAAAAGTCTACAATGACAGCAATACATGCATTGTATGGTAGAATAGTGGATGATATGGACGTGGGCCTGTGTCCTGTTGGGATTTTTTGTGACCTCAGCAGGTCATTCGACTGCGTTAATCATAATTTGCTGATGTCCAAACTTGAAGCTATAGGGGTGACTGGTGCACCGTTAAACTGGGTGAGAACTTTTTTGACTGGTCGTAGCCAATATGTTGAAATTGTGAGTTTAGAAGGTGGTAACTTAAGGAATGTATGTTCGAATGTCATATATATTTCCATGGGTGTTGCACAGGGCTCAGTAATCGGTCCTGAGTTATTTATTATTTATGTAAATGATGTGGATTCTGCTGTCCCACTAGAGTTCGTGGTGAAGTATGCGGATGATAAGTCCGTTGTTGTTTCGGGAAGGTCACAGGAGGAGACAAAAAATCGATTGTCGACAGCATTGGATAGTTTGCATTCTTGGTTTAGCCAGTATTCACTTAATCTCAATAAAGAAAAAACTTATTTAATTCAATTCCATAATCCTCAGAGAAAGTTGGACATCTTAAATGCAAAAATCGGTGAGCGTCTTTGCAACCAAGTTGAACATACCAAATTTTTGGGTGTGTATATAGATAAAAATCTAAATTGGAAGTACCATTGTGAAATGTTGGTTTCAAAATTACAATCTGTTGCGTATAAGTTCAGGAATTTGCGATACACTCTGACGGCAGAGCAGCTTATTATGGTTCACTACGCAGAAGTAGAATCTCGCTTAAGATATGGTGTTTGTTTCTGGGGTTGGTCAAGTAATGTGAATGAAGTGTTCCTAGCCCAAAAGCGAGTGATAAGGAGTATTGCCGGAATAAGCAGCATAACATCGTGCACTGAATATTTCTCTCGGTATAAGGTACTAACATTGTACGGTATATATATTTTTGAGATGTGTGTTCATGTTCATAAGAACTTACATATATTCACACAGGTGGATAATTATCATGATGTCAATACCAGACAAAAAAACAAGAATTTTCTGCATCTACCCTTCGCTAGGCAAGTTCTAGCTTACAGATCACCAAGTTTCGCAGGTCCCCGCATTTACAATCTGCTCCCAAATGAATTTAAAGTTCTTCCCTTGCCACGGTTCAAGATAAGACTTAAGAAATACTTAGTTGATAGGTGCCCATATTATATGAATGATTTTATGGAGGACTGAAAACCTTATGTATTGAAATTGACTATTCCTTATACAATTATAGCATTAATTGTCTCTTAGGAAAATAAATGTATTATTATTATTATTATATTATTATTATAGTATTATCTGCAAACCGTGAGTTTGACAGACTTTGTCCGCCTATTTTTAGTTTCAATGGATATAATATAATTATTTTCATAGTAGATTGGAGGAATGAATATCTCGGATAAGTTCGTTATTGGGTAGAATTGGTCTAGTGGTTTCGGATTACAAATATTCGACAAATCATATCTTCAAAAGTATTGGGTTTTCAAGGTTGGGAATGAAATCAATGGATTCTTATGATAGAACTGCATCATAAAAGAAATTAAATTCAAACATCATATAATGAATTATATTCAACTAGTGCACCAAATAATATTAATCCGAAACCGCCAGACCAATTCTACCCAATAACGAACTCATCCGAGATATTCATTCCTCCAATCCACTATGAAAATAATTATACTACATTAATTGAAACTAAGCAAATATTCCAGTTTTGTTTTTACTGTAAATTATGTTAATTTGACAATTGGCCTGGATTGTAAGGTATTGTTGATTTTATTAACGGAGATTTAATAGAAAAATCATTCAACTGGAAGGCAATCATTAAACAAACGAAGTTTTGATGAAATTGCTTATTCTACACGCCAATGCGATCAAATTGTAGCAAGCAGAATGGCGTTTATCTTATTTTACACTTCTGGCGAAAGCATGAACATTTGCGTTAAAATAAGTTAATCCATTTAAAATATTATCTTCATTTGAAATTATAAGCTTCGGCATTGTTCGTCCCACTTTAAGTTTTGATCCATAAAGGATGGAATGTTTCTGCAATCGTACAAATTTCCAGGTTCAGGATACATCTCATTGAATACTCTGCATGTTCTTGGTACGATTTGATCGCATTGACCGTGAAGAATAAACAATATCCTCGTTTTTGCACGTATGTTATGGGGAACATCGCGTAATCATTTTGCCAAAATGTCCGTAATTTTCGAATTTTTCGCCGAAAATGGTCTCAATCGATTTAGTTCGACTTCCTGATTGAGAATTCGAGGTCAAATTTTATTATGTCCAGCCGGCCGTTGCCACGATAACTTGAGAACGGAAAGAGATAGCGACTTGAAATTTTCAGGGTAGGTTGGCACATCCCAAGAGAACGGACAAGTTTGTTAATGGGCATAATCGGCCCAACGTTTTCCGAGTAATAATTTTGTCTACAACCAATACTAATTGGATCGAATTGAAACTTGGTGAGTAGTTGTAGAATATAAACCTAAGAACGTTTGTGAAATTTTATGAACATCGTATCGCTAGAAATTAAAAAAAAAAATTAAAAAAAATAATATTCACGTCACTATAACCTAAGAACGGACAGAGAGAGCGACTTGAAATTTTCAGGTAAAGTTGGCAATGTTAATGCGCCATTTGATTTCGTTTATAGGCATAATCGACAAAACGATTTTGGAGTTATACCCATCTGAAATTTAGTTGATATTTCCTCAATAACTCGAAAGATACGAAACCAAACCAATTCAAACATGGTTATTAGTTGTAGAATGGCAACGCGAGAATTCTTGCAAAATTTGTGAGGATCGTATAACTAGGAAATTTTTAAAAAATGATAGGAAATCATTGAATAAAATTCTATATATCAGAAACTATTCGTCCGATATCACTGAAATTGCGAGAGCCTTCAGAACCTACCTCTACTACCAAGTTCCAAGTTTGAACATCATCGCATCTATATTATTGGAGATCCGAGCAGCTTTGTGTGAGTTCAGTAGCTGGATGGGTGAGCGTTGCCTCGACAACTCTCGAACGAAAGGAGATAGGGACTTGCAAGGATAGGTTGCATATCTGAATGTAAGTTAAGTTCGGTGTTGGCCATAATCGGCCCAATGGTTGCGGAGTTATACCCATCCGGAATATTATTTGCTCGATCACTCAAAGAATATAGACTCGATCGAATTGAAGCTTGATAACTAGTTGTATAATAAGACGTGTGTAAAATTTTGTGGGGACCGTACCACTAGAAATTTTTTAGAAAATTACGAAAAAATATTATGTATCTCATGATTCCTTGATGCAGTTTTCAGGGTAGATTACGCATCTGGATACGACATTTAAGTTCGTTAACTAGCATAATCGGCCAAATGGTTTTGGAGTTATATCAAGCTGAAATTTTGTTGTTATTTCCTCAATAACTCAAAATCATTGAAAAACAAATTGGTTCAAGCACTGACGTGAATGACGTGTATATTGTCTTGTCCATTCTCCATTATTGGACACTCTTAATCGAATTTACCAAGGTGAATTCTATTGTCTGTTCTCCTGTATTGGACACTCCGAATTTACCATGGTAAATTCGATTAAAATTTCCAATACAGGAGAACAGACAATAGAATACACCATGGTAAATTCGATTAAGAGTGTCCAATACAGGAGAATTGACAATAAAACATACGCGCAAAAGCAACCGACTTCACAAAAAAAAATGGTTCAAGCACTGACGTGAAGTCAGTTCAATAAAATCTCCGTTTATAAATTTAAAAATTGGTTCAAGCACTGACGTGAAGTCAGGAGCTTTTGCGCGTATGTTCTATTGTCCAATCCTGTACTGGACACTCTTAATCGAATTCACCATGGTAAATTCGATTAAGAGTGTTCAATACAGGAGAATGGACAATTGAACATACGCGTAAAAGCTCCTGACTTCACGTCAGTGCTTGAACCAATTTTTTTTCGGGAATTCAGGAGCTTTTGCGCGTATGTTCAATTGTCCATTCTCCTGTATTGAACACTCTTAATCGAATTTACCATGGTGAATTCGATTAAGAGTGTCCAATACAGGAGAATGGACAATAGAACATACGCGCAAAAGCTCCTGACTTCACGTCAGGTCTTGAACCAATTTTTTTTTCGTGAAGTCAGGATGGAAAGCAATGATGAAAAAATTAACACATTATTGTCTACCTTCAATTCTTCTTTAGGAGAAGAATACATAATTATTCTTGAAAAATATTACTGGAATCAATGTGATATTTAAATAATCAAAGTAAAGAAAATTATAAGTTTAGTTACTAACATATTGAATGAAATTCGATTCAAAGTAATATTCAATTACTTATTCTTAACCAATAAATGTCCATTGATAGATCTAAAGGTGATGAGGTGAAACATAAAGATATATTCTCATTAGTGATAGAAAAACTGGCCTAAAATTCCTCTCTACCCATCACGAGATTTAATATCCACAAATGAGCCTCTCACCTTACAAGATCAGAAGCCTTCAACAAAATTTCAGCGATATCATATTAAAAATAATACATAACCTTTCAAAAGTCCCCTCTCACAAATATACTCCTCTGAAGGCACATGGTTCTCTTGAAGAAGAATCATCGTCTCTATTTCTCAAAGATATTCACTCTTGTTCATAGAAATCCCTTCAATATTTAGTTGCCTCCTCCTAAGGAGGATCTCTTTCAAAACCAGGTCTGACCACTAATGTAGGGCTATCTCCCATAGATTTGTGATGAAATAACACGATTTTCCCATAACATACGCGTAAAAGATATGTCATCATGACATTCATATTTTTATTTTTGAAGGTTCTCGCAAAAATACGACCATAGACAACATATCATACGACGATTCGCATCCGCTACCGGCGCTACCGCTTCGCTACCGAACTCACAAAAGGCTGCGCGGTTCTCCAACAATATAGATCCGATGGTGTTCAAACTTGGAATTCTGCAGTAGAGTTAGGTTATGAAGGCTGTTCCAAAATTTCAGCCATGCCGGACGAATAGTTTATGATATATAGATTTTTTTTCAATAATTTTTTATAATTTTTTTTTTAATTTTCTAGTTATACCATCCTCACGAAATTCTGCAAGAATTTTTGCGTTGGCATTCTACAACTAATAACCATGAATGAATTCAATCGGTTTTGTATTCTTCGAGTTAATAAGGAACAAAAAACAACCAAATTTCAGAAAATTTCAGATGGCTATAACTCTTAAACCGTTTTGGCGATTATGCTCATAAACAAACTCAAATGTCACATTCAGGTGCACAACCTAACCTGAAAATCTCAAGCCGCTATCTCTATCCATTCTCAGGTTATCGTGACAAAAAAAGTATTTTTTAATAATTTTTTAATAATTTTCTAGCGATACGATTCTCACAAAATTTCACAAACGTGCTCAAGTCTATATTCTACAACTATTCACCAAGTTTAAATTCGATCGGATTTATTTTGGTCGATTACAAAATTATTACTCGGAAACCATTGGGCCGATTATACCCATTAACGAACTTGTCCGTCGTATTGGGATGCGCCACCTACCCTGAAAATTTCAAGTCGCTAGCTCATTCCGTTCTCAAGTTATCGTGGCAACGGCCGGACGGCCGTACGGCCGGACGGCACCACAGAATTAAATTTCACATTTGGGCAAAACTATAACGCGATGTTCCCCAGAACATACGCGCAATAATACTTTACAATCGATGCCGATTGTCAAATTATAATGATGTATATATTTTATGACATTCCATTGATACGAAATGTACCATAATGTTCCCATTGGCATGAAAGCTTTTAATTCTAGAACCTCACAATGTAGGTGTATATGTACATGTTATATCGTTTGATTGATTTTCTTTCAATACTTCTTAATGATATAAGGTTCATTAGGGTAAGAGACGGATTTCATTGAACTTAAATGATACACAGGATATTGGTAATCCATTCACGAAATTTCAGCGCTCTAGGATTCCAAGTACCGAAGTAATGAATGATTAATTGAAACTATATTTGGCACAAAAAGAGAAGTAAATAAATCGACTACTCGAAAACTGATAGAGATAGGGATAAGGAAGTTGATATAGAAATAATCAGGAGGCTACGAAGAATTGAAAAAAGCAGTAATATACAGGGTGTTCCTTCTGAAATATCAAAATTCTTAGTACTTTTTGGTATAAATGGAAACACTATAGCACTAAAGATATTTTAGATCGATGGAGTAAAAGTGCAGGGTACAATCTCTGGCCCACTCTGTATACAAAAGTATGGAATAATGGTTTTATTTTCTTCCCTTTCAGAAATATCCAAAAAGGTTGATAGATCTAAGTAATTTATTTTTTAACGAACGTTTTCCTGTAATTCTTATTTTTGTAGTATCACACGTTACCAAGCAGTGACGTCATCGATAATTTTTTTCTAGTTGCAAGCCACCATTTTTTTTTATTTACATGGATAAATAATAAAATTCTGAATTCAGTAATGCATATGTAAGGCCATTTGGGTCAATAATTCTCGAGATATTGATGTTTTAAATTTCGACAAATATGTAAAAATTCTGAAATGAACTCTTCATTGAATGAAAACTCTTTTATTACAAAAACGATACAAGTATTGATACTGAAAATCACAACAATTATTTTAGAGCATCTTGTGTTCTATTTGTACTTACTTGTCTCCGGTGAACATTGCAAATCGTTGGAATTGCTTAGTCGTATCTGAATTTAATGCGAATTAATTTTTATTCAACTACTGCCAACAACTAATCATAAAATGGCTCAGTGTTTATCGGCATCAGACAGAATAGAAATTTTGATTTTTTGGGGTTGTGGAGATAGAACACTTACCCATCATGAAGTTTGTGATTACAATATAAAGTCGAAAAGTGGTCTACCGGCCTTTCCAGAGGGGATAGATTTGAACAATTTATTTGAGTTGGTGTAAAATCTTCATTCATCTTGGAACTAATGTGGCAAATAACAAAATATCGCAAAAATCACATTAAAGAAAATTGAAATGCTATAAATGGCACCCATTCTAGACTAATTTAGTGCGCGAACTAAATGGTGATGCTTTAGACTACAGAAATCAGTATAGCGAAAAAATGATGGACCTCTGCCATGCCGATGAGGGGTTTCCAGCTCGAATCCTATTTAGTGACTAAGCAAAATTTGATTTAAATGAAACTCTCAACAGACAAAACTGTTGCAATTGGTCAGATCACAATAAGAACTGGATGGCGGAGGCATATACACAATTTCCTGAAAAGGTAATGTATGGGCTAGAACTGTTTGTAACTGGATTGTAGGGCCTGTCTTCATTGAAGGACCGTTAACAGGTCCAAAACATTTGGCTTTACTGCAGGATGACCTGATTCCGGAGTTGGCGTTTCCTTTTTCGGAACGTTGCAGATCCAGACCTCCCAAATGGAACGCTATGGTTTCAACAGGATGGAGCAGTTGGATCGGTCAGCGAGATTTACTGAATGGCCGGCTCGGTCTACAGATCTGACTTTTCTTATGGGGTTATTTGAAAATCAAAGTTAACCTCATTTAGCCAAACAACATCGAAGAGGTACAACAGAAGATTTAGGACGCAATAAGAGCAATATAGCTTGAAACTCTCCAAAATGTTCGTTCCTCGTTTCAAGCTCGATTGGCTTATAGTTAAGAAGTGAACCGTCAACACTTACTTTGATAAGTTTTGTAAGTTATGACACTTTCGAGTACCCCGATTGCAATAAGAAATGTCTTTGTTTGGTGAAGGCTTCATTTCAAATTTTTCGTTTTCATGGTTTCCAAATTTGAAAATGTAATATCTTGAGAATTATTGACCCAAATGTCGTAACACATGCATTACCAAGTTCTGAATATTATGATTAAAAAAACAGACAAATTATATCTTCATACGAACGATTCATTATTGAAATTTCGAAAAATCATATCTCCGAAAGTATTAGCTTGTTAGAGTTGAAAATTTTATCAATGGATTTTAATGGTGAGACTGCATCTTAAGAAAATATTTAATTCGTAAGTTGAAAAAAAATATTTTTTTTTCGTTACTCCGAAACCATCCCGCTTATTTTGCCCAATAACGAACATAACCGAGATATTTATCTCCCAAACCTACTCTGGAAATTTCAACTGCCCAACTTATTCGGTTCGAGAGTTATTGTAGAAACAAAATTTACAAATAAAATTTTTTTTTTTACACTTTAAGGCAACCCGATTAATACAAAACTTCGCATGCGTATAAAAGTAGTTATTCCACAATTTGGTGCTAAATTTCAGATAGCTCGAGTTACCAGTTTCGGAAATATTCATAAAAAATGTTTTTACTGAGAATGGCCCATAACTCCGAAACCGCTTGGTGGATTTCGCCCGTTAACGAACTCGTCCGAGATATTTACTCTCTAAACCTACCCTGCAAATTTCAATGCTCTAACTCCTTTCGTTCGAGAGTTATCGTATTAACGGACGAACGGGCCGGAAGGCCAGCCGGTCGGCCGGACAGAATCGATTTCGACCACGGATTCTTGATCATTGAGTCGAACCAAATAGTTTGAGACCATTTTCAGCCAAAAATTCCAAAATTACAGACATTTGGGCAAATTGATAAACATCTGTTCCGAGGAACAAGAGCGCCAAAAATGTGGGAAAGCCCTGCAGACAGGAGCTTTGGCGCTCTTGTTCAAACTTTGACAAATCATATCTCTGAAAGAATTGGTTTCTCAGACTTGAGAATGGTATCAATGGATTCTCATCATAACTGCATCAAGAAAGTGTTATTTAAAAAAAGCAAGAGTGCCAAAAATGATCTGAATCCACCAGATCGACTCTACCCAACAACCAACTCATCCGAGATATTCAATCTTCAGATCTGCTCTGAAAACTATATTATTTCAATTGAAACCTGATAACAATATTCTAGATTTGATTTTACTGGATATATTCTGAGACCTATTTGATTAACTTACCAAGGTATATATTTCCATCATCATATGGACTATCCGAGGGCATTATATTATCACCTAAATATAATGTTCTATAATCCTCAAAATTCTATGATAGCTGAGGTTATTTCATTGGTCATTTTGCATTCAATCATCCTTATTTTCTAGAACAGGAGGTAGAAATAAAAATGACATGTCTCTTATCGGTAGATAAGAAGACATGTATGAACACATACCATAGATACAAATATGGACGTTAAAAAAAATGTTTTTTGTTACTCTGAAGCCATTCCCCAATAACGAACTTAACCGTGATTTTTATCTCACAAACATACTCTGAAAATATTACCCGTCTAGCTCATTTCGTTCGACAGTTTTCGTGTTAACGGCCGGCCGGACAGAATGGATTTCTACCACGGATTCTTGATCAGTGAGTTGAATAAGAGTTGATAAGCACTCTGTTCCGAGGAACAAGAGCGCCAAAAATTGTTTGGAAGCTATTTGAAAGAGTACAGTTTTCAATTCACTCCTTGAAAGGGTGGTAAATCCCTTATTATTAGTTTATGCTCATTTTCCTGTCCGATAACTACGTAACGTTGTCCTCTCTACATAGAAGTCGTAGTAATTACGTATTTTACACAATGTGAATTTTCTTGGGAAATATAATGAATTTGAGAAGATATTAGTGAATTCCACAATTCCGAAGAACTGGCGACTGTTGGAGAAAATTTTTATCTGTTGTTGCTAAATATTTCACGTATATAAACTGATTGGAAGACTCAGCTATGCTATTTTCTTGTACATAAATCAAGAATCAAGTGTTGAAATTTTAATGACAAATAATGGATACTAGTCCGTTACTTCGTGATAGTTCATTTCAAAAAAGAATGAAAGTACCTGAATAACCCAGCAGGAAAACTTTTAAACAAACGGACGTACCTATACGGGATTCTCCACTTTTCGAAATTGTCAAGATATAAGCCTACAGAAGACATGTAAATACCTTGTTGCACAACTTGAAATACACCAGTTTCAAAATGTAGTAGTACTACGAAACCCGAGTCATTCTTATACCTTAATAAAATATAGTGATAGGATAGGAAATTAAGTAATTTCATTGGAGAGTTCAACATGTCCTAAGAAAGAACCCAACTAACAACTTTATATTCTATAATAGTTGTGGAAACGTTTTCAACTAAAATCTTATAAAACATTCTAAGTCGCTCAATTGTCTTCAAAACGTTTATACAACAGATATAAACCCAAAATTGGCACATTTTATAAAATAATTTTGTCAATCGAAACATTTCATAAAGCTCTTCATAAACATTACAAGACTATTTCACAAACATTCTGGCGCCATCTAAAAAACTGTTCTGTAATAGCTTCATAAGGTTTTTCATATGAGCGTTCTGAAATAAAAATGTTACATAGAATGATATCTATAAGATTAATTGATTTTAAGTTGGCAAATGACAATCCTGAATTATAACAACATAGCGAAAATATAGATGTCATGTGTCATTATTGTTTACACGAAGCCATTTTATTTACATATACATCTACTCTTACAGGCACATGTTTGGATACACACAACGAAATTCTCAATGCAAATGAAATTTCTTCGTGAAATGTAGCAATAAAATGACATATTTTAAACGCGCCACCTTGTTTCGAACGTTCACATAAAAAATTGAACAAAACAAAAATGTGGCTTATCAGTGTAATGATCCTTTGTACGATAATGTAATTCCAATTTGTTCTACAGATTATTTTTGAGTCATTTCATGCTCTGGATGGTTGAAATATCTACACATTGGCGATTTTTAGTGTGTTTAAAACACTCCGCACTCTGAGTCATCACAAATGCCGCCATTTTTAATGGCGTTCTCTTATAAAATGATTTTGCATCAGTTTGAAGCATTTTGTTGTAATTTAGCTACTTAACAACTACTATAAAACATGTTATTATGTTCTACCGCCTGAAAGTCAACATAACCTGCAAAATCAGTGAAACAGGTAACGTTTTCCTGTGGAATATCTGATGAATACATATTTTTGCAAGGATATCCAAAAGGAGAAATAACAGTTAATCTGATGAAGGTATCTTATTAATAAGTCGATATCTTGAACACATACATGATTGTGGTGATAATTTTGCACCTACAGACAATTGTCTTCAGCAGTAGCATAATGCTTCCTGAACCTCATGCATAGGTAAGACATTTGTGCTTTTAGCTAGAAAACTAACATGAATTTGCTTCATGGTAATCATAACTTTTGTAGAAACCTTCAAGATTGTGCAGACAGTTGAGAATGGAATTAAACACTTTCAGTGTGGGAACAGAATGATCAGCTGCTTTTGGATGATATTGTCATGGAAATTGAATACTATAAAATAGTTATGAAGTGGTTACCGAAACGACAATTTAATTCTGGAAGCAAAATTGTAACTAAAAGCACTTCTATATAACTGTTTCATGAGGTTATACAGAACATCTTTGAAATGGTTTTTTAATATTTTTGAAATAAAATTATAAATATCCCCAGAATTAATAAAGACACCATTAAAAAGCAATTCAGTTTTATAAGCAGAATTGTATTATAAGTTAGATATAAACCTCTTAACAAATGGTTAAGTAACAGTTTTATAACATATTTCATAATTCTGCTGTACATACGTTTTAACGATGAATTTATAAAGTATTTCGATTGTCCACAACAGAATGAAGTTTATGTAGCTTTAATATAATGAATTGATATTTTGGAAGCACTAATATGATACTTATGAAATATATTAGTCGCAAATCATTGGAGTTATGAGACAACTTTGCTGGTTGGGAATGGAGTTTTCCTATTGCAGATCATTCGAAGATAATGATCTGTGATAATATCTTGTCTAAGAAGGATCATTATGTTGATTGTTTAGAGTAGAAATTGGCAACGTCTCAGAGAACTGTTTTGACATTGACGATATTTCAGAAGTGCCAACCTGCCTTTGTTTTAGTAACAAAAACGTGATAGACCTAAATCATGGCCAACCGGGAGACTTTATAAAAGTGAATGGAGTATAGTTAAATCCCTATCACGATCTCCTACCATTACATGGGTAAGTCCGATGAAAACGCCAGGGGACATGATGAAACAACGAAGCCTAAGAGAACCCGCAAAATGTTTCACATTTAAGCTCGCTCAAATCCGAGTGCATTTCGGAAGTGTAAAACAACCATCCGTTTTATAACGTTTCGGCCATTTTTCATCTGGATTTTATATCGTACGGATCTCTGTAAAATCTTTCCATTTCGCCGTACTCGTCTACTTTCCTGCATTCTTGCGCTGGCTGGTGGAAAACTTTAGAGATATTTCATGCTGTTTGTCAACAACTTGCACGATAAATACTTATTTCTGTTGGCCAGATTTATGACGAGTGTAGCGGACGACATTAATGGAGGAAATATACGGCAGAGATACCCTGCTGCACCTGAAATGTTTCTATAGATACATGTATTCGTTTTTCAAATGTGAATAAAAAAATTCAAAGGAAAATATCCATGTTTGTGGAATGTAATGGTGATATATAGATTTTATTGAATTCGCCAAGACTTGTGTTCGGTTCACGAATCTATAGGTGGGTGATTCCGTTCTAACTGTGATATTCAATGTCCTGTATTGTTTGTTCTCATATAGGTCATTAATTATTAATCAATTTATGAAATTTTTGTGCTTATTGGAAAATTATGAACATATTTCAACATTATTTTCATACAATATAACTTGCCACTTACAGAAAACTTACAATATATCACTTAAATGTCAGTACCATGTCCATTTCTAGAATTTATTTATTAAATTTCAGGACCGCGTTATGTCCATTTCTAGAATTTATTTATAAATTGTTAGTGTTTTTTGTCGTAATAAATGATTTAAACTAATTACCTCATAATTTATGATCAAACTGAACAAAATTGACACATTTTTTATTTAATGTATTAAGTAAAGCTTTTAAGCTTTAAAGACAAAAGTTATTGAACCGGAATTCAATGTTAACTTAATACATTAAACAACAAATGTGTCAATTTTGTTCAGTTTGATCATAAACATTAGAATTTATGAGGTAATTAGTTTAAATCATTTATAACGACAAAAAAACTAACAATTTATAAATATTCCATAAATCGACATGACACGGTACTGACATTTAATAAATAAATTCTAGAAATGGACATGGTACTGACATTTAAGTGATAAATTGTAAGTTTTCTGTAAGTGGCAAGTTATATTATATGAAAATAATGTTGAAATATGTTCATAATTTTCCAATAAGCACAAAAATTTCATAAATTGATTATTAATTAATGACCTATGAGAACAAACAATACAGGACATTGAATATCACAGTTAGAACGGAATCACCCAGGTATCATTTACGATTATTTAAACTCGCTTTCCTTGGCCTGGTGTGAACAGTGCGAGTCTCTAACTTGGAATAATTATAGTAAATTAAAGACGCTCTAGTTCCTCGGAACAGAGTGCTTATGAATTTGCCCGAATGTCTGCAATCTTCGAATTTTTGGCTGAAAATGGTTTTGGTTCGACTCACTAATCAAGAATCCGTGCTCAAAATCGATTCTGTCCTGCCAGCCGTTTACACGATAACACTCTAACGGAATGAGCTAGACAGTAGAGTAGGTTTGGGAGATAAATACCTCAGTAAAGTTCGTTATTGGGCAAAATGGGATAGTGGTTTCGGAATAACAAAAAAAACTTTTTTTTTACTTTGCAAATTTCAAATATTTTTTTTTTAAGATGCAGTTTCATCATAAAATCCATCGATATCATATTCAACTTTAACAAATTGATGCTTTCGGAGACGTGATTTTTCAAAATTTCAATAATTAATCGTAATTTTATGACTTCATAAAATACTGTAATTATAATTTGCTGATGTGTAAATCCAACATATGAGGCGAGTCATAGTCCTACCTTTTGAATTTAATTTTTTATGATGCAGTTCTTTCCTAAGCATCCATTGGTTTTATTCCCAACTCTGAGATACCAATCCTTTCGGAGATAATATTTATCAAAATTTTAATAATTACTCGCTAGTAGTTTGACAACAGCGCCAAAGCCCCCGTCCACAGAGCTTTCCCACATTTATTTATTGTAAATATGCTCGGACGAGTCGATAAGTATTTCGAATTGTGCTCTTTTTGGTGTAAGAATATGTTATACAGTGTGTCCCAAATATGATATGCAACATTGATGATTTTTTTATTAAGCATTACTATTTTTTGCGCGTATGTTCTGGGGAACATCGCTTTATAGTTTTGCCCAAATGTCTGTAACTTTCGAATTTTTTGACGAAAATGGTCTCAAACGATTAAGTTCGACTCCCCAATGAAGAATTCGAGGTCAAATTTGATTCTGTCCGAAAAGAGCTAGCGACTTGAAATTTTCAGGGTAGGTGGCGCATCCCAATACGACGGACAAGTTTGTTAATGGGCATATTCGGCCCAGTGGTTTCCGAGTAATAATTTTGTTTTCAACCAATATGAATCCGATCGAATTGAAACTTGTTGGGTAGTTGTAGAATATGAACATTAGCACGTTTGTGAAATTTTGTGCGAAGCGTATGGCTAGAAAATTTTAAAAAAATCATTAAAAAATATTTTTGTTGTCACGATAAGTTGAGAACGGAATGAGAAAGCGGCTTGAAGTTTTCAGGTTAGGATGTGCACCAGACCGCGACATTTCAGTTTGTTTATGAGCATAATCGGCCAAACGGTTTTAGAGTTATAGCCATCTGAAATTTTCTGAAATTTGGTGGTTTTTTGTTCTTCATTAACACGAAAAATACTCAACCGATTGAATTCAAAAGTGGTTATTAGTTGAAGAATGCCAAAGTGAAAATGTTTGCAAAATTTGGTGAGGATAGCATTTGTAGAAAATTTTTAATAAATCATCGAAAAAAAAAAATTCTATATATCAGTAACTATTCGTTTGAAATTGCTGAAATTTTGCAAGAGCCTTCATAACCTAACTCTACTAACAAGTTTCAAGTTTTAATACGATCGGTTAAATATTGTTGGAGATTCGAGCTTTCTTGTGTGAGTTCAGTAGATGGGTGACCGTTGCCTCGATAACTTTCGAACGAAAGAAGATAGGGACTTGCAATTTTCAGGATAGGTTGCGCATCCGAAAGGGAGGGTTGAGTTCGTTTTTGGGCATAATCGGTCTAACGGTTTCCGAGTTATACCCACCTGGAATATTATTTCCTTAATAACTCTAAAAATAAATATTCGATCGAATTGGTGCTTGGTAACTAGTAGTAGAAAATCAACATAAAGACGTGTTTAAAATTTTGTAAGAACCGTACCCCTAGAAAATTGGAAAAAAATGACGAAAAAAAAAATTTTAAGAACCGTACCCCTAAAAAATTTTAAAAAAATCACGAAAAAAAAAAAATTGGTTCAAGCACTGACGTGAAGTCAGAAGCTCTTGCGCGTAAGTTCTATTGTACATTCTTCTGTATTGGACACCCTTAATCGAATTTACCATGGTAAATTATGTTGTCCAGTCTCCTGTATTGGACACTCTTAATTCGAATTTACCATGGTAAATTCGAATTGAGAGGAGAATGGACAACATAATTTACCATGGTAAATTCGATTAAGGGTGTCCAATACAGAAGAATGTACAATAGAACATACGCGCAAGAGCTTCTGACTTCACGTCAGTGCTTGAACCAATTTTTTATGACTATTCTTAAAGGGTATATTAAGTTACACATGCGCACGTGATTAAGTTACACATCGTACCAATTAAGAAACATTTATTTAGTTCGAAGATGAAGAAATCTGATCAACTGATCAATCTGATTAAATCAAATATGTTTCTTCAATAAATGCTTCAGATGTTTGGTCTGAAAAACTTTGCTTTTCGAGTAACCCCAATAGAAAGAGTCTATTGGTGTTAAATTAGGATACCTGGGAGGTCATTGAAGAGGCACTCTTCTACCAATTCATCGGCCTGGAAATACATCATCCAGATAATCACGGACAGGTCTTGCAAACTGGGCGTGTGCACCGTCTTGTTGAAACAAGGTTCAGCAAATGGAGTATTCAAACTCGAAACAAGCACTTCATAGCAATTATAAATCATATTACTCGATCCCTCCCCAACCGTTGACCTGTTGTGGATATTGAGTGCAAATTTCGATGTTTGTATGGGGTATCTTGATAACTGATAGGAGATACAAAAAAATATCAATTTCTTTTTTCGAGACCAATTCACTGGTGAAAACCAAAATTTGCTATCATCTTTTGTTTTCTAGTTATAAACAAAAGTTCGATTTTTCGACTAACAGACGAGTAGTCTGAATAAAATGGTTGTTTGTGAAGTTACAAAATAATAACTTATACATTCTTTATGCATTTTTCTGTATAAACCAGTGACGTAGAGAAAAATAGTGCAGTTTTCAGTTATCGCCTAAAGTTCTATGTTTTTAATGGGAATCATACTTGGCTGTGTTGGCTCTTTCTAACGATGTATCATATGTCGGGGTCAATTTTGACGTGTATGTCTTTAATAGAGAAGATAATATTTTCTACGTAATTTTTGCGTTTCTTACTTATTCCAAGTAGGCGGGTGTCATCAATGACAGAGTTTGTTCATTCCTTTCCGTCATGATATCAATCAATTGATTTAATTGTGAAGGTCAGGAATGTCGTACGTAAAGTACAAATAATATGATATTATATTAGAAAGCTCTATTCAAAGTAATAACAATTGTAATATTCCATCTGAAATATATTCCCTAAATAAGATAATCTACTTCCTACCTCTTATTCATTGTGGATTGTTGATAAAGCCAAGACCAAAAAATAACAACACTGAAGATCCGGAAGAAACTAGCATCGGAATGACGGTTGCAAATATTTCAATTTCAAGTGACGAGCTTTGGGAAATATAAATTCAAGCCCTAAACAATAAAAAAACACCATCACCTGCTACCAACTGATTTCGAACTTTGGAAGATTCTAATTGAAATATAAAATCTAAGTTTGGAATGGAAATAACAATATAAAATACAATAATGGAACTTGGTATAATAAATATTCTGTCATAAAACTAACACCCAACCTTAACCTTTCATGATCGAACATGGCGGAAATGGAGACGAACACTTGTATTTCTTGATTGATTAAATAACATAAATCTTGTTATAGCTTTCTCGATCTGATAATTCTTCTAACTTGAACCCCTCACTCGTTTAGACAATTCTTCTAAAACTTTGGCATGATATTCTGCTTTCAAATAAGTATTTAACTCTTATAGTTGTGAAATGAAATATACAGGTATGGTAAAGAAGCTCGGGAAGGTAGAAAATTCAATGTTAAATCTATACGATGGCCAGGGTCCAGTGGAGCAGTGGAACAGTCAAAATTTCAGAGCGATGCGATAACGAAGAAACGGCTGTTCTCTCTCTATGGCTCAGTTGGTCTCGGGTGGGGATGCTACGATACGATTCTCGGGGATCTCTGTCTGCTGATCAGTCGTACTCCAAACGCGAGATGAGCAAGGCCATATTGGTTTAATATAAGGTAGATTCCGCTTAAAGCGATGTTTAGTGTACAAGAAAAATTCAAATTATGAAATGGTACTTTGGTAGTCAATCAATTGGGTAAGATAAACGATAAATTCATTTATTGTTGCTTTTGAAGATAGGCTGATACCTTCAAGTTTCGATATTTCTAAGATAATTAGAAAATTCGAGAAATGCGGGTGTTTACGTACATGCAGTAATTGCAAGAGTGATAAATCACCAAACACCTTTAGCGGAAATCGTCAGGAAAAAGAGGTAGATGTGTGTACTGCTGTTGAAACCAGTGCACCTTGTTCGAGTAAACAAATTGCTGAACAAGGAGATATTAGCGATAGAACTGTTCGAAATATTTTGAAAAGGAATGATTACCGATGTTATAAGGTTCAAACAAATAGTTCGTTTCCAAGCAATATCTTATTCTCTGATGAGTCTTCGTTTTCCTTGAATAGAAAACATAACCCATCAGCAGTAAGATAGTGGTCCAAGTATTTCTGTGCGTACCCAGTATCCTCAAAAACTTAATGTTTGGACAAGAACACTGGGAATTTACACATAGGTCCATTTTTCATCGATGGTAATAATCCAAACGCTAGCAAATAGCTGGAGCGTTTAGAAAATCAAAATTTTCCGACAGTTCGACAGCCACCCATTAATTTCGATGTCTGGTTTCAACAGGATGGCTCTCCAAGTCACAATGCAAGTGTAGTCCACACAACATCTCAAGACAACTTTTTCGGACCGTGTCATTTCTACAAATGGCACGATCGAATGGCCTCCCAGATCACCAGATTTATCTCCCAATGATTTTTTTCCTTGGGGATATATGAAAAATTTGGTCTATGGGTTTGAAATTGATAGAGCGACAAATATTAATGAATTAAGGTTCAAGATAATCCAACTTTGTGCCAAAATAGCACCTACGCAGAATCTGCACAGAGATATGAGATTATCTTTTAATAATAGATTTGGCTACTGTTTGGCTCAACAAGGTGGATTACTTGAACATTTAATTCAAGTGAGTCGACCTTTTATTTCACTTTTTTAAATTTGTTTTTATCTCCCGATTTCTTACTTTCGTGGAATTTATTTTATTTTCAAACCAGTTATGGCGAAAAAGAACCAAGTACTCATTCTTACAGAGGAAATTAATTGTCATTCATTGAGGCAAATAAATTCCTCGCATACAATAGAATAAAATTGTCGTATTTATTTTCATCCGATATTGTTTAATAGATCTCCTGATTGGAGTACGACTGATCGGCAGGTCGAGACCCCCGAGAATCGTATCGTAGCATCCCCTTTACCCACCCGAGACCAACTGAGCCAAAGGGAGAGAACAGTCGTTTATTCGTTATAGCATCTAGCTGAAGTTTTGACTGTTCCACTGCTGCACTGGACCCTAGCCATCGTCTAGATTGCCGAGTGCGTTTACCATATTTGTATGTGGAGATTATACGACTTTTCACATTCTATTCTAATGATTGCTATCTGTTGCATTCTGATTAGTTTATCAGGATGTTATGGCTCGAAGGATCAAATGATGAGTCCTGATCCGTTCATCAGGATATAATGATATTTCGAGGGACCAGAATTATACACCCTGATGGTTTTATCAGGGGGATGAGTAAGGGGGTATACTTAACTTTAAGCACCCAGTAGTAATCTCGTTGATTACTGCGTAAGTTGTTACTTGTAATAAAATAACAATTACGAGGATAGGAAGTGGTGAAATATTCGAACGCACTTTTAACACAAAAACAAAATGTATTTTCTTTTTACCGACAATGTGATAACAAGCACGAAGTATTGTACAATGCAATATTGATATAATATAAAATCATTCTATAAGGGAAGAAGTGACTACTAAGTTGCTAACGAAGACAAGGCAATGTTATTGTTTCGCGACAGATCAAGAATAGTAATGAATTTGTACAGTGTAATTGCATATAAAAGTCCAGATAGAAGGAAATATAGGAGCTTCCTTCATCTGGGTATAAAAGGGGAAATATTAACAATGATTGGGGGTTCGATTTTAAACCACCCCAGATATGTTGCAACAATACTCTCATTTGCCGATTACGCAAAGTAGATTGAATGCTCCAATCAGTGAACTTCTCTAGGTTGTTTAATCCTAGAAATTCGAAATCTCAAAATTCCCCCCCTATCGGGACCAAAATTCCTTCATTTTCCTGATATGATCTATCAGCGAAAGCTGATAAATAAGTTCTCACAGACTAGGGGTTTTCATATCGTCTAGACAAAAAGAATAACTCAATGAAAAATTATATACGATTAACACTTATTTTTTCAATATTGTGACGCGTTTCGTCGACACAACGACTTCATCAGACTACATCATACCAAATTCTTAACAAGTTATTATCTCCCTATACCTAGATGACATGGTCACATAATCATTTAAAACTAATTACATGAGAAACTTATTTAAAACAAATTACATACTAGACTTATTTAAAACTAATTACTTATGTCCTTCTACAGAAGGACATAAGTTTAACCCGGATTTCAAAATTCTACACAATTTGAATAAAGGTGCGCAACTCAATTACTGGGAAATGGTCGAAATAAATAGGGAAAAACATACGGGTAATTTAGTTAATGAACAATTAGATCTAAATTTTTCACCGTTACTCAATCTATTCAAATAGAGAATCAATTTATAAAAGCATAAGGAATGAATTATTGTTAATGTGTACAAAGAAACCAGCAGTGAAATCTCATGTAATTAGTTTTAAATAAGTCTATTATGTAATTTGTTTTGAATAAGTTTCTCATGTAGTTAGTTTTAAATGATTCTGTGACCATGTCATCTAGGTATAGGGAGATAATAACTTGTTAAGAATTTGGTATGATGTAGTCTGATGAAGTCGCTGTGTCGACGAAACGCGTCACAATATTGAATAAATAAGTGTGAATCGTATATAATTTTTCATTGAGTTAATATGGATTTGCATCAAGTAAAAGCCAAAAGCATTAAATTTAAAAAAAAATAAAAAAAATAATAAAAAAAAATAAAAAAAAAGAATAACACACTGGGCAATGTGTCTAGAAACTGAAACGTTTCTTAGCACTTCAGTTGTTAAATGAATTTTAACATCATTCTTTCACAGGAAATAGGTAATAAATATCTACAAGGGTAGAAACTACACAAGCTATTTTACTTGCAGTTATCTTTTCGTGGAAAATATTTATTTCAAGGGTGAGACCACACATGATAAACTAAACCAGTTAACCCAAAACATTTAAGTTTCACAAGCGAGCTGCTTTGTTTAGAAATACAAATGAGCGCTTCCCAACACGTGAAGTCAGGGGCGCAACACCATCTTTTCATTTATTTTACCATAGATATTCTCTATTCAAACACACACAGGCACTAATTTATAAGTTTTCGATTGTATATTCGTAAAATTAACTTGAAAAACACGATTAATACTTTTAGTGACAACAATTTACTATATTCTCATTTTAATACATTTCAATATTTCCAATTCCAATTCAATGATAAGAATTTATTATGATAATTTCATATCATAACAATAAATACATACGATTATACTCGAAAAACATAAACTTTATTCCTTCGAGTAGTCCAGTAATAAACGAAATAATTCGTTCGTCTGGGTGGATTGTTAACCTATGAGTATCCCTGTAACACACAGTATATTCCAGTGAAAACACATGGAGTAATATCAGACTTACTTTAATAAGTTCCAACGAAGATAGCAGTATCTAAACATCCGCTGCGAAGGAAATATCTCGAGCTGAAGAAACCCGCTTCTGTTGCAAGCTGCACTGGAACCATTAGTGAACTTTTTACATTAGCTCGAGTGGAGTGAAACAAAAAAAAAACAGATTCAACTCACATGCTTTCATCAGGTCCACACTTTCTTCTTTTTGTTCCAGCAGACAATATGAAGTCATTCGCCTTCTGGTTAATGAAGAAGTTTGAAACAGAAATATAATTTTAGTTTTATTACATTGTTAACTCCTTGAATTATACAATAATTACACTGTGTACTGCTTTTTTTCTGAATCAACTGATATCCGAGAATTCACAGTATATAACAGTTACGTTTGCCTTAATAATCTGATCTATAATATTTATACCGATGGTGTCTACAAAACAAACTATCAGGATAAGTGGTCATAAACATGATTGAAATCAATGAAATGCATAGTTCAGTTTCCTTATTTCAATAATCACAGCGTGTCATGCTATTAATATTATTTTCAAGTGAGTGGGAAACACTCGACTCGTATTGCGGACTTTTTTGGCTCATCCCCTCTACTTATTTATACATAGTGTTTGCTGGGTGGATTGCCAAAATGAATATATTAAATTGAATCAAAAGCATAAAACAAAGAATAACTTTTTTTCGAAATTGGACATTGTTCCATAGATATTCTATAAAATTAAGTACACTGAATTAAAACATCAATAATTATTATCAACTTTTCAGAGATCATTTCAACAATAAAAAAATTGTTGAAACACACAGGGCAGAATATTCATTGATTTAAATCAACAACAAATATCCTCTCATGATCCGGGATATCCACCTCATCGGTCAGTGTTCCCCTAAAGAGGAAAGTGTAATTGGGGGTAGATATGTATCGGTTTCATGGTTGCTACCGTTCATCAGCGTTTCTAAGTCCGCCCTGAGAGCGGACCCTCTCAGGGCGGGCTTATAAAAGGTTTTTTCTCTCGAGCGGAAAAAAAATATACATTCATTACCTATACAGGGTGAGTCTTTGACCACTGCATTCATTTTAACCAAAGATTCCTATCATCAAATAAAACAGTTTTTTCATTTAACATTTTTCCAAATTCAGCTCAGGTAAAAAGATACAGGCTGTTGATATTTCGAAAAAAAATCAGTTTTTATTTTGTAGCTTTGACATCCTTTTTTCGAATAAAATGAATATTGGTGTAAAATTTCCTATAACTAAAAGACATATTTTCCAAATATTAGTTATTTTCTACTTCTACTGGTTTTCTTATTATGGACTCGTGGATTCATAAAACTAAACGAAATTTAATGCTTGTGGCTTTTACTTGATGCAAATCCATATTAACTCACAGCGTCACAATATTGAATAAATAAGTGTAAATCGTATATAATGTTTCATTGAGTTAAACGAAATTAGCATAAAGAAAGCAGATAAAGTTTTTCTTGGGTAATTTCAAGAATATTCCATCGTTTTAGAACATTATATTATTCCTCATCATTTCTCCTTAAACGCGCCGTTTTCGAGATATTCTTCATTGAATGTTTTAAAATGGAAAACTCCAGAAATTTCACTACTTTTATGGATCCGTCCCTGAGCGTTGGAATCCTGAATCAAGCTGTAAACCACGTTACCATGCGTTTTTCTCGTCCGCCAACAATGTCATAGATAATTTATATGCAGGAGTGTATTAGCACATTGTGAAATCTTTAAACGCTTGTAACTTTTTACCTGAGCCGAATCTGGAAAAATGGTTTAGGAAAAAACCGTTTTATCTGATGAGAGGAATCTTTGGTTAAAATTAATGCATTGGTCAAAGACTCACCCTGTATACATTCAAATTTTGTTCGGAGGTAAATAAGAATCTCCCATGTAAGCAGTAATTGTGATTTGTCGATTGTGATGTTCTTTTTATACCATCTGGTATTTATCACCCCATCTTGACAAGCCATAACAAATCCCTCCGTTTCCGACTTGAGCCCAGCGGACTTCAAAAAGGCGAAGGATAATTCTTCCGAAAGGCCCTGGTCTTTCAAACTCCTGAAATATATGGAGTGCAGGAGTTTACTAATGTGATCTTCGAATAGTGTCTTCAGTTGAGCCTGTTTTATCTCTTTGCCAACTCTTCTTTGGTATGTTGGCAAGATAGGAATTCCTGCCAGCTCATGATCGATGGATATTCCAGCTATACTGAGCTTCTCCAAAGCTCTCTGATCTGAGCTCCTTGGTTCCTAGTTTCATGATGATCACCATTTTCAGAAGCGGGTCTTCATTCTCAATATCCTTATTGCCATCTCCAATGTTTGTTAATGGTGTTGGTATTCCAAACTTTGCAAACCTCTGCCTCCATGCGTACGTGGAAGGTATGGGGGGATATATTCATTACCAATATAATCATTAACTCATTCATTATGGGTAACGAATATAGGTATTATTATTATTATTATTATACTATCGAATTCGGACGAAATGCCGAAGAAGCTTACACATAATATTTTGTATCAAAGAAACATTTTGTAAGAGTTTGAAATGAATATTATAAAATAAACAGGGTAATTTCTGACCAATGACCTATCGGCAGGGGGAAATTGGGGGCCTTATGAGGAATCAGAAATAAGCATCTGTTGTGACTACTAGCTTCTGAGATATAGGGTGTATGCTGAAAATCATAGAATTTTGAAACCCCTATAAGTTCAAAACTGTTGAATCGATTTTGATAATATTTCGCAAGCTTATTGTCTTTGAGACACTCAAAGGAATCCTACAGCAGAAATGAAAAAAAAATAGAGGACTGTACTAGAAAATTCATTAATTGTTTCCTGGAGCCAAAAAATCACTCTGTACATGGAAAAAAATGCTTTGGAAATGAATAATCATTTCGAATGGCACAATTTTTTTCTACGGAGAAGTGCCATCTGAAGAACACTATCTCTCAATTTTATCATTAAACAAAAAATAACCAGCACGAATAACAACCCAATCCATTGAATGTTATATGTTAAAGTGGGAAAAACCTGTGGAAAGAAGCTCTGGCCCTCTTGTTCAAATCATATCTCGGAAAGTATTGGTTTCTCAGAGGTGGGAATGATATCAATGGATTCTTATAGAACTGCATCATAAATATACATGCAGAGTTAGACGACGAAATATTGTTTAACGCCAAACCACACTGAATATGCTGGATAACGTTCGAACACTGAAGCCAGACGGACGCTGAAAAATCTGAAATACTCGCGGAAACTTTCTAGAAAAACCACGATATATCCCAGCTCAATGACGAACAACAGGAAAACATTATAAAACTTGTTGAAGAATTTTTAACAACCAACAAGGACGCACAGCCAGGTCCATCACACTTAACAAATCCGGGAGAAATTTCAAACATTATTAAAAAATTTCCGACAAAAAAGGCCCCGGGACTAGATGAGATTGATGGCAGACTTATCAAGAACCTGTCGAGAAAAGCCATTGTACAGCTGAATTATATAATTAACGCCATAATTAAAATTCAACACTGGCCAAAATCATGGAAAATAGCCATAGTAGCGCCAATTCCAAAACCAGGAAAAGACAAATATTCACCGACAGGTTACCGACCGATAAGTCTGCTATCACATCTCAGCAAAGTCGTGGAAAAGGTCATTCTGAACAAAATCAAAACACAAATAAATAAACTCCATATCAAAGACGAGCACCAATTCGGTTTCAAGGAAAAACATAGCTCGACACAGCAAGTATGCAGGATAATTATTGACATAATAAACAACTTTAATACGAAAAATCACACTGTTATGCTACCTTTAGACATCGAGAAATCTTTTGTCAAGGTTTGGATTAATGGGTTAATCTTTAAAATGATTAATCTAGGATTTCCACCCTTTCTAATAAATCTCATAAACTCATATCTCAATAACAGAGAATTTAAAGTCAAAATTGGGAGAGAAAGTTCGAACCCCAAAAATATTCCTGCAGGCATAGTTCAAGGATCAGTCCTCGGACCTAGACTCTTTAATATCTACGTCCAGGACATCCCTAAAACGGAACAAATAAATATCGCACTATTCGCAGACGACACTGCTATTTATGCACACTCGCACTGCGCAGAAATAGCGAACAACGAGTTGAAACTCCATCTCAAAATCCTAGAAAAATATTTTGAAAGATGGAAAATCAAACTGAACGAGGGTAAATCTGAACAAATCGTGTTTAGCAGAAGAGTAAACGACAAAATCATAAATTCTCCACTAAAAGTGGGAAATACAGAAATGCTACCAAAAGATCGAGTGAAGTACCTAGGACTTGACTTGGACAAAAGGCTAAATTTCCACACTCAAATAAATAATTCGGTAAATAAAGCCTATGCTGTCAGAAAAAGAATGTATCCCCTATTGTGTAAAACTAGCAAACTCAACCAAAAAAACAAAACCCTCATTTACACATCCCTAATCCGACCCATCATAACATTTGCCACTCCGGTCCTTTGCCACCTACGCCCAACCCCATTAAGACCCCTACAAAACTTCCAGAACAAAGTCCTTCGTCAAATAACAAACAAAAAATTCTATACCAGAATCTCTGAACTCCATGAAACCTCCGGACTCCCAACAATCAGAGGATTATTCAATAAAATCTCAAGCAACTTCTACGAAAACCAGTGTCGTTCAAACGCCCTCTCTAAAAATATGACCAAAACGAGGATACACAATATAGATCCTCATAGCCCACATCCCCTCCCATACCAATACCTTCCCTTATTCCACAAACCTCTCCCAAATCCATAAAACCCCATCCTACCAAAACACTGATATGAAACCGATATTATTAAGATATCATATTGGAACCAACCCTCAAACGTTGGGTACGCCACTGCAAACGGCACGGCCTCGGCCCTTCTCTCGGGAAGCTAAATCAACCCGAGGGGTTTTGACCCAATAACGGTATGAGCAAGCCAGCGAGGGTAGGGAAGAAACGCGCTCAGCAGATTGCGTCCTTAACCAAAAGGGAAGGAACCAAAATATGAAAACCTGGTTCCAAATACCATTATTGTATATATTGTAAATTTTGTAAATAGTCCCCCTTCCCCTGAATAAAATTGAACAGGTTTTTCCCTTTTATTTTCCTGTATAATCCAACCCAATCAACCAATAAATCAAACCAAACAAGAATAACCCAAATATTCCCTCAATTGCCTGAAATCCCTGATATCAAATAAAATGTAATATGTAGCTAATACTCATGTAGGAACTTCAATATTTAAGTCTGCACATAAATGAATACGATTGTAATTTCATGACATGTATCATATTTACTGAATAAACGTTTTTGATTTTGATTTTGATTTTGAACACTGAAGCCAAGCATCGTCGGGCGCGGTTAGTACTTGGACGGGTGACCGCTTGGTAACACCGTGTGCTGTAATTATTTTTCAATTTGGTTTATTGCGTTTATTTTTAAGAATTTTTGTGACTCAATTCAAAGCATAGGTCTATGACTCACCTAATGTTGGCTTTACATAAATCAGCAAATTATAATTAGAGTATTCTATGAGTAAGTGTTAGTTTGTAAGAGTTGAGAATGATATCAGTGGATTCTTATGATGAAACTGCATCTTAAAAAAAGCACTGACGTGAAGTCAGTACTCTTTGGCGCGCGTGTTCATGGTGGCTAATTTGAATTGAATGATGAGTACTTCAAGCTCAGTGGATAGAGCGAGCCGAAGATCTACCCAAAGGATAGTGGACACCATTCACTGTCGGTTCAAAAATTAACAGTTGTGTGTCTAAGCTGCCATCAGGATAGAGTAACAAAGTTGGAAAAGAACACAACTGACTTTCCTTAGTCGCACAAGCTCCTAGAAGATTTGGGAAGGTCAGTATAATCCTAATCATGTTTATAGCACGCGCGCCAAAGCGGATTGACTTTTCACATTTTTTCTTTCATTGTTAAGTCAATCTGCTTTGATCTAGATCACCTTGGAAAAAGGAGATGGATCTGTCTGATAGGTATGAGCAAATGATGTTGTAATATGAGGTATCTGGTAGAGCAGAGGGGAGTGTGCGTAGAACCCACGGACACCACATATGATCAAATGCCCCGTCAATGTCCGCAAATAGGCCGGCAACCTATTACTTTTCTGAATTCCGTAGAAAGTCGACTTCCAATCTAACCGCATCTTCAGTAGACTTTCCATAACGGAAGCCATACTTATTCTCCGATTCCTACCTGGAGGCTGAGTATAGCAAAGCTATTCCAGCCATTATGAGACGCTCTGACAGTTTACTCATCTCGTTCAGAAGGCATACCGGTCGGTATGACTTTGGATCGTCAAGCGGCTTATCCTTTGATTTCAGGAGAAGGCAGATCTTTACTGTTTTCCATGCCTTTGGAAAATAACACAACTGTGACAGGAATTATAAATACTTAGAAGGTGATCTGGGTTGCAAAACCAGATTCTTAGAATAATGAAGCCTGATTTGTTATCAGGCCTGGGGCACAATTCTTGCGCGTTAGATTTATAGAGCTTTCGACTTCCTCCGTGTCAAAGGCATTGGCTTTTTGATTTGATACCGACTGTATTCGTCGGTTTTCCTCACGAACTGCTATTTGAGCTTCTGAATCTCGGTTTGTCTCATACCAGGGGATGAAACGGTTGAATACGGCTTTTGCCGTATCGTGCCAGTTTTAAGTATAAGCCCCACTTGAGGTTTTAATCGAAGTTAGGGTTATTGGCGTGTATACCTTACCCATCACCACCCTGACCACCAGCTGACCATGGAGAATTACTGGCTTCCTTTCACACGAGTTTCTGCAAGTTTTCCAGTTTCAACTTTTTGATGTTGTCAACAAATCTGTTCCGTGTGCTTTCAACTTCGGTGGTAAGCATGGCTATGATGCTCACCGTATCGCCCCATCTTCGGGCTTGTCGTAATCTCTTCCTTGGTCAGTTGAGGTTAGACTTGAGTGTGGTCAATTGTGGCGTCCACCACCCCATCTTGTAGGATGGGTAAGTGGTTGACGGAATTGACACACACGTTACATCAAAAATAGCGTTGGTCACATCCTTGACAAGCTTGTCCAGATCAGATCTGACTCTGCAGTCAGTAGAAATGTTGAAAACACGAGATTCCAGCTCAACATCAAACATTTCCCAATCCGCCTTCCTCAGGAGGAATCTGGGTTGGTGTGGTTTGAAATTGCTCATGATGCTGATTGGTTTGCTAGTGTTACGTCAATGTTAGATTCTCCATTTGAAGAGGAGAATGTGGCCGGTTGACCTGACTCATTTAGAACAAACAAATCGTAACGAAGTATGAGGTCCTCAAATAGAGTTCCACTGTGCTCTTTAACAGTACGAAACAAGAGATGAGATTTTGCATTCGCATCCATAGATACTATGATTTTGCCCCTTGGGTGGTCGAGTTGAGTTAGTATAGCTTTGACCTGATTTATGTATGGTTCAATTTCCATTGAATATTGGCAGTACACATTTATGAGATAAGCCATGTTCCCGCTAAGGGAGATGCTTATAACGTTAATATGTGAAGTGGACATGTGTCTTAGGTTTGTCACATCCACAGACGGATTAAAAATTGCTAGAGACGAGGATTTTTACCCAACGTAGACGAGTCTGGTGGAGAGCCCCAGTCCCTTGATCTCACCAAAGGCGTGCTAAGGTTCTTGAACAAGAACAATATACATTTTCTCCGCGCCCGCTAGGCATGAGATTTCTGAAACGACACCTAGTGATCTTTGTGCATTAATCTGCATTACTCTCATGCCTGGGCCGTTGAGTTCACAATATTTGCTCTATAGCTATCCCTTTGTGATTTAAATACAGTGCACTTGCTGCTGTTTGTTGGGTGAGCAGCATCCTTGATGTTCCTATTCTTGCAGTTGATGCAAGATGCAGGTTCGTTCTTTGACTTGCAGTCCTTGAAGTTGTGCCCTTTCTTGGCACAGTGGCGACAAGTTGCCTCAAGGGCTTTGCAACGCCCGGAAAAATTTCCGAAGGCTTGACACTTGTAGCATCTAGCTATTCTAAGATGCTCGTAGGCCTAGAAAGGAGGCAATATGCTATAGCTTGAGTGACTAGTCGGTTGGCAAACACGGCTGGTGCACTGAGCACAATCTTGGTATTCGCAAGACGGCTGGGAAATCGGTTGATAACCTTGTCTGCTTGACCATCTCTTCACCTCCTGAGTGGAGATTCTTCGACACGATTTGTTCGACAAATGTGTCTTCATCTGCCAACTCTTTCGGTACGTCGTGCAGGATAACCCTGGGCAGGATCTTCTTAGGTGCTGTGCACGGAAGATAAGTCCCGCTCAGGGACGACGTTATCATCACGGCATCAGATGCCGAGATGACATTGAGGAGTACTGTGCCAGACCTCAGCTTCACCGAGCTTTTGATCCTGGCACTAGGGGCCTTTTTCTTCCAGGTGAGGGTCATAACCTTGTTGGCCTCATATACTGGTCGGTTTGATGAATAGCACATTACCGCGCTGTGCAATCTTCGCTCTTGGGGCAGAGCTTCTGACGGCACCAGCGTAACTCCGCTGCGTCATCTCTTGCCTCTGGGGAGACGAGATATTTGAGGAAGCTAGCAACTTGAGCATTATCCCCAGCCTAGACGTGCGCCGAAGAATTGTTGGCAGCATGATCACTTGTTGACGATCGGGGGCGGCTCGTGCATAAACCTGACCCCCATACTGGTACTGCAGGTCCGTCTGTTATACCGTAATTCTTGTTCCTTGAGTTTGATTCCATATAGAGAAGGAATTGGTCATTTTGGTATTACTTCTTCATCCTCCGGTTTATCAGTGTGTAATCAAGGGCTAGATCTAGTTTGAGACTGAATAAGCCAACCTTATCCCAAAAGGGCTAGTTACCTGACCGAAACTGGCACCAGCAATTCGGACAGCCCGCCTACGGTTTGTAGAGAACACTAACTAGCAATGGCCGTCTGTTCTATTCTCAGACGAGAGCAGAATAAGCCTTGTTTGCAGCGAAAAAGACAACTAGTCAACAGAAGGCCTAGAGAATGATTTTTGAAATGCTGTATCAAAGAAAATTTCGTTTTTGGAGGACATTCCTGCATGGGGTGGGCGAGCATTCAAATAGACGCGCAAACCGAGCTGGTTTTCATTGAAACCGGCGGCCGAGCTGGAGGTCTGACAGCAAACCGATAGGTCAAATAGATACTGGTGGATCATGCTGTCCCTTATGCCGGTTTTGTTGAAGAAAATTTCATCCTGATGCAAGATAATGCCTACCCAAACATCGCAGCTTATGTGTGGAGTACTTGCAAGATGTTGGTATTCGTACAATGGACTGTCCAGCGCGTATCCCGGACTTGATATCCACTGAGCATTTGTGGGAGCAGCTCAAAAGATAAGGTTCAGGCTATAAATCCTGCGCCAACCACGAAATCTGACCATCAACAGTCATTTTCTGATGAATGGGACGCCATACAGCCAGTCGTCATAAAACAACTTATCCGGCGATGATGAACTGCTTGGTAGCTGTAATGAGGGTCAGGAGGATAACACTAAGTATTGATGAGGTTTCCTGTGATAAAAATTTTTTTTTGCGCGTATGTTCTGGGGAACATCGCGTTATAGTTTTGTCCAAATGTCTGTAACTTTCGAATTTTTTGACGAAATTGGTCTCAAACGATTTAGTTCGACTCCCCGATGAAGAATTCGAGGTCAAATTTGATTCTGTCCGTCCGGCCGTCCGGTCGTACGGCCGTCCGTTGCCACGATAATTTGAGAACGAAAAGAGCTAGCGACTTGAAATTTTCAGGGTGGGTGGCGCATCGCAATACGACGGACAAGTTCGTTAATGGGCATAATCGGCCCAGTGGTTTCCGAGTAATAATTTTGTTTTCAACCAATATGAATCCGATCGAATTGAAACTTGGTGAGAAGTTGTAGAATATGAACCTAATCACGTTTGTGAAATTTTGGGCGAATCGTAAGGCAGAAAATTTCAAAAAAATTATTAAAAAATATTTTTTTTGTCACGATTACCTGAGAACGGAAAGAGATAGCGGCTTGAAAATTCCAGGTTATGTTGTGCATATGAATGCCACATTTGAGTTTGTTTATGAGCATAATCGACCAAACGGTTTCAGAGTTATAGCCATCTGAAATTTGGTGTTTTTTTGTTCCTCATTAACTCGAAAAATACTGAACCGATTGAAATCAAACATGGTTATTAGTTGTAGAATGCCAACGCGAAAATGTTGCTAAATTTGGTGAGGATAGCATTTGTAGAAAATTTTTAATAAATCATTGAAAAAAAAAAAAAATTCTATATATCAGTAACTATACGTTTGAAATTGCTCAAATTTCGCAAGAGCGTTCATTACCTAACTCTACTGCTAAGTTTCAAGTTTTAACACGATCGGTTGAATATTGTTGGAGATTCGAGCATTCTTGTGTGAGTTCAGTAGATGGGTGACCGTTGCCTCGATAACTTTCGAACCAAACGAGATAGGGACTTGCAATTTTCAGGGTAGGTTGCGTATCCGAAAGGGACAGTTGAGTTCGTTTTTGGGCATAATCGGTTTAACGGTTTCCGAGTTATATCCACCTGGAATATTGTTTCCTTGATAACTCAAAAAATAAATATTCGATTGAATTGAAGCTTGGTAACTAGTAGTAGAAAATCAACACAAATACGTGTTTAAAATTCTGTAAGAACCGTATTCCTAGAAAATTCGAAAAAAATGACGAAAAAAAAATTTTAAGAACCACGCCTCTAGAAAATTAAAAAAAAATCACGAAAAAAAAATTGGTTCAAGCACTGACGTGAAGTCAGAAGCTTTTGCGCGTATGTTCTATTGTCCATTCTTCTGTATTGGACACCCTTAATCGAATTTACCATGGTTAATTATGTCGTCAATTCTCCTGTATTGGACACTTAATTCGAATTTACCATGGTAAATTTGAATTAAGAGTGTCCAATACAGGAGAACATTCAACAAAACTATTTTTTGTTGATATAGTTAGTCTGTAACCATAGTAACATAGTTTTACCCAGCAAAATGTCTAAGCTCCAACTCTCTTCTTGGCGCTCTAGTTCCTCGGAACTGAGTGCTTATGAATTTGCCCAAATGTCTGTAATTTTCGACTTTTGCGATGAAAATGGTTTTAAACGATTTGGTTCGACTCACTGATCAAGAATCCGTGGTCGAAATTCATTCTGTCCGGCCGGCCGGCCGTAGGCACGATAACTCTCGAACGGAATGAGCTAGACAGTTGAAATTTTCAGAGTAGGTTTGGGAGATAAATATCTCGGCTAAGTTCGTTATTGGGCAAAATCGGACAGATGGTTTCGGACTAACCACCAAAAATTTTTTTTTTACGAAACAAATTCCAAATTATTTTTTTTTCAACAAGCAGTTTTACAATAAGAATCCAATGATATCATTTTTAACTCCAACAAGCTAATACTTTCGGATATATGATTTTTCAAAATTTCAATAATAAATCGTATTTCAACGTTGCCACAGAATGATATAATTATTCTATGTATGAATTGTCATAATGTCAACTTATTTTCCTGAGACATGACATTATGTAATCAATCGAAGAATTGTGAGCGAAGTGAGAAAAATCTCAATTGTTTGCTCCGAAATTAGTTTTTCTCAGACTTAAATTTCGGAACGGAACATGAAGTAAGAGATCTGAGAGTAGTGAGACTGCTTTTCGTCCATAGACATAGGTATAACTCTCGAACGGAATGAGCTAGGTAGCTGAAAATTTCATTGTAGGTTAGCGAGATGAATATCGCGGTTAAGTTCGTTATTGGGCAAAATTGGCCAGATTTAATTTGATTTCTTCCATGGTGCAGTTCTCATTCTCATGATTGCTCATTTAATCTTGATAAATAAATTATTATTTGAATTGAATTTCCTTTATGATGCAGTTCTATCATATGAATACATTGATATAATTCCCAACTCTGAGAAACCAATACTTTCGGAGATATAATTTGTCTATTTGAACTAGAGCGCCAGAAAGCTCCTGTCCACAGGGCTTGTTAATAAATACATCCAAATATGGTCAATTCCAGTTGAGCAGCTTGCATAATTGCATTCTCTTTTCAACAAATTCAAGTTGAATCCTTAAGTTTCCTTTTAACGTAATCAAATTCTGTCATTAGAATCTTTGTATTACTCCAATTCATCATGTGACCTCCTTTCATTGTACATACAATCATGTTCTGCTATTTTTTACTGTCAATGTGACAATTCTTGAATTTCACCAAATAACTATCAGCAAAATAATTCTCTCGATTTTCATTGAGCGTCTGAAGAAGGAGTCTGATATAGACTCCGAAACGTTACGATATAGTTGTTTCTTCGTTGATGTTGTTTCGTTGTTGTTTGTTAGGCAACTCTGTTCAATTGATTGCTTCTGACAAATATCCTGTGTTTCTTACGCAGAAGCAAATCACAAAATAATTAATTTTTATTTTATAGATATTTTTCAGAGTTTGGGAGAGAAAACCCAGAAAAAAACCGTTGAATAATGAGTATACCTCCCACAGTATCCTTTAATGATTACTCAGAAATATCGTCACTCAATCTGAACACATATGACGGGTTCAGTTTACTAGCTCGAACAGATATCATCCATCAAAAATTGGGTCGTTGGTTAAGAAGAGCGTAAAATGTCAGGTGCCTCAACTACGGCAACTGATTAAAACTCCTGCAGCCATATCTGTAAACTGACACACAAGACGAGTTAAATCAAATCTGGTAAAATATTTTCCTCCTTCAATGAATAATATGCAAACATCATTTTCACATATATGATGGGGCTCATTGTAATGAAACACCGACACAGCGGATGAAACAGAAGAGCGCGCTACCCGGGTGGCAGATTTCATTCTGGCAGAATATTTCACAACACGTTCCGTCAGCTTTATCAAAGTGGAAAGCTTTCGCCTGGCCCTGAAACAATCAGGAAAGAAGGGATGCAGATATCGTATAGATAATTATATTTGACACGGCTTCTACAATATAAAGGTACGAGAGGAGCCTTTCATATTTCAAAGTGTAGAACAAAATAAATGTATAGGAGAAGTGACGTGGCGTCAGAAATGTCAGCACTCTCGTTCATGCTTTGATGTTTGAAAATATCATACAATGTATATACTAATTTTGCATAATTTTTATCCGCAACAGAAAATATCGATTCGTAAATCCATAACAATACAACCAAGCCTATTTTTCGTCTTTCTGACGATACCAAGAGCGTATTGATAGCACTACATTCACTCAAAATTCGAGGATAAAATGAGAACCTGCAAGTTATTTATTATAAACTCCTTGTTATATTCGAATTACACCATTGATTGGCGTTAAATCTTTACAAAGATGCATATTACCATTTCTCGAATTTCTCCAAAATGGTCCAAATATTTTGATACATTTATGTCACCTCCGAATAATTTATCAGAAAATATGACCTCCATGTATTTGTTCTTAAACACTTTAATTCATTGTAGGCAATAGATTTTTCTTTACCTTTGTGAAATTTATATTTCAATTGTTACTTATGAAAATTACATTATATGTAATTTCATGTATTTCTATGTAGGTAGGTACACTTAGTAAATTATAACTTCTGCTCAGTAGTACTAACGTAAAATAAGAAAAGAGGTATGTATTAATAATGAGACCAAGTTTTGCGCGCATGTTCCGGGAACATTGCGTTATTATTTTGCTCAAATGTGTATAATTTTCGAATTTTTTGCTGAAAATGGTCTCAAACGATTGAGTTCGACTCCTCGAGGAAGAATTCAAAGTCAAATTTGATTATATCTGGCCAACCGTTGCCACGACAACTTGAGGACAGAAAGAGATAGCGATTTGAAATTTTCAGGGTAGGTAGCGTGTCTCAAACGACGGACAAGTTCGTTAATGGGTATAATCAACCCAATGGTTTCCGAGTAATAAATTTGTTTTCAACTTACACAAATACGATCGAATTGAAATGTGGTGAGCAGTTGTAGAACACAAATATGAAGACGTTTGTGGAAATTGGTGAGGATTGTATAACGACAAAATTTTAAAAATATTACTACAAAATATTATTTATGTCACGATAATCTGACAACGAAAAGAGATAGTGACTTGCAATTTTCGGGGTGTATTTTGCATCTCATTGCAACATTTGATTTCGATTATAGGCATAATCGGTCAAAGGGTTTTGGAGATATACCCATCTGAAATTTGGTTGTTATTTCCTCAATAACTCAAAAAATACGAAACCGATCTGATTAAAACATGGTAATTAGTTGAGGAATGCTGACCCAAAAATTCATGCAGAATCTCGTTTTCGGATCATATCACTAGAAAATAAAAAAAGAACGTTGAAAAAATTCTATATATCAGAAACTATTCGCCCGACATCGTCGGAAGCCTTGATAACTTTCAAACGAAATGTTATAGGGACTTGCAATTTTAAGGGTACCTAGGTTGCGCATCTGGATGGGAGGGCTAAGTTCGTTTTTGAGCATAATCGCGTCCCAACGGTTTCAAGGTTATACCCATCTAGAATATTGTTTTCTCGATGACCCAAAAAATACAGATCCGATAGAATTGGAGCTTGCTAACTAGTTGTAGAATGTTGACATAAGGACGTATGTGGTATTTTGTGATAGAGTAAGATCCCAGGGCCACCTGACATCACGTATTTTCTGACGAACGAAATGTGGACGATTGAATAGCGTTAGTATGTACTAAGAACGTAGGACTACCTGCTAATTAACTTAGACGGCCAATTTTCATGTACCAGGTAATCAAGGTACATAAGAATGGGTTCAAGCCCTGTGGACAGGAGCTTTCTGGCGCTCTAGTTCAAACAGACAAATTACATCTCCGAAAGTATTGGTTTCTCAGAGTTGACTATTAGGTATATCAATGTATTCTTATGATAGAACTGCATCATAAAGGAAATTCAATTCAAATAATAGTTTATTTATCAAGATTAAATGAGCAATCTGAGAATGAAAACTGCATCATGGAAGAAACCAAATTAAAATAGCTGAAATGATTTTGACTCTCTCTTATAGAACAGAATGAAATGTACGAGTATGAACACAGATAATATAATGAAGCTTAGATAGAATAATTATAGCATTCTGTGAAAACATATAAGTACGATTCATTATTGAAATTTAGAACTTCATCTTTGCAGAAATTGAATTCAATTATCATAGAAGAATTTGAATTCAACAAGAGTGCCAAAAATTATCAATCCAAAACCAATAGACGAATTCTACCCAACAACGAACTCATCCGAGATATTCATTCCTCAATTCTATGATGAACGATAATAATATATATCTTTCCTCAAATCTGCTCCAATACACCAATATTCCAGTTTTATTTTTAGTGGAGATATTCTGAACTCAATATTATTAACTTACCATTACCATTCCCATCATTATATGGATTGACCATCGGCATGAAAATATCAACCAACAAAAATATGATATTATATTATAATTCTCATATTTATACGATTGCTGGAATGAATGACAATGAGACAACGTCATGTCGCAGGAAAATAAGTTGACATTATAACAATTCATAGAATACCCACAGAATAATTCTATCATTCTGTGAAAACGTAGAAATACGAGTTACATTGAAATTTTGAAAAATCATATCTCCGAAAGTATTAGTTTTTCACAGTTAAAAATGATATGAATGGATTCTTATGGTAAAACTGCTCATTGAAAAAATTTAATTTGGAATTTGTTTTGTGAAAAAAAAATTTTTTTTGTTACTCTGAAACCATCTGTCTGATTTTGCCCACTAACGAAATTAGCCGTGATATTTATCCCCCAAACCTACTCTGAAAATTTCAACTGTTTAGCTCATTCCGTTCGAGAGTTATCGTGCCTACGACCGGCCGGCCGGACAGAATGAATTTCGACCACGGATTCTTGATCAGTGAGTCGAACCAAATCGTTTAAGACCATTTTCATCGAAAAATTCGAAAATTACAGACATTTGGGCAAATTGATAAGCACTCAGTTCCGAGGAACTAGAGCGCCAAAAACATCACTTACCTCACGTATTTTCTCAAAGCTGATTTTCACGTATATCAATACACAATATCCTCAAAAATAAGTCGCCAATACTCCCAGACACTTTCCTTCTGCCATTTTGTTTTACAGACGCTTTAAAGCTCCCAAAATAACTACTTAACGTCATGTAAATTCTGATGCTCCATTTAAATATATGTCCGCCAGACAACTATTTTAATACTTTTTACAAGAAGACTGACCGATCCAAGGGGCCAATCATCCCCTAAACACAATTTAAATGCCTCTGTGGGTAGGAGCACGAGTGCATTATCCACGCGCATGAGACATGTATTAGGATATATTTGACTTCTTTCTCTCTCTCTTACTCTCTGATAGTTTACTCATATCAATTAATTATTAATATTAAAAAAAATTAGCTGAAAGTTTGAAAATTGGGAAAACAATTAAAGATTAACTTGTAAAATAGTGCTCATTTGTCCACAATAATTCTAGAATTTTATCCTGCATGCTGTTTTGATAAATTCCTGTAAACTTCAATTATGTTTTAATGAAATATCAAAAATTCGATAGTGTTACTAGAGCATCACAATTTACGTGACGTTAAGTAATTATTTTGGGAGCTTCAAAACGTCCGTAAAGCAAAATGGCCGACGGTAAGTGTCTGGGAGTATTGACGACTTATTTTTGAGGATATTGCCTAAAATATACGTGAAAATCAGCTTTGAGAAAATACGTGAGGTAAGTGATGTTTTTATGCAGCTTGATTACCTGGTACCTCAAAATTGGCCGTCTAAGCAAGTTGGCAGGTAGGCCTACGTTCTTAGTACATACAAACGCTACTCAATCGTCCAAATTTAGTTCGTTAGAAAATACGTGACGTCTGGTGGCCCTGGGATCTTGGACTATGGGGATCGTATATGATTATAGACGATTCTCTACAGTCTCTAAGTCTGTTATTAAAATGGTATGAAATGTATTAATACATCATAAAAGCTGAGACAACGGTATATGGGTGATTCCGTTCTAACTGTGATATTCAATGTCCTGTATTGTTTGTTCTCATAGGTCATTCATTAATAATCAATTTATGAAATTTTTGTGCTTATTGGAAAATTATGAACATATTTCAACATTATTTTCATATAATATAACTTGCCACTTACAAAAAACTTACAATTTATCACTTAAATGTCAGTACCATGTCCATTTCTAGAATTTATTTATTAAATGTCAGTACCGTGTCATGTCCATTTCTAGAATTTATTTATAAATTGTTCGTTTTTATGTCGTAATGAATGATTTAAACTAATTACCTCATAAATTATAATGTTTATGATCAAACTGAACAAAATTGACACATTTTTGGCGCTCTAGTTCCTCGGAACTGAGTGCTTATCAATTTGCCCAAATGTCTGTAATTTTCGAATATTTCGATGAAAATGGTCTTAAACGATTTGGTTCGACTCACTGATCAAGAATCTGTGGTCGAAATTCATTCTGTCCGGCCGGTCCGGCCGGCCGTAGGCACGATAACTCTCGAACGGAATGAGCTAGAGAGTTGAAATTTTCGGAGTAGGTTTGGGGGATAAATATCTCGGCTAAGTTCTTTATTGGGCAAAATCGGACAAATGGTTTCGGAGTAACAAAAAAAAAATTTTTTTTTTACGGAACAAATTCCAAATTAAATTTTTTTTAATAAAAAGTTTTATCATGAGAATCCAATCATATCATTTTTAACTCTAACAAGCTAATACTTTCGGAGATATGATTTTTCAAAATTTCAATAATAAATCGTATTTCAACGTTGTCACAGAATAATATTATTCTATGTATGAATATGAATTGTCATAATGTCAAATGATGTTCCTGAGACTAATCAATCGAAGAATTGTGAGCGAAGTGAGAAAAATCTCAGATATAATTTTTCAAAATTTCAATAATAAATCGTATTTCAACGTTGTCACAGAATGATATTATTCTATGTATGAATATGAATTGTCAAATGATGTTCCTGAGACTAATCAATCGAAGAATTGTGAGCGAAGTGAGTTAAATCTCAGTTGTTTGCTCCGATATTAGTTTTTCTCAGAAAATTCTTACATTTCGGAACTGAACATGAAGTAAGAGATCTGAGAGTAGTGATACTGCTTTTCATTCATAGACATAGATATAACTCTCGAACGGAATGAGGTAGGTAGTTGAAATTTTCAGAGTAGTTTAGGGAGATGAATATCTCGGTTAAGTTCGTTATTGGGCAAAATTGGCCAGATTTAATTTGATTTCTTCCATGGTGCTTTTCTCATTCTCATGATTGCTCATTTAATCTTGATAAATAAACTATTATTTGAATTAAATTTCCTTTAGGATGCAGTTCTATTATATGAATACATTGATATAATTCCCAACTCTGAGAAACCAATACTTTCGGAGATATAATTTGTCTGTTTGAACTAGAGCGCCAGAAAGCTCCTGTTCACAGGGCTTGAACCCATTTTTGTTTAATGTATTAAGTTAACATTGAATTCCGGATCAATAACTTTTGTCTTTAAAGCTTAAAAGCTTTACTTAATACATTAAATAAAAAATGTGTCAATTTTGTTCAGTTTGATCATAAACATTAGAATTTATGAGGTAATTAGTTTAAATCATTTATTACGACAAAAAAAAACTAACAATTTATAAATAAATTCTAGTAATGGACATGACACGGTACTGATATTTAATAAATAAATTCTAGAAATGGACATGGTACTGACATTTAAGTGATAAATTGTAAGTTTTCTGTAAGTGGCAAGTTATATTATATGAAAATAATGTTGAAATGTGTTCATAATTTTACAATATGCACAAAAATTTCATAAATTGATTATTAATTAATGACCTATGAGAACAAACAATACAGGACATTGAATATCACAGTTAGAACGGAATCAACCATATATCCATGCTAAGTTCGTAGTATAGTTCTGCAGAATAATAGGGATATGAAAGAAGAAAAAAATAAGTCATATTCTTTTCAAGAGCTGATTCTGAAATATCTGAAAAACTCTATTTACCCGACTGAAATATTTATTATCACCTTCTAATATGATGGATGCGGTGCCGAGGAAAGCAAGCAGGCGAGATAATAGACAGTTTTTCACCAAGGTTTATTTACCATTTTTTGTCGACCGCCACATATTTTGATGAATTTCGGACCTCTTAAATAATTTCACAATAGCAAATGACACATACACTTATGTTTGTATTGAACCGAATCCATAGTGACCACAGCACTGACAGTTATTTGTACAGACACTTGACAGTTTTTATTGAACCGTATCATGCCGTATTCATAGTGGTCACAGCGGAGGCTAAAGTAATTTTATTTGTTACTCATTTGTAAACGTCAGTTTCCAAAAACACAATATTAATCAAGAAAGTTTATTTCATCAAGTCACTAACTTGTAAAACTGACAGTTAACTTGCAAAAGTTTTACAAGTTAGTAGTATTATTTACATTAGAAAATTTTGTTTTATCGTCATATATGTTGAAAATCATGGTACAATTGTTATTTCCAGTAACACAGATTTTTGATGATGAAAGAGTTGATACTGATGATGATGAACCATCTGTTGACTCAGAAACTGCTGCACTCGAGGACTGCAGAACATTTGTACTCTCCTTACTACCAAATAATTTGCTAGACATTTCGATTTTTTTGTTGACCGAATCATCGACATAACTCATCGCAATTTCAGTGCTCTTCCACCCTCCTGCACGCTTTTGTGCTAAAATATCTCCATCCGAATCCGCAACCATAGTGGCTCCAGTTCTGCGAAAAGAGTGGCCGGTGTATAACTCTGGGTCTTTTAAACCTAAATATTTCGCTATTTGCTTTGGAACACCACCAATAGTGTGCTGGCCAGCATTAAGGGAAATGCACTTTCCATGTCGGTATGTCAAAAAAAATCTTAGGCTTTCTGTTCCAGGAGGCCGAAGATTTACATATTTTCTGTATATCATGCAGGGCTTGAAGCTGCTGCCAACATCGGTTATGGTGAATCTTCTTGTTGTTAAATTTTTTGTTTGCCGCAATGTCACAATATTGTATTTTCCCATATCTTCTACGTCATTCATGTTTAAGGAGAGAATTTCGTCACATCGACAACATCCAAAAATCCCAAATATTGTTACAATTTTCGCCAGCAACCACTGGTCATCAGGAGCATGTGAAAGAAATTGTTCAGCCTCTTCTTTACTTAATACCTTGGCCTTTTTTGGCGTATAACGCTCATTTTTTCGTTTCAGAAACGCTATTACCTTTTGAAATCTGCAAATGACAACTAAACGTCATATTTTCAATAAATTTTTCAAGGAAAGCAAACCTGCGAAGAGGGGCATTTTCTTTCATTTCCAAGCAGCTTTTCAGCATAGACCATTTTGCCCATTAAGTATTAGGGCTGAATCTAGCTGATAATTGATTCAAGTAGACCAACAAAACATCTTCAGTTACCCCAATCACACTATTTTTGTTTTGCAACTTTTTGAAGTCGTCGTATTCTCGCTCGTACCTTGAAGCTGATTTTGCAGGTAATAATCTTGAAGCTACACTACTGGCTGCCTCAATAATTTCTTTTGGTACATTCATTTTCGCTTTCGCCAAAACAAATGTAAAGAAAGATAAACAGACATGTTCATGGCAACGCTTCCATAGCTTACGACATTTGCGACAAATTATTGAGATTTTTTTGGAATTTATCTAACCTTTTTACAATTGAGAAACAAATAAAATATAAAACAATACACGCAATGAAACGGGTTTTACAGGCTCAAGGAGGTAACTGACTTGCCTGCGGCTCGTCAGTTATATCCTCCATTCGCCAGTAAAAACCCTCTTACCTTGCTAGTAACGTTATATACTATTACGGACGAAGAAAGTAGTTTCTCGCCCGCAAAGTATTTGCCTTCAATAATATTCGACTTTACGGTCGCAAATTAGTACGTAAAAAGTCACTTTCCATAGAGGTCGATGAAAAAATGATGATGACGTTTGCGACATTCCCCACTACCCAGATTAGTTTACTTGATCATCGTGAACTTCGTAAAGTTGGGAAATTTCAACTTCAAAGGGGTTGTATCGAGATAGCTTTTGACAACTAGAAGTGAATAGGTAGGGGTTAGGGGAAGTTTTGTTTACTAGCCCTTATTGGCTGAAATGCTGTCATTTCGTGTAGCAAAAGACACTACGTAGCTCTGAGAACCAGGCTTTAGACGTTAGGTTGTTGCGCACTTTCTGACTTGAGGAATAAGATGTTTGATTATTTTATGATGATTCAATGTCGGTTGTAATATGACTTTTTATGAATACTCATTTTGCATTATCTAATTATGTCAGAATCAGAATTTGCTCGTTTAACGGAGAAGAAAATTTGGAAGTTGTTCGGAATTTCATTGCCGTATCATATTACCTACATCTAGATCCTTCCTGTTGAAAAAATATTAAAAAAGGACTTATGTGAAGTCAGTAACTTTTGCCGCTCTTGTTCTCATCGACCAATTGGAATAGAATAATGAGTGCTCAGTGATTTACTCGGAACCGGAGCTCCCAAGTTCATTCTCGAAAAATGCACGAGAGTGGCAGCATGAATTTCAAAATTGGCCCAAGAACCACGTTATGAAAGTTACACCTCGGACAGTATGCTATTTCGTCGAAACTGGCTTGTACACTCACATAATCGACATGAGGTGGTATTATGGCCTTGCAGTTCCTCCCCAGTACTTTCAGACAAATTTTGTAAAACAATGCGATATGGAGCTCAGGAAGACTATGATAGTCATCGGCAGTGCTCTAACCGGGTGTCTGCAATCCTAAGGAAAGCCAAGATTCAATTCAATTCAATTCAATTCTTTATTCACCAATTTTAAGTTACAAAGTATCCCAAATTATACACACATCATTGACAATGTTATTATAAACAAAGATATTAGATCAATTAATTATCCTGTTTGTACACTATCGGTGAATGATTCACACTAAACCAGGAAGAACAATTCCAAGCTTGTGTCGTGAATCACTCGCCCCTGTGATGACTGTGGGTAGCAGGTGAAATGGAAAAAGCGGAGGAACCCCGAACCATACAGTCGAAGAACCACACCGGGAGCACGGGAGATGAGTTAAGAAGATCAATTGGCCTCCTATAAGAACCAGAAAACATTTTTCAAACACTTGCGATCCATGTTGAATTCGAAGGAAGCCATAATTTTGTTGCACAGATCATCTGATGCTATTTGTAGTGAAAGATGAAAGAGCTACTGTAATTGCTGAGTGTTTTGCTGGGGCATTCACTCGTGAGCCACCCGGACTCATACCAGATGTTGGGGCCCCACGGTCGTATATACCTGTGAATTCTATAGAAGTAACTGAGGAGGAGATGAGAAAATTATTAGTACAGCTTGATCATTTCAGTACCCCTAGACCTAATGATCTTCCAGCCATGGTACTTAATTATGTGTGACCTCTATAACCTTTTCGCCCTCAATAAAATTATCCTGCGTGGCTATCCGCTAAAAAGTATAAGCGTTTAAAGACTTCACAATGGGCTGATACTCCCCAGAATTTTCTCTGTAGGTTGAACACAGATTACTTTTAATATAACTCGTATTTTATATTGACCAAGTCTGTATCATTTGATGATTGAAATTCACTGACTTTGGTTGAGAAAACTTATTTACCCACTCAATTAATATGATTTGGCCCTTCATACAACATTTCCAGCAAAAATTTCTTCAATATTAAAACAGTGAACTTTAACTTGATACCTATTCTATCCATTCGATACTTCATTACCCAATTGTTTCCACTATAACAATATACACAATTTCATGATCTTCTATTAAGAAAAATCCTTAAATATCCTATATATCTTAAATGATACTTGAAAATTAATTCACTCACATTATTCCTATTCCAATTCCAACCAATCCAAACAGCTCACAGCACAGAACCCGAATAATCGATGATCGAACTTCAAACTTCATAGCAATTATCTAATAATAAGTAGAAGAAGAGCTTATAGAGAGAGAGAGGCATTGACTCCAACATAAGAGTGAGATGCAATGATAGAAATCAGCTGATGTAGGGCAAAACATCATGTTTTGCAATGCTAATCTTACTAAATGATCATATATTTTCGTTTTGAGGAAAACTTTATTTTTCATAAATGATTGGAGATTCTTATAATAACTTAAGCTAAACTTAATCTCCTTTCTTTATGCTAATCTCTCATAGTTCTTTGAATGCGCGAGTCTATAACTAGGAAACGAGTGAAAGTAGGAAATTATGTATCATATTTAAAGAAAACTTCACCCCAAAATTTATTCCATTCGGAATATCCATGTCAACGATAGAAAAAAAAAACTGATTTATTTTTCAAATTTCAACAGCCTGTATCTCTTCACCAGACCCGAATTTGGAAAAATGGTAAATGAAAAATGTGTTTTGTTTGACGAGAGGAATCTTTGGTTAAAATTAATGCACAACTTAAAGACTCGCCTTGTATAAATATATGTATTTTTTTCCTTTGAGAGTTTATAGGTTTCGACCTCCTCCCTTCTCACTTATGTAATAATAATAAAATTCCACACATCGTTCAACCACTTTTTCAATTGCCACGGTACTTACACGTCTTTATTAATTTAAGTTAGTTGCTCTTGTAAGTATTTCCTTGCGATCGCAATAATCAGATAAAACACTTTTAATAACCGAATTCGAAAGTAAACAGATAGAGTAATCTATGATTCACGTGGAAAATAATCTTCCCATCTTTGGAAGTTCTTGATTGTCAAAAAAATTTTGAGGCTCTTAGCGGTCTGTTCTCAATAAAATTTTGCATGCTTCAGTAGGTTATTATGGGTCACCGAAGTGCCAAAATAAGAATCAATCCAATATTTGGTTTCGGAATTTCCGCAAAATAGTTGGACTTTTTTCAATGTTTTCTAGTCATGCGATCCTCACGAAATATAATCTCTAACATCTAACTATCGAGTTTCAATTCTATCGAATCAGTATTTTTCGAGTTGTGAAAACAAAATTTTCAAATTATCTGAATTTTTTTTTCTCAGTTTGTAGCCATCTAGTCAATACAAATCTTCGCAAGGTCATGATTCTACAATTTTGATGCTAAACTTCAGATACATCAATTGACTAGTTTCGGAAATAGTCATTGAAAATGCTTTACTCAAAAATGGTCATAACTCTCCGTGGATTTCGCCCATTAACGAAATTAACCAAGATATTTACGCTCCAAACCTACCCTGTAAATCTCAACTCCTCAAGCGGTATTGAGAAATTCATATAAACTATAAACTAAGCTAGATGGCGGTCAAAATCGTCGAGATAATTTCCGCATAATGTGGATCTGCTAAAAGTAGGTTATTTAAATACAATGGTTTCAGTTTATACAATTCATCCTTCAGCGATATTCAGTAAAATAGCATCACTTATCCCTATATCTTGTTTCAGAAGCTGACGTGACTTGGTGCTCGGACATTCTTGGTTTAAAAGTGAAGTGCGGGGAGGATTTTCCAGAATTCCAATGGCGACCTCTCTTACCGGCGTCGGTATACTGTGGGCTACTTTGTCCCTTGCGGCAGCATTGTTATGCTGTACAGGATTCTATCTGCCGTTTTGGATTCAGGTTTGTGCACCGCTTGATTTATGTTTCAATGGACATCCTATGATCGAAACTGATATTATTGCTTGTTCGAGTATACTCAAACGGTTGATGAGAGTGCTCCGCCATATTATCGTGTTTGCTGATAATTTAGATAGCTTTCTTCTTCCAACCATTCATAAGGGGGAAGATTGATGAATTAGTCATTTAATGATTTAATCAAAATTCATTGTTAGTAATGGGGTGGAAAATTAATAAATTTTTTCCACTACGCACATCGTAAGTAAAGGGTTTTCCAATTAGAGGTGTTATTTTGATATTCGAAGAAAAATACCTTTTTCTCAATATAAATGACCGGATGTTTATTTCATTATAAAGAAGAAGCTATGCCGCTAACAATGGAAAATAACATCAGGCAAATTACCACCACGACCACGCTTACAGGACCATATCCTTTTAATGAAATTTTCCATAACCAAATCGCAAAGTGGCTGCCCTATGTCCTCGATAGCCTCACGAATTCCATCTTTGAGGTTTCGAATTGACGCTGGGCTATTGGCGTAGACGTTCTCTTTCACTTGGCCCCAAAGGAAGCAGTCGCAAGGTGTTAAATCACAAGATCTCGGTGGCCAATTGTGATCACCTCTTCGAGAGATAACACGGTCCAACAACTTTTCCCGCAAAAGATCAAAGGTTTCGTTGCTTGTTGTGGCACGTAGCTCCGTCTTGTTGAAATTAAACGTTGTCCAGATCAATACCATCCAATTCTGGCCATAAAAAATCATTAATCATCTCTCGATAGCGCAATTCATTCACCGTAACTGTTGCTCCAGCCTTATTTTCGAAAAAGTTAGGTCCAATGACTCCGCCGGAACATAATTATGGTCCGGTGGTCTTTCAACAATAACTCTTGAGTTTTCCGAGCCCCAGATGCGACAATTTTGCTTGTTGACGAAGCCACCGAGGTGGAAATGGACCTCATCACTCAAGATTATTTTTCGATGGAATTCCGGATCATTTTCATGCATTTCAACGACCCAACCAGCAAAGACACGACGTGTTGATGATCGGCCGGCTTGATTTCTGGTGTAAAATAAACTTTATAAGACTTAAGACCCAAATCTCTAAGCAAAATACGGTGTAATAACGTTTGTGGAATACCTAATTCCAAGGAACGACGAGGAATGGACAAACCTGGGTATTCTTCAACACTTTCGGCTACAGCAGCAATATTCTCGACTGTTCTTGAGCGACGTGCACGGGTTTTATTCTTCACATAACTAACTTGTCCCAACAGCTCGAATTTTTCCAACGGACGAGGAAGTACTTTCTCGTCCGCAAAATTATCTTCTCGTCCGCTATGGTCACTATGAATACAGCATGATACGGCTCAATAAAAACATGCATCTGTAAGAAAAACTGTCAGTGCTGCGGTTACTATGAATACGGTTAAATACAAACATAAGTGTATGTGTCATTTGCTATTGTGAAATTATCTAAGAAGTCCTAAATTTATAAAAATATGTGGAGGTAGACGAAAAAATGTAAGATGCACCTCGGCGAAAAACTGTCTATTGTCTCGTCTGCTTGCTATCCGAGGCGGAGCAGACTCGACTATAATAGACAGTTTTCCATCCTTGGTACATAAATAACTATTTCGTCGATGAAATAAAGCATAACAGCATTCGTTAGAACATACTGAATTAGAGGTCAACGAGATAATGGGCATGCGATCGGACGTATCTAAAACCAGAACCTACACAGAGTGGCCCTACCGAGTTGTTTTTCCCAGCAGAGACGACTGGGCCGTCTCTGAGACCTGACTGCTTGAGGGTCCCTGCTGGTTCACAGACGGCTCCGCTACCACCCAAGGGGTGGGAGCGGGAGTCAGCGGTTGCAGAATCGCTAGGGGTGAATCCATCAGTCTGGGTAGTTTTGCGACTGTCTTTCAAGCAGAAATTTTCGCCATTGATCACTGTGCGAAGCTCATACTTGAGAAAGGTTGGGCTCACGGATCAATCAAGATCCTATCGGATAGCCAAGCAGCCTTGAAGGTCTTGACTTCATACAACTGCAAATCCCTGCTTGTGCAGGATTGCCGGACCACACTCGCTGAACTTGGAGGGTGCTGCAGGCTGCTGCTCTTGTGGGTCCCGGGCCACTCAGGCATAAAGGGTAATGAGATGGTGGACTCATTGGTGGCACGGGGGGCTTCCAAGGGGCTCATTGGACCTGAACCGGCCTGCTGCATCTCTCTCAGAACAGCGGCGAACGAAAACAACAGATGGGTAGACCAAAAGGTCCAAGAAATCTGGCCCATCAGCTGAAAGAGCCAGAAAATGGCTCAAATTCTCTAGGGTGGACCTGAGAATCCTTACAGCTGTATACACGGGCCATTGTGGTCTCAGGAAACACCTCAATACACTGGGGTTGACTGAGGACTCCGAGTGCAGACTTTGCCTGGGGGACGACGAGTCTATCGAACACATCATGTGTGACTGCCTTGCTGGGGACAGGATCAGATTGGAGGAACTAGGAGTCCACAAACTGACACTGAGGGAACTGGACAAGTTCTCACCCACCAGAATCATATTCCTCATCAAGAGACTTGAGCTTGTGGGTGAAGTATAGATTATATACTAAAGGTGTGCCACAATAGACCGATTGGTCGCAGTGGAGGAGCGGGTTTCGTCTGCCCAGCACAACCCATAATAATAATGATAACAATTCGATAGAACGCTTCTGACCGGAATAGCACGTGATTTAATTACTCATGACAATCCCTAGATGAAATTATTTATGAACTAAGCTCAAAGGGCGAAAAGTCGTGTTCACTATCAACTAAACTGCTAAATGGCAGACGAAATGAAAATGGGACAACGTCAATCGCCGTAGAGCTCAAATCGCTGTCCCACAAACTCCAACAGGCTTTCAGTTTCGAAGGGGTGCCTGTCGAAGTCGCAGAAAGTTATACTGTAGAGGCCACGGTTAAATCTCTAGGCCAAAACACAAATGATGAAGTAACGCGGATAATAATGCAAGCCAGCAACCTAACCAAAGTTCAAGAAGTGATTACCAAATTTTTAAATGTTGTTCCAGGCGCATCACCCAATGTATTTCATTTTAATCTGAACAAGAACAACCTTCGCTGTAGTTTTCGCAGTGAAGGAACTCAAAACTATAGAATTATAAAGGCAACTATAAGTACATGTGAAATCGGGGTAATATTAATGATATAACGTTGAAGCCCTCTAAAAAATGTGCCTTGCTAGCTGGGAGCTCAACGATATGTTTATGAAATGAAGAAGTATTACGGGTAATTCCGCAAAAGGAGCAGAGAAAATGATTCTGCTGGTACCTGCCGACACGTGTTTCTGCTAGTTGGCTTCTTCAGGACAGGGCAACCAAGAAACCAAGAAAAAGGTGGAAAGATAACTGAAAACAGGTGACACCACAACAGGAGCGAGCAACCAATTTGTGCCTTCAGCTCTAGGACCTCCAATTCGGAGGCAAACTATGGAATCGGCACGTTATCTTTCCACCTTTTTCTTGGTTTCTGGGTTGCCCTGTCCTGAAGAAGCCAACTAGCAGAAACACGTGTCGGCAGGTACCAGCTGAATGATTTTCTTCAGTTGGAAATTTATCGTAGCAATGGTCACCCATCCATCTACTGAACTCGCCCAAGTCTGCTCGGATCTCAAACAATAGAGATCCTACTTGGTTGTAGAGCTAGGCTTTGAAAGTTCTCGCAAAATTTCAGCGATGTGGGACGAATACTTTCTGATATATAGGATTTTTTTTTAATTTTTTAAAATATTTTTTGAGTAATCGAGAAAACAATAATCCAGATGGGTATAACTCTGAAACCGTTTGGCCGATTATATCCAACCATGAACATAACTGTCCCATTCGGAACCGTAACCTACCCTGTAAATTGCTATTTATTCGTCGCTATTTATTTCCGTTCAAAAGTTATCCTGGTAATGGTTACTCAACTTACTCAATACTGTTCAGATCTCCGCAACAATATAGATCTGATCAGTTTCAAATTTGAAACTTGGCTGTAAAGTTAGGTTATGAAGCCAACCGCAAAATTTCATCTAAATTAACTTGTTAATTATTATTATTAATAATAAGTAAACGAATTATTCAGTCTCAGTATCAACCATAGCGTTAGAAATCTATGTTTCAATTTTTAAGTTAGGGAATAAGTTAAAGTTACCAGTCAGCATAAACCAGCCTTTAGAATATCCCCGTCCTAGTTACTATGTTCTTAGGACCGAAATCTTCGTGAGACACCCCTGTATTCATGAAATACGTGGAAATACCCTTATTAAATCAATGCGGGAGATAGTTATCGATACCATAGCTGAATTGATCACGTTCGACCAATATTTCTTATAATAAAATAGCCGGATTCCAGCAAAAACAAACCTGAATACTGAGTGTGCAGGCCCTAGATTTACATAATTTGTATTTCAGGCATGGAGGGAAAGCAAAAAATAAAATTTCTCCGGGGACCGCCTATAATATTGAGGTATATTGATTCTACTGGAATTTAGTATACACCGGTTGGAATTTATAAGTTTAATTTTACATCTAAAATGCCTTACCAAATCTCGGGTAGATCTTCTAATTTCGAAATATAATAAAAGCTTGAGAAATGAGTTCGAGGAAAGCACTAACGTGAAGTCAGGAGCTTTCGTACACATGTATTGTCTATTCACGTCTCACACACCCTCACGAAATACGGCAGGAACCTTCATGACGTGTTTTTCCAAATGAGTACTTGATTTTAATTCGATCGGATCGATCTTTTTTGGAAATAAAATGCGACTTGAAGGTTTGTGTAGAATTTCAGCGGAATCTGACAGAAAGTTTCTGAAATATAAAATTTTAGAAGAAAAATGTTTATTTGTTTCTCGAAGAAAATTTTAATTTTTGCGCTTATGTTCTGGGGAACATCGAGTTATCGTTTTGCCTAAATGTCTGCAACTTTCGAATTCAGATGAGGAATTCGAGGTCAAATTTGATTCTGTCCGGCCGGCTGGCCGTTGCCATGATAACTTGAGAACGGAAAGAGCTAGCGACTTGAAATTTTCAGGGTAGGTGGCGCATCCTAATACGAGAGACAAGTTCGTTAATGGGCATAAAAGGCCCAATGGCTTCTGAGTAATCATTTTGTTCTCAACCAATATGAATCCGATCAAATTGAAACTTGGTAAATAGTTGAAGACTATACACCTAAGCACGTTTGTGAAATTTTGCGAGAATTGTATCGCCAGAAATTTAAACAAAAAATTATTAAAAAATATTTCTTATGTTACGATAACTTGAGAACGGAGAGGGATAGCGATTTGAAATTTTCAGGTTAGGTTGTGCATCTGAATGCGACATTTAATTTTGTTTATAAGCATAATCGGCCAAACGGTTTTGGAGTTATACCCATCTGAAATTTGGTTGTTATTTCCTCAATAACTCTGAAAATGTAAAACTAATCCGATTCAAACATGGTTATTAGTTGTAAAGTGCCAACGCGAAATACCTTGCAAAATTTCATTTCGCGAGGATCGTATCACTAAAAAATTTCTACAAAATCATTGAAAATCATTGAAAAAAATTCTATGTATCAGAAACTATGCATCTGACATGACCGAAATTTTGCGACAGCCTTCAAAACCTATCTCTACTACCAAGTCCCAAGTTTAAACACGATCGGATCTATATCGTTGACCAGATGTTGATATAGATCCGACTAGCCTCGTGTGTCAGTGTCGAGTGTCGAGGGTTCAGTAGCTGAATAGGTGACCGTTGCCTAGATAACTCTCGACGAAAGAAGATAGCAATTTTCAGGGTAGGTTGCGCATCTGAATGGGAGAGTTAACTTTGCTGTTGGCCATAATCCGCCCAACGGTTTCGGAGCTATATCCATCTGGAATATTATTTCCTCAATAGCTCAAAAATTAAAGACTCGGTTTCGGAGTTATACACACCGGAATATTATTTCGCCCATGACTCAGAAAATATAGACCCGATCAAATTGAAGCTTGCTAACTTGTAGAATATCGACATAAAGACGTGTGTAAAATTTGGTGAGAACTGTAACGATAGAAAATAAAAAAAAAATACGAAAAAAAAAAACGTTCAAGCACTGTTGTGAATTGAGGAAGTTTGCGCGTATGTTCTATTGTCCATTCTCGTGTATTAGACACTCTCAGTCGAATTTACCATGGTCCAAGCAATTAGGTGTCGTCAGGAGCTTTCGCACCATGGTAAATTCGATTATGGGTATCCAATACAAAACGGACAATAGAACATACGCGCAAAAGCTCCAGACTTCACGTCAGTGCTTGAACCAATAACGGAAAAAAATTGGTTCAAGCACTGACGGTGCCATGGTAAATTCGATTGAGAATAGACAATAGAACATATGCGCAAAAGCTCCTGACTTCACGTCAGTGCTTGTCCCAATTTTTTATTTAAGTTGTCGTGACAACGTTCAGCTGACCGGACAGAATTGAATATGGCCTCGAATTTTTCTTCAGTTAGTCTATCCTGATCGTTTCAGATGAAAAGATTATGAAATAACCTCGAAAATTACAGATATTTGGACAGAATGATAGCAAGCTGTTCTTTAGAACATGCGCGCAAAAAATATTGAATCATAAATACTGAATAGTTATTCGGGAGCGATTTCATCAATTTTTTGAATGCTGCTTACCAAAATTAGTCCACATTTAAAATCACAAGAATCAATCAAAATATGTATACGTTATTGAAAGGTTTTTTTTTCTGGGTTTACTTTCCCAAACTCTGAAAAATATCTATAAAATAAAAATTAATTATTTTGTGATTTGCTTCTGCGTAAGAAACAGAAGATATTTGTCAGAAGCAATGAATTGAACAATGTTGCCTAACAAACAACAACGAAACAACATCAACGAAGAAACGACTATATCGTGACGTTTCGGAGTCTATATAAGACTCCTTCGTCAGACGCTTAATGAAAATCTTTAGAATTATTTTGTTGATAGTTATTTTGTGAAATTCAAGAATTGTATAGCTCCCACACTATCCTTTAATGATTACTTATATGTATACGTTCCATATTAATATACAGTGTGGAAAAACCAAATGGAATAAATTCATTATCTTGCGATACAGTTTCTTTTCTTTTTATTCTGGGAATGCTATTGTGGGTTGCATACCTGTTTGTATTCCGATTCTAAATAAATAAATAAATAACTATTTATGAAATATCCCGAAACACGTCACATTCAAATTTCAAATTGTCATTCTTCTTCGTAAAAATGCGGACCCTACCTTCAACCCCCTTCGAAAGACAGGTAGAACCCCCAGTGTTTCAATAAGGAAGTTTGGGCATGTGATATATCGTTTGAAAGATTGTATATTCAGAGATGTTTCCACTTTTATGTTTCTTCCAAAACTCACAATATAAAAAAAATAAAATCTTGTGATTACCGAAATTCATTATAATATTCCCAAACCAAACTTAATGCTAAACTTATTTCCCTTCAAGATGTGATAGAAGAAAAATTGGTTCAAGCCGACTTTCTCAAGAGTCTCAAGCCAAAAAAAATTGGTTCAAGCACTGACGTGAAGTCAGGAGCTTTTGCGCGTATGTTCTATTGTCCATTCTTCTGTATTGGACACCCTTAATCGAATTTACTATGGTTAATTATGTCGTCCATTCTCCTGTATTTGACACTTAATTCGAATTTACCATGGTAAATTTGAATTAAGAGTGTCCAATACAGGAGAATGAACAACATAATTTACCATGGTAAATTTGATTAAGGGTGTCCAATACAGAAGAATGGACAATAGAACATACGCGCAAAAGCTTCTGACTTCACGTCAGTGCTTGAACCAATTTTTTTTTCGTGATTTTTTTTTAATTTTCTAGGGGTACGGTTCTCACAAATTTTACACACATCTTTATGTAGATATTCTACTAGTTAGCAAGCTTCAATTTGATCGGGTCTATATTTTTGAGTCATCGGGGAAATAATATTCCGGTGTGTATAACTCCGAAACCGTTGGGCCGAACTTAACTCTCCCATTCAGATGCACAACTGAACTCACACAAGTCTGCTGGCAAGTCACTATTTCTTTCCGTTCTCAAGGAATCATGAGAAACATAATATTTCTCCGTAATTTTTTAAAAATTTTCTATTGGCACGATCCTCACAAACTTTCAATCACGTCTTCATGTTGATATTCTACAACTAGTTATCCAGCTTCAATTCGATCGAGTCTATATTTTTTGAGTTAATGAGGAAATAATATTCCCAATGGGTATAACTCCGAAACCGTTGAGCCGATTATGGCCAAGAGCGAACTTAAGTCTCCCATGCAGATGTGCAACCTATCCTGAAAATTCCAAGTCCCTATCTTCTTTCGTTCGAGAGTTGTCGAGGCAACGATCGTCCATCCAGCTACTGAACTCACACGAGGCTGCTCGGATCTCCAACAATATTGATCCGATCATGTTCAAACTTGGAACTTAGCAGAAGAGTTAGGTTCTGAAGGCTCTCGCAAAATTTTAGCGATATCGGACGAATAGTTTCTGATATATAGAAATTTGTTCAATAATTTTCTATGATTTTTTAAAAATTTTCTAGTTATCCAATCCTCATAAAGTTCTGCAAGAATTTTTGCGTTGCCGTTCTACAACTAAAAGCTATGTTTGAATTGTTTCGATTCTGTATTTTTCGAGTTTTTGAGGAAATAACAACCAAATTTCAGATGGGTATAACTCCAAAACTATTTTGCCGATTATGCCTATAAAATAACTCAAATGGCGTATCCAGATTCTCAACTCAACCTGAAAATTTCAAGTCGCTATCTCTTTTCGTTCTTAGGTTATCGTGAGGTAAATAATATTTTTTATTAATTTTCAAAAAAATTTCTACCAGTATGATTTTCACAAAATTCTACTAATTTCCTTAGGTTTATATTCTACAACGACTCACCAAGTTTCAATTCGACCAGATTAGTATTGGTTGTAGACATAATCATCAGTCGGAAACCATTGTGCCGATTATGCCCATTAACGAACTTGTCCGTCCTATCGTGATGCGCCACCTACCTACAAAATTTCAAGTCGCTATCTCTTTCCGTTCTCAAGCTATCGTGGCAACGGCCGGCCGGCCGGACAGAATCAAATTTGACCTCGAATTCTTGATCATTTTCGGCGAAAAATTCGAAAATTACGGACATTTGGGCAAAATGATAACGCGATGTTCCCCATAACATACGCACAAAAACAGCATGAAATTGGGCACCCCAACAACCTGCAAAGGATGCCACAGCCAGCAGAAATTTGTTAGGAATGTAGTGAACATTCTGTCTGCTTGCGGAGTCCATGCTCCAACATTATATGTGGAAAGACACAATGTAGCACTTCGATGTCTCTATTTCCATCTGAGAGAGGTATGTTATAGACAACGAACCATTGCTTCCATATATGCCTCTGGAAACTGAAGCAGTTGTTGAAAATTTCAAAGCTCGCACCAATTGGAACAGTGCGAGTCCAACAACTCGGCAGATTCATGCTATAAAGCAAGGTATTCTCTTGCTGGACAAAGAACACAAGGAATTGTTTGTTGTCCTCCCCCTCAGAAAATAATGTGGTGATGAAAGAAGAAAAGAAGGGGGAAAATAAAAGGATTGAATGTTCTAACCGGGGATCCTGTATCAACGGCATAAGGTTAGGAAGGTCGTACTAATCTTGAGATACTGAGGCGGAATGGGAGCGAACCACGTGACCGAATTGAAGATTATACCGGCCTGCAAATCTCTGGCCGAGGATTAAGCGCACATAATGCAGGAGACGGTGTTGCTCGGATCACTTCGAGCCATCAGGTCCCATCAACTGTGAAGGTTCGGTAGGCTCCCGTTTGAGTATCTTCCAGGCAGAATTACTCGCAATCGAAAGATGTGCAGATATTAACCTAGAAAGAAAATATATGAAATGCGACATAGCAATCCATTCGGATAGTCAATCTGCTATCAAAGCACTGAGCTCCCATGCCATCGATTCAAAGTTGATATGGGAGTGCCGAAGAAAACTAAATGAAATTGGCAAGAATAATAAGGTCTTTTTAGTCTGGGTCCCCGGTCACTCGGGAGTCAAGGGGAACGAAGAGGCCGATACACTTGCCAGAAAGGCAGCACGAACTCCTTTTATCAGCCCAGAACCTTTCTGCGGTATAGGAAAATGCACCTACAAGAAAGAGTTTCTGGAGAAGGAGGAAACCAAAAGAGAGACACTCTGGCGGAATCTTCCAGGTTTGGTTCATTCCAAAAAGTTCCTTAGGAACTTTAAAGAAGTTAGATCCAAAAGGTATCTGGATCTCTGTAAGAATAAGTTACACCTGGTCACTGGCTTCCTCACAGGACACTGTCGCCTCAGGAAGCATTTGATGAGAATAGGTTTATCAGATACTGACGAGTGCAGATTCTGTGGGGAGGAGGAAGAAACTCCTCTTCACCTTGTTACAGAATGCCTCGCCATTGCAAGTCAGCGAAAGGAATGCTTTGGACAGGAAACTTGTAGGAGTGAAGACGTAATATCCTTGAAGCCTTCCCAGATATTGATGTTCATTTATACTCTGGAACTGGAGGGCGAGCTGTAGATGGCGTAATGGTGAGAACAGCTCTGATGGGGGGCACAATAGATCTCAAGGTCGCGGTGCAACGTAACCCCTTATCAATAATAATAATAATAATAATAATAACTGTGAAGGTCGTTTGCAGCTCATCTCTTTTGTTGAGGAACGCTGTAAGGCAGGACGAAGAACTACTCCAACGAACGTGCGAGAGGGTTTTAGTGAGTAACCAATCAACAACTAGAGTGTCACAATTCTGAGAGAAGCGGACCCTCTCAGGGCGGGTCTATACATGGTTTTTCCTCTCCAGCGGAAAAAAAAAAAATATTTGTGACAAATGAAACTCTCCCAAATAAAGAATCATTAATTTTGAATCCTAACATTTCTCTTACCTCCAGGTTGGTGCACCAACCTGGAAATTGTATTTCACGATCATTTTTTGCGCTCTACTTCCTCGGAACTGAGTGCTTATCAATTTGCCCAAATGTCTGTAATTTTCGAATTTTTCGATGAAAATAGTCTTAAACGATTTGGTTCGACTCACTGATCAAGAATCCGTGGTCGAAATTCATTCTGTCCGGCCGGCCGTAGGCACGATAACTCTCGAACAGAATGAGCCAGACAGTTGAAATTTTCAGGGTAGGTTTGGGAGATAAATATCTCGGCTGAGTTCGTTAATGGGCAAAATCGGACTGATGGTTTCGGACCAACCAAGAAAAAATTTTTTTTTACAAAGCAAATTCCAAATTAAATTTTTTTCAATAAGCAGTTTTAACATAAGAATCCAATGATATCATTTTTAACTCTAACAAGCTAATACTTTCGGAGATATGATTTTTCAAAATTTCAATAATAAATCGTATTTCAACGTTGTTACAGAATTATATCATTATTCTATATAAATTGTCATAATGTCAACTTATTTTCCTGAGATATGTCGATCTAATCAATCGAAGAATTGTGAGCGAAGTGAGAAAAATCTCAGTTGTTTGCTCCGAAATTAGTTTTTCTCAGAAAAGTCTTACATTTCGGAACGGAACATGAAGTAAGAGATCTGAGAGTAGTGAGACTGCTTTTCATCCATAGACATAGATATAACTCTCGAACGGAATGAGCTAGGTAGTTGAAATTTTCAGAGTAGGTTAGGGAGATGAATATCTCGGTTAAGTTCGTTATTGGGCAAAATTGGCCAGATTTAATTTGATTTCTTCCATGGTGCATTTCTCATTCTCATGACTGCTGATTTAATCTTGATAAATAAACTATTATTTGAATTGAATTTCCTTTATGATGCAGTTCTATCATAAGAATACATTGATATAATTCTCAACTCTGAGAAGCCAATACTTTCGGAGATATAATTTGTCTGTTTGAACTAGAGCGCCAGAAAGCTCCTGTCCACAGGGCTTGAACCCATTTTTGGCGCTCTAGTTCCTCGGAACTGAGTGCCTATCAATTTGCCCAAATGTCTGTAATTTTCGAATATTTCGATGAAAATGGTCTTAAACGATTTGGTTCGACTCACTGATCAAGAATCCGTGGTCGGAATTCATTCTGTCCGAAACAAATTCCAAATTAAATTTTTTTTGATAAGCAATTTTATCATAAGAATCCATTCATATCATTTTTAACTCTAGCAAGCTAATACTTTCGGAGATATGATTTTTCAAAATTTCAATGTAAATCGTATTTCACAGATTGATATAATTATTCTATGTATATACATAGAATGTACTATGTATGAATTGTCATAAAGTCAACTTGACAGAAGGGAATATTGTAACTTCAAGAATATTGGGGTTGAAATACTCGTATTTTAGCGATGCAACGGGGACCTCACCCGAAAATGTTTGAAAATATTACGTAAATATTGAAAGCATAATTCTGTAGTTCGAGAGAGGAGAAAATTTTGTGAACGTAAATCAGGAAATTTTTGATCGATTACAAGGTAATTTATTATTATTTATCTTCTTTTATACATGTTTTATGGAATACCTACTATTTGTAGGTACCTTAAACCTGTTTTGGGCAATTGTCATACGAAACTTGTTTTTTTGGCGCTCTAGTTCCTCGGAACAGAGTGCTTATCAATTTGCCCAAGTGTCTGTAATTTTGGAATTATGGCTGAAAATGGTCTCAAATGATTTGGTTCGACTCACTGATCAAGAATCCGAGTGCGAAATCGATTCTGTCCGGCCGGCCGACCGGCCGTAGGCACGATAACTCTCGAACGACAGGAGTTAGCGGATTGAAAATTGCAAGGTGGTTTTGGAGCGTAAATATCTCGGACAAGTTCGTTAATGGGCGAAAACCATCAAGGGGTTTCGGAGTTATGGCCGATTTTAGTAAAAATATTTTTTATGAATATTTCCGAAACCGATCACTCGATCTATCTGAAATTTAGCACCAAATTGTAGAACCATGACCTTTATACGCATGTGAAGTTTTGTATTGACCATATTACCGCAAAGTGTCAAAAAAAAATTTTGAAAATGTGGTGCAGTTCTCATTCTCATGATTGCTCATTTAATCTTGATAAATAAACTATTATTTGAATTGAATTTCCTTTATGATGCAGTTCTATCATATGAATACATTGATATAATTCCCAACTCTGAGAAACCAATACCAGATATAATTTGTCTGTTTGAACTAGAGCGCCAGAAAACTCCTGTCCACAGGGTTTGAACCCATTTTTTCATAATTCATTAGTTTCTAACGAGCAAATTTGGCACGAATACACTGTTCTCGACCTCAGTATCAACGAATTCTTGAATGTAGTGAAGCAAAGTTCTTGCACACACCGTGAAGGAGAAACTTCTTCTCACATCGCTTCGTGAATAATGTATTATTAAGACTACAAAGTTCGAGAGAAAAATTAGCCCGTTCTATTTTCATGGACTTCCATAGCAAATATGGACCTTCAGGTGCTACGTAAAATACGATTCATTCATCTATTTCGATTGCAGCATGAAAGCTTAACAGAACTCATCGATTTTCATCCGTAAAGGTTGGCCCCGTCCATAATCCCAGCGATTTTCTCTGCAAATAAATTCAAAGCGGACTATAATATGAACTTCGAGTTTCGTGCACAAGTAGACGTTAATCGTCAGTGGCGTGAAATGAAATCAGTCGGTCAGCCCGAAAATCGAGCCTTGTCATATAGATTTCATCTGCTGGATGGATGCAAGCTGAACGCCTGGTTAAGAATATTGATTGGAATTATTTATTACGGTGATATACTGACTGTCAAAGAAACTGCAACACCCAGAAGGAGCTCTTTAAATTTTATTTTTTTTTTGGTAAAACACAGATAGTGTTTAGCAAGGAGTAAATGATTGAAATTTGAAGAAAAATAATTGGTTCGAGCACTGACGTGAAATCAGGAGCTTTTGCGCGTATGTTCTACTACCCATTCTCCTGTATTGGACAATACGGACAATAGAATTCACCATGTTGTATTCTATTAAGAGTGTCCAATAGAGGAGAATGGACAATTGAACATACGCGTGAAAGCACCTGACTTCACGTCAGTGCTTGAACCAATTTTTTTTTTCTTAATTTTTTTTTATTTTCTTTGAGTCATCGAGGAAATAATATTCCAGATGGTTATAACTCCAAAACCGTTGGGGCGATTATGGCCAACAGCGAAATTAAATCTCCCATTTAGATGCGCAACCTACTCTGAAAGTCCCTATCGCCTTTCGTTCGGGAATAATCGAGGAAACGGTCACCCATCCAGCTACTGAACTCACACAAGGCTGATCAGATCTCCAAGAATATAGATCAGATCGTGTTCAAACTTGTAAACTGGTAGTAGAGATAGGTTCCGAAGGCTCCTGCAAAATTTCAGCTATGTCGGATGATTAGTTTCTGATATATAGATTTTAAATGATTTTTAAAAAAATTTCTAGTGATACAATCCTCACAGAATATTGCAAGAATATTTGCGTTGTTATGCTTCATCTAAGAACCATATTTGAATTGGATCGGTTCTGTATTTTTGGAGTTATTGAGGAAATAAGAACCAAATTTCAGATGGGCACAACTCCAAAGCCGTTTGGCCAATAATATTCATAAACAAAATCAAATATCGCTTCAGATGCAAAACCTAACCTGAAAATTTCAAGTCGCTATCTCTTTCCGTTCTCAGGTCATCGTGTCATAAAAAATATTTTTTAATAATTTTTTTAAAATTTTCTAGTTATATGATTCTCATAAATTTTCACAATCGTGTTTAAGTTTATATTCTACAACTACTCACTAATTTCCAATTCGATCGGATTTATATTGGTTGAAAAAAAAATTATTACTCGGAAACCATTGGGCAGATCATGCTGATTAATGAACCGTCGTGTTAGAATGCGCCACGTACCCTGAAAATTTCAAGTCGCTAGCTCCTTCCGTTCTCAAGTTATTGTGGCAACGGCCGGACGGCCGGCCGCGCGGACAGAATCAAATTGGACCTAGAATTCTTCATCAGGGAGTCGAATCCAATCGTTTGAGACCATTTTCGGCAAAACATTCGAAAATTACAGACATTTGGGCAAATTGATAAGCAAAGTAACTCTGGCAACATGAGGTAGACCATTATCTTGCTGAAATATTGGATTCTTGAGCCGGTTAAGGTAAGGGAGAACATATGGCTTCTATATTTCTTGAAGGTAACGCAGCGCTGTCATGTTACCTCAAATAAATACAAAAGGTGACCTAATTGAATGTGCAATAGCACTCCATACCATAACGCCTACTGTCCGGTGTACATGACGCTCAATATCAAACTGAGGTTCACATCTTTCTCCCCGACGTCGACTAACCCTTCTTCGGCCATCATGTGCCCCAAGGAGAATCGAGATTCCTCAACAAAGACGACCTGATGTCATTCCACATTCCAATGTTGACGTTCTCTGGACCACTGTAATCGTTGCCGGCGAAACTCAACCGTCAGAGGTAACACAATGCTGCAGTCCAAAAGACCTTTTGCGGCGGTAAACCGTTCGGACAGTTACAGGATGGTCTTGTTCTCCTCACCACTCATCAGCAAAAGATCGAGTGGTCGCAAATCGGTCTCTAATAGCCATAAGTCTCAAACGTCGTCTTGAACGTCATTGGTGCCCCTTTGACGTCCGGTGACTACTCTTCTTCGATTTTGGGCATTATCAAACCACGCTTGACAACATTTCATATCAGTAGTTGAATTTCTGTCCGTACGGTTAGCGATTTCTCGAAATGACATCCCCACCACCCGTAGAACAATAATTCGACCATTTTCAAATTCACTTAGCTGACGATAAATTCCGCGTACATGTGTTCTTGGCATTTTAACAACAACTCAACATCGAGTTAGGATCTCCTCGAACAGCTGGTTTGTTGTAAAATTTGAAATATCTGCAAAAAAACGACTACAATATGTAATATGAAATGTTTACATGAAAAAATCTACTCCTTCCTATACTGTCTGTTTTATAAAAAAAAATTTTTAAATTTAAACAGCTCCTTCTGGGTGTTGCAGTTTCTTTGTCAGTTAGTATATTCATCTTTAAAGTTTCACTGTAGAGTTCAATAGGATGATGGAATAGATGCAGTATGATGACTTATCGAAATAGCCGTTTTCTTGTCTTTCGTCAAAATAAGGAACTCGAACACAGAAAGAGAACGTGAAAGTTGGAAGATATTTATTTTCCTTAAATCCTTTGAATATTGAGAAAAATCCGGCAACGGGTTATTATAATTTTTTTATTGCGAAAAAATATAAAGTGATTACTTCATTGGAGTATTCCTCATACCTACTGAAATGGTTTTCAATTTCAATGAATTCACCGAGATTTAGAGTTTTGGAATTATAATTCAAAATTAACTAGAGTTAAATAGGAAGGATTCTAATTTAAAAATTTTTAGAATGTGATATTTGGCTCTAAAATAACTTGATTTTCCCGAGAACATACGCGCAAAAATACAAAAACTATATATTTACCAAACTGACCTATCCCTATTCATCAACTCTTTCATAGAACATATAATATCAAGGAAGGGGCATTCGGCGTATCGAGTATTGATCGGATTGGTTCTTGCATATGCCGAATGTAGGAACCATAGGGTCAGTCATAAAACTAAACTCTAATTTACTATCCTTCCTAACATTATTGAAGCTTACTTAAATATGACTTTTCTAATCCGCTTTGCTGAAAAATCGGTTATGCGCTTCTTTCTTACTATTCTTTATTCTATGAACTTTTGTTCCCTTAACTAACATAAAATAAAAATTCTTTATGTGATCTTTGAATTCTTGGATTGAAATGGAAATTGTGTCACCTGAGACTGGGAACTCCATGATTTATTCTATAATATTTTTCTCTTCTTCTAAATGAACAATTTATTAGGATCTGCATACAGATTTATAAGATATTTGTATTTGATTATCTTCTACTTAAACTCAGTTTCTTCTATGTCTAAGGTTTCCAAGGTAACGATTTGAGATTTGAAAATTCTGAAGACAGCAAAGATGAGTTCTGTATTAAGTTTGGAAACAGACTAATCTATTGGTGCTGGGCATTATATAAATATTCGTGCGAAATAGTCCATTATTATTTATTTATCGTATGGCAATTCAGATACACTAAGCTTAAAAGCTAATTTACACATATAAGTTAATATAACATACTTAAGGTTTTCACAATTAAATATCAAGTTGGTTAATATAATCTATCGACCCAGCGGTTGCCAGCAGGAATTCTTCTGGTCTGCCGTTGTATGATCTCGTGGGACATTCCTTCGTGATGTGTTTAATCGTTTGGTATTCTCCGCAGTCGCAATATGGTGATGGTTGTTTGCCTAATTTGTGTAGGAGATATGCACATCTGCCATGCAGTGTTATAGTTCTATTAACAAAGTGGAGTCAATGTACAGGTATAGGTAAAGAAATTCACAGTCTGCTTTACAAATATTCATTATAATATTATTATTTCATCAAATGCATTTCGAGAGTTGTATAGTGTATAGCTGTATTATAGCTCTCATCTCCAGATAATGATAGTACAACTCGTAAAACACAAATAAACATATTGTACATGTGGAGCTGACTGTGAGATTCTTTACATAGACCTTTATTGCGCCTATGTTCTGGGGAACATCGCGTTCATCAATTTTGCCCAATTGTTGGGTTCGACCCCCTGATGAAGAATTCGAGGTCAAATTTGACTATGTCCGGCCAGCCATTGCCACCATAACTTGAGAACGGAACGAGATAGCGACATCAAATCTTCGGGGTATGTGGCGCATCCCAATGCGACGGTTGTGTTAATGGACAGAATAGGTAAAGCTAGAAAATTTTTAAAAAATTATTAAAAATGATCATTTATGTCATGATAACCTAAGAACGGAAGGAGATAGCGACTTGACACTTTCAGGTTAGGTTGTGAATCTGAATGCAACATTTAAGTTCGTTTATAAGCATAATAGAGAAGACGGTTTTGGAGTTATACACATCCGAAATTTGGTTATTATTTCCTCAATAACTCGAAAAATACAAAAACCGATTCAATTAAAACATGGTTAATGGATGTAGAATGACAACACGGAAATTCTTGCAGAATTTAGTGAGGATCGTAAAACTAGAATATTACAAAAAAGTTATAGAAAATCATTGACAAAAATCAGAGAATGTTCGCCCGAAATCGCTGAAATTTTGCGAGTGCCTTCAGAACCTAACTCTACTACGAAGTTCCAAATTTGAACACGATCGGATCTATAATGTTGGAGATCCGAGCAGCCTTGTGTGAACTCAGTAGCTGGATGGGTGAGCACTCCCTCAATAACTCTCGAACGAAAGGAGATTGGGGCTTGCAATTTTCAGAGTAGGTTGCACATCTGAATGGGAGAGTTAATTTCGCTGTTGGTCATAATCGTCCCATCGGTATCGGGAGTTATACTCTCCTGGAATATTATTCCATCGATAACTCAAAAAATATAGATCTGATCGAATTAAAGCTTGGTTACTAGTTGTAGAATATCGACATAAAGGCATGTGTAAAATTTTGTGAGAACCATGCCCCTAGAAAATTTTCAAAGAATTTCGAAAAAAAAGTTGATCCAAGCACTGACGTGAGGTCAGCAGCTTTTGCGCGTATATTCTATTGTCCATTCTACTTCATTGGACCCTCTTAATCAAATTTACCATGGTAAATTATATTATCCATTCTCCTGTATTGGACACTCTTGATTCGATTAGAGTGTCCCATACAGGAGAATGGATAATAGAATATACGCGCAAAAGCTACTAACTTCATGCCAGTGCTTGAACCAATTTTTGCGCGTATGTTCTGGGGAACATCGCGTTATCACTTTGCCCAAATGTCTGTAACTTTCGAATTTTTTCACGAAAATGGTCTCAAACGATTTGGTTCGACTCCCCAATGAAGAATTCGAGGTCAAATTTGATTCTGTCCGGCCGGCCGTCCGGCCATCCGGCCGTTGCCACGATAACTTGAGAACGGACAGAGCTAGCGACTTGAAATTTTCAGGGTAGGTGGCGCATCCCAATACGACGGACAAGTTCGTTAATGGGTATAATCGGCCCAATGGTTTCAGAGTAATAATTTTGTTTTCAACCAGTATAAATCCGATCGAATTGGAACTTGGTGAGTAGTTGTAGAACATAAACCTAAGCACGAATGTGAAATTTTGTGAGAATCGTGTCACTAGAAAATTTTAAAAAAATTATTAAAAAATATTATTTATAACACGATAACCTGAGAACGGAAAGAGATAAAGCCTTGAAATTTTCAGGTTAGGTTGTGCATCTGAATGCGACATTTGAGTTCGTTTATAAGCATACTGAACCGATTAAATTCAAACATTTTTGTTAGTTGTAGCATGCCAACGCGAAAATTCTCCCAAAATTTCATGAGTATAGTATTTGTAGAAAATTTGTAAAAAATCATTGAAAATTGAAAAAAAATTCTATATATCAGTAACTATTCGTCTGAAATTGCTGCAATTTTGCAAGAGTCTTTTGAACCTAACTCTTCTGCCAAGTTTCAAGTTTTAACACGATCGGTTAAATATTGTTGGAGATTCGAGCAGCCTTGTGTGAGTTCAGTAGATGGGTGACCGTTGCCTCGATAACTTTCGAACGAAAGGAGATAGGGACTTGCAATTTTCAGGGTATATTGCGTATCCAAATGGGAGAGTTGAGTTCGTATTTGGGCATAATTGGTCTAACGGTTTCCGAGTTATACCCACCTGGAATATTATTTCCTTGATAATTTAAAAAATAAATATTCGATCGAATTGAAGCTTGGTAACTAGTAGTAGGAAATCAACATAAAGACGGGTTTGAAATTTTTTAAGAACCGTACTCCTAGAAAATTTGAAAAAAATGACAAAAAATACATTTTAAGAACCGTACCCCTGGAAAATTTCAAAAAAATCACGAAAAAAATTCGTTCAAGCACTGACGTGAAGTCTGAAGCTTTTGCGCGTATGTTCTATTGTCCATTCTTCTGTATTGGAGACCCTTAATCGAATTTACTATGGTAAATTATGTTGTCCATTCTCCAATTTACCATGGTAAATTCGATTAAGGGTGTCCAATACAGAAGAATGGACAATGGAACATACGCGCAAAGGCTTCTGACTTCACGTCAGTGCTTGAACCAATTTTTTTTTATAAATAAGCTTTGGAAATTCCATTTATTTCCGAATTTTTCTAACACCCAACTAATTTGATTTTCCACTCTTGGGTTTCTAGAAGAATGAATCGTTACCAAAGAAAAAGCCAAAGAAAGCTACTATTCACGGAAGAAATTATGGAAGAAATAAAACGCAAAGTAGCAGACGGCTGGAGTGAGAGAAGTATTGCCAGAGAAATAGGAATAAATGAAGTAACTTTGAGAAAACGCTTGAAGTGTGGAAATGTTCCACAATCACTTGGCAGATTTACGAGTGACATTCCTGCTAATTTGGTAACTGAATTAGCACAGCAAATAAGAGATTTGGACAAAAGATTTTATGGTATAACCAAAAAGGATCTTCAAATAGCTGTGTACAGATTTCCTGAAGAAAACAATATTTCACACAGATTCAATAGGATTTTGTAGGAGGCAAAGTATAACACTCAGACAGCCAGAAAAATGTTCAATGGGTAGAATTATGGGATTCAATCCAATTCAGATGAAAAGGTTTTACGATAATCTGAAAATATTAACGGAACAAAGAAATTACCCACCAATCTCGATTTACAATATGAATCCAACAGGTTTATCTACAGTTCCTACTAAATTGCCAAAAGTTTTGAGACAAAAAGGTAAGAAACTTGTAGGAAAAGTGCCGATCGAGGACAGCTTGTAAACGCGGTCTGCTGCATGAGTGGCACAGATACATACATTCCTCCTGCTTTAATATTTCCTTGGAAGAGAATGAAAATGGAGCTTTTCTTAAACGCCCCAACTGGTAGTTTGAAGATGATATCTGAATCTGGCTTCATCAATGCAGAACTATTTTGTGAATGGTTGTCAGGAATTTCAGTAAACCTACAGCCGATAATCCGGTTCTCTCAATACTAGATAATCACAGCTCTCATTGTGATTTGCAAGCTTCACAGTATTGCAGGGAGAATCATATCGATCTACTTTCATTGCCACCTTATGCGAGTCATAAGATGCAACCTCTTGATTTGGGATTCTTTGGACCTTCAAAGGAGGTTAACAGTAGAGACTGTGACCATTGGATGGTAAGTAATCCAGGAAAAGTTATCACACAAAGGCAACTCGCTGGATTATTTAACGCTGCGTATGCACTTGTTGCTAATATCCAGAAGGCACAAAATTCATTTAAGGCTTCAGGAATATACCTATGCAATCCAGATCAATTTCAAGATGAAGAATTCGCTCCATCCTTAGTAACAGATGTACCAATGCATTCGCAGACTGTAAATTCATCAGTGATGAATGGAATGATTGATGAAGCCCTTTCTGCGGATTACCAGCAGACTAAAGGAGATATTGACAAACCAGACACTCCAACATTTCTACTACTCGAAACACCACCACCGGTGTTCCAAGATATCACCAATCTGGAAATAGTGTGTGATGATGGAATAGTGATACCAAGTACTTCGACAGTGATTGAGCCAGCTTCCTCGAATCTGTCAGCCTCAGATCTATTACCTTTGCCCAAATTACAAGGAAGACCCAATCGTAATAAATATCGTAATAATCGTAATAAATATAGATCCCTTTAAAGATGAACTCGAAGCTCTCATGCAAGAAAAAAAAGACACGGAAAAAAATAAACGAGGAAAATCCGTAAATATAAATTATCGTACATCATCTGGGCCATCCGGACCAAGAAAGAAACATAAGCAGAATAAGAAAACAGAAGATGAAGATGTCAGCTGCCCAAGGTGAAACGACTTGTATTCCAAATCTGAGGAAGACTGGATAATGTGCTCTAAGTGCAATAAATGGTGACATGAATCGTGTACAATTTATGTTATAGGGCAATGCATATGTCCTGGGTGTGAAGAATAATAATTTTCTATATAAAAACCTCTATAATATTTATATGTGCCCCCTAATGTCAAATTGTTATTGATTTGATGCTCATATTTTTTCAAAAATTTCTTTTGTTTATGTTGTGGCATGTAACCTGTTTAGAATGTTTCATGTGAAATTGTTATTTTTATTTCCAGATATATTTTTTGACTAAATAAATGAAAATGATTTTTACGTTAATTTCTAATTCATATTAACCTTTGAATTAAGGACATATCGTATTTTGTTACTGTGCGTACTCTTAAGCATAACCGTGCGTACTCCTTTACATACCACTGCATAACAGTGAACTCTATATATACCTGGAAGGGACCCGGCTAGGGTGAAAAGTGAGGCAAAACGATTGCATATGCAACCCGCATTGCTTACGGATATCTATCTCTTTCTATCTCATTTCAATAATAAATCGTATTTCAACGTTGTCACAGAATGATATTATTCTATGTATGAATATGACTTGTCATAATGTCAAATGATGTTCCTGAGACATTATCTAATCAATCGAAGAATTGTGAGCGAAGTGAGAAAAATCTCAGTTGTTTGCTCCGAAATTAGTTTTTCTCAGAAAATTCTTACATTTCGGAACTGAACATGACGTAAGAGATCTGAGAGTAGTGAGACTGCTTTTCATCCATAGACATAGATATAACTCTCAAACGGAATGAGGTAGGTAGTTGAAATTTTCAGAGTAGTTTAGGGAGATGAATATCTCGGTTAAGTTCGTTATTGGGCAAAATTGGCCAGATTTAATTTGATTTCTTCCATGGTGCTTTTTTTATTATTATAAATTGGTCAATTGGAGGAAAATCACCTATTAACTAGCAAATAGTGAAAATAATATACAGGTTCCGCCAAATGACTTCTTTTTTGGCGCTCTAGTTCCTCGGAACTGAGTGCTTATCAATTTGCCCAAATGTCTGTAATTTTCGAATTTTTCGATGAAAATGGTCTTAAACGATTTGGTTTGACCCACTGATCAAGAATCCGTGGTCGAAAATCATTCTGTCCGGCCGGTCCGGCCAGCCGTAGGCAAGATAACTCTCGAACGGAATGAGCTAGACAGTTGAAATTCTCAGAGTAGGTTTGAGGGATAAATATCTCGGCTAAGTTTGTTATTGGCCAAAATCGGACAGATGGTTTCGGAGTAACAAAAAAAAAATTTTTTTTTACAAAACAAATTCCAAATCATTTTTTTTCAATAAGCAGTTTTACCATAGGAATCCATTCATATTATTTTTAACCTCGTTTTTAACTCTAACAAGCTAATACTTTCGGAGATATGATTTTTCAAAATTTCAATGTAAATCGTATTTCTACGTTTTCACAGAATGATAGAATTATTCTGTGGGTATTCTATCTATTTTTATAATGTCAACAACTTATTTTCCGGAGACATGACGTTGTCTCATTGTCATTCATTCCAGCAATCCTATAAATATGAGAATTATAATATAATATCATACTTTTTGTTGGTTGATATTTTCATGCCGATGGTCAATCCATATGATGATGGGAATGGTAATGGTAAGTTAATATTACTGAGTTCAGAATATCTCCACTAAAAACAAAACTGGAATATTGGTGTATTGGAGTAGATTTGAGGAAAGATATATATATTATCGTTCATCATAGAATTGAGGCATGAATATCTCGGATGAGTTCGTTGTTGGGTAGAATTCATCTATTGGTTTTGGATTGATAATTTTTGGCACTCTTGTTGAATTTAAATTCTTCTATGATGTTTGAATTCAATTTCTGCTAAGATGAAGTTCTAAATTTCAATAATGAATCGTACTTCTATGTTTTCACAGAATGCTATAATTATTCTATCTAAGCTTTATTATATGATCTGTGTTCATACTCGTACATTTCATCCTGTTCTATAAGAGAGAGTCAAATTCATTTCAGCTGTTTTAATTTGGTTTCTTCCATGGTGCAGTTCTCATTCTCAGATTGTTGTTGTTCTCCGATTGCTCATTTAATCTTGATAAATAAACTATTATTTGAATTGAATTTCCTTTATGATGCAGTTCTATCATAAGAATACATTGATATAATTCTCAACTCTGAGAAACCAATACTTTCGGAGATATAATTTGTCTGTTTGAACTAGAGCGCCAGAAAGCTCCTGTCCACAGGGCTTGAACCCATTTTGTTTTCTGAACAATTTATCAGGATTAAAGTAATAATGGAAATAGTACATGGTTCAAGTCAAATTTTAACTTTTCTCCTATGTGGCTGGTAAATAAACTGAAAATAAAATCGCAAATGCAAATTTTTTTTAATTATTAAAACAAACTGTACCTACAGATAGCTGCTACTACTACTTATTCAACAATAATTTAACAGTTGCTACATAAAACAAGTATTGTCAGTTGTTCCTTGCAATACTAAATTCAATTGTCTACTTTTGTGATACATTCGGCACATTATATATAATGTTATTTTCCGAATATCTGAATTTCATGACATTCCTCGACTGAAAATTCTTGAACAACAGGATGCTTAGGTTTAAAAAGACCTACATTTGCAATAAACTGCTTTATAACTGAATTAATGATTGTCTGCATTAAAAGTTTATTTTGCTTGTCAAAAAGGTTCCACTTTATAACAGAAGACGAATTTGCTTTTCTGCGAAGGCACTCCTGAAAAGAATATATGCTGTAGCTCTTGACTTTAAAAAAGTAATTTTGTTGATTTTACCTTGAACATGATCTTTTAAGACTTCTAGATTTTCTATAAATTGCTATGGCCACTTTTTTTAAATTGAATGAATGACTTCTTTCATCTTAGAAATGTTCCCTTCTCTCCTCTTCAGCTTCTGTTTAAGTGATTTACTTTTCTTCGTAATAATATATCTTCATTAAAAGAAACAGTTCGAGTTTCACGATGAAACAACGTTATAACTTTTGAGCTTCTTGCAGTTGACGGTAAATTAACATCTGCGGGTGATAATATGGTATGCCCACTAACATTCTTATTAGGGTATATATGTTGTAACGCTCCACTGTTATGAATAACTGGGTATATAATAGCGGTCAAAGGAACAAATTAATAAAACTCTGTCAATCCTACAGCAACGTTTCGGAACTTTATTGCTCCTTCTTCAGGCTAAAAATGGAATAAACACACTTATCAATAGATGTTAAGATCAAAGAAGATAAATCATAATTATACTCAAGGTTTCTCGAATGAAAACTCAACACAAACTTAAATTATTTAAACATTTGAAAGTTATATAGTATTCAAAACCCGATTTAAAATCATATATAAAAATTAATTTTGAAGCTACGAAAGGTTTATTGTAACGTACAAAAAAGTAAAATAGACTAAGTTAAAAAGAAAAAACACACCAGGCAATGAACAAGATACCAAGGGGCGAAGTGACAGGACCAACAATATGAAAGAGAGATATAAAATTTAAAAACTGTCAATTCGACTTACCTGGGAATGACTAAGAACTACATTGCCCACACGCAACTTCGTCGGTAAAAAGACACCATGTTTTGAACATTACGTTATTTAGATGTAAATGTTTAGGCGTTATAAAATCGCCTAAACATTTACATCTAAATAACGTAATGTTCAAAACATGGTGTCTTTTTACCGACGAAGTTGCGTGTGGGCAATGTAGTTCTTAGTCATTCCCAGGTAAGTCGAATTGACAGTTTTTAAATTTTATATCTCTCTTTCATATTGTTGGTCCTGTCACTTCGCCCCTTGGTATCTTGTTCATTGCCTGGTGTGTTTTTTCTTTTTAACTTAGTCTATTTTACTTTTTTGTACGTTACAATAAACCTTTCGTAGCTTCAAAATTAATTTTTATATATGATTTTAAATCGGGTTTTGAATACTATATAACTTTCAAATGTTTAAATAATTTAAGTTTGTGTTGAGTTTTCATTCGAGAAACCTTGAGTATAATTATGATTTATCTTCTTTGATCTTAACATCTATTGATAAGTGTGTTTATTCCATTTTTAGCCTGAAGAAGGAGCAATAAAGTTCCGAAACGTTGCTGTAGGATTGACAGAGTTTTATTAATTTGTTCCTTTGACCGCTATTATATACCCAGTTATTCTTATTAGGGACAACCAGACAATTCCTGAAAAAAAAAATTCGTTCATTTTCTTCCAAGAGGGGTTAAAATATATTATTTTCTCATTTACATCATAAGATACCTATCTACCACTTTTCTTATTTTCCGTCGAGGTTCAACAATTGTCGGTCTCAAATGCTTGGGATATGAAAATACACTAGAAACAGCATCTGGTTTTAATAATTCAGGTCTCGCACTATGTAATCAGTTGAAAATAGTCCCCACAAAGTTTGCTGGTTTCGTACAATTCTCCCTGTGAACTACCTTAATCTATTACTTCAGTATATCAGGTCGTTTGAATGGAAAACTATAACAAACAAATCCACTTCGAATCTATCAATGTTCTTGCTATTCATATTTTTTATTTTATATTCAAATCTAAATATTATCAACTCACCCATGAAAACCTATTCTTACCGATGATCTTGCTCGTACTTGCATCGAAACGATACACGATATACATAACCATTGATATTCATTATTTATTAAAACTTTTGATTTATTTATATTAAAAGTTTGAAACTATCGCCAATCACAACTCGCACCAACAAAGTTCTGTACTTTTTGCGCGCGTGTTCCGCAAGGAACAGCGTGCTATCATTTCGTCACAATGTCTGTATTTTTCGAATTTTTTTTCGAAAATGGTCTCAAACGATTGGGTTCGACTCCCTGATGAAGAATTCGAGGTCAAATTCAATTCTGTCCGTCCGGCCCGGCCGGCCGGTCCGGCCGTTAGCACGATAACTCTCGAACGGAACGACTTAGAGCGTTGAAATTTGCAGGGTAGTTTCGTAGCGTAAATATCTCGGACAAGTTCGTTAACGGGCGAAATCGACCGAGCGTTTTCGGAGTTAAGGCCGTTTTTAATAAAAACGTTTTTTATGAATATTTCCGGAACCGATCACTCGATCTTTTTGAAATTTGGCATCAGATTGTAAAATCATGACCTTTATATGCCTGCGAAGTTTTGTGTTGAACGGACGGCCCTAAAGTGGCAAAAAAAAAATTTGAAAATTTGGAAATTTTGTTTTCACGATAACTCGAAAAATACTGATCTGATTAAATTGAAACTCAGCAGTTAGATGCAAAAGACCAAAGCAAACACTTTTGCAAAATTTCGTGAAGATCACGTGACATGAAAAAAATAAAAAAATTACTACTATTTTGCGGAATACTTTGCTTTTAATGCCGAAACATATGTTTTTGAGGTTCATGCTGCCCTTTCCGGTCATTTTCCGTATTGCGCATGCGCAGATGAGAAGTCCTTTAACTGCTGTAGTTTTCGTCAGAGAGGATTGGGGTTTTGGGGTGGCGGATGCTATTCCTCCATAGAATTCAGATCCCTGATGAGGGTCTGCGCATGCGTAGATTAAAGATGCTATATCTTCCGAACCACTAGTGTTGGAGAATCGGAGTTTTTTGTAAGGTGTGTTATTTTGAGAGGACTTTTAGCCGCCAGTAGATTGCGCATGCGCAGAAGAGAAGTGACTGTTTTTGGGTTGGATGGGTTATGTTGGGAGTGCTGAGTCGATATTATGAGGTTTTAAAAGAATATTCATAGCAATTCAGTGCAAGGACAAGTCAGTTTGGGGGATGTAGCGTTGTTTCCGAGTTAAAGTGTCCGTACCGTGGCCCTGGGGCTAATTTTGAAATTGATGTTACCCCTTACAGGCATTTTCCGTTATGCGCAGGAGCAGACCATCAGTGATTTAACTGGTGGTGTTTTCATCAGAGAGGATTAGGGTTATGGGGTGGCGGATACTATTCCTCTATAGAATCCCTCGTTGAGGGTCTGCGCATGCGTGGATTAAAGATGTGATATCTCCTGAACCACTAGTGTTGGAGAATCGGAGTTTTTTGTAAGGTGTGTTATTTTGAGAGGACTTTTAGCCGCGAGTAGATTGCGCATGTGCAGAAGAGTGACTGTTTTTGGGTTGGATGGTTATTTTGGGAGGGCTGAGTCGATATTATGAGGTTTTAAAAGAATATTCATAGCAATTCAGTGCAAGGACAAGTCAGTTTGCGGGATGTAGCGTTGTTTCCGAGTTAAAGTGTCCGTACCGTGGCCCTGGGGCTAATTTTGAAATTGATGTTACCGCTTACAGGCATTTTTCGTTATGCGCATGAGCAGATCATCAGTGATTTAACTGGTGGTGTTTTCGTCTGAGAGGATTAGGGTTATGGCGGATGCTATTCCTCCATAGAATCCCCTGTTGAGTGTCTGCGCATGCGTGGATTAAAGATGTGATATCTCCTGAACCACTAGTGTTGGAGCATCGGAGTTTTTTGTAAGGTGTGTTATTTTGAGAGGACTTTTAGCCGCGAGTAGATTGCGCATGCGCAGAAGAGAAGTGACTGTTTTTGGGTTGGATGGGTTATGTTGGGAGTGCTGAGTCGATATTATGAGGTTTTAAAAGAATATTCATAACAATTCAGTGCAAGGACAAGGCAGTTTGGGGGATGTTGCGTTGTTTCCGAGTTAAAGTGTCCGTACCGTGGCCCTGGGGCTAATTTTGTTATGCGCATGAGCAGACCATCAGTAATTTAACTGGTGGTGTTTTCGTCAGAGAGGATTAGGGTTTTGGGGTGGCGGATGCTATTCCTCTATAGAATCCCCTGTTGAGGGTCTGCGCATGCGTGGATTAAAGATGTGATATCTCCTGAACCACTAGTGTTGGAGAATCGGAGTTTAGTGTAAGGTGTGTTATTTTGAGAGGACTTTTAGCCGCGAGTAGATTGCGCATGCGCAGAGGAGAAGTGACTGTTTTTGGGTTGGATGGGTTATGTTGGGAGTGCTAAGACGATATTATGAGGTTTTAAAAGAATATTCATAGCAATTCAGTGCAAGGACAAGTCAGTTTGGGGGCTGTAGCGTTGTTTCAGAGTTAAAGTGTCCTTACCTTGGCCCTGGGGCTAATTTCGAAATGGATGCAACCCCTTACGGGCATTTTTCGTTATGCGCATGAGCAGACCATCAGTGATTTAACTGGTGGTGTTTTCGTCAGAGAGGATTGGGGTTTTGGGGTGGCGGATGCTTTTCCGCTATAGAATCCCCTGGTGAGGGTCTGCGCATGCGTGGATTCAAGAAGCGATATCTCCTGAACCACTAGTGTTGGAGAATCGGAGTTTTTTGTGAGGTGTGTAGTTTTGGGAGGACTTGCAGCCACGAGTATACTGCGCTTGCGCAGACGAGAAGTGAATGGTTTTGGTTTGTTTGGGTTATGTTGGGAGTAATGAGCCGATATTGTGAGGTTTTAAAAGAATATTCATGTCAATTCAGTGCACGGACACAAGTCAGTTTGAGGGAAATAGCGTTGTTTCCGATTTGAAATGTCTGTATGGTGGCCCTGAGGCGAATTCATAAATAACTATATTCGGTAGATCTATATTAAAATGCGTTCGGATTTGGAGAAGATGCAATTTCGTCCCTAACGGAGGACCCACAACCGAATTTTTTTCTGATCTACGGTAAAACTAACAGCCAAACTGTATTGATAGCTATATTTGTTAAAGGAATTTGAAAAAAAAAAAAAGCACGGACGTGAAGTCAGTACTCTTTGGCGCGCGTGTTCACGGTGGCTAATTTGAATTGAATTATTCAAAATTTAACAGTGCTGTATCTAAGCTGCCATCAGGATAGAGTAACAAAGTTGGAAAAGAACACAAGTGACTCTCCTTAGTCGCACAAGCTCCTAGAAGATTTGGGAGGGTCAGTATAATCCTAATCATGTTTATAGCACGCGCGCAAAAGCAGATTGACTTAACAATGAAAGAAAAAGTGTAAAAAGTCAATCTGCTTTGGCGCGCGTGCTGTAAACATGATTAGGATTATACTGACCCTTCCAAATCTTCTAGGAGCTTGTGCGACTAAGGAGAGTCACTTGTGTTCTTTTCCAACTTTGTTACTCTATCCTGATGGCAGCTTAGATACAGCACTGTTAATTTTTGAACCGACAGTGAATGGTGTCCACTATCCTTTGGGTAGATCTTCGGCTCGCTCTATCCACTGAGCTTGAAGTACTCATCATTCAATTCAAATTAGCCACCGTGAACACGCGCGCCAAAGAGTACTGACTTCACGTCAGTGCTTTTTTTTTTTAAACTTCAAACTATAAAGACAGCTAAACTAATGGCTAACCAAAACGAAATAAATGTTCGTCATCAATAATATTGCACTTTAGAAATTAAGGCAATCCCCAATTTACCTGAATTTCAAAGTAAAGAACAATTAATGTAGGTAAACATAACTCGCTTGTATGAGTGCAACAAAGACAGGTTACCGTAAATAGTGCTATCTTTGTCTTCGTTGCCCCTGCCTCACTTTTCAAGCGTATTTTGAATAGACGGATCCCTTCCAGTTATAGTTCCAGTATATAGTTCTATGCTTCATAAGAGTACGCATTTGCGAATGTCCAGAAAAGGTTGAATAACTTTTGTTTATATGCTATGATGAAATAGCACAAAAGAGAAATTTTGCATTAAAAATGGGTTCAAGCCCTGTGGACAGAAGCTTTCTGGCGCTCTAGTTCAAACAGACAAATTATATCTCCGAAAGTATTGGTTTCTCAGAGTTGAGAATTATATCAATGTATTCTTATGATAGAACTGCATCATAAAGGAAATTCAATTCAAATAATAGTTTATTTATCAAGATTATATGAGCAATCTGAGAATGAGAACTGCACCATGAAAGAAACCAAATTAAAATAGCTGAAATGAATTTGACTCTCTCTTATAGAACAGGATGAAATGTACGAGTATGAACACAGATCATATAATATTTATTTATTTCATTTATTTAGTCAAAGAATAGTGCAATTACATGGAGTCTTACTCACTAGTTGTACCACAAGTAACTCACAGAAAATTTACACAAAAGTACACATAAATACAGACACTTATGTTCATAAATATTTGAATACACTAAAATTATTGAAATGATGATTAAAAAAGGAGATAAAATATCACAATGGTTAATTGAAAAGTTCATGATCACAGGAAAGATCAACAGTACCTTTGGCCGTTATAGAATGACGATTACTTGTACACCACACAAAAATCAGCCAAGTCCATCGATCTGCATAATATATTGCCGCTTAGATAGAATAATTATAGCATTCTGTGAAAACATAGAAGTACAATTCATTATTGAAATTTAGAACTTCATCTTAGCAGAAATTGAATTCAAACATCATAGAAGAATTTAAATTCAACAAGAGTGCCAAAAATTATCAATCCAAAACCAATAGACCAATTCTACCCAACAACGAACTCATCCGAGATATTCATTCCTCAATTCTATGATGAACGATAATATATATCTTTCCTCAAATCTACTCCAATACACCAATATTCCAGTTTTGTTTTTAGTGGAGATATTCTGAACTCAATATTATTAACTTACCATTACCATTCCCATCATCATATCGATTGACCATCGGCATGAAAACATCAACCAACAAAAAGTATGATATTTTATTATAATTCTCATATTTATACGATTGCTGGAAGGAATGACAATGTTATTAACTTACCATTACCATTCCCATCATCATATGGATTGACCATCGGCATGAAAATATCAACCAACAAAAAGTATGATATTATATTATAATTCTCATATTGATACCATTACTGGAATGAATGACAATGGGACAACGTCAAAGTTGACATTATAACAATTCATAGAATAGCCACAGAATAATTCTATCATTGAAATTTTGAAGAATCATATCTCCTAAAGTATTAGTTTGTTAGAGTTAAAAATGATATGAATGGATTCTTATGGTAAGACTACTTATTGAAAAAAATTTAATTTGGAATTTTTTTTGTAAAAAAAAATTTTTTTTTTGTTACTCTGAAACCATCTGTCCGATTTTGCCCAATAACGAACTCAGCCGAGATATTTATCCACCAAACCTACTCTGAAAATTTCAACTGTCTAGCTCATTCCGTTCGAGAGTTATCGTGCCTACGGCCGGACGGCCGGACCGGCCGGACAGAATGAATTTCGACCACGGATTCTTGATCAGTGAGTCGAACCAAATGGTTTAAGACCATTTTCATCAAAAATTACAGACATTTGGGCAAATTGATAAGCACTCAGTTCCGAGGAAGTAGAGCGCCAAAAATCAATCAGATATTGAACTTTATCCACTAAGTGCGTACTCTTACCCACATTGACCCTAATAGGTATTTCAAAGTAAGAGGAGCGTTGGAGTATATTTATCTTGAAGGTAACTATGTTGACGAATAAAGTCGAATTTTGAGAAAAATTTTGTTTTTAAAGGTTAGGCCCGGGACTTTTTGAAAGAAGGTTCAAGTTCCATTTCATATTTCAATGAAGGAGTTATAAGCTCTTCTGTGGAAGAATGTCGTTATACCTATTCAAAATTATTAGGTATTCCACTTGGTAGTTATATTGCACGATAATCTGTTCATACTTCATTAATTTCTAACGAGCGAATTTTGCACGCATAGACTCTATCCGACCCCAGTATCAACCAATTCACGAATGTAGGGACGTAAAGTGATTGCACATGCTGTGAAGGAAAAACTTTCTCTCAACCGCTCCTGAATAATGCATCATTCAAAACTACAAATTTCGAGAGGAAAATCAGCCGGTCCTTTTTTACGGACTTGCATACCAAATATGGCCCTTCAGGTGCTACATAAAACATGATTCATTCATATATTTCGATTGCAGCATGAAAGCGGAACAGAATATTCACTCATCGATTTCAATCCGTTAAAGCTACCCGTCCATAATCCCAGAGATTTTCTCTGCATATAAATATTGGTGTATCCATATAGTTAGGATGATGAAATTCAAAGCCGACCATAATATGAACCCCGAGTTTCGTGCAGAAGTAGACGTTAATCCTCAGTGGCGTGGAACGAAATCATTCGGTCAACCTGAAAATCGAGCCTTGTCATATAAATTGCATCTGCAGGGATAGATGCGAGCTGAACGCCTGTAGAAGAATATTGTTTTTGATTTTTTCATACCGTGATATTTATCTTTTGAGCTCAACGATATATCTACACTTCCTGGAATATGAGATAAAAACTAGTATTTTAAAAGATTTTGTCAAAAATTCCTTTGATTACAAAAGACCACTTATCTCACGGTTTCAACAACAATGCTCCAAATTAGGAACCAGTCTTCTTCAGGGACATCGTCCAGGGAAAGTTAAAGGTGCCCCTCCACCTTAGATCAGGATCTCTCCAGATAAGGATGAGCAAATCTTCCAAATAGTACACCACAATAGTAATAGTTCAGAAAATTGTCAACAAACATAAAGATAAAAATCTCTTCAGTAACATAACCCTAACGAAAGAAATAAAAACGTTAAAAGGTTTCCACGCGTTCACGTGCCATCCGAAAACAAACAAAAAACTCCTGAATATTTTTAAAAGGGTTAATATAAAACTGGCTTTTAAAACTTCCACGGAAAATAAATAACTTCTGCGAAATACATTCGATAAAACTCCGGACATGTTAAAATCGGGAACTATGAAATTAAATGTTTAGATTGCAACAAGTGTTACGTCGGGCGAACAACCAGAAACATTCTCACACGATATAAAGAGCATACGTACATTCGGAACAACAGAATCGATAAATCTGCTGTTGCATATCACGTTTTGACATCTGGCCTCTCAATTTCAGAAAATTCCATCGAATTGTTATAAAATTCCAATAAAGTGTACTTAGAAACACTTGAAGGTATCTTAATGTATAAGAGGTAGGATATTTTACTCAATAATGATCTAACCCCTATTAACAACCCATTATTCTCACTAATTGGTTCATGACTAAGGGTATATTGTCAACCCACTGGAATGTAGAAATTGATTGCATGCATCAGTAACGCTTCGCCTTTGAAGATGGAAACTTTGTTTCCGAAACAACCAAAATTAGCTAAGAGGTTAAGTTTCCCTCCTGCCCAAAAATATTTTAGATGAATAGAGCAATTGCTCCAGCCCACGCCCACAACGACAACCCAGGCCTATTTTTCACACAAAAACACACGAACTGTTTTATAACATTTCTAGATCACCATTATTCTATGGCACTATAGAGAATAAAAGGGAACGTTTATACATATGTATTAGTCTAAGAGCTAATGGCCGGCAGACAACACCTATTTTAGGAAGGCCTGAAATTCCCCCTTAGTCTATGGTACCTACGATATGAAATGGTGGATAGCTAAGCCCAGTCATGGTGGCTTCAGCTCTCAGGCATGATAGGTGTGATAATTTTACGAACTGAAAATGTATTTTAGGAAAGCTACCATTTTGACATGTGAAAATTTACTACTATTGTTAGTAAAAACTGAAATAGCGAAGACTACCAAGGTTATTAGGTCATAGCAGAAACTTTGACATTTGAAAAAAAAAATTTTGAAGTATTTTATGAAACTTGAAATTCATATACCTGTGTTATTCTCGACAGTATTATAAGCTTGTATTTTTCAAGGCTGAAGGCTCTTTCGGTTGCTTCGATCTACCAGACAGTAAAATATTTTCGTCTGCGTGGGTATAAAATATATTATAGTCTATTTTAATCTATTAAATCCGCAGACTATTCCATAAACTAGTATAAATATAAGAAATAATATAATTGATATAAATGGTCAAACATATTAACTGTATTTTAATGAAATATGGGGAAATTTTTTAAGGTAAAATAAAATTAAATAAACCTTAAAGAATTAAAAAGAAAATGTTCAAACTTATCATCTGCTCCTCTGATTTTTGTAGTGTGAAATTTAAATTATGAAATCGGGTTTCTTACATTTGAATTGAATTCTAAAACTGTAAAGTTAGCTGAAGAATTCTCGATCAAATCGCTGACGAGACATGGCAGTTGATCTCCCTCGAACCATTTAAACACAAAGGAGGTTTCTTGATTCACTTCACCATTCCTTAGAGGTGTCAAGGTTGTCGTTTGTTTTTGAGAAGTGTTTTTCCAAATATTCGAGATATGATGGGATCTCAAAAACTGTTGATGCAATTATTCGCTTTTACAAGGAGGTATAGTACTCGCGTCAACAGTTCGGTGTTTTTTTTTTTCGTGAAAGTTTCATTCAAATCAGTAGCCTTATAGCTACTGACGAAGAGCTGGAATCTCTCATCATCCACGTCCACTATTTTTTTTTTCGTGCATTTGGTAAGTAAACTTTTGGATGATGTTCAAAAAACTTCGTAAAAGCTCATCTGTTGAATCAGCACTACCAAAATCTGCAAAAGCCTTTTGAATTTCAATACAATTTTGCAATCAACAAGTCCAGAGCGTTCCTGCTAATCGGGTCCTTCATAAATGGCTTCGTATAATAAATATACTTATGCATATATTTCACAAATCAAATAGACCCCAGGGGGTTCATTGATCTGCCGAGAAAGCAAGAGCGGACGCGTTTCTGGCTTCTTGGCCTTCATCAGTACCCTGTAGCTTTCTCAACAAATTTAACTAAACTGACACGGGTTAAGCCTCTCAGAGCCGGCTTGGTCGATCATTTTAATCGCCCACGCCACCTATGAGACGAAACACGGAAATCAGCCTCTCCCCACCAGTGAATATTTGAAACGTGAAATCATAATCCACCATTCACTCGACATTAATCGAGAACGAGTCCCACAGAGCTCAGACAGTATCTTCTCAAAGGTCATGAACACTGTTTAGCGTTTTCAAAAATAATAATGAAAAATGGAAATACCGTTGTTAAAAAATCAACAAGTCCAGAGCGTTCCTGCTTATCCGGTCCTTCATAAATGGCTTCGTATAACAAATATACTTATGCATATATTTCACAAATCAAATAGACCCCAGGGGGTTCATTGATCTGCCGAGAAAGCAAGAGCAGACGCGTTTCTGGCTTCTTGGCCTTCATCAGTACCCTGTAGCTTTCTCAACAAATTCAACTAAACTGACCCGGGTTAAGCCTCTCAGAGCCGGCTTGGTCGATCATTAAAATCGCCCACGCCACCTATGAGACGAAACACGGAAATCAGCCTCTCCCCACCAGTGAATATTTGAAGCGTGAAATCATATGCCACCATTCACTCGACATTAATCGAGAACGAGTCCCACAGAGCTCAGACAGTATCTTCTCAAAGGCCATGAACGCTGTTTAGCGTTTTCAAAAATAATAATGAAAAAATAAAATGATCGAACAAGCCGGCGCTGAGAGGCTTAACCCGGGTCAGTTTAGTTGAATTTGTTGAGAAAGCTACAGGGTACTGATGAAGGTCAAGAAGCCAGAAACGCGTCTGCTCTTGCTTTCTCGGCAGATCAATGAACTCCCTGGGGTCTATTTGATTTGTGAAATATATGCATAAGTATATTTATTATACGAAGCCATTTATGAAGGACCCGATTAGCAGGAACGCTCTGGACTTGTTGATTTTTTAACAACGGTATCGCCATTTTTCATTATTACAATTTTGCAAGTTCTCTCCTTTCCTTTGTTGACAAAGGCACGTAAGTATCCAAATAAGGACAACCCTAATAGCTCCTTCCAGGTTCGTCGGCCGTCGGATAACACTGGTTTCAATCTCATCGAAGGAAATGGTAGAGATGTCTCGGAGATGGAGCTGACGAGTAGTCGGATGAAGGTTCCTGGTTTTGGCGACATGTCCTAATATTTGAGCAGCTTGACCAAGGAAATCAGATCGTTATGTAGGTCTGTGAATTTCTGCTGTGTGGTTACGGAATTCGATAGCAGGCTGAAACAGTTTAGCGAGGTCACAGCCAAGGTAACAAGGCAGGAGGCTGAAAATACTGCCTTGAAGAAGGAGGTCTCTGCCCTTGTCATTAGGATTGAGAGTATTGAACAAATTACAAGATCTAATAATGTTGAAGTTCAGAATATACCCGAAAAGCAGGGTGAGAACCTACTATATGTGATTTTATTTATTTAGCGTATGGCGCTTTACACACTCTATACAATATACAGGGTGAGTCTTTGACCACTGCATTAATTTTAACCAAAGATTCCTCTCATCAAATGAAACACTTTTTTCATTTAACATTTTTCCAAATTCAGCTCAGGTAAAAAGATACAGGCTGTTGAAATTTTGAAAAAAAATCAGTTTTTATTTTGTAGCTTATAAATCCTTTCTTCGAATAAAATACTTCTACTGGTTTTCTAGTTATGGACTCGTGGATTCATAAAACTAAACGAAATTAGCATAAAGAAAGCATATATAGTTTTTCTTGAGTCATTTCAAGAATATTCCATCGTTTTAGAACATTATATTAATCTTTATCATTTCTCCTTAAACGCACCGTTTCCGAGATATTCTTCATTGAATGTTTTAAAATGGAAAACTCCAGAAATTTCACTACTTTTATGGATCCGTCCCTGAGCGTTGGAATCCCGAATCAAGCTGTAAACCACGTTACCATGCCTTATTCTCGTCGGCCAACAATGTCATCGATAATTTATATGCGGGAGTGTATTAGCACATTGTGAAATCTTTAAACGCTTGTAACTTTTTACCTTGACCGAATCTGGAAAAATGGTAAATGAAAAAAGTGTTTCATTTGATGAGAGGAATCGTTGGTTAAAATTAATGCAGTGGTCAAAGACTCACCCTGTATATGGACACATATTTCTAGATACAAAAATATAAAAGATTAACTGGACGTTCTCTATGTCTGATCTAGCATAAGTTGCTATGCCATGGGCGTGGTGGTTGGTTGCGCCAATAATGGCATAGCCGTGAATTATTCCCCTCGATTTCATGTCTGCTTCAGTTGCGACATGAGTTTCTTGGAAAACTACTATATCGATATTTTGGCTAAGCAGAATTTTGGAGAGGCATTGATTTTTTCCGTCGCTAGATCCTTCTATGTTCAGCTGGCATATCCGGACAGATGGTCCCAGATATCTGGTCGGTTGGTGCTGAGAAGCGCCGTTCTGTGAGTCAATTTGCATCGTTCGGAATCGTTCGGTACAGTGTGTAAATATTAGTCAGGAGATCACCCGAGAGTGATAGTCTGACTGCCAGTTGGTTCTAGTTCTTTAGCGTTACCCAGGGTGCACCACGTGGAGGCGAACTAGATTTGCACCCACTATATGTGATAACAAAGATAGATAACTCTATTGGCACCACAGTTGACTCCTCTATTGTGAAATATGTTACTTGAGTGCGTACGTTGTTAACTAACAGTTCGAAGAATAACGTGGAAGATTTGCGAACAAAACTAACAGAGGTGCTTTTCTGGCTGCATACCGCGCTAAAAAGTTGTCTAAAAGGGAGACCAAACCTGGCCTTAGTGTTCAGGGTGTGTCTCCGTGTCTTTTCGTCAATGAACACTGGCAAAAAAAATTGTATACAGAAGTTCGTAACAGTGTTGAGAAGAAGCAGTATAAGTTCGTGTGGATTCAAAATGGTAACATGTTAGCTCGTAAAGACGATACTCTCAAAATTATTCAGGTAAATTCCTAGGGAGATCTAAAGAAGTTGTAATTATTATTATTTGTATTTAACTGTTCTTTGTGTTCATAAGTGGATGGATCTCTCAGTTTATAACCAGAATGTCAGAGGATTGCGTTCTAAGCTTCGTGACTTTAAATCTAGTATCGCATCCTCGAACTATGACATAATTTCATCACTGAATCGTGGCTGAATGGTAATATTTTAGGCGCGCTAGTTCCTCGGAACTGAGTGCTTATCAATTTGCCCAAATGTCTGTAATTTTTGAATTTTTGGCTGAAAATGGTGTCAAACGATTTGGTTCGACTCACTGATCAAGAATCCGAGGTCGAAATCGATTATGTCCGGCCGGTCCGGCTGGCCGGCCGACCGTAGGCACGATAACTCTCGAACGAAAGGAGTTAGAGGATTGAAATTTGCAGGGTGGGTTTCGAGGGTAAATATCTCGGACAAGTTTGTAAATGGGTGAAATCCATTAAGCGGTTTCGGAGTTATGGTCGATTTTTGTAAAACACATTTTTTTATGAATATTTCCGAATCCGATCAATCGATCTATCTCAAATTTAGCATCAGATTATAGAATCATGACTTTTATACGCATGAGAAGTTTTGTATTGACCAGGTTACCGCAAAGTGTCAAAAAAATGTTTTCAAAATTTTAAAAATTTATTTTGTACAATAACTCTCGAACGGAATGAGCTAGGCAGTTGAAATTTTCAGAGTAAATTAGGGAGATGAATATCTCGGTTAAGTTCGTTACTGGGCAAAATAGGCCAGATGGTTTCGGAGTAACGAGAAAAAAATTTTTTTAAGCAACAAATTTCAAATTCAATTCTTATTTAAGATGCAGTTTCACCCCTAAAATCCATCGATATCATTTTCAACTCCAACAAGCTAATACTTTCGGAACTGAGGACTCCGAGTGCAGACTTTGCCTGGAGGACGACGAGTCTATCGAACACATCATGTGTGACTGCCCCGCTGGGGACAGGATCAGATTGGAGGAACTAGGAGTCCACAAACTGACACTGAGGGAACTGGACAAGTTCTCACCCACCAGAATCATATCCTTCATCAAGAGACTTGAGCTTGTGGGTGAAGTATAGGTTATATACTATAGGTGTGCCACAATAGACCGATTGGTCGCAGTGGAGGGGCGGGTTCAGTCTGCCCAGCACAACCCATAATAATAATACTTTCGGAGATATGATTTTTCTAAATTTCAATAATGCATCGTACTTCTATGTTTCCACAGAATGCTATAATTATTCTATCTAAGCTTTATTATATGATCTGTGTTCATACTCGTACATTTCATCCTGTTCTATAAGAAAGAGTCATTTCAGCTATTTTAATTTGATTTCTTCCATGGTGCAGTTCGCATTCAAAGATTGCTCATTTAATCTTGATTCCCAACTCTGAGAAACCAATACTTTCGGAGATATAATTTGTCTGTTTGAACTAGAGCGCCAGAAAGCTCCTATCCACAGGGCTTGAACCCATTTTATTCTAAAATAGTGGATGCTAGAGTCTATAGCATTTGTCGTTGCGATAGATCAGCAACAAATAGTTCCAAAAAGGGTGGCGTCTTCATTGCAATAAGAAATTTTCTGAATACAACCCTGATGATCAATGAATTCCAAGGAATGCCAAAGAAATATGGGTTCAATTGCATATAGACGATAACAGGATATTCATGTGTTGTGTTTATATTCCTCCAGGCGATATCGCTATCGCGAAGTCATTTTCTGATGACTTGAATCAAAATTTAAAACATAGACTGGAGAAACATACTGTTCTCATGATCGGCGATTTTAATTGTTCCAACATATGCAGGTCATGGGATGACTCTCGTACTTTTTTGTGTCCATACAATGTCGATATTCGTTGTGCTGATTTTCTTGACTCATTTTCATTCTCCGAGTTAATGTAGTTTAATTTTATGAAAAAATAGTAATGATAAAATACTCGATTTAGTTTTATTGAACTGGCGAAAAATAGAAGGGTTGAGTCACTGTACCGATAATCTTGTTCTGGAGGACAGCCATCATCCAGCTGTTGAATTTTCCTTGAAAGTTTCACGTTTGTAACATTTCAGGACCCTGAAGCGTAATCAATTTGAGTTCTGAAAAGTCCCCTACGGAGAAATTAGTGAACTCTTCATGCGAATTGCTACTTGTTTGAGGACCAATATATCAATATGACGATTTCCATGAAATATTGAATATTGTTATTGACCATTATGTTCCCTTGAAAAAGCGTTGTATAAACTTTCCAAACAATTACACTAAAAGCACGATAAAAGTCATTAAACTCAAAAACAAATATCACTCTAAATGGAAAAGGTATAATAACATCAATGACCTTCTGGAATTCAGGAGATTGCGTTCTGAAAGCAAACAACTCATTAAGACTGATTTCTACAGATATCCCACATCCATACAACGAGAGTTGAAGGTTAATCCCAAGAAATTTTTCAATTAATTATGTGTCTACCAAGAATAGCCACCGTGATATTCCTCGTAGTATGTCCTTCGATGACGCCAGAGCTGATACGGGAAAAGAAATCAGCAATCTCTTCGCTCTAGACACTTCAAAAGTGTCTAGAGTGATAAGAATTCCTCCTTACGCACAACCAATGAAGATATTTTGTAACGTTTCTTTTTAACCAGGCCAGGGGTTTGTTTACTTTTGGTTTGCGAGAATGTCGTTTATGTCGTTTATGTTGACATCAAATTTGAGGTTGGGTCTCAGTGGTACCAATCGACTAACAAAGAATGATTGTATTCTAAGAGCCGAATGAGTTGGCAATATTGTTGCATTGTGACAGTCTGAAAGTTTTTTAGAGTCTGCGCGTCGGTCAGTTGAGGTCGTCCATTTTGTGGAGATTCTACGGAGGAGCAATAGGTCATGCGTATTTTCGAAACTTCGTAAGAATTGTTGAATTCGTCTTAGTTGGATATAGTTTCGAAAATCGAATTAGGACTGAGGGTTACATTGGTTTGATTTGGAGTGATAACAGGTAACTTGCGCTCGTCTCGAAAGAGGATCTAAAGGCCTTTTTGCAAATCCAAGATGACCACGTGAACGATCTTGGCGACTTTGACAGAACATCGCTGTGTGCTTGAAGGATTATTTGGTGGAGGCACAGCCAGATTTGGTTTAGAAGCAAACTTGTACTGGACAACCCCGAATATCAGGGGTTTTTATGTCAGGAAGATAATGGTTTTCATGTCAAGAGGAATAGAACGATTTTTTATGTAAGGAAGAGAATGGTTTTTATGTCAGGAAGAGAAGCACTCAGGCATTCGAGTATATACAAGGTGGTCCATAAGTAACGCTGTGAGACAGCCAACTTAGGGTTGCAGATCACGAGTGTATATACAAGGTGGCCAGTAACCAACGCTGTGGGACATTCAATCGAGTGTTGCAGACTACGAGCACCGAAAGAAAGAGGACAGTATTGCGAGACCATCGGCGTAATACTACGTTCAGGAATAAGGAATAGCACGCAAGTTATTGGAAACATCTTTCGAAATATATCTTATACCTGCTATATGCGACTTGAACATATATTATCATCAATTATATAAATTATTGTTGTTGTAAAGCGGTAATTGGGGACAGATTTGTATAAATCATATAAGATCATAGATAAGAAACGTGGATGCGCCTGAGCTCAAGCAACGCGTATTTGAATCAAAGAGAAATATCTACGTACAATTTCCGTCACCCTCATTCAGGGTTTCACAGTAGTTTTATTTTGTTGAATCTGGAGACCTGGGTTGTAAGCTACTGGAATAAATTGTTTGTTTTTAGCGTGAATATTCTTTTGGTGAATTTAGGAATTATTACATTACGCTGGGGTATCTGGGAGACTTAAATTTACCTGGCGCCCATTTACTAGGTTCCCTTTTTAGAAACCCACTCCCATCTCCACTGGAGCTAGACCGCGGATCCCCGAGTTCTAGTAGCTCCGAATTTAACCACTGCGACTTGGGAACAGTCTTTTGTCGTTATAACTACCCTCTGTAACCAGTTCTTGCTTAGTTTAGTTGAGTTTTCTGAAGGGGAAGACGAGTCCGCTCTTCAAAATGTCAACGATGGAAAAGGTTCTGGTCCGGACTTGATTCCACCTTTATTTGTGAACAATTGTAGTACCTCCCTGAAAATTCCGCTTACTCCGATTTTCAAAAAATCGCTCTCCTGTGGTGTCTTCCCCGACTGTTCGAAGTCCGCCTGTATAATCCCTTTTCTGAAGGGTGGTGATAAAGCGAGGGGCCTTTCACTGGCTCTTTTTTGTACACTAAAATTCCATTTTTTGAAATAATTCCGTTCAATTCCGTTCAATTCACCAAAATTCCATTCAATTCCTCATAATTCCATTCAATTCCACACAATTCCATTTAATTCCCCACAATTGCATTCAATTCCACACAATTCCATTCAATTCCACACAATTCCATTCAATTCCTCATAATTCCGTTCAATTCATCGCACTTTTGTAAAGAACACTGCGCCTTTGACACTGATATAGGTAACCAATTGTTCATATGTAAAACCTGCTGAGTAAATTTCACTACGAATTCACTTTATCGAGTTGAAAATCCTGAAATGACAGTGCTACTATTACTATAATGAAAGCTTCTTTAGATTGAAAGCCTTAATAATCAAAATACAAATGCATAAAAAACATCATTTAATAAAAAAAATAACATTTTGTATAAAACTTTTCAAACATAAAACAAAATAAAAATAAACTTATAAACGAAAAGGAACTTTTGGTTTTACAATGAGATCGAAAACAAGAAATAGAGGTACGAAGGAAATGCCAAAAATTAAAACTTATAAACGAGAACTCTTTGTTCACATGGATACCTAAAACGGAAAAGATAGAGATAAGAGAATTCGGAAAATAAACTTCCAAACGACAAGGAATTCTTTTTCCCATTATGATAAGGAACTAAAAAAAGGGGTAGGTACTAAGGTAATAACAAAAAATTCTCATAAAAAAACTCGTTTTTGGCAGTGTAATCTAAAACTAAAAAGATAGTACTAAAGTAATCCGTTAAAATTTGTAAAAGCTTTTCTGATATTATTTAAGTCAAATCTTGATATTTGAAGTGGATAAGTTCCCTCAAAACTCAAACCATATATAAAAAAATTGGTTCAAGCACTGACGTGAAGTCAGAAGCTTTTGCGCGTATGTTCTATTGTCCATTCTTCTGTATTGGACACCCTTAATCGAATTTACCATGGTAAATTCGATTAAGGGTGTCCAATACAGAAGAATGAACAATAGAACATACGCGCAAAAGCTTCTGACTTCACGTCAGTGCTTGAACCAATTTTATTGTTCAAATAAAGATATTTTGTTAACATACAAGAATTTCTTCATTCAATGGTATTTCAAAGATCTAATTACAGTTTTAAATATAAAATAAGTGTCCAATACAGGAGAATGGACAACATAATTTACCATGGTAAATTCGATTAAGGGTGTCCAATACAGAAAAATGGAAAATAGAACATACGCGCAAAAGCTATCTATCATTTTCTTCAAGTTTCACGCCCCAAAAAGGCCTAAATCGTCAGTTTCGCTTTCGAAAATTTCCGACCCCGTCTCTCGAATTAATTCTGACGTTTCTCGGATTGACTTTTTGAATGGAAAATCGTCGGACTCAAAACCTCCGAAACTTGTATCGAATTATTATATTTAGGCTCAACCTAGAAGAACGAAATTTGGGAAAAACACAAATCGATTCGTCTTCTTCGACTGGACGGCAAAAGTCCGGGTCGAGCAATCGTTTCTTCGGAGCCTTACGCTACACCAAATCGGTACTACTGAACTCGCACAAGAATGCTCGAATCTCCAACAATATTTAACCGATCATATTAAAACTTGAAACTTGGCAGTAGAGTTTGGTTATGAAGGCTCTTGCAAAATTTCATGAATTTCAAACGAATAGTTACTGATATATAGAATTTTTTTTTTTAATTTTTAATGATTTATTAAAAATTTTCTACAAATGCTATCCTCACCAAATTTTGCAAACATTTTCGCGTTGCCATTCTACAACTAATAACAATGTTTGAATTCCATCGGTTCAGTATTTTTCGAGTTAATGAGGAACAAAAAACCACCAAATTTCAGAAAATTTCAGATTGCTATAACTCTATAACCGTTTAGTCGATTATGCTCATAAACAAACTGAAATGTCGCGTTCTGGTGCACATCCTAACCTGAAAATTTCAAGCCGCTATCTCATTCCGTTCGCAAGTTATCGTGACAACAAAAATATTTTTTAATAATTTTTTTAAAATTTTCTAGCCATACGATTTGCACTAAATTTCACGAACGTGCTTAGGGTCATATTCTACAACTACCCACCAAGTTTCAATTTGATCGGATTCATATTGGTTGAAAACAAAATTATTACTCGGAAACCACTGGGCCGATTATGCCCATTAACGAACTTGTCCGTCGTATTGGGATGCGCCACCTACCCTGAAAATTTCAAGTCGCTAGCTCTTTTCGTTCTCAAGTTATCGTGGCAACGGCCGGCCGGCCGGCCGGCCGGCCGGCCGGACGGCCGGCCGGACAGAATCAAATTTGACCTCGAATTCTTCATTGGGGAGTCGAACTTAATCGTTTGAGACCATTTTTTTCAAAAAATTCGAAAGTTACAGACATTTGGGCAAAACTATAACGCGTATGTTCCCCAGAACATACGCGCAAAAAATATCTGTCACATTCTGAATGCCCACAATTTTAGGCCACACAAAATTTAGAAGATCTTGTTTCAAGAATTTCACCTTGTATGAATTGTCATTTTTCTCGAGGACTCGGCCAATATACCACCCATCATCATACGCTATCGCATAATACTTTTCCATTTGAATATTGACCTTCCTGTATATTTTGGATTGGTCGTAATTTTCTATTTCCTCAACGGGTACTTCGAATGGCTCGCTCGAAGAAGTGTCATCTAATTCCATTGTAATTTCTTCTGAGAGGTTGCTATCAGAAACCTGTTCTTTCCGTTTTCCTTTTCCTTTTTTCAATTTACATTTTACTTCTGTAATTTCTTCATTTTTTTTGCTAGAGTACTTCTTTTTCTGATTATATCTTCTGAGTCTATCCGTGCCTTTTCATACCTTTACCTTCTTCCAATAACCAACAGAACGCAGATTTTTTTATCACCATTTTTTAATTCTCACCTATATCCACTTCTATGTAAGGACTTGCAATTGAAAGGTAACATTTAGATTTGAGTAATTTTTTAAATCTGTTTCATTAACCAAGTTAAATTCAGTACCGTTAGTTTCCATGTCAGGTTTTAGAAGGTAATCTCGTTCCAGAAATGTAGATATTCCATCATCCTGACCTTCAATAATATTTATATTACAATCATAATTGTCATCATTGACTTCTTCGTTGAATGCATCTATTCTTATATGGAATGCTTGAGCTGAATGTTTGTCCATTTTCATACCCAATCTCTCAGCATCAAGAAGTGCTTCTCCTAAAGAGTCTTCGAGGATTCTTTCTAAATCAATATTTTTTAATTCAAACGGAGTAGTGAAATTGAAGTTGGCTTCTAGAATTTTTTTATCTTCTCTAGGAAAAAGGAACTTCTTTTTTAAATCAGTGACCACAAAATTCATAAATGTTATTCTCTCAATTCTATCCAAAAATTCTTTGATGCTGAAACTTATCACGGTAGAATAAGTTGAAGTTATCGACCTAGCTGCTCTAAACAAACCTTCACAAGGTTGACTGCTAAACAGCCACGGACAGAATAAGTTTGTTGTGAGTGTTTCATCTGCCTGGAATAACTTTATCGCTTTGACAAGCATATGCCCATTTAGCTCTATACATGTGTAAGCATTTAATGTTATGTAGTTATTTTGTAGTGTATATTCTGCATGATTTTTTATCCAAGCTCTCCATAATCGCAGAAAAAAAATGTTATACCATATTCTGTGAACTCTTTCTGACAGTTTGGCATAATCGGCTCAACGGTTTTGGAGTTATACCCATCTGGAATATTATTTCCTCAATAACTCAAAAACTACAGAGATGATCGTATTGAAGACGTGTGTGAAATTTTGTGAAGACCGTGCCACTAGAAAATTTAAAAAACATTACGAATTAATATTATGTATCTCACGATAACTCAAGAACGGAAAAAGACAGCAACTTTCATGGCAGATTGCGCATCCGAATGCGACATGTAATTCGTTAATTGGCATAATCGTCCAATTTGTTCTGGAGTTATACTCACCTGAAATTTTGTTTTTATTTCCTCTATAACTGGAAATATACAAATCTGATTCAATTGAAACTCGGTGAATACTTGTGGAATGCTGCCCCTCCAATTGTCGTGGAATTTGGTGAAGATCGTATACTGGAGTTACTTGAGGCGTAAGTTCTTTCGTATTTCACTTCCAATAGAATACATATGTCACAATTGAAAATTCTGTGATCATAGACGATTCTCTACTGAAGTCTGTCATTAAAATGGTATGAAATGTATTTATATATTACAAAAACTGAGAAAACGGTATATCTCGTTGCTAAATTCGAAGTAGAGTGTCGAATAGAGGTGAGAAGACAATATAATATGAGTTCCTGACTTCACTTCAGTGCTTGAACCAATTTTTTTGCTGGTGCACCGTGAGGCTTTGATGAACGACATGTGTGCCATTAAAACAAAAGAGTTGAAAACGCCTTGCCATAGGGTATTGAAAGTGTTTGAATTACGATAGTTTCAAGTGTTGTCTTCAATTTTCAGATTGAAACTACTCTAATTCATAATATTATTACCGTTTTCAGTTGGTTATGGCGAAATAACCGACTTTACATCGAATATATGCCGTGCCCTTCAAATACTTTTGTTATTTCAATGTCCATTTTTCATATCCTATAGATATGAATAATATATAGATAATTATAAAGGAAAAAATTAAGGGATAATTCCACTAAGAAATCTTACCATTTTGTGTATTGAATTAGCAAGAAATTGCTCATTTCTTAACGAACAGAGTTTAAATAATTCATAACAAACAAATCATTTCATTTGCCCCATCAAATCATTAACACTTATGTGCTCACTTCGGTCGAGAGTTGAACTCGAGTCTCACGGGTGCAGTCGCGAACATTCTGTTCTAATATGTGAGAATTTGAGAAAAGCACTGACGTAGCGTAAGGAGCTTTTGCTATTGTCTTCCACACCCTCACGTAATACTGCATGGACCTTCAAACCGTCGTTTTAGCCTTAACACGCGTAAAAATGCTTCGGGCATCAATTGAATTTTAATTTTAAAATACATAAAATAGTGAACTTACTTAGCGGGCATTCGAACCTGGATCTCCTACGCGGCAGGCGAGCACAACATCCATATGTTGTTACAATTACTCTAATATTTACATCATTTGAAATACTAGAAGACATATATACCATATAGAATTTTATTTTCACAATAATTGCTAAAATACAGAGCTGAAATTCAGTACTTGATTATGAAATAGCGGCTTGAAGGTGTGTGCAGAATTTCAGCAGAAGATGACGGATAATTTTCTGAAATATAATAAGATACGATCCTCACGAACGAAATTTCATAAGTTGCACGCCGGCATTCTACAACTAATTACCAAGTTTCAATTCGATCAGATCTGTATTTTTTGAGGTATAGAGGAAGTAACACAAAAATTTCCTATGGGTATAACTCCGAAACCGTTTGACATATTATGCCGGTATGCCCATTACCAAACCGTCGCAATCGGATGTGCAACCTACCTTAAAAATTGAGAGTCGCTATCTATCTCTGTTCTCAAGTTATCGTGGCAACGGACGGCAGGCCGAAATGAATTTGACTTCAAATTCTTCATCAGTGTGTCGAACCCTCGGTCGAACCTGATCGTTTGAGACCATTTCGGCAAAAAATTCGAAAATTACAGACATTTCGGCAAAATCATAGCACGATATTGGTGCCTAAGTCATGCGCGCAAAAACTTTAGAGTGACTGGTGGCGGGAGTATCTTACCACCCAGTCTTTACGGAGAACGTGATTCCTTAAGTTATTCCCAAGAAAATATTAATAAGTCACGCTTTATTCTAAGTATTACATAAATTAGCTTTAATTTCTTACATCTCAGAAAGGAGTTATCTCTTAAAAACACTGTAATACAAGGTTTGAGGTAGCCGAATGTCATCAGCAATTTATCACCTGCTGTCTTTTGATTGAACAAACAAGTATTCAGCCTTTATAGTGTAACGTAATTCTGATGGTCACGGGCTCCTAGACTATAATTCTTTCAAACCAATTAGTGATTAGAGGGTTACTTCGTTTATCAATATACAATTTTATTCCTTCATCGCTTTTATCAGATGGAAATCAAATATACTCCCAAAATCATATGATTCTCAGTGCGAGAATAGTAAACAATATGAATTAATTTATAAAAACATGAGTCCTCTCTGGGAGTAAACTCTGAAATAATTATCTTAGAAACTTAATGTATAATAAATTGATTAAAGCTTACCTTAAAGCCGTTTCTTAAGCACCATCAATGAGACACAACAATATTGCACTTTTATAGGTTATGTCAAAACGCCCGTTAAGTGACGCGATAATTTAAAATGCAGTCCTTTGCGCATGTTCAATTCCATTCAATTCCATTCAATTCCTTCATAATGCCGTTCAATTCCATGTAATTCCATATAATTCCGTTCAATTCCGAACAATTCCACGCAATTCCTCCACAATTCCACAATTTTGTACACTAAAATTCCGCAGTGAAAGGCCCCTCGTGATAAAGGATCCATAAAAAAACTACAGACCTATTAGTTAACTGTGTGCGATGGAAAAAGTTTTTGAACAGTTAGTTTACCCCCCCCCCCCCCCCCCTTTTTCACCTGGTTAAAAGTCAAAATTATTTCCGAACAATGTAGATTATTTAAGGGAAGATCGGTTGAAACCAATCTTTTGAGTTTTGTTGAGTTCCAGTCCTCTAAATTAGATAACTGTCAGCCGGTTGATGCGGTTCACACCGACTTCAGCAAAGCATTTGATAAAGTTGACATAGATGATCTTTTGTCTCAGCTGGCTGGGGTTAGTGTGCACGGCAGCGTTTTGCGATGGTTCGCGTCCTACTTGACCGGTAGGACTCAGTTCGTCGTAGTCCATGGATTTTCTTCTGAACCTTTCGTTGCCACATCAGGGGTTTCCCAGGGATCCTATTTAGGACCATTATGATTTTTTTAAAATTTCATTAACAAAATAAAAAAATGTCTCAAAAAGTGTAATATCTTGTTGTTTGCCGATGATGTAAAAATTTTCGCTGAAGTTCTTGGACTACATGATTACATAGACATCGAAATGTGCTGCTTCTATTCGGTGAATACTGTCGGGAGAAGGTGTAGGTTCTGAATTCGTCAAAATGTGCAGTTATTTCATTTACGATAAATAAAAGCCCAATACCAATTTTTACACGAAGTACAACTTTAATCCTCATTGAGTAGTACGTGTACACAGCTCAACCCACATCAACGTCCATTTTTTTTAGTCTAGTAAACAAGTGCTTTTTAGGTAAAAATTTTTACGTATCCTCCAAAACTTATGATTGAGGTGTCATTCGATTCGGAATGGCATGTAGATAGTTTTTGAGAAAATGCTGAGACTGCACGCAAAAATTTGCTATAGTTATAAACAATTAAGTTAAAAAAAAGGAGGGGGTTTGGTTTTTCGCTAATATCTCAAAAAGTATCTCAGATAATTCCAATTTGCAAAAAATTTTCAAAAAGAGTAGGAAATATCCTAAAAGAAAATTTTCAAGTCCCTGAACAACGACTAATATTTATAATTTTCTCAGAGGGTTGAAAATACTCTTGAAAATAGGTATTCTGGCTTGCGTAAGCCTCGCCCCCTTCGGACCTTCCATAAATAATATTATTTAAACTTATTAAAAATGAAAATAAAAAATTGATAAATTCAGGCGTCTGCAAGATAGAGCAATGAACAATAATCCTTGGTCCAAAAATGTTTATCTCGATTTTTCAATTAGTTATCCATTAGTTAATTAACAACTTTTTGTAGCACAAAAAATAACAATGCAAGTACGATAATTGTTAAACTATTGATCTGAGAATTTTTTTCTTTCGTGGAACTATTTTTCAAAGGTCTTAAAATGGATTGCTATTGGTAAATTTCAAAAATAGTTAATTTTCGTTTTGTTATGAACAATTTACTTAAGTGGAAAATTATAAAGCTTCAATTTATAATATTGATCGGTTTTCTTATGATCGGAAACTACTTAAAAATGATTTCCAATAATTATTATAGTCTATTATTCAAAAAATTGTTATAAACCAATGCGTTGTTCATGAGATAATTAGAAATTTTTTAAAACATAATTAAAGCTTTATATTTTTCACTTAAGTAAGTTGTAAATAACAAAACGAAAATCAACAATTTTTGAAATTCTCCAATGGGAATCTTTTCAAAGAACTTCGGAAAATAGCTCCACGAAAGGAAAAAATCCTCAAATTAATAGTTTAACAATTATCGCACTAGCAATGTTAACGTTCGTGCTACAAAAAATTGTTAATTAACTTATAGATAGCTAATTGAAAAGTCGCGATGAATATTTTTCGACCACGGATTATTGTTCATTGATCTATCCTGCAGACGCCTGAATTTTTTCAATTTTTATTTTCATATTCAATAAGTTTAAATAATATTTATTATGGAAGGGTCCAAAGGGAGCAAGGCTTGCGCAAGCCGGAATACCTATTTTCAGGAGTATTTCCAACCCTCTGGGAAAATTATAAATATTGGTCCTAGTTCCGGTAATTGAGACTTTTTTCTTAGAAAATTTCCTCCTCTTCTTGAATATCCCTTCAAATTTTAATGACCTCAGATAGTTTTTGAGATATTGGCGAAAAACCAAACCATCTTCTTTTTTGGCGCTCTAGTTCCTCGGAACTGAGTGCTTATCAATTTGCCCAAATGTCTGTAATTTTCAAATTTCTCGATGAAAATGGTCTGAAACGATTTGGTTCGGCTCACTGATCAAGAATCCGTGGTCGAAATTCATTCTGTCCGGCTGGTCCGGCCGGCCGTAGGCACGATAACTCTCGAACGGAATGAGCTAGAGAGTTGAAATTTTCAGAATAGGTTTGGCAGATAAATATCTCTGCTAAGTTTGTTATTGGGCAAAATCGGACAGATGGTTTCGGAGTAACAAAAAAAATATTTTTTTTTACAAAACAAATTCCAAATTATTATTTTTTCAATAAGCAATTTTATTATAAGAATCCAATGATATCATTCTTAACTCTAACAAGCTAATACTTTCGGATATGAATTATCATAATGTCAACTTATTTTCCTGAGATATGACATTGTCTTACTCCTTGCTAATAGTTGGTTCGATAAACGTCAAAATCGACTTAGATAGACAAGGGTAAAAAACCGTCAAATAAACCCCCATGTGGCGATTTTATGTCGAAAAGTATGTATTCTAATACCGGAGATCGACAAGATCGTACGAGGATCCCGATAGCCGGTGTGTCTACGCTGTCGGGTTTTCGGTTTCGGAACGAGCGAAGGCGGGACTTTTTGGCGCTCTAGTTCCTCGGAACTGAGTGCTTATCAATTTGCCCAAATGTCTGTAATTTTTATTTAAGATGCAGTTTCATCATTCAAATCCATCGATATGATTTTCAACTCCAACAAGCTAATACTTTCGGAAATATGATTTTTCTAAATTTCAATAATGAATCGTACGTACTTCTATGTTTTCACAGAATGCTATAATTATTCTATCTAAGCTTTATTATGATCTGTGTTCAGACTCGTACATTTCATCCTGTTTTATAAGAAGGAGTCAAATTCATTTCAGCTATTTTAATTTGATTTCTTCCATGGTGCAGTTCTCATTCTCAGATTGCTCATTTAATCTTGATAAATAAACTGTTATTTGAATTTAATTTCCTTTATGATGCAGTTCTTTCATAATAATACATTGATATAATTCTCAACTCTGAGAAACCAATACTTTCGGAGATATAATTTGTCTGTTTGAACTAGAGCTCCAGAAAGCTCCTGTCCACAGGGCTTGAACCAATTTTTTACACTTAATTGTTTTAACTATTGCAATTTTTGCGAGCAGCCTTAGCATTTTCTCAAAAACTATCTACATGCCATTCCAAATCGAAGGACACCTCAATCATAATTTTCGGAGAATCCGCAAAAAGTTTGACCTAAAAAGCAATTGTTGACTATACTAATACCACCATAACCAGCACGGATAAATTAAGAGATTTGGTAGTAGTTCTCGATTCCAAACTCCAGATCAATCATCATTTTGATTCAGTAGTCAACGACAGCAATAAGATGCTAGCCAATATTATTAGATAGTGTAGAGATTTCAGAAACACGGATGCTCTGTTAGCCGTATACCGTGCATTCGTATTCATTAGATTGAACTATTTCACCCCCGTGTCGAGTCCACATTTCAAGGTACACATAGCGCGATTGGAGAATGTTCGGGGGAAGTCCTTGAGATTTCTTGATAACAGAGCAGGACTCATAACGCAGAGAGACAATCCAAACAATTACGCTATTAGACAGAGTTTTTTCCGCGTTGTAAGCTTGGAATATCGTAGAATGGTCAATGGGGTGCAGACGCTGCACAAATTATTTGTCAACTTGTCGAAGTCTCAGTATCTAATCAGGGGAGTACAATTCTATGCTCCAGTCAGAGCAATGAGAAAACAAGATACTTTCTACTTACAAATGAAAAATATTGCTGCTGCTCAGAATTCCCCATTATATCGTTTGTTTAGGGACTCCAATCTGCGCGGCGACACCTGTGATATTTAATTCGACAGTTCGAGAACTAAGAAAATTAAGTTGTTCGGGAGATATTTCACCATTTTATTATATTATTTTTTTTATTTATTTATTTTATTCATTAGAAGCACTTTTCTTTCCTGTTGTTATCTGTAGATACAGCTTTGGGTGTGAAACTCACCTGTTTGTATTCCTGCACTAGGGAAATAAAAATAGAAATAGCATAAGAGGCATAATAATTATTAATGTCAGTATCACTGGCTCCAAAGACAATAGTAATAATAATAGTATTTATTCATTCCAAAAAATTACAAAAAGGTGTAAAAATGGAACATGTCATCATCAAATATACAAACATCATTACTGTTTACAAAATTTTTTGAACTCACAAATATCATATGGTTCACAATTCATAGTAAGAGCATATATAGATTTTCTGAATTTGATATGGCAGGAAACTTATCTAACATGAGAGGGCAATATATTGAATAGAGTTATTGCCATACATTCAACACTTTTTTCTCTAAATGTGGTCTTGTGTGATGGCACAGAATATGGAAATATTCTTCTAGTAGCATTAACATTTCTATGGGACTCAAAATAATGGCCATGATTACAGAAGAATATCATGAATCTATTTATGTATATTCCATAAATGGTGAGTATGTTGTTACGTTTAAAGAAACCCCTACACGATTAGTTCTTAAAGCTTGCTTCTGAATTACAAATAAATTACCAACATAAGAAGAATTACACCAAAAAATTATCCCATAGGACAAAATTGACTGGAAATTAGCATAATATATAATCTTCAGCAGGTCAAAGTCAATCTGATCTCTCAACATAAAGAGCATATAACACATGGAATTGAGCCTCCGTCTAAGTTGTTCAGTGTGAGGTCCCCACTTCAGGTGTCTATCTAACACAATTCCCAAAAACACAAAACTATCTTTGACCATGAAATCACTATTAGCAATATTCACTGATGTAGGTTGGTTCAGCTTGGATCTTTCACTGTATAAGAAAATGCATTGTGTCTTGTCTATATTCATGATTAGATTATGATCACAAAACCATTCTCCCACAGACTTCAGAACATTATTCGAATCTTCAACAGCTGTAAGTATACTAGAAGATTTCAGCAAATAGTTGGTGTCATACGCAAATATCCCCATATAATGCTTCGCTAAAACTTTTGCCTTAGGTAACTTATTGATATTGATGATAAAAAGGATCGGTCCTAGAATACTTCCCTGAGGAACGCCCATAACAGTCTCTCTTATGTCTGACATGAGTCATTCACCATCAACCTCCGTAGCAACTATCTGCTTACGAGCTGTAAGATAGCTATCCATCACCTTTAATTGATTTTCTCTTATACCACAGTCATCAAGAATCTCTAGCAGTCTTCCATGTTCCACACAATCAAATTCCTTAGTTAAATCTAAGAACAGTCCCATAGGTACCTCGCCTAGTTCAAGGGATACTAAAACCTCATTAAAAAGCTCATATGTGGCCGTTTCAATACTTCTGTTTTTCACAAACCCTTGCTGACGTGTTGAAATGACATTAAATTTATGGAAGAAATTCAGTTATCTGTTGGACAAGATTTTTCGAAGATTTTGGAAATGGAAGACAGGATGCTGATAGGCCTATAACTATTGGGGTCACCAACAGGACCTCTCTTATACAAGGGTTTCATAATTGCAGTCTTAAGTTGGTCGGGAAAAATGCCTTCTTCGAATGAGCGGTTGATTATGAAACAGATGGGTGAAATAATGAATTCAATTGACGATTTGAGAACCCTTAATGGTAGCTCGTCATAACCACAGGAAAGTTTATTCTTAAGAGCTTTAACGGTTTTCCAGACTTCATCATGGGAAACCTCAAACATATAAAAAGATTCATCAAGCCTATCTCGATCCGTACTAGAACTTTTATTCAAATTTCTAGTCAGTGAAGAAGGAAAACCAACAAAGAAGTTATTGAACTCATTTGGCAGCGATGAAGAATTTTCATGATCACTGGAAACAGCCGGAGAAATCCTGCTTTTTGTAAGAGAATTCATGACCTTCCAGGAGGCCTTAGACTTATTTTCAGAGTTCCTTGTAAAGTCATTGAAGTGGTCTTTCTTAGTCTCAGATAGCCGAAGATCATAATGTTTCTTAGCTGATTTATAAGTGGCTTTAAATTCAGATCTAGAGAATGAAAGAATGTATAGTAAGTCAAGATGGTTTTACATTTTACTGAATTCAGGCGTTAGTTTGAAGTTTTTCCTTGACGTGATAAGTAATCATTAAAGGATACTGTGGAAGGTATACGCAATATTAAAAGGTTTCTTTCTGGGTTTTCTCTCCCAAACTCTGAAAAATAGCTATAAAATGAAAATTAATTATTTTGTGATTTGGTTCTGCGTAAGAAACACAAGATATTTGTCAGAAGCAATCACTTGAACAATGTTGCCTAACAAACAACAGCGAAACAACATCAACGAAAAAACAACTATATCGTAACGTTTCGGAGTCTATATCAGACTCCTTCATCAGATGCTTAACGAAAATCTTTAGAATCATTTTGTTGATTGTTATTATAAAATTCGACAATTGTCACATTGACAGTATTTGAAAATCGTAGCTAACATAGTTTTACTTTGAATAGAAATTTCCAAGTTCCTCCAACTCCTTTTTCAATAAATTCAGCCAAATATGGTCAATACCAATTGAGCAAATTGCAAAATTGCTTTCTCTGTTCAATGAAATACAAGTTGACTCCTTAAGTTTCCTTTTAATAAAATCAGGTTCTGTTATTAGAATCTTTGTATTACTCCAATCCATCATGTGATCTCCCTGGATTGTACATACATGTTCTGCTATTTTTTATTTCTGTATGTCTCTATTTCTCAAGTTATTTTTATGCTCTGACTTTATTACTTCTAGTGGTCTTGATGTTCCTCCTGTGTATGATTTATCACAAATACAAGGAATATTATATACACAATTTTTTAATTTTTGTTTTTCATTAATGGAATTTGTCTTCGTTAATAAAGACCTAAGATCATTTCGTGTTTTGAAGACGGTTCTTATATTGAACTTAGAACCGATGCTTCTGATTTTTTCAGAAAGGCCACGAACGTAAGGGGTCACATTCAACAGATTGGGTTGCTGTTCTTGTTGATTATTCTGTTGTTCTTGATTATTTGCTTTTCTATCTAAATTGATGATACATGTATTTATGAATTGCCTCGGATATCCATTATCTTCAAGAAATCTTTTGATGAAAACAATTTCATTATTTCTAATTTCAAGAGTAGAACAAATTATGTTAGCTCTATCATAAAGTGTTTTAATAACACCTCTTTTCACACTAAGTTGATGGTTTGAATAGAAATTTAAATATCTATTTGAATGTGTCTGCTTCCTGAAGACACTCGTTTCGAAATGGTTCGGATACTCAATTATCGAAACATCCAGAAAAGAAAGCTGATTATTTTTCTCTATTTCCAAAGTGAATTTTATTGTAGGTTCCTTTGAATTTATGAAATCGAAAAATTTGCCTATTTCTTACCACCAAGCTTTTGGTTTCAACAAATATGTATCCACAAATTTTTCTTCAAAATTTTCTATGAGCATATTACTCATGACAGGTGATAAAGGCAAACCCATTGCCACTCCAAAATTTTGTCGATAAAAAACATCTCCTAGTTGGAAATATGTGGTTTTCAAACATACATCAAGCATTTTCATAATATCATTAGCATTAAATTTTGAATCTTTAATCACTGAGTCATCATTTTCTAATTTCGTTGGAACTGTAAGTAAAGAAAGGAAGTTTTGCGAAGAACAGCAAACACTTTCTTGAAAAACTACAAAATTCGAATTTGAACCAAAATGACATTCTAGTGAGCTTTGATGTTGTCAGTTTGTTCCCCAATGTTCCTATCGATAAGTCGCTTCAAACATGTTTGAAGCGACTTATCGATAGGAACATTGGGGAACAAACTGACAACATCAAAGCTCACTAGAATGTCATTTTGGTTCAAATTCGAATTTTGTAGTTTTTCAAGAAAGTGTTTGCTGTTCTTCGCAAAACTTCATTTCTTTACTGTTAATGGGTTTAAAAATTGAAGTAAATATTTAGCTAAATTTTGACATAGCTATCCAATAGAACTTACTATTGGTCTCAGTGAAATTAGAGGTTTGTGTATTTTTGGAAGACCATATAAGTGTGGTGGCTTACTATAAGATGGCATGAGTTCTTTTTTCGGTCTATATGCAAGGGGTTTTGAATGCTTTGATGAGATGTTTTTGACTTTTCTTTCTGTTATATAAGTGAGATCTTTATTGATTTTGGTATATTTTCTTATCGTTAACAATATCCAAAAGTTTATTATGATATTCATTTGAATCCGAAATGACTGTAGCGTTTCCTTTGTCAGCAGGTAACATTTTAATATTGTTTTCTTTTTTAAGTGAGATAATAGCTTGTTTTTCCATATAACTTAAGTTTGAAGTTGTTTTGATAGAGTTCTCTAGTAACATTTTATTCAAAACTCTGAATTCGTTTGAATTTTCAGTTGGAAGTTTTTGAGCTGTTTTCTCAATAGATGTAATAATGTCTAGTATGGGGATATTTCTTATTGTCACTGCAAAATTTAGTCCCTTTGATAAGATTCTTTTTTCACTTTCATCAAAAATTCTTGAAGATAAATTTATAACCGTTTTATTGATGAAGTTGTTATTGAGTGCATTTTTGTTGGATTGTCTTTGTGTTTCATCGAACAGAGAATTGCATTCATTCAAATTGGATGCTCTACTCTCTATATATTCATTTTTATATGAAATATCAATACAATAAAAGATATGATCTGTATCACTCTTTGACAAATTATTCAAAATTTCTTCTTCTAACCTTATAATATCTTGATTTAGTCTTACATTATTTTGTCTGAGAAAACTTACTGTTTCTCTGACTAAAGCATGACCAAATCTGTCCATAATTTTGTGGCATCCATAACTACCGAAAGGTAATTTTAATCTTAGGGACTTGGGATTTTTTCTACTGTCCCTGCATCTACACATGAAAGTTAGACTGTTTTATGTGTGTGACAATTTCTTGTATAATTCTTCCAATTTTCTGAAAAGGATGATTGAAAAAGGCCCATAGCTTTGTTTTATGTAATCATTAAAGGATACTGTGGGAGGTATACTCATTATTAAAAGGTTTCTTTCTGGGTTTTCTCACCGAAACTCTTTTATAACTCTTTAAAACTGTCCAACTGGATCTGCCGCATCCTGTAGAATTGGAGTGCTGCGAAAAACTATGATAAAATTAAATATGCAGATGCATATGCACAAATTGATAACTTTCGTCAAATAAGACGCAAACTTCTCTGAATTCAAAAACTTCCCACTTCGCTTATTTTCAGTTATTGTCCCAATTTCATACGAATACAGCGGAACGAACAACATATCCAATCGAAAAAGTACCTATGGAAGCGGAATAAAATATGGGAGAACTTTTAATGACGAAACTTCCCAACATTGAAAAGTGGAGTTGGACTTCAATTCAGGAATGTGGGTATGTGGAACTGCATATTCATTTCCATCATTAGAGACCGTCAGACATCGAAGGCGAACTGTGGGATTATTATAGTAGCAAATAGCATGAAATGGCCGACCGTGGAATGAATGTGAACAATTTCTATAGGGACTAGGAAAATTGGTAGGAAAATTGATAGATCCATGTTCAAGGGCCGTGGCGTAGTTTCCAATTAGTAATGAAAAAAATGGGTTCAAGTCCTGTGGACAGGAACTTTCTGGCGCTCTAGTTCAAACAGACAAATTATATCTCCGAAAGTATTGGTTTCTCAGAGTTGGGAATTATATCAATGTATTCATATAATAGAACTGCATCCTAAAGGAAATTCAATTCAAATAATAATTTATTTATCAAGATTAAATGAGCAATCATGAGAATGAGAAAAGCACCATGGAAGAAATCAAATTAAATCTGGCCAATTTTGCCCAATAACGAACTTAACCGAGATATTCATCTCCCTAAACTACTCTGAAAATTTCAACTACCTACCTCATTCCGTTCGAGAGTTATATCTATGTCTATGGATGACAAATTATATCTCCGAAAGTATTGGTATCTCAGAGTTGGGAATTAAATTATTATTATTATTATTATTATTATTATTATTATTATTATTATTATTATTATTATTATTTTTTTTTTGTCACGTAAGAGGAAAAACCTTTTATAGGCGCCGCAAGCGGCAGTGTGAGACTCCAGATGTTATTTGGTTACTCACTAAAAAACCTCTCACTATTCTTGGACTGTTCTTCGTCCTGCCCTTACAGCGTCCCTTAACAAAAGAGATGAGCTGCAAGTGGCCTTCATAGTTGATGGGACCTCATCACTCGTAGTGACCCGAGCAACACTGCTTTTTGCATTCTGTTCGCCAAAACCTCGGCCAAGGATGTACAGGCCGGAATAATCTTCAATTCTGTCACATAGTTCGCTCTCATTCCGCCAAGGCATCCTATGATCAGAACGACCATTTTTACTTTATACCCTGGATATAGGGTTCCCAGCTCAAACAGCAAATCCTTGTATTTCTCCCTCTTCTGTTGTTCTTTCATCACCACATTATTTTCAGCGGGGGAGGAAAATTCGACAACAAATAATTCCCTGAGATCTTTGTCCACCAGTACTATATCTGGCTTTATGGCATGGATCTGCCGAGTTGTTGGAAAAGCATAGTTCCAGTAGATTCGAGCTCTATCATTTTCGATGACTGATTCAATTTCCAGAGGCACAAATGGTAGCACTGGCTCCTTGTCTATATCATAAACTTCTCTCAGATGGAAGTAGAGAATCCGAAGCGCCGCATTGTGTCTTTCTGTGTATCCTGATGGAGCGTGGACTCTGCAAGCAGACAAGATATGCATGACAGTTTCCTGCTGACTGTGGCATGCTCTGCAAGTTGTTGGGGTGTCTACTTTCATGATGTTATTCTTATACCATCTTGTATTTATCACTCCATCTTGACAAGCCATAACGAATCCCTCCGTTTCCGACTTTAGACCAGCCGACTTCAAAAACGCAAAGGATAGTTCCTCTGATAGGCCCTGATCTTTCAAACTCCTGAAATATATAGAGTGCAGACTTTTACTCATGTGGTCTTCGAGTAACGTCTTCAGTTGTGCCTGTCTGATCTCTCTGCCTACTCTTCTCTGGTCTGTTGGCGTGATAGGTGTTCCCACTAGCTCATAGTCGATGGATACTCCAGTTATGCTGAGTTTTTCCAAGGCTCTCCGTCCAGCTCTAAATAGGAAAGCTCATTGGTTCCTGATTTCATGATGAGCTACCATTTTGAGGAGCGGGTCTTCACTTCTCAATATCCTTATTGTCATTTCCAACGTTTGTTGATGGTGTTGGTATTCCAAACTCTGCAAACCTCTGCCACCCTGCGTTCGTGGGAGATATATTCTTTGAACCGAGCAGTTGGGATGCAGGCTCCGATTCATGTTCATCACTTTACGTGTGGCCCTGTCTAGTTCGAGAATCTCATTAACTGTCCAGTTGATTATTCCGAAAGAGTATGTGACTATCGGAACTGCCAAGATGTTCGTAGCTGACACCTTGTTTTTACCAGACAGCTGTGATTTCCATATATCTCGGATCTTCTTTTTGTAGCTGGCTGTTAAAGCATCCTTGATTCGAGTTGTCTCCAGTGCGCCTCTTTGTTGCATTCCAAGGAATTTGTAATTTTCCTCTTCATCGAGGTGCCGAATGATTATTCCTCCTTCCAGTTCGATGTCTTCTCCTACTTCTTCAGTTCTTCCTCTGCTCAGATGGAAAACAGCACATTTTTCCAAACCGAATGACATTCCTATTGCTGTGGTGTATTCCGCAACGATGTTAAGAAGTTGTTGTAGCGCTGCCTTGGAGGGAGCGTACAGTTTTAAGTCGTCCATGTACAGGAGATGTGAAACCAGATGTTCCCTTCTGCCTGGTGGCCCGGCCTTGTACCCTATTCTGCTTTCCCTCAACTCCGTTGTTAATGGTAGGAGTGTTATGCAGAACAGTATTATGCAGTATTATTATTATTATTATTATTATTATTATTATTATTATTATTATACTGATCCTCCTGGGTCTTCCACAAGGAGACCCATCATAGGCTCTAAGAGCTTGCCCTGAGTTAGGAGAACCAGTTGTGTTCTGTGTAGGCTTTGTTACTGTGTCCTTACGCCACCTTAGGCACAGCACTGTTAATTTTTGACCCAACAACGAATGGTGGCGATTACCGTGACTAGAAAATTTCTTTCCTAGCCTCGGAAAGAAAAGAACTGCATCATAAAGGAAATCAAATTCAAATAATAATTTATTTATCAAGATTAAATTAGCAATCTGAGAATGAGGACTGCACCATGGAAGAAATTGAAATAGCTGAAATGAATTTGACTCTTTCTTATAGAACAGGATGAAATGTACGAGTATGAACACAGATCATATAATAAAGCTTAGATAGAATAATTATAGCATTCTGTGAAAACATAGAAGTACGTTCGATGCATTATTGAAATTTAGAAAAATCATATCTCCGAAAGTATTAGCTTGTTAAGAGTTGAAAATGATATCGATAGATTTTAATGGTGAAACTGCATCTTAAATAAAAATTACAGACATTTGGGCAAATTGATAAGCACTCAGTTCCGAGGAACTAGAGCGCCAAAAAGTGTTATTCCCGTTCCGGAATTTGAGCCCGCCTTCTCTCGTTCCGAAACCGAAAACCCGACGGCCTAGACCAACCGCCTATCGGGCTCCTCGTACGATCTTGTCGATCTCCGGTATTAGAATAAAACGTCGGTACTTATACCTGGGATATATATTCTTAATTTTCACTTTTCAACATAAAATCGCCACATGGGGGTTTATTTGACGGTTTTTTACCCTTGTCTCTCTAAGTCGATTTTGACGTTTCTCGAACCAACTATTAGCAAGGAATTAGACTGTCAGGAAACTGATTAATGCATTGTGTGTTGCGGATACATCGTCACCTAAATACCTGTCATGCTCAGTGTCTTGAGATCCCCTCTCTCCTGAATATTGATAAGAATGTTAACATGTAAGGAACTCATTCAATAAAAGAACTTCAAGAAGTAATAGTCGCCTCATTAATAATATAATATAATTAATTGGTCTATAATAAGTTGGAATATTATTACATGGTGTCAGAAGTGAAGAAGATAGTAAAGGTGTTGCTTTACTATTGTTTTAAACATGGATGGATTAAGATTACCCTCAATGATGGACTTTTCCGGTAACTTATTCAAGAATTGGACCTCGTGGAAACAGAAATTCGAAATGTTTTTACTGGCAGGCGAGAAGAAGGATTCAACGGATGAAGTAAAAATTGCAATTTTCTTGAACTTAATTGGTGACGAAGGTGTTGAAATTTTCAATACTTTCAAACTTAATTTGGATAAGACTACGTTGAAAGAAGTATTGGATGCCTTCGAAAAATACTGTCGACCGAAGAGAAATATTGTGTACGAGAGATACAAATTCTTGATGTGTAACCAGAAAGAAGGACAACCGGTGAGCAGTTACATTACTGAGCTGAAAACCTTAGTCAAGAATTGCGAGTACGAGTCAGAAGATGAAATGGTCCGAGACAAAATCGTAATGGGTATTACTGATAATTCTGTAAGAGAACGACTTCTGCAGTGTGAAAACCTCTCAATGAAAAAAGCTGTGGATATTTGCCTAATAACTGAAGCCAGCAGACATCATACAGATGAAATGGCGCTGAAGAATGAAATCCCTAGAGTTGACACAATTGGTTCTTCAAGAAATAAGATAAGTTTATCTAATAATAATAATAAATATAATAAAAGTTCAAATAGTTCAGCTAATAATAATTTTCAATATAATAAAATATCAAATTCTTCCTGCTTGTATAAATGCAAAAAGTGTAATTCTAATCATAGTCGAGGCAAATGTCCTGCATATGGCAAACAATGTTTTTATTGTAAAAAATTTAATCATTTTGAAACAGGTTGTTTACTTAAGAAACCGAACACAGGATTACAACGAAAATTGAAATTTAAGAGAAAATCTATTAATACGGTGGTCACTGATAGTAATTTAAAAGATAATTTTTTCATTGATAGCCTTGAACAATTTCAAAATAAGAGTCAGACCAGATGTAATATTCTAACTGAAATTCTAAGAATCAATAATAATGACATTTGTTTTAAACTAGATACTGGAGCTGAATGTAATATCCTTCCAACAAATATCTTTCGAGAAATTATGCCAGGTGCCAGAACTTCACCAGATAAGATTAGTCTTGTTGCTTTTGGAGGCAGTACTGTGAGTATAAGGGGTTCATTGAAGGTGAGATGTCTAATAAGAAAAAAAGAATACGAAATAAAATTCTATGTTGTTGATTGCGCGGACAAACCAATACTAGGTCTTAAAACATGTCTAGACTGTAACCTTGTTCAAAAGATTGACTCGTTGGGAGCAAAGACAATCTTTGATTCCAGGGATTCAGTTTTTCGTTCGTATCAAACTGTTTTTGATGGACTAGGTCAGTTTCCTGGACAACCAGTGAAGCTTTATTTAAAAGAAAATGCTATACCCATTGTTCACGCAGCTAGGAGAATTCCAAAAAATTTGATGAATAAATTTAAAGTTTCATTGGATTTGTTAGAGCAAAATGATGTCATAATCAAAGTAACAGAACCTTCTGACTGGGTAAACAATATCGTTATTACCGAAAAGAAAGATGGAAAGTTAAGAATTTGCTTAGATCCTTCTGATCTTAATAATAATTTAAAGAGAGAGCACTTTCAAATCCCATCGCCAGATCAGATAATAGCTGAATTGAGTGGTAAAAAATTCTTTTCTGTCGTTGACTTACGAGATTCATTCTACCAAATAAGTCTAGATGAAAACTCTTCAAAATTGTGTACTTTTGCTACGCCATATGGTAGATACAGATTCAAGCGTTTGCCATTTGGAATTAATACAGCTGCCGAAATATGTCAAAGAATGAATACAGAAATTTTCGGTGATGTTTTAAATAATAGTGTTTACATTGATGATTTAATTATAGCGGGAGAGACAGAAGAAGAGCACGATCGAAAATTGAAAGAAATCTTGGAAATAGCTAAAAATAACAAAATAACATTTAATGCCAATAAGTTTCAGTTCAAGAAAACAGAAATAAAATTGTTAGGGTTTTTGGTGTCACATAAAGGTGTTGAAATAGATCCTGAGAGGACCGAAGCAATTACAAAAATGAAAAATCCCTCAAACAAAAAGGAACTTTTGAGATTTTTAGGGTTGATCAAATATCTAGGTAAATTTTTTCCAAATTTGTCATCATTAACAGCACCCTTAAGAGAGCTCACTATGAAAGATAAAATTTTCAATTGGGAGCAACTACACACAGATACAATAAATAAAATAAAATGTTTATTAATTAAAGCGCCCATTTTAACACACTATGACATGAATAAACCGCTTACTGTTCAATGTGATGCAAGCCTGGACGGCTTTGGTGCATGTTTGTTACAGGAAGGAAAACCCATAGCGTTTGCCTCTCGCACACTTAGCGATGCAGAGAAAAGATATGCAAATATTGAAAGGGAACTATGTGCCATAGTTTTTTCTGTAGAAAAGTTTAATTATTACGTGTATGGTAGAAATGTAATTGTCCATACCGATCATAAGCCGCTAGTCAATATTTTTAAAAAAGATATAAACAAAGTTTCTTCAAGACTTCAGAGACTGCTTTACAGACTCTTGAAGTATGATCTTAAAGTAATTTATTTGCCAGGAAGTAAGATGTTTATTGCTGATACTTTGTCCAGAGCAAGTATAAAAGATGAGTCATTTTCGGAATTTGAAGATTTGGTTGTGCATAGCTTGTCAAAATCATTACCTGTTTCTGATGCTGAACTTGATGATGAGATGATAGCTAGATCTAATATACATGGTAAAGATTTTGATGAAAATAATTATAATTTACGTAATAGAAATTTAATTAGGAAGCCTGATTGGTTTGGAATTGGGAATCTATAAAAAAAAAAAAAAAAAGGATTTTTGACTACTTGGAAATTAATGTTTTATTTTTTCTAGGAATTGTAAATATGTTGTATATATAGTTAGAAGTTAGATACATTTATAATCATGGTATGATTGTCTTGAGAGGGAGGATGTCAGGAAACTGATTAATGCATTGTGTGTTGCGGATACATCGTCACCTAAATACCTGTCATGCTCAGTGTCTTGAGATCCCCTCTCTCCTGAATATTGATAAGAATGTTAACATGTAAGGAACTCATTCAATAAAAGAACTTCAAGAAGTAATAGTCGCCTCATTAATAATATAATATAATTAATTGGTCTATAATAAGTTGGAATATTATTACAAGACAATGTCATGTCTCAGGAAAATAAGTTGACATTATGACAATTCATACATAGAATAATTATATAATTCTGTGAAAACGTAGAAATACGATTTATTAGTGAAATTTTGAAAAATCATATCTCCGAAAGTATCAATTTGTTAGAGTTAAAAATGATATTATTGGATTCTTATTATAAAACTGCTTATTGAAAAAAAATTTATTTGGAATTTGTTCTGTAAAAAAAAAATTTTTTTTTGTTACTCCGAATCCATCTGACCGATTTCGCCCAATAAAAAACTCAGCCGAGATATTTATCTCCCAAACCTACTCTGAAAATTTCAACTGTCTAGCTCATTCCGTTCGAGAGTTATCGTGCCTACGGCCGGCCGGACAGAATGAATTTCGACCACGGATTCTTGATCAGTGAGTCGAACCAAATCGTTTAAGACCATTTTCATCGAAAAAATTGAAAATTACAGTCATTTGGGCAAATTAATAAGCACTCAGTTCCGAGGAACTAGAGCGCCAAAAAGAGCAATTAGATTAGCTTAGAGTTAAAAAGTTGTTTTCAAACAAGACAACTTCGGCAGACGTTGCTGCTTTAGTTCTTGTACTAAGGGTAAAAAGTCGCTAAAAGACACATGACGAAATCGTTGTCGTTTTTAACTTTTTTACCAATCTGACAACCGACAAAAGAATGAACGGTGATTTGGGTTGAGCTGTGTACTCGAACTGCTCAATGAGGAATAAAGTTGTACCTCGTGTAAAAATTTTTCTTTATTGAAAAATTGGCAAAGCGCTTTCGGCTGTTAAGCCATCTTAAGTGCGTTAAATGCAAGCGAGCAAGGCGAAGGTTGGAATATTTGAAAAAGGTATAAGGTTTGGTTACTGACTTGTCACGTATACATGGAAGTCCCCCGTAGTAAAATCGACAAAACATCGCAGAAGCAATCTTATAAACGGATTTCACATTTAGTATCCCCTTGTGGGTTATTTAAGATTATGTTTCCTCAACAATTTGAAATTCCCTACAATCGTTTCCAGCCGGTGAGCACGTGGAGTGGAGAGATAATAAATTCCACGGACTGTTAAAATTTAAAGTTTGACAAGACAGATATTATTGAATTAACGTAAACTTTGAAAAGTTACAACTGCCTTTTCAGTGACCACAGTATACTAGTATATATATATTCTTTTGAACTTGTAAAGTTTGAGATTGGAAACGGAACAAAGAAATTACATAAACCATTGAATAGGCGAAAACCATGAAAAGTGACAAGTGACACTCTCATTTAAAAAAGGTAGAGCTACATACCTAGAAGGTTTATCAACTATAGGATAAGTTAAGGGTTGTTCTCTTCTGTTCTTTATTTCTCAAATCATCAAATCGAATCAGATCATCTTTATTTGTGCAAGGATACATACAGTATATACACACGTCAGAAAAGTTAATGATATATCTACAATGACAAACAAACACACATAAAATGGCGCAAACAATGCAAAAAAATATTCATATATAATTTATATATGACCCAGGAGAAAAACACAACTGAAATTTAAATATATTGTTCATCATAGAATTGAGGAACGAATATCTCGGATGAGTTCGTTGTTGGGTAGAATTGGTCTACTGGTTCTGGATTAACAATTTTTGGCACTCTTCTTGGATTTAAATTCTTTTATGATGTTTGAATTTAAATTCTGCTATTATGAAGTTCTATCATAATAATCCATTGATATAATTCCCAACTTTTACCAATACTTTCGAAGATATCAATTGTCAAAGTTTAAACAAGAGCACCAAAGCTCCTGTCCACAGGGCTTGAAACAATTTTTTTATTATTAAGGAAAAAAACCACTTGGCACATAGTATAAATATTTGTTGTTGATATGTTTCGTGTTTTATCCTATTTTTAATTGGGAAATACATTGTGCATATTGCGCAGAAAAACTTGAGGAGCTTATCGAATTCATATTTACATTTATCGTATTTCCTTGAATAACAAAGACCTCTTCATACTGTGTGAGAAAATAATAAATTCGGGTTTGTTAATTTTATATCAATTCGTTTGGCTGCACTCCATTTATTATCCATCAATGACGCATATGAGGTATGCAAGTTTGCATGTTTAGCTGTTTCTCCAATTGAATACAATTAGAGCGATTAGAATTAAATATCCTCATTTCCAAAAGTTTTCTAAAAATACTGTATGGAACTACATCCTTCCCTCCTATCCTATCGAAGGGAACTACATCCTTACCTCCGATCCTTCTTCCTCCTCGCCATTCTCGCTAGTAGATGTCGCCCCGTCTTGACCTATCACCACTGTGCGGGACGCCTTAAAACCGGAGGACCATACTGGAGAAATCACTTCGGCACATTCGTGCTGTAGTCAAATGCGCCTGAGAAAGGTTGTCGCTGAACAAAGCCTTATTGATAAGTTCATCAGTGAGAGCCGGAAAGAAACGCTGGATGGCCGAGATGTTATAGGTCCTCACTTCACAGAGCTTAGTGCTCGAAAAATCGAATTACTTTTAAACAAGCACTGACGTGAAGTCAGGAGCTTTTGCGCGTATGTTCTATTGTCCATACTCCTGTAATGAACACTCTTCTTAATCGAATTTACCATGATGAATTCTATTGTCCATTCTCCTGTATTGGACACTCTTCTTAATCGAATTTACCATGATGAATTCTATTGTCCATTCTCCTGTATTGGACACTCTTCTTAATCGAATTTACCATGATGAATTCTATTGTTCATTCTCTTGTATTGGACACTCTTCTTAATTGAATTTACCATGATGAATTCTATTGTCCATTCTCCTGTATTGGACACTCTTCTTAATCGAATTTACCAAGGTAAATTCGATTGAGAGGAGTGTCCAATACAGGAGAATGGACAATAGAATTCATCATGGTAAATTCGATTAAGAAGAGTGTTCATTACAGGAGTATGGACAATAGAACATACGCGCAAAAGCTCCTGACTTCACGTCAGTGCTTGAACCAATTTTTTTTCAATGATTTCTTAAATATTTTCTAGTGATACGATCTTCACAAAATTTTGCAAGAACTTTCGCGTTGGCATTCTACAACTAATAACTAAGTTTGAATTGGATTGGTTCTATATTTTTTGAGTTATTGAGAAAATAACAATCGAATTTCAGATGAATATAACTCCAAAACCGTTTGACCGATTATGCTCATGAACAAACTCAAATGTAGCATTCAGATGCACAACCTAACCTAAAAATTTCAAATCGCTACCTCTTTCCTTTCTCAGGTATTCGTGACATAAAAAATATTTTTTTAAATTTTCTAGCGAAACGGTTCACAAAAAATTCTACACACGTCTTCAAGTCGATATTCTACAACTAATTGGCAAGCTTCAATTCGATCGAGTCTATATTTTTCAAGTTATCGAGGAAATAATATTCCAGGTGGGTATAACTCAGAAACCGTTAGACCGATTATAACCAAAAACGAAATCAATTCTCCCTTTCGGATACGCAACCTACCCTGCAAGTCCCTATCTTCTTTCGTTCGGAAGTTATCGAGGCAACGGTCACCCATCTACTGAACTCGCACAAGAATGCTCGAATCTCCAATAATATTTAACCGATCGTATTAAAACTTGAAACTTGGCAGTAGAGTTAGGTTATGGAGGCTCTTGCAAAATTTCAGCAATTTCAAACGAATAGTTACTGATATATAGAATTTTTTTTTTATTTTCAATGATTTATTAAAAATTTTTTACAAATGCTATCCTCACCAAATTTTGCAAACATTTTCGCGTTGGCATTCTACAACTAATAACCATGTTTGAATTCAATCGGCTCAGTATTTTTCGAGTTAATGAGGAACAAAAAACCACCAAATTTCAGAAAATTTCAGATGGTTATAACTCTAAAACCGTTTGGCCGATTATGCTCATAAAAAAACTGAAATGTCGCGTTCTGGTGCACATCTTAACCTGAAAATTTCAAGGCACTATCTAATTCCGTTCTCAAGTTATCGTGTTAACAAAAATATATTTTAATAATTGTTTGAAAATTTTCTAGCCATACGATTCGCACAAAATTTCACAGACGTGCTTAGGTTCATATTCTACAACTACTCACCAAGTTTCAATTCGATCGGATCTATATTGGTTGAAAACAAAATTATTTCTCGGAAACCGCTGGGCCGATTATGCCCATTAACGAACTTGTCTGACGTTTTGGGATGCGCCACCTACCCAAGTCGCTAGCTCTTTTCGTTCTCAAGTTATCGGGGCAACGGCCGGACGGCCGGCCGGACAGAATCAAATTTGACCTTGAATTCTTCATTGGGGAGTCGAACTTAATCGTTTGAGACCATTTTTTTCAAAAAATTCGAAAGTTACAGACATTTGGGCAAAACTATAACGCGATGTTCCCCAGAACATACGCGCAAAAATGCTCGAAAAACCGCATAACTTATATAGAGTGCTTGTAATCGCAAGCCTTCTGTAAAAACGCGGTGCTTTGTGCTCGAGGATCGGGAGCTTTTTTGGCGCTCTTGATCCTCGGAATAGAGTGCTTATCAATTTGCCCAAATGTCTGTAATTTTCGAATTTTTGTCTGAAAATGGTCTTAAACGATTTGGTTCGACTCACTGATCAATAATACGTGTTCGAAATCGATTCTGTCCGGCCGGCCGTCCGTCCGGCCGTTAACACAATAACTCTAGAACGAAAGCAGTAAGAGGACTGAAATTTGCAGGGTAGGTTTGAGCGTACATATCTCGGACAAGTTTGTTAACGGGCAAAATCCGTAAAGCGGTTTCGGATTTATGACCGTATTTAGTAAAAACAATTTTTATGAATATTTCCGGAACCGATTCCTCGATCTATCTGAAATTCAGCATCAAATTGTAGAATAATGGCCTTTATATGCATGCAATTTTTTTGTATTGATCGGATTGTCCTAAAGGATCAAAAAAATTTTTTAAATTTTTAAATTTTGTTTCTACAATAACTCTGGAACAAAATGAGATAGGCAGTTGAAATTTCCAGAGTAGGTTTGGGAGATAAATATCTTGGTTAGGTTCGTTATTAGGCAAAATTGGCTTCATGGTTTCAGAGTAACGAAAAAAGAATTTTCCTTTACATTACAAATTTCAAAATCAAAATTTTTTTAGATGCAGTTTCACCATAAAAATACATTGATATTATGTTCAACTCTAACAAGCTAATACTCTCGGAGATATGATTTTTCGAAATTTCAATAATGAATCGTACTTGGATCTTTTTACAGAATGCTGTACTTAATCTTTCTATCTATGCATTAGTATATGATCTGTGTTCTTACATGTCATCTTATTTTCCTATGAGAGATAAATGTGAAAATTATTTCAGCTTCGTGGTGGAGGATTTCAGGTGGGTGGTGGAGGATTTACCAATCAGCCTTGACCACCACCTTGGTAGGAAAACCCTAACTCAAAGAGAGCGGGTGGAAGTTACCCTAAGTATCCCTATGTTGGAACCTCTGTAATTGACGAAATTACAAGTATTTGTTCATTTCGATGGTGATAAGTTGAAGATTGTAGAGTTCTGTAGTTGCCTTTGCATATCAGCATACAGCGTGTTATTTATTAATCGGAAAGTGTAAATGTAGAATTAGTATTCCTTAGACAACGAACATCCTTCATTCCTGTATAGAGATATGAAATGAAAATAATAATGATAAATAATAAAATTATTTTTTTTAAATAGTTATCGCAGATATAAGGTTGACGTTGCATTCATAACACACTTCAAATATTGTGATTAATTGCCTAAAATCAAGTTGATGTAACTATTCCTTCTTGGTCTTACAACTCCAAACCTTTTTGCTACCATAATAACCTCACAGTTCTCCTTCAATTCCTGGCAGTATCTAATGATGGAAATGGATGTGCAGGTCTACATACCCACATTCCTGAAATGCAGTCCAACCTACTTTTCAATGTTGGGAAGTTTGGTCATTATAAGTTCTTCCGCATTTTATTCCTCTTCCATAGGTACTTTTTCGATTGGATATGTTGATCGTTCCGCTGCATTCGTATGAAATTGGGACAATAACCGAAAATAAGCGAGGCGGAAGTTGTTTTGAGAGAAGTTTGCATCGTATTTGACGAAAGTTATCAATATGCGCATATCGAACTGTACAATGTAGAGAAAATATAAGATCATGGTTTCCGCAAATCTCTAGGGTGCAAAAGAACCAGCTGAGCCGTTTTGAAGGGTTATACAAGAGGAACCAGGTATAAAATGAAACAAATGTTTTTGACGCGCTGTTCAGGGAACAGCGTGCCTAGCATTTCGCCCGGATGTCTGTATTTTTGGATTTTTTTGCCGAAGATGGTCTCCAACGACTGAGTTCGACTCACTGGTGAATAATGAGGGGTCAAATCCAATTAAGTCTGTCCGTCCATGCCAGCCGTCCTTTAGCACGCCTTTATCTAGAATGAAATGATGGTCCACACTTAATCGAATTAAACATGGTAAATTCGAGAGTGTCCACTACAGGACAATGGACCATAGAACATACTCGTGGAAGCTCCTGACTTCACGTCAGTGCTTGAACCAATTCTATTTAATCTAGGAGTACTCCCAAATCACGAATACTACTCACTTTCTGCAGCTGATTCCGCTCTAACGAGTAGTGAAACATCAGTTTATGGATATTTTTGGCGCTCTTGTTCCTCGGAACAGAGTCTTTAACAGTTTGCCAAATGTCTGTAATTTTCGAATTTTTGGCTGAAAATTGTCTTGAACGATTTGTTTTGAGTCACTGATCAAAAATCCGTTGTCGAAATCGATTCTGTCCGGCCGTTAACACGATAACTCACGAACGGAATGAGCTAGACAGTTGAAATTTTCAAAGTAGGGTTGAGGGATAAATATCTTGTTTAAGTTCCTTATTGGGCAAAATCAGTATAATGGTTTCGGAGTAACAAAAAAATTTTTTTTTTTACAAAACAAATCCAAAATTAAATTTTTTTCAATAAGCATAAGTCGTAATTTGTCCGGCGCATTTTTTCATTCTTTTATACAATATAAAGTAAAATATTATGGGAGATGATAGCCCTTCTTAAGGGCCCTGTAGCGGGCTTCGAATATCTGAAGTTCTGAATAATCATCGCTTGGACTTGGACCGGTCAGACCTGGTTTTGAAAGAGACCCTCCTGGCCTTACGAGCACATTTTCATTTTTGAATTCAAATATTGAAGGGATTTCAGGAGTGAATATCTTCGGAAACTAGCGGAGGCGATTCTTCTCCACGAGATCCCATTCGCCTACAGAGAAGTATTTTTGTGAGAGGAGACTTTTGAAAGGTTATGTATTATTTTTAATTTGTTCGTTTCCTCCTCTTGTATTTTCATTTTTCAGGTTGAGTTTCGGGAGTTTTCGGGAGAAAACTATCCGTTTATTGACGAGGAAATCCACATTGAAGAAATATATCCCCATCAATATTTTTAAATTTCAGCAAATTTTGTAAACAATAGTTACAAATCACCACACTCACGGGGAGAAAGGGTTTTTTGCTGAGGTTTTTCCCTAAGCTCTTGTATCATACGTCGAATTGTATGGTACCCCGTTACACCAACCTCTGCTAACACATATACAGCTCTCAGTCAAAAGAATATATATACCATAAGAATCCAATGATATCATTTTTAACTCTAACAAGCTAATACTTTCGGAGATATGATTTTTCAAAATTTCAATAATAAATCGTATTCCAACGTTGTCACACAATGATATAATTATTCTATGTATGAATTGTCATAATGTCAATTTATTTGCCTGAGACATGTCATTATCTAATCAATCGAAGAATTGTGAGCGAAGTGAGAAAAATCTCAGTTGTTTGCTCCGAAATTAGTTTTTCTCAGAAAAGTCTTACATTTCGGAACGGAACATGAAGTATGAGATCTGAGAGTAGTGAGACTGCTTTTCATCCACAGACATAGATATAACTCTCGAACGGAATGAGGTAGGTAATTGAAATTTTCAGAGTAGGTTAGGGAGATGAATATCTCGGTTAAGTTCGTTATAGGGCAAAATTGGCCAGATTTAATTTGATTTCTTCCATGGTGCAGTTCTCATTCTCATGATTGCTCATTTAATCTTGATAAATAAACTATCATTTGAATGGAACTTCCTTTATGATTCAGTTCTATCATATGAATACATTGATATAATTCCCAACTCTGAGAAACCAATACTTTCGGATATATAATTTGTCTGTTTGAATTAGAGCGCCAGAAAGCTCCTGTCCACAGGGCTTGAACCCTTTTTTTTACACTGGAATGGCCAGTCTGACGGCAAACGGCTATTTGGAAACGACAAATCATGGTCATTCTTATACGAGTATAGTCTGGTCTGTTGCTGACCGTTCTCATTCAATTTGACTGTTACATATCTACCGTAAATGTGTAGAGTATCGTTTCATGGTAAATCCTGTGAAATTTTACGCTACCAATTACTAGAAAAGGTACAATCGTAGTGTTCAAGAGTAGATAAACCAGTGAGTACTTTTTTTCATTTAACTTGTACCTACTCTAAAGATTGAGAATGGAATAAGGGGGAATTTTATATATTTTCTGCATTCAGTGGGGCATTTGATAGCTACTGCATAAATGAGTTGTTTTCTTGGCAGTAAAAATCCAATAATATTTTACTCGAAACCACCGCCCAAACGACATTTGAATAGGATCCGTATAAACTGCCGAGTCTGCCAAGACCATTTAACTGAGACAAGGCGAACATACTCGTATACACAAATAATAGATTTATACTGGCGCCGCAGTCGATATTTCGCGCAAAAATAGAGTTATGTCTTTCGATGCATCTCATTGAGATAGAATTACCCATGCAGATCTGATGCCAATTTCAGAGAACATGGATCGAGCCGAGTTTCCAGTTACTCATTTTTTCCATTTCTAATTTGAATATCGAAGTTGCGAGACGTCTAAGGGTTTCCTCATGAAGTGATTTATGATTATGAAGAATCGTAATACGAGTATACAGAGTGTTCTACAAGCTCTTCGACAAACGTTGGCAGGTGATAGCTGTGCTAATTCTGAATTTTTTTTCCTATAAACATAATTCCGATTCGTTTTCGTTTAGAAGATGACAGCAAGGGCGTAGCCAGGGGGGGGGGGGGGGTTGGGGGGTTCAAAACAGAAAGTGACCCTTGGACTACAAAACTTTTCGTGCGGAGTGTGAATTGGTCTCAAGGATATATATCTCTTGATTGGATTCAAAAGTGTACGCTCCTCACTATCCACCACAGTGAATATCCTTTTCGAGTGCGTTTTAGATGAATTCACTGTTATTAAAAATTTCGAGCCCATATCCTGCACATCATTTATCTGCAATTTATACAGCTCATCTTTTCGCAATGCCCCGGATACTCCAAATATCAAAGCGGCCTTCAAATAAAAAAATTTAAGTTGCATATCTTATATAATTTAGAAAATTAATTTAATTGAGTTTTATATTTACCTTTGACATCAAGAAAATACTGTCTGATGCATTTGCTATAAACTCTTTTACATGATCTTTCTCGAGAACTTCCGATTTCTTAGGAATATAACCCACTTTTTGTCCCTTAATGAACATCACCAGTTTGTGATATCTGCTTATATCAATATTCCTTTTTACGTTCAATGTTGCTTTCAGCATTGAATACTTTGGCCATAAACTTGCTAAGTATCCCTTTTCTGCATCACTCCTAAAGTATGCCAACAAAACTGTTTCAGAATAATTGAAAACGTTCTTCTCCTCGCACCATGACATGAATTCTGCGTAGTTTATGTCATACAAATGTCGGCTTTTTCAGGTAGCAGGGTCAAAGTTGCTTCTTTAGCCATTTCTGCAACCTCCGGGGGAGTTAAGGAGATATTGACTTCGTTACTCATTGTAATTAAAGTAACTGGCGATATTAGATTAAGATTAAGATTGAAAGCAGCTATATTACTCGTAATTTGACAGATCGATTATGTTTGGATTTGTTTCATTATTTCTTTTCTCTGTGGAATAACAATGGAACCAGAGATAAATACGCGACTATTCTGTGATTGAAGAGTGAGAGTCACAGGCCTCATACATAAAAATGAAATATCAGTCGAGTTGTGATGTTACTCATATTACTTCTGAATACTCTATGTTCGGTTGCCCATGACAATCATGCATTAAAATAGAAAGAAATCGTGCATTAAAATGGGTCATTAATGCATGATTTTGTGAACGTTAAACAGAGCTTTTATTGGGAGGTCGACGGAAAAGGTTTTAATAAATAAATTCCCTCGATCACAAAGGGCAGCACTCAGCTTAAAAGTTTCACACAAAATTGAAGGTATCCTTCGTGATCCTTCCAGGAAAATAATTTGGGCGAAATAAGGATCTTAATCCAATAGTAACTTCAAAAAGCTAGTATTAAGCATGCAGTATCTCAAAAAAGATAGTAGCTACTAAGTTTCTCACTCAAACGAAATTCTACTAGGGTTCTACTTCAGCCCATGCCAAGAGATTTCACTAGATAGGATCTTCAACACAAGCCATACACTGCACTGGATATAGTCCCACAACTATTGGTGAATATGAAAAAAACAGTGTAACAAATATCACTCTACAAAAATACAATATTTCCCTGTACGAATCTGGGGTATAAGTTATCAGTTCACCTACTTCATTCATCAGAATTCATTAAAGCATATAAAAACACCAGGCACACAATCCCTCGAAAATTGAAGAAACTCTCCCCTGATTCGCTCAGAAAAATATCAATACTACAACCATATATACCAGAAAAATTAGTAGGAATTGAAACAAGGTATTCTACATTATTTTCTAACAAAAATGGCATGCAAAACTAAATAAACTAATTTTAATCTGAAATCATCACGTGGGTCAATTTACCAAAACCAATTTTAACATTACAAAAACGTATTTGAATCAACTCAGCACTCAATCTGGCGTATATTTTCACAAAAATCACACAAATTGCTACGAGATTTTAGACCACATTTAATCTATCTCAACTACTGAAAAACTCAGAGAAGTTCAAGAGTTCAATCGTAAACATGAACGAGAGCATGTGATTCCCCCGGAGCTTGGCACACCCAATCACAGAAAATTGTGAGTGAGTTCACGGTATTAAACAAATCATACTGAAATCATTTCTATAATATACTAAAAAATCAAATGAGTAAAATCGACAAGGATTCATAAGATAAAACATTGAATTTAATTTAATTCAGACTCGGAATGTGTTACAAAATGTCATACATAATCGCAACTACTCATTCACGTTTGACGCATCACGGGTTGCATAAATACAAAGACCACGTAACGAATTGGTACCGTTACAAATGTTTAAATTAAAGGTACGCTGACAAACGAAAATACCGGGTGATATGGCCACTTGTGCTATTGCATTCTTTCTCAACTCAGGATTATGCAGATATTGTGTTTATATATGGATATTCTGATGGAAACTCTGTCGCGTCCTAAACAGGGAAATGTTGCATCCATTTCATAGACGATAATACATATTACTAGCTGCCCGCCCCGGCTTCGCACGGTTGAAATGCTGATACTAAATATACTACAGAATTTCTTTATATACAACGTTCACAGCATTTTTGTCGTTAGACAATACAAACATGTTTCCTTTAGAGGTTACTCTCGAAAGAGCGACATATGATTAGCCATGTGAAAAACACTCAACACTCAAATATAAGCCTGTAGCGTTGAAAGTTGGACACTACGATTCATTAATGGTCATTGCAAAATATATCTTTACCGGAAATTGTAGGAGTTTAAATTGTATCAGTAAATCCGATGGTATCAGAGGAATTCGGACAATCAATGCATCCATCCTGACTGAGGCCAGCCTCACGCTCTACAGATGATTCACTGGCTCTTTGTATTCGATTTCTATCCCTATCCTGGCTGTGCCGGCCTCCCGGTCGGTACCACGGGAACCACAATGTCCCTGCATTTTAAATCTGCAATATCTTCGAAATAATTCATTTAAATTGCATGCTGTTGAGGGTCATATTGATCAATATTAAATGCACAATGCATTCAAGGTACTTAATTGGATAAGGATCAATGCTGTATTGCTTTAAATCGCTTCGTAATCAAGCCATTACTTCTCGTAGAATTTAAAGGATATAAAATGGTTATTATGGGTTATCCCTAAGAGATAGACATATACCATCCCGACTTTTTTGTAGACCTTTTTTAGGTGTACGCATAAAAATTTTGTAAAAGTAAAACAAAAATTGACCTGTTTCAGGATTTTGTTGCCAAATATTTTTCTTTTGAGAAAATGAATTTGTTCCATAATTTTGACGCCCCCTGTATAATATATTTGAATTTATATTAAACTTTTGAATAGACCTTGAAGAATTCTATTCTACGTCATTTTATCATATTTCAAATATTTCCTGTAATCCAAACCAGGATATGATTTCAATACAAATTCTATTTACTATTTCCTAAGGCCCAAATCTGAACCTGAAACAAGAATGCTCATTTATGGTAGTTGAGGTGATGGGGATTCAGAAATTGCTAAAATATTAACTCGCGCATAATGGTTAAGTATTGAACAAAAGAAGTTCATTCATATCTTCGCTTTTCCTTTCGTTAGATTTTCTGCCCCGAAAATTGTCCTTTTAATTGAGTGCTTCCTTCCATCGCAGCCATCGGTTGGAAGGAATTCAGAAAAATGGATCTTAATGAGCCCAATCTCTGCCATTCAATATAGGCTTTAGAAAACTAAATACGGGTCATTCAAATAATTGGCCCTGTTTCTCGGCTTATGGAAGAAAAGGAGTTTTGATATTTGGTAAACGGCTTTTTTTCGATGTGGGTTTTTAAGATATTTTCTTCCAATTGGAAATTTATTTGGAACAGATTTTTCACCATCAGATTGCTCGCTCAATTCGCTATATTTTGAATAATATACTTCATGTTCCGGTAGTTGCTACATTTACGGTGATACGATTTTATGAAGAAACAGATGCTTGCACCGGCCCACCAGATAAATCATAACTTCGGAACTATTCACAGTAGAAAAATAAGCAACATAACCGACACGGTTTCAGTACAAAATTGAATACAATGTATTCGACATTATTTTTGAAATGTTTATACTAATGTTGAATCGAGAGTGTTTTGTTTGTTAAAAATTCATGAAAAGCACTGACGGTATTATTATTATTATTATAAATATCGCATGACCTGTCTTTTTTCAACCGATTACTAGATTTCAATTTAATGGGATCTGTTTTCTTTAAATATTGGGAAAATAAAATTCGGCTTGAAGGTTTGTGTGGAATCTCAGCGGAGTCTGACAAATAGTTTCTGACAAATAGTTTCTGAAATATTAAATCATTGAAGAAAAAAAAATAATTATTACTATATATTCACGAAATTTCGCAAAAATTCGAGCGTCGGCATTCTACAAGTCATTATCAAATATTATCGAAATGAATGATGCAGGGAAGTGGAGCATAATTTACGAGTCATTCTCTAATAATGGAAGATTTAGAACGGGATTTTCAGCTAATGTACAGGTAGTTATTCCTTAGTAACACTATTTAAGTTTTCCTACATAAGTATTCTGGTTTGAATTCTCTCTGGACTGATTACATAAGATTTGTTTTATAAATTAAACTGGCTGTTTCATTCACTCAATTTTTCAGAATGACTCCTGATAGTTTTGAAACACTTGTGGCCAAGATTGGACCGTCATATAAAGATAAGATGCAAATGGATTTTAATTTATTTCATGATGTAGTTCTATCATAATAATCCATTGATATCATTCCCAACTCTGAGAAAGCAATACTTTCTGAGATATGATTTATCAAGGATAGGCCAAGAGCGCCGAAGCTCATGCCACAGGGCTTTTCCCCTTTTTGGCGCTCTAGTTCCTCGGAACTGAGTGCTTATCAATTTGCCCAAATGTCTGTAATTTTCGAATTTTTCGATGAAAATGGTCTTAAACGATTTGGTTCGGCTCACTGATCAAGAATCCGTGGTCGAAATTCATTCTGTCCGGCCGGTCCGACCGGCCGTAGGCACGATAACTCTCGAACGCGATGAGCTAGAGAACTGAAATTTTCATAATAGGTTTGGCAGATAAATATCTCGACTAAGTTCGTTATTGGGCAAAATCGGACTGATGGTTTCGGAGTAACAAAATAAAAATTGTTTTTTTACAAAAAAATGTCCAAATTAAATTTTTTTCAATAAGCAGTTTTATCATAAGAATCAAACGATATCATTTTTAAATCTAACAAGCTAATAGTTTCGGAGATATGATTTTTCTAAATTTCAATAAAAAATCGTATTTTTACGTTTTCACAGAATTGTATAATTATTCTATGTATGAATTATCATAATGTCAACTTATTTTCCTGAGATATGACATTGTCTAATTCCTTGCTAATAGTTGGTTCGAGAAACGTCAAAATTGACTTAGAGAGACAAGGGTAAAAAACCGTCAAATAAACCCCCATGTGGCGATTTTATGTCGAAAAGTGAAAATTAAGAATATATATCCCAGATAAGTACCGACGTTTTATTCTAATACCGGAGATCGACAAGATCGTACGAGGAGCCCGATAGCCGGTGTGTCTACGCTGTCGGGTTTTCGGTTTCGGCACGAGAGAAGGCGGGACTTTTTGGCGCTCTAGTTCCTCGGAACTGAGTGCATATCAATTTGCCCAAATGTCTGTAATTTTTATTTAATATGCAGTTTCATCATTAAAATCCATCGATATCATTTTCAACTCCAACAAGCTAATACTTTCAGAAATATGATTTTTCTAAATTTCAATAATGAACCGTACGTACTTCTATGTTTTCACAGAATGCTATAATTATTCTATCTAAGCTTTATTATATGATCTGTGTTCATACTCGTACATTTCATCCTGTTCTATAAGAAGGAGTCAAATTCATTTCAGCTATTTTAATTTAATTTCTTCCATGCTGCAGTTTTCATTCTCAGATTGCTCATTTAATCTTGATAAATAAACTATTATTTGAATTGAATTTCCTTTATGATGCAGTTCTATCATAAGAATACATTGATATAATTCCCAACTCTGAGAAACCAATACTTTCCGAAACTACTCTACAGATTTTGTTCATTAACGAACTTAGCCGGCAAATTAGGACTCCAAACCTTCTATGAAAATTTGAACTCTCTAACTAGTTGCGTTCGAACGTAATCGTGCGGATGGCCGAACAGAATCAAGTTTGACCTAGGATACTGCATCAGTGACACGAAGATAATCATTTGAGACTATTCTCAGACAAACATTAAAAAATTGGTTCAAGCACTGACGTGAAGTCAGAAGCTTTTGCGCGTATGTTCTATTGTCCATTCTTCTGTATTGGACACCCTTAATCGAATTTACCATGGTAAATTATGTTGTCCATTCTCCTGTATTGGACACTCTTAATTCGAATTTAACATGGTAAATTCGAATTAAGTGTCCAATACGGGAGAATGGACAACATAATTTACCATGGTAAATTCGATTAAGGGTGTCCAATACAGAAGAATGGCCAATAGAACATACGCGCAAAAGCTTCTGACTTCACGTCAGTGCTTGAACCAATTTTTTTTTTCGTGGTTTTTTTTGAAATTTTCTAGGGGTACGGTTATTAAATTTTTTTTTTCGTCATTTTTTTCGAATTTTCTAGTGGTACGGTTCTTACAAAATTTTGAACACGTCTTTATGTTGATTTTCTACTGCTAGTTACCAAGCTTCAATTCGATCGATTAATTATTTTTTCAGTTATCAAGAAAATAATATTCCAGGTGGGTATAACTCGGAAACCGTTAAACCGATTATGCCCAAAAACGAACTCAACTCTCCCTTTCGGATACGCAACCTACCCTGAAAATTGCAAGTCCATATCTCCTTTCGTTCGAAAGTTATCGAGGCAACGGTCACCCATGTACTGAATTCACACAAGAATGCTCCAATCTCCAACAATATTAAACCGATCGTAATTAAACTTGAAACTTAGCGGTAAAGTTAGCTTATGAAGGCTCTTGCAAAATTTCATCAATTTGTAACGATTAGTTACTGATATATAGAATTTTTTTTTTTATTTTCAATGATTTATTAAAAATTTTCTACAAATGCTATCCTCACTAAATTTTGCAAACATTACCGCGCTGGCATTCTACATTTAGTAACCATGTTTGAATTCAATCGGTTCAGTACTTTTCGAGTTAATGAGGTACAAAAACCACGAAATTTCAGAAAATTTCAGATGGCTATAACTCTAAAACCGTTTGGCCGATTATGCTCATAAACAAACTGAAAAGTCGCGTTTTGCTGCTCATCCTAACCTGAAAATTTCAAGCCGCTATCACATTCCGTTCTCAAGTTATCGTGACAACAAAAATATTTTGTAATAATTTTTTTTAAATTTTCTAGCCATATGATTCGCACAAAGTTTCACAAACGTGCTTAGGTTCATATTCTACAACTACTCACCAAGTTTCAATTCGATCGGATTTATATTGGTTTGAAATAAAATTATTACTCGGAAACCGCTGGGCCGATTATGCCAATTAACGAACTTGTCCGTCGTATTGGGATGCGCCACCTGCCCTGAAAATTTCAAGTCGCTAGCTCTTTTCGTTCTTAAGTTATCATGGCAACGGCCGGACGGCCGGACGGCCGGCCGGACAGAATCAAATTTGACCTCGAATTCTTCATTGGGGAGTCAAACTTAATCGTTTGAGACCATTTTTTTCAAAAAATGCGAAAGTTACAGACATTTGGGCAAAACTATAACGCGATGTTCCCCAGAACATACGCGCAAAAATATCAGAAATCTGGACGAATTGATAGGCACTCTGTTCAGGTGAACAGCGTGCCAAAAATGTTGTATCTGAAACCCAGGATAAGGGTGAATTGTTGGGTAGAATTAACGTTGCTTGTGTGACGTTTGTGATGGAGAGTACATTAAACAGACTGATGTAAGTATAATATCAAAAACCACATTAGATGAGCATAAAAAATATTGTAATTTAATGAGATAAAAGTGTGATCGTAACATCTTGTACTTGTATGCCGGCCCTCCGTTCCCACGATACTTCCGAACGGAAAGAGATAGCGATTTTCAATGTTCAGGGTAGGGTGCGCATCCAAATGCGATGGTTGAATTCGTTAATGGTTAAATCGGCCAAACCTATCTGAAATATTGTTACCTCAATAACTCAAAAAATGCTGATCCGATGAAATTGGAACTAGATGAATAGATTTAGAAGACCAATGCGCAAATTTCTGTAAAATATCTTGAGTATCATATCACAAAAAAATATATATTCCAAGATTCATTCATCAGATACTTGCGGCTGAAATTCTGCACAAACCTTCAAGCCGCCACTTTGAAGTCTAGTACCGGATTCCAGATCGATTGGCTCTTTATTTTGGTATTGTGAAAACATTTTGAACGGATATCTTTTATAATAATAATAATAATAATAATTTATTTAATCCTTTCAGACACAATGCAGTGTATAGGACAAGTCAGGAAAATAACAATTCATAATAAATTCAAACTACATCATTAGACAGACTATCAGAATAAAATTCACATACAGATTAAAAACAACATTTTTCCAATAGCATTGTCTTGATTTCTTTCTTGAATAAGTTTTTATTCAAGCTCTTCATGGAAGATGGTAGATGATTGAACATCTTTATACTTTGGTACAATGGAGGTCATTCAAACTTTTGAGTTCTATGCTTGGGAATCAGAAGAACCCGCGAATTTTTGGTCTCATAATCATGACAACTCGACAATGTTGCCCATTCTATCTCGTTTTCTTTGGCATACAGTAAACATTTGAAAATATATACACATGGTAATGTCAAAATGCCGCTCTGAGTAAAAACCGCTCTGCATGATGTCAGGGGACTTAGATTGAAAATAGCTCGTATGATTCTTTTCTGAGCAACAAAAACTCTAGAAACATCAGAGCAGCTCCCCCAGAGCTAGACATTGTACGATAAGTGGCTATATACTATACTATAATATACTCTAATCACAGAACTGAGAGGTAATACATTTTGTATTCTACTTATGGCGAAAAAGGAGCTGTTCAGTTTCTTACTAACAATGTCAACGTGTGTTGTCCATCTCAGATTTTTATCTATGTGAATTCCAAGGAATTTGGTGCATTCAGATGAATCTATTGTACAGTTCATATAATTCAGATGTAAAATATTCCCATTGTTCGCTATACCAAAATAAATGCACACAGTCTTACCAACGTTTACAACAAGGTTATTTCTGAGACACCACTTTTCAAACTCTTCCATAATACTTTCACAGACTATTTTTAGTTCCTCCTGATTCCGCGCTGAAACCACCATAGATGCATCATCGGCATATAATGTCAACAGAAAACAGAACAACCAAATTGGCAAATCATTTACGAACAATAGAAATAAAAGTGGGTCCAGCACGGAGCCCTGAGGAACGCCTAAAGGGATGAACTAATTCGCAGAATAAGTTTTCTCTATTTCAACAGAAATAGTTCTATCGCTAAGGAAACTGTGCAGCCATTCATCAAATACGCCTCTGAAACCCAAATTATAACACTTTTGAAGAATGAACTCGAATATAAGTGAGTCGAAAGAGGAGGAAAGATCAAAAAATATCCCGGCCACATGAAGTTCCCTATCCAGGCACTCATAAACTGACTCCACAAAGTTCAGTGCAGCTGTGTGTGTTGACCGACCACTTCGAAAACCATGTTGAGCTGGGTTTAGTAGTTCAATGAAAAATTATATACGATTTACACTTATTTATTCAATATTGTGACGCGTTTCGTCGACACAGCGACTTCATCAGACTACATCATACTAAATTCTTAACAAGTTATTATCTCCCTATACCTAGATGACATGGACACAGAATCATTTAAAACTAATTACAGGAGAAACTTATTTAAAACAAATTACATAATAGACTTATTTAAAACTAATTACATGAGATTTCACTGCTGGTTTCTTTGTACACATTAACAATAATTCATTCCTAATGCATTTATTTTTTTAATAAAAGCATTAGGAATGAATTATTGTTAATGTGTACAAAGAAACCAGCAGTGAAATCTCATGTAATTAGTTTTAAATAAGTCTATTATGTAATTTGTTTTAAATAAGTTTCTCCTGTAATTAGTTTTAAATGATTCTGTGTCCATGTCATCTAGGTATAGGGAGATAATAACTTGTTAAGAATTTAGTATGATGTAGTCTGATGAAGTCGCTGTGTCGACGAAACGCGTCAAAATATTGAATAAATAAGTGTAAATCGTATATAATTTTTCATTGAGTTAATATGGATTTGCATCAAGTAAAAGCCACAAGCATTAAATTTTTGGGTTTAGTAGGTTGAATTTGTTCAGATAATTCATCATGCGTGTGAAAACAACCCTTTCGAAAACCTTGTATTTGTGTACTAGAATAACTATAGAATTCTTTAGAACATTTGGGAATCTCCCTGCGGTAACCGAAACATTAATTAGATGAGCGATATGCCCACTAATAACTTTAGCGCTCGCCTTCAGAATCTTTAATGAGATGAAATCAACACCAACGCTTTTTTGTTTTCCATTTCCCCGGTGGCCTGCTCGATCTCCACTTCCGAAACAGGATAAAAGAAAAAAAATTCGTTCACTAATGTTGAAACAGTGCATGACTTTGATAGATTGCGACCATAATAATATCATAATGCGACCATAATAAGATATTATCTTCTGAAATTTAAAATCATGTGAATCTAAGAATTGTAACATCATTTCGTTGGCCGAGATGTAAGCGATCTTGGATATTACCTGAAATACAGATACTTCAGTAGGATTTCAATAAGGAATTTAATTTCTACTTGTATGTAGTTAGAGTTAAGATTAGATTTGAAGGATGCAAACCACGCATTACCGACTCATCAGACGTTCTCTGTACTTTTGGGTGCCCCAAAACTCATCAGTATATCGGTAGTGATCTTAGACAGACCCCAAAGAACATGAACCACCCTACAGGAGATGAAGTATTAAATCCAAACCTTGACCCTCTGGTGTCCCCAAGGAGGTCGGGGTTCACCAAATATATTTATGGAAATTATAATACTCAAGGATAAACCGTCAGGGCTCTCATACATTTTGGTGCAATGTTAACAACAGCTATATTCCTGGAATTACCTTAAACCGTCGGATCGTTCCCATGGAATCCTATTGATCTAAGATGGGGTATTTTAAGCCAGGTCATCACAAATTCTTGTGCACCACCTTGGGCGTATTACCCTATGACATCGAGGGAATGCTGAAGTACCTCTAGGAACATCGAGGATATAAGTAGTGAAGGTAAAGGCCAGTTATAGCCCGAGGTAGAATTAATACAATTAGCGGAATACGGGTTTTCAACCCTGATGATTTTTACGTACGCGAGAAACTTTGACTTAGATCAGGTTAGAGCAAATTGTGGTAGTTGTCGAACTTCAGGGTTAAAGCAAATTCTATCGAAATTGTAAGGATCGTCATCGAGTTATAATATTGTGAATAAAGTTTAAACATCAGAACCAGTGTTTTGAAAACCAAAGACGTGGAAGACAAAATATTAAGAGCGTAATTCAATCAGCCTCTAGGCTATTGGTATCGAATTGAAATCTACTACTCTGTTGAAAAAAGAAATGGTTCAAGCACTGACGTGAGTTCAGGAGCTTTCGCGCTTATGTTCTAATGTCAATTCGAATAAGAGTGTCCAATACAGGAGAATGGACAATAGAACATACGCGCAAAAGCTCCTGACTTCACGTTGCTTGAACTAATTTTTTTTTCGTGAAGTCAGCAGCTTTTGCAGGTATGTTCTATTGTCCATTCTCCTGTATTGGACACTCTTAATCGAATTTACCATCTTAATCGAATTCACCATGGTAAATTCGAGTGTCCAATACAGGAGAATGAACAATAGAACATACGCGCAAAAGCTCCTGACTTCACGTCAGTGCTTGAACCAATTTATATGTTTTAAAAATGTGCGAGGGGTACGGTTCTTACTTAGTTTTACACAAGTCTTTATCTCGATATTAATTAACATAATATTCCAGATGGTTATAACTCCGAAACCATCAGGCCGATAAGGCCCAACAACGAACTTTACTCTCCCATTTGAATGCGAAACCAAGCCTGAAAATTTCAACTTTCAAGTTATCGAGGCAACGGTCACCCATCCAACAACTGAACTTATCAAAGGCTGCTCGGATCTTCGAAAATTTACATTCGATCATGTTCAAACTTGCAATTCTGTGGTTGAGTTAGGTTTTGAAGGCTCTCGCAAAATTTCAGTGATATAGTCTAGTCAACGAGTGCTTTTTAGGTCAAAATTTTTGCGTATTCTCCGAAAATTATGATTGAGGTGTCATTCAATTCGGAATGGCATGTAGAAAGTTTTTGAGAAATTGCTAAGGGCACACGCAAAAATTGCAATAGCTATAAACAATTGAGTGAAAAAAAAAGAAGGGGCTTTGGTTTTTCGCCAATATCTTGAAAACTATCTGAGACGATTCAAATTTGAAGAAAGATTCGAGAAGAGGAGGAAATTTCCTGAAAAAAAGGCCTGGTTGATAACAAAATTATTACTCGGAAACCGTAGGGCCGATTAAGCCCATTAATGAACTTGTGGCAACAAGTCAAATTTGATCTCAAATTCTTCATCAGTGAGTTAAACCTAGTCTTTCGAGAGCATTCTCGTCGAAAAATTCATGTAGTATATTGTGAGGGTGTGTGAGGCGTGAGAAGACAATAAAACATGCACGCCAGGCTTTTCTGGAATTTTCCATAAAAGTTGTTATATCTCCGTGCCATTAAATCTAGGAGAATATGACTCAGAGGAAAAGTGTAGCTGACTAAGCAAGTAATCTGATGCTGGTGAAATCAATAGGTTCCGATTGAAATTCCAAAGTTGATGGACTCTTCCGGTATGCCCGAAAGTCAAATGGAATCATCTGAACCCATTTTCTGCTCAAAATCAGAAAATTATACACATATGGGCAAAATGATGATTGAATATATTTGAAGGATTGCGAAGGTAAATATTTCAATCAATCTATAATTAATGGATTTCCATTGAAAATGACAATGCGTGAGATATTCGAGAAATTATTTGACGAGAATAATATACAGGGTGAGTCTTTGACCACTGCATTAATTTTAACCAAAGATTCCTCTCATCAAATGAAACACTTTTTTCATCTACCATTTTTCCAGATTCGGCTCAGGTAAAAAGTTACAATCGTTTAAAGATTTCACAATGTGCTAATACACTCCCGCATATAAATTATCTATGACATTGTTGGCGGACGAGAATAAGGCATGGTAACGTGGTTTACAGCTTGATTCGGGATTCCTACGCTCAGGGAAGGATCCATAAAAGTAGTGAAATTTCTGAAGTTTTCCATTTTAAAACATTCAATGAAGAATAGCTCGAAAACGGTGCGTTCAAGGAGAAATGATGAAGAATAATATAATGTTCTAAAACGATGGAATATTCTTGAAATGACTCAAGAAAAACTTTATATGTTTTCTTTATGCTAATTTCGTTTAGATTTATGAATCCACGAGTCCATAACTAGAAAACCAGTATAGATAGAAAATAACTAATATTTGAAAAATATGAATCATAGTTATAGGAAACTTTACGCCAACATTCATTTTATTCGAAAAAAGGATGTCAAAGCTACAAATTAAAAACTGATTTTTTTTCAAAATTTCAACAGCCTGTATCTTCTCACCTGAGCTGAATTTGGAAAAATGTTAAATGAAAAAAGTGTTTAATTTGATGAGAGGAATCTTTGGTTAAAATTAATGCAGTGGTCCTGCACCCTGTATAACCATTTCCTAACACTCTCATCAACTCCAACATAAACAGCGAACAATCAGAACAAAAATATTGGCGTTGAAATGGCTATGAGACAGAAACTGTCGCTCCTCCCAAATAAACTTAACTCAACGAAATTGGGGTTGACAAGGACATGGGCGCTTGGAAAGTTATCGGTAAACCTAACTTCCCTGAAATTGCATTTAATGGAAAGGCTCGAACGACAAATTGAAATATATTTACGAAGGATACATCGAAACGTCCATTTAGGTTCTTGAAACCTGGGAAAAATCCGACTAGTCTGATATTTCAATTGCAGAATTCGTTTGCGAAAAATTTGGTCAGGGTCCAAAACCTCAAAGAGGTAGGTGGGTGATTCCGTTCTAACTGTGATATTCAATGTCCTGTATTGTTTGTTCTCATAGGTCATTAATTAATCATCAATTTATGAAATTTTTGTGCTTATTGGAATATTATGAACATATTTCAACATTATTTTCATATAATATAACTTGCCACTACTTACAATATATCACTTAAATGTCAGTACCATGTCCATTTCTAGAATTTATTTATAACTTGTTAGTTTTTTTTGTCGTAATAAATGATTTAAACTAATTACCTCATTAATTCTAATGTTTATGATCAAACTGAACAAAATTGACCAAGTTTTTATTTAATGTATTAAGTAAAGTTTTTAAGCTTTAAAGGCAAAAGTTATTGAACCGAAATTCAATGTTAACTTAATACATTAAACAAAAAAATGTGTCAATTTTGTTCAGTTTGATCATAAACATTAGACTTTATGAGGTTATTAGTTTAAATCATCTATTACGACAAAAAAACTAACAATTTATAAATAAATTCTAGAAATGGACATGGTACTGACATTTAAGTGATATATTGTAAGTTTTCTGTAAGTGGCAAGTTATATTATATGAAAATAATGTTGAAATATGTTCATAATTTTCCAATAAGCACAAAAATTTCATAAATTGATTATTAATTAATGACCTATGAGAACAAACAATACAGGATATTGCATATCACAATTAGAACGGAATCACCCAGGTACTGATCGTCGATTCTGACTTTCTCGTTCTTGTTCATTGTGAAGATAGAAGAAGAGAATAAGGTGAACTGTAGCTAATTGCTTATTTCTAAAAGACACACGGAGAAATATTCGTCGATTTTAAATTTAAAAAAAATTGGTTCAAGCCCTGTGGACAGGAGCTTTTTGGCGCTCTTGTTCAAACAGACATATTATATCTCCGAAAGTATTGGTTTCTCAGAGTTGGGAATTATATCAATGGATTCCTATGATAGAAATGCATCATGAAAGAAATTAAATTTTGAAGAAGTGTCGTTTAAATAATTGCTTCACAAATTATCTTATAAAAAAATGGGTTCAAGCCCTGTGGACAGGACCTTTCTGGCGCTCTAGTTCAAACAGACAAATTATATCTCCGAAAGTATTGGTTTCTCAGAGTTGAGAATTATATCAATGTATTCTTATGATAGAACTGCATCATAAAGGAAATTCAATTCAAATAATAGCTTATTTATCAAGATTAAATGAGCAATCTGAGAATGAGAAATGCACCATGGAAGAAAGCAAATTAAAATAGCTGAAATGAATTTGACTCTCTCTTATAGAATAGGATGAAATGTACGAGTATGAACACAGATCATATAATAAAGCTTAGATAGAATATTTATAGCATTCTGTGAAAACATAGAAGTACGAATCATTATTGAAATTTAGAACTTCATCTTAGCAGAAATTGAATTCAAACATCATAGGAGAATTTAAATTCAATAAGAGTGCCAAAAATTATCAATCCAAAACCAATAGACGAATTCTACCCAACAACAATATAACAACATATAATATATAATATATATATTTCCTCAAATCTACTCCAATACACCAATATTCCGGATTTGTTTTTAGTGGAGATATTCTGAACTCAATATTATTAACTTACCATTACCATTCTCATCATGATATGGATTGATCATCGGCATGAAAATATCAACCTACAAAAAGTATGATATTATATTATCATTCTCATAGTTATACGATTGCTGAAATGTATGACAATGAGACAACGTCATGTCTCAGGAAAATAAGTTGACATTATAACAATTCATAGAATACCCACAGAATAATTCTATCATTCTGTGAAACGTAGAAATACGATTCACATTGAAATTTTTAAAAATCATATCTCCGAAAGTATTAGCTTGTTAGAGTTAAAAAAGATTTGAATGGATTCTTATGATGAAACTGCTCATTGAAAAAAATTTAATTTTGAATTTGTTCTGTAAAAAAAAAAATTTTTTTTGTTACTCCGAAACCATCTGTCCGATTTTGCCCAGTAACGAACTTAGCCGAGATATTTATCCGCCAAACCTACTCTGAAAATTTCAACTCTCTAGCTCATTCCGTTCGAGAGTTATCGTGCCTACGTCCGGCCGGCCGGACATAATGAATTTCGACCACGGATTCTTGATCAGTGAGTCGAACCAAATCGTTTGAGACCATTTTCATCGAAAAATTCGAAAATTACAGACATTTGGGCAAATTGATAAGCACTCAGTTCCGAGGAACTAGATCGCCAAAAACTGTAACAAGAGGTGTAGGTACCAGAAAAAATTTTGACATTTATCTCTCACAGGTAAATAAGATGACATGTAAGAACACTGATCATATAATAATTGATAGATACAATAATTAAGTACCGCATTCTATGAAAACATAAGAAGTAGAGAAGTACGATTCATTATTGAAATTTCGAAAAATCATATTTATGAAAGTATTAGCTTGTTAGAGATGAAAATGATATCGATGGATTTTTATGGTGAAACTGCATCTTAAAAGAAGTTGAATCTGAAATTTGTGCCCAGTAACGAACTTAATCAAGATAATTATCTCTCAAACCTACTCTGAAAATTTCAACTGCCTAGCTCATTCTGTTCGAGATTTATTGTAAACGAAATTTAAAAAAATAAAAAAAAAATTTCTTGATACGTTATTGCAACCCGATCAAAACGAAACTTCGCGTGCATATAGAAGTAATTATTTTACAATTTGATGCTAAATTCAGATAAATTGAGTCATCGGTTTCGGAAATATTCATAAAAAATATGTTTACGAAAAAGGGCCATAACTCTGAAACTGCTTGGTGGATTTCGCCCGTTAACGAACTAGTCCGAGATATTTACGCTACAAACCTACCCTGCAAATTTCAATCCTCTAACTACTTTCGTTCAGCCGGCCAGACCGGCCAGACAGAATTGATTTCGACCACGGATTCTTGATCGGTGAGTAGAACCAAATCGTTTAAGACCATTTTGAGCCAAAAATTCGAAAATAATAGACATTTCGGCAAATTGATAAGTACTCTGTTCCGAGGAACAAGAGAGCCAAAAATATTCCCCCCTGATCCGGACTAGCCACCGCATTGATTGCTCAGCCGGCTCTGAAAGAGGAATGTGGCATTCAGGGCAGATACGTACTTCCTTCATGGTTGTTACCAAAAATCAGTGTAACTTTTAGTCCAGTCATTTTATGCTTTATCTGTGAAAAAATTCCTAGTGAGCTGAATTTTTGTATACACCTTTATTACAGCGTTGTTAAGAAGATATGAAACATCGAAATTGATATCGTGCCGGCTAAAAAATTTATACAGCTCAAAAGGTAACGGAAATAAGTGGATGACTCATAAATGATTGCAGTTTCAAAACAATGAGTGTTTAATTTGAAGAAAGAATCGATAATGAAGATATGAATGTCCCTCAATATTTAATATTTCAGCTTATTTGAAGAAATAATCGATATTAAAGATAAGAAAATTCCCCTCGATATTCTAGCTTATTTTACAGTTCTAGAACTAAACTCGATCGGATCTGTATTACTGGTAATAATGAGAAGATATTATATTTTTTTTTCTGGAGCTAAGCAATTTCAGGCGAGTACAGTATATGAATGGTTGACAGCTCTGGCTATAAATATTGACAGCGCGCCCAAGCTCCTGTCCACAGGGCTTTCCCACTTTTTTAGGTTGTGCGACGAAGTTCTAGGAAACTTAATCCCTTTTGATTATTTATTTATTTATTCATTTATTTATTTATTAAGCAGGAACCTCAAGAGGAAATCCCAATTACAGAGGTTCACAAATTTTCTACAAATTACTTTAAAATGCATACGTGGCTCAATAACATCATGAGAAGGTAAGCCCAAATATAAATTAATACATCCCCCAACTAACTCACAAACAGAAAAAGATAGCAACGACATACATCATCAGACCGAACAACTCAATCAAACGATGACTGCAGACATGCTATGACAGATTTCTTGAAACCATCCAAGCTTATGTTGAAGACATCAATATTGTTCATATGCCAATTATAAAAACGCATCACCCTCAGGAAGACTGAATGATAACGAACATTCGTTCTAGCTTTAGAGACGTAGAACAGCGCTCTCCTTCGATCTGAATATTGTGTAATATTAAAATTGAGGAAGTGTGTCAGTGGGTAATTGAAACAATTATTCACAATTCGATAAAGAAACATGCAATCGAAGAGCGCTCTCCTATGTCGTAAGCTGAGGATATTATACATCTTCAAATTATCATTGTAATCACATGTCAACCTAGGGCGATCAAATCTGTAGTTAAGACACTTAATGAGTTTCTTCTGGATCCTTTCGATACTGATAGGCCGAAAATCCCAATAGCGGCAACTATTGGGAAATGTCGGCAAAGGGTGCGACATCTATTGAGAATTTCAAGTACATAAATAAAGGTGAACAACAAACTTTCTCATTGTGCTTTGTATGTGTTTAGACGGTGTTTGTTTCGGAAAGTTAAGGGTTTTTGTGTAAGTGAGTTTTGTGAGTGGATAGAATATTTACAAGTAAATAGGATTTTTGGACATTTAATTACATTCAAGATATAACACAATGAAGGAGAAGTGGAAAAAAGCTTTAAGAATTGGAAATTCATCAATTAGAGAAAACATGGTTTGTAGTTTACATTTTGTAGACTATAACTTCACTATTGGCGAGTTAAGAGTCATTAAATGACTAATTACAATATTATTGCTATTGTTATGAATTTTACAGCAGCAAATATGGGAAAATGCAGAAAAATGTGGTCCCAGGCCAAAAAGTTCCCATTTCTAACTTTTCAGAAGGCACCTATTGACAGGTCAAAAGGCATTGGTATGTTTTTTTAATGAATATTGTTAAGATAAGATGAATAATTTTATTTCTTAGGTTAAACAAGCTTATGCCTACTGAAATAGAGAAACATACTGGTTTGGACTTAGCTATGGATGTAATAATAATAATAATAATAATAATAATTTATTTGCAGATATTATACAGGTATACAGATCTACAAATAATAGTGATTCCCACAAAGGCTTAGCCTGTCCGTGGGGTGAACCACCGAAATTAAATTAAATTAAATTCCAACTTCTTAATCAAAACAAAATAATGAAATAATAAAGGCACCATATGCAATAAACAATAATCTCTGTTTTTTTACGAAATCGTTGATATTTCCATTATGCGCATGAACCTTCTGAACCAACAACTTCAGGAATGCAAGTACCTCATAAAATTCGCTGACCACATAATTATTGTATTAGGAGCTATTGTAAATCTACCGTCTCCCATCTTGGCAGATGATAAAGTGTAATACTTATAGGTATGCTGATAAAATACTGTGTATTTTTGAATTTAAATAATATATTTATATGAAATTAATCATTCTTTTTTAATTGATTAGGAATATGTAAACAGTTCGTTGGGATACTTCAGGTTTTTGAATGGAAAAATTCTTGTAAGTTAGCAAAATATCTTTATTTAAACAATAAAAATGCATCAATTCATTAAAATGATAGTAAGAAATGGTTTTGTTTCGTACGACTCACCAATTGCTTCTTTTTTGGCGCTCTAGTTCCTCGGAACTGAGTGCTTATCAATTTGCACAAATGTCCGTAATTTTAGAATTTTTCGATGAAAATGGTCTTAAACGATTTGGTTCGACTCACTGATAAAGAATCCGTGGTCGAAATTCATTCTGTCTGGCCGGTCCGGCCGGCCGGTCGACCGTAGGCACGATAACTCTCGAACGGAATGAGCTAGACAGTTGAAATTTTCAGAGTAGGTTTGGGGGATAAATATCTCGGCTGAGTTCGTTATTGGGCAAAATCGGACAGATGGTTTCGGAGTAACAAAAAAAAAAATCTTTTTTACAGAACAAATTCCAAAAAATTTTTTTCAATGAGCAGTTTTACCATAAGAATCAATTCATATCATTTTTAACTCTAACAAACTAATACTTTCGGAGATATGGTTTTTCTAAATTTCAATGATAGAATTATTCTGTGGCTATTCTATGAATTGTTGTAATGTCAACTTTGACGTTGCCTCATTGTCATTCATTCCAGTAATGGTATCAATATGAGAATTATAATATAATATCATACTTTTTGTTGGCTGATATTTTCATGCCGATGGTCAATCCATATGATGATGGGAATGGTGATGGTAAGTCATTCATTCCAGCAATCGTATAAATATGAGAATTATAATATAATATCATAGTTTTTGTTGGTTGATATTTTCATGCCGATGATCAATCCATATGATGATGTGAATGGTAATGGTAAGTTAATAATACTGAGTTCAGAATATCTCCACTAAAAACAAAACTGCAATATTGGTGTATTGGAGTAGATTTGAGGAAAGATATATATTATCGTTCATCATAGAATTGAGGAATGAATATCTCGGATGAGTTCGTTGTTGGGTAGAATTCGTCTATTGGTTTTGGATTGATAATTTTTGGCACTCTTGTTGAATTTAAATTCTTCTATGATGTTTGAATTCAATTTCTGCTAAGATGAAGTTCTAAATTTCAATAATGAATCGTACTTCTATGTTTTCACAGAATGCTATAATTATTCTATCTAAGCTTTATTATAAGATCTGTGTTCATACTCGTACATTTCATCCTGTTCTATAAGAGAGAGTCAAATTCATTTAATCTATTTTAATTTGGTTTCTTCCATGGTGCAGTTCTCATTCTCAGATTGCTCATTTAATCTTGATAAACAAAATATTAGTTGAATTGCATTTCCTTTATGATGCTGTTCTATCATAAGAATACATTGATATAATTCTCAACTCTGAGAAACCGATACTTTCGGAGATATAATTTGTCTGTTTGAACTAGAGCGCCAGAATGCTCCTGTCCACAGGGCTTGAACCCATTTTTTTATAATATTTTTGCTGTAAGTCAGTATAGCTTAGAACTTTCAGAGTACCTACCTACAAAATTGATATAAATGATAATATAAAAATGGGTTCAAGCCCTGTGGACAGGAGCATTCTGGCGCTCTAGTTCAAACAGACAAATTATATCTGGTATTGGTTTCTCAGAGTTGGGAATTATATCAATGTATTTTCATATGATATCACTGCATCATAAAGGAACTTCAATTCAAATAATAGTTTATTAGATAAGTAATAATAAATTACCTTGTAATCGATCAAAAATTTCCTGATCTACGTTCACCAAACTACAGAATTATGCTTTCAATATTTACGTAATATTTTCAAACATTATCGGGTGAGGTCCCCGTTGCATCGCTAAAATACGAGTTTTTCAACCCCAATATTTTTTAAGTTACAATATTCCCTTCTGTCAAGTTGACATTATGAGAATTCATACATAGAATAATAATTATATCAATCTGTGAAATACGATTTACATTGAAATTTTAAAAAATCATATCTCCGAAAGTATTAGCTTGTTAGAGTTGAAAATGATATGAATGGATTCTTATGATGAAACTGCTTATTAAAAAAAATTTGATTTGGAATTTGTTCCGTAAAAAAAAATTTTTTTTTGTTACTTCGAAACCATCTGTCCGATTTTGCCCAATAACGAACTTAGCCGAGATATTCATCCCCCAAACCTACTCTGAAAATTTCAACTCTCTAGCTCATTCCGTTCGAGAGTTATCGTGCTTACGGACGGCCGGCCGGCCGGCCGGACCGGCCGGACAGAATGAATTCCGACCACGGATTCTTGATCAGTGAGTCAAACCAAATCGTTTAAGACCATTTTCATCGAAATATTCCAAAATTACAGACATTTGGGCAAATTGATAAGCACTCAGTTTCGAGGAACTAGAGCGCCAAAAAAACAATAAACTTCAACAATGTTTCTGTAATTATAGACTTTACAGAATAAAAAAAAAAGCACTGACGTGAAGTCAGTACTCTTTGGCGCGCGTGTTCGCGGTGGCTAATTTGAATTGAATGATGAGTACTTCAAGCTCAGTGGATAGAGCGAGCCGAAGATCTACCCAAAGGATAGTGGACACCATTCACTGTCGGTTCAAAAATGAACAGTGCTGTATCTAAGCTGCCATCAGGATAGAGTAACAAAGTTGGAAAAGAACACAACTGACTCTCCTTAGTCGCACAAGCTCCTAGAAGATTTGGGAGGGTCGGTATAATCCTAATCATGTTTATAGCACGCGCGCCAAAGCAGATTGACTTTTTACACTTTTTCTTTCATTGTTAAGTCAATCTGCTTTTGCGCGCGTGCTATAAACATGATTAGGATTATACTGACACTCCCAAATCTTCTAGGAGCTTGTGCGACTAAGGAGAGTCACTTGTGTTCTTTTGCAACTTTGTTACTCTATCCTGATGGCTCGCTCTATCCACTGAGCTTGAAGTACTCATCATTCAATTCAAATTAGCCACCGTGAACACGCGCGCCAAAGAGTACTGACTTCACGTCAGTGCTTTTTTTTTTCAAGTTCCTTTAACAAATATAGCTATCAATACAGTTTGGCTGTTAGCTTTACCGTAGATCGGAAAAAAATGCGGTTGTGGGTCCTCCGTTAGAGACGCAATTGCATCTTCTCCAAATCCGAACGTATTTGAATATAGATCTACCGAATATAGTTATTTATAAATTCGCCTAAGGGCCACAATACAGACATTTCAAATCGGAAACAACGCTATTTCCCCCAAACTGACTTGTGTCCGTGCACTGAATTGACATGAATATTCTTTTAAAACCTCACAATATCGGCTCATTACTCCCAACATAACCCAAACAACCCAAAACCATTCACTTCTCGTCTGCGCAAGCGCAGTATAGTCGTGGCTGCAAGTCCTCCCAAAATTACACACCTCACAAAAAACTCCGATTCTCCAACACTAGTGGTTCAGGAGATATCGCTTCTTGAATCCACGCATGCGCAGAACCTCAACAGGGGATTCTATAGCGGAATAGCATCCGCCATCCCAAAACCCCAATCACCTCTGACGAAAGCACCAGCAGTTAAATCACTGATGGTCTGCTCATGCGCATAACGAAAAATGCCCGTAAGGGGTTACATTATTTTGAAATTAGCCCCAGGGCCACGGTACGGACACTTTAACTCTGAAACAACGCTTTATCCCCCAAACTGACTTGTCCTTGCACTGAATTGCTATGAATATTCTTTTAAAACATCAATTTTCGACTCAGCACTGCCAACATAACCCATCCAACCCAAAAACAGTCACTTCTCTTCTATGCATGCGCAATCTACTCGTGGCTAAAAGTCCTCTCAAAATAACACACCTTACAAAAAACTCCGATTCTCCAACACTTGTGGTTCAGGAGATATCACATCTTCAATCCACGCATGCGCAAACCCTCAACAGGGGATTCTATAGAGGAATAGCTTCCGCCACCCCAAAACCCTAATCCTCTCTGACGATAACACCACCAGTTAAATCACTGATGATCTGCTCATGCGCATAACGAATAATGCCTGTAAGCGGTAACATCAATTTCAAAATTAGCCTTAGGGCCACGGTACGGACACTTTAACTCGGAAACAACGCTACATCCCTTAAACTGACTTGTCCTTGCACTGAATTGCTATGAATATTCTTTTAAAACCTCATAATATCGACTCAGCACTCCCAACATAACCCATCCAACCCAAAAACAGTCACTACTCTTCTGCGCATGCGCAATCTACTGGCGGCTAAAAGTCCTCTCAAAATAACACACCTTACAAAAAACTCCAATTCTCCAACACTAGTGGTTCGGAGGATATCGCATCTTTAATCTACGCATGCGCTGACCCTCATCAGGGATCTGAATTCTATGGAGGAATAGCATCCGCCACCCCAAAACCCCAATCCTCTCTGACGAAAATTACAGCAGTTAAAGGACTTCTCATCTGCGCATGCGCAATAAGGAAAATGCCCGGAAAGGGCAGCATGAACCTCAAAAACATATGTTTCGGCATTAAAAGCAAAGTATTCCGTAAAATAGTAGTAATTTTTTTTTTTTCATGTCACGTGATCTTCACGAAATTTTGTAAAAGTGTTTGCTTTGGTCTTTTGCATCTAACCACTGAGTTTCAATTTAATCAGATCAGTATTTTTCGAGTTATCATGAAAACAAAATTTTCAAATTTTCAAAAATGTTTTTTGCCACTTTAGGGCCGTCCGTTCAACACAAAACTTCGCAGGCATATAAAAGTCATGATTCTACAATCTGATGCCAAATTTCAAAAAGATCGAGAGATCGGTTCCGGAAATATTCATAAAAAACGTTTTTACTAAAAACGGCCTTAACTCCGAAACCGCTCGGTCGATTTCGCCCGTTAACGAACTTGTCCGAGATATTTACGCTACGAAACTATCCTGCATATTTCAACGTTCTAAGTCATTCCGTTCGAGAGTTATCGTGCTAACGGCCGGACCGGCCGGCCGGCTGGACCGGACGGACAGAATTGAATTTGACCTCGAATTCTTCATCAGGGAGTCGAACCCAATCGTTTGAGACCATTTTCGAAAAAAAATTCGAAAAATACAGACATTGTGACGAAATGATAGCACGCTGTTCCTTGCGGAACACGCGCGCAAAAAGGTAGGTATACTTCTAATTTTTAACATTTTCGTCGAGACGAATGAATATTTCATGTGGTGGAGAAGTCAGGCTAGATGTCTGCATACGCACCACATAATAAAACGTGTCCTGTCTGGAAAACTGCTTCACCTTCCATGAGTGGTTGACTTCTATTATCGATATATCCCACTATATCGGTAAGGGAAATCTAAAAAATTTTGCCAATACTATTGCAAGGACGGATACTTTTAAAATAACTCAATTTAAAACACAAAGTAGTTATTCAAAATACTTCAAAGCTGAGATTTCAATTCAAACAGAAGCTGTTAATGTTTGTTGTTCACCTCTATAGCAGCCATATTGAAATTTTAAGCGCCCTTTAGCGGGGGTTTACTTTCGCCTATAGGGACATCCTTACCAACTCTGACCCTCCACGATGAAGAAACCTTGAGCGATGTTCAGCGACGTTTATTCGTTTGCCGTTAGAGGGTCTGGGACTGCAAGGCTGTCTACCCATATGAGTCTATTACGAACTGAATACGCCCGGTTAAGTGTGGTTAGATGAACCACAAACCTGCCCGACCTCGCTTGGATCACGGGTAATATTTGTTGATGGTTAAAATCAATTATTATTCCACCGTGAGTCTTTTAGTTAATAGGAATTGGCAAGAGTTTACCTCATTCTATGTTCAAAAATAGTTCCTGAAAATTTAATACTTCTAAATGTAAGGCTACGACCATTTGTATAATACTCGCGAATCGAGAATATTTGTCTTAAGGCCTAAATAACTCAGGGAAATTTTTGAATTCATGTGAAATGAAACATCAAAACTATTACTCCCGTTCATCCCTCACCTTGGCCACACGATTATTATGATAAATGCAGCGTTTTCTACAGAATTTGGGAAGAAACCCCATTGAAATATTATTGAATGTTTCAATAACGGAAAAAGTATATCAGTATTTGAATAAAAAATTGGTTCAAGCACTGACGTGACGTCAGGAGCTTTTGCTCGCATGTCCTATAGAGTCCATTATCCTGTATTGGACACTGTCGAATTTACCAAGGTAAATTCGATTAAAAGTGTCGAATAAAGGGTTAGTAGACAAAAGAACAAACGTTCAAAGGCTCCAGATTCACGTCAGTGCTTGAACAGTTTTTTTAATTTCATTAAAATTTTTTAGGGTTACTGTTCTCTTTCAGTTTTACACACGTCTTTATGTCGATATTCTACAATTAGTTACCAAGTTTCAATTCGATCGAGTCTAGTTTTTGAGAAAATATTATTCCAGGTGGGTATAACTCCGAAACCGATCGACCGATTATGACCAAAAACGAATTTAACTTTCCCATCCGGATGTGAAACCTTCCCTGAAAATTGCAAGTACTTATCTCCTTTCATTCGAAGGTTATCATTCCTTTTGTAGTGGTGTCAGTATAGGAATTTTGTTCAGGTTTCCTGGATACGTAGCCTTGTCTTTTCACTGACATACGGACGGTTTATGGACATACATTTAAATTTTATTTATTTAGAAAACTGTTAGCCAATTTGCGAAACCTTCGGCGCGGATTTTATCGCTCCTACGCTAATAAAGCGTTTAAATTGTTTCCTATAATCTTAAGCAGTCTTCCTGAAACTGTTATTTTTTCGAGTTCAGCCAATTGCACTAATTTATTTAAGGTTTCGAACACCTATTCAATACAAATATTCTTCATGTATTATTTTTTTGTAGTTGCGACATTCTTTCATACATTTTACAACTGTTGACAATCAACAATATTTGACAAATAGTGTTGCCATGCAACTTTGGCCATAGCCGACTATATGTACCACCTATTTTATACATTACTCTTGTCTTCGAATGTTACAACTGGGAAATCATCGAGTCCAGAGCGTTCCTGCCAATAGGGCCTTCATAATGGCTTCGTATAATTAATATACTTATGCATATATTTCACAAGTCAAATAAACCCCAGGGCATTTAATCGATTTGCCGCGAAGCAAGAGCAGAAGCTTTTGTGGCTTCTTGGCCTTCATCAGTGCTCTGTAGCTTCCCAACAAATCCAACTAAACTGAACCTTGTTAAGCCTCTCACAGCCGGCCTGTTCGATTATACATAATCGCCCACGCCACCTATGAGACAAACAAGCAATTCAGCCTTTCCCCACCAGTGAAAATTTGAAGCGTGAAACCATATGCCACCATCCGCTCGATTTCAATCGAGAAACGAGTCCCGCTGAGCTCAGACAGTATCTTCCCATGGCCATGAACGCTGTTTAGCGTCTTCAAAAATCATAATGAAAAATGACGATACCGTTGTTAATAAATCAACAAGTTCAGAGCGTTCCTGCCAGTGGGATCTTCATAATGGCTTCGTATAATTAATATACTTATGCATATATTTCAAAAGCCAAATAAACCCCAGGGGATTAAATCGATTATGAAGACCATATTGGCAGCACTTGTTGATTTATTAACAACGGTATCGCCATTTTTCATTATTACAAATGAGAAATATATTAGAATAATGAACAATAATAAATTCTGGATACTTTCTAGACAGACTATACTATTTCCTTTATTGAAATATTCGATAATAATTCAAAGGGGTTTTTCCCCGAATTCTGTAGAAACCGCTCCATTTATTATAACAATCTTACGGTCAAGTTGGGAGAACGATCGGTATTAAAAGTTTTTATATTCCGTTTCACATAAATGCAGCAAAATAAATTATTCTGATCAATCTTAACCTATATAGCTGGAATCTTTCGTTTATCAATAATTCCCAAATATTCTGCTATGTCCCCAGCCCAGCCAAAAAGAGCGCAATTACAATGAATCATCATTGATTTGACATACGCCGCTAATGCTTACGGAGTTCCAAATATATTCATGTTCTTCAGCATATATTTATGGATCTGATCCCCACCATGAATAGGGGAACAAATTCGACATCCGCAATTTATTTTATGTTTATTGCGTATATTAAAATGGACATTTTATATGACCATCTATGCAGGCCCATATTGATAGAAGTTGCCGAATTCCAATTTGCCGTCACGTGATTTATGATTACTATAATAATACATCGAAAATTTCACTCCTAACATGAATTTTTGATGATATTGTGATGTAATGGAATGGTTATACGAGAGTAGCCATTCACTATTTATGTCCCTCATTATTATCAGTCATTACAATCAGCAATAACATCAACAACTTGGATAAGCTCTGTGGACAGGGAGCTTTGGCGTGCAAAACATTGTTTTCCCAATATTTTCAAGAATATAAATCAGATTCTAAAAACGAACGTACAAAAAAAATCTGGTCCGCGATTAGTTCCGACCCAATTACATGAATTCACTCTTTGGTCAAAAATGAACAGTTCTGTGTCTTTGGTGGCGTTAGGACCAATTGAAATACATACATTCACTGTTGACTGTTGGGTCGAAAAAAAGCTAACAAGCCAACTATTTTTTGTTCAAAGGATCCCATTATAAACCAAATTTTGGGTATCCGATGGGCAGTAGTCCTGTCCTAGCGAATGCCGTTATGACATGGATTATATTGTTTGTTTTACCTCTGTTATCCTAATGACCCCATTTTATATATCAATATGTATATGACATGATTTTAACACTACCAGCTGACAGGGTAGAGTTTCGGAAACATATATCAGACGACAAAAACTGTAGTGGACAAGAGTGTAATTACTTTTGTAGTGTTCATAATAAGTCCACAGTGAACTCAAAATAGAATATATATAGGGTAGAGAAAATTTTCAACAATTTCGATGAACTCATTCAGTTCATCATGGAAAAATAAACAGATATAGCAGTAACTTTTTTGAACACGTGGGTATTTAGATATATGGATAACAACTTGAAAAAAATAAGACTGGTATAGAAATTCATCTAGTTCCAGAAGGTACTCCAATTCTGATTCATACCAGTACATAGCACTCAAATCAAATGTGGTTCTGGGCTGGAAGAGAAAAATTATTATGAACATTGTACATTCACATTTCGAAAGGTAGGCAAGTGATGGGCTTTTCAATTGATAATGGTAATGAAAGAGTCTTTCTTGGGAAATTACTTTATGACTTTATGAGACCACATCAATGTGGAGGGAGACGTAGCAGACGTGGAGAGCAGTCGAACGTTTGGATCCTTTCCATTTCTACACTGAATCATGACAAACTCATAGGACGGTTATTTGACATGAAAATTGCTCGGTATAATCAATAATACTCACGTTTCACGTAATTTTTTTTTGAAAAAATCAACCTTAAATCGTTCGTTAACTGTTTCCTGGGGTTATTTTATCAATAGAAATGAAAATGACCTTGGTCGGAACTGGTACTGTCTTTTCGACTGGATATGGGACCTTGTTCCTACGCTAACTGGTCTTTGGAAGAAACTCCAACATGTTTGGTACACCTACTGGTACCAATATAGGCGGTAACAACAACTTAAAATATTGGCTAGATCTTGAAACTGTAATATTTGGCCAATATTATAGGCAATACTTATTCACAATATTGGCACAATATGAAACTCTCAATATTTAATCAATATTGGATGTAGTACTAATTTATATTATTGGTCGGATATAGAAATCCCAATATTGGGGTAATGTTGGAGGCAGTACTCATAATCAATATTGGCCAATATAGTTTTGCCACTTCTGGGCCTATATTGGCGGTAACAACAAGTCACAAAATTGGCTAGATGTTGAACCTATGATATTGGGCAAATATTGGAGGCATTAGAACCTAACCTAACCTAACCTATGATATTGGGCAAATATTAGAGGCACTAGAAATTCACAATATTTGCCCAATATCGAAATCGTAATATTCGACAATTATTGGATTCAGCACTAATTCTCAATATTGGCCAGATATAGAAATCCCAATACTGAGGTACTATTGGGGGCAGTACTCTTATTTAATATTGGTCAGTATAGTTTTGCCAATTTTGGGCCAATATTGGCGTTCACAATAAGGCACAATATTGGCGAGATCTTGGAACATTGATATAGGGGCAATATTGAACGCCCTAATAATTCTCGATATTAGCCCAATATAGAAATAACGATATTTGAACAATATTGGCTGTGGCCATGATTCTCAATATTGGCCGGATATAGAAATACCAATATTTGGCGAATAATGGAGGTCATTCTGATGTACAATATTGACCAATAAAGTTTCACCAATTCTGGTCCAATATTGGCGGTAACAAGTTACAATATTGGCTAGATGTTGAAACTATCATATTGGAGGCAATAGTAATTCACAATATATACCCAAAATCGAAATCGTAATATTTGACCAATATTGGATTCAACACTAATTCTTGATATTGGTCGGATATAAAAATCCCAATATCGGGTTAATATTGGAAGCAGTACTCATATTCAATATTGGCCAATATGGTTTTGCCAATTCGGGGACAATATTGGCGTTATCAAGAAGTCACAATATTGGCTAGATGTTGAAACTATGATATTGAGCGAATATTGGATGCACTACTAATTCTCAATATTGGCCCAATATAGAAGTACCAACATTTGACCAATATTGGATGCAGCCCTGATTCACAATATTGGACAGCTATAGAAATCGTAATAGTTGACCAATATTGTATTCAGCACGAATTCTTAATGTTGGTCAGATATAGAAATTCCAATATTTGGTTTATATTGGAGGCAGTACTCATATTCAATATTGGCCAATATAGTTTAGCCAATTCTAGACCAATATTGGCGAGATCTTGAAACTTTAATTTAGCGCCAATATTGGATGCACTACTAATTCTTAATATTGGTCTATTATAGAAGTACCAATAATTGACCAATATTGGATGCAGCCCTGATTCACAATATTAGACAGATATAGAAATCGTAATAATTGACCAATATTGTATTCAGCATGAATTCTTAATATTGGCCAGATATAGAAATCTCAATATTGGGGTAATATTGGAGGCAGTACTCATATTTAATATTGGCCAATATAGTTTTTCCAATTCTAGGCCAACATTGGCGAGATCTTGAAACTTTAATATAGCGCCAATATTGGATGCACTACTTATTCTCAATATTGGTCTATTATAGAAGTACCAATATTTGATCAATATTGGATGCAGTCCTGATTCACAATATTGGTCGGATATAGAAATCCCAATATTTGGCCAATATTGGAGGTCATTCTCATATAAAATATTGACCAATAATGTTTTGCCAATATTCGCGGTAGCAACAAGTTACAATATTGGATAAAAATTAAAATTACAATATAGGGCCAATATAAGGAGATATATAAAAATATGGATCATGCGGCAGGTACCAGCAGAATTATTTTTAATCTGCTTCTTTTGCGGAATTACCCGTTAAACTTTTCCACTTATAAGGAGATATGTAGATTTACTATAAAACTATGAATCTATATTAGACCAATATAGACTAAGTATGGGACGTGTTCAGCAAAACGTTCACGGGGTATCGTTTATCAACGAAAACTCTGTAAGGTACATGCAGAATTTCTTCAATAGGATCTGGTTGAGATATTGGATCTTCTAAATTAACTGGGATTTTTGCTGGGCTATTGAAAATTAAATATGTGGGATTCGTTGACTGTGAATGGTGTCAGGACCCACAACATCTCGGCCGTCCAGCGTTTCGTTCCGGCTCTCACTGATGAAGTTATCAACACGGCTTTGTTCAGTGAGGGATTGCCTTAGACGCTTTCGATTTCAGCGCGAATGTGTCGAAGCTTTACTGAATATGCCAAAGCGAAGTGTTTTAACTTTAACATGAGTTTTCGGCTTCAACTGTTCAAATTTGTTAGAAAACAATTACTGTGCTTTGCGTAGAAGTTAATTGTTGCTTTATGATTGCTTCGAATACTTTTCCGTTCAGTTTCAAAATATTGTTAAGTACTGACATGAGGTCAGTCCACTTTGGTGCGACCATGTTGACCGATTCGAGTTGAATGTGAACAAGTGCCCAAAAGCATACTGACTTCACGTCAGTGCAATTAAATATTAAATAACAATACATCGAACAAGCATCGCCAATGAAAATCTTGGTAGGTATATTTTTGATAAATGAAGTTACCATAGCACTGAGAAAACGGCTGACAGTTCATATAAAATTAGTTGTCAACATGTGATATTTTCTGTTCTGTTTAATTTGAATAAGATTCAAAATATATAAAAAAGAAATGTGTCGTCTCATTGATTTGTTATTCTACACGGTTGCCGAAAAAATATTGTACGCAACACGCCCGAAAAAGGTTTTTTTGGACTCATAGACTTCCAGGACTCGCTTACGCTCGTCCTAGAATTTTGTCTATTCGTCCAAAAAAACCCTATTTTCCGGACTTGTTACGTAAATTACTATTATTCGATTTTTTTTTCTATGACTAGTGACTCGATCCTTCCTTGATCAAATGTGTCAAATCTACATCAGTCAGTCTAAAGTTTTGTCTTCCTGTGTAATTCCATTTGTTTTCCTTAGAATTCAAATACAATTTCAATGGATTTCCGAAATTTTTGTCAGCGGTTTCCCCCTCGCTAGCAATACATCTGAGGTCTTTGCCAAGAGGTTTGAGTCCAGTTGGTCCCGTAACCTCATATGTTCTACCCGGTTACCGGGTAGGAGTAACTTGGCCAGGGAATGATAAATTTCGTTTTTCCTTATTCCTATTAATCAACAACTCCTTATTAAATGGTTTCTTTCTGGGTTTTCTCTCCCAAACTCTTGAAAATATCTGTTAAATAAAAATTTATTATTTTGTGAATTGCTTCTGCGTAAGAAACACAAGATATTTGTCTGAAGCAATAAATCGAACAATGTTGCGTAACGAACAATAACGACACAACATCAACGATGAAACAACTAAATTTCGTAACGTTTCGGAGTCTAAATTAGACTCCTTCGTCAGACACGTAACGAAAATCTTCAGTAACTATTTTTTGCACTCTTGTTCCTCAGAACAGAGTGCTTATCAATTTGCCCAAATGTCTGTAATTTTCGAATTTTTGGCTGAAAATGGACTTAAACGATTTGGTTCGACTCACCGATCAAGAATACGTGGTCGAAATCAATTCTGTCCAGCCGTAGGCACGATAACTCTCGAACGGAAGAAGTTAGAGGATTTAAATTTGCAGAGTAGGTTTGTAGCGTAAATATCTCGGACGAGTTCGTTAACGGGCAAAATCCACCAAGCGATTTCGGAGTTATGGCCTTTTTCAGTAAACACATTTTTATGAATATTTCCGAAATTGATCACTCGATCTATCTGAAATTTAGCATCAAATTGTAGAATAATGACTTCTATATGCATGCGTTTTGTTTTGACCGGGTTGCAATAAGGTATCAAAAAAAATCATTTTTGAATATCGATTCTACAATAACTCTCGAACGGAATGAGCTAGGCAGTTGAAATTTTCAGAGTAGGTTTGAGAGATAATTATCTCGGTTGTCCAATTTTGCCCAGTAATGCCATATAAATTCTTCACCCCTAATCGATTTTATCTATAGGAATCTCGGGATAGGTGACAAATAAAATCCAGCACTATATTCTTGAATTAATTTCTACCTACATCAATGCGACGTTTCGGCCAAGGATTCTGGCCATTTTGAAGCCTACAATAAATTTACATTACATCATTTCAAAATCAAATAAAATACCGAAACAAGGAACACTCCACGAACACAAACATTACTCACACGCAAAGGAGATAAGTACAGAATATGCACGTTCGTCTTGTAATATTAAAATAATGAACATTACTGGGCGAAATTGGACTGATGGTTTCGGAGAAACTAAAAAACAATTTTACTTTTAAAATACAAATTTTAAATTTAATTCCTTTTAAGATGCAGTTTCACCATAAAAATCCATTGATATAATTTTCAACTCTAATAAGCTAATACTTTCGGAGATATGATTTTTCGAAATTTCAATAATGAAACGTACTTCTGTACTTCCTATGTTTTCATAGAATGCCATACTTAATTGTTGTATCTATGAATTATTATATGATCTGTGTTTTTACATGTCATCTTATTTTCCTATCAGAGATAAATGTCAAAATTATTTCTGGTACAGCTCTGGTTCCAGTTTTTTATAAGATAATTATTGAAGATTTTTTTTTAAACGACACTTTTTTTAAATTTCTTTCATGATGCATTTCTATCATAGGAATGCATTGATATAATTCCCAACTCTGAGAAACCAATACTTTCGGAGATATAATTTGTCTGTTTGAACAAGAGCGCCAAAAAGCTCCTGTCCACAGGGCTTGAACCAATTTTTGTTAATATAGCTATTCTGATATCGAGAATTGTCACTTTGACAGTAGTTGAAAATCAAAGTAACATAGTTTTACTAAGCATACAAATTTCCAAGTTCCAACTCCAATAAATTCAGCGAAATATGCCGCCGCATTCACAAAGCATTCAATCTCCGTTAAGTCCTAACTGAGGTCCTCAGTTAAGGATAAATCTGAATCGCAACCTCAGTTAACGTGGAAATTAACAAGAAACAGGTCTGTTTCTCCACCGTTGAATACGTTAACTTAGGTTGCGATTCAAATATATCCTTAACTGAGGACCGCAGTTGGGACTTAACGGAGATTTAATGCTTTGTGAATAAGGCAGCTGGTCAATTGCAATTGAGCAGTTTGTAAAATTGAATTCTGCGTTCAACAAAATACAAATTAACTCCATAAGTTTCCTTTTAACGTAATAAGATTCCGTCATCAGAATATTTGTTTTACTCCAATCCATGAGGTGATCTCCTTGGATTGTACATACATGTTCTGCTATTTTTTATTTTTGTATGTCTCTATTTCTCAAGATGTTTCTGCTGTATACGATTGACCACAAATACCAGGAATATTATGTACACAGTTTTCTGATATTTATTTTTCATTAATGGGTTTTGTCTTTGTTAATAAAGACCTAAGATCATTTTGTATCTCGAAAACGGTTCTTATATTGAACTAAGAACCGATTCTTCTGAGTTTTTCAGACAGGATACGAACATAAGGGATCACATTCAACAGATTGTGTTGTTCTTCTTGTTGATTATTCTGTTGTACTTTGTTGATTGATAGTTTATTAGAAGCTTTTTTATTTAGCTGTTGTTGATGTATCTTTGAATTGACTAGGATATACATTATCTTCAAGAAATTTATTGATGAAATCGATTTCATTATTTCGGATATCAAGAATAGAAAGAATCATTAGCTATAGCGTAAAGTGTTTTAATAACACCTCTTTTCACGCTAAGTTCGAATAGAAATTCGAATTTCTATTCGTATGTGTCTGCTTCCTGAAGACACTTGATTCGAAATGGTTCGGATACTTAATAATCGAAACATCTAGAAAAGAAAGCTGATTATTTTTCTCTATTTCCAAAGTGCAGTTTATTGTTCCTTTGAATTTATGAAATCGAAAAATTTTCTTAACTCTTCTCTGTATGTATCCACAAATTTTTCTTCAAAATTTTCCATCAATATATTACCTACTCATGACAGGTGAAACAGGAGAATCCATTGCCATTCCAAAATTTTGCCGGTAAAAACATCTACTAGTTCTACAATCTGAAAAATACTCTAGTTGAAAAATTTCGCAGACAACTAAGTTCAATTAAGAGCTGAAACATTTTAAAAACTGAAGGAATGAAAGCTATCTTAAACAGTTGTGAGGATATGTGAAAATGTAGAAATAAACAACATACAAAACAAGTTAGAATTTTAAACTTACAATTGCCGGTTCCTTAGTCATATAATAAAGAAAAATCATTGAGTCATTGAGATAAAAGATTGAGAGTTCAATAGTTAAAACTGCAAACAACGGAACATTGTGGAGTGATAGGCAGAAGTGCCAAATTTGAATATCTTCCTCAAGTGGGTGCCAATAATTTGTACGTGTCTTATATATTGTTTATCCACATAGCGTTCAGAGTTTTGAGCCCACTGTCACTCATGTGTTTGAATATTTTGACCTCTTCCAAGATTTCTTGTTTGAACACGAAATCACAATGAGGGATCAATCTTTTATTGGTGTCAATATCAAATTTGTGATCGTCTTCTCTAAGTTGGCAACCAAAAATAGATTTGTTATTATCGGGGTTTCTGACGCTCGCTAGGTGTTCTTTGGTCCTTGTTCTAATGGACCTTACACTTCTACCCACATACACAACATTGCAGTCCTATTCACCGCATTCTAGTCTGTAAATTCCAGGTTTGTTAAGACTATCGATAGGGCTTTTGTTTTTGACGAGGGACCTCTGTAGTGTATTCTGTGATACGAATGCTATTTTTGTGTTTTCAACCTGATGCAGAACATTTGCAATCTTATGTGAGACCTTACCGTAGAACGGAATCTCACAGAACTTTTTGGTTAGCATAGTCGTATCATTCTCAAGGGCTTATTGGACCGGTGGTGTTTTTTTTTATGAGATGTTCAATGATGTCCGTTGGCGTTGAGTAACCTTTTTTAACTGCCAGATATTTGAGTGTATTGACTTCTTCAAGATAGGATTGTGCATTCAACGGTATATTCAGGAGATTGTCTATGTATGTATCGAATGATGCCATTTTATGACCCATAAAGAGACAAGATGATCTATCAATAGTAGAGTCCGTTTGAGTGGGTTTTTCGGAAGTTTATTGATCCAATTGATAAAACTCTTGAGCAGTTTTAAATATTGACCTCTCAATCTTTTACCTTAATGACTTAATGATTTTTATTTGTTTTACGACTAAGAAACCGGCAAGTTTAAAATTCAATTTTAATTCGATTTGTTTGTTGTTTATTTCTACATTTTCTAGTGTCCGACCGAAAGTACGGTTTCGGTTTCGGCCAGTTTCGGCCAAGAAATCTAGTTTCGGCCTTAGTTTCGGTTTCGGCCCAAAATGGCCGAAACTTTCGGCCGGTCCGAAACTTGAATGTTCATGAAATATTCTGGTCGTTTGGCCAGGAGTTATATGTAGGTATACATAATTGTCTTACGAGTTATTGTGATCTATCTTTGTTAAGACTGAGAATTCACTTTAATGATTATTAATTAGATTACATAGGGTGATTCCAAATAAGACGTGAAACTTGGAGTATGACTCATTAGCTGATTTCTAATCCATATTTATTAAAAACCGAAAATCAACGGTTTTTGGAGTTCGGGTGATTTTTAGAAGATTTCTTAACTTTTATACATATTTAGTCAATTTTTTCTACGTTGACCAAATTTGGTGATAATTTTGGTTTATTTTCATCAGAAAAGAATATGATATGTACGAAAGAATCAGAACTATGCTGTACAAGAGGTTGAAAAATAATTAGTATGATTTGGAATGAGGTATATGAATAAATGAAAAATCAATTTCTAATATCAATTCGTCTGCAACTTTCGAATTTCACAATTTTGTATGCCAAAATTATTTTAAAAACTTGCCAAATTCCTTCTTCATTCTCTAAGAGATTTCGTTATATTGCTTAACTAGTTTCGTTTCAGCCGATTTTTCATAAGAAACCTTTTGAATGTCCGGCATTTAAAATAGTGAATGTGTATCAAAAGACAGCGTGAGTAAATTTCAGGCGGAAAATAACAACTGGGCCCGTATACTCGAGATGACTATTCGCATGCGATAACTCCTACAAGAAATCTCATCTCACTTCTCCCTCACTATTTAGTAGTAGAGAAACACATTTCAACCGACAATTCAGATACGGAGTTTGCGTAGAGTCACTGACGTGATAAATCTTGTAGGAGAGATCTCTCTCAACATTTCGTGAATAGGGGCACTGAAAGACGGCACGTGCTAGCCTATGGAATGGTGGAACATAATTTATGAATACATTTTCTAATGTAATTTCGAGCTTAGTTTCAACAAAAAAATATTGAATTCGTTATTTTCTTCTATTTGCTTCTTATATCCCCTTTCAAATCATACTAATTCTTTTCAACAGAACCAGTACTCAAATATCTCGGAAACCGTTGATTTTTGGTCCTCAATAAAAATGGCTCAAACCACAGCAAATGATCCATACTAACGCCTCCTCTAAGATTCAGGTCTGATTTGGAATCACCCTGTATACTTCGACTGACGATTTTGATAACTTGGTAATACCAAAATAATAAATAAAGATCTAAGAAAAAATGTCTTTTTATTTTATTCAACACTCCTTAACTATTTTTATGTATATGCGGGTAAAATTGTAAAAAATACAGTAGATTTCAGTATGAAATATAAAGTTTCGGTTTCGGTTTTGGTTTCGGCCGAAACTGAGACCCTGGCCGAAAGTTCGGTTTCGGCTGAAATACCAAATTCGGTCCGACACTAACATTTTCACATAACCTCATAACTGTTTAAGATGTTTTTCATTCCTTTAGTTTTTAGAATGCTATTAATTGAACTTAGTTATCTGCGAAATGTTTCAATTAGATAATTTTCAGATTGTTGGTTTGAGATTGGCAGTATAGCAGAACTGCCGAAACAAGTCACCCTGTTAATTGAATATAAACCTTGAAAGTTCTAAGACTATTATTCCTCTTCTAGGTGAGATTTTGATATTGTTATCCACAGTATCCATTAGTGATTATTTAACAACTCCTTGTTATCACTAATCAGATTTTCACTAAAAGTAAAGGTAGGAAATGGTAGTAGAAGCTAGAGTGATAGATTGCATGCTCAAGTAACGTTTCATCTGTAAGATGTGAACAAAATTTGAAGTGGAGAAGAGTGAGAGTTACTCGCGTTTTGTTTACAATCAGTATACACAAGACTCAAATCATAATATTCTTCAATATGTCACATCAACTTCCGCTGACTTCAGATGATATCTCGAAAACAACAGGACACGTCGAAAAGAAATATCCATACATCAACATACGAACAATCCTTTTACACCGACACATCGAGACTTCTTCTTGTCATTCCGGATCATCCGTTGCATCATCCCCCCTTTCTGCGAAACGCGGCACGTTTGGCTTATTTGCATGGGCGCGCCCGGGCGTTACGTCCTTTCCATGCTATTTTCCCGTTTCATACAAAGCGCACTTCCCCTCGCAAATCGGACTTTATCTCTGTCGAAATAAAAAGCTGCGAGGACTTATGCCCCCCGTCCCGAAGATACCGATGGTATAGCTATAACGTAAAGAGCAACGCGTCGAAAGTCGCGTCGGCTGAACATCAAAGAAACAACGGAAAAAACTAAAGACCGGCGGAATGTAACGGTGAAAGGAACGTCAGGTTTTTGTTCCGTTTGGCGTTTATGCATCAGGAAGTTACGTAATGCGGCTATTAGTCTCGCTTTTTGCGACTGGATAAGCTGAGATAATGGCGAGGTGGAAGGGTTGCGTAAATCCACAAATAAACGGGAGTGAGGGGTTGCTTAGGGTGAATCATTATTCTGAGCTTACTTACTTGATTGGTTGATTAGTGGTGGGGTTTCTGATATCGTTCGAATAATTTGAGTTTGATTGATTGACTTAGATTAAAAGTGATCGACTGATATTTGTGGGACATAAGTAATAATAACACACTCATATTATGACTTTATTTCATAATGACATTTTTAATAATACACTGTGCGTCAAAAGTATGCAATAATGAATTTATTTTCTGCCCCTTTCAGGAATAGCGGAAATTGGTGTGATAGGTCAAATAATTTTATTTTTTGAGAACCATTTTTCTGTAATTCCTATTATTCTACCATAAACCGTTACCAAGCTGTGACTACATCAAAGATTTTTTTATATTGCTTTACCTTATTTGATTTTTTGCCATCGATAGATCATAAAATTCTGAATTCAGTAATGGACATGTAGCTATTTGGATAAATAATTCTCGAGATATTTATTTTTGACGCTCCTGTTCCTCGGAACAGAGTGCTTATCAATTTGCCCAAATGTCTGTAATTTTCGAATGAAAATGGTCTCAAACGTTTTGGTTCGACTCACTGATCATTAATCCGTGGTTAAAATTGATAACTCTCGAAAGTAATGAGCTAGTTAATATTTTCAGAATAGGTTTGAGAGATAAATATCTGGGTTAAGTTCGTTATTGGGCAAAATCGGAGTAAGAAAAAAAAAAATTTTACATTACAAATTTCAAATTCAATTTTTTCAAGATGCAGTTGCATCATAATAATCCATTGATATCAATCCCTACTCTTACAAACTTATACATTCGGAGATATGATTTTTCAAAATTTCTATAATTATTCTCAATTTAAATATGAATCATGCGCAGTAATATATACAGGGTTAGTCTTTGACCACTGCATTAATTTTAACCAAAGATTCCTCTCATCAAATCAAACACTTTTTTCATTTACCATTTTTCCAGATTCGGCTCAGGTAAAAAGTTACAAGCTTTTAAAGATTTCACAATGTGCTAATACACTTCCGCATATAAATTATCTATGAGATTGTTGGCGTTCCAACGCTCAGGAAAGGATCCATAAAAGTAGTGAAATTTCTGGAGTTTTCCATTTTAAAACATTCAATGAAGAATATCTCGAAAACGGTGCGTTTGAGGAGAAATGATGAAGAATAATATAATGTTCTAAAATGATGGAATATTCTTGAAATGACTCAAGAAAAACTTTATATGCTTTCTTTATGCTAATTTCGTTTAGTTTTATGAATCCACGAGTCCATAACTAGAAAACCAGAAGAAGTAGAAAATAACTTATATTTGGAAAACATGTATCATAGCTATAGAAAACTTTACGGCAACATTCATTTTATTCGAAAAAAGGATGTCAATGCTACAAAATAAAACTGATTTTTTTGCAAAATTTCAACAGCCTGTATCTTTTTACCTGAGCTGAATTTAGAAAAATGTTAAATGAGAAAAGTATTTCATTTGATGAGAGGAATCTTTGGTTAAAATTAATGCAGTGGTCAAAGACTCACCCTGTATAAGTGGGAATATTTAAGGGGAATTACCCGTTAAACCTTCCCACCTATTATTCTCAATTCTATGAATTCATAGAATACTCCAATTATAATATTTTGATGTAGGTATGTAAATTCAACATGAGGTGAGTCAAATTTTCATTTCTATCGGAGATAATAACTTTGATGAATGGTTTATCAACTGCATTTAAGTCGATCATGAATAATTTCGTAAATTATTAGTTATTTTACGAATTTCAGTTCCGGGTGTTTTTGGCGCTCTTGCTCCTCGGAACAGAGTGCTTATCAATTCGCCAAAATGTCTGTAATTCTCGCATTATTGGATGAAAATGGACAGTCCGGTCAGCAGTAACCACGATAACTCTCGAACGGAATGAGCTAGACAGATGATATTTTTAGAATAAGTTTTTGAGCTAGATATCTCGATAAGTTTGTTACTGGGAAAATCGGTCTTGTTGTTTCGGAGTAACGAAAAAAACATTTCGTAATTTCAATAATTATTCTCATTTCTATGAATTGATAGAATAATCTAATTATAATTTTGTGATGTATGTAAATTCAACATGGGGTGAATCATATACCTATTATTAGTATTAGACGGAAGTTACACCGGTCAGTCTGGTATCAGTCTCGCATCACATCAATCATGGATTGATTGGAGATTGACGGAGATTGGTTCTATATTCGCAGATTGATGGACTGATGATCCGGATTGATGGTAATACTGATGCGAAACTGATACCAGACTGACTGTGTAATCTCCGTCTTAGAGTGTCCAATAGAGGTGAGTAGACTATAGAACATACGCACAAAAACTCCTGACTTCACGTCAGTGCAATTTTTCTAATCATGCGTCCCTCACGGAATTTTGCATACGTGTTTAGATCGAGTTATTGTGAAAACAAAATTTTCGAATTTTCTATTTCGTATCCATCCGATCATCACAAAATTTTGAATGAATATAAAAGTTGTGATTATACGAGTCGGATATAAATCTCAGACAGATCAAGTAAGTAGTTTCGTAAATATTCAGAAAAAACTCTCCAATAAAGAATTGGTTCAAGCACTGACGTGAAGTCAGAAGCTTTTGCGCGTATGTTCTATTGTCCAGTCTCCTGTATTGGACACTCTTAATCGAATTTATCATAGTGAATTATATTGTCCGTTCTCCTGTATTGGACACTCTCTTAATCGAATTTACCATGGTAAATTCGACTTGAAATTTTCAGAGTAAGTGGCGCATCCCAATACGACGGAAAAGTTCGTTAATGGGCACAATCGGCGTAGTGGTTTCCGAGTAATAATTTTGTTTTCAACCAATATAAATCCGATCGAATTGAAACTTGGTGGGTAGTTGTAGAATATGAACCTAAGCACGTTTAAGAATTTTGTGCGAATCGTATGGCTAGAAAATTTTAAAAATTATTAAAAAATATTTTTGTTGTCACGATAACTTGAGAACAGAATGAGATAGCGGCTTGAAATTTTCAGGTTGGGATGTGCACCAGAACGCGACATCTCAAACATGGTTATTAGTTGTAGAATGCCAACGCGAAAATGTTTGCAAAATTTGGTGAGGATAGCATTTGCAGAAAATTTTTAATAAATCAAAGAAAATACAAAAAAAATTCTATATATCAGTAACTATTCGTTTGAAATTGCTGAAATTTTGCAAGAGCCTTCATAACCTAACTCTACTGCCAACTTTCAAGTTTTAATACGATCGGTTAAATATTGTTGGAGATTCGAGCATTCTTGTGTGAGTTCAGTAGATGGGTGACCGTTGCCTCGATAACTTTCGAACGAAAGGAGAAAGGGACTTGCAATTTTCAGGGTAAGTTGCGTATCCACAAGGGAGAGTTGAGTTCGTTTTTGGGCATAATCGGTCTAACGGTTTCCGAGTTATACCCACCTGGAATATTATTTCCATAATAACTCAAAAAATAAATATTCGATCGCATTGGTGCTTGGTAACTAAGAGTAGAAAATCAACAGAAAGACGTGTTTAAAATTTTGTAAGAATCGTACCCCTAGAAAATTTGAAAAAAATGACGAAAAAAAAAATTTTAAGAACCGTACCACTAGAAAATTTCAAAAAAATCACGAAAAAAAAATTTGGTTCAAGCACTGACGTGAAGTCAGTAATCCGAATTTACCATGGTAAATTCGAATTAAGAGTGTCCAATACAGGAGAATGGACAACATAATTTACCATGGTAAATTCGATTAAGGGTGTCCAATACAGAAGAATGGACAATAGAACATACGCGCAAAAGCTTCTGACTTCACGTCAGTGCTTGAACCAATTTTTTTTCGTGATTTTTTTGAAATTTTCTAGGGGTGCGGTTCTTAAAATTTTTTTTTCGTCATTTTTTTCAAATTTTCTAGGGGTACGGTTCTTACAAAATTTTAAACACGTCTTTATGATTTTCTACTGCTAGTTACCAAGTTTCAGTTCGATCGAATATTTATTTTTTCAGTTATCAAGGAAATAATATTCCAGGTGGGTATAACTCGGAAACCGTTTGACCGATTATGCCCAAAAACGAACTTAACACTCCCTTTCGGATACGCAACCTACCCTGAAAATTGCAAGTCCCTGTCTCCTTTCGTTCGAAAGTTACGAGGCAATGGTCACCCATCTACTGGACTCACACAAGAATGCTCGAATCTCCAACAATATTCAACCGATTGTGTTAAAACTTGAAACTTGGCAGTAGAGTTAGGCTATGAAGGCTCTTGCAAAATTTCAGCAATTTCAAACGAATAGTTACTGATATATAAAATTTTTTTTTAATGATTTTTTTAAAATGTTTTACAAATACTATATACACGAAATTTTGCAAGAATTTTCGCGTTGGCATTCTACAACTAATTACCATGTTTGAATTCAATCGGTTTAGTATTTTTCGAGTTAATGAGGAACAAAAAACAACCAAATTTCAGATTGCTATAACTCTAAAACCGTTTGGCCGATTATGCTCATAAACAAACTGAAATGTCGCATTCTGGTGCACATCCTAACCGCTTCAAGCCACTATCTCTCTCCGTTCTCAAGTTATCGTGACAATAAAAATATTTCTCATTAGTTTCTTTAAAATTTTCCAGCCATACGATTCGCACAAAATTTCACAAACGTGCTTAGGTTCATATTCTACAACTACTCACCAAGTTTCAATTCGATCAAATTTATATTGGTTGAAAACAAAATTATTACTCGGAAACCACTGGGCCGATTATCTCGAATAGAAGAGAAAATTACCTAAAAAATTTCCAACGGCCGGAACTGTAGGACCCATATTCATAATTTTCCTATAGGGTTGAAAATACTCCCGAAATTGGTACTCCGTCTTGCGCAAGCCTCGCCCCCTTCGGACCTTTGATGAATAAATATTATTTAAAGTTTTTAAATATCAAAATAAGAATTTTTAATAATTCAGGTGCCTGCAAGATAGATCAATGAACAATAATCCGTGGTCCATAAATGTTTATCGCGATTTTTCAATTAGTTATCCATTAGTTAATAAAGTACGATAAATGTAAAATTATTGATCTGAGGATATTTTCCTTTCGTGGAGCTATTTTTCAAAGGTCTTAGAATAGGTTCCTATTGGAAAATTTTAAAAGTCATTAATTTTCGTTTTGTTTTGAACAATGTACTTAAGCGAAAACTTATAAAGCTTCAATTTATAATATTACTATTGATCCGTTTTCTTATTATCAGAAACTACTGAAAATGATTTTTAATTATTATTATATCATATTGTTTACAAAATGGATATAAACCAATGCGTTGTTTGTGCGATACTTTAAAATTTCCTTTTTAAAACATAATTAAAGCTATATAATTTTTCACTCAACTAAATTGTTAGTAACAAAGCGAAAATTAATAATTTTTCAAATTTTCCAACGGCAATCTATTCCAAGGCCTTTGAAAAATAGCTTCACGAAAGGAAAAAATTCTCAGATTAATAGTTCAACAATTATCACACTGGCAATGTTAATCTTCGTGCTACAAAAAAGTGTTAATTAACTAATGTATAACTAATTAAAAAGTAGCGATAAACAGTCTTGGACCACAGATTATTGTTCACTGATCTATCCTGCAGACGTCTGATTTTTTTCATTTCCATATTTAATATGTTTAAATAATATTTATTCATGAAAGGTCCTAAGGGGGCGAGGCCTACGCAAGCCGGCATACCCATGTCCGGGAGTATTTTCAACCCTCTGGTCTATTATAAATATTGGTCTTGGTTCCTGGAGTTAGATCTTTTTGGCGCTCTAGTTCCTCGGAACTGAGTGCTTATCAATTTGCCCAAATGTCTGTAATTTTCGAATATTTCGATGAAAATGGTCTTAAACGATTTGGTTCGACTCACTGATCTAGAATCCGTGGTCGAAATTCATTCTGTCCGGCCGGCCGTAGGCACGATAACTATCGAACGGAATGAGCTAGACAGTTGAAATTTTCAGAGTAGGTTTGAGAGATCAATATCTCGGGTAAGTTTGTTATTGGGCAAAATCGGACAGATGGTTTCGGAGTAACAAAAAAAAATTTTTTTTTTTACAGAACAAATTCCAAATTAAATTTTTTCCACTAAGCAGTCTTACCATTAAAATCCAATGATACCATTTTCAACTCTAACAAGCTAATACTTTCGGAGATATGATTTTTCAAAATATCAATAATAAATCGTATTTCACAGAATGATATAATTATTCTATGTATGAATTGTCATAATGTCAACTTATTTTCCTGAGACATGACATTATCTAATCAATCGAAGAATTATGAGAATAAAGTGTATTCCGAAATGCTCCGAAATTAGTTTTTCTCAGAAAAGTATTTCGGAACGGAACATGAAGTAAGAGAATGCTCAGTTCTCTCAATTTATGACGGGACTGACAGAAGGGAATATTATATCTTCAAAAATATTGGGGTTGAAATACTCGTATTTTAGCGATGCAACGGGGACCTCACCCAAAAATGTTTGAAAATATTACGTAAATATTGAAAGCATAATTATTCTGTAGTTCGAGAGAGGAGAAAATTTGGTGAACGTTGATCAGGAAATTTTTGATCGATTACTAGGTAATTTTTCATTATTACTCTTCTTTCGTACATGTTTTATGGAATATCTACTATTTGTAGGTACTTTAAACCTGTTTTGGACAATTGTCATACGAAACTTATTGGCGCTCTAGTTCCTCGTAACTGAGTGCTTATTAATTTGCCCAAATGTCTGTAATTTTAGAATTTTTCGATGAAAACGGTCTTAAACGATTTGGTTCGACTCACTGATCAAGAATCCGAGGTCAACATCGATTGTGTCCAGCCGGCCGGCCGTAGGCACGATAACTCTCGAACGAAAGGAGTTTGTGGATTGAAATTTGCAAGGTGGGTTTGGAGCGGTTTCGGAGTTATGGCCGATTTTAGTAAAAATATTTTTTATGAATATTTCCGAAACCGATCACTCGATCTATCTGAAATTTAGCATCAAATTGTAGAATCATGACCTTTATACGCATGTGAAGTTTTGTATTGACCAGATTACCGCAAAGTGTCCATAAAAAATTCTGAAAATATAAAAAAAGTTTTTCTACAATAACTCTCGAACGGAATGAGCTAGGTAGTTGAAATGTTCAGAGTAGGTTAGGGAGATGAATATCTCGGTTAAGTTCGTTATTGGGCAAAATTGGCCAGATTTAATTCGATTTCTTCCATGGTGCAGTTCTCCTTCTCAGATTGCTCATTTAATCTTGATAAATAAACTATTATTTCAATTGAATTTCCTTCATGATGCAGTTCTATCATAAGAATACATTGATATAATTCCCAACTCTGAGAAACCAATACTTTCGGAGATATAATTTGTCTGTTTGAACTAGAGCGCCAGAAAGCTCCTGTCCACAGGGCTTGAACCAATTTTTTAGTAAATTTCCTCCTCTTCTTGAATCTCTTTTCAAATTTGAATTATCTTAGCTTGCTTTGGAGATATTGGCAAAAAACCAAACCACCTTATTTTTCACTCAATTGTTTATAACTATTGCAATTTTTGCGAGCGGCCTTAGCAATTTCTCAAAAACTATCAACATGACATTCCGAATCGAATGATACCTCAATCATAATTTTCAGAGAATACGCGAAAATTTTGAACTAAAAAGCACTTGTTGACTAGACTATTATGCCCCAAACTAACCGTTCAAATCTAATTTTTCGAGAGTTAATGGGCACAATCGGCGTAGTGGTTTCCGAGTAATAATTTTGTTTTCAACCAATATAAATCCGATCGAATTGAAACTTGGTGGGTAGTTGTAGAATATGAACCTAAGCACGTTTAAGAATTTTGTGCGAATCGTATGGCTAGAAAATTTTAAAAATTATTAAAAAATATTTTTGTTGTCACGATAACTTGAGAACAGAATGAGATAGCGGCTTGAAATTTTCAGGTTGGGATGTGCACCAGAACGCGACATCTCAAACATGGTTATTAGTTGTAGAATGCCAACGCGAAAATGTTTGCAAAATTTGGTGAGGATAGCATTTGCAGAAAATTTTTAATAAATCAAAGAAAATACAAAAAAAATTCTATATATCAGTAACTATTCGTTTGAAATAGCTGAAATTTTGCAAGAGCCTTCATAACTTAACTCTACTGCCAACTTTCAAGTTTTAATACGATCGGTTAAATATTGTTGGAGATTCGAGCATTCTTGTGTGAGTTCAGTAGATGGGTGACCGTTGCCTCGATAACTTTCGAACGAAAGGAGAAAGGGACTTGCAATTTTCAGGGTAAGTTGCGTATCCACAAGGGAGAGTTGAGTTCGTTTTTGGGCATAATCGGTCTAACGGTTTCCGAGTTATACCCACCTGGAATATTATTTCCATAATAACTCAAAAAATTTATATTCGATCGCATTGGTGCTTGGTAACTAAGAGTAGAAAATCAACAGAAAGACGTGTTTAAAATTTTGTAAGAATCGTACCCCTAGAAAATTTGAAAAAAATGACGAAAAAAAAAATTTTAAGAACCGTACCACTAGAAAATTTCAAAAAAATCACGAAAAAAAAATTTGGTTCAAGCACTGACGTGAAGTCAGTAATTCGAATTTACCATGGTAAATTCGAATTAAGAGTGTCCAATACAGGAGAATGGACAACATAATTTACCATGGTAAATTCGATTAAGGGTGTCCAATACAGAAGAATGGACAATAGAACATACGCGCAAAAGCTTCTGACTTCACGTCAGTGCTTGAACCAATTTTTTTTCGTGATTTTTTTGAAATTTTCTAGGGGTGTGGTTCTTAAAATTTTTTTTTTCGTCATTTTTTTCAAATTTTCTAGGGGTACGGTTCTTACAAAATTTTAAACACGTCTTTATGATTTTCTACTGCTAGTTACCAAGTTTCAGTTCGATCGAATATTTATTTTTTCAGTTATCAAGGAAATAATATTCCAGGTGGGTATAACTCGGAAACCGTTTGACCGATTATGCCCAAAAACGAACTTAACACTCCCTTTCGGATACGCAACCTACCCTGAAAATTGCAAGTCCCTATCTCCTTTCGTTCGAAAGTTACGAGGCAATGGTCACCCATCTACTGGACTCACACAAGAATGCTCGAATCTCCAACAATATTCAACCGATTGTGTTAAAACTTGAAACTTGGCAGTAGAGTTAGGCTATGAAGGCTCTTGCAAAATTTCAGCAATTTCAAACGAATAGTTACAGATATATAAAATTTTTTTTTAATGATTTTTTTAAAATGTTTTACAAATACTATATACACGAAATTTTGCAAGAATTTTCGCGTTGGCATTCTACAACTAATTACCATGTTTGAATTCAATCGGTTTAGTATTTTTCGAGTTAATGAGGAACAAAAAACAACCAAATTTCAGATTGCTATAACTCTAAAACCGTTTGGCCGATTATGCTCATAAACAAACTGAAATGTCGCATTCTGGTGCACATCCTAACCGCTTCAAGCCACTATCTCTCTCCGTTCTCAAGTTATCGTGACAATAAAAATATTTCTCATTAGTTTCTTTAAAATTTTCCAGCCATACGATTCGCACAAAATTTCACAAACGTGCTTAGGTTCATATTCTACAACTACTCACCAAGTTTCAATTCGATCAAATTTATATTGGTTGAAAACAAAATTATTACTCGGAAACCACTGGGCCGATTATCTCGAATAGAAGAGAAAATTACCTAAAAAATTTCCAACGGCCGGAACTGTAGGACCCATATTCATAATTTTCCTATAGGGTTGAAAATACTCCCGAAATTGGTACTCCGTCTTGCGCAAGCCTCGCCCCCTTCGGACCTTTGATGAATAAATATTATTTAAAGTTTTTAAATATCAAAATAAGAATTTTTAATAATTCAGGTGCCTGCAAGATAGATCAATGAACAATAATCCGTGGTCCATAAATGTTTATCGCGATTTTTCAATTAGTTATCCATTAGTTAATAAAGTACGATAAATGTAAAATTATTGATCTGAGGATATTTTCCTTTCGTGGAGCTATTTTTCAAAGGTCTTAGAATAGGTTCCTATTGGAAAATTTTAAAAGTCATTAATTTTCGTTTTGTTTTGAACAATGTACTTAAGCGAAAACTTATAAAGCTTCAATTTATAATATTACTATTGATCCGTTTTCTTATTATCAGAAACTACTGAAAATGATTTTTAATTATTATTATATCATATTGTTTACAAAATGGATATAAACCAATGCGTTGTTTGTGCGATACTTTAAAATTTCCTTTTTAAAACATAATTAAAGCTATATAATTTTTCACTCAACTAAATTGTTAGTAACAAAGCGAAAATTAACAATTTTTCAAATTTTCCAACGGCAATCTATTCCAAGGCCTTTGAAAAATAGCTTCACGAAAGGAAAAAATTCTCAGATTAATAGTTCAACAATTATCACACTGGCAATGTTAATCTTCGTGCTACAAAAAAGTGTTAATTAACTAATGTATAACTAATTAAAAAGTAGCGATAAACAGTCTTGGACCACAGATTATTGTTCACTGATCTATCCTGCAGACGTCTGATTTTTTTCATTTCCATATTTAATATGTTTAAATAATATTTATTCATGAAAGGTCCTAAGGGGGCGAGGCCTACGCAAGCCGGTGTACCCATGTCCGGGAGTATTTTCAACCCTCTGGTCTATTATAAATATTGGTCTTGGTTCCTGGAGTTAGATCTTTTTGGCGCTCTAGTTCCTCGGAACTGAGTGCTTATCAATTTGCCCAAATGTCTGTAATTTTCGAATATTTCGATGAAAATGGTCTTAAACGATTTGGTTCGACTCACTGATCAAGAATCCGTGGTCGAAATTCATTCTGTCCGGCCGGCCGTAGGCACGATAACTATCGAACGGAATGAGCTAGACAGTTGAAATTTTCAGAGTAGGTTTGAGAGATCAATATCTCGGGTAAGTTTGTTATTGGGCAAAATCGGACAGATGGTTTCGGAGTAACAAAAAAAAAATTTTTTTTTTACAGAACAAATTCCAAATTAAATTTTTTCCACTAAGCAGTCTTACCATTAATATCCAATGATACCATTTTCAACTCTAACAAGCTAATACTTTCGGAGATATGATTTTTCAAAATATCAATAATAAATCGTATTTCACAGAATGATATAATTATTCTATGTATGAATTGTCATAATGTCAACTTATTTTCCTGAGACATGACATTATCTAATCAATCGAAGAATTATGAGAATAAAGTGTATTCCGAAATGCTCCGAAATTAGTTTTTCTCAGAAAAGTATTTCGGAACGGAACATGAAGTAAGAGAATGCTCAGTTCTCTCAATTTATGACGGGACTGACAGAAGGGAATATTATATCTTCAAAAATATTGGGGTTGAAATACTCGTATTTTAGCGATGCAACGGGGACCTCACCCAAAAATGTTTGAAAATATTACGTAAATATTGAAAGCATAATTATTCTGTAGTTCGAGAGAGGAGAAAATTTGGTGAACGTTGATCAGGAAATTTTTGATCGATTACTAGGTAATTTTTCATTATTACTCTTCTTTCATACATGTTTTATGGAATATCTACTATTTGTAGGTACTTTAAACCTGTTTTGGACAATTGTCATACGAAACTTATTGGCGCTCTAGTTCCTCGTAACTGAGTGCTTATTAATTTGCCCAAATGTCTGTAATTTTAGAATTTTTCGATGAAAACGGTCTTAAACGATTTGGTTCGACTCACTGATCAAGAATCCGAGGTCAACATCGATTGTGTCCAGCCGGCCGGCCGTAGGCACGATAACTCTCGAGCGAAAGGAGTTTGTGGATTGAAATTTGCAAGGTGGGTTTGGAGCGGTTTCGGAGTTATGGCCGATTTTAGTAAAAATATTTTTTATGAATATTTCCGAAACCGATCACTCGATCTATCTGAAATTTAGCATCAAATTGTAGAATCATGACCTTTATACGCATGTGAAGTTTTGTATTGACCAGATTACCGCAAAGTGTCCATAAAAAATTCTGAAAATATAAAAAAAGTTTTTCTACAATAACTCTCGAACGGAATGAGCTAGGTAGTTGAAATGTTCAGAGTAGGTTAGGGAGATGAATATCTCGGTTAAGTTCGTTATTGGGCAAAATTGGCCAGATTTAATTCGATTTCTTCCATGGTGCAGTTCTCCTTCTCAGATTGCTCATTTAATCTTGATAAATAAACTATTATTTCAATTGAATTTCCTTCATGATGCAGTTCTATCATAAGAATACATTGATATAATTCCCAACTCTGAGAAACCAATACTTTCGGAGATATAATTTGTCTGTTTGAACTAGAGCGCCAGAAAGCTCCTGTCCACAGGGCTTGAACCAATTTTTTAGTAAATTTCCTCCTCTTCTTGAATCTCTTTTCAAATTTGAATTATCTTAGCTTGCTTTGGAGATATTGGCAAAAAACCAAACCACCTTAATTTTTCACTCAATTGTTTATAACTATTGCAATTTTTGCGAGCGGCCTTAGCAATTTCTCAAAAACTATCAACATGACATTCCGAATCGAATGACACCTCAATCATAATTTTCAGAGAATACGCGAAAATTTTGAACTAAAAAGCACTTGTTGACTAGACTATTATGCCCCAAACTAACCGTTCAAATCTAATTTTTCGAGAGTTATCAAACTTACGGTCGGACGGCCGGACTCCGGGCGGATTATTATTCCGTTTGAGATCATTTTCAGCCAAAATTCCAAAAATACAGACATGCGGGAAAAATGATAGCATGGTGTTTTCGGCAGTACAGCTCTTTATATGAGAACTGTTAAATTAAGTAATCATTAAAGGATACTGAGTAGGTGGTTGATGATTGGCTTCAGGACTGGACAAATCAAACGATCAATTCCAGGCGACGTTTCGATCTTGATCGAGATCTTTCTCAAATCCCATGTAAGAATTCTAATCTTTCATATAAAGGAATCACTAAACAGTATTTGAAAAGCATAACGAGAAAACCGCTCTGGCTTCACATCATTTTGAGAAAAATCTTGAGTTCGACTTTAATGAGGTAAAAATTCTGGATAAAGAGAAAAATTATCACAAGAGATGCATTAGCAAGATGATACACATATCGATAAATGAAACTGCCAATATTAGAACTAACGTACCATCTTTAAGTGTAATTTACAGCAATTTATTAAAACAAATTAGCAAATAGCAAAATCAAATATCGCTCCAAATAATTCCCAAATCTCCAGCGCATCTCGGTCTACAGATGTTGTTGTTTATCATTCATACCCATACTGATTCTTGACTGCGTATCTGACATTGTAAGAGATAAATAAAACAAAATTAATAACTATTTCATAATTTTGGATGTAATTTCAATAGAATTACTCAGTCTCGAAAATTGATCTGACCAAGTTGGTGAATAACAATTTGTTAAAAAAGATGATTGGAGTAAATAACGAAAGTGAATATATGTTCAAAAAAAATATTTTTATGATTTTATTATTGAAAAGGGGAAAAAACCCATTTGAGCTTGGCCCTTTCATAAATTTAGATTCGTGATGTGTCATGTTTATATACATCAGTTTTAGATAGTCTTTTTTTTTAATTTTAATGTGTCAAAATATGTTTGTGTTCTATGTTATAGAATAAAGAAAAAACATTTTTAGTCTTGAGAAAGATCTTACCCAAGATCGAAACGTCGAGACTTCCTGGAATCGATCGTTTTATTTGCCTAGTCCTGAAGCCAATATTCAACCACCTACTCATATATTAATAGGAGAATAGGAGTCAAATATGATTAAAGGATACTGTGGGAGTTATACTCATTATTAAATTTTTTATTTTGTAGAAATTTTTCACAGTTTGGCAGAGAAAACCCAGAAAGAATATACCATTTAATAACTGTTAAATTGCAGGCCTTTTCAAAATAAAACCTCTGATTCGAAAACCCTATACATGTTCAGTCACAACACAAAATACGTCGTTCAATTAATAATACTGAAATCAGTCGGATATTTATCCAAAATCCATGAAGATCACTATGCGGAACGCACAACCCGATAGGGCAGATAATGATAATGGTACATTAGGTAGAGTACAAACAGTGGTTGGCGTGATTATATGGACGATTGAATTACCTCTCCGAAAACTCACAGGACTGAATGAGAATCATGCTACGCGTATGTCATTAATTAGTTGTGCTAGTTTGTTCCCCGGGGAGAGTTGTTGCATATGCGGTTATCTACATTTGAGGGAAAACGTTGCATGCGGATCATAATTGGTTATAACCGTATGTTGGGATACACAAAGCATTTCGAAAACGTGATTCAAAAATTAAATTGGGTTTTCAAATAGGAACGTAACAGTTTTGTTTTCAAATACAAACGAACTCGCGAACGTTTTTCATGATCTGTCAACGTCAAAAAGCTAGTTAAGGCTGACAATTTTTTTGTGTTGATGAAGTGTGTGAATGGCCAATATTTGGGAATTATTTACAATTACTACTGCAATTCTAAGTCGGTGCTCTAATTCTCGTTAGTAATAATCGTCTCATTTGAGATACTGTGCGTGCTATTGTGGATAAAGCTGAATTATTATATTCACTAGTGGTCCCGCACATCTACCTAGCCAGTAGCTATACATTTTTCCGGTAGATCCACATTTTTTCGGTAGATCTACATTTTTCCGGTAGATCTGCATTTTCCGGTAAACCTACATTTTTTCAGTAGATCTACATTTTTCCGGTAGATCTACATTTTTCCAGTAGATCTTCATGTTTGCGGTAGATCTACATTTTTCCGGTATATCTGCATTTTTATGGTAGATCAATATAATCGGTAGATCAATCGAACCCGTAGCTCAACGCCATCTAACGTGTCCTGTTGTGTGAAAGTCCTATCGAAATATGTCGAGGCATTTCTGAGTTCCTAGATACCAAATGTAGCGCCACCTACCATATCGTATCGTGAACCTTAGGCCTTCCAAAAAAAGGATCACAAAGTTTCATGAAAATCGGTATAGCCATTTTCGAGTTCCTGTGAACCGATCGTAGCGGCACCTACGGAGGGTATATCGTGGATCTGAGTCCTCCTCAAACACACAGAAAGTTTCATCGAAATCGGTCCAGTCATTCTTGGGTTTCTAAAATCTGAACACAGCGCCATCTACCGGGTTTCTATTGTGACTCTGAGACCCACTCAAGTACGCACACAAAGTTTCATCGAAATCGGTGGAGCCGTTTTCGAGCTTCTATAGATCAATGGAGGCGCCCTCTACAGGATGCTATTGTGAATCAAAGGCACGCCGAAACAAAATCACAAGGTTTCGTCAAAATCGGTCCGGGCGTTTTCGAGTTCCTATACATCGATTTTAGCGCCACCTACAGGGTCTAAAAAATACGAAAAAGTGTGATTCCCTCTCCGGGATTCTACCCCGCCTTCTCTCGATCTGACACCGAGAGTTCGATCGTCAGACGCATGCGTCACCGACTTGAACGTAGATTTTGGCCGATCTCCGGTATTCGAATAATTAGTCGGTACTCACCGGGGATCGAAATTCTTAATTTTCACTTTTCGAAATAAAATCACCACATATGGCGGTTTATTGTCAATTTTTACGTTTCTCGGAATGTCCTCTAGCAAGGAAAATTCCCGGGCTCGAAACCTCCAGAACTTATCGATTTAGTTGTGGATAAAGTTGAATTAGTATATTCACAACAATTCATATCAGTGAGGCAATACGCCGGTCGATAGACCGAAAATATCGCCGAAGTATTGCTTCCCAAGCTGTTCATCGAAACTGTCACCTATCTGTTCTGTTCTTGAGGTAATAGTACACGAAGCAAATATTTTCTCTTTTGACAGTCAGTTTATTTGCTACAAGTATTGCTTTGAGCAAATGAGTTTGCTGCCTACATTACAAAGTAGCTAATATTTGCTATAAAATCTTTATGGCAAACACTGAAAAATTTTAAGCAAAGCATCTCTGCTCATTACACGATGGCAAATAATATCTAATTATCTTTGCTGCCACTCAGAAGTCATTTTATGATCAAAGTAGGACCGAACGTTTTATGCGTTTTTATAGTGTCGGCAACAGTAGTCGTAAATAATTATTTTTTGTTGACTTTGTCTGATTCAGAGAAAGAAAATACATTGATGATTTGTCTTTTTGGTGCCGCCCAATGCTTTATCGAAAATGACGAGGATGAAACGCATCGTCGCGTGCGTAATATTTGGGTGCGGGAATGGGTTAAACGTCGTAATACGCTGGGTTGTTATGCTCAACAAATACGAGAGCTAGAAAATGAGGTGCCACAATTGTACAAAAACTTTCTTCGCATGAACGTCCTTTAAATCAACCAACCTTTATCGTTTTTAATAATATTACGTTATGTGGACGCGAGATTTTGAACCTTATTGCAGCACAAGCTCTAAATACATTTGATTTATGAATGGTAATACAAAATAAAACTAGCTTATTAGAATTAAATTCAAAGAATACACTACTTGAAAAACTAAATAATTTTTAGCTGAAAAAATCCTCCAATCGCAAATTCAAACAGCTACGTTGAACATCACGTGACCACGTCTAATATTTGCGTATGTGCTCATACTGTAATTTGGTATGTGCTGTATGAGCTGTCCTCTCTCAATTCTGTATAACAAATCCATTCAGTCTAGCACTTTTCTAGATTCACGGAAAACTTCCATTCTGGTACCAATTTACAAGAGTACTGGACGTAGAGACTAGGTCAGAAACTATCGAGAAGTATGTAAATTGTCGATTTTTGCTAGAATTTCCAAGAAAATCGTCCTTGATGTATTGAAACATCACTTGGAACCAATAATTATGCAATAACAGCATGGATTTTTTCCGAAACGATCCGTGGAAACCAATTTGGTTATTTACACAGAATTTATCACGAGTTCTCTAGATAACCGATCTCAGGTTGACTGTGTCTACACAGATTTCAGTAAGGCATTCGACAGAGTCTACCACAATCTTTTAATTCACAAACTTTCCGATGTGGGCATTCAAGGTGATCTTTTGTGATGGTTTGTATCATATTTGTACAATAGAACTTGTTTTTGTGAACGGTTACAAATCCTCCACATTTGTCGTAACATCAGGGGTGCCGCATGGATCACATCTTGGGCCTCTGCTCTTTCTCATATTTTTGAACGACTTAAAACATATTTTCAAACATTGTCGCATACTCTTATATGCAGATGATATTAAAATTTTCAAACAAATATTAAATGTTAGAGGCTGTGTGAGGATGCAGATGGACCTGATTTCGTTCTCAGAGTATTGTTGTCGCAAAAAAATGGAGTTGAACTTAGAGAAGTGCATGCTTATATCGTTCACACGGAATACCTCTAGCATTGGGTTTCAGTATTGCTTGAATAACGTGATCATTCGTAGGGTAGACAGTGTCGGGGACTAAGGCGTGATTTTTGTTACGAAGCTGTCCTTGAGCCTTCATTTGGATCACCTCATCTCGTCGTGCAGTAGATCTCTAGGTTTCTTGTGTAGAATTTGTCAAAATTTCGATGATGAGGACGCTATAAAATCTTTCATCCATAGTAAGCTAAACTTTGCCAGTATTGTTTGGAACCCAATGAACGTCCATAAATTAAGGCTCCAGAATAAGTTTGTAAGGTTCCTACAAGGTTCCTGTCAAACGTTTACGTTACTCTTGGCATAGGCGGAGTACGCTCCCAGCATAGGATCGAACATCGGAGGATAAAAAATTGGTTCAAGTACTGACGTGAAGTGAGAAGCTTTTGCACGTATGTTCTCTTGTCCATAGGTGACCGTTGCCTCGATAACTTTCGAACGAAAGTAGATAGGGTAGTTTGCACATCCCATTTTCTTATATTGGACACACTTAATCGAATTTACCATGGTAAATTCGATAAGTTAATTTTTGTAGAATAATTTTTATCATTTTAAAACCCTTCGTTATGGGTTTCAACTGTGAGTAGTTAGGTCCTCACTTCTAGCCCACCTATGAGGCACACTTGAAGCTATTACAAAATGGACGATTAAATTAATATTTCTCAATTTAACATGAAATGGTTGCCTGAATTTTTGTTTCATAATTCAAAACAATGTTCAATAATATTTTCACACACCTAGAAATTTCAACTCTATTGAAATTTTTTCAACTTTTTCGAAATTTTTTCAACTGTGTTGAAAATTTGCCTACTCCGTTCAACATTGGGGAGGAGATCATTCCACATATCCATCCCAATTATTATTGACGAGAAAGTGTAAATCTGAGTCTACAGAATTATGCAAACAATAAACACACAATAACCTCAACGATACATTCTGTGGCTAACCTAATGTTCTAATTACATTTCTGTGCCTGCTTCTGTTACAGTATAAAAAATATTAATATACTATGTTTGTGTATAGGAGGTTGTCACTTGTCAAATTGTTTCGAGAAATCGAAGGTTTTTTTAACTAAGAATCTCGGGTTTTGATATATCTGAAATGCTTGATGAAACCCGAATTCCGTTAATTGTGAACTGAACGTATCTTCGTGAACATAATCCTAGGTTCTATGCTGTCCATAGACTGATAGAGGTTATAATAATTGTTGTTGTTTATGAAGTAGTAAAATGGTTTATATAGTCATTTATACTTTGATTACTCTTATGTAGTCTGAATTTTCATAAGACTTGAGTGAGTAAATAAGATTTTTATGACAATTTCGAGCATCAGATGATAAAGCTTCCATATAATTATGGGATATTGAATCTAGTTACTGTTTATGTGTTCAACAGTTAAAGGCAGTTCAGGGGTGCATTTGCCCATTGTAAAATCTTTAAACGCTCATAACTTTTTATCTGAGCTGAATCTAGAAAAATGGTAAATGAAAAACGTATTTCATTCGATGATAGGAATCCATGGTTGAAATTAATGTACAACTTGAAGACTTGCCCTGTGTAGCATTGTAGCCTGTAAGTATTTCAAGGGGTCTAAGGAGGATGAATTCGCTGTGCTATTCTAAAGCTACAGTATTCGGGTTTTGATATAAACGAAAAGCTTGGTGAATCCCAAATTCCATTGATTGTGAACTGAACGTATCTTCGTGAACATAATTCTAGGTTCTATACTGTCTATAGGGGGCACTTATATGATGCGAATTAAAATATTTAATGAATGTCAGAACAGCCGTTGAAGATATTGTGGATATTCAATGAAAATCAGGTAAGAGTCAGAAAGAGTTTTTTTTCAAAAATGCAGCATTAAGATTATTGTAAACCATTTAATAAGACTTGAGTGTGTAAACAAGATTTCTTAAACAATTTTGTTCAATTTTGAGCATCAGATGATAAAACTTTCATATGATTATGTGATATTGAATCCAGAGACTGTTTCTTTGTTCAACATTTAAAGATAGTTCATCGGTGGATTTGCAAATTGTAAAATCTTTAAACGCTTATTACTTTTTATCTGAGCTGAATCTAGAAAAATGGTAAATGAAAAATGTATTTCATTCAATGATATCAACTTCTGCAATTGCTATCGTGATCTCCCAGCATATAATCATTCACCTGATATGTACCTTAGGTGTAGCATACTAAAATTTTGAGTTCTACGCATTTAAACAACTATTGTTAGGCATTTCAAGGGGTGTAAGGAGAATAAATTCGCTGCGCTATTCCAAAGCAACATTATTCGAAAACTTAATAACGCTAAACCATACCAAGACTATGTGAACCCTTCCTCGGCCTCATTCAACCAAAACCACGTTCATCGCTGAATATTCATACTTACGTATTATTTTCACTCCATATCCTCAGCATCAGCTCGAATGTCTCGAGAAAGCCGAATGGAATTTTACCGCAAGCGATTCCGAAGCCCTTAAATAACCGATTCCGGAAGAAAGAGGAACCTTAATCGAAAAACTCTAAACGCATACTTAATTAACACCAAGATCTCATCTCGAACGGCGTGGAAAGTGGGCGACGACAGCGGCATACAAGTTCTCCAAGAATGCAATCAGCATAACGACGTCTTACCGAAGAATGCGAACCCTATCTGATCTCTTTCGCTCTACGGGCCTCGTAAACAAGGAGGGCTCCATCTCGTTTTGTTGGGTTTTTCGGCCCGGGTGGTTTTCGCTTGGAAAAATTGTAGTCGACTGTGGAGTGGCCAATTCACTTATATTCATTTATTTGAAGAAATTACTATCTCCAGAATCAATATACAAGGTGTTTCAGAAAAGAAGGCTTCGTTGATAGAATAGTTATAACTTTAAGGGCCTGTTTCACCACTTGCTGATAAAGTTCTGGATAAGCTATTCATAACTTATCCAACAGATATCCCAAAAAAATGTGTTTTACAAGTGTCAGACAGGTTAAAATGACCGGCAATGCCGGAATATTGAATGCAATTTATCCAGCAGATAATTTATCCGCTGGATTCATATACGGAAGTGGCGAAACAGGCCATAAAGGACACACTTTTGTAGAAAATTGAACTAAAAAGTTCAAAATAATTTTCGAATAATTTAAATATAGAATAGTGCGATTAACATTGAAATTTAATAAAGGAAACAGGATAATGCGGATGAGTATATTTGAAAAACCATAACGGGTAATTCCACAAAAGGAGCAGAGAAAAATCATTCTGCCGAACGTGTTTCTGCTAGTTGGCTTCATCAGGACAGTGCAACCAAGAAACCACGGAATAGATGGAAACATAACTGAAAACAAGTGACACCACAACAGGAGCGAGCAACCAATTTGTGCCTTCAGCTCTAGGACCTGCAATTCAGAGGTACCAGCAGAATGATTTTCCTCTGCTCCTTTTGCAGAATTAACCGTTATAATTTTTCTATTTAGATATACTCCAAGTTTGAACACGATCGGATCTATAATATTGTTGGAGATCCGAACAGCCTTGTGTGAGTTCAGTAGCTGGATGGGTTACCGTTGCCTCGATAACTCTCGAAAGAAACGAGATAGGGACTTGAAATTTTCAGGGTAGGTTGCGCATCCGAATGGGAGGGTTAAGTTCAATCCTTAGCATAATCGGTCGAACGGTTTTGGAGTTATACCCACCTGGAATATTATTTCCTCGATATCTCAAAAAAAATAGACTCAACCGTAATCCTAGAAAATTTTTGAAAAAATGCAAAAAAATATAGGTTCAAGCACTGACGTGAAGTCTGGAGATTTTGCGCGTATGTTCTATTGTCAATTCTCCTATATTGGACACTGTTAATCGAATTTACCATGGTATCTAATACAGGAGAATGGACAATAGAACATACGCGCTTAAGATTTTGACTTCCCGTCAGTGTTTCAACCAACTTCTTTCAATTATCTGTTTCATACAGAACACATACATTGTCCGTAGGGTAAGAAAAAATATACTAGAATGTAATGATAAAAACATTGTTTTAATCAGCTACTTTTTGGCATAGAACTGAGCTTTAAAATCCCTCTTTAATGAACATAGCTCAAACATTAACATTATTAGCAACTACTCAATTTAAATTGCATTTTAATTAAATCAGTCGATTGTAACACTGAGCCCCGTATCTGGGGTAGTCTGTTATAGGGTAAGGGGCACAATGTTACAATATAAAATGATATAAAAATAACAAAAGCAGAAAAAGTGCTTAACTTCTTATAAATATTAAACTTCTTTAAAATCTTCTTTGGGCAAGTAAAGACATGTGTTTGACGTTTGGTACCGTTGCCATATCCGGTTCAATAGGAAAATAAAACAGATTGTCAACTTTGCCACTTTTACGTAAGTAGCTAACGTCATATTCATTATCCTCAATATCAGTCAATACTTTTTCAACATAATGCTTTACTAGTTGTTTTCCAACAAATTGGACGACTACAAAATCGTTTTTTTTTTGCGGTTTCGCGAAGTGATTTAGTGGCAGTTCGTCCTCAGATGTTAAACTATCAGAGGATGAGGTCGGGATGTTTTCTACATCACTCGTTTCTCTTTGGTCTCTTATTAGGAATTTCTTTTTTTTTGTGATCTTTTTGTTTCTTTTTCCTAATTTTTTTCGTTCTCTTTCCCAGGATTCCTTTTCAATTTCATTCTTGATAGGTGTATCATTTCGAATGCAGCTTCTTCCTATCTTTCTACCATGGGTTGATTGTAATCTTGGTTGTGCTTTTGGATATGCTCGACATCCTAGAGGAGAAACTAGTGTTTCAACTGGAGTAGATGGAAAAGTTATGACTGAACAGTTTTCTTCAGCCGTTACGGATGGCGCTGCCGCAAATTGAGTTAGCAAATTTGGACTCATCGATTCAGAATGTCTATTCATCATTTGCTGAACGGGAGGAACTGGCACCTAAATGGAAGACTGACTTGAACTGGGGGCATCAGTAGAAGCTTGTTGAGTTTCATAAGACCGACTGGGACTGGGAGCATTAGAAAGGTCTTCGAGTGGCCAATTTGTGACTTCAATTGGCATGTAATCATTGTCGGTAAAAATGGAGTCTATCAAATGGAAATGTTCCAGTTTTTCGATTTGATATTTGAAGGTGTCATGGCTCGATCAAACGCTTTTACCTAACAATTCAGCAATATTGTAAATGAAGATGGGCTTTCCGGGGTGACGCATCAACCAGGAATCCATTGCTGCGTTGTAATAATGTTTGCAGAGGGCCAAATACTGACACATCAAGTGGCTGCAATCTGTGGCTTGAATGTGGTGGTATAGTTATTAGGGTATCTCCGTTATCTTTTGCTATGTTTAACACTGCATGTGCTAGGTTGCTATCATGTTTGTCAACTATCAGTCAGGACGAGTTTTCTTTTGTGGAGGCTGATACCTTTATGAATTGTTTCATGACTTCTGGAAACAATTCACTATTCATCCATCCGGTGGGTTGAGTTAGACCTAGGGTTCCTACTGGTGCACCATTCAGCATGAAAGACTTGAATTGCTTTCTGGAGAACACCATTGCGGGAGGTAGTGATGATCAAGTTGCGAATACTCCACAATACGTGGTAACTAATGTGCCTCGCTCGGCACTTGTTACTTTATTTAGCTGTCTAGCTCCCTTTGCTGCAATTATTTTTTTGGGTTTTTGGATAGTATTGGTCCCAGTTTCATCTAGACAATATTCTCTACTACCATCTGCAAAACTAGGACATCGCCGCATAATATCATCCAAATTGTTAAAGAATACGTTCACATTGTGACGATTGAATGATGTTGCCCGTGTTAAGCTGCAAGGTTCTGGTTTTCTTAATGTTAAATCAGTATGCCGTTTTCTAAACCCATATAGCCAGTCAATTCCACCAGCGGCACCTAGGCAAATCGTTACGAACTCTGACCCTCTGCGACGAAGAAACCTTGACCGATGTTCAGCGACGTTCATTCTTTTGCCGTTAGAGGGTCAGGGACTGTGAAGCCGTCAACCTGTATAAGTCCTTTACGGATTGAAAGCGCCCAGTGTGTTTAGATGAACCACCAACCAGTGAATATTCAATGAGGTGCACTGTGGCTAATTGCCACACCAAAGCGCAAAAGAATGAACGTCTTCATCGCAAAAGAGTCGGAGTTCGTAAGGATTTCCATAGGTGCCACTCGTGGGATTCTTTCCCTACCAGTTCGCAACTGATGGAATTAAGTTTACTAGAACTCCTTCGATTGTTCATTCAGGGTGCTAAGACACGCTGATGATTGGTAACAACCATGAAACCACGGTTCGTGTCTGTCCTTGAATGATGCTTTCCGCTTTGTAGGAACACTGAGTGATGGGGTGACCTAGCTCGGCTCACGCAAAATATTTGTTGATGCTTAAAAGTAAATAATATCTTAAGGGGATACGTTATAGACCTCACTTTGAGACTTTATTGAGAATATATATCAGTTACATCGCATGGCGCTTGCTGAAGCTAACAATTGGAGTTCTCATAAACGCCCAAGTGTGACATTTCAGATACGTCCTAGGGAGGTCTTTGTTGAATGGGATGGAATATTTGCGATAGAGCGATAGGGAAATGTCTGAATCTCTATATAATCTTCGCACGTTATGTGCCAGCTCTTCTTAACACTCGGAGTAATACTCGTACATTCGAACTTCTTGGATAATTGTTTTAAATATAGCAATTTTGCGCTGCCTGCATTCTAATCGGTGAGTTGAAACGTCAGATTGCAAGTAGCTTTTGCTTGATATATTTAAGTTAAAAGTTTAATGAATAATAGGCTTCTTGATGTATGCACTCTTGGAAGTTGAAGGAATGGTAACTCATTTTATGTTAGTTTCAGAGTTGTTTCATCCCCTGTTCACTTTGGAGTTCAGCCAAAAAATCATTCCAATGATAAACAGACCTTCTCTTCGGGAAAACTTGTGGAAAGTTTATGTGGCCACTTCTGGAATTGAAATATCAAACCATCTTTCCATTCTACATTTCAGTAACTGAAGAAGAGGGGATCATTCTGAAAAAATATCTGCATGTTGTATAATTCACAGATGTGTTAAACCAGTGGTAGTGAGAAAGATACATCGCAAAGGCCTTTGTATCTTGAGGTTGGTTTCGGCTGTGCGTTCAACAATTTCCATACGGATTATAATGTATTATTTCTGTGATATTTATTAATAGGTATTTAACCCTTAACCGGCATTGCGGAGTCCCACGGACTCTTGCATGTTTAAATAATCGTGTAATCTTCTTTTTTATTGGTCGAGTGATTCGCGCTTCTGAGTACCTTCCTGTGGTGGGATAACTCATCGATAGCTCAGTGGAATTCGTTGAATTCTCACAAGTATAACTTATTCTGAGCAGCTTGGAGTCCATCGGACTCCGTGACGCACAAATTGTATTTTTTAAATTCATCCACCTGTCTTGTTCAGACATAAAACGACTTGAACGATTAAACTTTATGTAGGTATGGCCAAACAACTCGTTCGTTGAGAGATCGCAGAAAACCAATTTATCAAGGCAATTGAAAATTGACTATTCAATATTTTGAATATTGCACCCCAGGCACCAGCACAAGTTGGAGATGTTTTGCCCAGGAATCAGAGAAAATATTGTTCTAAATGTGATCCAAAATTGAAGAGAAAAACTGCATATTTATGTGTGAAATGCAAAACATCGATTGGTCTGCAATGTAGCAAAAAAAATTTTGTTCAGTGCATTGAAATGCTAAATGAGTGGTAATTTCCATTTTTTTTTCAATGAGATTTGGACCATTGTCAGTATTTTGCTCTTTATGAATAGGACCTCGAATTCTCAGCTTTCCTTTACTACAGTATCTACGTAATATATTCTACACGAAGAAAAACTTCTATTTCACTCTTGTCCAATGAATCAAGAGAAAAATCCTAATGTTAATTTCCCTAGAGTTCTTTTTGAGTTTTTTTGTTTATCATATTTACGGAGTTGTTTATAAGATGATATGTTCATTTATGTATTGAATCATACTCCATTGTATGTCTTTAATTATTTATTCAGCGAAATAGGAACCGATTCGCCATTTAGAACAGAAAAAAATATTACAAAAACTCCGGAGTCCCAGAGACTCCGCCACGCATTGAGCGTAAAAATTTCTGGCCACGCCAGTTAGGGGGTTAATCAACTTTTTGATCGATGACAGTAACTAACGATCGAGATTTTTGGTGCTCTTGTTCCTCGGAACAGAGTGTCTGTAATTTTCAAATATTTTGCTGAAAATAGTATTGAACGATTTGGTGTGACTCACTGATCAAGAGTCCATGGTCAAAATCGATTCTGTCCGGCTGTCCGTCCAGCTGTTAACACGATAACTCTCGAACGGAAGGAGCTAGACAATCGAAAGTAATCGAGAGTAATTTTTGAAATATTTTTTTTAAACGACACTTTTGTTTAATTTAATTTCTTCAATAAATATAATTCCCAACTCTGAGAAACCAATACTTTCGGAGATATAATTTGTCTGTTTGAACAAGAGCGCCAAAAAGCTCCTGTCCGTAGGGCTTAAACCAATTTTTAACGACCGATGGAATGAAGCAGGTTAATGATCGAGATCATTAATCGCTAAATTAATCAACAAGTTGCTTACAAATATTTTCCAAATCATTCCAAATAGAAAGAAGTCTGATTTGAAAAAATTCTTAAAAAGCACTGACGCAAAGTCAGTAGCTTTTGCACCCATGTTCCATTGTCTATTCAAGCCTCATACAAAGTCGATGGAGCTTAAATATATAATTTTTTATTAGTTTTCTAGTTACACGATCCTCACGAAATTTTGCAGTAGGATTTGCTTCAGCATTGGTTGGGTCGATGGATGTGATCCGGTGACATCGTGAACGGCATGCTCTTGTAGAAAAGTAAAATTTCATTGTGAAGCGTGAATCAATAGGTGCAAGTTATATTAAGTGACGCATAAACAAATCCTCCATAGGTGGATATAAGACATTCAGTGGTGTTGCAAGAAGTTTGCTCGAAAATTCGAATAATAGCAGTTCTGCCGGTTCGGAAATCGTCAAAATTAGTCGTTAGGCGTTTTTCCGAGGAAAGCAAAAAAACCGATAAGATAAACCCATATACAGATAAATCGCAACAGGTATGCATCAGTGAGGCGAAGGACTGAGAAATTTTGATTTGAATAAACATTGTGAGGCGAATGACTGCAGCTGATACATTTGTCGCCGCCGAATAATTAAGATGCTTTGCGTAGTATGTGATAAAACAATAGGTAAAAGTGGATACAAGATCCAATGCAGCAAATGTGACGCATGGGCACACCTTAACTGTACTAACATTACAAAGAATGATATTCAGGAGAAGAAGAAAATTAGTTGGCATTGCAAAGAATGCAGTACTATTTTGACTTTGGAGGGAAAGATTGGATAGATGTAAGAGGCGACGGCAGAGCCAGATGTACGAACTGTCACCAAGTACCCAAGATATGCTTAAGAAATTATTGAAGAAGATGGAAGGCTTTGAAGAGGCAATGAGCTTCAACAATGAAATTATGGAAGGGATGAGGAGCAGCTTAGCTGAATTAAAGAAGGAAAACAACAGCATCAAAACTAAGTACGAGTAGTTGAAAATGGAGGTTCAGGAACTACGCCTAGAAGTAACAGTATTGAAGGACAAATCTGCTGCAGCTGATACGGAAGCTGATAGGAACTCCAGAAGAAGAAACATTATAATATCCGGCGTTACAGATAAGAATGAAATAGTGAAAGTCCTAGAGAACTTGGAGATTAACGATACGCATGTTAAAGTGAAGCAGATTCCAACAAACAAACCCATAAAACCTTTTGTGGTAACATTCTCGTCAGAGGAGATCAAAACAAAGGATCTAGAGAATAGAAGGTGCAGGGGTAATTTGAACTCGACAAACATGAATTTGGGGGGAATAGAAAGAAACATATATCTAAATGAAGACCTACCAAAGGCAATTCAGGAACTGCTGAGGAAGGCAAAGGAGTTGAGAAGATCAGGTTATAGGTATGTCTGGACAAAAGAGGGAAAAGTCTACTGCAGAAAAACGGAACTTACTAAATCCATCAGAATATATAATATTCAGCAAGTGGAAGAACTCCAGAAACAGACAATGAACTCATAAACAAGTTTACTTTTTGGGACCTTCGAGTCCATTATTTTGTGAACGTGATGGGGTGTATTTTGTTGTGACTTCTTTTTGATTTTTTGATGCTTGGTTTTATAAAGCAATTCAATGTTAAAGAGTTTCCAACATTAAATGAAGAGAAAGTTGAAAATCTGAAAACACATACTAATATAAAGTGTAAAACTCTTAGAGTACTTCACAATAATATCAGAAGTGCCAGTGAGAACTTAGATGAGCTTAAAGTTTCGCTAAAACAGATAGATATTAGCATTGATGTTATAGTCCTCTCGGAAACTTGGGATATTGGGGATATTAATTTACTACATTTAGCAGGATATAAGATTTATTATAACTGTAGTAAGGTGAATCAGAATGATGGAGTTATTGTCTATATTAAGGAAAGTATACAACACCAGGTGGAAATTATAAATGCAGGTCAGGTGAAGGCGTTAGTCACAGAAATCCGTCATTTGGTTAAAAGAGTGGAAGTAATTTCGGTGTATCGTCCACACAGCATGAAAATAGTTGACTTCATCACTGCACTGGATGTGCTCCTGGGTAGCTGCAACCAAAGAGGTAAATTTGATGTAGTGTTTCTTATTGGGGATATCAACATAGACATATTAACAAGGTCAATGGATGCATTAAATTATCTGAATACATTAAGTGAAAGTAATTTTATCCCTTTGATTAATGACTACACAAGAGTAACACAGCATTCCAAGTCTTGTATCGATCATGTATTTGCTAAGGCGGTTATGAACTGGTGTTTATTTAAATCAGCAATATTACATACAACTATAACAGATCACTATAGCATTTATGTAGAGTTCAGATGTGACGAGAATGAAGATCATGAGTTAGTAACGGATAACCTAAAGAAGTATATTGACTATGAGAAGCTTCAGGTTATTTTGGATAATCAGGGATGGGAGCACCTTGATGATATACCAAACGTTGATCATCAATGGCAAATTTTTGTAGAAACCTTGCAGACAGCTACTAAAACTAGCACAAGGACGGTTATAATTACTCACAAATATAAAAAAAGAACTCCTTGGATCACAAATGGCTTGATTAAATCTATACATGAAAAAACAGACTTTACAAAAATATGTTGAAGTTTCCAAATAACTTAGAATTGGTGAGCAAATTTAAAAAGCACAAAAATAAAATAGAACAACTAATCAAAAAAACCAAAGCAGACTATTATCGTAAAGAAATAGATAAAAATAAAGACAAAATCGAGAGGATTGTGGAAGGTTGTAAATGAGGCCAAACAGACAAAGGTAGAGATTAGCGAGGTAGAGAATATACAGGGTGATACATTGATTAGGGAGAGGAAACAAATTGCAAATGAATTTAACAAATACTTTACTGAGATAGGAGTAAACCTAGCAACAAAAATTGGTAAAACGCCTGAAAGTAAATTGAATACCAGAATACTCAATTCTATTGTGTTTTTTGATACAGATGAGAAGGAAGTTGTCGGTGTTATAAATGAGTTGAAAAAAGATAAATCCCCTGGATCGGACGGTATAACAACAACAACAATAAGAAATATTGGCGACAGTATCGCAAGTCCTTTAGCAAAGCTCAAAAATAAGAGCATTAATAGTGGTATATATCCAGAAATATTAAAGACATCAGTGGTAGTACCTATATACAAATCAGGCAATAGGAAAAAACTCACAAATTATAGACCAGTATCTTTAACTTTCACATTGACCAAAGTATATGAGAAAATTTTGAAACAAAGGCTATGTGAATTTTTGAAAAAATATAAAATTTTGTCTGATAGACAGTTTGGATTCCAGAAGAACAAATCAACTCAAGATGCTATAGCTAGGCTTGTCGACAACATATCTGATGCTATTGATAAAAAATACCGGCCTTGTGTGTTTTCGTAGATCTGGCAAAGGCGTTTGACACAGTAGAACACATGGAATTACTCAGAATACTGGAGTCAACAGGATGTAGAGGGCCAGCATTCGAACTTATGGAAAGCGATTTAACAGGACGTTCCCAAATTATAGAAATAGGAAATGAAAAAAGTATAGAATGCAATATTACATATGGAGTGCCACAGGGAACAGTGCTTGGTCCAATATTATTCTTGTTATATGTCAACGACCTTTTTCAATATAATATAAAAGGAGAAATAATCAGCTTTGCAGATGACACTGCCATCTTCTTCAAAGCAACAACTTGGGAAATGTTAAAGGAGATAGCACAGAAAGGACTATCCCAAGTGGTTGAATTCTTTAGAACAAGAAAATTGACTGTCAATCTTGAAAAAACAAAGTTCATGACGTTTACCAGTTATAGAAACAACTTGCCAAACTATACTGACTTAACGATAATAAAAGATGACTCACATGAAGGGATAAAAAAAACAGACAGCATAAAGTACTTAGGGTTGATGATAGATGCACATCTAAGATGGGACCTCCATGCAGATATAGTTACAAAGAGAATTAGACTGTTAATATATGATAATATAAATATGTTCAAGTCGTTAAGGGAAATATGCACTATACAGGAGATAAAAAAGCTATACCATGCATTGGTTGAACCACACTTGACATATGGAATACTGGCATGGGGAGGAGTAAGTGACATTTACCAAAAGAGGATAGAAGTAACACAGAATTGGATATTAAAGATAATATATAGAAAAACACTTACTTACCCATCCTTCGAGCTATATGAAACAGCAAATGTTTTAACAGTACGACAACTCTATGCTCGCTCACTTCTGATGCATCAGCACAATCAGAAGCCAGAAGTACCTGGAAAAGAACGAAAATACATACTTAGGAATATATCATTTGCACTGCCCAGAGCTAATAAGACAATTGGACTGAGGGTCTTTACTTACCTGGCACCTCTGTTGTATAGCAAACTACCGACAGACGTAAGGCAGGACACAAACACTAGCAGCTATAAAAGGAAAATCAAGAGCTGGATTAAAAATAATTCGAAGATAAAGTGGAACAAGTTCTTTAATCGAAATCACTATATTTAAGATGTTGTATTTTGTTTATTGTTGTCTTTGAAGAATTAAAAGTTGTTTGTTTTTCGATATGGGATATATGTAATAGTATAAATGGGGACATCGGATTCAAAAATTCAAAGTGGGAAAAAAACTCACGCACAAGTGGCATCACTTTTGTGAGAAAGATTGTTTATGAAGAATTCCATTGGTTATAACTGTATGCATGTTTGTTGAACCATATTTGTTTCTAAATAAACATTATTATTATTATTATTATATATTATTATTATTTAACGACTAATTACCAAGCTTTAATTTGATTGGATCAGTATTGTTTCTAAACAAAATTTGTACTCGGAAACCGTTTGGCCGATTATGAACATTTACGAAATTGTTTTTTGAATCATACAATGTTGCCCGGATCTCCAAACATATACTTTCCATCGTGTTGAAATCTGGAACTTGGGTGAAAATTTAGGATTTGGAGGCTCTCAGCGAATTTCAGCGATATCGGATGGATAGTTTCTGAGATACAAAATTTTTTTCAATCATTTTTTCGAGATTTTCGATTATACGATACTCACGAAATATCCAAAAATGTGCGCGTTCGCTTTCTACAATGAACTACCATGTTTGAATTGGATCGGAATCGTATGCTATGAGTTGTTAATTGTTGAAATAACAATAAAAATTTCAGATATGTTTAACTCCAAAACCAGTTGACCGATTATACCTATTGAAGAAATCAAATGTTGCAATCGGATGTGCGGCGCACCCTGAAGATTTGCAATTCGCTATCTCTTTCTACTCTCAAGTTATCGTGTGATTTTCTAGTGATACAATCCTCACGAAATTTCACATACGTCCTTGTGTCGGTGTTCTACGACTATTCACTAAGTTTTAATTCGATCTGATCTGCATTGTTAGACATGTGACAATCTGAAAAGTGATTACAATGAAAAACACTTAGCTCAGATAATCAATCTTCCTCGGGGAATTCGTCCAGGAAAAACTAAGGTACTTCTCCAAATACCAGGCACAAGTAATTCTTCGAACCATAACTCAGGATTTCTCCAGATAAGGTATGGATAATGTAGAGATCAGCACCAGTTCAGAACAACGAGATATTCGAAGAGTTAGTTAAGAAAGGTCGATTATCACCCTAATCCAGAAAAAACTTCAGCTCAGGGTATGTTCGAAAGATTTTCAGTCCAAAATAGCGTTGATTTAGTAGGTTTTCAGCCTCACCCAAAAATATGTCAGGTAGAACTTCGCTCCAAGCCAAGAACTATGAACACTGAAAGCAGTTTCACACATTTAAACCTGCAAAATACATTATTTCTCTGTACGAATCTGGGGATATAAGTTTACAGCAAACAAACTTTCGTTCAGAACAAAATCATTACTAAATTCACATATACCAGAAAAACTACTATAGAATCGCAATAATCATACTCAAAATACTCTACATGATTTTCTAACGAAATGGCGAGCAAAACTATATTATTTAATTTCAATCTGAAATAATCACGTAAATTAATTCACCAAAACCACTTATAGTAGCCACCCAAAAACATATTCAAATAATACTCAACTTCAAACTCGACGTATATATTCTTACAAATAAACACACAAATTGTTAAGAGATATTCAGAACACCATTTCTTTTATTTCTACTATTGAGCACAAAGGTATCTTTAGTGAAACGTTAAGAGAAGTATCTCCCTTGTCCGCTAAGATCTTAAAGAGAATGAATCCCGGAAACTTAGTACTTCATCGACGATCGTCTCATCATAGAAAATTATGTTCACGCACGGAAGCGGAACAATACAATTTATGTACTGAACAAAGTCATACTGAAATAATTTCTATAATATATTGTAATATTAACTATCGAATATCAATAGGGATTCACGGGACAAAAGACTTGTAATTTAGAGAAAATACATTCACGATTTCAAATCATCAGGTGACCAGTAAATCGGAATCCAGGTTTCACGGGTTGCAGGGTTTTGTGGAACAAAGAGTATCTTAAACTATGGAGCTAGAGACAAGAGATAAATTTTGGATATATTATATCTGTATGATTGAAATAAACCAAAATGTAATGTTACAAAGAACAGGTTCTAGCGTGGTGGGATTTTAAGCCGTTAGAACCATTATAGTCACAAAGTTACGCTACACTTCATTTCTTATTCATCAATGACGCATATAAGGTATGGAAGTTGCATGTTTCTTATTGTCACTTGTCACTTATTTCTCCAATAGAATACAATTCTATCTAACAATTCCGAGTAGATACCTTCTTTTTCATAATGTTTTCTAAAAGTGCTATAAAAATTGTAATAATTCCATGAAGTGCTTAGTAAATCTTTTGTGAAAACGTGGTGCTTAGTGCATTTTGATTGAGTGCTTAGTGCTCGAAGCAGTTTTCTTCAGTGCTCGGCACAGCTCTGAGATTTGTGCAGGAATGTGAGCTTCACTGGATATTCAATGTATTTGAGTATTTATCAGATTTTACAAATGAGTAGAATATATTTCTCATCGAATGATAGTTCTTTTGAAATGTGTATCCTTCTATTGACTAATGATTTCACAATTCCGTTTTTGTATGTTTCGCTATGTCTTTCCTTTAGAACATAATCGTGGACGGCCAGCTGGACAGAATTGAATTTGAAATCGAATTATTCATCAGTGAGTCGAGCCTAATTGTTTAATAACGTTTTAGGCAAAATATTCGAAAATAACAAATATTAGGGCAAAATGATATCCCGCTGTACCTAGTACATGCGCACAAAAATCAGTTCTGTTGTTCGTGAGTTATAAATGGTTTAACTAACAGTACTTTGTTTTACCTATGAAGATTTTTAATATTTTTCTTTATCAACGAATTTTTATGTACGAAATTCATCAAATTTTAAATACCGATTCATCATTCCATTCCCAATTTGAAAATAATATTCAAAACCAGAGAACCATCATTTGGATCGGTCGTTGAGGTCCTCATCAATTTTGAATGGAATTATGTGCAATGAAATTTTATTCGTTATGCGATAATGTTCACAAATGTTGCAATCATTTCAGGTTGAAACTTCATTGTCCCAAACCTATGGCCTACTAATGAAATTTAATTGTTATTATCCTATCTATGTGGAATGAATTTCATTTAAACGTAAAATAATCATTTCCAAATCTCTATTAGAATAACAAACAATAATTGAATATTCATTCTATTATGGGAACAATATAGGTACAAAATTGGATTTAGGCTATTCCTATGGAACTTTTAAATAAGTGGGCTCTGCATCCCGAGCAAAATAGATTAAATAACAGTGTATCATTACATTCAGAGTATTGAAATTGGTTAAATGCTAAAGAAAAAGCAAAGGACTCCTGTGAAGCTTTGACTATACAGGCTGTCCCATCCATCAATATATCGAATAACAGTAGTCGAACTTTTATGTTATAGTGAGAGTAAAGTGGTACTTCCGGTTATACCAGTAACAAATACCTACTTCCTCATGCCGAATGGAACTTTCTGTGAACTTCGTCATCTTTGGAATCTCCAATGAATTTCGAGTTACTTTTGTCCGAAATAACCAATAAATAATTCCTGTAGTATTTAATTAAGTACAGGTTATCCTGTAAAATTTAGAGATAGGGGCGTCACAGAATCACAAATACTCACAAAATACTATTGAAACTGTTCAATTAGCCATTTGAATATAATTGAAATACCTTGAAGATAGAACTTTGCAAATGAAAATTTACAAGGTGTTCGAAAGTCTGCATCAATAATCAACTATTAAAAGTGCTCAAAAGTACAGATTTTCAAAGAGAGGTAGATTATTTTTCATTCTTGTTGCACAGAGTATCAGAAAACAACTATTTATTAGGTTGGTATTTAAACACATCATTGTAAAACTGAATGATCTTGTTCATTTTAGTGTACTGACATAGAGATCCCAGCAAACACAAATTCATCTCATTAACGTATCAGACATATATCTTGGTTCTAGGCTATATAACAATTTACCATACTTGTACTTTGATCGTAACCTACAATAAGTGCTCTGCGCCGGCCTTCTGTACATAATTTGTAACGAACTTGATACATTGCATGTAACATACAGAAATAATGTAACTGCGAGAGCACAATGCAGATGTATATGTTATATCACAAACCTATGTATCAGACATATAACTTAATGGTTCTATGCTATATAGCAATGTACCATACTTGTTCTGTAATTGTAGTCTACAATAAGCGCTCTATGACCGCCTTGCGACGGCCTTCTGTTACATAATTTGTAACGAACTTGATACATCGCAATTATCAGAACGAAATAATATAACTGCGACAGCACAATGGAGACGTATATGATCTGAGTCAGATTATTATACAGGGTGTTTTCGAAGATGAGTCTTAGTTTTTAACAGAAGGTAGAACTCATCAAAATAAATCATTTTACCAAAAATGGCATATATATATAATATGCACGATAGGGCTGCGATCCACCCTCAAAGTTGCATACGACTTCGTGGGTGGATAGCAGCCTTATCATGCATATTCATATATGCCATTTTTGGTGAAATGATTTAATTTGATGAGTTCTACCTTCTATTAAAAAAAGACTCACCTTTGAAAACACTCTGTATTGTATTCTCCGGCTTGCATGTTGATTTTTGGGGTTTTGGATATATGCCATATCTGTTAAACAAATAATATTAATGGCCCTGGGGCTAATTTTGAAATTGATGTAACCCCTTACAGGCATTTTTCGATATGCGCATGAGCAAACCATCAGTAATTTACCTGGTGGTGAGAGGACTGGGGTTTTGGGGTGGCGGATGCTATTCCTCTATAGAATCTCCTGGTGAGGGTCTGCGCATGTGTGGATTAAATATGCGATATCTCCTGAACCACTATTGTTGGAGAATCGGAGTTTTTTGTAAGGTGTGTGATTTTGGGAGGACTTTCAGCCGCAAGTAGACTGCGGATGCGCAGAAGGGAAGTGACTGTTTTTGGGTTGAACGGGTTATGTTGGGACTGCTGAGCCAATATTGTGATGTTTTAAAAGAATATTCATGGCTATTCGTTGCACGGACAAGTCAGTTTGGGGGATATAGCATTGTTTTCGAATTGAAGTGTCCGTACCGTGGCCCTGGGGCTAATTTTGAAATCGATGTTACCCCTTACGGGCATTTTCCGTTATGCGCATGAGCAGACCTTCAGTGATTTAACTGCTGGTGTTTTCGTCAGAGAGCATTGGGATTCTGGGGTGGCAGATGCTATTCCTCCATAGAATCCCCTGATGAGGGTCTGCGCATGCGTGGATTCAAGAGGCAATATCTCCTGAACCACTAGTGTTGGAGAATCGGAGTTTTTTTGTAGGGTGTGTGATTATGGGAGGACTTGTAGCCGCGAGTAGATTGCGCATGCGCAGAGAGATCTGACTGTTTTTGGGTCGTATGGGTTATGTTGGAAGTAATGAGCCGATATTGTGAGGTTTTAAAAGAATATTCATGTCAATTCAGTACACTGACACAAGACAGTTCTGGGGAAATATTGTGGTTTCCGACTTGAAGTGTGCATACCGTGGCCCTGGGGCTAATTTTGAAATTGATTGTACCCCTTACGGGCATTTTTCGTTATGCGCGGAGCAGACCATCCGTGATTTAACTGCTGGTGTTTTCGTCAGAGAGGATTGGGGTTTTGGGGTGGCAGATGCTATTCCTCCTTAGATTCCCCTGTGAGGGACTGCGCATGCGTGGATTCAAGATGTGATGTCTCCTGAACAAGTAGTGTTGGAGAATCGGAGTTTTTTGTAGGATTTTTATGGCACGCGTGCCAAATGCAGATTGACTTAACAATGAAAGCAAAAATGTAAAAAAGCCGTGGCGTGGGGTCAATCTGCTTTAGCAGGCGTGCTATAAACATGATTAGGATTATACTGACCCTCCCAAATCTTCTAGGAGCTTGTGCGACTAACGAGAGTCATTTGTGTTCTTTTCCAACTTTGTTACTCCGTCCTTATGGCAGCTTAGATACATTACTGTTAATTTTTGAACCGACAGTTAATGGTGTCCACTATTCTTTGGGTAGACCTCCGGCTCGCTCTATCCACTGAGCTTGAAGTACTCATCATTCAATTAAAATTAGCCACCATGAACACGCGCGCCAAAGAGTACTGACTTCACGTCAGTGCTTTTTTTATGGCTGGTCTATTTTTTCTTGAAAAATAATCCCAATTATCGCAAAGTCATAACGAATTAATAATATTCTAAAAAATCGTGTATTTCTAGAACGATCGATGCATAATATAGACGAAATATATTGGTAATTATAGTGGAAATTTTTCTTATTCAATTGTTTTTGTATGTGTTGAAAAAGATCGAGTCGTATATAAAACTTCATACAAAAAGTTTAACGATACCAAAAACGAGACTCTCGTGTTGCGCTGTATGTGGTCTCAGTATCGCCTATAATATTTTTGAAAAGGTCTCGTCTCGTCTCGTCTCGCTTTAACGAGACGAGAACGAGACGAGACGAGAACGAGACGAGTCGAGAAAAATCTCACTCTCGCGTGAAGCCCTAGTTCTATCGTTTTGTACGAATGTCAGTAGTTTTTAATTTTTTTGCCAAAAAATATTTCAAACGATTAGGTTCAAATCATTGGTGAAGAATTAGAGTTCGAATTCAATTCTGTCCAGCAGGCCGTTGCCACGATAGCATCGGAACGGAAGTTTATTGTTGGACATAATCGGCCAAACGGTTTCGGACTTTTACCCGTCTGATGTGTTGTTGTTATATCCTCAATAACTTAAAAAATATGATTTCGTTCAAATTTAAGCTTGTTAGTTAGTTGAAGAATGTCAAAGCAGCAATTTTCGAAAAATTTCGTGAGGATCGTTTAAATAAAAATAAAAATTTTTCTTCAAAAGAAAAATAAAAACTTTTTCTCAAAACTGTTATCTTTTAAAAACTATGTGTCAGATCTAGCTGATATTCTGCACAAGCCACTATTGTACAGTCAATTACTGTAAAATTTGAACTCAGTTGATGACAAATAGCATTTTTCATGTCTTTACGCTTCCTTTATTCATACTCCACAACTTCATGTAATATTTCGTGAGGGTGTCGAATGCGTGAATAGATAATAGAATATTCTAGCAATATGTCCTGACTAGAATGCTTTTCTCAACTTTTGCGCGTATGTTCTGGGGATCATCGCGTTATCATTTTGACCAAATGTCTGTAACTTTCGAATATTTTGACGAAAATGGTTTCAAACGGGTTGGTTCGACTCCCCGATGAAGAATACAAGGTCAAATTTGATTATGTCCGGCCGGCCGTTGCCACGATAACTTGAGAACGGAAAAAGCTAGCGACTTAAAATTTTCAGGGTAGGTGGCGCATTCCAATTCAACGGACAAGTTCGTGAATGGGCATAATCGGCCCAATGGTTTCCGAGTAATCATTTTTTTTTTCAACCAATATAAATCCGACCGAATTGAAACTTTGTGTTTAGTTGTACAATATAAACCTAAGCACGTTCGTGAAATTTTATGAGAATAGTATAGCTAGAAAATTTCACAATAATTATCAAAAAATATTATTCATGTTACGATAGCTTGACAACAGAAATAGATAGCAATTGGAAATTTTTAGGTTAGGTTGCGCATCTGAAAACGACATTTGATTTTGTTTATAAGTATAAACAGCCAAACGGTTCTGGAGTTATACCCATCTGAAATTTGGTTGTTATTTCCTCAATAATAACTCGAATAATATATAACCGATCCCATTCAAACATGGTTATTAGTTGTAGAATGCCAACGCAAAAGTTCTTGCAAAATTTCGTGAGGACAGTATCACTAGAAAATTAAAAACAAATCATTGAAAAAAATGCTATCTATCAGAACCTATTCATCCGACATGGCTAAAATTTTGCGAGAGCCTATTCTACCAAATTCCAAGTTTGAACATGATCGGATCTTTATTTTTGGATATGTGTGAGTTCAGTAGCTGGATAGGTGACCGTTGCCTAGAAAACTCTTGAACGAAAGAGGATAGGAACTTGCAATGTTCAGGGTAGGTTACGCATCTGAATAAGAGAGTTAAGTTCTCTGTTGGCTATAATCAGCCCAACGGTTTCGGAGTTTAATCCATCTGGAATATTATTTCCTCGATAACTCAGAAAATATAGCCTCGATCGATTTGAATCTTTTTAAATAGTTGTAGAATATCGCCATGAAGACGTGTGTTTAATTTTGTGAGAACTGAACCGCTAAAAAATTTTAAAAATATTACGAAAAAAAAATTGGTTCAGGCACTGATGTGAGGTCAGGAGCGTTTGCGTGTATATTCTATTGTCCATTCTCCTCCAATGGATACTTTCAATCGAATTAACCATGGTTCAAGTACCGACGTGAAGTCAGGAGCTTTTGCACCATGGTAAATTCGAATAAGATTCTCCAATACAGGAGAATGAACAATAGAACATACGCGCAAAAGCTCCTGACTGCAAGACAGTGCTTGAACGAACTACGAAAAAAAAAATTGGTCCAAGAACTAACGTGAAGTCAGGAGCTTTTGCACCATGGTGAATTCGATTAACGGTGTCCAATACAGGAGAATTGACAATAGAACATACGCACAAAAGCTCCTGAATTCACGTCAGTGCTTGAACAAATTTTTGTTTAATAGCATGATATCTAAAATATTTCGGTACCTATAAATAATCCCGGAATTAATCACTCTATTTTTGGCGCGCTGTTCAGGTGAATAGAGTGCCTATCAATTCGTCCAAATGTCCATATTTTTCGAATATAGCGTTTGAGAATGGTCTCATCCGAACAGTTTCGACTCACTGATGACGTATCCGAGTTCAAAATTGATTCTGCTTGGTCGTCCGGCCATCAGCATGATTACGCTCCGACGAAATGAGTTTCAAAGTTAAAATTTTGAGAATAGGTTTGGCTTCCAAATGCACCGGCTAAGTTCATCGCAGAGTTATAGCCAACTAAATTTTGTTTTCCCAATAACACGAAAAATCTTGATCTGATCGAATCAAAGCGTGATAGTTAGTAGAAAAATACTATGGCAAAATTTTGTTAGGATCACATAACTGAAAAATTTAAAGAAATATATTTAAATAAATTCTGTAACACCTGTTTCAAAAACTATCTGTCAGATATCCTTGAGATTCTGCGAGGATCTTTCAAATCTTAATTTATATGAATGTTCCAAATTTGAACTCGATCGGATCTATATTCCTGAAAAGTCGCCAAAATATCGAAATATTTCGAGGATCTAGATGTACTGGTCTATAATTTTACACTCGACAAACAAACAGTTTTTGATTTTTGACTTAAAATAACTCAAAGAATCATGACGTGTTTTCGTACTTCGCGAAATATGCCGATTCGGACCGTTTTTGAACGGGACACTTGGCAAAAAGTGAAGATGAAGGATCGAATTTACCATGGTAAATTCGATTAAGAGTATCCAATACAGGAGAATGGACAATAGAGCATAAGCGCAAAAGCTCCTGTTTTCATGTCAGTGCTTGAACAATTTTTTTTTTCGTAATATTTCAAAAATTTTCTAGGGATACGGTTTTCACAAAATTTTACATACGTCTTCATGTCGATATTCTACAACTAGTTACCAAGCTTCAATTCGAACAAGTCTGTATTTTTTAAGTTATCGAGAAATAATATTCCAGATGGGTATAACTCCGAAAACATTGTTCCGATTATACCCAACAACGAACTTAACTGTCCGATTCAGATGCGCAAACTCCCTGAAAATTGTAATTCCCTATCTCTTTTCGTTCGAAAGTAGTCGAGGCAAAGGTCACCTATCCAGCTACTGAATTCACATAAGGCTGTTCGGATCTCCAACAATATAGATCGGATCGTGTTTAAACTTGAAACCTGGCTGTAGGGTAAGGATCTGAAGGCTCTCGTGAAATTTCAGTGATATCGGACGAATAGTTTCTGATATATAGAATTTCTTTCGATGATTTTCAATGATTTTTCAACTATTTTCTAGTGAGTCGATGTTCACGAAATTTCGCAGGAGCTTTCGCGTTGGCATTCTACAACTGATAACCATGTTTGAATTGGATCAGTTCCGTATTTTTCGAGTTATTGGGGAAATAACAACCAAATTTCAGATGGGTATAACTTCAAAACCGTTTGGCCGATTATGCCTATAAACAAACTCAAATGTTCCATTCATATGCACAACGTTACCCAAAAATTTCAAGTTCCTACCTCTTTCCGTTCTCAGGTTATCGTGTCATAAATAATATTTTTTGATAATTTTTTAAAAATTTTCTAGTGATACGATTCCCACAATTTCACAATCGTCCTTAGGTTTGGATTCTACAACTACTCACCAAGTTTCAATTCGATTGGACTTATATTGGTTGAAAACAAAATAATTACTCGAAAACTATTGGATCGATTATGCCCATTATGCCGATTATGCCCAACGAACTTGTCCGTCAAATTGGGATGCGCCACCTAACCTGAAAATTTCAAATCTTTTTCCGTTCTCGAGTTATCGTGACAACGGACGGCCGGCCGAACAGAATGAAATTTGACATCGAATTCTGCATCAGGGAGTCCAACCCAATCGTTTGAGACCATATTCGGCAAAAAAATTCGAAAATTACAGACCTTTGGGCAAAATTATAACTTGATGTTCTGGGGAACATACGCGCAAAAACCTTCGAATAATATGTAACTTATCGAAAATAAGTAATGACAGTTGTTCAGAACTGTGCTTTTACATTATATCTGTACTCACACAGCGTGACCTGATTGACTAGCGATCTGGTTTGTAGCTCGAGGTTCCGGGATCGATTCCCGTGGCAGAAATTTTTATTTTTTTTGTTTATATCGAAATAATAACTTTGATGAACAGTTTATCTAGTGAATTCATGTCGATCTTTCATTAAAATTACATGAAACGTAATACGTTGATAATTTTGTTATTCATCTCATGGTATTATTGAACTGATTTGTTTTCCTTTCGCCACCACAAATAGAGCACTGTCTATTTTCGACCAAACAGTAAATTTATGTATTCGAATAAGTCCCCACGCCACCATAGACACACCACTGTTTATTTTCGACCCAACAGTGAATGTTTTTATTTGAGTCGAAACTAATCGTTTGAGACCATTCTCTCTTACAGTCGGATTAATATCCTTAGACATATAGAGATTTTTTTCCTGGAGCTAAGCTGCCTTGGGCGTGTTCAGTATCTGGATATAAATTTGAACAGCGCGCCAAAGCTCCTGGCCACAATGCTTTTCCAACTTGTTCTAGATCTCGATTCGATGAGTTAATTCTTTTAGGGAAGAAAAATTTCGGAAGAATCCATATTCGTTTCATGTTAAACTTCACATATTTTATCTAACCGAAATCAACAACATCTGCAATCAAATTTCTCAATTGAATGGTGCATAATATTATCAATTCATTCAATTATTTTTGGCGCTCTAGTTCCTCGGAACTGAGTTCTTATAAATTTGCCCAAATGTCTGTAATTTTCGAATTTTTCGATGAAAATGGTCTTAAACGATTTGGTTCGACTCACTGATCAAGAATCCGTGGTCGAAATTCATTCTGTCCGGCCGGTCCGGCCGTAGACACGATAACTCTCGAACGGAATGAGCTAGACAGTTGAAATTTTCAGAGTAGGTTTGGGGGATAAATATCTGGGCAAAATCGGACAGATGGTTTCGGAGTAAAAAAAAAATAATTTTTTTTACAGAATAAATTCCAAATTAATTTTTTTTAATAAGCAGTTTTACCATAAGAATCCATTCATATCATTTTTAACTCTAACAAACTAATACTTTCGGAGATATGATTTTTCAAAATTTCAATGATAGAATTATTCTGTGGCTATTCTATGAATTGTTATAATGTCAACTTTGACGTTGTCTCATTGTCATTCATTCCAGTAATGGTATCAATATGAGAATTATAATATAATATCATACTTTTTGTTGGTCTATATTTTCATGCCGATGGTCAATCCATATGATGATGGGAATGGTAATGGTAAGTTAATAATATTGAGTTCAGAATATCCACTCCACTAAAAACAAAACTGGAATATTGGTGTATTGGAGTAGATTTGAGGAAAGATATATTATCGTTCATCATAGAATTGAGGAATGAATATCTCGGATGAGTTCGTTGTTGGGTAGAATTCGTCTATTGGTTTTGGATTGATAATTTTTGGCACTCTTGTTGAATTTAAATTCTTCTATGATGTTTGAATTCAATTTCTGCTAAGATGAAGTTCTAAATTTCAATAATGAATCGTACTTCTATGTTTTCACAGAATGCTATAATTATTCTATCTAAGCTTTATTATATGATCTGTGTTCATACTCGTACATTTCATCCTGTTCTATAAGAGAGAGTCAAATTCATTTCAGCTATTTTAATTTGGTTTCTTCCATGGTGCAGTTCTCATTCTCAGATTGCTTATTTAATCTTGAAAAATAAACTATTATTTGAATTTAATTTCCTTTATGATGCAGTTCTTTTATAAGAATACATTGATTTCATTCCCAACTCTGAGAAACCAATACTTTCGGAGATATAATTTGTCTGTTTGAACTAGAGCGCCAGAAAGCTCCTGTCCACAGGGCTTGAACCCATTTTTCTAGTAATATAATGAAAAATGGCGATACCCTTGTTAATAAATCAACAAGTTCAGAGCGTTCTTGCAAATCGGGTCCTTCATAAATGGCTTCGTATAATAAATATACTTATGCATATATTTCACAAGTCACAAGTTGATTTATTAACAACGGTATCGCCATTTTTGCGCGTATGTTCTGGGGAACATCGCGTTATAGTTTTGCCCAAATGTCTGTAACTTTCGATTTTTTTTGATGAAAATGGTCTCAAACGATTAAGTTCGACTCCCCAATGAAGAATTCGAGGTCAAATTTGATTCTGTCCGTCCGGCCGTTGCCACGATAACTTGAGATCAAAGAGAGCTAGCGACTTCAAATTTTCAGCGTATAGGTGGCGCATCCCAATACGACGGACAAGTTTGTTAATGGGCATAATCGGCCCAGTGGTTTCCGAGTAATAATTTTGTTTTCAACCAATATAAATCCGATCGAATTGAAACTTGGTGGGTAGTTGTAGAATATGAACCTAAGCACGTTTGTGAAATTTTGTGTGAATCGTATGGCTAGAAAATTTAAAAAAAATTATTAAATAATATTTTTGTTGTCTCGATAACTTGAGAACGGAATGAGATAGCGGCTTGAAATTTTCAGGTTAGGATGTGCACCAGAACGCGACATTTCAGTTTGTTTATGAGTATAATCGGCCAAACGGTTTTAGAGTTATAGCCATCTGAAATTTTCTGAAATTTGGTGGTTTTTTGTTCCTCTTTAACTCGAAAAATGCTGAACCGATTGAATTCAAACATGGTTATTAGTTGTAGAATGCCAACGCGAAAATGTTTGCAAAATTTGGTGAGGATAGCATTTGTAGAAATTTTTTAATAAATCATTGAAAATAAAAAAAAAATTCTATATATCAGTAACTATTCGTTTGAAATTGCTGAAATTTTGTAAGAGCCTTCATAACCTAACTCTACTGCCAAATTTCAAGTTTTAATATGATCGGTTAAATATTGTTGGAGATTCGAGCATTCTTGTGCGAGTTCAGTAGATGGGTCGATAACTTTCGAACGAGAGGAGATAGGGACTTGCAATTTTCAGGGTAGGTTGCGTATCCGAAAGGGAGAGTTGAGTTCGTTTTTGGGTATAATCGGTCTAACGGTTTCCGTGTTATACCCACCTGGAATATTATTTCCTTGATAACTCAAAAAATAAATATTCGATCGAATTGAAGCTTGGTAACTAGTAGTAGAAAATCAACATAAAGACGTGTTTAAAATTTCGTAAGAACCGTACCCATAGAAAATTCGAAAAAAATGATAAAAAAAAAAATTTTAAGAACCGTACCCCTAGAAAATTTTTAAAAATCATGAAAAAAAAAATTGGTTCAAGCACTGACGTGAAGTCAGAAGCTTTTGCGCGTCCAATACAAGAGAATGGACAACATAATATACCATGGTAAATTCGATTAAGGGTGTCCAATACAGAAGAATGGACAATAGAACATACGCGCAAAAGCTTCTGACTTCACGTCAGTGCTTGAACCAATTTTTTTTTTCGTCATTTTTAAAAATTTTCTAGGGGTACGGTTCTTAAAATTTTTTTCATTATTATTTTTGAAAACGCTTAACAGCGTTCATGGCCATTGGGAAGATACTGTCTGAGCTCTGCGGGACTCGTTCTCGATTAATATCGAGTGAATGGTGGCATATGATTTCACGCTTCAAATATTCACTGGTGGGGTGAGGCTGATTTCCGTGTTTCGTCTCATAGGTGGCGTGGGCGATTAAAATTATCGACCAAGCCGGCTCTGAGAGGCTTAACCCGGGTCAGTTTAGTTGAATTTGTTGGGAAAGCTACAGAGTACTGATGAAGGCCAAGAAGCCAGAAACGCGTCTGCTCTTGCTTTCTCGGCAAATCAATGAACCCCCTGGGGTCTATTTGACTTGTGAAATATATGCATAAGTATATTCATTATACGAAGCCATTTATGAAGGACCCGATGGGCAGGAACGCTCTGGACTTGTTGATTTATTTTTTCTAGGTACATACGAATTTACCTATTCCTATTATAGGTTCAAAATGGGATTTCTATTTTGTTAATGACGTCGAGAAGAGTCAAACAGGATATTTTCATTTTATTTCGAATTTTTCAAGATTCTTTGGATCAGGTGAGTATCTCGTCCACGTTTTGTGTTTCTTATCAGTCTCTTTGATCTAAGAATTCTGTAAAAAATTAGTTCCGATTCTTTTTTCGGCAGCGAACTCATTTTCCCTCAGAATAACCTGTACAATTTTTGGATGCAGTAATTTTTCTAATATCATCGATGTCATTTATAGTGACTAAATGAAGATACAATAGAATTTTATAAAATAGGAGTTCTATAGGTACCTATCTGTATAATTCTTCACATTAACCATAATATGTAGAATGCTATTACTGATTATTTTCTAGTCACGGTAATCGCCACCATTCGCTGTTGGGTCAAAAATTAACAGTGCTGTGCCTAAGGTGGCGTAAGGACACAGTAACAAAGCCTACACAGAACACAACTGGTTCTCCTAACTCAGGGCAAGCTCTTAGAGCTTATGAGGGGTCTCCTTGTGGAAGACCCAGGAGGATCAGTATCATAATAATGATAATGATAATGATGATTATGGACACTACACTAGTAACTACACTCTTGTCCATTACAAATTTTGTCGTCTGACATATGATACGGAAAGGATATTTTGAGACGAAGCTTTACTTCACAATGCTAACAATTATTACACTCAAGTATGGGTTAAAATTACCGTTAGTCATAAAAAGATAATGAGAATAATTATTTGTTAATAGGGGTTAGATCATTATAGAGTTGAACATATTTTTTTTCTATACATAGTTTATTGGAATTCTTATACATTATCGTATCGAAATGTATAAGAGAAAAGATGTTTTACTCAATAATGATCTACCCTTATTAATAACTCTTTGTTCTTACTGATATGTTTATGACTAAGGGTAATGTTAACTCATACTTGAGTGGAGTAAAATATATTATGCTTTAGTAACGTTCCGTCTCAGAAGATAGAAACATCGTTTCAGAAACATATATTGCACGTATGTTCTGGGGAACATCGCGTTATAGTTTCTAAAATGAATTTACCATGGTAAATTCGAATTAAGAGTGTCCAATACAGGAGAATGGACAACATAATTTACCATGGTAAATTCGATTAATGGCGCGTTTACATTAGTCAAGTGAGTTGAACAAGTCACTTGAATGCACAAAGTTGACCGTGCTTCAACTGAGAAGCCGTTCAATTCAGCCGATCGAGTGAAACGAATTGGGGGGTTTACACATTCGATTCGATTTCAAGTCACTTGAATTCAACTGACTTGATCAACTCACTTGACTAATGTAAACGCGCCATAAGGGTGACCAATACAGAAGAATGGACAATAGAACTACGCGCAAAAGCTTCTGACTTCACGTCAGTGCTCGAACCAATTTTTTTTATTTGCAGTGACGAAGAATGTAATCACTAGTGTAGTACCTCATCTAGATCACTCCATATACTGTCGATATCGTTACTCTGTGTTTCTAAAGGAAATAAACAATAATTGAACTTAGCTATAGACAAGATATATCTTAGCGCACCGTAAAACTTCTTATGAATTTATCGGCCATACCGATAAATGGTCGATTTCGATACTGTAAATCGACATGTTATGATAGGATTTTCAGAGAGGCGTAATAAAAAAACAATTTTGTATTATCTGCAGAAAGTTTACATAACATTATCGCTATCCAATTTTCCCCAGTTATGGTGTGTACTTCACAAAAATACTCGATGGGATTTTTCAGGTAATCATTTTGATACTGTGACAGGCTGTTTGCCAAGTTCGTTACTCTGAGCAAATAGCCGGAAAGGAAATTTGGTTAAAACGAATTAAAATCCAGCGACTACCAGCTAACGAATCTGGCTTATCCATTAAAAGTTTGTTCCGAACGGAAAATGGCTAACTGTATTAACCAGTTCAAGAAAATTGCTTCTGTGAAACAAACCCTCTCTGGTAAATATAATTTCTTCAGATATCATCCGATTTCATTGCCAATCACGGTTATATGTTCCGGAATTCATAAAATCTTTATTTTACCTGGAAAGATTATTGGAATTTACGAAACTTCGGTTGTTAGGGAAACATGAGAAGGAAATGAGTGATGGAATTTATTTCTGGCAGTCCTCTTAGATTGGCTTCAATTAGGATTAATTTATTCATTACAGGTAATGTCTTTCGCAGTCTAAACGAGATAAATGATTTCATGCCCGACTGGGCGGTGAAGTGTACTATACCGAGTAGGGTTTCTAGTTTTACATTAATGTTTACTATAATACAGATTCACATCCTTGATCAACATCATCAAGCATATAATGGGATTAGGACAGCCTTTCAAGAATTACAACTTCTTAATTATGCGACGTTTCATCTATCTATTTAGACTTCATATCTAGAATTATACAATGAATTATTACTGAATCTTCAGCATTCAGTAGAAATACACCCTTAATTAATTATTGTAGGGTAGCGATATAATATAAGTCATGGAACGCACAGTGTATATGTAAATAAAATTTGTTCGATAATTTACAGTTAAAATAATTAATAACAAATAATATCACACTCGAACTCAACAAATACAAAACTGGCATATTGAATGCTGAATAATAAAACTATACAATTTCACGAATAACGTAAAGTAAAATCAACATCTCAATGTGGTACAGCCATACATCTGTCCATGTTATTGAAGCTCTTTTCCTCGGAACAGAGTGCTTATCAATTTGCCCAAATGTCTGTAATCTTCGAATTTTTGGCTGAAAATGGTCTTGAACGATTTGGTTTGACTCACTGATCAAGAATGCGTGGTTGAAATCGATTGTCCAGCCGTCTGTCTGGCAGTTAACACGATAACTCTCGAACGGAATGAGCTAGAAAGTTGAAATTTTCAGAGTAGGCTTGAAGGATAAATATCTCGGTTGAGTTCGTTATTGGGGAAAAGAGGTCTAATAGTTTCGGAGTAACGAAAAAAACTAATTCTTGTTGCATTACAACTTTTGAATTCAAATTTTTTTAAGATGCAATTTCATCATAAGAATCCATTGTTGTTATTTTCAACTATAACAAGCTAATACCTTCGGAGATATTCTGCCATATTCACAAAGCATTCAATCTCCGATAAGTCCTAACTGAGGTCCTCAGTTAAGGATAAATAAAAATCGCAACCTCAATTAACGTATGGAACGGTGCATAAACAGGCCTGTTTCACGTTAATTTTCACTTAAACTGAGGTTGCGATTCTTATTTGTCCTTAACTGAGGACTTCAGTTAGGACTTAACGGAGATTCAAACACTTAACAATGCTTTGTGAAAACGGCGGAAAATGTTTCAAAGTTTCAATAATACATCGTAAGTTCTATGTATTCACAGAATGTGAACACAGAATCTGTCTATGTTCACTATTCATATATATCATCTTTTCTACCTATTACAGATTGTCAATTCGTAGTTTGAAAATATTTTCTCTTGGAAAGCAAGTATTCGATTCTTGAATATATTTATGAATTTGGGGTAAAAAACACTGTTTTTAAAAATTGAAACAGATTTTATTTACAGCGGAAGAAATTGATGGATGATATGATACAATTACGTTCTTACTGACTCGTACTCTGATTCTCTAATTCTCTAATTCTCCTCGACTAATTGAGTGGGAGGCTATTTATAGTTTTATAAACAATGGGAAGCGACGCACGTGGCGTTATCAGTAAAAGCTACATCAGCAATTCTTAACATAGTCATATTTATATTCTTATGCGTTCTAATTATAAAGGTATTTAATTAATAGGGGGCATTATTACATGATTCCTCCCCTTCTTGGAGAAAGGCATCACCTGAAGGTGTGACTTTAGTAAAATTTAAGTATTTTCTAAAATATTTCAAAATACAAGCAATGATTATAATGATTATAATGGTTATCAATAGAAATAATAAAAAGCTGAATTTCGAAGGGTGATGATTCCACTGATCCAGTTCTTCTAAGTCGATGTCTGGAATTTCATCTTCTTTCTTGAAATCTTCATCGTTAGAATGGTTCTTTATAGATGTGGTCATCTTGGGTAGAATAATGTATTTTTCTTCGTTGACAGTAGTTACGGGAAAAATGTCTTTTTGAGTATTACTAATTACACATTTGGATCGAAGAATTGCAGCTGGGGGTATAAAATAATGTTTTATTTGCTGAGGACATTTCTCTTGGATTTTCTCGTTCTCTAATGATAGAATGCTTCCATCTTCTAATAACTTTAAATCTGATGCAGGAATAGATTTGGTTCTTGGGCAATTTTCTGTATGATTCATAAGAATATTTTCCAAACATTGTGGAGGTTTGTTGAGGGAATCTTGATCACATAAAAAGTCTTCTTCTATTGGATGACATTGGTTTGTCGGCCATTTTAAAATTTCTTCTTGGGAGAGCATATAAGGATAGGTTTGAGGAAGGGTTAAATTACTTTGGGATAGGTAATAAAACTTGTACGGATCATAACTCCGTTCATAAATAGTGGGAATCGATATTAAGAATAATAAAGTTTTATTTCGAAAGACTACTTTTGTATGACATAATTGATAATAATCTTTCAGATGGTATACTGGTATTATAGTAACATTTTTGATCAATTCTGCAAATTTGGTATATGGTAAAATAGATTCATGTAGCAGGTGCAATCTTGCAAAGCTTACTGCAGTTTGAATTTCATCCAATATAATTTTGATATCTTTGAGTTCAAAGGTCATAAGATGCATTTGTTCTACAGCTCTTAACTCTGGAACAATTTTTAATAATTCAAGATTTTCATTCATCTTTTGGAATTTATCAATATATTTATTTTTCAAATCATTTACTATAGTAGCAATTTGTTTTTGATTCCTCTTAAGTGTATTCTCATTCTTCTCTTTGCTATTAAAATAACTTCTATATAATTCCTCATCGTCAGAATCTAAGGTTCCGAATAATATCTTTGAAATTTTGCCACCTAAATTTATCAGTCCTCTTTTAATTCTAATTTTCTCGTTAAGAAGTTCTTCGAGTGTGTTAATATTAATTTTATTCGAATGCTGCAAATATCTATGGTTTGCCGTTTGTGCAAAACCTAATTGTTGATCTTTCAAATTCTCAATTTCTCTTTGATATCTGATAATTAATTCTTCCATTTTATTTAGGTCTATATGATAAATCAATTGTAAGTTTCTATTGGTCACATAAGCTTTTCCCAATAAAATAGGCAATACATTATTTTGTAAAGGTATAATTTCTATAGCTACGGTTGTAGTGATTATTTTCAATAATATGATTATAACTAGGGTTTCCATAGTGGATCTGCAATAAAATAAAATATTACTTAAATACTTTCTTTCTTTGTTTCATTATTTTCTTATGATAAATGTGTTTATTTTTGTCATCTTGTATCCTATGAGTATCAATTTCTCTAGCCTCTATTCTTTTGTAAGCTGGATCTAATTTTCGTATAACACGTCCTTTAATATAAACGGGATTTTCATTTAGAGTATATTTTTCTTTAGCTGACCGTTTTTCATTAGTTTTTTCTAAACGTTTTAAATTCTTTTCTTTGCCTTTTTCTAAGTGTTTCGATATATCCCTTAAGTTTTCTACATAATTTTCTACATAATCTTGGACTTGTTCATTATGAGTTCGCTCAATCGGTAAGGAATAATTTAAGTCGGCTTTAATAATTTGCATTGGAGTCATCTCCAAACTGGAATGATTGGAATTATTATAACTCAATAAAGCTCGAGAAAGCTTATTTTGAAAAGTGGAATTTTTATTGTCAATTGTTCTTAATTGTTCAATTAATGTAGAATGAAATCTTTCTACTAGGGCATTTGAATTTGGATTGTAATTTGTAATATAATGAATTTCGATTTTATGAATTTTACAGAAATCTTGGACAACACTATTTTTAAATTCTATTCCATTGTCACATGTTATCTTGTTAGGTATTCCATAATGACTGAAATAAATTATTAGTTTATCTACGATTTCTAATCCTGTCTTTTGGAGTAAAGGATAACATTGTCCTAGTCTTGAAAATGAATCGATTAAACTTAAACAATTTGTTTGACCGAATTTTATTGTATCACAATAAATATGTGTGAATGGTTTCGATCCTATAGGGTTAGGTTTAAATTGCAACTGTATAGGAGTTCTCTCATATTTACTTTTTTGACATATCTCGCACGAGTTAATATAATTTTGAACATCTTTATTCATATTTGGCCAGTAATATTTCGAATTGAGACTAATTAAATTTTCTCTTAATCCACGATGAACAGTTTTTGTTTCATGATATTGCTGTATTCTGAGTAAACGTTCTTCTTCGTCTTATACGTCTTCTAACCATGTTTTCGAAATTTTTAAGTCAAATGATTTATAATCAAACTTTTTTTGTAATATTCGTATAAGGGGTTTCTCTAGTTCTTGAGATATAAAATATAAAGTATACGAACATTTTGGTCGGATATATTCTTTAATAAATTTGAATAGATCTTTGTCTATTGAATTTATTTCCACTCTAAATCTAAGTTTTTCTCCAAAAATTTTAGTTTTTGTCACCTTATAATTCGGAGTAATTTTGAAAATTATTTGAAAATTTGACGAATTCAAACTTCTTTCTGTATAAGGAAGTTCTAAAATAGGATTTTCTACATTACTATGAATAGTTAAATCACTTGCGTTCTGTTCAAATAAATCACCTTTTAAAACTTCTAAATCACTATTTTCACGTTGATCCTTAACATTCAAGAGATCTAAACATTCATCTAACTCTTCATCGGTTATTTGATTCATCATAGAAATTACATCATCTTCTATTCCGTTAAATTCAATATTTTTGTTTTCTAAGCATTCTTGACGACGGTTGGTCATGGAATGTATGACAACTTTTATATTAGAATTCAGGAAAATATATTTTATCATTTTAAATACAATAGACCATTCCAATTGGTCTAAACCACAAGCAATGCGTGGTAACGCTAAATATTTTTCATTATTAAAAATACATAATTCTTTCAAATTTAACAGTGACGGGAAAACATCTTTATATTCCGGTTTGTCATAATAATATTCTTTCGTAATTAAATAATAAATATTTCTTTCATTTATACGTAATGTCGCTACTTCGCCTATTAATTTCTTTTGTGCGATTAATTCGTCTACTCGACCGAATTTTTGTTTAAAATTTAAGGCTATACCTTTATTCATATGGAAATCTCTGGAAATACAATGCGCTAAAGCATATTTTTTTGGAACTTTAAATAAATTTTCTACTTTCTCAGTTATATTAGGGGCATTTCTGATATCATTGTTTTCGTTTACTTCAATGAAATTTTCATAAGTTAATTCATCGGTTGGTTCTAAAATAATTCTACTAAGAGCATCTGCATTATTAGTCGATTGTAAATGCGAAAGTTCAATTGGAATTTTTGTCTGTTTTTGACAAACTTGTTGATAGCTAAAAGGTATTTGACAATATTCATTTCTCAAAATTTGATTTTTAAAATCTAGGCTAAGGCCATATTTATTCATGAAGTCGGCTCCTATGAGTCCATCATAATTTTTATGAAATTTATACACAACAAACGGATGCAAATCATTTAAGCGATATTCTGAAAATAACGGTATAAGAACTTTTTCATTAGTAGTTTGTTTTTTATGACATGAAGTTAATGTCGTTTGTTCCTTGAAAATATTTTGAGGGAAATTATTGTAAGCAAATTTTGGGTCTATCAGACACACAGAACATCCACTGTCTATTAAAAGTTTACATTTGGGATTTTGGAATTCAATATAAGGAAGTTGATTAAAATTATCTAATGTCGAATTTATGTCAACGTTCCTGTTGAGGCGTTTCCTCGAAAATTTATTTTCGTAGAATTGTTAAAATTACTGACTTCTTGTTTTGAAGTAGAAGGAGATTCTAAATGAGTTAGCTCTTCAAATGTATAATGAGGGCTTTGATTATTCATATTAAAATTTCTTTGGGGATTCTGGTTATTAGTATAAAATTTCTTTTGGGGGTTTATTTGAAATTGGGTGGAATAATTGCCACGTTTTTGGGGGTAGTTTCTTGTCTGTATCGACATTCTTTCTGGAGGGGTTTGTATTCTTTGATTAGGATTCGGTTTGAAAACATTTGTATTTTGTTTAGGGGTATTTATATAATTTGTATTAGGGGTACCGAATACTTGTCGATTAGTTGGATAATTTGTATTAACATTTCTTTGTTGGAAATGTATGGGTTGTGACGGAAAGCTTCGATTATTATAATTATTAAAAGGATTTTGATTAAAATTATTAAAATTATTTCTTGGATTCTGATAATTGTTTCTGTTATTAGGAAAAAAATTATTTTGAGGAAAATTTCTCACATTCTGATGAGATTGAGTATTTTTATTTCGACGGCTCCTGTCGAGTAAATCGTATTGTGCCATATTTGAAATATAATCTTTTAATGCATTTATAGTTTGGTCAAATGTGAAATTATTATTGGTAATTAGGTATGTTCGTAATTCAATAGGTGAATTCGAAATAAGTACCGTTTTACATATTCTCAATACATTTGTCTTGAATAATTGCTTTTCAGGATCAGGCATCATATCGGCATCTATTCTATAATTTATCCTGATTTTCATTGTAATGATAGTATCTATAAAATTCAATAAATCCTCATTTGGTTTTTTACTTAGAAACTGTAACTGATGTATCAAAACGTCTAAATTAATTTGATCTCCAAACTTTACATAGAGAAATTGTTTTAAAAGTTCCCAATTATTTGGAACATCCGAAGTTGAAACTTCTGCTAAAGCTCTATCTATTAATTTCGATTTTACGACAGCAAAACAATAATCTTTAACTATCTGCGGTTCATTTAAAAACATCAATAAATATTGTTCCGAGCTTTTAATGAATGAATGTAATTCATTTTCAATACCCGAAAATTTCGGTAGGAGAGTGCCAAATTTCTCCGCTAATGACAAATCTATTCTTTCCATAGCCATTTTGTGCTTTGATTTTTTAGTTTTATGACCAGAAAAATGCTTAATTGACGTAATATTGATTATTTTCAATTATTATTAATTATAGTTTAGAAATTCACGGTTTTTTATTATAAGAAACACAGGGAAAACTTTTTTTAATTCGGTTTTTATAAAATAGAAAAACCTGGGAAAAACTATCTAAGTCGGTTTTTTGAAAGAAACCTAGGAAAAACTATTTGTACAAGTTTTACACACAAAACTTGGATAAAAGGTTGACTAATTTTGGACCAGATTAGGAAACTGGGGAAAAATTAAAGAGGAGTAAGGGAATTGCTCTCACTCACCAATGTTCTACGCTGTTGAAGGGTTGAAGGGTTGAAGTCGTCACGGTCGCTACTCCAGTGATCAGGGCTTCTTGTTTTCTACCACAATATCCTCGTATTAGTTCACTTTACACCTTAACAATTGAAATTGACAGTTTTTCGGAAAGTTTGTTTTTTACGATTTTTCACAATCTATTCACGAAAACCGGCGTTTAATCACATCGCTCGTCGCCATTTATGAATTTGGGGTAAAAAACACTGTTTTTAAAAATTGAAACAGATTTTATTTACAGCGGAAGAAATTGATGGATGATATGATACAATTACGTTCCTACTGACTCGTACTCTGATTCTCTAATTCTCTAATTCTCCTCGACTAATTGAGTGGGAGGCTATTTATAGTTTTATAAACAATGGGAAGCGTCGCACGTGGCGTTATCAGTAAAAGCTACATCAGCAATTCTTAACATAGTCATATTTATATTCTTATTCGTTCTAATTATAAAGGTATTTAATTAAAAGGGGGCATTATTACATGATTATATATACAAGACTGTTTTGATGTAGTTTATGGAAGCAATAGGAAACAAGAACATAATGGAAGCATCAAAAGAAATTACTGTTCGTTGACCACTGAGGTTAATATTGCCTTTTACTTCCTTAAGTAGTGAGACATGTTCCTATATAGAGTATTTTCATAATGTTGCTAGCAAAAAAATACTGAAACATGGATCTACATTTGTGTATCAAACATTTTATCTTGAGTTAAGGTTCATAATACAGAAAAGAATGTGTTAGTGGTATGAACTATTTAATTTTAAATTTTGAAAAGAGGATAGTATTTATTAATATATTTTGAACTAAAAATAATTTGTTCGAAATCTACCTACTCAAATATCAGGAATAAATGGACAATCTGCTATAATTGTCTCCAGCCTTGCTCTAGACAATTCGATGATACTTTCCTTAGGTATTTCGAGTTGTGAAAACTATACACCGAGTGTAAGTTGGAACAACCCATTCCACGAGGTTGAATCCTAGCAGATTGTTCATTTAATCTTGATACATAAATTTAATGACAATTTTTTAAGCATTAAAGCATTGTAGATTGCTCTTGTTTTTAAAGATAATTTTTGAAGAATTTTTTTTAAACAACACTTTTTTAAATCTAATTTCTTTCATGATGCAGTTCTAGCATAGGAATCCATTGATATAATTCCCAACTCTGAGAAACCAATACTTTCGGAGATATAATTTGTCTGTTTGAATAAGAGAGCCAAAAAACTCCTGTCCAAAGGGCTTGAACCAATTTTTATTTCTCTCAGTCGGTCATACACATTCAGAAGGTTACTATAAACCGCACTCCAATTTTGTTTATCTGTTCTGTAATATACTGTAGAATTGATATTAATATGGATCATTTCCAAAATCAAATGTATCCAGTTTACTGAAATGATGTTTAGCTATAGCTGTTTTGTCAAAAACTTAATGCGGTGTTTATCCTGACAGTCATACTTATGTTGTCTAATTCTATTGTGCAGATATTGTTTGGTCTGTCCTATGCAACTTTTCTCGCAATTCATGCAGGGTATCTGGCTATCTGGTAGTTAACATTGGACCGCTGGAGTGAAGATTATTCATCTTTTAGTTTCGAAAACAAGGCACTAATCTTTTTGGTGCTGTAGAGCGCTTATTTGATAAGTATTTATTCATTTTAAACATTGAGTTGATTTTCAATGAATGTGACGGTACAAACAGGAAACTATAATATTTTACTGTCTAACTATTTCCATTTGCACTTGGTGTATTTTTACATGTTTAATCAATCCTCCTTACCTATGCCATAATTCTATTTATCATACTGATGGGATAGTTATTAAGTCTAAGCAATTCTTTTATTTTGTTTTTATTTTCAATTTCGTATTCAGGATTACTTAAATTCTTCATACTTTGAATCAGTCCCTTTATAACGGATACTTCATGTTTGAAATCGTGAAATCGCTACTTGAGATACGTTGATTTTCATTTGAGGTTAGTCGTGAAACATATAAATATGGATCATGCGGAGTAATATATATATGTGGAAAGGTTTAACGGGTAATTCCGCAATAATCTGATCCTTTTGCAGAATTACCCGTTAAACCTTTCCACATAGTTAGTCGTGAAATTGTATTTTTTTTTATCCAGCATTCAATATGCCAGTTTTTGGCGCTCTAGTTCCTCGGAACTGAGTGCTTATCAATTTGCCCAAATGTCTGTAATTGTCAAATTTTTCGATGAAAATGGTCTTAAACGATTTGGTTCGACTCACTGATCAAGAATCCGTGGTCGAAATTCATTCTTTCCGGCCTGCCGTCCGGCCGGCCGGCCGGCCGTAGGCACGATAACTCTCGAACAGAATGAGCTAGACAGTTAAAATTTTCAGAGTAGGTTTGGGAGATGAATATCTCAGCTCAGTTCGTTATTGGGCAAAATCGGACAGATTGTTTCGGAGTAACAAAAAAATTTTTTTTTTTTCACAGAACAAATTGCAAATTAATTTTTTTTCAATAAGCAGTTTGACGATAAGAATCCAATGATAACATTTTTAACTCTAACAAGCTAATACTTTCGGAGATATGATTTTTCAAAATCTCAGTGATAAATCGTATTTCACAGAGTGATATAATTATTCTATGTATGAATTGTCATAATGTCAACTCATTTTCCTGAGACATGTCATTATCTAATCAATCGAAGAATGGTGAGCGAAGTCAGAAAAATCTCAGTTGTTTGCTCCGAAATTAGTTTTTCTCAGAAAAGTCTTACATTTCGGAACGGAACATGAAGTAAGAGATCTGAGAGTAGTGAGACTGCTTTTCATCCATAGACATAGAATGCAAATAGAATGTAAATATTGAAAGCATAATTCTGCAGTTCGAGAGAGGAGAAAATTTGGTGAACGTAGATCAGGAAATTTTTGATCGATTACAAGGTAATTTTTCATTATTACTCTTCTTTGATACATGTTTTATGAAAAATCTACTATTTGTAGGTACTTTAAACCTGTTTTGGGCAATTGTCATACGCTTATCAGTGCTTATCAATTTGCCCAAATGTCTGTAATTTTCGAATTTTTCGATGAAAATGGTCTTAAACGATTTGGTTTGACTCACTGACCAAGAATCCGAGGTCGAAATCGATTCTGTCCGGCCGGCCGGCCGGCCGGCCGTAGGCACGATAACTCTCGAACGAAAGGAGTTAGCGAATTGAAATTTGCAAGGTGGGTTTGGAGCGTAAATATCTCGGACGAGCCCGTTAATGGGAGAAATCCATCAAGCGGTTTCGGAGTTATGGCCGATTTTAGTAAAAATATTTTTTATCAATATTTCCGAAACCAATCACTCGTTCTATCTTAAATTTAGCATCAAATTGTAGAATCATAAGTAATCATTAAAGGATACTGTGGGAGGTATACTCATTATTCAACGGTTTTTTTCTGGGTTTTCTTCATGACCTCTATACGCATGGGAAGTTTTGTATTGACCAGATCACAGCAAAGTGTAAAAAAAAAATTTGAAAATTTAAAAAAAGTTTTTCTACAATAACTCTCGAACGGAATGAGCAAGGTAGTTGAAATTTTCAGAGTAGGTTGGGGAGATGAATATCTCGGTTAAGTTTGTTATTGGGCAAAATTGGCCAGATTTGATTCGATTTCTTCCATGGTGCAGTTCTCATTCTCAGATTGCTCATTTAATCTTGATAAATAAACTATTATTTGAATTGAATTTCCTTTATGATGCAATTATATCATAAGAATACATTGATATAATTCCCAACTCTGAGAAACCAATACTTTCGGAGATATAATTTGTCTGTTTGAACTAGAGCGCCCGAAAGCTCCTGTCCACAGGGCTTGAACCCATTTTTTTATTTGTTGAGTTCGAGTATGATGTACTTTGTTATTTATTATTTTAGATGTAAATATTTGACCATGGAACTGTGTGTTCCATGACTTATGTTCTATCGTTAGCCTACAACAATTTAATTAAGGGTGGGTTTCTACTGAGGGCTGAAGATTCTGAAATAGTTAATCGTGTAATTCTAGCTGTGAAGAAGTCCAAATATAAAGACGAAACGTCACATAATTAAGAAGTTGTAATTCTTGAAAAGCTGTTCTAAATTAATTTTAACCATAGATTACTCTTATCAAAACGCATGTTCTGTTGAACATCGCCCTACATTTAGCCCAAATGTCTGTAATGTTCGAATTTTTTTACCGAAAATGGTCTCAAACGATTAGGTTTCGACACTGATGAAGAATTCGGGAAGGCCAAATTTAATTCTGTCTGGCCGGCCGTTGCCACGATAACTTGAGAACGGAAAAAGATAGCGACTTGACTTTTTCAGAGTAGATCGCGCGTCCAAATATGACAGACAAGTTCGTTAGTAGAAATGATCGGTCCTACGGTTTCCGAGTGATAATTCAGTCATCAACCCATACAGATCTGATCGAATTGAAACTTGGTAGCTAGTTGTATAATACTGACACAAAGATAATTGTGAAAATTTGTGAGAATCATAAAACTAAAAAATAAAAAAAAAATATTAAACAATATTATTTATGTCACGATAACCTGAGAACGGAATGTGATAGCCACTTGCAATTTTTGGGTGGGTTGAGCATCTGAATGCAACATTTAAGTTTTTCAATAGGCATAATCGGCCTAACAGTTTTGGAGTTATACCCATCTGTAATTTAGTTGTTATTTCCTCAATAACTCAAAAAATACGAATCTGATCCAATTCAAACATGGTAATTATTTTTATGTAGAATGCTGGCGCCAAAATTCTATATTACAACAAAATTTTTAGAAAATCATTTAAAATCGTTGAACAAAAATCTATATATCAGAAACTATTCGTCCAACATCGCTGAAATTTGCGAGAGCCTTCATAATGTAACTCCACTGTCAAGTTTCACGTTTGAACACGATCGGATCTATATTGTTGGCGATCCGAGCAGCCTTGGTTGGGTTCAGTAGCTGGAGAGGTGACCGTTGCCTCGATAACTTTCGAACGAAAAGAGATGATTCTATGTATGAATTGTCATAATGTCAACTCATTTTCCTGAGACATGTCATTATCTAATCAATCGAAGAATGGTGAGCGAAGTGAGAAAAATCTCAGTTGTTTGCTCCGAAATTAGTTTTTCTCAGTAAAGTCTTACATTTCGGAACGGAACATGAAGTAAAAGATCTGAGAGTAGTGAGACTGCTTTTCATCCATAGACATAGAATGCAAATAGAATGTAAATATTGAAAGCATAATTCTGCAGTTCGAGAGAGGAGAAAATTTGGTGAACGTAGATCAGGAAATTTTTGATCGATTACAAGGTAATTTTTCATTATTACTCTTCTTTCATACATGTTTTATGGAATATCTACTATTTGTAGGTACTTTAAACCTGTTTTGGGCAATTGTCAGACGAAACTTGTTGGCGCTCTAGTTCCTCGGAACTCTCTCTTCGTCAGCCTTCCTTTGTCCACTCCTGGACGTAGGCCTCTTTCAAGTTCCTCCACACTGTTCTGTCCTGAGCAATCTGAAACCACCTATTTCCCGCATGTTGTCTAATATCATCGAGCCATCTTCTCTGTGGTCTCCCTACACTACGTTTTGTTGTCCTCGGTCGCCAGTGTGTTATTTTGTATGTCCATCTCGATTTGTCCAGTCGGGCCACGTGTCCCGCCCACTGCCACTTCAATTCTGCTATCCGCGCTATGATATCTACGACTTGGGTTTTTTGTCGGATTTCTTCATTTCTTTTCCTGTCTCTGAGGCTGATATTAAGCATTGCTCTTTCCATCGCTCTCTGCATCACTCTCAGCTGGTTCGCACTCTTTTTGGTTATTGCCATCGTTTCCAAGCCATAGGTAGCCACTGGTAATATGCAGGTGTCGAAAACCTTTCTTTTGAGGTTGATAGGGATTTCATTTTTTCTGAATATATAGCTCATCTTCCCGAAAGCCATCCAAGTCAGCCGTATTCTCCTCTTCAACTTTTTTGTTACTCTCTTTGCCAATTCGTATTGAGTGTCCTAGATAGATATATTCCTCCACTTTTTCAAGTCTTGTGCCGTCAATGTATATGTCTTCTGTGGTATTGCTGATGATTTTCGTCTTTGATATGTTCATTTTTAAGTCAACTTTTTTCAAGGCATCGTTTAGTTCGTTTAGCATAACGCTCAACTCCTGCAGGTTTCCACTTATTAAGACGATGTCAACCGCAAAGAGGAGATGGTTTAAATAGGAGCCGTCCACATGTATACCCTTAGTTTTCCACTGTAATAATTTGAAAACATTTTCCAGGGCTAAGGTGAACAGTTTTGGCGATATGGTGTCCCCCTGACGTACTCCTCTACCTATCTTGATCTTATCCGTCCTTAAGTCCTCGTTTATTTTGACATGAATTGTGGCATCTTTATATATATTCTCCAATAAGTTTGTGTATCTGGAGTCTATTCTTGCATCATACATAGCTTGTATGAACGACCATGTCTCTATAGAATCGAACGCCTTATGGAAATCGACAAATGCCATGTATAGGGGTAAATTATATTCAGTTGACTTTTCTATTAATGTTCTTATGGTCTGTAGGCGGTCGATAGTACTAAACCCACGGCGAAATCCTGCTTGTTCCACAGGTTGGTATTCGTCAAACTTGTTGGTCAGCCTATTAGTTATAATTTTTGTTAGAAGTTTGTACATGTGGGATAGAAGGCTAATAGGTCGATAGTTTTCTATGTTGTCACTGTTTCCTTTTTTAAGCAGAAGAACGACCTCTGCGTTTTTCCACGTTTTCGGTATATTGCCTTCTAGTAGACATTTATTCAGGAGAATTTGCAGAGGTTTCTCAATTACTTCTTCTCCCAGTTTCAACATTTCACATGTGATTCTATCTTCACCGGGACCTTTCCTGTTTTTCATTTTTTTCAGTGCTGCCCTTATTTCCTCTCTGGATATCTCTGGAATATCCTCAGAACCCACATTTCGCACAGTTACACGTTCGATTGTTGGAGCAGATTCGATGGAAGTGTAAAGAGTTGTGTAAAATGTCCTAATGTGTTCGGCAACACCTTTGCTATCTGATATTAAGTTTCCCCGATGGTCTTTCATTTTGTTGATCAATAGTTTACCTTGGGATAGTTTTGACCTCAAAACCTGCATATTTGAATTGTCCTCTATTTCGTTTTAAATAACTTTGGTGTTGTTATGTTGTTCTGATGTCTTTTCTCACTTCTTTGTGTATTTTCTTATTCAGTTCTCTATAGGCATTTGTATCTCTGGATGTTCTTTTCCTTTGCTCCATAAGCTCCAGTGTTTCTTGTCGCAACCTGGTATCTTTCAAGCACCGTGGTTTCGCGCAGACCCTCTTGACCGCTGTACAAATGGCAGTGGTTATCCTAGTGTTGAGTTGGTCGATGTTCATGTTTTCCAGAGTGTTAGTTGATCCTATTTTCCTTTCGAGTTCTTTCTTATACTCCGTTGTTCCTTGTTCCAACCCTTCAACAGTAGGAAACCTACCCCCGTGTATTAGCTTATTTCTCTCTATTTTGAGATTAAAACAGAGACATGCTCTAACCAGCCTATGATCGCTATCTGTGTCAAACCTGTTCAGAACGGAGACATCTGTACATATTTTTTTGTTGTTGGAGAGTATGTAATCAATCTCATTTTTAGTGTGGCCTTTAGGGCTTTTCCACGTCCACTTTCTCTGTATAGGCTTTTTGAATAAGGTGTTCAGGCAGTATAAATTTTCTTTATTCAGATGGTTAATCAGCATATCTCCTCTGTGATTCCTTACACCCAGACCAAAATTTCCCACGTAATCCGAGTCAGTTGTAGTTTTTTGCCCGATCTTGGCATTGAAATCTCCACTTATTATCTTGAAGTGAGTTTGGTGTGAGCACTTGGCTTTGGACAGGTCTTCAAGGAAGGTTTCCATTTCTTCATAATCTGCCTGGCTTGTTGGTGCATAACCCTGAATGAACTGCACACTGTATCTTTTGTTTAGTTTCAACACCATATAGATTACTCTATCAGAAATCGATTTTGTTTCTGTTATCAAATGTTTCAGCCTCTTATTAATGAGGAATGCTACTCCTCCCTGGCCACTGGGGTTGGCAGCATTATTCTGATACAGCACTTGGCCTGATTTCAGAATTGTCGTTTTTTCACCTGGTAGTCGGTTTTCACACAGACCGACGATATCCCATTTTATGTGTTCTAATTCCTTCTCTAGCTTGATTAAATGTTCTGGGGTTCTCATTGTTTTTATATTATATTGAACTCTCGGAACTGAGTGCTTATAAATTTGTCCAAATGTCTGTAATTTTCGAATTTTTGGATGAAAATGGTCTTAAACGATTTGGTTCGACTCACTGATCAAGAATCCGAGGTTGAAATCGATTCTGTCCGGCCGGCCGGCCGTAGGCACGATAACTCTCGAACAAAAGGAGTTAGCGGATTGAAATTTGCAAGGTGGGTTTGGAGCGTAAATATCTCGGACGAGCTCGTAAATGGTCGAAATCCATCAAGCGGTTTCGGAGTTATGGCCGATTTTAGTAAAAATATTTTTTATGAATATTTCCGAAACCAATCACTCGATCTATCTGAAATTTAGCATCAAATTGTAGAATCATGACCTTTATGCGCATGTGAAGTTTTGTATTGACCAGATTACCGCAAAAAGCCAAAAAAAAAATTTGAAAATTAAAAAAAAGTTTTTCTACAATAACTCTCGAACGGAATGAGCTAGGTAGATGAAATTTTCAGAGTAGGTTAGGGAGATGAATATTTCGGTTAAATTTGTTATTGGGCAAAATTGGCCAGGTTTAATTCGATTTCTTCCATGGTGCAGTTCTCATTCTCAGATTGCTCAGTTAATCTTGATAAATAAACTATTATTTGAATTGAATTTCCTTTATGATGCAGTTCTATCATAAGAATACGTTGATATAATTCCGAACTCTGAAAAACCAATATTTTCGGAGATATAATTTGTCTGTTTGAATTAGAGCGCCAGAAAGCTCCTGTCCACAGGGCTTGAACTAATTTTTCAAAGTAATTATTCTAGCATGTGCTATTATACATAACCTCTTCATTCGCAAATATACATGTCTTGTACATTGTTGGTACTTGTATATATATATATATCATCGTTTTACAGCGTCTGTCGTCGCCTTACGATACCCAACTTCCATTCTTTCCTATCTTGGCAGTCGTTTTCCGATAGGTTTCTTTCACTCATGGCCTTCTTGATATTTTGTAGCCAATTCTTCTTCGGTCTTCCCCTTCGTTTTCGTCCCTGAGCTGACCACTCCAGCATTTGTCGTGGCAGTCTATTTTCTTCCATCCTGCAAACATGTCCATACCATATGAGCTGTCTCTGTTCGATCTCCTCTATTATGGTGGTATCTTTCTTCATAACCTCTCTTACGTGTTCGTTTGTTCTCCGTTCCAGTCTTGATATTCTCGCTGATCTTCGCAATGCATCCATTTCCGTAGCCATTATTTTCTTTTTGTCTCTTTCAGTCATTGTCCATACTTCAGAGTTATATGTTAATACGCTTTTAATCATTGTATTATATATGTTTTTCTTTCTTCCTTTTGATATATTCTTCGACCATAGGACTCCATTTAGTGCACCTATAACTTTTCTGCTCTTGGTTATTCTGTCTTGTATTTCTGTGGTATCTTTTCCATCGTAACTGAACGTGTACCCTAAATATTTGAAATTATCACAGTTTTCTATTGTTGTTCCATTTTCAAGATCTAAATTTTCATCGGCCACATCCTTCCCAATACACATATATTTAGTTTTATCCACATTGACAGTCAATCCCCATTCCTGATATTCCTCCAATAACTTCCGAGTCATGTATTCCAAATCTTCCCTCGACTGTGCAATTACCACCTGGTCATCCGCGAATTGAAGCGTGTACAATGTTGCGTTCTCTAATTCAAAGCCCATCTTACTACATTTTTTCTTCCATCTTTGTAACGCTTGTTCGACATAGATTTTAAAAAGTGTTGGTGATATACAACAACCCTGGCGTAACCCTTTGGTTATTTTGAAGTTCTCTGATACACAATTTCCTATCTTTATCCGTGATGACATGTTTTCATACAAACCTTGTACCGCTGAAATCAGATTTTCGTTGATTCGGGTTTGTCTCATAGCTTCCCATAGTTTCGAGACTGGAACACTGTCATATGCCTTGGCGAGATCCACAAATAAAATATGAGTTTCTTTGGATACTTTTTCTTGTTCTTCAATTAATCGTTTGATTGTGAAAGTATTATCTGTACATGAGCGTCCTGCTCTGAAGCCATTTTGTTCTTCTGCTTCACCACTTTGGTATTCCTCTTCTATTTGGTCCCTTATAACGCGTCCGTAAAATCTACTGAACGTGCTAGTAACTGACAGTGCCCTATAGTTGTATATACTTGTATATAATAAAGAAAATACGTTGCAATATCCATATATGTGATTGGAGGAACACCATCAATTGAATTATCCACTATCCAGATCAGAACGTAGAGGTGGGCAAAATCAAATGATTTCAATAATCGATATATAGGTTCTCGAGAAGTTTTAATAATCGAAGGATCATTCGAGATTTTAATCGCTCGGTGCTCGTCTCGGTCCTTTCCGCATCAGCTGCTTCCGTTATCCCTCATCTCCAATATGGTTGCTTCAGCTCGTTTCGACAGTATTCAGTATCACTTATTTGCATTCCACCGATGAAAGAAAATGCCGGGCTCGATACCATATTTATTTCCAGCTGTTCGAAATTAAGTATGAAAGCATGAACCTTAAATTCCCAAGATAAATTCGGGAACGACAACAGTAAGCACCAGATGTCACGCATAAATGCTTCGATCGTTAAACGAACCTATCATATCTCGCCCTCGATTCTGAAATATCGTTAATAGTAAATCGAAATATCTAAACATTCAAAGCGTAGACGAGATATCTCGGCATTCTCGTAACTCGAGTCTCGTTATCTCCCTCGGTGCCACATATACCGAATACCGAAAATCATTCGAATAATTTCGCTCGCGTTTTTAGAACATCTCGAGATATCTCGAGAGGTTTCAATAATTAAGGTTCGAATATTTTTCACTCGAGAAGTTTCATCTCTATCAGAAACATTCAATGTGGAAGGATCTAAGCCGTAACTTAAACCCAACTTTATTATATACCTGTAATAAAATGAAATGTAAACACATGATGAAGGTGCTTTTTTTCAAAATTACCGTTCAGTAAAGTCTCTGTTGTTCAACAATAGTCTATTCAGATATTCATTCTCCATTTCAATATAGTTTAAACAGCAGAAAAGCTCCGGAAAGTCAATGAACACTATAAAATAATCAACGACCACAACACGTTACTTGTTTGTAACCATGCCATATTGGGTCACGTGGTTTGGATTACCTAATATTACGCGCTTCGATAAATTTCTGGCATGAATTAATTTTATTCTGTGAATATAAGACAGAACTAAAAATCAAAGCCCTGGATGACAAATCGCAAAAATTGCCGATGCGATTCTGATCGCGTCAAATATATCCTCGTCAACCCGTGTGCGTCGGCTCTAACATGCACGCCAAATCCATTCAATATTTGTAAGTTAGTCAAATATTAAAATAACTAAATATCATAACCTCCAAGAACGTTCGATTATAAGCACCCTCATGCACCACCCCAATTTGCATTTCGATCTACCCCAACAAAAAGTCCAATTATACACAACATGGTTTTGGAACCAATCCCACTTGCATGCAATAATAATTTCATTCCTGCAGCATAACAGCCAACCGCGCCCGGGGTGAAATCCCGCACCCTCACGCAGCCATAGCCACTCGGCATACCGTTGTTCTTAATAGGTAACTTGTTTGCACTAAGTTTCACACCCGAGACATTTCTGGCTATTATTAATTCATCCTGGTCGTGAATTTTTGATGTGTGGACGGAGAAAACGGGATTGTTTGAACATCTGGGGGATGGAGATTAATTGCCGTGAGTCAGGATTTGACGTGGAAAAACGGGAAAAGTTTTCCAGGCGGAATATCAGAGAGGAAATCTAGTTGGATATGTCATTTAGGGTCATTCATTATTTCCTGAAATAACAATCGCGCACAAATGGCAGAATTTTGAATAATAGTAGATGTTAACTCTTTGGATGTGGAAGATTAATCTGCAGGACACATACAGTGTGGAAAAGCCAAATGGAATAAATTCATTATCTTGGTTACTGTATATATATACTAACAGACAAAGAAACTGCAACACCCAGAAGGAGCTGTTTAAATTTTAGATTTTTTGTGGTAAAATATAGATAGTATAGCAAGTTATAAGTGATTAAAATTTGGAGAGAAAAATCGTGGAGGTTTTTTCATGTAAACATTTTTCGTTACTTAAATCTTGTAGTCGTTATTTGCAATTTTTTTTAAATTTTATAACAAACCAGCTGTTCGAGGAGATCCAAAGTCGATGTTTAGTTGTTGTTGAAATGCGTTGAGCACGTGTCCGCGGGATTTATCACCAGCTAAGTGAATTTGAAAGAGGTCGAATTATTGGTCTACGGGAGGTGGGGTTGTCATTTCGAGAAATCGCTAACCGTACGAACAGAAATCCAACTACTGTTATGAGATGTTGTCAAGCGTTGTTTGATAATGCCCAAAATCGAAGAATAGTAGGCACCGGACCTCGAAGGGGCACAAATGAAGTTCAAGATGGACGTCTAAGACTTATGGCTATCAGAGACCGATTTGCAACCACTCGATCTTTGGCTGGTGAGTGGTTAGGAGAACAAGGCCATCTTGTAACTGTCCGAACGGTTAACCGCCATATAAGGTCTTTTGGACTGCAGCATTATCGACCCCATCTTGTGTTACCTCTGACGGTTGGCGTCGCCGGCAACGGTTACGGTGATGCAGAGAACGTCAACATTGGAATGTGGAATGGCATCAGGTCTTCTTTTCAGGTGAATCTCTATTCTTCTTGGGTGCACATGATGGCCGAAGAAAGGTTAGACGACGTCGGGGAGAAAGACTTGAACCTCAGTTTGATATTGAGCGTTATGTACACCGGACAGTAGTCGATATGGTATGGGGTGCTATTGCATATGCAAGTAGGCCAGCTTTAGTCTTTATTCGAGGTAACATGACAGTGCTGCGTTATCTTCAAGAAATAGCTCGAGAATCCAATATTTCTGACAGATAATGTTCGACCTCATTTTTGCCAGAGTTAGTTTAAACTTTTTTGAAGCGACCCATGTGAATCTTTTGCCATGGCCGCCCAGATCCTCCAATCTTTCGCTCATATAGCACGTTAGGGACATCATGGGGAGAAGGCTTGGAAATTTACCCCAGCCTCCACGGACATTGGCGGCTAGGATACAGGAACTACAGGTAGCTTGGGATAGTATCCTTCAAGAAGAAATAGACCATTTTATTGCATCAATGCCAAGACGTGTTGGGGAGAGTATAGATAATCGCGGTGGACAAACACATTATTAACAGATTTATTAAAAAAAATAGTAAACCCTTCGTTTTTTCCTCAAATTTTAATCATTTACTCCTTGCTATACCATCTATGTTCTACAAAAAAAAAATTAAAATTCAAACAGGTCCTTCTCTGTGTTGCAGTTTTATTCTCAGTCAGTATATTTATTAGTGTCCGACCGAAACTGGTTTTTCAGCCGAAACCAAAACCGAAACCGAACTTTCGGCCAGAGTCTCAGTTTCGGCCGAAACCGAAACCGAAACCGAAACTTTATTTTCATACTGCAATCTACTGTATTTTTTACAATTTTATTTGCATATACATAAAAACTGTTAAGCAGTGTTAAATAAAATAAAAAGACAACTTTTTTGATATCTTTATTTTTTATTTTGGTATTACCAAGTTATAAAAATTGTCAGTCTAAGTATACAGGGTAATTCCAAATCAGACGTCAACCTTGGAAGAGGTGTTGGTATGGATAATTTGCTGTGGTTTGAGCCATTTTTATTGATGACCAAAAATCAATAGTTTCCGAGCTATTTGAGTTCTGGTTCTGATGAAAAAGAATTAGTATGATTTGGAAGGGGATGTAAGAAGCACATAGAGGAAAATAACGAATTCAATATTTTTTTGTTGCAAATAAGCTCGAAATTTCATTAGAAAATGTATTAATAAATTATGTTCCACCATTCCATATAGGCAAGCACATGCCGTCTTTCTGATATCTTCAGTTGTTATTTTCCGCCTGAAATTTACTCACGCTGTCTTTTGTCACATTCACTATATTATATGCCGAACATTCAAAAAGTTGCTTATAAAAAATCTGCTGAAACGAAACTAGTTATGCAATCTAACGAAATCTCTTATATAATGAAGAAGGAATTTGGCAAGATTTTAAAATAATTTCGTCATACAAAATTGTGAAATTCGAAAGTTGCAGACAAATTGATATTAGAAATTGATTTTTCATTTATTCATATACCACATTTCAAATCCTACAAATTCTTTTTCAACCTCTTATACAGCATAGTTTCGATTTTTTCGTACATATCATATCTTTTTCTGATGAAAATAAACCAAAATTATCATCAAATTTGGTCAACGTAGAAAAAATTGACGAAATATGAACTAAGTTCATAAATCTTTTAAAAATCACCCGAACTCCAAAAACTGTTGATTTTCGGTTATTAATTAATATGGATTAAACAACAGCTAATGAGACATACTAACTCCTCCTTCAAGTTTCACGTCTTATTTGGAGTCACCCTATGTAATCTAATTAATAATCATTAAAGTGAATTCTCATGAATTCTAAGTCTTAACAAAGATAGATTACAATAACTTGTACGACAATTATGTATACCTACTTTTAACTCTTGGCCAAACGACTAGGATAATTCACGAACAGTCAAGTTTCGGCCTGGCCGAAAGTTTCGGCCATTTTGGGCCGAAACCGAAACTAAGGCCGAAACTAGATTTCTTGGCCGAAACTGGCCGAAACCGAAACCGAAACCGAACTTTCGGTCGGTCACTAATATTTATTCATTTATTTATAAGTTTAACTACAAATAAGGGTTGAGTATTTACCTATAAACCCAACAAAGAAAAAAGTACATACTAGGAAAATTGAACGATGAACAATCGGCCGAATTGGCGATTGATAAGAAAAAAAACAAATAGAAGAATTTAATTGATTAATGCGATCGCCATTCGTCCAGTCCATTCTTGAATGCTTTTACAGTTTGAGACTCCACAATCGTTGACGGCAGCTGGTTCTACGCGTTGAATACCCAGTTTGGAAGGAACATCTGGCGTGGCGATGTTTTGAAGGGTTCCTTGGACAACTTGAAGTGGTGGCCACGCAAGCTGTTTGTGTTGAAATGGAAAAAATCTCTTATTTTCCCGCCAAAATGACCATTCAACGCACGAAATGTGAAAATAAGATCTCCCCTGGATCGGCGGTCGGTAAAGCTAGGCAACCTAAAGATAGTTAGATGATCTTCATAGGATGGGCGAAAGAGTGAATATGGAAGACGTGTGACCCAAAACTGAACAGACGAGATTTTCATCGTGTTTAGTTGATGGCCACCATACCTGACCAGCATACTCCAATATCGGTCTTATATACGTCTAGTAGACAAATTTCCAAATTGATATTTTGGAGTTTTCGAAAGTCTTGCTGAGGAGGTATGTTATTCGTTTCGCCTTTGCCGTAACAGACCCAACATGTACGAACCATGTAAGATCTGAACAGATAGTTACTCCAAGATCAACATGGTGAGTTACAGAGAGCAGCTGATGACCATCGATTGAGTAAGATCGTTTTGGGTTGTTCCTGCCAGTGTGAAGAACACAGCATTTCTGAATGTTGAGGGGTAGCATCCATACATACCACCATCTAGCAAGGATATTCAGGTCCTCCTGAAGAGTGTGGGCATGAAGAAGGGGAAAGTTGAAGAGTTTGATGCCATCGGGGAATGACGACAGGGAGGACTTGAGAAGAGGGGCTAGATCAGATATGCATAACAGAAAAAGAATTGGGTCCAGAACAGATCCCTAAGGGATATCAGATGTTACAATCCTCCCCCCAGAGGAGTGAGCCTCACCCACTCTAAGGTGAAGTTTATTTAAAATCCCGAAACACATCAAATTTAAATTTTAAATTGTCATTCTTCTTCGTAAAAATGCGAACCCTACCTTCAACCCTCTTCAAAAGACAGGTACAACCCCGAATTTTTCTAACCGGAAGTATGGGCTTCTGATAAACAGATTGAAAAGTCTCGTTGTTCTCTATTCAGAAATGTTATTACTTTGAAATTTATCGCAAAATCAAATTATAAAAATTGGTTGTAGCACTGACGTGAACTCAGGAGCTTTCGCGCATATGTTCTATTGTCAATTCTGTATTGGAAACAGAAGAATGGACAATAGAACATCCGTTCGAAAGTTATCGAGGCAATGGTCACCCATGTAGCTACTGAACTTACCCTAGGCTGCTCGGATCTCCAACAATATAGATCCGATCGTGTTCTCAACTTGGAACTTGGCAGTAAAGTTAGGTTATGAAGGCTCTCGCAAAATTTGTATTGTAAAAAAAAATATCTTTTCGTTACTCCACCGAAGTGACTAAGCCTCATAATGAACTCACCCAAACTATTTATATAGTTATATTCATCACCCAAACCTACTCTGAAAATTTCAAATACACTGATCAACAATTGCTAGGGATCACTTATGAACTTCTCTTCATTTGTATTTTTTTCAAGTTATCTCGTGAATATCGTTACATTATATGTTCTCTAAGGAAAAATTAATATGTTTTGAGTTGATTGTATCAAATTTTTCCTCACTTCATCGGCTCTTGTTCACAAAATCGATTATTATCTGTAGGCTGTTACATGTGGAGTGAAAAGCAATGTGGTATTTGTTATTAAATCTGTTTTTTTCTCTCGTTCAAACACATAAGGTGACAATAATTGAAGAAATGAGAATAATATTAGCTTATCAGTCATGCCGAGAAGACGTTTGGCTCCTGTGCAACTGGACCAAATCATACGGTGGATACAGGAAGGTTTGTCCCAGCGAGAAGTGTCCCGGCGGTTGAATGTTTCGCAAAGTGTCGTGAGTCGGGCTTGGAATAGGTTCATCCAAAACGACTCAGTAGCTTATGTTCATGGGGGAGGTCGGCAGCGCAGTACAACAGCTGCCCAAGATCGTCTTTTGGTCCTCAAGGCTAGGAGAAATCCCACTTACCCGGCGTCGCGGCTCAATAGATCACTGAGAGTTGCAACAAGAGTTCTAATTTCGAACCAGACTGTAAGACGACGACTACATGTTCGTGGTTTGAGAGCACGTAGGAGGGTACAACATCCCCGTTTGAATAGGGAACACCGGGTTCATCGACGGCAATGGGCTGAGTAGCACCGCAATTGGACAGTTGAAGATTGGAGTCGATGTTTATTTACGGATGAGTCTAGATTTCGTTTGGTCAACTCCGATATTCTTGCTTGGAGGGAAAGAGGTCGAAGGTATGCAGAACAGTTTATGGTACCCACAACAGCTTTTGGCGGAGGTTCTATATGTGTATGGGGAGGCATTTGTTTGAACCAACGCACAGAGTTGGTTGTTCTGCAGAACACCACAATGACCAGCCAGAGATATCACGATATGATTATTGAACCCATAATTGTTCCGTTTGCGGCTGCCTTGGGCGAGAATTTCATTTTAATTGACGATAATGCCCGTCCACACCGTAGTCGTCTGGTTAATGAAGCGCTAGAAACTCATGCTATTGATAGGATGGACTGGCCAGCTCGCTCTCCAGACATGAATTGCATCGAACATGTCTGGTCTGAGATGTCTAGACAATTGTCAACCTTAGAACAACCGATCAATAACCTGGAGGACCTTTCTAACGCTTTACGGGATATTTGGACGAATTTGCCCCAAAATTTTATAAATCGTTTGATTGAAGGTATGCCTCGTAGGGTAGAATGCTTGAGACGAGCTCGTGGGGGGCCAACTAGGTACTAGCTTAACCGAAACTTCAGCCTTCTTGTGGTGTCATCATAAAATTTTTATGTTATTCAAACACAGAATTTTGAGTGTTCCTAATAAAGTCTTTTTTCTCTCCAACTTTCCATTTTTTCATTCTTTTCTCAAGTGAACCATATTATCAACTGAAAATACTCTGATATCTGACTAAATTTATAATCTTGGAGCGAATAATTCAGAAATAAATTTAGAAAAAGTAAGTGATCCCTATCAATTGTTGAGCAGTGTATCTAGCTTATTCCGTTCGAGAGTTATCATATTAACAGACGGCCGGCCAGACGGACAGAATCGACTTTGACCACAGATCCTTAATCAGTGAGTCGAACCAAAACGTTTGAGACCATTTTCAGCCAAATTTTAAAGAAATTACAGACATTTGGGCAAATTGAGAAGCACTCTGTTCCGAGGAACAAGAGCGCCAAAAAGGCGGACTGAAGGTTCATACAGTATTTCGTGAGTATCTGAGACACGAATAGACAAAAGAACATGTGCGAAAAATCTCCTGACTTCACGTTGGTGCTACTTAAGTTCATTTTAAAATAGCTTCATAATATATTAATAATAATCGATGTGAAACATCCATGCTTCACAACCAATGTTTTCACGATGTCCTGGCACTACATGGACAAGATATACTAGATATGCTGACTAGCCAGTGCCATTTTGGCGCATCGTGTGATATACCCTTATTACACATTAACACCTTATTACCTTATTACCTTATATCCTTATTACCTTATTACCTTATTACCTTATTACCTTATTACCTTATTACCTTATTACCTTATTACCTTATTACCTTATTACCTTATTACCTTATTACCTCATTACCTTATTAACTTTTTACCATATTACCTTATTATCTTATTACCTTATTACGCCTTTTTGCGCGTATGTTCTGGGGAACATCGCATTATCATTTTGACCAAATGTCTGTAACTTTTGAATTTTTTGACGAAAATGGTCTCAAACGATTTGGTTCGACTCCCCGATGAAGAATTTCAGGCCAAATTTGATTCGGTCCAGCCGGCCCTCCGGCCGGCCGTTTCCACGATAACTTGAGAACGGAAAGAGCTGGCGATTTGAAATTTTCAGGGTAGGTGGCGCATCCCAATACGAAGGACAAGTTCGTTAATGGGCATAATTGGCCCAATGGATTCCGAGTAATAATTTTGTTTTCAACCAATATCAATCCGATCGAATTGAAACTTGGTGAATAGTTGTAGAATATAAACCTAAGCACGTTCTTGGAATTTTGTAGAATTCGTATCGCTAGGAAATTTTCAGGTTAGGTTGTATATCTGAATGCGACATTTGAGTTTGTTTATAAGCATAATCGGCCAAACGGTTCTGGAGTTATACCCACCTGAAATTCGGTAGTTATTTCCTCAATAACTCAAAAAATATAGAAGCGATCCAATTCAAACATGGTTATTAGATATAGAATGCCAACGCGAAAGTTCTTGCAATATTTTGTGATGATCGTATCACTAGAAAATTTTTAAGAAATCATTGAAAATTATTGAAAAAAATTCTATATATCAAAAACTATTCATCCAATATCGCTGAAATTTTGGGAGAGCCTTCAGAATTTAACTAGCAAACCAAGTTCTATGTTTGAACACGATTAGATATATATTGTTGGAGATTTGAGCAGCCTTGTGTGAGTTCAGTAGATGGATGGGTGACCATTGCCTTGATAACTTTCGAAAGAAAGGAGGTAGGGGAGGTAGACCGAATGGGAGAGTTGAGTTCGTTTATGGGCATAATCGGTCCAACGGTTCCGGAGTTATACCCACCTGGAATATTATTTCCTCGATAACTCAAAAAATATAAACTCGATCGAATTGAAGCTTGGTAACTAGTTGTAGAATATCGATGTAAAGACGTGTTTGAAATGTTGTATGTTCTATTGTCCATTCTCCTGTATTGGACACTCTTAATCGAATTTACCATGGTACCATTGAGGACGTAATCTTCAATAGAATTCACCATGGTAAATTCGATTGTCCGTTCTGCTGTATTGGACACTCTTAATCGAATTTACCATGGTAAATTCGATTAAGAGAGTGTCCAATACAGGCACTATTACACTGCGCTTGTTTCAGGCAGTAATAGCAGAGATGCAAGCATTGAAGAAATTGACATTTTTAACTCAAGTTCTTGTTTTGATCGTATATTTTTAAAACAATACCATAGTGTTTTAAGAATGTCTGAAGAAACGTTTAATATGCTACTACATAGAGTGCAAATTTACATACAGAAGAAAGACACTGTAATTCCAGAAAGTATTTCTCCAAAAACGAAATTAATAATTATTTTGCGATACCAGGCTACAGGTGAAATCTTCATAACACTCGGGGATAGCCATCACAGATTATCTGGCTTTCGTAAGTTCAGTAAGTTTACGTCCTCAAAGTAATAAACATAAATTTATTATTGAATATACGAAAGTTGCGATTCAAAGGATAGAATAAACTAGGTTATGTAAAGACGTCAAGTCAAACAGATAAATATTGTGTTGGTAGACATGACATTTCGACAAAAAGGCTTGAAATCCCCACGATTCAGGGGGAACAAATAGAACCAGTTCTATTTTTTCTCAAGCCTGAAATAGTCTATACAAAATAGTCCCGGGAGCATACGTATTTCTACAAAATTTCAGGCGCAGTCAGTCAGGCTGACAAATAGGCACGAAGAAGGCATAGTGTAATAAGGGTAAAAGTCCCATTCTTCCCTTTGCATTTGGAGAGAGAGCCGCGGCTCATGTTCGCGCGCCCGGCTCGGGTGGAGGAGCCGTACCAGCTCTCGGCCGAGAGACGTAAAGACCCCCGGTCGACGGGGAACACGACTCCCCATCTTGGCGCGTCGTGTGAAAGCCCCACTGTTCCCTTTGCATTTCGGAGGAAGAATTGCGGCTTCTCTTCAAGTGCCCGGCTCGAGATGCAGGAGCCGTACCGGTTGCGTATTGGCATTGTTCACCATGCTGCAACGCAAACATGTTGTTGCAACGCGGTAAAGAATGACTTAACCAATGCTCTCTCTACCCAGACATATCTTACCACGACTCTGCACAGGCAGGTGTTCAGACGTAGTAACTATTGTATTATGGATACGCGCCCATTCTCGAGGCATTGTTAACCGCGTTCCAACTCAACATTGGGTGCCTATACTTGTAACAGCCACCGAGCTTTTTGAGGTGTTGTCAGTGATGCAAGACCGCTAGACAGGCGCAGACATCACGAAGTTAAGGAAGAAAATTTTGTTATCACTAAAGAAATTAAGTGGATAAGGTGTTGTCAGCAACTAGTATACTTTTAAAAATGAAATATTGTTTACTACTCTTGTTGGAGCAAAGAGTGACTATACTGATGAGAAAGATGCGCAGTTTTATAATAGATGGTGCAAAAATGGATACAGAGGTTCAGCTAGGAAACTTCTCACAAATTTGGATTGTACGATATACGTATCCAAACATACAAAAGTATCATTTCAAAAAAGTTTTTTAAATGTCAGCATAATAGCTTTGACAAATTGAAGGAAATTTGAAAAATTTAACCGCCATACCATTAGGAATGATCCTTAATTAAGAGAAAAACTGGATGTATATATACAAGTATACGTAATTTCATTAGGTTATTTCAAAATTTATAATAGATAATTATGGAGCAAGGACCTAAAACTGTCTATTATTGTCGTGCCTGCGAATTGCTATCCGAGGCAGTCCCGACTATAGCAAGCAGGCCAGAGAGTTCTTCGCCGAGGTGCATATTACATTTTTTCGTCGACATCTACATACTTTAATGAATTTCGGCTATTCTCACATACACTTGTTTGTATTGAACCGTATCATGCTGTATCCATAGTGACCGCAGCGACTGACAGTTATTGCTATAGAGTTACAGATACTTATGTTCCTATAATAGTATAATAGTATCCAAAAATAAAACGGTCGATATTGTTAATGCCATGAAAAAATTTTGTAAAATTTTAAACGAAATTATGACACCCTCTGACTTATTCAATTTTAATAACCAATGAAAATCTGTATTCTGTATTCATTGGTTATTATTCATCTACTGTGAACACAGCTTCCCAATATTACTTATTTAATTTTATTCATGTATACAAAAATGTCTCACTAAAAAAGTACCTTTCTGTTCAGCCAACATCAGGGAGCTGAAGAAAAAATAGACGTGGTTTATCATGCGGTGCAAAACGTATTCAAGCTGGTAGGTCATCCAAGAAGGAAATGCCAAACAGTCCTAACAAGCAAAGGAAAATATTGATCTGAATAGACCAAATGCAAAATCACATGGAAATGCACACTAGGATTATATTTTAGTGAATTTTGCATTTCATGTAGTTTTTGCATTTTAGTGTGGTTTGATAAACGGTTTTAGCGATACTTATAATTATATTATACTATTGTTATTTTTAAGTGTATTAGTATTATTTACTTTATAGTATATCTTTGTATTTTAGAGCGGTTTAATAAACTATTTTTAGCGATAGTATATTATTGTTATTTTTATGAATGCGAAATGCAAAATTGCAAAAGAAAGAAAATTTTATAGCGGTTGGGACTACAACGTGGTAAACAATGTCTCGAGATTGGCAGCGTATCAATAATACAATAGTTACTACGTCTGAACATCTGCCTGTGCTGAGTCGTGGTAAGATATGTCTGGGTAGAGAGAGCATTGATTCAGTCATTTTTTACTGCGTTGCAACAGCATGTATGCGTTGCAGTGTAGTAAACAATGCCAATACGCGTACCGGCTTCTCGTGTGAAAGCTCCGTTGTACTCTTTGCATTCAGTCTGTCGAGTCTTACTCCCGCGCGGGAGCGAGAGCCGCGCATCTCCCCGTGTGAAAGGGGCCTAACACTCGGGTTAACCGCAATCTTGGGTCTTTATTCAGAAACTGGCCCTAACTAATTCAACAGTCGCATTCGGATGCGCAACCTGAAAATTGCAAGTGGCTACCTCTTTCCGTTCGAAAGTACTCTTGGCAACGGGCGGCTGGTGCGCCGGCCGGGCGAAATTGAATTTAGCCTCGAATACTTCTTGATTGAGTGGAAATTAATAGTTTGAGATTATTCTTGGCAAGAAATTCGAAAATCACATACATTTGAGCACAATGATAGCTCGCTGCTCCCTAGAACATGCGCGCAAAAAAAAAAGAATGCTATGAATTTTTTGCCGGTGGCATTATTTTGGACCAACCTCTACTCAGAGAACATATTTCAGGAGGCTTTGTATGGCAGGACAGAGGGAGTAAAGATAGGTGGTGAAATTATAAACAACGTGAGATACGCAGATGATACTGCCATCATTGCGGAAACCATGGAGGACTTGCAGATACTGCTGGATAGGGTTTATGAGGCTGGTCGAAGATGGGGTATAAATATAAATATCAAGAAGACGAAATGGATGATCGTAGGCAAAATAAACATAGAACCAATCCCGATTACAATCAACGGACACAATATTGAGCTGGTGCCACATTTCAAATATTTGGGGAGCTGGTTAAACAATGAAATAACATGCGATGAAGAGGTGAAGGCCAGGATTGGAATGGCACGTGCGACATTTGGCTTGTGGAAACCAACTCTCACTGACAGAAACCTCATGGTTCAGACGCGGCTAAGAACACTCCGCTGTTACGTATGGAGCATTCTCTTGTACGGATGTGAAACATGGACGCTAAAAGTTGACGCCATGAATAAAATAGAAGCGTTTGAGATGTGGTGCTACCGGAGAATCCTCAAAATCCATTGTACTGCACATACTACTAATGAAGAGGTACTCATACAGCTGAATAAGAACCGAGACTTCTGAACACCATAAAAATAAGAAAGGTCAGTTATTTCGGCCACATTATACGAGGCCCAAAATATCACATCCCTCGCCTGATTATGCAGGGAAAAAATGAGGGCAAGAGGTGAATAGGTCGCAAGAAGATTTCATGGTTGCAGAACATTAGAAATTGGGCTGGAATGGGAGTGGAACAGCTTTTCCGAGCGGCGAAAGATAGAGACCAGTTCAATCAAGTTGTCATGGAGATAGCCCACGCCTGAAGACAGGCATGGCACCGAAAGAAGAAGAAGAATATCAGTTGACGACGATACTATGACAGATTCACTTAACTGGATTTGCATATTATGAAAGTGAGTTTCCCAGTATAATCGAAGGATTTGCATTTTCATTCAAATGCATATTCTGAATTTCCCTTTGGAAATTTGTTTTATTGAAGTAAATAATGGATATCTAATGAAGATTAATTTTTGTAGTGTCCGGTGCTATAAATCAGTGGAATATAATATCATAATTATTATTAACGACAGAATTAGAGCCAATGATGTACCTATAAGACTAATGGAAATACTATTGCTATTAATATTGGGTATTTATAAACGATTTTAACATCGTAGTTGGTTCGGAAACTCTCTCATTTTACCGCTTCATATAGCTGCTGTTAAAATTGGCAATTGCAGCTGCATCATTCATAATATAAACATAAACTCACTTTCTACTCTGTTTACAATGTTTATATTGATGAGTTCCAAAATGACTGACACGCGGAGATTACTTTTCTTTCCGTTCCAGTTTGGACCAAAAATTTTTATTATACAAAATGAATTGATTAAATGGTTGGTATAATACGTATTAAGTTTGTAGAAAGTGTAATTTCGAAATAAATGAATTTTTGGATTTAACTTTTTATTACACGTGCTTTCGGGTACGTAACATAATTGTTGAGCCTAACTCCTTCAACAGATTCTGTGATGACCAAAGTTGGGTAATTTGATTCAAAAATTGATGAATGATAATGAAATTCAAGGAGTTTTCTTACATCAAATATCAAGCTGATGGAATCGAGAGTGAATTATTCATTAGTTTGGATTCTATTCTTCTATAATAATGATGAAAAATGGCGATACCGTTGTTAATAAATCAACAAGTCCAGAGCGTTCCTGCCAATCGGGTCCTTCATAAATGGCTTCGTATAATAAATATACTTATGCATATATTTCACAAGTCAAATAGACCCCAGGGGGTTCATTGATTTGCCGAGAAAGCAAGAGCAGACGCGTTTCTGGCTTCTTGGATTTTTGAAAACGCGAAACAGCGTTCATGGCCATTGGGAAGATACTGTCTGAGCTTTGCGGGACTCGTTCTCGATTAATATCGAGTGAATGGTGGCATATGATTTCACGCTTCAAATATTCACTGGTGGGGAAAGGCTGATTTCCGTGTTTCGTCTCATAGGTGGCGTGGGCGATTAAAATGATCGACCAAGCCGTCTCTGAGAGGCTTAACCCGGGTCAGTTTAGTTGAATTTGTGGAGAAGCTGCAGAGTACTGATGAAGGCCAAGAAGCCAGAAGCGCGTCTGCTCTTGCTTTCTCGACAAATCAATGAACCCCCTGGGGTCTATTTGACTTGTGAAATATATGCATAAGTATATTAATTATACGTAGCCATTTATGAAGGACCCGATTGGCAGGAATGCTCTGGACTTGTTGATTTTCTATTCTTCTAAATCAAGTGATATCATATTAGCTATTGAGCAGATATGAATAATCTGTTACCTTGTGTTTGAATAGAAGAATTTTATAAATTCTATTTAGAATTTTTGAGATGTAAGATCTGATATCTGAATGCATAGTGTTGAACTAATTTTAATGTTCAAATGCAGATAATACATTAAAACGAATGGACAGAATACATTGAATAACTGCAAGATAACTCCCAGTTCGGGAGTATCGATTTGCAAGGATTCTAACAATGAATTCACATTGAGTATTCAAAATATGCTCCATTATTCTCAAGGCATTTATAAATCTTTTTAGGGGTGTTGCCAAATAAAATGTTCAACATTTGTTGGCCACTATTGTGGCAGCAAATTGTAATTGATGATTGGAGGTCCTCAATATTATCGTATTCTCTTTCGGAAATCTCATCTTTCAGATATGCAAAGATGCTGAATTCCAGGGGAGTCAAGTCTTGAGAGTGTGTTCGAAAGAAAGGCTTGACTCATTTTACTGTTATAGAACTCCTGCAAATAGCTTAGATTTGTAGAAATAGTGCGAGCTGTTGCTCCATCCTGTTGAAAATATCTGTATTTCTTCGTCATATAGTTAGTTAATGAATGGCTCCAGCATTATTCTTTTGTACGTTTCATTATTAATGGTATCATGAAAGGCAACTGGGTCATATATTCTAGGACGGGAAACTACTGACCACATACCAACTTTTAGCGAATGTAATAGAGTCTCCATAAAACTTTGAGGATTCTCTGATATCCAAAATCTGTATTTTTGAGTATTCACATAATAGTAGAGTTCACAAGGCATGAAAAGAGCTCTAAAACAGATTTTCGTGTGACCTTCATTGCTAAAATGTATAGACCACTGGGTATCATTCTCCATACCACTACAATGCAAATTCAACTGGTCGTCAAAATATCGTCGTGTGCAGGAAGGGGTGGGGGGCATTTATCCAAAAATTGACTAAATTTTTTTTTCTGTTCATGGTCATCTATATTAGGTGAATATCACTCACACAAATTTCTGTTGAAATATACGATTCAGAAATATTTTTTATTAATTGTCAAAAAGTCGGATACAATGCTCTTAAATGGAATTCCTTAAGATATAACCGCTTGCCCTGAACACCCATATTAACTATTATGTTCCGCTCGGTTTTACTCGAGATCTGTTAGGAATATCGAAAAAATGCTTTATATGAAAGGTCTGCTCCGAAAACCAACGATTCAGATGATTCTTTCAAAATTACAATAGCCAGAACAGTTTCCTCACAAAATAAGAAATTGTCTTATTAACTCCCATTAACCGAAACCGAACCTGGAGACGCTAGTAAGGCGCAATTTGCTGCGTTAGTCCATGTTAGTGGCGACCTTATGGATTTGACCTTTGATCTATGCACATAAGGTTCGTTATATCTATCCGACCAACTTTACAGTACTATTCCTGCGTGCATTCAGAACGCACATTTTGAAGATATTGTTTAAATTCCTTAATTTTTTATAAGTATGAGAATTTTTACATATAATTCATAGATAGTTGATTTAATTTTGTTAATTCGTAAATAAATATGCAAATATGCGAGCTCAAACTTATATTCATTACTTCATAAATCAATTTTGTGACGTAATATTAACACATTTTTGAAATCATCACTCATTCTCATTAGTAGTTTCAAGATTTCCCGAATCCTAGACCAAAAATCTGGAGAAGAATTAAGAAGGTATATAGTTGGTATCTATGATACTAACGGTGGGTTTCACGAAGCTTTGACAGCTCTTAATTGCCAAATTAGTGCGATTTTATGTCGATTTTCAGTTAATTTTTGATACAACCATCGAATTAAATCCACAATTAAGCTAATCGAAGATTCGTGAAACCCAATGTTAGAGTCTAAATATTTCTTACATGTCATGATTCATCTAATTCAACTATCACTATCAGATCATCAAGGGAAGGAAGATTTGAAAAATTTGAAGTACTCGTATTTGCACATGTTTTTTTGGCCATACATTTGCAGGAGCCAATACACGGAATTTGTTTTCTTTTACAGGAACACATTGATCCTGTGCAATCTGATATGAGAATTTCCATTTCATAAAGAATATTTATGGATCTGATATTCGATATAATATTTACCTCTCCTACAACTGCAGTTGCTAAGGATAGATGTTTCCTTAGGTAGGATTGGCATCGTCTTTAATTTTGGCAGAAGTTTTCCATTTTCTACATACGACCCACTAAATATAGGATCCGGTAAAGATGGTCATGGTACATTACTATTGATCCAAATATTTGTTTGGTAATGGACTCGAAGGCTGTGTTGTCTCAAACTATCCAATGTTGGAGGTAATTTACTTATAGTGTCCGACCGAAACTGGAATTTCAGCCGAAACCGAAACCGAAACCGAACTTTCGGCCAGGGTCTCAGTTTCGGCCGAAACCGAAACCGAAACCGAAACTTTATATTTCATACTGAAATCTACTAAATTTTTTACAATTTTATTCGCCTATACATAAAAATAGTTAAGGAGTGTTAAATAAAATGAAAAGAAATTTTTTTGAGATCTTTATTTATTATTTTGGTATTACCAAGTTATCAAAATAATCAGTCGAAGTATACAGGGTGATTCCATATCAGACGTGAACCTTAGAGGAGGTGTTAGTATGGACCATTTGCTGTGGTTTGAGCCATTTTTATTGAGGACCAAAAATCAACGGTTTCCGAGAGATTTGAGTACTGGTTCTGTTGAAAAAGAATAAGTATGATTTGAAAGGGGATATAAGAAGCAAATAGAGGAAAATAACGAATTCAATATTTTTTTGTTGCAACTAAGCTCGAAATTACATTAGAAAATGTATTCATAAATTATGTTCCACCATTCCATAGGCTAGCACGTGCCGTCTTTCTGATGTCTTCAGTTGTTATTTTGCGCCTGAAATTTACTCACGCTGTCTTTTGATACACATCCACTATTTTAAAAGCCCGACATTCAAAAGGTTGCTTATAAAAAATCTGCTGAAACGAAAGTAGTTAAGCAATCTAACGAAATCTTTTAGAGAATGAAGAAGGAATTTGGCAAGTTTTTAAAATAATTTTGGCATACAAAATTGTGAAATTCGAAAGTTGCAGACAAATTGATATTAGAAATTGATTTTTCATTTATTCATATACCACATTTCAAATCATATTAATTCTTTTTCAACCTCTTATATAGCATAGTTTTGCTTTTTTCGTACATATCATATTCTTTTCTGATGAAAATAAACCAAAATTATCACCAAATTTGGTCAACGTAGAAAAAATTGACGAAATATGTACTATAATTTCAGAAATCTTTTAAAAATCACCTGAACTCCAAAAACCGTTGATTTTCGGTTATTAATAAATATGGATAAAACAACAGCTAATGAGTCATACTCCAAGTTTCACGTCTTATTTGGAATCACCCTATGTATTCTAGTTAATAATCATTAAAGTGAATTCTCAGTCATAACAAAGATAGATCACAATAACTCGTACGACAATTATGTATACCTACATATAACTCCTGGCCAAACGACCAGGATAATTCACGAACATTCGAGTTTCGGCCCGGCCGAAAGTTTCGGCCATTTTGGGCCGAAACCCAAACTAAGGCCGAAACTAGATTTCTTGGCCGAAACTGGCCGAAACCGAAACCGAAACCGAACTTTCGGTCGGTCACTACTTATGGATCTTGAAGAAGCTATAATATTCCCCTGAACCTGTTGATACATTTCACATTTTCGTTTGTCGTATACAAACAGATTACAAATTCAACAATATCATTGAATACTTTCAAACATGGCACCGGAAGTACATGATAAATTCAAAAATAGGAATTTTGTCATTAAATGTTTGAGTGGAAATTTTAACTAACTTTCTATAGATCAGGCGCTAGAGGAATAGTGGGATTAACTAAAAATAGTACTAGAATGGATGAATGGTTCTTGAGTTACAACATTATTGGTATTAAGTTAGTCACATTTCGCTCATCTTTGCATCTTCATTCGGTCAAAATGTCGAAGAAGGTAAAAAAAGAATGAATATTGATGAAGATTCTGTGCAGATACTGCACACTGAACTTTCAGGATTTTGAGAATTTGAGAGAAGAAGTGTGAGCGAAATGTGACTAACTTAATACCAATAATGTTGTAACTCAAGAATCATTCATCCATTCTAGTACTATTTTTAGTTAATCCCACTATTCCTCTAGCGCCTGATCTATAGAAAGTTAGTTAAAATTTCCACTCAAACATTTAATGACAAAATTCCTATTTTTGAATTCATCATGTACTTCCGGCGCCATGTTTGAAGTATTCAGTGATATTGTTGAATTTGTAATCCATCTGTATACTACAAACGAAAATGTGAAATGTATCAACAGGCTCAGGGGTATACTATAGCTTCTTCAAGATCCATAAGTAAATTACCTCCAACATTGGATAGTTTGAGACAACACAGCCTTCGAGTCCATTACCAAACAAAAATTTGGATCAATAGTAATGTACCAAGACGATCTTTACCGGATTCTATATTTAGTGGGTGGTATGTAGAAAATGGAAAACTTCTGCCAAAATTAACGACGATGCCAATCTAACGACCTAAGGAAACATCTATCGTTAGCAACTGCAGTAGTAGGAAAGGTAAATATTATATCGAATATCAGATCCGTAAATATTCTTTATGAAATGCAAATTCTCATTTCAGATTGCACAGGATCAATGTGTTCCTGTAAAAGAAAACAAATTCCGTGTATTGGCTCCTGCAAATGTATGGCCAAAAAAACATGTGCAAATACGAGTACTTCAAATTTTTCAAATCTTCCTTCCCTTGATGATCTGATAGTGATAGTTGAATTAGATGAATCATGACATGTAAGAAATTTTTAGACCCTAAATATCATAGATACCAACTATACAGGGTCTTTCACGAGGAACCTCACCCATATTTATACGGGAAACTACTGAACGTATTTTCATGAAATTCAGCACTTATAAGTATTTCACGATGCTGATGAAATCTAAAATATTTTCAAGGCATGATCACCTCCGGTTTTTCCGGAAATGACGTCAACTTCCGTTTTTCAAATTAGAACACCATTTTTTCATTGCAGAAATAGATTCCTTAGAAAATTTCAAGTTATTTTGATGTAACATTTTCCAGTTTTGGTTGGAAAATTCTCTCTGAGCGGGAAAATTCGAAAAAAAAATCGAAAATAGAGCTCCGCTGAAACAAGAATAACTTCGAGGTTTTTGGATGGAAAATTTTCATTTTTGGGATTTTTCAAGATGTAAGATTGATGTATCCACTTTAAAAATCGAAATCGCGATTCATGATACAGGGGGTGAAAAAATCGCTTTCAAAGTTAGGGATGACAAAATCGTGAAAAATCAATTTTTTCAAATTAGAACCCCATTTTTTTGTGGCAGATATTGAATCTACGTTAAAAAATAATGTGAGTGTATGCATCACACCCTTGCCCTTAAGTGGGTATTTTCTGAGTTATTCACAAAAAACTGTTTTTCGTCTCGATTTTCAGCTATTTCTTTTCCCTTCACGCCAAAAAGATGAAATTTTCAGGAACTGTTACTTAAACCATGTTTTAGATTTTACTACCCTAATATGCAAGAGAAAAAAGTTACAGGTTGTTCCTAAATAGATGGCGAATTTTGATTCGAATTTGTATCGGAAACCTCTTTATTTCAACTAATCGGCCATCGGTTTTCTCTCCAGTGATAAATAAATAATTCCTTATGAACCATATGCAAAAACTTGTTTTACATTCTTTTTTTTTAATTATATATATCATTAATTACATCTGCCAAATTCCTCTTTATTCAGTAGCATTTTGTGTATACTATTAATTTGGTGATAATTCGTATTAAGTTATAAAATCGATCACTATGCCTAATTTCACCAATGAAGATTATTTAAATCTCATTCTACTTCATGGAGAATGTAATAAAGTTGTAGATAGAACGATTCGACTGTTCATTGATAGGTTTCCTGACCGACCCAGACCAACGAGAGATACCATTAACAGAACCATGACAAACTTGAGAAATGTCGGATCTTTCGTTAAGAAAACTATACACAGAGAAAAAAGTGTAGTAGAAGATGAGAACAACGAAATTACAGTTCTTGCATATTTTCGTGTGAATCCTCAAAATTCTCTCAAAGATGCCGAGATTGATCTGGGATTATCTCAATCGAGTGTTTGGAGAATATTAAAAAAACATAAAATGCACCCATATAAATTCAATAGGGTACAGCATTTGAAAGAAACTGATTTCGTCAGGAGAACAGAGTTTTGCGAAGCTATGATGATTCGATTTCAAGAGAATGAAAACTTTTTGGACTGTATAATTTGGACAGATGAATCTAAATTCACAAAGAATGGTTCTTTCAATAGGCATAACAGTCATTATTGGGATGAAGAGAACAACCACTACTTCAGACAATGGAACTTTCAAGACACCTGGAGTTTCAATGTTTTTTGCGCCATCAAAAATAATGCAATTCTCGATGTTCACATTTATGATGGGACTTTAACTGGTAAGATAGAACACTACACATGTTTGCATTATTTAAACAATGTTCTCCCTTAGGAGATAGATATTCTGACATATTGACTCAAATAATTGAGCTGCTAGTACAGAACCATAATGACTTATGGTATCAACAAGATGGCGCGCCTCCACACAATTCACTCAATGTGTCAAATATCCTCTACAGGCTATTTGAAGATCGATGGTTGGCGAACAATGGTCCACATCTTTGGCCACCACGTTCTCCCGATTTAACTCCTTTACACTATTATGTTTGGGGTAGGATAAAAAATATTGTCTACTCAACTCCACTGACTGATAAAGAGGACTGCATAGAACGAGTCAGAAATGCGTTCAGGTTTGTTTAGATTTTTAGATTCATAGTTTTGAAACTCAATTTGGTTTTTAAACACTTTTGCAGATCTCTTCCTCCCGATGAAATAAGAAGAGCAACGCAAAGCATTCCTGAGACGTATAAATAAATGTCTAGAAATTAACGGTCAAAACTTTGAGCATCTTCTCTAGTTATAACTGCGAGAGTTTGCCATGGTTCTCCTAATAGTAACTTGAAGTCGGTTTCAAGAAGGGGTGAAAAATCTACAGCATGGTTCAAATAACAGTTCCTGAAAATTTCATCTTTTTGGCGTGAAGGGAAAAGAAATAGCTGAAAATTCAAGACGAAAAACAGTTTTTTGTGAATAACTCAGAAAATATCCACTTTAGGGCAAGGGTGTGATGCATACACTCACATTATTTTTTAACGTAGATTCAATATCTGCCATAAAAAAGGGGGTTCTAATTTGAAAAAATTGATTTTTCACGATTTTGTCATCCCTAACTTAGAAAGCGATTTTTTCACCTCCTGTATCATGAATCGCGATTTCGATTTTTAAAGTGGATACATCAATCTTACATCTTGAAAAATCCCAAAAATGAAAATTTTCCATCCAAAAACCTCGAAGTTATTCTTGTTTCAGCGGAGCTCTATTTTCGATTTTTTTTTTGAATTTTCCCGCTCAGAGAGAATTTTCCAACCAAAACTGAAAAATGTTACATCAAAATAACTTGAAATTTTCTAAGGAATCTATTTCTGCAATAAAAAAATGGTGTTCTAATTTGAAAAACGGAAGTTGACGTCATTTCCGGAAAAACCGGAGGTGCTCATGCCTTGAAAATATTTTAGATTTCATCAGCATCGTGAAATACTTATAAGTGCTGAATTTCATGAAAATACGTTCAGTAGTTTCCCGTATAAATATGGGTGAGGTTCCTCGTGAAAGACCCTGTATTATAACGAACCTTATGTGCATAGATCAAAGCGCAAATCCATAAGGTCGCCACTAACATGGACTAACGCTGCAAATTGCGCCTTACTAGCGTCTCCAGGTTCGGTTTCGGTTAATGGGAGTTAATAGCACAATTTCTTATTTTGTGAGGAAACTGTTCTGCCTATTGTAATTTTGAAAGAAGCATCTGAATCGTTGGTTTTCGGAGCAGACCTTTCATATAAAGCATTTTTTCGGTAATTCTAACAGATCTCGAGTAAAACCGAGTGGAACATAATAGTTAATATGGGTGTTCAGGGCAAGCGGTTATATCTTAAGGAATTTCATTTAAGAGCATTGTATCCGACTTTTTTGACAATTAATGAAAAATATTTCTGAATCGTATATTTCAATAGAAATTTGTGTGAGTGATAGTCACCTAATATAGATGACCATAAACAGAAAAAAAATTTTTGTCAATTTTTGGAAAAATGACCCCCACCCCTTCCTGCACACGACGATTTTTTGACGACCAGTTGAATTTGCATTGTATGGGTATGGAGAATGATACCCAGTGGTCTATACATTTTAGCAATGAAGGTCACACGGGGTGACACGATAGAGCCCGGTTTGAACTCTACTATAATTCGGCAAGTAAAACCAAGCCTCATCACTGAGTTAAGTCCAATAATCTGTCGACGTTAAGATTATTTAGAGACCAATAACAGTACCTACTCTATGCGACGTGGAGTATCTATTTGTAGGAGTAGCTGTACCATCGTTATTTTGTAAGGGTAAAAATTCTGTTCTTTGGCGCTCTTGTTCCTCGGAACAGAGTGCTTATCAACTTGCCCAAATGTCTATAATTTTCGAATTTTTTGATTAAAATGGTCCTAAACGATTTGGTTCGACTCACTGATAAAGAATACGTGGTCGAAATCGACTCTGTCCGGCCGTCCGGCCGACCGTTAACATGATAACTCTCGAGCGGAATGAGCTAGACAGTTGAAATTTTCAGAATAGGTTTGGAAGATAAATATCTCGGCTGAGTTTGTTATTGGGCAAAATCAGTCAGATGGTTTCGGAGTAACAAAAAAAAATTCAAAATAAGTTTTTCTCAAGATGCAATTTCGTCATAGGAATCCATTGATGTCATTGTTGAATCTAACAAGCTACTACTGTCGGAGATATGACTTTTCAAAATTTCAATAATAAATCGTACTTCTGTGTTTTCACAGAATGCGATGATTATTCTATCTATGAATTATTATGATATGATCTGAGTTGATACAACATGTCAACTTTTTCTCCTGAGACATGATATGTCAAAATTTGATATTTAATGCCCATGGCTAATCCATATGATGATGGGAATAGTAATGGTAAGTTAATAATATTGAGTTCCGAATATCTCCATTAAAAACAAAACTGACATATTGGCTAAAGTTAATATAATTTTCAGAGTGGATTTGAGGAAAAAATATATCGTTCATCATATAATTGAGGAACGAATATCTGGGATGAGTCCGTTGTTGGGTAGAATTGATCTATTGGTTTTGGATTAATAGTTTTTGGCACTCTTGCTGAATATAAATTCTTTTATGATGTTTGAATTTAATTTCTGTGATTATGGAGTTCTATCATAAGAATCCATTGATATAATTCCCAACTCTTACCAATACTTTCGAAGATATGATTTGTCAAAATTTGAACAAGTGCACCAAAGATCCTGTCCACAGGGCTTGAACCAATTTTCAATTCTTCTTAGCAAGTACTCAAGGGTACACTATACTGTAAAGATAATTTATTCAGGGTTATTGGAGGACTTGTTCAACTTGTGTTCTCAGTCCTTCAACAACTTATTGAGAAACTTGAGGTCTGTCTGTCGATATTCCCTTGTTGACGTTTCTAGTCTCTATTAATCTGTTTATAATACCTCTTATGTGGGCTTTCAGAATTCTAGAATCTGAACATCAGGATATTTCGCCAGATATTCATTTTTACAGGCCTCTACAGAGTAAATCCATTTAACATTGGTTAATGTACCATTGCGGTAAAACGGCAACAAAATAAATGTGTTTTATTCTTAATCATAAGTCATTGTCGATCAAAATAATTTGAAAACTGAATTTTCACGAATTTTAAAAAGAATCTAAGAATTGACAATAATTGAATATTTAGTAAGTTTAGAAATTCTATGATATATACAGAACACAAGAAGCGAGGAGAGGCAAATAAAAATCCAAAGCCAATTGCAATGTTACAATAATTTATAAAGACACTGTATTTCGTTCATATTATTGTTGTAAATACATTATTTCTTTTACTTCCTGTTATTTATAACTTTCAAATTATGAGTTTAACTAGCTTCTATTGTACTAAAATATCTTTTTTTTTGCAGGTAATAAATAAACAGCTTTGAATGGGAATGTAGATTTCAGCAACATAAATTTCAAACGCTTTGTGGAAGGTAACGTATAATTACAACAATTATATCAGTTGGTCTTTTTGAAGACGGAGAATCATAACACATTTTTAAATATTAGTCGAAAATAAATTCACTATTTCAGTTTTCAAAACCAAGCAAATAACTGCTGTCAGTTCAGAAATTCTATGATATAAACAGCATTGTGTTGTTGTGAAAAAATGGTGAAATAAATCAATAAATTTCATCTATCAGAAAAACATTGTCTGCGATTTACTGAAAATCATCTTGGGATACATAGTGTATGTAGATTTGCTTCTTGAAAAGTCCAAGATTTTAAACGAGTGGGAATATTCTTTGTTTTGTGATAGGAGAAAGAAAGAACATGTCCAAGGTATTCAGGAAGCTATTTTATAGGCGTATTTTACTAAACCCGCAAGTGAACATGCACCTTTATCTTTATGGTTTTCATATCAAAATAATAGGTTTCTACAGCATTAATACGTAACTATGGTATTATGAAATGATAACTCAGGTATTATTAGAAACTGAGGTTTTTTCCAATTGCTTTAATATTATGTTCCCCATAACTGTGATTAAAGTGAAGTCATAAAAGGATCATAATAATTGATGATACGATAAAAATATTAACGCTTGCACGAAGTATTGACGGATGGGCTTAATTTTCTACTTACCATGTTCACGACATAATTCTGAGATAATTCGTATATCAAGCAAGGAAAGCTGTTGTAAAAAGCCAGTCATTCATAATGAGACGTCATGAGAAATCTCCCTCTTGGCACCGTCACTCCTTTATTGCAGAACTTTCGAATTAACAAACCCCGATTCAAACCAAAGAGCCATTAATTAATGGATTTGTGTGAGTGCTTTTGAACTCGATAGAAACTTTTCTAATTCTGATTTTTTTTACCTACCATTCTTCCAGCTATGAGCTTTATATTTGCTGAGTCATAGAAGTGAAAAATTGGGGTTTGGCTTAGTTCCCAATATACATTAAGATCTAGGAAACAGAAAGAGTTATAGGGTCTATTGAATTAAAAAAAAATTAAAAAACACTAACTTGCAATCAGGAGCTATTTTTGGGGCTCTAGTTCCTCGGAACTGAGTGCTTATCAATTTGCCCAAATGTCTGTAATTTTCGAATTTTTCGATGAAAATGGTCTTAAACGCTTTGGTTCGGCTCTCTGATCAAGAATCCGTGGTCGAAACTCATTCTGTCCGGCCGTTCGGGCCGGCCGTAGGCACGATAACTCTCGAACGGAATGAGCTAGACAGTTGAAATTTTCAGAGTAGGTTTGGGAGATGAATATCTCGGCTGAGTTCGTTATTGGTCAAAATCGGACAGATGGTTTTGGAGTAACAGAAACAATTTTTTTTTATGTAACAAATTCCAAATTAAATTTTTTTCAATTAGCAGTTTCACCATAAGAATACAATGATATCATTTTTAACTCTAACAAGCTAACACTTTCGGAGATATGATATTTCAAAATTTCAATAATGAATCGTATTTGTACGTTTTGACAGAATCATATAATTATTCTATGTATGAATTGTCATAATGTCAACTTATTTTCCTGAGACATGACAGTTTTCTGGCCTGAAAGTTGACGAAAAGCGAATATAAGGGTAAAAAACAGTCAAATAAACACCCATGTGGCGATCTCTTGTCGAAAAGTGAAAATTAAGAATATATATCCCAGGTAAGTACCGACGTTTTATTCCAATACCGGAGATTGATAACATCGTTCGAGGAGCCCGATAGCTGGTCGGTCTGACCCGTCGGGTTTCGGAACGAGAGAAGGCGGGCTCAAATCCCGGAAAGGAACTTTTTGTCGCTCTAGTTCCTCGGATCTGAGTGCATATGAATTTCTATTTAAGATTCAGTTTCACCATTAAATTCCATTGATCATTTTCAACTCCAACAAGTTAATACTTTCGGAGATATGATTTTTCTAAATTTCAATAATGAATCGTACGTACCTACTTCTTAGTTTTCACAGAATGCTATAATTATTCTATCTAAGCTTTATTATATGATCTGTGTTCATACTCGTATATTTCATCCTGTTCTATAAGAAAGACTCAAATTCATTTCAGCTATTTTAATTTGATTTCTTCCATGGTGCAGTTCCCATTCTCAGATTGCTCATTTAATCTTGATAAATAAACTATTATTTGAATTTAATTTCCTTTATGATGCAGTTTTTTCATAAGAATTATTATTATTATTATTATTATTATACTGATCCTCCTGGGTCTTCCGCAAGGAGACCCCTCATAAGCTCTAAGAGCTTGCCCTGAGTTAGGAGAACCAGTTGTGTTCAATGATATAATTCCCAACTCTGAGAAACCAATACTTTCGGAGATATAATTTGTCTGTTTGAACTAGAGCGCCAGAAAGCTCCTGTCCACAGGGCTTGAACCCATTTTTCAATTGTCTATTCATGCGTCAGACACATGCACATAATACATTCGGTATGAACTCAATTAAAATTGTAAAATAAATACGATAGTCAAGTTACCCACCAAGGATTCGAACCATAATCTTCTGCGCGGCATATGAGCTTGTCCATCGAGTTGTTATAATTATCAGATTAGCAATATTTGAAATTTCAGAAGAAGTATATACAAGTTCGGAATTTTATTTTCAGTAGTAATATCCATAGGATATTGATATAATAGACGAGATATTTTTATGACAATCGAAAGCTCGTTCTTTGTTACCAATTTTCCGAAACAAACATGAACAATTTTCAAGAAACATTGCAGAATGAAAACTGGACTGGAATCTACCAGTTGGGCGGTTTTGAAGATGTATTCAATGAATTCTATGGTATCTTATGTTTCAATTTTGGTTTATGTTTCCCAAGAAAAAAAGTATTACGCTAAACAAAATGGCAAAGGATGGATAAATACATAAATCAAAGAATCTAGTACCTAGTTGATACAATTGTTCAATTTGAAAAAATTAGATGTTTCTTTAACAGATGTTTATAATAAAGCAAAAAATGATAATTTATAATTAATCAAGGATACCAAAGAAAGATACTATCAGAATAAAATACTGAATGCGGAAAATAATTCTAAAGCATTATGGAATGTGGTATCTGAGATAACAAATAAAAGGGATGTATACTCAAATATTACTATTGCTAGAGAGAGTGAGTTAATTGAGCAACCTCAGGCTATCGTAAATAATCTTAATTAATATTTTCTAGAAAGTCCAAAACTGCTTGTATCAAATATTGAAACATCTGATGACTCAGTTGTAGTACCCTTAAATGATTTCAACTCCCACTCTATGTTTTTGCAACCTTTCAGCAAAAATTAACTTTTTAATCTTCTAATAGCAAAAATTAAGAATAGAAAATCTTCTGGTATTGATGAAATACCGCCGTTTATAATAGAAAAAGTTCTACACCTAATTATATAACCAATAACTTACCTAGTAAGCATGTCAGTTGAATATGGGGTTTTTCCTTCGAAGATAAAATTAGGAAAGGTCACTCCTATTAAAAACAAGCACTGACGTGAAGTCAGAAGCTTTTGCGCGTATGTTCTATTGTCCATTCTTCTGTATTGGACACCCTTAATCGAATTTACCATGGTAAATTATGTTGTCCATTCTCCTGTATTGGACACTCTTAATTCGAATTTACCATGATAAATTCGAATTAAGTTGTCCGAGATATTTACGCTCCAAAACTACCCTGCAAGTTTCAATTCTCTAACTCCTTTCGTTCGAGAGTTATCATGTTAACGGCCGGACGGACGGACGACCAGACAGAATCGATTTCGACAACGGATTATTTATTGGTCAGTGAGTCAAACCAAATCGTTTGGGTAAATTGATAAGCACTCCGTTCCGAGGAAAAAGAGCGCTAAAAAGTAGTACAAATGATACAGAATTACCGAAGTGAATTTCATTCTTGAGTTAGAAAATTCTCTTAGTTCCTCGTTCCATAATAAGCTGGATCCTGAACAACCTAACGACCGAAAACGACATAGATGATACAGATGCCCTTCAACAAGAGACAATAAATATAGTACTTTCTGGTAAATGTAAAAAATCTATACGCAAGGTTTAAAGCTCCACAACCCTGTTATGTGATCATTGTCAATAATACATAATAAGACAAGTTATTGACAGTTTTTGCGCGTATGTTCTGGGGAACATCGCCTTATCATTTTGCACAAATGTCTGTAACTTTCGAATATTTTGACGAAAATGGTCTCAAACGATTTGGTTCGACTCCCCAATGAAGAATTCGATGTCAAATTTGATTCTGTCCGGCCGTCCGGCCGTTGCCACGATAACTTGAGAACGAAAGGAGCTAGCGACTTGAAATTTTCAGGGTAGGTGGCGAATCCCAATACGACGGACAAGTTCGTTAATGGGCATAATCGGCCCAATGGTTACCGAGTAATAATTTTCTTTTCAACCAATATAAATCAAAAGATTTAAATTGTGAAGTAGAGTGAATGAAGAATTCGAGGTGAGACTTGAATAATATTTTTCATCTCACGATAACTTGAGAACGGATAGATACTTCGACTTGCAATTTTCAGGTTAGGTTGAGCATCCGAATGCAGCATTTGAGTTCGTTAATAGGAATAATCGGCCAAACAGTTCTGGAGTTATACCTATCTGAATTTTTATTTTTATTTCCTCTTTAACTCAAAAAATTTAGAACCACTCCAATCCAAACATGGTGATTGGTTGTAGAAAAGTGACGCGAAATTTTCACGAAATTTCCTGAAGAGCACAATATAAGAAAATTGTAAAAAAATTATTGAAAATAAAAATATTATATCACAAAAATTATCCATCTGATGTCGCTGAAATTTTTTTCAGAAAGCTTCAAAACCTAACTGTACAGACAACTTCCAAATTTGAACACGATCGGGTCCATATTGTTGGAGATCTGAGAAGCATAGATTGAGTACAGTAGCTGTATGGGTCAGCGTTGCTACAAGGACTTTCGAACGGAAAGAGATAGCGACTTGCAATTTGCAGTCAACTCAAACATATACATCCGATCAAATTGAAACGTGTTAAGTAGTTGTACAATGTCAACGCAAAGAAGTTTATGAAATTTGTTGAGGATCTGCCTCACAAGAAATTAAAAAAAAATTATTAAAAACTATTACTTATCTCACGATTACTGTAGAACGGTAAGACATAGCGACTTGCAATTTTTGTGTGGCTTGTGCATCCTAATGCGACATTTGAGTTCGTTAAAAGGCATAATCCGCCAACCGATTTTCGAGTTATATCAATCTGAAATTTGGTTGTTATTCCCTCAATCACTGAAAAAATACGATGCCGATTCAATTCGAACGTGGTTATTAGTTCTAGAATGGTAATGCATATATTTTTGCAAAATTTCATGAAGATCGTATTACTAGTAAGTTTTTCAAAAGTCATTGAAAATTATTCTATATATCAGAAGGTATTCGTCTGACATCGCTAATTTTGCGACAACCTTCAAAACCAAACTCTACAACCAAGTTGCAAGTTTAAACACTATCAGATCTCTATTGTAGGAGATCCGAGCAGACTTGGGCGAGTTCCTGTAGATATCTTAAAAGGAATTTATATCTAATTAGCTTCCCGCTCCGGCTTCGCACGGTTGAAATGCTGATACTAAATATACTATAGAATTTCTTTATATATAACATTCACAGTATTTTTGTCGTTAGAAAATACAAGCATGTTCTCTTTAGAGGTTACTTTTGAAAGAGCGACATATAATTGGCCATGTGAAAAACACTCAACGCTGAAATATAAGCCTGTAGCGTTGAAAGTTGGACCCTGCGATTTATTAATGGTCATTGCCAAATATATCTTTACCGGAAATTGTAGGCGTTTAAATTGGATCAGTATATCCGATGGTATCTGAGGACTTCAGGGAATCAATACATCTATCCTGGCTGAGGCGAGCCTCAAGCTCTACAGATGATTCTCTGTCTCTCTGTATTCGTTTTCTATCCCTATCCTGGCTGTGCCGGCCCCCGGTCCGTACCACCACAACCGCTATGTCTCTGCATTTTGAATCTGAAATATCTTCGAAAATATTCATTTAAATCATATGGTGTAAAGGGCCATATTGATCAATATTAAATGCACAATGCACTTAAGGTACTTTATTGGATAAGAATCAATGCTGTATATCTTAAAATCGCTTCGTAATCAAGCCATTATTTCTCGTAGAATGTAAAGGATAAAAAATGGTTATTGTGGGTTACCCTTAAGAGATAGACATATACCTTTGCAGACTTTTTTGTAGACCTTTTTAAGGTGTACCATACTGTAATACATTATTTTGGCCTATCTCTTCGGGTTCAGCCAGCGTTAGCAATGTAAGCGCAAAAAATGTGTTTATTTACGACATCACGTTAAAAACCTCTAAAATGATCAGTGTTTCTCTTATATATTATGCATGTATTATACATATAAACCTTCCTATTGAATCACTTTATCTTTTAAAAACCGCATCAAAATCCTTCACGTAGTTTTAAAGATCTAAGCATACATAGGAACAGACAGACATCGGGAAGCGACTTTGTTTCATACTATGTAAGGATACTCAGTTGAATAAATACGGCAAGAGAATTAATGCAGTATTCTTTTCGTATATTGATTGATATGTGATGAATTTATATTCCGATAGAATACATATGTCAGAATTAACAAAATTTTGATGCTTCCCTCATTACTGAAAACCTCAAAACTGGTACGAAATGTAATCATAACTTATAAAAGCTAAGAAATCGGTTCATATCGATAATAAATTCATTCTTTTATACAATATAAAGTAAAATATATATCTATGGGAGATGATAGCCCTTCTTAAGGGCCCCTTAGCGGGCTTCGAACATCTGAAGTTCTGAATAATCATCGCTTGGACTTGGACCGGTCAGACCTGGTTTTGAAAGAGACCCTCCTGGCCTTTTCATTTTTGATGGTCGTGGTCGCGTCAAAAAAGGCTTTTTTGACGCGACCACGACGAGATTGTAATGATAGTTTTGTATGAATGTTTTAAAATAAATTTAATTGGATGTATTCACGTAGATGTTAATTTTAAGGAAAACCTCAAATTCGAAGCCCTGAGGATGCAATAAAACTGATTGCGAAAGCTTGGCAGAGAAACAAGAGTTTTACTTCCTACTACCAATTGAGTCTAATACCCTTAGTTACCTGATTACAATAGTAAAGACTCTGAATCTTTTAATGTATATATATAATAATAAATAAATAATAATAATAAATAAATAATGTATATATATATATATATATTGAAATATAGATGTTGAAGACGATAGTTTATTGATCTTTGCCCTCACCATAACTTGCCGAGTACCCAAATAATTTTTTCTTCCTATATATATATATATATATATATATGGACAACAGAGCATGCGCGAAAAATCTTTTGTCTTCCATTCAGTGCTTGAAACAATTTTTAATTTTCTTCTAATGAATTCACGCTGGTTGCTCACACCACCATGACACTCGGAGTGGCCACTGGAGGGGTCGTAGGGAAGACGTTTATTGCGTAATTGGATAAATGTCATTAGTACATAGGTAGTCACTCAGATACGGCGGGGAATTATCTCACATCGAGGGATCGTTTTACACAATTTTCACCTACTGCTCTAATCGAATTGAAAAGTCGGAAAGTCGGTAGTTCGTTGCAAAGGACCGACTCAAAGACTAATGTGTGAGGATCGCATGACTAGAAAACATTCAAAAAACTATTTTGCGGAATATTTTCCTTGAAATTCCGAAACCACATATCGGGTTGTGTGTAATTTTGGCGTTTAGTTGACCAATAGTGAGCTCTTGGGCCATGCAAAATTTCATAGAAAAATTGGTGCAAGCCCTGTGGACAGGAGCTTTTTGGCGCTCTTGTTCAAACAGACAAATTATATATCCGAAAGTATTGGGAATTATATCATCATTATATCATTTACAGAAAAATGCTTCAAAAATTATCATTGAAAACAAAAGAGCAATCTGCAATGCTTCAAAAATTGTCATTAAATGTATTAATCAAAATTAAATAAGCAATCTGCAATGATTCAACCTCGTGGAATGGGTTGTTGCAACTTAGGCTCGGTGCATAGTTTTCACAACTCGAAATAACTAAGGAAAATATCATCGAAATGTCTAAGCAAGGCTGGAAAAAATCATAGCGGATTGTCCATTTATTCCTGATATTTGAGTAGGTAGAGGCTGACGAACAAATTATTTTAATAGTTCAAAAATGTAATAGTCAATACCACTTACACATTTTTTTTGTGTATTATGGTCCTTAACTCAAGAAAAAAATGGTTGAAAGACAACTGTAGATCCATATTTCAGCATTTTTTTGGTAGCAGCATTATGAAAATACTGTATATAGGAACATGTCTCACTACTTAAGGAAGTAAAAGGTAATATTAAACTCAGTGGTCAACAAACAGTAATTTCTTTTGATGATTCCATTATGTTCTTCTTTCCTATTGCCTTCATAAACTACATCATTAAAATGATCCAATACTAAATCTTCTGAAACTCCATCCACAATATTTATACATAAATTATTCAATATGTAATCAGTCAATATGACTTTCATGTTTCAAAATAGTCTAGTATATATTCACAAACTCAAGAATCGGATACTTGTTTTCCAACAGAAAATATGTTCAAACTACGAAGTGACAAGTCTCTAATAGCTAGATTAGATGACATTTATGAACAGTGAACAGAGACGGATTCTGTGTTCACATTATGTGAATACATAGAAATACGATGTGTTATTGAAATTTTGAAAAATCATATCTCCGGAAGTATTAGCTTGTTAGAGTTGAAAATGATCATGGATGATGGATTCTTATGATGAAACTGCATCTTAAAAAAATTTAATTTGAAATGTTTAATGTAAAACAAATGTTTTCGTTACTCCGAAACCATCATGCCGATTCTACCCAATAACGAACCTAACCGAGATATTTATCTCCTAAACCTACTCTGAAAATTTCAACTGCCTAGCTGAATCCGTTCGATAGTTATCGTGGAGGGCCGGTCGAACCGGCCGGCCGAACAGAATCGATTTTGACCACGGATACTTGGTCAGTGAGTCAAACCAAATCGTTCAAGACCATTTTCATAAAAAAATTAGAAAATTACAGACATTTGGGCAAATTGATAAGAACTCTGTTCCGAGGAACAAGAGCGCCAAGAACAGACCCTTTATACAGGACCAATTGGATAAGTATAGGTGCAGAAGGAATACAAAAGTGGACGAACGGTGTGTGGAATTTTTTAGTGTCTCACAATATCCAGATTAGTGGATAACAGTATCCAGATCGTCGGAGAACACACTTTAATGCTCCTAAAACTAGAAAGACGGTATTCATTCATTTATTTATTTATATATTTATTTCACATATGGAGCACATACAGGTAATTCAATAACCCGAAAAAATATGTTCACAGAGTAAGAAGAAAAACAAATTCTAACGGAAATGTAACTTGAATTCGATATCCTATTTCTAAATAACGCTAAATGAATCTAAATACAGAGACAATAACTCAAACTGGTAACTAAAACAACAATGATGTGCAACGTATTGCACGCCTATGCTATTCATCTCCTTATGAAACGCCACTGATAATCATAGAATGCACGTTGACAGACTGTCACCTTATGCCAGGTTACTTCTCTTCGATGATCTTCGTGTCTGCGTGATGTAAGGAAGCGGATTGACGTTCTTTTCCGGCCTTTCTCTGAAGGAGAAATCATCTTTCGTATATCGTTGAGATAATTTTGATCTGAATTCATCGAGTATCCCCAGTGGAATTTCTAAGTTTTAGTTTGCGAGATAAATAATATTTATTCTCGCTATTCTATGGTTGGGACCATATTTGTTACACTCCTTGGTTGGGACCACTTGAGTTACACTAAACTCCTTGGTTGGGTCCACATTGTTTGCACCGGAATAGAATCATTTGCTGAAGCTTGACTTGAACTGGAGTAAAATCAGGAGCTGGAGGCTGCAGTAATTTTTGGTTGTTACGTTTGATTGGAAGTTAACTTATGGTGGAGGAGCTGGAAGCATACCTGAAGAACAATTCGAAGCTGACTTGAGGGTATATTCCCTTACCGAGAACATCTGACACACAGAAACATATTGCATTGGAAGTGGAGCCACGATTTGAACATTTCATTTAAGATAAGTAGTTATAAGTTTGTGTAATTTGAGAGATTGTGATTGGAACTGTAAATTAAGATTTGTACACCTAGTTCTTTCTTTAATATATTGTTAAAAACCTGACTAGGAATCTTGTTGCTGGGGTAATCAAACCTCCCTTGAAAAAATTAGTATTAGAATATCATGCTCAAATACACCTTGGGTAAAACTTCACGTTACAGATGACACAAGAAAGTGATAAAAAGTCATGGTGACTTTAAATCATAAAGTGGCGAGGAAGTGATTTTTCATTATTTTCTTCAAAGAGGTGGTACTGTGAGAATATACATCTATAATATCCTTGAAATCATTACAGTGTGCAAGCATTCTATAAAAGGGGTAGAACAGTGCACTACTGGTACGTCTGAATCGTCTGAATCTCTTCACGGGAGCATAATATTGCAACTTAGGAGTGGCATTGAGATACTCAAGCTCATTGTTGATCAATTTATTAATATATCCCCAATAGTTCTCCTATCATTAAAACTGAGCATTTTGAAAAATTTGAGCCTGAAACTATAGTTATAGGAGTTACTCCTGTCCAATACGCAATTACATCTGAAGGCCAGATAACGCAGGAATTTGCGCTGAATTTTTTCTAGGCGGTCAACTTGAGTAATGAGATATGGATTTATTTATTTATTTATTTATTTATTTATTTTATTTATTTCATGTTACATATTATAATAATAATAAGAACAAGAGTGTACGGGATAACCCCCTTTTAAACAAGAAAATCAAATGAAAAGATGGACTCATACTATGTGACTGTATGTCTTCATAGCACGAGTCCTACAAGTTAAAATAATCAAGACAATCAAACACATGAAGAAACAGTAATAAAGTCTTTCACCACGTTTTAAAAATTTCGACTGATGCGCCGCAACATCGCATTAAATGAAGAAATTGAGCCCGAGAAAAAATCCAAACTGGAACCCAGAGCATTCGCCGCGGCCATGCTTCTATTGAGGAATGAGTTAGTAGCATAATTCGTCCTATGTGTGTGGATGTAAAAAACTGGAGTCTGTCTCGTTATCCTCGAAGGCAAATTGAAGTTTACTGCAGATAGTAGCTTGGGACAGCGTAGGCCGCCATTCAAAATTCTATAGAGGTTGGACAAGTCCATCCGGTGGCGTCTATTACGGAGGGTTTCCAGACTAGATGATAGACTGGTGGCCTCAACACTCCCTCTGGGGAAACCCAATCTGAAGGCCAGATGATGCACGAATCTGCGCTGAACCCTCTCAAGGCTGTCAATATCGCACTGGTAAAAGGGAGCCCACGCACTAGAAGCATATTCCAGAATAGGCCTACACAAAGAGCCGTACAAAAGCCTCACGGTGTCAGGACCGAAGAAGGACGAGTTACGAATTATGAAGCCGAGCGACCGATAAGCCCTCGCACATACACTCTGAACTTGTTCCTTAAAATTCAAATTACAATCGAGTAAAATACCAAGGTCCCGAACACATGTATGCCTAGTCAATTCTATATCGTTCAACCGATAACTGTGCCGGATAGGTGTAATGCACTTGTGGAATGATATAAGACTTCACTTATTGATGTTAACATTAAGATAGTTAGAAGTTGACCATTCGTGAAAACTATCAATCTGTTCCTGAAGATAGAGGCAATCAGCCACGGAATTAACTGGTTGGTATAATTTCAAGTCATCAGCAAAAATCAAAAAGTTAGAATTGAGACAGTCCTTGACATAATTGATAAACAAATTAAAAAGTATAGGTCCCAAATGGCTACCCTGGGGAACACCTGAAGTAACCTCGATGAACCTAGAGAAATAATTCTTATATCGGACAATTTGCATTCGGCCACATAAAAAACTTCTAAACCAAGTTAGTAAAGAACCAGATATTCCAAAGGCTTCCAGCTTGGCCAGCATAATATTATGGTTTACCGTGTCAAACGCCTTGGAGAAATCGGTGTACATAGCGTCCACCTGGCGACCCCCCTCCAAACAGCCGACTATATCCTCGAGGTACACCAAAAGATTGGATAGGGTAGACCTCCCACGCCTGAATCCATGCTGTTCGTCAGACAAAAGGGCATCACAGTGCCAGGTCATGTAACTACATACCAGACTATCCAACATCTTTGGCATAATCGATTGAATGGAAATCCCCCTGTAGTTAGATACCTCAGATTTGGTTCCTGATTTAAAGATCGGTATGATGAAGCTACTCTTCCAAAATTCGGGAAATCTACCCTGCCTCAATGAGACATTGAACAGACTGCAGATTGGAGAGGAAAGAGTGCAAACACACCTCTTCAGTACGTAAGCAGGTACACCGTCAGTTCCGACCGACAGCCCAGGCTTGAGTCGCTCAATAATCTCATAAATTTCGGCATTTGAGAATTCGCAACTGGATAAGTTCACTGTTTGAGGGTACTTAATATTCAGAGGTACTACACAATCCTTTTTATAAACGCTGGAAAAGAAGTCGGCGAAAAGATTCACAGTATCCGCACCATTAGAGCTACATGCACCATTATAAGACATTCCACACAACTGAAGCATAATTCAGCCTACTAAAAACATAAGCAAAATACAATGAGCGCAAAGTTTTATAACTTGAAAAGTGTCGACCCTGCCTCATCATGAAACCCAGCATCGCGATGCATGAGTTCACCAAAAAATCTACATGTGCAGAACATTTTAGTTCAAAATCAAATGTAACTCCCAAGTCCTTAACGCTCTTAGATCGTCTCAATTCCACGTTTTGCAGTTTTTAAGCATAATAAGTAGCATTTATTCTATTTCTGGTGAAAGATGTCACATGACATTTTTCAAAATTTAAGTGAAGAAAATTGTTATGGCAGTAGTTCATGTTTCATTATTTCTGAGGGAGGTTATAATTATAAGCACCAAATTTTTCGGGAACAACTCATTCGATTTAAATAACGACCCTTGTATGTATGCGGAGTTTTTTTTATTCAAAAATAAGACGGCATAACTGTAGATTTTGGAGCGATACAAATCCTCATGTATTTCGAGAATCTCACACTCAACATCCGGAAAAGCTAAACGTTTGGGTAGGAATTTTGGGAGACCACCTCAGTGGACCTCTGCTTAGTCCTGGTGATTAAGTGCCGCAATTTATCTTGAAATGCTAAAAAATGCGTTTGATCTGTTAAAAACAGAAATATTAGTAATGATCCTCTACCACTTCAACAACAATGGCATTTCCAACAAGACGGAGCTCCTCCTCACTACGCCGCACCAGTTCGTCAATACCTCCAAGTCCAAGATTTTTGTGACTCAGCGTGAAAATTTGGACGAACTACGCCAACGAATAGTAAATGAGTGTCCTCAAATAACTCCAATTATGCTGAACCATGTTAGACACGGTTTTCAGTCAATATTGTATTATTGTATGGAAGTTAATGGAGAACAATTTGAACATTTGATTTAGAAACGATAGATTTAATTTTTTTTATTGCAAGCTTGATAAAACAATTACAGTTTTTTAAGAATTTGATTTCTTGTTAATTTTTTGTGTTTTTAAAAACTTAGTAAAAATGGGCTTGTAAATTGTGAAACAAACCAAAATATTCAAAGTGATTTTTGGCGAAAACGGTTCACCAAAATTACATTTTTCATACACCATTGAAAAGAGGCTTCCACGACCTTTCAAATGAAGTATCACTCAACCCCTCTCCCCTTTTCAATTTTGAGGGGTTGAAGCGCCCCCTCTTAGGTAGTTGCTCGTTCAAGCCTCAAATATACGTCAAAAGTTGTCCCCCTAACAAAATCATTCGATATGTTTCGGGAAATTTTTCCAATCACGATGGGATAAGAAATATACGGGGTGCCTCGTCTGAGATGGAACAGCCTGTATAGCGTATAAATCAGAATTGCTTGATAACAAATATCCCAATCTTCCTAACCATATGCCATAATACTAATAACTTCTCAATTATATTTGTCGGTGAAAATTACCGAACCATAAATGATTATTGAATATCCGCTGTCTGACGAGTGAGAAGTTAGGCTTAGAACGTGCCATAGGTAGACGAAGATGTTCTGGAAATTTGACATCTTGACATGCTCGTTACGTCTAACTCTGCAGAAATTCATCTCCTATAGTGCGAAGCTCAAAGATATCAGCATATAAGGGATCTACGTCGTTATTATCGCCCGGAAGTTGAGGGATCAACCTTGAAAGTTAGGGTTTAATGATGTTGGATTTCGGATGGGGACCAGATGCCATGACAAAGTTGTTTGAACTACAGCGTTATTATGTTTCCCTTATTAAGTAACTGGTGGCAAGTTTCCCTAAGTTCGATTATAGCTGATCAATATAATACAAATATCATACCCTTTCAATACATAAATTAAAATAATTCCTGACATCGTGCAACGAATGAATCTCCGTCAGACTGACGGCGTCAGTTGACTGTACATATTAATCCTCTGGTTTCAGAACTCGACCAATCCGTTTCGCGGTAAGTGCTTATCAATTTGCCCAAATGTCTGTAATTTTCGATTTTCTAGCTGAAAATGCTCTTGAACGATTTGATTCGACTCACTGATCAAGAATCCGTGGTCGAAATCGATTCTGTCCGGCTGGCCGTTAACACGATAACTCTCGAACGAAAGGAGTTAGAGAATTGAAATTAGCAGGGTATGTTCGGAGCTTTAACGGGCGAAATCCACCAGTTTCAGAGTTATGACCGTTTTTAGGAAAAACATTTTTATGAATATTTCCGGAACCGATCACTCGATCCATCTGAAATTTAGCATCAAATTGAAAAATCATGACCTTTATATGAATGCGAAGTTTTGTATTGATCGGATTGCCATCAAGTGGCAAAAAACCGGCCGGTTCGGCCAGCTGTAGGCATGATAACTCTCGAACGCAATGAGCTACACAGTTGAAATTCTCAGAGTATATTTGAGAGATAAATATCTCAAATAAGTTCGTTATTGGGCTAAATCGGACCAATGGTTGCGGAGTAACGAAAAAAAAGGTTTCTGATATTGCATATTTCACATTAATTTTGTTTTAAGATGACGTTCCATCATGAGAATCCATTGAGGTCATTTTCAACTCCAATAAGTTAATACTTTCGGAGATATAATTTTTCAAAATATCAATAATCAATCGTCATTCTATGTTTTCCCAGAATGCGAGTTCTATCTGTCTGTGTTTAATTTGTGTTGACTGTTTATTCATGTCATCTTATTTTTTTATATTATTCGTAATTTGAACATATTTTATGTGAGAAAATAAGGTTACGCATCCAGAATTTGTGAATATACACAAATATGAGTCTATTTGGATATCAAAAATAATATTGACTTGTTGCATGTTGAATAATTCATGTGCAATTATTGAGGATGATGTTTCAGAAAATTTAGAATTGGATCATTTCAATGATGTAGTTTATGAAGGCAATAGGAAAGAACAACATAATGGAATCATCAAAAGAAATTACTGTTCGTTGATCACTGAGATCAATATTACCTTTTACTTCCCTAAGTAGTGAGACATGTTCCAATATACAGTATTTTCATAATGTCGCTAGCAGAAAATGCTGAAGTATTGATCTACATTTGTGTATCAAATATTCTTTCTTGAGATGAGTTTCATAATACAGAATGAATGTGTTATAGTGGTAACTATTAAATTAAGGAAAGAGGATTGTAATTTTTCAATATATTTTGAAATATTAAAATAATTTGTTCGCCAGCCTATCAAATCTCAGGAATAAATGCTATGATTGTCTCCAGCCTTGCTCTAGACGTTTCGATGATACTTTCCTTGGGGTATGGAGTTGTGAAAACTATGCACCGAGTGTAAGTTGCAACAACCCATTCCTCGATTTAATGATAAATAAACAATTATTTGAATTTATTTTCTAATATGGTGCAGTTCTATTATAAGAATCCAATGATATCATTCCCAACTCTGAGAAACCAATACTTTCATAATTAATAATGAAAAATAGCGATACCGTTGTTAATAAATCAACAAGTCCAGAGGGTTCCTGCCAATAGGGTCCTTCATCATGGCTTCGTATAATTAATATACTTATGCATATATTTCACAAGTCAAATAGACCCCAGGGGGTTCATTGATTTGCCGAGAAAGCAAGAGCAGACGCGTTTCTGGCTTCTTGGCCTTCATCAGTACTCTGTAGCTTCTCAACAAATTCAACTAAACTGACCCGGGTTAAGCCTCTCAGAGCCGGCTTGGTCGATCATACCTAATCGCCCACGCCACCTATGAGACAAAACACGGAAATCAGCCTTTCCCCACCAGTGAATATCTGAAGCGTGAAATGATATGCCACTATTCGCTCGATATTAATCGAGAAACGAGTCTGCAGAGCTCAGATACAGTATCTTCCTAATGGCCATGAACGCTGTTTAGCGTTTTCAAAAATAATAATGAAAAATGGCGATACCGTTGTTAATAAATCAACAAGTCCAGAGCGTTCCTGCCAATAGGGTCCTTCATAATGGCTTCGTATAATTAATATACTTATGCATATATTTCACAAGTCAAATAGACCCCAGGGGGTCATTGATTTGCCGAGAAAGCAAGAGCAGACGCGTTTCTGGCTTCTTGGCCTTCATCAGTACTCTGTAGCTTCTCAACAAATTCAACTAAACTGACCCGGGTTTAGCCTCTCAGAGCCGGCTTGGTCGATCATACCTAATTGGGTTTAGTCAATGTGACAATTCTTGAATTTCACAAAATAACTATCAACAAAATAATTTTAACGATTTTCATTAAGCGTCTGACGAAGGAGTCTGATATAGACTCCGAAACGTTACGATATAGTTGTTTCTTTGTTGATGTTGTTTCGTTGTTGTTTGTTAGGCAACATTGTTCAATTGATTGCTTCTGACAAATATCCTGTGTTTCTTACGCAGAAGCAAATCACAAAATAATTAATTTTTATTTTAAAGATATTTTTCAGATTTTGGGAGAGAAAACCCAGAAAAAAACCTTTCAATAACTTGTTGATTTACCAATACTTTCGGAGATGTGGATTGATTGAACAAGAGCACCAAAGCTCCTGTTCACAGGGCTTTCCCACTTTTTATTGTTCTTCTTGTAGTGAACATGTAAACAATTATTGTTCATATCTTAGAAGTACTTACATTAAAACTGGTATAGAAATGAAAAATGAAGCTATTCTACGTTTCGAAAAGTGTTACAAGGAATACGCTAAGAAGACCCTCAATGATCTATCCACTGGGAAGTTATTGATTGACAACGATACCAATTTTTCCAATTCTATTAAAAACAGTATCGACATCGATAGCATCCTTAAAGCATCAACAAAACCTTCGAAACATTTGAAAGCTGAGTTTGAAGAACATTTGCTGTTAGAAAGAGCAAATAGGAATCAAAATCTTATTTTAGAGTGGTGGAAAGTGCATGAAGAAGTTCCGACACATTCCAAGTGCATGTACAAATATTTTTGTATAAGATCATAATAAATATAGCTTCACAAAACTATTCATTGTTATCTACCATTTCGTTTATATATTATAGTAACTATGTATTATTGTTATTCAGAATTAAGCGAGACTAGACGAGACCGAGACTCAAACGAGACTTAGTTTTTTTGGAATTAGCGAGACTGAGACGAGATTTTTTATATTCCCGCCTATGTACTCTCGTCTCATGTGCCACGTATTATTTCATTTAGGCTTTTAAAATTTCCAATGTATAACTTTTGTATGCTGTTAACTCATATTCCCTGATTTGTACAGACAAATAATGTCGTTTGAAAAGTAATATTCGTAACGCTGCTTTCAGTAGTAATAACCCAAGGACATTGATAATTGTTCGAAAAAATTTTATGACAGATTCCGAAAGCTTGTTGCTTGGAAACAGATCGACGCCGTAGGCGGAGATCTGTTGCCTACAAGCAACAAGCTTGAGAAAGTTGTCATAAAATTTTTGAGCATTTATCAATGTCCGAGGGTTATTCGGATAGAAAATTTTTTGCTAGTTATAGAAAAAATGCGGAGCCAAAACAATTTATTTAAACGTGCAATTAACAAAGGAGCAATTAGAAAAGTTCAATGAAGATCCAGACGTGTTAGTTTCTATAACTGATGAAGATGTATTTCCACTACGCATGCTGTTAATAATTTGATTATGATGTTCTTCGTCAATATTCAAGTAGGGTTTTATTGAGTTGGCATTGTTGTGACCAGTAATTTTTATAAGCTGTTGTTCTTGTACACCACTTTTGGCCAATCGACTAACCCCGGTCGATCTATTGGAATGATTAGTAATTCTTGTTTCCTTTGTATTCAAGCCAATCGCTTCGGCAGACGATCTTGTCCAATTTTGAATCGTATTTTTTCCAATGGGCATATTATCATACCAGTGATCATTTTCGGATTTCCATTGACGATTTGGTCTAAGGAATAATCTGTTGGTTTTAATATTTGGGCCCCTTTTCGACATCAATTTTTTGAATAATCTGACAGGACAAACGTTGCTGTCGTTGTTTTTTATTAAAAATTTGCTTCCAGTACACATTCTTGAACCACCCTGGCAGGTCTTGCTGAATACAGGGTTATATTCAACTCGATTTGTTACAGAACCATCGTTGTTTGATTCGATAGAAAAAAAATCAGTCAAGCAAGCAGCAGCTTCCCCACCTCGCCAAGCTAATTCTACCGCGGCTATGTGATAGAATTTCCGTTGAAGCCCTTCGGGAGTATTTTCATTCCATAAATTTACCATTTTCGTTATTTCTACAGAACTTAATGCTGCCGAATTTTGTTTCCTTTTACAAGGATCTGATTGCAGATTTCTTCGTACAGAATCGTGGGCAGCTCGCGCTTGTTGAAATACAACACTTTTGAATGGGTCAATAATAACTTTCATTTCTTTATAATATTTTTCTTGTAACAGCTTACTTGTTATATTCCACATGGTTTTGACCGTACTTTCTTTGAACTCTGTACCATCTTTTTTCCTCATGTTCACAGCCCAATCCTTTAAAATCAACGCCAATTCTTCCGCCGTCCGATTTCCATCTAATTGATACTTTCTATCGTTGCAGAAGTCCATAAATGCTTTCCATACAAATTTCTTTCTGTAAACGGTGTTTTTGGGTATATTCGATTCAATAATTTCATTAATATTCTCGTCAGTATTACAACCAAATCGTGACATTTCGAAATATTAAATATTTGAAACTTCATAATCGAAATAAATCAATATATGTTCATAGCAACGTGAAAACAGCCCATGGTCTGTTATCGATGTAATGTTGACATGATTGGGTGAAATTGTTCATATGATACAAAATGAGGAAATTTGATTGGTTGTTGGAACTGTCAAAAAATTTTCATTATTAATAGTTTTTGGCTGGGAGCGAAACTACACCTTAAATTTTTGGCTGAGGCGAGAAACGCACTACAACGTTTTTCACTTGGAGGATTTGATGGAAAGAATGTATGGCTAAAATTGATGTACAACTTAAGGTCTCATCTAATAAACCTTTTGGCGGAGCAACGAAAAAAAATTTTTGTTTACAATACAGTTTCATCATAAGAATCCATTGTTATCATTTTCAACTCTAACAAGCTAATACTTTCGGAGATATGATGTTTCAAAGTTTCAATAATACATCGTAAGTTCTATGTATTCACAGAATGTGAACACAGAATCTGTCTGTGTGACTCTTCATAAATGTAATCTTTTTTAGCTATTAGACATTGTCAATTCGTATATTTTCGATTACATTCGATTCTTGAATTTGTGAATATATACAAGACTGTTTTGATGTAGTTCATGGAGGCAATAGGAAAGAAGGACATAATGGAATCATCAAAAGAAATTACTGTTCGTTGACCACTGAGGTTAATATTACTTTTACTTCCTTAAGTAGTGGTAGTGAGACATGTTCCTATATACTTTTACTTCCTTTAGTAGTGGTAGTGAGACATGTTCCTATATACAGTATTTTCATAATGTTGCTTGCAAAAAATACTGGAATATGGATCTAAATTTGTGAAACAATCATCTTTTCTTGAGTTGAGGTTCATAATACAGAAAAGAATGTGTTAGTGGTATGAACTATTAAATTTCAAATCATGAAAAGAGGATAGTATTTCATTAATATATTTTGAATTATTAAAATAATTTGTTCGTAATCCACTACCTACTCAAATATCAGGAATAAATGAACAATCTGCTATGATTGTCTCCAGCCTTGCTCTAGACATTTCGATGATACTTCCCTTAGATATTTCGAGTTGTGAAAACTATACACAGAGTCTAAGTTGCAACAACCCATTCCACGAGGTTGAATCATTGCATATTGTACATTTAATCTTGATAAATAAATTTAATGACAATTTTTTAAGCATTAAAGCATTGAAGCATTGTAGATTGCCCTTTTTTGGCGCTCTTGTTCCTCGGAACAGAGTGCTTATCAAAATGCCCAAATGACTGTAATTTTCGAATTTTTGGCTGAAAATGGTATCAAATGATTTGGTTCGAATCACTGATTAAGAATTCGTGGCCGGACAGAATCGATATTCTGTCCGGCTGTCCGGCCGGCCGGCCAGCCATCTGTCGGTTAACATGATAACTCCCGAACGAAAGGAGTTAGAGGATTGAAATATGCAGGGTAGGTTTGGAGCGTAAATATCTCGGATCTAGCGGTTTTGGAGTTATGGCCGTTTTTAGTGAAAACATTTTTTATGAATATTTCCGAACCCAATCACCCGATCTATCTGAAATCTGAAAACTTCACGCCTGTGAAGTTTTGTATTGATCAGGTTACCGTAAAGTGTAAAAAAAATTTTGTTTCTACAATAACTCTCGAACTGAATGAGCTTGGTAGTTGAAATTTTCAGAGTAGGTTAGGGAGATAAATATCTTGGTTGACTCCACTATTGGGCCAAAAAGGCCAGATTTTTTCGGAGTAACGAAAAAAATTTTTTTTTAAACTTACAAATTTCAAAATAATTTTTTTTTCAAGATGTAGTTGCACCATAAAAATCCATTGATATCATTTTCGACTCCAACAAGCTAATACTTTCGGAGATATGATTTTTCGAAATTTCAATAATGAATCGTACTTCTATGTTTTCACAGAATGCTATAATTATTCTATCTATGATTTATTATATAATCTGTGATCATACTCGTTCATGTCATCCTGTTCTATAAGAGAGAGTCAAATTCATTTCTGCTATTTTAATTTGATTTCTTCCATGGTGCAGTTCTCATTCTCTGATTGCTCATTTAATGAGATAAATAAACTATTATTTGAATTGAATTTCCTTTATGATGCAGTTCTATCACAAGAATACTTTGATATAATTCTCAACTCTGAGAAACTAATACTTTCGGAGATATAATTTGTCTGTTTGAACAAGAGCGCCAGAAAGCTCCTGTCCACAGGGCTTTAACCAATTTTTTTATAAGAAAATTTTTGAAGCATTTTTTTAAACGACACTTTCTTTAAATTTAATATCTTTCATGATGCATTTCTATCGTAGGAATCCATTGATATAATTCCCAATTCTGAGCAACCAATACTTTCGGAGATATAATTTGTCTGTTTGAACAAGAGCGCCAGAAATCTCCTGTCCACAGGGCTTGTTTGATAAATTTTTCATTTAATGATATACCTATATAATATATTTAATATGTTTTTTCCTGGAGTAAAGTATTTCATCATCAAATTGTTTAATTACATTGGAAGATGTGTGAAAACAGGCAGTACACAAACCACAAAAAAAAAATTGGTTCAAGCACTGACGTGAAGTCAGAAGCTTTTGCGCGTATGTTCTATTGTCCATTCTTCTGTATTGGACACCCTTAATCGAATTTACCATGGTAAATTCGATTAAGGGTGTCCAATACAGAAGAATGGACAATAGAACATACGCGCAAAAGCTTCTGACTTCACGTCAGTGCTTGAACCAATTTACCATGGTAAATTCGATTAAGGGTGTCCAATACAGAAGAATGGACAATAGAACATACGCGCAAAAGCTTCTGACTTCACGTCAGTGCTTGAACCAATTTTTTTTTTCGTGATTTTTTTGAAATTTTCTAGGGGTACGGTTCTTAAAATTTTTTTTTTCGTCATTTTCTTCAAATTTTCTAGGGGTACGGTTCTCACAAAATTTTAAACACGTCTTTATGTTGATTTTCTACTACTAGTTACCAAACTTCAATTCGATCGAATATTTATTTTTTGAGTTATCAAGGAAATAATATTCCAGATGGGTATAACTCGGAAACCGTTAAACCGATTATGCCCAAAATTGAAACCAACTCTCCCTTTCGGATACGCAACCTTCCCTGAAAATTGCAAGTCCCTATCTCCTTTCGTTCGAAAGTTATCGAGGCAACGGTCACCCATCTACTGAACTCACACAAGAATGCTCGAATCTCCAACAATATTTAACCGATGGTATTAAAACTTGAAAATTGGCAGTATAGTTAGGTTTTGAAGGTTCTTGCAAAATTTCAGCAATTTCGAACGATTAGTTACTGATATATAGAACTTTTTTTTTTATTTTCAAAGATTCATTAAAAATTTTCTACAAATGCTATCCTCACCAAATCTTGCAAACATTTCCGCATTGGCATTCTACAACTAATAACCATGTTTGAATTCAATCGGTTCAGTATTTTTCGAGTTAATGAGGAACAAAAAACCACAAAATTTCATAAAATTTCAGATGGCTATAACTCTAAAACCGTTTGGCCGATTAGGCTCATAATCAAACTTAAATGTCGCGTTGTGTTGCACATCCTAACCTGAAAACTTGAGGCCGCTATCTCTCTCAGTTCTCAAGTTATCGTGACAACAAAATATTTTTTAATAATTTTGTAGCCATACGATTCGCACAAAATTTCACAAACGTGCTTAGGTTCATATTCTACAACTACTCACCAAGTTTCAATTCGATCGGATTCATATTGGTTGAAAACAAAATTATTACTCGGAAACCACTAGGCCGATTATGCCCATTAACGAACTTGTACGTCGTATTGGGATGCGCCACCCACCCTGAAAATTTCAAGTCGCTAGCTCTTTTCGTTCTCAAGTTATCGTGGCAACGGCCGGACGGACAGAATCAAATTTGACATCGAATTCTTCATTGGGGAGTCGAACTTAATCGTTTGAGACCATTTTCGTCAAAAAATTCGAAAGTTACAGACATTTGGGCAAAACTATAACGCGATGTTCCCCAGAACATACGCGCAAAAACAATGCGGGAATAAGTCTATTCCAGCACTGTTTTCAGTGCTGGAATGGGCTCATTACGATACTGAAATAGCGAAAAAAATATTTCATAGTTTTAATTATGAAAGCCCTAGTTTAAGGAATGAATTTATCATTAAAACAATTGTTCTTGAAAGTGTAAGATGAGGCAATTTGGTTGCAAGCGGTATTTTTAGCGCTCTAGTTCCTCGGAACAGAGTGATTATCAATTTGCCCAAATGTCTGTAATTATCGAATTTTTTTATGAAAATAGTCTTGAACGATTTGGTTCGACTCATTGATCAAGAATCCGTGATCGATATCGATTATGTCCAGCCGTCCGTTAACAGGATAACTCTCGAACGGAACGAGCTAGACAGTTGAAATTTTCAGAGCAGGTTTGGGAGATAAATATCTCGGTTAAGTTCGTTATTGGGCAAAATGGGTTAGATGGTTTGGGAGAAACAGAAAAAAAAAATTTTTACACTACGAATTTCGAATTCATTTTTTTTTAAGATTGAGTTTCATCATAAGAATCCATTGATATCATCTTCAACTCTAACAAGCTGATACTTTCAGAGATATAATTATTTAAATTTCAATAATACATCGTAATTTTCTGTTTTCACAGACTTTGTGTTTGTGTTCTATTTGTGTTCACTGTTCATGCATGTAATCTTATTTACCTATACCAGACATGTCAGATGCATCTCTCAATAATCTAACAATGTATGAATGAATGCAAAATGACCAATTATAGGATATTATAATTACCCCTACCCTATATGCCCTTGGATAAGCCAATGATGGAAATATATAATTTGGAGAGTTCAGAATATATTTAGTGGAAACAAAACGGGAATATTGACTAAGTTTCAATTGATATAATATAAGTTTATAAGTTTCAAAGTAGATTAGAGGAATGAATATCTCTTATAAGTTCGTGATTCAATTTTAAATAAGTTTCTTTAATGAATCAGTTCTATTATAAGAATCCATTGATATCATTCCCAACTCTGAGAAACCAATAATTTCAGAGATCAATTGTCAAAAAGTTTGAACAAGAGCGCCAAAGCTCCTGTCCACAGGGCTTTCCCACATTTTTTAAAATCGCATTCCTTCAATTAGTTATAGTCTCATTGAAATCAAAACTGGCTGAAATAGTGAGGCCAAAACACAACAATAAATATAATTTTCCTCCAATTATAGATTCCATCATTATGAAGAATTATGTTGGTAGTGAAATGTTATAAATTTTACCTGCATATCCCAGAGAAATATACGAAGAAGAAGAAAAGCTTGTTTATCATCCATAGAAGAAATTCTTTAGTCCTGGTGTAGGTACCTGATTCGAATTGAGTTAAAATCAGTTTTTAATTGCTCTTGACTCTGTTAAGTTCATGTTACTAATTTTGCGAGTATATTATTAAGAATAACATTATGTTTCATAATTTTGTTGAACCTCCCATTTCTCGTGGTCCTACCGAAACCAATCCTGGGTGGACCTTCGAAAAAATAATCCAACATAAGGATAACAATGAAGAAGTGGAAGAGATTTTAAGATGTTATCCATGTATCAATAAAGTGGATACCGATGGAAGAACTTTGCTGGGTTTGATGGTAGAAGAGAATTTACATTATGGAAAATTCATCGAGTTGGCGTTGGAACAAGGAGCTGATGTCTTCAGGAATATGAGTGACCAGAATCCGGACTCAATCGCCGCAGAAATAATAAAATCCAGAAGTGAGTACGAAATTATTATAAAATTTACTGAGCAACTTGAAATACAACTAAGTTCACTATTTTCAATATTTTTTTATTTGTTTGTGTATATAATGATGAACCTTGTGGACTTTCTACTTTCTTGATATTTTTTCAGATTTTTTATTTGATTTTTATTAACCATTTAACGCAAAATGTAGATTTCGTATAAGAATCATTGAAATTACCAATTTCCAAATTGTTTGCGTATACCCAAAATATATGTCAATATTCTCAAATAACAAATATTTGCGATAGAACTCAAAGAATTATTCCCATAAGAACCACTATTACTATATATTTATGTCGGAGTTAAATATTGAAAGTTGCGCATTATAATGAAAGAAATTTACAAATTTTCTATATGTTGTTCAAATTTAGTTCCTTCACTATTTATTGTATTTTGTTTACATTTAATTTTAATATTGTTTTGATTCTTATCAGAATTTCAAAGAACTTTTCAGTCAATCTATTTACCAATTTTTGTTGTCACTAACTTCAATTTTTATTCGTAAAATTAAAATCATTGCGCTTGATGGCTTTAACTATATTAAGTCAATTTCTATATACTTTTTTATAGCGCGAAATGAAGTATCTTATCAGAATTATTAAACAGAAGTGCGGCAAATTTTATCCATACCTACTTAATTTTTACATCATTGAGAACTACCACTTTCCTAAATTAATTTTCAACATCCAAACATTTTGTCAATTTTCACAAATAATGAACATTAGTGATAGAACTATAAACTATTTCTTATAAGAAACGCTAGTGCCAGGGTGCAAACTCCTTAAACTCAAATTTTGTTATTGACAATGGTTATAGTTTTTAATTCCACAAAATATTTATGAACGTTGAGGTTAAATTTTTAAAGTTCTATTTGGACTACAGGAAAATTTACAAAGTTTCTATATTTTGGGCAAATTTATTTCTTTACTGTTCAATATTATTTAGATTTAAATTAAATATTGTTTGGGTTTCTAATTAGAAAGTCAAATAAGTTTTCCATCAATCTATTCAGCAATTTTTGTTACCATTAACTTTTTATTAATAATATTTGCGAATTCATTTTTGCTCATATAGCGCGAAGTGTAGTTAGGTTTCCTATCAGAATTATTAAACAAAAGTACTGCAAATTTTATACGAATATTTATTTTTTTTTTTCATTAATAATTACCACTCCTTTATATTCGGTGTCAACATCGATAAATTCAACCAATTTTCTAGATAATAAACATCAGTAAAATATCTATAAAATGTTTCTAATAAGAAACGCTATGCAAACCCCATAGACTAAAATTTTGTTATTCATTGAATATTATTATAATAAAATTCGGAATATTCATGAACGTCGATGGTAAATTTTTTAGTGCGATGTGAATCATATCGAAAATATGCGAAACTTCTATACTTATCCAATTTTCTATATAGCAATTTTTATTTGTAACATCTTTCGTATCAGAATTCTTAAAAAGAAGCACTTTTATCCACAATTCTTTTAAATATTCCCGAATAATAAACATTTGTGATAGAACTAAAAAATATTTCTAATTTGAAATGTAGTACCAGGATGCAAAGTTCTTGCACTCAAATTTAATTATATAAATATTACGAAAAAACATTCACAAAGTTTCTATATAAGTTGGTGAAATTCAGAATCCACACTGCTTATTAAATATTGTTCAGAAGCAATTTTAAGATTGTTTTTGATTCTAATCAGAATGTCTAATTTCTAATGTTCTAATTTTCCATCAAAATAATTGTCAATTTTCGTTACCATACACTTCAATTTTAATTCAACAACATCAAACATTGCGCGTGATGGCTGTATATTACCTATATCAATTTATGGATACTTATTTATAACGCAAAATTTAAGTGTCGTATCGGAATTTCCAAACGAAAGCACTGCAAATTTTTTTACGAATTTTCATCTATTTCATCAATAAAACTACCAACTATTAATTAAATGTCTACAACCACAAACTTGCTCAATTCTCTCAAATAATACATTAATGATATAACTAAAAAATTGGTTCAAGCACTGACGTGAAGTTAGAAGCTTTTGCGCGTATGTTTTATTGTCCATTCTTCTGTATTGGACACCCTTAATCGAATTTACCATGGTGAATTATGTTGTCCATTCTCCTAAATTGGACACTCTTAATTTGAATTTACCATGGTAAATTCGAATTAAGTGTCCAATACGGGAGAATGGACAACATAATTTACCATGGTAAATTCGATTAGGGGTGTCCAATACAGAAGAATGGACAATGAACATAATTTACCATGGTAAATTCGATTAGGGGTGTCCAATACAGAAGAATGGACAATAGAACATACGCGCAAAAGCTTCTGACTTCACGTCAGTGCTTGAACCAATTTTTTTTTTCGTCATTTTTTTCGAATTTTCTAGTGGTACGGTTCTTACAAAATTTTGAACACGTCTATATGTTGATTTTCTACTACTAGTTACCAAGCTTCAATTCGATCGAATATTTATTTTTTCAGTTATCAAGAAAATAATATTCCAGGTGGGTATAACTCGGAAACCGCTAGACCGATTATGCCCAAAAACGAACTCAACTCTCCCTTTCGGATACGCAACCTACCCTGAAAATTGCAAGTCCCTATCTCCTTTCGTTCGAAAGTTATCGAGGCAACGGTCACCCATCTACTGAATTCACACAAGAATACTCCAATCTCCAACAATATTTAACCGATCGTATTAAAACTTGAAACATAGCGGTAGAGTTAGGTTATGAAGGCTCTTGCAAAATTTCATCAATTTCTAACGATTAGTTACTGATATATAGAATTTTTTTTTTTATTTTCAATGATTTATTAAAAATTTTCTACAAATGCTATTCTCACTAAATTTTGCAAACATTTCCGCGTTAGCATTCTACAACTAATAACCATGTTTGAATTCAATCGGTTCAGTTCTTTTGGAGTTAATGAGGAACAAAAACCACGAAATTTCAGAAAATTTCAGATGGCAATAACTCTAAAACTGTTTGGCCGATTATGCTCATAAACAAACTGAAATGTCGCGTTCTGGTGCTCATCCTAACCTGAAAATTTCAAGCCGCGATCTCATTCCGTTCTCAAGTTATCGTGACAACAAAAATATTTTTTTATAATTTTTTTAAAATTTTCTAGCCATATGATTCGCACAAAATTTCACAAATGTGCTAAGGTTCATATTCTACAACTACTCACCATGTTTCAATTCGATCGGATTTATATTGGTTTAAAACAAAATTATTACTCGGAAACCGCTGGACCGATTATGCCCATTAACGAACTTGTCCGTCGTATTGGGATGCGCCACCTACCCTGAAAATTTCAAGTCGCTAGTTCTTTTCGTTCTCAAGTTATCGTGGCAACGGCCGGACGGCCGGCCGGACAGAATCAAATTTGACCTCGAATTCTTCATTGGGGAGTCGAACTTAATCGTTTGAGACCACTTTTTTCAAAGAATTCGAAAGTTACAGACATTTGGGCAAAACTATAACGCGATGTTCCCCAGAACATACGCGCAAAAATATATCTAATAATAAAAGCTAAGTGTCGGGAAGCAAACTCCTTGCATTCAAACTAAGTTATTCGTTGACTATTCTTATAACAATTAATTCCAGGAAATATTTATGATCGTTCAAAATTCTGGAATTTCAATCTGGATTATAGCGAAAAAAAAATTACAAAAGTTCCATATGTTCGGCAAATTTAGTTTCTTTACTACATGCCTATTAAATGTTTTTTGCACTTGAATTCAATATTGGTTTTGCTTCTAACCAGAATGCCAATTTTTATCATTCTATTAAAATTTTTTTCATTAACGTTATTTTTTTATAAGAACAGATATTGCGCTTAATTGCTGTATATTTTTATGTCAATGTTTGTATTCTTATTTATAGCGCGAAATGTAGGTATAAGAACTATCAACAGAAGTGCTTCAGATTTTATACGAATATTTATTTCTTCATATTCAAAAAGTACCTACCAATTTTTTTAATTTTTTGCCTCAATTCACTAATTCAATATTCTCAAATAACAAACAATAGTGATAGAAATAATAAATGTTTATGTTATTGAAGTTAATGAATATTTGTACATTATGAACTTTATTGAGTAGAATTAAATGGCGTTGTGATAAAAATACCGGTTCTCCAGTTATGTCACGACTTTTTTCATTCCAAAGATCTATCACAGATTAAATAACTTTTAATAATTATCAGTTAGTACAGGAGAGATTGCTCAGTCATTCATAATGAATTCTGGAAAATTTCATAAAGATTTTGCGAAAAATATATTCAGAAAGATAATGGACAGCAGCGAAGACAATCTTCCAAATAATAATTGGTATATTCTATACAACAATACAGAAAAAAATTCACGTAAAAACAGATGAAAACTGTTCTGTGATATAATAATATGCTCTCGATTTTTGGCGCTCTTGTTCCTCGGAACAAAGTGCTTATCAATTTGCCCAAATGTCTGTAATTTTCAAATTTTTGGATGAAAATGGTCTTACACGATTTGGTTCGAATCACCGATCAAGAATCCGTGGTCGAAATCAATTCTGTCCGGCCGGCTGGCCGTAGGCTAGATAACTCTCGAATGAAAGGAGAGAGAGGATTGAAATTTGAAGGATAGGTTTGGAGCGTGAATATCTCGGACGAGTTCGTTAACGGGCGGAATCCACCATGCGGTTTCGGAGTTATGGCCTTTTTTAGTAAAAATATTTTTTATGAATATTTCCGGAACCGATCACTCGATCTATCTGAAATTCAGCATCAAATTGTAGAATCATGACCTTTATATGCATTCGAAGTTTTGTATTAATCGGCTTGCCGTAAAGTAGCAAAAAAAAAATTCAAAAATTTTTTAATTTTGTTCAATAACCCTTGAACAGAATTAGCTAGGTAGTTGAAATTTTCTAAGTAGGTTTGGGAGATAAAAATCTCGGCTAAGTTCGTTATTGGGTAAAATCGGCTTGATGGTTTCGGAGTAACAAACAATTTTTTTTCAAATTACCAATTTCAAATTCAATTTTTTTAAGATGTAGTTTCCCCATAAAAATCTATTTTTGCCATTTGAAACTCTAACAAGCTAATACGTTCGGAGATATGATTTTTCAAAATTTCAATAATAAATCGTAGGTACTGTTTTCACAGAAGGCTCTAATTATTATATCTATGAATTATTATATGATCTGCGTTCAACAAGCGTATGAACAAGAGCGCCAAAACTCCTGTCCACAGGACTTTCCCCCTTTTTTGGGCGCATGTTCTAGGGGAACATCGTCCTATCATTTCGTCCAAATGTCTGTAATTTTCGAATTTCGAGCTGAAAATTGGCTAATAGACTAATTCGGACTCCCTGATCACGAATCCGGTGTCAGATTTTTGGGTGCCGTCCGGCCGGCTGGCCGGCTGGCCGGCCGGCCTTTCGGCCGTAGGCACGATAACAGGAGCACCGAAGGTCCTATCGACTTCAAACTTTCAGGGTAGGTTTCTGATCAAAATGCGACGGTTAAGTTCGTTAACGGGCAAAATCGGCCGGACGGTTTAGAAGTTATAGACATTTCAAATTTTGAGGCTATTTCCTTGATATTTCAGGAACTAAAGAAGATGTTGAATCGAAACTTGGTAGTCAGTTCGAGGATATAAACGCGCAATTTTTGGCAAAATTCTGTTATGATCGAAATGTTGGTAATTTTAAAAAAAATATTTCTTTTAATTTTTTCGAAAAAAAAATTTTTTTTTCGTGAACTATTCATCAGATTGCAACAAAAACTTGTACTAACGTCAATTGTAGTATTTTGCAACATTGTGCAAAATTTTGGCTCTATACGATTTCAATTTTTGGAGATATAAGACAAAATGTGTCAAATTTCCTGGGTCTCTCTCAGTATTTTCATCGATTATTCTATGAACTCTTTGAATTCCACCGAAAACAAATTCAAAGACATAAACATAAAGAATCAAGTCATAGTTTAGACGTCGAAAGAAGGACGATGTTGATCGACTTGAAAAGGTACCTATTTCAAGAAATGCAATAATGAAATGCTTAATTTAAATGGATATAATATTATCTAAGTATTGTTGGGATCGGGCAGTTGGAAAATTTTTTAATAAAAAAATTTGTACCGACGTTAAATCAAGCATTCTACACGAGTGTGCAAAATTTCAGTTCGATACGATCTCAATTCCAGAAGATATTGCTTAAAATTCACATTCCAGCGTGTTTTGACGTTCTATGGTCACAGAAAATCGTCACAAAAATCTATTTACCTCATTTGACGGCTGTTTGTCAAATCAATTAATTCCAATAATTGATGTCAGATTTCCTACATACCAAGTTCAAACACATTTTATTATATGGAAAACACTTATTATGATCACGTTCTACAGGAATTGATACTAAATAGAAGCTAGATGAAGATTATTGTAATGGAAAATTTGTGTTCCAGAATGAACATGCGCCCAATAGCTCCTGTCCACAGGGCTTGAATCCATTTTTTAAAGTTACTGTTGAAATTTGTGTATTAACAGCTTTCTTATCAAAATATATCTTACTGATATTATGCTTTGCATTTCTTCAGAATTATTGAGATAAATGTCATTGGATCACCAAGAAAAATAATTTTTTATGAAAAAAAAAATTGCTATACATCTTCTTTCACAAAAAAAACAAAATATGTTTCTCTTGTTATAATCTTCGATAAAATCGACGAAAAACTGTCCAAAATTCTTAATTAAACATTTAGAAGTCCTATAATCTGTCCTACTTGAAATTTTTTTCCTATAATAGTTCAAAATAACAAAATTCATTATTCGAAAATTTCTTGTTAACATTTAAATCCCCTTCAATTCCAATTTCTCACCTAAATTGTTACTTTCAACCTTTTCGAATTTGAGGCAATAAAAATAGGCATTTAATACTCAAGTCATAATCGATAACTCATTAGGAGTAGGTTAATCTAATGATGTGGATAATTCATAGATATTTTTAAGCCCATCGTAAATTATGCATCTAATTGGGGTAAAGATGCGTGATAACGAGTACCTGGAATCTCTTCAAGTAATATAATGTAAAAGCCCTAACACCACAATATTTTTCGGTCCATTTCATAATCTTAATTACCTCGATACAAGAGGCTTCTTCATGTATGAATAATTCGTTATAATGACATTAGAATTGGCTGAATTCGAATCCTGTCAGACATCCTTTGAGTGGAAGATGAAGGGTTGAATATGGAAATATTCAAGGACAGATATTCAGGGTGTCCCGTGAGAAATGCACATACGGAAACTATATCAGGTCATCTAGGTGGACTGATACCGAGAAATTTTAATCTTTTTGATATACAGGGTGATTTTCGGATATTGAGTGAAATTTATTTTAATAAATTTTGTACCAATCAACTGACGAAGTTTGCAGTTATATTAATCTTTTGCACCATTTTCGTTTACTATTTCTGAAATTAAAAAAACATTAGGATAATTCTGGTCATTTGCCAGCCTTGTTTAAATAAGTTCAACAAAAAAATCGAAAAATATTGCTTGGCACTATCATACATGGTGATTAATAAATTTTATTGTTGTGTAAATAAATTTTGACTCTATTTTTTCAAGCTAGATTGATATTTCACCCTGTATCGCTATGAGAAACCAATTTTTATATCCTATAATTATTCAGATACAAGGTTACACTAATTGTAGTAATTTTTAATTGAGAATTATTCTAATATTAATTTTCTTGTGCTTAAAATTTTCGTTCCCTTTATTTCTGTTTGTACATTGTAGAAAATGATCGTAATTTTTCAATGAGGAAGTAAAATTTTTGAAAAGTCAATCATTGGCGCTCTAGTTCCTCGGAACTGAGTGCTTATCAATTTGCCCAAATGTCTGTAATTTTCGAATTTTTCGATGAAAATGGTCTTAAACGATTTGGTTCGACTCACTGATCAATAATCCGTGGTCGAAATTCATTCTGTCCGGCCGTAGGCACGATAACTCTCGAACGGAATGAGCTAGACAGTTGAAATTTTCAGAGTAGATTTGGGGGATAAATATCTCGGCTAAGTTCGTTATTGGGCCAAATCGAGCAGATGGTTTCGGAGTAACAAAAAAAAACATTTTTTTTTACAGAACAAATTCCAAATTAAATTTTTTTTCAATAAGGAGTTTTACCATAAGAATCCACTCATATCATTTTTAACTCTAACAAACTAATACTTTCGGAGATATGATTTTTCAAAATTTCAATGATAGAATTATTCTGTGGCTATTCTATGAATTGTTATAACGTCAACTTTGACGTTGTCTTATTGTCATTCATTCCAGTAATGGTATCAATATGAGAATTATAATATTATCATACTTTTTGTTGGTTGATATTTTCATGCCGATGGTTAATCCATATGATGATGGGAATGGTAATGGTAAGTTAATAACATTGTCATTCATTCCAGCAATCGTATAAATATGAGAATTATAATATAATATCATACTTTTTGTTGGTTGATATTTTCATGCCGATGGTCAATCCATATGATGATGGGAATGGTAATTGAGTTCAGAATATCTCCGATAAAAACAAAACTGGAATTGAGGAATGAATATCTCGGATGAGTTCGTTGTTGGGTAGAATTCGTCTATTGGTTTTGGATTGACAATTTTTGGCACTCTTGTTGAATTTAAATTCTTCTATGATGTTTGAATTCAATTTCTGCTAAGATGAAGTTCTAAATTTCAATAATGAATCGTACTTCTATGTTTTCACAGAATGCTATAATTATTCTATCTAAGCTTTATTATATGATCTGTGTTTATACTCGTACATTTCATCCTGTTCTATAAGAGAGAGTCAAATTCATTTCAGCTATTTTAATTTGGTTTCTTCCATGGTGCAGTTCTCATTCTCAGATTGCTCATGTAATCTTGATAAATAAACTATTATTTGAATTGAATTTCCTGTATGATGCAGTTCTATCATAAGAATACATTGATATAATTCTCAACTCTGAGAAAACAATACTTTCGGAGATATAATTTGTCTGCTTGAACTAGAGCGCCAGAAAGCTCCTGTCGACAGGGCTTGAACCCATTTTTTTTATTAGTGATTGAAATTTTGACATTTCTGTTTTGACATGAAAATGATTAATTTGTCAAAAATTTCATTGCTTTACCAACCGATTTCAATTAAGTCGAATTTGTATTTCTGAATATATTGGGAAAATAAAAATCGGCTCGTTGGTTTGTACGGAATTTTAGCGGAATCTGACGAATAGTTTCTGAAACATAACAATTTTGAAGAAAAATAAATTTTTTTTTTTAAATATTTTCTACTCATATGATCCTCACGGAATTCCTCAAAATTCAGTGAGCCAGCATTCTACAAGTATTCACCAAGTTTAAATTGGATCGGAGTTGCATTTTTTGAGTTATTGGACTGTATTGGACACTCTTAATTCGAATTTACCATGGTAAATTCGATTTAAGTGTCCGATACAGGAGAATGAACAACATTATTCGATTAATGGTGCTCAATACAGAAGAATGGAAAATAGAACATACGCGCAGAAGCTTCTGACTTCACGTCAGTGCTTGAACCAATTTTTTTTTTCGTGATTTTTCTGAAATTTTCTAGGGGTACGGTTCTTAAAATTTTTTTTTCGTGAATTTTTAAAATTTTTCTAGGGGTACGGTTCTTACAAAATTTCAAACACGTCTTTATGTTGATTTTCTACTACTAGTTACCAAGCTTCAATTCGATCGAATCTTCATTTTTTGAGTTATCAAGGAATAATATTCCAGGTGGGTATAACTCGGAAACCGTTAGACCGATTATGCCCATAAACAAACTTAACTCTCCCATTCGGATACACAACATACCCTGAAAATTGGAAGTCCCTATCTCCTTTCGTTCGAAAGTTATCGAGGCAACGGTCACCCATATACTGAACTTGTACATGGCTGCTCGAATCTCCAACAATATTTAACCGATCGTGTTGAAACTTGGCAGTACAGTTAGGTTCTAAACGCTCTTGCAAAATTTCAGCAATTTCAGACGAATAGTTACTGATATAAAGATTTTTTTTTCAATTTTCAATAATTTTTAAAAATTTTCCACAAATACTATCCTCACGAAATTTTTCAAGAGTTTTAGCGTTGGCATTCTACAACTAATAACCATGTTTGAATTCAATCGGTTCTGTATGTTTCGAGCTAATGAGGAACAGAAAACAACCGAATTTCAGATGGCTATAACTCTAAAACCGTTTGGCCGATTATGCTTATAAACAAACTCAAATGTCGCATTCAGATGCATAACCTAACCTGAAATCTTCAAGCCACTATCTCTTTCCGTTCTCAGGTTATCGTGATAACAAAAATATTTTTTAATAATTTTTTTAATAATTTTCTAGCCATACTATTCTCAGAAAATTTCAAAAACGTGCTTAGGCTTATAGTCTACAACTACTCAACTCACCAAGTTTCAATTCGATCGGATTCATATTGGTCGAATACAAAATTATTACTCGGAAACCATTGGGCCGATTATAACCATTAACGAACTTGTCCGTCGTATTGGGATGCGCCACCTACCCTGAAAATTTCAAGTCGCTAGCTCTTTCCGTTCTCAAGTTATGGTGGCAACGGCCGGACGGCCGGCCGGACAGAATCCAATTTGACCTCGAATTCTTCATTGGGTAGTCGAACCAAATCGTTTGAGACCATTTTCGTCAAAATATTCGAAAGTTACAGACATTTGGGCAAAATAATAACGCGATGTTCCCCAGAACATACGCGCAAAAAATTAATTATTTTGTAATTTGCTTCTGCGTAAGAAATACAAGATATTTGTCAGAAGCAATCAATCGAACAATGTTGCCTAACAAATAACAACGAAACAACATCAACGAAGAAACAACTATATCGTAACGTTTCGGAGGAAAATGCACCTACAAGAAAGAGTTTCTGGAGAAGGAGGAAACCAAAAGAGAAACACTCTGGAGGAATCTTCCAGGTTTGGTTCATTCCAAAAAGTTCCTTAGGAACTTTAAAGAAGTGAGATCCAAAAGGTATCTGGATCTCTGTAAGAATAAGTTACACCTGGTCACTGGCTTCCTCACAGGACACTGTCGCCTCAGGAAGCATTTGATGAGAATAGGTTTATCAGATACTGACGAGTGCAGATTCTGTGGGGAGGAGGAAGAAACTCCTCTTCACTTCGTTACAGAATGCCTCGCCATTGCAAGTCAGCGAAAGGAATGCTTTGGACAGGAAACTTGTAGGAGTGAAGACGTAATATCCTTGAAGCCTTCCCAGATATTGAGGTTCATTTATACTCTGGAACTGGAGGGCGAGCTGTAGATGGCGTAATGGTGAGAACAGCTCTGATGGGGGGCACAATAGATCTCAAGGTCGCGGTGCAACGTAACCCCTTATCAATAATAATAATAAAAAATAATAATAACGTTTCGGAGTCTATATCAGACTCCTTCTACAGACGCTTAACGAAAAAATCTTCAGAACTATTTTGTTGATTGTTATTCTGAATATGTGCCTAACAAAACTTCGTGCCTCTTTCTATCAATTAACCAGAACAAACGGAACTCAACCATCTACCTATTCAGTAAATATATTTTTTTTCCAGAAATCGAATCCATCAGAGCCCTAATGAACAACATCCCAGAAAAAGATCACCCGTTAGACAGCAGTGGCAACACAGCCTTACACCTTGTCGTCAGTCACGGAATCGAAGAGCTCTTCGATGAAGTTCTGGAAGCCGTCGACGACATCCACATCCGGAACAAAATGAAAGAGACGCCCCTTCACGTTGCCCTCAACCGCGGGTCCATACAATTCACTGAACTCCTTCTCAGCAGAGGAGCAGATATCAACGCCACAGACCTGGAGTTGAACACTCCGCTTCATCTGGCCGTATCCATAAGGGGCATCGCCAACAAACAAGAAATAGTGGAGCTCTTGCTGAAGCACCAACCCGACATGAACGCCAGGAACTGCTTCAGCTGGACCCCGTTGCTTAGTCTGAGTGGAACCGGGGAAAAGAGTCCAGTTCTCTACTACCTCCTCATGGAAGCTGGTGCTGATATAAACATAGGAGATTTCACTGGTCTCACCCCAATCCACATAGTTTGTCTGAACAACGCTTTCAGCGTCTCCAAACTTCTATTCAAATGTGCAGACATCGACATTGGAACCAACGGGGGTTACACTCCCCTCTATTTCAGTATATTAGGTAGCCATGCTCACAATACAGAAGTTCTTCTAGAGAACGGTGCTAGTTTGAACATGTTCCTCGTGGCCTTCTGCCTGAGCGATCAGACGCTCACTATAACACAACTTCTAATTTCGTATATATTGCTGAGGAAATCGAAGAATCCATCAGGCATCCACCCGCACATGGAGATGTTCCTATCTCAAATCTTGGAACAAACCATCCACCAAGAACACGCGAGCAAGGTGGAGGCTGAAATCGAAGTTTTAAAGGCTTCTAAAATAGTAGATTCGGACGTATCATTGTGGGATATTGCTGTGTCTGATACGGAAGGAATCGTTACCCTCCTGAAGAACACCAATGTTGTTGTCCAGATTATGAAATACGAATCTTTCCGACAGTTCACGATCTTCGGCAGTTCGATGTGGAGGAAGTGTAATAAAGCCTTCAGAAGGCGTATGTTGATTGATGAATGTGGTTTACGTCTTCCGAGGATTATGAAGTGTGATTTGCCGTTGCCTTGTTTGGAAAAGATTTTAACAAACATGCAGTGCCATACGCTATACATGATTGTCCTGGTTTATAGTTGGATGACCATGGAACCCATCAAAACCTTGAAATATAAATTGAAAGATGGCCGACAGTTGCTACCTTACCATATGTGGGAACGCGACGCCAGTTGGTGGGATATATATAAGAATTCCATTCCGGAGAAGTTCGAGGATCCTTTCCAAATAGACGCATTGTCCTGTTTGGAGTTTATGGAAGAAGATATTACTGATAATTCTTCAGTATGACCTGGTCGATGGATTTCTGATGAATTCTCATATAAACTGTGATATAAGATTTTTTTATTGCGTGAACCGTACTTTATATTATGTTAATAACAGTAATTCATAATTATGATACTTTTACAGGATGTTTCTTAAGTACATAACTTCGTAAGCGTATTCTGTCGTTTAAAATGGGTTCAAGCCCTGTGGACAGGAGCTTTCTGGCGCTCTAGTTCAAACAGACAAATTATATCTCCGAAAGTATTGGTTTCTCAGAGTTGAGAATTATATCAATGTATTCTTATGATAGAACTGCATCATAAAGGAAATTCAATTCAAATAATAGTTTATTTATCAAGATTAAATGAGCAATCTGAGAACTGCACCATGGAAGAAACCAAATTAAAATAGCTGAAATGAATTTGACTCTCTCTTATAGAACAGGATGAAATGTACGAGTATGAACACAGATCATATAATAAAGCTTAGATATAATAATTATAGCATTCTGTGAAAACAGAAGTACGATTCATTATTGAAATTTAGAACTTCATCTTCGCAGAAATTGAATTCAAACATCATAGAAGAATTTAAATTCAACAAGAGTGCCAAAAATTATCAATCCAAAACCAATAGACGAATTCTACCCAACAACGAACTCATCCGAGATATTCATTCCTTAATTCCAGTTTTGTTTTTATCGGAGATATTCTGAACTCAATTACCATTCCCATCATCATATGGATTGACCATCGGCATGAAAATATCAACCAACAAAAGTATGATAATATTCTAATTCTCATATTCATACCATTACTGGAATGAATTACAATGAGACAACGTCAAAGTTGACATTATAACAATTCATAGAATAGCCACAGAATAATTCTATCATTGAAATTTTGAAAAATCATATCTCCGAAAGTATTAGTTTGTTAGAGTTAAAAATGATATGAATGGATTCTTATGGTAAAACTGCTTATTGAAAAAAATTTAATTTGGAATTTGTTCTGTAAAAAAAAAATTATTTTTTGTTACTCCGAAACCATCAGTCCGATTTTGCCCAGTAACGAACTTAGCCGAGATATTTATCCCTCAAACATACTCTCAAATATTTCAACTGTCTAGCTCATTCCGTTCGAGAGTTATCGTGCCTACGGACGGACCGGCCGGACAGAATGAATTTCGACCACGGATTCTTGATCAGTGAGTCGAACCAAATTGTTTAAGACCATTCTCATCGAAAAATTCGAAAATTACAGACATTTGGGCAAATTGATAAGCACTCAGTTCCGAGGAACTAGAGCGCCAAAAACTGTAAATTTGCAATATGAACTAACAGATCGGCTGATAAGTTCTCGATCCTTTGAAGAAAACAACTTTTTTGGTCGAATTCAACATGGTCTTCTTCAAGAGCGATACAGTGAATTTTTTTTTTTCATTATTTTGAAAGTATAAAAAGTTGTTACAGTAAAAGTACTATAACTTTTAAACCAAATAGCCTTCAAAATTACATGACAATCTGACTTTTTAAACTTTCAATATATCGCTCTTAAATAAAACCATGTTGAATTCGACCAGAAAAGTTGTTCATATTGCAAATTTACAGTTTTTAAACGACAGAATATGCTTACGAAATTATGTACTTAAGAAACAGCCTGTAATATATTTTTTCAATTGTTCAAATCGATTTTATCGTATTTAAAACAAGAATATCAACTTTATCACTTTTACGCCTTTTTGTAACAAGATATAACTTGTGTTAAACTTGCTAATTTTTATAACATTGTATAATTTTTACAAATTTTTCTTATATGTAATATTTTCATCACCCAGTGAGTGTTTTGTGCATACAATGGTTTTTCCATACATAAATTGATGATTTACATCATCATTGGAATAAGTGTACAAACATTTTTCCAATAAATTCACTCATCAGTATGCAAACAATATTTTTTACTTCATACTATACAACCTTACCTTCTTTTCACGTATTCTGTAGTATATATTTCGCTTTCTGTTGAGATAGAGCTGGACGTCCAACTTTCAAAATTCTCGTGACGGAACACTAACTTAGTTTTGAATTTGCGTCCTTTTACCACTATTTCATATCCTGACATATGAAAAACAAGAGCGCCAAAAACTCTCAACTCCGAAAAAAATCGATCAAATACTATTATTGTACTAATGTGCTTATCGAGAAACATAATAGTTATTTACGATACGAGTTGGATACAGATATCATTAAAGCACGAATGTCAAAATTGAACAACGAGGCCGTAGGCCGAGTTGTTTAATTTAACATGAGTGCTTTAGTGATATAGTATCCTACGAGTTACGTACAAAATTTTATCTACAACTGCTTGTTTTCATCCTTTCGAGAAATATTCTGAAATGATCAATTAATTCGTACTCTCAATTAAATATTCAACATGAAGCCATAGATAAAACGTTCAGTTTGTCTATGCATGGAGCAATTCGCGTTGTGCGTTGCTATGGCTACACACATGTAACAATAACAACCATAGACATAGAATAACATGGACTGGTTCTGAGAAAGAGACCATTGATATCAGCATTAAAAAGAGATAGAATACTTCATGGCAAAATCAGAGACAATAGAATTGGCGATTCAAGTCGATCTCCGAGCCACCTGGTGGCGAATTTTGAAGTGTCGTGTGTGGGTAATGGAGTTTGTTTTGCTTTGAGATGGTATATTTCTTACCACATTAACTGTTGTTTGTGAGGATTGAATGCTTACAATTTATTTTTCTGCATTTCTTTTATATATTAGACTATTGAGGTTAATGATAAATTACTTCAAATGTCCAAATAGTAAGTGTTTTGTTGTGTTTATGGATGTAATAGTTTGGCCAACAGGGATAAAGTGTTGACATGGAATCTGGTTCCCAAAGTAGAGGAAATAATGACAATTATGTTGTGCTGTGGTGAACTTATCAAACCCTATTTTTTTCCGAAGATCGTTTCTGAACGTAGTTTTTTTATTTTTGAGGCCTAATGTACTTTTCTTCCTATTTATTATTTTGTATTGCTCCATAATACGTCAATATTGCCCAAATGTATTTATTGCTCATTTGGTATAAATTTCACATTATATTATCTGAATCGCATTGTAGTGCTTTGAAAAACCTCACCCTTACCACCTTGTACCTACATAATTTTATCAAGGTATTATTTAAGACCTTCAGGATAAGTTAATGAAAGTTTCATGTCACGTCACACATATTTAATTTATACATTAATATATACATAAATAAAGAAACGAAACAGAGTATAAGACATTCAATGTCAAAGTACTTATGAGCCAATCAGAGGAAAACTGGTATAACTCGCAAATTTCGAATTGTTGAGTTGATACTCATATTTTGGTACCTAAGATTGTATATCATTCCCTGAATGAATGGTATACGTCGAAACAATTTTGTGACCGAGTTAGGTTAGGTTAGGTTAGGTTGAGAGGATGTTTTACCTCTCAACGAAATGCCTTGATCTTTTGAATCCATTGAAAGGTAAAACCTTAAATTCCCAACAAATCACAAATGGAGTTATACCACTTTTCCTCTGAGCCGCTCTTATATCTCCAGTGATGTAAGTATGTGAGTAAGTACCTATGTAAACACTCGCATGTTGTATCATTAGCTGATACAATCCTATTTGACTGTATTCATTCAAATTGATATTATATATTCTTTTGAATCAAGATCAATTCGTTTAACAATAAAGCATATGTATGACAGTAAAAGAAGTGTTCTCAGGGAGGGAACGGATTTATATTTGGTGCTCGTCTCATTTTTTTTTATTTTTCCACAAGCGCTTGAGGAGGTCAGTCCTGAAACAAAAAACACAAGGAAAAGCAAAATATCTAAAAATTATATTGTGTATATATTATTCTCAATTGCAAGTCCTGATTCAGACATAAAATGCATCGAATTTATACAACCTGGTGCAATATAAAAAAAGAGCTGAGATGTGTTTACATCTTCTTCCTAAACCAGCCTTGCACCAAGAGTTGAATGCAGATATTATGGCTGCTCCTTCATCTATGAGAATTTTTCCTCTAATTTCATGTGGGTGTGCTGAGAGGGCCGATGTTTGTAAACACAAACCAAAAACTTCTAAAACTCTGCAAATGTTTTTGGTATAATATGTTTTTTCCCAAATTTCCACATAGTATTAAGTGGCCAGCATTTAAAACTGCTTCTCCTAAAATGTTTAGTCAATGAAAATATTCAATAATTTTTATGAACTCACCTTCCAATATATTTCTACTATTGGGAATGGAATCTAAATCTCTAAAATATTCGCTCAGACTGAGGAAAACACTATTTTCATCTTTGCCCATCATTTTTCCCTAAATAAAATGTGAAAACTAAACAAATATCCTTGTATTTACACTTATTATACCCATACAGGAAGCTTCCTGAAACTTAATGTTTATAGAGGGCGCAACCTACCCTTGAATCGCGAATATTTGCCCATGGTATAAAAACACCATTATTTTTATACCATGATATATGCCATGAATTATTCCATCCTTCATAACATCTCTCTTTCTAATGTATTCCGCAATGAACAGTGTGATAAAATTACGTGAGGGCCAGTCCATGTTATTCTATGTCTATGATAACAACAGATATAAATGCCGCTTCTTCAAATTTTCATTTTATCTGAATTATATATTAAGTTTCAAAATTAGTTCAAGTGATGAACTTCCTTCTGATATAGAAAACGAAGCGCATAATGTCATAACGGATCTGGTGCCATCTACATCAAAAAAGAAATATGAAGATGCATTTGATCGATATGAAAAATGGTGTAGTGAGAAGAATGTCAAACATATAACAATATATTAAGTTTCAAAATTAGTTCAAGTGATGAACTTCCTTCTGATATAGAAAACGAAGCGCATAATGTCATAACGGATCTGGTGCCATCTACATCAAAAAAGAAATATGAAGATGCATTTGATCGATATGAAAAATGGTGTAGTGAGAAGAATGACAAACATATAACAAGCGAAAAGGTTTTGTTGGTTTATTTCAAGGAAATGAGCGAAACACAAAAGCCCACATCACTTTGGTGTTATTATTCAATGTTGAGGACAATAATATCGATAAAAAAGAATGTCGATATCAAGAAATATTTCAATTTAATTGCATTCTTAAAACGAAAATCAGAAGGGTACAAGCCTAGAAAATCCAGGGTATTTATTATTTATCAAGGAGGAAATAGCAAGATTTTTATTGGAGGCTCCTGACGAGAGATTTCTATGCATGAAGGTAACTTATCGACATTCTTCCGAGAAAAGAATTATGATGCAATAATTATTTCAGGTCATTTTGATTATTGGTCTGGCAGGGGCGTGTCGGCGGGCCGAAATCACAAACTTACTTGTAGAAAATGTAAAATACGAAGGATCATGTTTTTATATCATCATCCCAACTTGCAAGACAAAGACGAGAAGAGAGTTTTTTGTAACGTCAGGGAACAATGAAGGGTTGAATCACGTGGAAACTATCCAAAAATATATCAAATTGAGACCAGAAAATTGCGATCATGAACGATTTTTCATGTTTTATAAAGCAGGAAAATGCACGAAGCAGCCCGTTGGTGTGAAAACCATAGGTAGTGTTCCAAGCCTAATCGCACAATTTCTGCAATTGCCTAATTCAAAGGAATATACTGGGCATTGCTTTCGGAGGTCTTCAAGTTCTCTCTTGGCTAATACAGGAGCTGATCTTTTAACAGTGAAACGACACGGTGGATGGAAATCAAATACTGTCGCTGAAGGGTATATTGAAACTTCTGAAGCAAACAAAAAACGTACCGCAACGGCAATTCTAGGTCTTAACAAGAAAGTCTTTCTCGAACCAAAGAATATTGCCTCTACTTCTAAGGACATAAGTCCAGCGACATGCACAGATGATGTTTATACTCAAAATATTTCTAGTGGAGTGTTAGGCCAGTCATCGTTCCCTATTTCGATTTCAAATTGCAAAGATTTGGTTATTAATGTGTATAATAATAATGATAATAAATAATTCCAATAATCGTAACCTGGATAATTTTCGTTTTGCAATTCTGATATACTTTGATAGGATTGTTATTTCTGTGGTTCTCATTACAGTTCAAGAGTTGTAATGTATTAATGAAGAATGTTATGACATTTTTATGAGTGTCAAATCACAGTCATTATCTGACAGTTGTAGATAATAGTATATTATATACCGCGGGACTGAAGTAGTACATTTAATCCTGAAGGTAAAGTTTATGGCCCGACCGCAGGGAGGGCCATAATTTACCTGAAGGATTAAATGTACTTCAGTCGCAAGGTATATACGATACTTTTCGTACTTCCGGTATGATTTTATTAATTATTTCAATAATTTCAATCAGTTTTTTCTCTCTTCAACTCATTTAATAAACTGTCTTTAAAATAAGTTACCATAGTAACATTGCGTTGTGACAATTATAATTTAGAAACATTGTCATTACTAGTGTCATTGTAAAGAAACATTGTTATTGATAATTATTGGTATCATGAGTGAAGAAGGTGTATCTGATATTGATAAAAGAGCAGCCGAAGTAGGTGAAGAATTGTTACCACCGAAATCTAAAAAACTATACGAGCAGCAGTACGATGCTTTTAAAAAGTGGTGCCGCTCAAAAAATATGAGACAACGTACTGAAAATGCGCTGTTAGTCTACTTCGATGATAAATCAAAAGCGGTTTGTGCCTCAACTCTCTGGGCACATTACTCAATGCTGAAATCGGTTATTAACATTAGAGAAGATATTGATATAAGTAAATTTCCAAAATTATTTGCTTTTTTGAAGAGAAGAAATGAGGGATTTAAGCCAAAGAAGTCAAGAATTCTCACGTCTGAGCAGGTAGATCATTTCTTACGGGAGGCTCCGGATGATAAATATTTAATACTTAAGGTAAATTTGGAAATGTGTTTATATTCAGAAATTTTAAGAAATCAATTTTTTTGTAGGTTGCACTTATTTTGGGCGATGCGGGAGCTTGTCGTGGAAAAGAGTTGGTTGATTTAGAAATCGACGATGTGAGAGATTTGGGCGATTCCTTCCTAATTGCGATTAGAAACACCAAAAATAAAATTGACCGAAATTTTGTGATAAAAAATTCAGAAAACAGTGCCATCAGTTTTGTGGCGATATTTCGAAAATATGTGGCATTGCGAAAGACAGGGACACCTCATTCAAATTTTTTTGTTCAATACATCAACAAAGAATGTACTACGCGAGTAGTAGGAAAAAACATGTTTGGTACATTTCCACGGCAAATAGCAGCTTTCTTGAAATTAGAAAATGCGACGTCTTATACGGGACATTGTTTTAGACGCACATCTGCGTCTTTGTTAGCTGATTCGGGAGCAACAATAGACGTGCTGAAGAGACATGAAGGATGGAAATCCTCCAACGTGGCCGAGGGATATATTGAATCGTCTATTAAAAATAAACAAAAAATTTCAGATAAAATATTTGGTCAAGTCGCCGATTCGTCCACTATAGTTATGCCACAGTCCTCATTCTGGCTTCCTGTTTCCGCAGGATCTTCGAAACAAACACCAGTTCAATATGAAAAGGACCTATCTGTTACTCGTCAGTTACCTGCTGCATTAACCCAGGAAAGACTGGTCAATATGACGAACTGTCACAATATTAATTTGAATATTAACGTTAATTACCATTCTAATTAATTATATTTTTCAATAAAATATCCCTTAAATTCGTTTGTTTGTGATTTAATCGTTCCGGGAGTTTCGTCAATATTTAATCCCGGAGGGATTAAATGTGACACTTTAGTACCTGTCACAAGGGAGTGAAGTTGTCACTTTAGGCCCGGAAGTACGAAAATACTCTTACGATGGGTTTAACAAAGCTTTGACAGCTCTTAGTTGCCAAATCGGTGAGATTCTATGTCGATTTTCAGTTCGCGTTCGATATAATCATCGAATAAAATCCACAATGATTTTTAGGTGAACTATCAAAATGACAACCAAAACTGGTTCAAGCACCGACGTGAGGTCAGGAGATTTTGCACGTATGTTCTATTGTCTATTCTCCTGTATTGGACACTCTTAATCGAATTCACCATGGTGAATTCGATTAAGAGTGGTCGATACAGAAGAATGGACAATAGAACATACGCGCAAAAGATCCAGACTTCACGTCAGTGCTTGAACCAATTTTTTTTCGTGAAGTCAGGAGCTTTTGCGCGTATGTTCTATTGTCCATTCTCCTGTATTGAACACTCTTAATCGAATTTACCATGGTGAATTCGATTAAGAGCGTCCAATACAGGAGAATAGACAATAGAATTCACCATGGTAAATTCGATTAAAAGTGTCCAATACAGGAGAATGGACAATAGAACATACGCGCAAAAGCTCCTGACTTCATGTCAGTGCTTGACCCAATTTTTTTTCGTGAATTCAGGAGCTTTTGCACGTATGTTCTATTGTCCATTCTCCTGTATTGAACACTCTTAATCGAATTTACCATGTTGAATTCTATTATCTGTTCTCCTGTATTAGACATTCTCAATCGAATTTACCATGGTGAATTCGATTAAGAGTGTCCAATACAGGAGAATAGACAATATAATTCACCATGGTAAATTCGATTAAAAGTGTCCAACACAGGAGAATGGACAATAGAAAATACGCGCAAAAGCTCCTGACTTCACGTCAGTGCTTGAACCAATTTTTTTTTCGTGAAGTCAGGATAGAAAGCAATGATGAAAAAATTAACACATTATTGTCTACCTTCAATTCTTCTTTAAGAGAAGAATACATAATTATTCTTGAAAAATATTACTGGAATTAATGTCATATTTAAATAATCAAAGTAAAGAAAATTATAAGTTTAGTTACTAACATATTGAATGAAATTCAATTGAATTCCAGTAATATTCAATTACTTATTTTTAACCAATAAATGTCCATTGATAGATCTAAAGGTGATGAGGGGAAACATAAAGATATATTCTCATTAGTGATAGAAAAACTGGCCTAAAATTCCTCTCTACCCATCACGAGATTTAATATCCACAAATGAGCCTCTCACCTTTCAAGATCAGAAGCCTTCAGCAAAATTTCAGCGGTATTATATTAAAAATAATACATAACCTTTCAAAAGTCCCCTCTCGCAAATATACTCCTCTGAAGGAACATGGATCTCTTGAAGAAGAATCGCCTTCTCTATTTCTCAAAGATATTCACTCTTGTTCATAGAAATCCCTTCAATATTTAGTTGCCTCCTCCTAAGGAGGATCTCTTTAAAAACCAGGTCTGACCACTAATGTAGGGCTATCATCTCCCATAGATTTGTGATGAAATAACACGATTTTCCCATAACATACGCGCAAAAATATGTCATCATGACATTCATATTTTATTTTTGAAGGTTCTCGCAAAAATACGATCATAGACAACATATCATACGACGATTCGTATCCGCTACCGCTACCGCTACGCTACCGAACTCACAAAAGGCTGCTCGGTTCTCCAACAATATAGATCCGATCGTGGTCAAACTTGGAATTCTGCAGTAGAGTTAGGTTCTGAAGGCTCTTCCAAAATTTCAGCCATGCCGGACGAATAGTTTATGATATATAGAATTTTTTTCAATTATTTTTAATTATTTTTTTTTAATTTTCTAGTTATACCATCCCCACGAAATTTGCAAAAATTTTCGCGTTGGCATTCTACACTAATAACCATGTTTGAATTCAATCGGTTTTGTATTCTTCGAGTTAATGAGGAACAAAAAACAACCAAATTTCAGAAAATTTCAGATGGCTATAACTCTAAAACCGTTCGGACGATTATGCTCATAAACAAACTCAAATGTAGCATTCAGATGCACAACCTAACCTGAAATTTTCAAGCTGCTATCTCTTTCCGTTCTCAGGTTATCGTGACACCAAAAATATTTTTCAATAATTTTGTTATAATTTTCTAGCGATACGATTCTCACAAAATTTCACGAACGTGCTTAGGTCTATATTCTTCAACTATTCACCAAGTTTAAATTCGATCGGATTTATTTTGGTTGAAAACAAAATTATTACTCGGAAACCATTGGGCTGATTATACCCATTAACGAACTTGTCCGTTTTATTGGGATGCGCCACCTACCCTGAAAATTTCAAGTCGCTAGCTCTTTCCGTTCTCAAGTTATCGTGGCAACGGCCGGCCGGACGGCCGGACGGCACCACAGAATTAAATTCCACATTTGGGCAAAACTATAACGCGATGTTCCCCAGAACATACGCGCAAAAATAAAACATATTCATACAAACGATAAGTTAACTTAACTATATGAGGAAATAGGAAATCAGATTAGGAATATTTCAAGCATCTGATATACATATATACATTCTCATATTTATGAATACGTTAGATATTTAATTACGCACGCTTCCCGAGGAACGTAGTAATAAATTTGGTTCATCTCAAATTTCCAATTAAATCGTATATTTCTTGTGATACGTTGGTGTCAACCTAACCGAATATCTGACTGCTCACTGAATAATGAACCTCGACGTCAGTTTCGGGAATATTTCACCTTAAGTGGGAATGTGTAATTATATTCGACTCGAACGAGCACGTATATCAGACTGCTTTAATATTCGGCATATTTAGGGAATACGTGTAACGAAAACGTCAATTCTGACATTCTACCATTGTGATATACTGAATATGCACAGAGAAATGCCAAATTGGAGGTATCATCTAGTATGAAAACAGCCCCTTGCATGCCTTTGATCAGTTCATATATTAAACATTCCATTAATAGTTCTCCAATAACATATTCAGAGTCAATCACGTTAGATAGGGTTATATCCAATTTAAAGGGCCTCCATCAAATTAGATATTGTAAATTGTTATAAATTTATGCTTGAAATGTGGATTGGTATATTGAACAATAATTAATAGATTTCAAAAACTAGATAATCCTAAAAATTGGTTCACGCCCTGTGGACAGGAGCTTTTTGGCGCTCTTGTTCAAACATACAAATTATATCTCCGAAAGGTATTGGTTTCTTATGGTGGAACTGCATCATGAAAGAAATTAAATTTAAAAAAATGGGTTCAAGCCCTGTGGACAGGAGCTTTCTGGCGCTCTAGTTCAAACAGACAAATTATATCTCCGGAAGTATTGGTTTCTCAGAGTTGGGAATTATATCAATGTATTCATATGATATAACCGCATCATAAAGGAAATTCAATTCAAATAATAGTTTATTTATCAAGATTAAATGAGCAATCATGAGAATGAGAACTGCACCATGGAAGAAATCAAATTAAATCTGGCCAATTTTGCCCAATATCGAACTTAACCGAGATATTCATCTCCCTAATCTACTCTGAAAATTTCAACTACCTACCTCATTCCGTTCGAGAGTTATATCTATGTTTATGGATGAAAAGCAGTCTCACTACTCTCAGATCTCTTACTAACTTCATGTTCCGTTCCGAAATGTAAGACTTTTCTGAGAATGAGGTCCCCGTTGCATCGCTAAAATACGAGTATTTCAACCCCAATATTTTTGAAGTTATAATATTCCCTTCTGTCAAGTTGACATGAGAATTCATACATAGAATAATTATATATCAATCTGTGAAATACGATTTACATTGAAATTTTGAAAAATCATATCTCCGAAAGTATTGGCTTGTTAGAGTTAAAAATGAAATGAGTGGATTCTTATGATAAAACTGCTTATTAAAAAAATTTTATTTGGGATTTGTTTTGTAAAACAGAAAATTTTTTTTTTATTACTCCGAAACCTTCTGTCCGATTTTGCCCAGTAACGAACTTAGCCGAGATATTCATCCCCCAAACCTACTCTGAAAATTTCAACTCTCTAGCTCATTCCGTTCGAGCGTTATCGTGCTTACGGCAAGCCGGCCGGACCGGCCGGCCGGACAGAATGAATTCCGACCACGGATTCTTGATCAGTGAGTCGAACCAAATCGTTTAAGACCATTTTCATCGAAATATTCCAAAATTACAGACATTTGGGCAAATTGATAAGCACTCAGTTCCGAGGAACTAGAGCGCCAAAAAGTGTCGTTTACAAAAAATCTTCAAAAATTATCATTGAAAAAAAATGGGTTCAAGCCCTGTGGACAGGAGCTTTCTGGCGCTCTATTTCAAACAGACAAATTATATCTGGTATTGGTTTCTCAGAGTTGGGAATTATGTCAATGTATTCATATGATATCACTGCATCATAAAGGAAATTCAATTCAAATAATAGTTTATTAGATAAGTAATAATAAATTACCTCTTAATCGATCAAAAATTTCCTGATCTACGTTCACCAAACTACAGAATTATGCTTTCAATATTTACGTAATATTTTCAAACATTTTCGGGTGAGGTCCCCGTTGCATCGCTAAAATATGAGTATTTCAACCCCAATATTTTTGAAGTTACAATATTCCCTTCTGTCAAGTTGACATTATGAGAATTCATACATAGAATAATAATTATATCAATCTGTGAAATACGATTTACATTGAAATTTTAAAAAATCATATCTCCGAAAGTATTAGCTTGTTAGAGTTGAAAATTATATGAGTGGATTCTTATGATAAAACTGCTTATTAAAAAAAATTTGATTTGGAATTTGTTCCGTAAAAAAAAATTTTTTTTTTTTGTTACTCCGAAACCATCTGTTCGATTTTGCCCAATAACGAAATTAGCCGAGATAATGATCCCCCAAACCAACTCTGAAAATTTCAACTCTCTAGCTCATTCCATTCGAGAGTTATCGTGCTTACGGCCGGCCGGCCGGCCGGACCGGCCGGACAGAATGAATTTCGATCACGGATTCTTGATCAGTGAGTCGAACCAAATCGTTTAAGACCATTTTCATCGAAATATTCCAAAATTACAGACATTTGGGCAAATTGATAAGCACTCAGTTCCGAGGAACTAGAGCGCCAAAAAAAAAGAGCAATCTGCAGTACTTCAATACTTCAATGCTTCAAAAATAGTCATTAAATGTATTTATCAAGATTAAATGAGCAATCTGCCATGATTCAATCTCGTGGAATGGGTTGTTGCAACTTACACTCCGTGCATAGTTTTCACAACTCTAAATACCTAAGGAAAATATCATCGAAATATCTAGAGCAAGGCTGGGGACAATCATAGCAGATTGTCCATTTATTCCTGATATTAGAGTAGGTAGAGGCTGACGAACAAATTATTTTAATATTATCGTATATTGTATTATTGTATATTATTATACTGATCCTTCTAGTTCTTCCCCAAGGAGACCCCTCATAAGCTCTCGAAGAGCTTGAGCGAGTAAGGAGAACCAGTTTGTGTTCTGTGTAGGCTTTGTTCCTGTGTCCTTACGCCATATTAGGCACAGCACTGTTAATTTTTGGCCCAACAGTGAATGGTGGTGATCGCCGTGACTAGACAATTTCTTTCCTAGCCTTGGAATTGAACTTGGTGCTTCCGCTCCCAATAGTTCAAAATATATTAATAAAATACTATCCTCTTTTCATAATTTAAAATTCAATAGTCCATACCAATTACACATTCTTTTCTGTATTATGCCCAAGTAACAGATATAAAATTCAGCTTTCATACTATGACGAAAGACGAAAGTATAATTATGTATAATTTATTGAAGTTTAGGGTTGTCTGGCAGGGTGTAGCAACCATCACAAGTGTCTGGCAATGGATTATGAGATTTCTAACGTTATCCCGAAGAAAATATAGAATAATTGAGCTTCATACTTTAGCGAAAGTAAGGTAGATACTATTTTTTACACCTTTACTACCTGTTACCTGCCCAAGTAACCACAACCCAAACTCTATAGTCGCTGGCCGTTCTTACCTTTACAGAGGGCATGCACAGACAAACTTTAAGCTTTTATAAAATAAAGAAGGTCTGGCCATCGTGGGCTCTTGCTCTATCAATAAAAACTTGAAGTTTTAAGACTAATATTCCTCTTCTACGTGTTACACTTTAAGCATGGGGATTTAAGAAATCATAAATATTCTATTTAATTTGCACAATATTCCTCCAGAGGGAATTCAATCACAGATATAATACAGTTTTCAGTGTGACTATATTATCTGATAGGCTATGTCAATATCGAAAGGACTCAACGTGGTACGTGGGCAACTTAGTCAAAACGGTCCAACAGATCATGTATTCAACGTACATTCTCATAGAAAGAAGAAATAGCATTATAGGTCCCTGACTATTGTATCGTAGCCATGAAGGGGCGACAAGTTATTATAACAAGGATTCAATGTAATATGCGCATACTCACTTTATTTATACTATTCAAGATCTGAAACTTATAGAGAAAATCATACAGATAATATTTACATTTTCTAAACTCCTCCTTAATTCTAATCGATGTTAAAATCCTTTTTCCAAGGTGAAATGCTTCCACTGTACTCTGATCGATGTTTTCCCTCCTAAATAGGCGTTGATCGATAGGCGTGCAAGTGTATGGGTCACTAATTATATCCACGTGATAACGACGTTAGCCTTCCAATTCCAAGACAATATATCCAGCCTAAAAGTTGTAGAAAGGGTCTGAAGGACGAATACAGGCCTTATCGACCGAGAATGGGTATTCTGCCTGAAGGTCCCAACAAAAAAAGAAGAATTCACAGTTGCTTGCTCCAAGAAATATCCAGTTCCTTGTATTCCACTAATCAGACTTCAACAAAATCGACGATTCACCAAATAACTGATCAGTTTTCTCCCTAACTTGGCTTATATCGATTCAAATCCGTCGATTAGACGAAATACTATATTTCAATTTTAATCAAGAATAAGGTGACCTCTAACCACACTAAGTCGACTGTTTTCATGTCGTAATTGGGTCATATAGGAGGTCTGCATTGCAGTCGTGAGGGTTTTCCTAGGCGGCACTGGTAAAATTTTCTTTCCAGTACATCACCACAATAGGGCTTAAGTTTTCTAGAGTTCTTTCGTTTGATATTCACTGGCTAAGTTACACTGATGATTGGTAACAACCACGAAATCAGTACGTATCTGCCCTGAAAGACACTTTCCTCTTTAGCAGAACAGTTAGCGATGAGATGGATACCCCGGATGTCGAGGGAATATTGGTTGATGGTTAAAATCGTTTAATATTTAAATCTTAATCCTCGAAAGGTCTCTGGTCTAGTTCAACCGAAATCATATGACGTAATTATTCAGAATATGAGACATGATTCTGATCATGAGAAACAACGATCGGAATATTATCGACCCTCAATCGATACTTGATAGGTAGCCGGAGCATCCCCTACAGTTAGAGGTAAATTCGAGGGCATCTTGTGTGACTTACTACAGAAGGGCCTTATAATTATCGAGCAGTGATGCTTATCAGTGGGGCTGAGCATAAACCCGAACAAGACCACAGTGATTCCGTTTACTTGGAGAAGGAAACTTTCCGATGTGAGATCGCTCTCTTTGAACGGAGATATTATACAATGTCTGAAGTTAAATATCTAGGAGTAATACAAGATAGTAAACTTCTGCAGAATGAGCATGTAGTAAAGCAATAAAGGATTTAATTGCGTGCAGAAATCTAGCCGGTAAGACTTGGAGCTGCAATGCCAAGGATGTACGTCATGGGAACCAACTCGCGTTACCGATACCTCTGCTACATGTTTGGATAATTTTATAACTAATGTGATGGGAGTAACGAGTGTAACTGAGGAGCATATGTCTGATCATTCTGGTGTAAAGTTAACTCTGCAAACGTACCATGCCCCGAAGAAGAACAATCAAACCAAAAGGGTTAGAAATTACAGTGAAAATGCTTATGAAGAATTTGAGAGAATGCTCGATGAAATTGATTGGTCAGAGATTTATGGATTGCCAAAGGATGAGATTATTATTATTATTTATTATTATTATTGATAAGGGGGTTACGTTGCACCGCGACCTTGAGATCTATTGTGCCCCCCAACAGAGCGGTTCTCACCATTACGCCATCTACAGCTCGCCCTCCAGTTCCAGAGTATAAATGAACCTCAATATCTGGGAAGGCTTCAAGGATATTATGTCTTCACTCCTACAAGTTTCCTGTCCAAAGCATTCCTTTCGCTGACTTGCGATGAGATAGATGAGATAGACACTATGTGGAATATATTTGCTGGACATGTAAAATCAGTCTTTGAGAATTGCTTTCCACTTAAGGAGGTAAAAATAACTCCTCGATCAGTAAAAATTAAACGATCAACATTAATTAGGTCTTTGAAAACAAAACTTGACTTCCTTTTTGTGGCAAAAACTAGGGATTTCAAATATGTTGAGACATATAAGAAGACAAAATGTAAATACGATGCAGCATTAAGGGAGGCTAAACAGAGATGTTATGGTGAAATGATATCGAAAGCAGAAAACAAAACTAAAGCGGTTTGGAAAATTATTAATTAACTAAAAGGTAGTAAAAATAAAGTACTAAAGCTTCCATCTAAAGCCAATATAACCACTAAGGGCTGTGATAGAGTGAAGTTAGCTAATGAGTTCAATATCCATTTCACTGATGCAGTCAGAAGTAAAAACATGACGTCACCAAATACAAACATAAATAGACATGCTAAACGTTCCATTAGATCCTTTTATATGTTCAGGATTGAAAAGCCAGAGATCATTAAAGGCGTTAAGCAAATGAAAAACAAGAGATCGTGTGGATATGATAACATACCCATATTTGTAATAAAACGATGCATTGTAAAAATTGTAGATCCCCTGACATATATAATGAATTGTGCATTTACTGGAGGTATTTTTCCTGACGGTCTAAAGATTTCAGTGGTTAGGCCTATTTATAAGAATGGAAATATTGATGACTTAAATAATTACAGGCCAATATCTCTTTTTACAACATTTGCGAAGATATTTGAGAAAAATCTGGCAAGTAGATTATTGAATTTTTTACTTAAGTTCAACATTGTGTCGAAAACGCAGCATGGTTACATCAAAGATAAAAGTACTGAAACCGCAATTTTTGAGCTCACGCAGAGGGTTATAGAAACACTAGAAGGTAGGAGTATATCAGCCGCCCTATTCGTTGACTTGTCAAAAGCTTTTGATCATGTGAATCATGAGTATTTGTTGCATAAACTAGAGATGTATGGTGTAAGGGATGTTATGCTTCAGCTGTTCAGGAGTTAGCTCACGGGAAGGAAACAAAGGGTAATGATTTCTGTGGACTCTTCGGAGTACGTATCGGAGGACGTGCAGGTAAATATTGGTGTGTCACAGGGGAGTATTTTGGGTCCTTTGTTGTTCACCTTATACATGAATGATCTTCCTGATTTACTAATGAATGAAGCACTGCATCCCTATATGTATGCTGATGACAACAATGTTTTAGCAACAGCAAGAGATAAGGGTGAGCTGCTCTCTAGACTGATCGAGGCAATGGAGATAATAAATAAATGGTGTCAGAATAATGGACTCTCATTGAACACAAGTAAAACAAAAAGCCTAATTTTTGAGACCAGATCAAGAACAGAGTCAGAATCAATAAGTACATTCAATTTTAGGGATCAAGCGGTAGAGGTTACAAGTGAATGTAAGGTATTGGGTGTTGTGGTGGACCACCAGCTCACGTGGAGAAGCCACTGCGAGGAGCTGTGCGTTGGACTTAGCACTGTGGTGTACTCTCTGCTGGCAATATGGAAAAAAGTTGAATGTGACGTCCTGAGAACAGTATATTTTGCATGTTTTCAGAGTGAAATGAATTACTGTATAGCACTTTGGGGTAACAGCACGTCAGCCGAACGAGTTTTTTTGATGCAGAAACTAGCTATTAGGGCAATGTATGGGCTAAGATACAGAGAATCGTGTCGTGGGATATTCAAGAGAAACAAGATACCAACATGTAGTGGTCTTTATATTTATCGACTGCTAACATTCTTCCTGAAGCATAACCACTATTTTGAAGAATGTAGAAACGAGAACGAAACCAGGCAAAAGATAAAGTACTTCTATCCAGCTCATTCTAGAAGCCTTACTGAAAACAATATGTTGTATATGGCAATAAGACTTTTTGAACCTTTGCCACAGAGAATAAAAGAAATGAGAAATTTAAGGTCTTATAAAAAGGAAGTCTACAGGATGATTATAAACGGTGAACCATATGCAGTAAAGGAGTTTTTGGAGAAAGAAGAAGAGTAAAGGTTTATTTTTGACGTACTTTTATTGTTTGTATTTTTACATAGCAGTGACTGTGATGGTGAATAAATATTTTCTACTTTCTATTTTCCATGTAATGATAGTGAGACCCGTAATCACGCATGAGGTAATAGTCTGGAATACAAAAATAAGTCAAAATAGTACGAGGAAAACCCTTGACAAAGTACAAAGGTTTACTTGTGATTACCACAAATCCCTCATCCCGTCATATAGTGATAGACGATGAAGACATTCTCTGAATATCTAGGGAAGGAACAGTTAATGAGAGTTTCAAAAACCAGAAAGCCTGATCCTCTCTTACCCGGTGCATTCCATCAGCCAATCTTCCTAGTGATGAAATTATCAAGAAAGTAGGCATCGAAAAGAACTTCACTACGATGATAGGTAGGCAGGAAGACTGGTACAGGTAATTAACCATCCAAGTTCACCTAATATAGGAGCTGGCGCTGGAATATATGGGTCAGGCACCAAATGCTCACTATCGCTAGGCTCCTATCCGAGCGTCATTCAGGCCGAAATACTTGCAATAGAAAGATGCGTGGAAATGAACCTAGGAAGAAAATATCAGAGGTGTGATATAACAATTCATTCTGTCAGCCAAGCTACTATTGAACCTCTGAGTTCCCATGTTATCGAGTCTAATATGGTATTGCCGAAGAAATCTTAATAACAGGGAGTCTCCTTGGTCTGGGTTCTCGGACACTCGGGAATTGAAAGAAATGAGGAGGCCATCACACTTTCCAAGAAACGAAGATAAACCCCTTTTTATTAATTTTCGGATGAAAGAAGAAACTGAAAGAGGTATACTCTGGATCTCTGTGAAAACACGATGCACTTCCTCACTGGTTTCCTCATAGGGCACTGCTGTCTTACGGAGCATATGATGAGATTAGGGCTAGCAGAAACTGACGAGTGCAGATTCTGTGGGAAGAAGGATGAAACTTTGATCACCTTATTACGGAATGTCTCATCATCTCAAACCAACGCAAGTAATGCTTTGGACAAGAAATCTGCAGGAGCGAAGACGTAGCCTCCTTGAAGCCATCCCGGATAATGCAGTTCATCAGGAGTCTGGAACTGGAAGGCAAGCTGTGGTTGTGACATCGACAGCTCAGATGGGAGGGAGGGGGGCACTGTAGATTTTTATTTTTTTTTGAGAGGAGGAAATCTTTTATAGACACTCTCGATCAGCGGATCGAAGGTAGTATGAGACTCTCCCTTCGATATCTCGGGGGTATACTCACTAAAAACTCCTCTGTTCCTACTCCCCACGGGGAGTAAGCACGGCTTTATTTCCTGCAACCGAATTTTGTTGTTATGGGCGCAGGTTGCCTTGAGGTTTGTCCTCACGCGAGCACCCTGGCCGATCCCCGCTCTCGAAAGTGGAACCAAACTGGTCATTTGGTTCCATCGGGTCCAGTTGGTTGAGGACCCTTGTAACACTCTTGTGGTGATGCCACTGAGTTGCCCCATCGGCACACCCAGGTCGTCGTGCAGGGAAGCTGAAGACTTACTTACACTCACAGAGGAAGCGGGGCGGCTAGTTAACATGGCAACCGCATCCTTGACCGGATCGATGTTGTACTTATCCACTTTCCTCATGTGACTGCCGTCTAGCGATCGTACCCCAGACACGACCTAGTGTCTATCACCCAAACGTCCCGATCCCTCACGAGATCCATATCGGGCTTTCTCAGGCCCACAGACGTTCCTAGGCGTGGCTCAACAAATACCTGAAGGGCCTTGTTCTTAAAGAAGCCAGACAGTGTATTGCACACAGCATCGTGCCGCTTGATCCTACCCCCATGGGTTCGGAAACAAGACTGGATCACGAGAGCCGCTGTGTCTGTGCATTGACACCCAGCCCTACATGATATGTTAGTTAGGGCTGTTCTCTGGCCTCTAGTCGTGCGTACTCGGGTAGGCAGACTGTTGACATGCACTTAATGGTATTGGCGATAATCCCTTCCGGGTATGCCTGTGCTGCCAGCATCAATCCACCTAGTGGAAGCTGAGAACTTCTCACTTTCCCGCAACTCATTGCCATCGTTGGAGTTATATAACCTCAACGCCCAGTATTTGTTGCGGTGTTCTGCAGTGAAAAGTCTGTCTTCTCCTAAGGACAGTACCTTTTCGGCCCAAGAGATTTTATTTTGGGCCCAATCTGCTCTCGAGACAGACCTCACAGCCCTCGAGGAGGAATTCTCGAGGCGCGTCAATCTGTCCCTGAGTATACCGGGTATGCCAATGGTAAAAGCAGGAACCCCGAGGCCGGCGTCTTTGCACGAGGCATGAAAATAGCCCAGCGGGGTATCCCTTGGCAATCCTATCCATCGCCTGACTGCCGCTCTGGTTTGAAGGTCCAGTTGTCGGAGAACCTTCATGGTACAACCAGATAACACCCACGAATGGTGGTACCTTGGAACCAGAAAGCAACGCAAGATCTTGAGTCGTTGCTGCGGCTTGAGTGGTGCGCTTGAAATGCGCTTAAGATCGCAGTGCAATGTTACATCCTACAACAATATATAAATATCCCCTCCATGTATTACCCATATTGAAATTCACTATACTTTATAATAATTGAGGAAGCGACATTATGGTGTCGATACTGTCGGTTATCGTTGTATGAGTGTCACTCAGATTCAGATTCAAAATATGAGTAATGAGTTCGCTATGACAACTCGAGAGTCAAATAAAATCAATCGGATAATATTGATTAGAATTAAACTGGGAATTAAAATTACTCGAGTATCCTGAAGTCTAATGCAGACATTGTTTAATTTGATGCATCTACTAAGAGGTGTGGATCCATCAAATACTTCACTATTCTATCAACTTACAATCTGTAAGGAATATTAGATGAATATTTCGAGATGTTCAAGCTGGTGAAAGAATTTAAGTCGAAGCAGAATACCCGAACATGCCAGAGATTCTAATTTCCTTCACAAAATTGGATGCAATGGAGCAGGACATATTTCGGTTCGAATATACGACGAATAAACCTAATATCTTGCGGTCGATTTATTACTAAATAAGACTCGAAGATATTTGTGTTTCGTCTTGCTTCCTTCGCCGAATTTTCTTGAATGTCTTTTCAGAGGGAGCGAAAATTATAAATAATTCACGTGTGATATAGTCCGAATGCCGTGGAAAGATTTTGCGAACAATCAATACTCGGCTAATTTTCCTCAGTGAAAATGAATGGGTTATTTAGCTAACAGAGTGATAGTTGATTCGGTGATATTGAAAACATATTTACTAACTGATAATTCTTCGCGTACTTGTTCTCCTGTACAGTGTTGCCCGAATGTCTGTAATTTTCGAATTTTTGACCGAGAATGGTTACAATCTATATGTTTTGACCCTTCGATTAAGAATCCGAGGACACACTCAATTATCACTAAACGGTTCCTTTCTGGGTTTTCTCTCCCAAACTGAAAAATACCGGTAAAAACAAAAAATGTATTATTTTGCAATTGCGTCTGCGTTAGAAACACAAGATATTTTTCAGAGGCAATATATAGAACAATGTTGTCTAACAAGCAATTAATAAACAACATCGACAATAAATCAACTACTTTGTAACTTTTTGTGCGTATGTTCTGGGGAACATCGCGTTATCATTTTGCCCAAATGTCTGTAATTTTCGAATTTTTCGCCGAAAATGCTCTCAAACGATTGGGTTCGACTCCCTGATGAAAAATTCGAGGTCAAATTTGATTCTATCCGTCCGGCCGGCTGTCCGGCCGTTGCCACGATAACTTGAGAACGGAAAGAGCTAGCGACTTGAAATTTTCAGGGTAGGTGGCGCATCCTATAGGACGGACAAGTTCATTAATGGGCATAATCGGCCCAATGGTTTCCGAGTAATAATTTTGTTTTCAACCAATATAAATCCGATCGAATTGAAACTTGGTGAATAGTTGTAGAATATAAATCTTACCACGAACAGAGACAGCGACTTGAAATTTTCAGGTTATGTTGTACATTTGAATGTGACATTTGCCTTTTTTTATAAGCATAATCGGCGAAACGGTTTTGGAGTTATCGCCATCTGAAATTTGGTTGTTATTTCCTTAATAACTCGAAAAATACCAAACCGATCCAATTTAAATATGGTGATTAGTTGAAGAATGCCAACACGGAAATTCTTGTAGAATTTTGTGAGGATCGTATCACTAGAAATCTTTTTAAAAATCATTGAAAAAAATTCTATATATCAGAAACTATTCATCCGACATATATTTTGCGAGAGCCTTCAGGTCCCCTATTCACGAAATATTGAGAGAGATCTCTCCTACGAGATTTATCACGTCAGTGACTCTGCGCAAACTCCGTTTGTGAATTGTCGGTTGAAATGTGTTTCTCTACCACTAAATAGTGAGGGAGAAGTGAGATGAGATTTCTTTTAGGAGTTATCTCTACGAACGTCAAGTATACGGGCCCTGAACCTATCTCTACTACCAAGTTCCAAGTTTGAACACGATCGGATCTATATTGTTGGAGATCTGAGCAGCCTTGTGTGAGTTCAGTAGCTGGATGGGTGACTGTTGCCTCGATAACTCCCGAAAGAAAGGAGATAGGGACTTGCAAATTTTCAGGGTAGGTTGAGCATCTAAATGGGAGAGTTAAGTTCGCTGTTGGCCATAATGGCCCCAACGGTTTCGGAGTTATACCCATCTGGAATATTATTTCCTCGATGACCCAAAATATATAGACCCGATCAAATTGTAGCTTGCTAACTAGTTATAGAATATCGACATAAATACGTGTGTAAAATTTTGTGAGAACCGTATCCCTATCGAATTTACCACGGTAAATTCGATTAAGAGAGTGTCCAATACAGGATAACGGACAATATAATTCACCATGGTAAATTTGATTAAGAGTTAACAATACAGGAGAATGGACAATAGAAGATACGCGCAAAAGCTCCTGCCTTCATGCCAAAGCTTGAACCAATTTTTTTTTTCGTATTTTTTTTTAAATTTTCTAGGGGTACGGTTCTCACAAAATTTTACGCACCACTCGTCGTTATGTCGATATTCTAAAACTATTTAGCAAATTACAATTTGATCGGGTCTATATTTTTTAGATATTAAATCAGTCTCCTTCAGACATCAAGCAAAATTCGTCAAAATTATAATTTTTTTTTCAGTTATTCTGAAATTCGAAATTTGCCACAGTGACTGTATTTGAAAGAAATATAACAACAGGGAGTCACTTCACATTGAAGTATCTAATTCCAACTACTTCTTCAACAAATTCAACCAAATATGGTCAATTCCAATAGAGCAATGTGCAAAATTGCATCCCCTGTTCTACAAAATACAACTCGGTTCCTTAAGTTTCCTTGTTATGCCATCAGACTTTGTCATCAGAATATTTGTCTTACTCCAATCCATCATGTGATATTCATGGATTCTACTATTTTTGATGTTTGTATGTATCTATTCCTTAAATTGTTCTTATGTTCCCACTTTCTTACCTTTATTGGTCTCGATGTTTCTCCTGTATACGATTTACCACAAATACAAGGAATATTATTCAGGATGTCCCATTTCACACGAACAATCGGAAAATCTCGAAAACGATCGATTTCATCAAATAACGAATAACGGTTGTAATAATTTTTTTGGCGCTGTTGGTCCTCGGAACAGAGTGCTTATCAATTTGCCCAAATGTCAATAATTTTCCAAGTTTTAGCTCAAAATGATCTTAAACGATATGGTTGGACTCACTGATCAAGAATCCATGGTCAAAATCGATTCTGTCCGGCCGTCCGTCAGTTAACACGATAACTCTCGAACGGAATGAGCTAGAAAGTTGAAATTTACAGAGTAGGTTTAGGAGATAAATATATCTACTAAGTTCGTTAATGGACAAACCAAATCGTTTGAGACCATTTTCATCAAGAATTCGAAAATTACAGATATCTGTGCATATTGATAAGCACTCTGTTCCGAGGAGCAAGAGCGCCAAAAATGGTAAACTCCCAAGGGCGTCATAGTAAAAATAATTTTGGGAATCCCTGTTCTAGGGGATACACCAGTCCTAACCCTCGAAAATTTGGAACGGCGTGGGGCGTCTGTGGAGCAAAAACCCTGACGACCATCGAGACATTTGAACGTTCATCACTACGAAATAATGAAAATCCAGAAGCTTCTCCCAACGGATTACGGAAATTTCTCACTATCTGTATGCCCCTCTGTCTTGACGTTACAAGGCACTTTTTCACTCGGATGGATAAGTGACCAATCTAAATTGTCCTTATTGGGCAAGATAAGAAGCTGATAATCTAAGATATTAGCACTAAGTTCATAGGGTTTGATGTGTTGTGTTGAAAGCTGATATAATTGGCCCTTATTTTGTAACGTTAAGTTTTACCCAAGGGGCATTTGAGCATGAGATTCTAATACTAATTTCTCAAGGTAGGTTTGATTACCCCAGCAACAAGATTCCTAGTCAGGTTTTTAACAAAATATTATAGAAAGAACTAGGTGTACAAATCTTAATTTAAAGTTCCAATCACTATCTCTCAAATTACACAAACTTATAACTACTTATCTTAAAAGAAATGTTCAAATCGTGGTTCCACTCCAATGCAATATGTATCTGTGTGTCAGATGTTCTCGGTAAGGGAATATACCCTCAAGTCAGCTTCGGATTGTACTTCAGGTATGCTTCCAGCTCCTCCACCATAAGTTAACTTCCAAGCAAATGTGGGTACAGGCAAACGTAACAGCCAAAAATTACTACAGCTTCCAGCTCCTGATTGTACTCCAGTGCAAGTCAAGCTTCAGCCAATGATTGTGTTTCGGTGCAAGTCAAGCTTCAGCAAATGATTCTATTTCGGTGCAAACAATGTGGACCGAACCAAGGAGTGTAATCTAACTCGTGTGGCCCCAACAAAGGAGTGTAGTGTAACTCAAGTGGTCCCAACCAAGGATTGTAGCAAATGTAGTCCCAACCAAGGATAGTAGTGAATATGGTCCCAACCAAGGAGTGTAACAAATATGGTCCCAACCAAGGAGCTATATGAAATTAAAGTCAATTAAAATGTGCACAAAAATTCAACAGCACTCCTTCTCGCTTCTCAAGTAAAAAAATTAGGCATTTACACTATGTCGATAATCATTAGTGAACCTCAGAAGGAATTCTGCTCTGGAGAAATGAAAAGTGAAAAACAGAACAGGTGCTGTAAAACAAAATGAAGGCAAGCAATGCAAAAATTCAGAATCAGCAAAATATTCCCTTAAAATCCAAATCTCTACTTAAATTAAAGGAATTATGAGACTTAGCGAGAATAAATATTATTTATCTCGCAAACTAAAACTTAGAAATTTCACCGGTAATTCTGGATGAGTTCAGATAAGAAATTCTCAACGATACACGAAAGATGATTTCCCCATCAGAGAATAGCCGGAAAAGAACGTCAATCAGCTTCCTTACATCACGCAGACACTAAGATCATAGAAGAGAAGTAACCTGACATAAGGTGACAGTCAGTCAACGTGCATTCTATGATTACCAATGGCGTTTCAAAAGGAGATGAATAGCATAGGCGTGCAATACGTTGCAATTTCTTTGAAGGTAACACCAGGCAAGCAATTACGGTAAATTCGGAGATATATTTGGATATGCTCAACGATTATTGCATCCACTATTTAGAAGATAACGAAATAGATAGGTATCTACTGACCACACACAGTGAGCGTCAAAAGTATGGAATATTGGACTTAGTTACTCCCCTTTCAGGAATTGTGAAAAATTGTTTAACAGGTCAAATCAACCTATTTTTGGCGCTCTTGATCCTCGGAACAGAGTGCTTATCAATTTGCCCAAATGTCTGTAATTTTCGAATTTTTGGCTAAAAATGGTCTTAATCGATTTGGTTCGACCCACTCCGACCGGCCGTAAACACGATAACTCTCGAACGGAATGATCTAGATTGTTGAAATTTTAGTAGTAGGTTTGGTAGATAAATATCTCGGTTGAGTTCGTTATTGGGCAAAATCGACCAAGTGATTTCACAGTAACAAAATTTTTTTTACAAATTTCAAATTAAATCTTTTTAAGAAGCAGTTTCGTCATAAGAATCCATTGATATCATTCTCAACTCTACGAAACTAATATCTTCGGAGATATGATTTTCCAAAATTCCAATAATTATTCTCCATTCTATATGATTTCATAGAATAACAATAATTAATTATAATTAGCTGATGTATGTTAATCCAACATGAGGTGAGTCATAGACGATTTGAATTTAATTATGAAAATTCTTGAAAATTGACGCACAGGAGCCAAATTGAAAAATTGGGAAAGCCCTGTGGATTTTGGTTTCGAGTTACAAGCGAAATACTGTAAGAAGTGCGAAAAATTCGTGGTTTTTAGGCTCTCATATTGGAAGCACAATCTAGAAACCGTCGCAAACTCAGTTATCAGTTATTCAGGACCCCAAAAGGGGTTTAAATGATTTTCAGCTCGGGAACAATTTTTAGGGGCTAGATCCCATTTTAGAACTAACTTTCCTGGGCTAATATGAAAGTAGAATCTACTGATAATAAAAATAAAGTTGCCTGGGTTGTAGTAAATTCCTTGAAAAATAAGGAAAAAAAACTTCATTTTATTTCTAAATGATAACCTCAAAAACTTACCAGATGAATCCAATACGTTCTTTATGAGTATATCCCCTAACCTCACACAAAGAAAGTCGAACCTCTACACATCCAATCAATGTCAGACGATTATCTTAGAGACATTCACAAAAAATACAAATCCGATCCAATTCAATCATGGTTATTAGTTTGTAGAATGCCAACGCGAAAATTCTAGCAAAAATTCGTGAGGATCGAAGCACTAGAACATTTTTAAAAAATCATTGAAAAAAAGATTGGTTCAAGCACTGACGTGAAGTCAGGAGCTTTTGCGCGTATGTTCTATTGTCCATTCTTCTATAATGACCACTCTTCTTAATCGAATTTACCATGGTGAATTCTATTGTCTATTCTCCTGTATTGGACAGCCTTAATCGAATTCACCATGGTAAATTTGATTAAAAGTGTCTGATACAGGAGAACAGACAATATAATTCACCATAGTAAATTCGATTAAGAGTGTTCAATACAGGAGAATGGACAATAGAACATACGCGCAAAAGCTTCTGACTTCACGTCAGTGCTTGAACCAATTTTTTTTCGTGAATTCAGGAGCTTTTGCGCGTATGTTCCATTGTCAATTCTCCTGTATTGAACACTCTCAATCGAATTTACCATGGTGAATTCTATTGTCTGTTCTCCTGTATGAGACACTTGTGATGTTCTCGGGTGGTTCGCCTTAATCTAGCATGCCGAAGGGGTACAAGTAAAACACTTACTCTCGGAGATGATAGGTTTAATCACACATTGTCATTGACAATAGAATTCACCATGGTAAATTCGATTAAAAGTGTCCAATACAGGAGAATGGACAATAGAAAATACGCGCAAAAGCTCCTGACTTCACGTCAGTGCTTGAATCAATTTTTTTTTCGTGAAGTCAGGATAGAAAGCAATGATGAAAAGATTAACACATTATTGTCTACCTTCAATTCTTCTTGATTCTTCATAATTATTCTTGAAAAATATTACTGGAATTAATGTCATATATAAATAATCAAAGTAAAGAAAATTATAAGTTTAGTTACTAACATATTGAATGAAATTCAATTGAATTCCAGTAATATTCAATTACTTATTCTTAACCACTAAATGTCCATTGATAGATCTAAAGGTGATGAGGTGAAACATAGAGATATATTCTCATTAGTGATAGAAAAACTGGCCTTAAATTCCTCTCTACCCATCATGAGATTTAATATCCACAAATGAGCCTCTCACCTTACAACATCAGAAGCCTTCAGCAAAATTTCAGCGATATCATATTAAAAATAATACATAACCTTTCAAAAGTCCCCTCTCGCAAATATACTCCTCTGAAGGCACATGGATTTCTTGAAGAAGAATCGCCTTCTCTATTTCTCAAAGATATTCACTCTCGTTCATAGAAATCCCTTCAATATTTAGTTGCCTCCTCCTAAGGAGGATCTCATCAAAACCAGGTTTGACCGCTAAAGTAGGGCTATCATCTCCCATAGCTTTGTGATGAAATAACACGATTTTCCCATAACATACGCGCAAAAATATGTCATCATGACATTCATATTTTGAAGGTTCTCGCAAAAATACGACCATAGACAACATAGCATACGACGATTCGCATCAGGCTACCGAACTCACAAAGCTGCTTGGTTCTCCAAGAATATAGATCCGATCGTGTTCAAACTTGGAACTCTGCAGTAGAATTAGGTTCTGGAGGCTCTTCCAAAATTTCAGCCATGCCGGACGAATAGTTTATGATATATAGGATTTTTTTTCTATTATTTTTAATAATTTTTTTTTTAATTTTCTAGTTATACCATCCTCACGAAATTCAGCGAGAATTTTCGCGTTGGCATTCTACAACTAATTACCTTGTTTGAATTCAATCGGTTTTGTATTCTTCGAGTTAATGAGGAACAAAAAACAACCAAATTTCAGAAAATTTCAGATGGCTATAACTCTAAAACCGTTTGATCGATTATGCTCATAAACGAACTCAAATGTCGCATTCAGATGCACAACCTAACCTGAAAATTTCAAGCCGCTATCTCTTTCCGTTCTCAGGTTATCGTGTCATAAATAATATTTTTTAATAATTTTTTTAAAACTTTCTAGTAAATTCTCACAAAATTTCACAAACGTGCTTAGGTTTATATTCTACAACTATTCAGCAAGTTTAATCCGATCGGATTTATTTTGGTTGAAAACAAAATTATTACTCGAAAACCATTGGGCCGATTATACCCATTAACGAACTTCTCCGTCGTATTGGGATGCGCCACCTGCCCTGAAAATTACGCCTAGCTCTTTCCTTTCTCAAGTTATCGTGGCAACGGCCGGACGGACGGCCGGCACCACAGAATCAAATTTCACATTTGGACAAAAATATAAAGCGATGTTCCCGAGAACATACGCGCAAAAAGATGAGGAACAATAAATCATAGTTATAGATGAGGTATCAAATAGCAATGTAGAACGAAAAGTTATATTCAGAGAAAATTTTGAAGAGAAAAATTGGTTCAAGCCCGCTGGACAGGAGCTTTGGCGCTTTGACAAATGATATCTTCGAAATAATTGGTAAGAGTTGGGAATTAAATCAATGGATTCTTACGATAGAACTTCATAATAGTAGAAATTAAATTAAAACATCATAAAGGAATTTAAATTCAACAAGAGTGCCAAAAATTATTAATCCAAAACCACTAGACCAATTCTACTAACAACGAACTCATCCGAAATATTCGTTCCTCAATTCTATGATGAACGATATATTTTTTCCTCAAATCCACTCTGAAAATTATATCATATCAATTGAAACTTAAGCCAATATTTCAATTCCGTTTTTACTGGAGATATTATGAACTCAATATTATTAACTTACCATTACCATTCCCATCATCATATTATGGATCAATGGGCATTAAATATAAAAAATTTGACATATCATGTCTCAGGAAAATAAGTTGACATGTATCAACACAGATCATATTATAATAATTCATAGATAAAATAATTATCGCATTCTGTGAAAACACAGAAGTACGATTTATTATTGAAATTTTGAAAAATCATATGTCCGAAAGTATTAGCTTGTTAGAGTTAAAAATGACATCAATGGATTCCTCTGGTGAAACTGCATCTTGGGATGCACTCATTTTGAGATTTGTAATGTAAATAAATTTTTGTTTTGTTACTCCGTAACTATCTGACCGATTTTGCCCAATAGCGAACTCAGCCGAGATATTTATCTCCCAAACCTATTCTGAAAATTTCGTGTTAACGGCCGGCCGGATGGCCGGACGGCTGGACAGAATCGATTTCGACCACGTTCTCTTAGTCAGTGAATCGAACCAAATCGTTTAAGACCATATTCACCCAAAAATTCGAAAATGACAGAGATTTGGGTAAATTGATAAGCACTCTGTTCCGAGTAACAAGAGCGCCAAAAAGACGATGAAAATAAATGTTCTGAAAGTGATGACGCAGAAGAAGTTACAGTTTAAACAACTATGGATAGCAATAAGAATCTCTTTGAAAAGAATCCATATAAGTGGTGCACATCGGAAGTTCAACCTAAGCGGATAGCCAGTGAGTTTGACATTTTCTGGTATATTTTAAGAAAAGTTTTTTTAAGTCTTTTTTTTTCACTGTATGCTGCATCCGATTCTCTATTTGTGGTAATATAAAATGAATCTTCTATGTTTTCATGTTTGACTCTTAAATAAATATGTACACTATTTTGTATATTTCTGTGCGTGATAGACAATTTACTCCATAAATATATACAGGGTGAGTCTTTGACCACTGCATTAATTTTAACCAAAGATTTCTCTCATCAAATGAAACACTTTTTTCATTTGACATTTTTCCAAATTCAGCTCAGGTAAAAAGATACAGGCTGTTGAAATTTTGAAAAAAAATCAGTTTTTATTTTGTAGCTTTGACATCCTTTTTTCGAATAAAATGAATGTTGGCGTAAAGTTTCCTATAACTATGATACATATTTTCCAGATATTAGTTATTTTCTACTTCTACTGGTTTTCTAGTTATGGACTCGTGGATTCATAAAACTAAACAAAATTAGCATAAAGAAAGCATATAAAGTTTGTCTTGAATCATTTCAAGAATGTTCCATCGTTTTAGAACATTATATTATTCTTCATCATTTCTCCTTAAACGCACCGTTTTCGAGAAATTCTTCATTGAATGTTTTAAAATGGAAAACTCCAGAAATTTCACTACATTTATGGATCCGTCCCTGAGCGTTGGAATCCCGAATCAAGCTGTAAACCACGTTACCATGCCCTATTCTCGTCCGCCAACAATGTCATAGATAATTTATATGCGGGAGTGTATTAGCATATTGTGAAATCTTTAAACGCTTGTAACTTTTTACCTGAGCCGAATCTGGAAAAATGGTAAATGAAAAAAGTGTTTTATTTGATGGTAGGAATCTTTGGTTAAAATTAATGCAGTGGTCAAAGATTCACCCTGTATATGTATAAATGTAATTTTTATTTGAAATTAATCATGTGATTTTAAATAAATATGTTGAATAACAATAACTACATGAGCACCCTATGCAAAAACAAAAAAAAGGTAAATTCAATAATATTTTGTTTGCAAAAGTCTCAAAAACGGAACGTTACGAGTTGTGCTCTAAAATTTCACGTGACCAGTTAATAGTTAATATACCAGAAACACTGCTTCCGGTACTGCGCTGTGCTGAAATTAAACGTCCGAAGAGCTCTCTAATAAACATTTCTACTTCAATTAAAACTGCTGAACTTCGGAAAATCCGTATGGTTTGTGCAACCTCAGGCTTTCACGGAGAAACGAATAAATATGTCAAATGTGCCGGGATAATAAGGGCGCTCTTATAGATCGACATTTGGTGAATTCAAATGGTAGCATTATTGGAAGCTGTAAAAGGTTTCAGTTATCGTTCGATGTTCACGTAATGAAGTAACAGCGGATTTCTCCCATTTTATGGCACGAAGAAAAACATAAAAATGAAGGAATACGTGTATGCAGTATTTATTGGACCGAATTTTATTGTGCAGTATCGTATTTGATGTCGCTTTGATAAAAAATTCGAGCATCAAAAACGATTCCAATCCCACACAGGAATGTATTACGTTCTATTTGAAATATAAAAATTTGAGGAAAGACGTGAATTTCAGCTTTTTCTGATGCATACCCAACTAGCAATTTGATATTTTATAATAGTTGTGGAAACGTTTTCAACCAAAATCATTTAAAACATTCTTAGTCGCTGAATTGTTTTCAATATATTTATACAACAGATATAAACCCAGAATTGGTACATTTTATAAAATAATTTTGTCATTCGAAACATTTTATACAGCTCTTCATAAACATTACAAGACTATTTCATGAACATTCTGGCACCATCTAAAAACTGTTTTGTAATAGCTTTATAAGGTTTTTCATATAAACGTTCTGAAATAAAAATGATACATAGAATGATATCTATAAAATTAATTGATTTCAAGTTGGAAATGGCAATCCTGAATTATAACAACATAGAGAAAATATAGATGTCATGTGTCATTATTGTTTACACGAAGCCATTTCATTTATATATACTTCTGCACTTACAGACAGATTTTTGGATACACCCAACGAAATTCTCAATGCAAATGAAATTTCTTCGTATAATGTAGCACTAAAATGACATATTTTAAACGCGCCCCCTTGTTTCGAATGTTTAAAATAAAAAAATTGAACAAAACAAAAATGTGGCTTGTCAGTCTGATAATCATTTGTACGAAAATGTATTCCAATTTGTTCTACAGATTATTTTTGAGTCATTTCATGCTCTTGGATGGTTGAAATATCTACACACTGGTGATTTTTAGTGTGTTCAAAACACTCCCCAGTCTGAGTAATCACAAATGCCTCCATGTTTAATGGCGTTCTCTTATAAAATGATTTTGCATCAGTTTCAAGCATTTCGTGGTAATTCACCTACTTTACAACTACTATACAACATGTTATTATATTCTACCGCGATAAGTCAACATAACCTGCAAAATCAGTGAAACAGTTAACATTTTCCTGTGGAATATCTGATAAATACATATTTTTGCAAGGAAATTGAAAAGAAGAAATAACAGGTAACCTGATGAACGTATCATATTAATAAGTCGATATCTTAAATACCAACATGATTGTGGTGATAATTTTGTACCTACAGAAAATTGTCTTCAGCAGTAGCATAATGCTTCCTGAACCTGTATATATATGTCTCAATTAAAAAACAACGATATGTTATTATTGAACCTTCAAACCTTGATTAACTGCGAACTAATGAAGTTATGCATAGGTAAGACATTTGTTCTGGAAGCAAGATTGTAACTTAAAGCACTCCTATATAACTGTTTTATGAGGTTATACAGAACATCTTTGAAATAGTTTTTTAATATATTTAAAGTAATATTATAAGTATCACCAGAATTAATAAAGAAACCATTAAAAAGCAAATAAGTTTTATAAGCAGAATTGTTTTATAAGTTAGTTATAAAACTTTTAACAAATGGTTAAGTAACAGTTTTATAATATATTTCATAATTCTGCTGTAAAGACGTTTTCACGATACATTTATAAAGTATTTCGATTATCCACAACATAATGATGTTTATGTAGCTTCAATATAATGAATTGATATTTTGGAAGCACTAATAGGATATTTATGAAATATATTTGTCGCGAATCACTGGAGTTATAAGACAACTTTGCTGGTTGGGTAGTTCAGAAATAAAAATTTTTTGAAGATAGCTGAAAAAATTAAAATTTAACCTTAACCGGCCAAAAGAGCTAACAGTAATAAAATATTTTTTTCATCTCTATTAGACACTCTTAATTGGATTTACCATCGATATACTCCGTTTTCTCAGCTTTGATAAGATATCAATATAATTCGTACCAGTTTAATAGCGAACTTGAGTAATGAGAGAATCACAGAATTTATAATTCTGACATATGGGGGGTCTAGAATCAAAATCGAAAACCTCCTATTTTTTGCGAAAACGAGTTAGACACATAGATATAGTTTAAAAGACGCTTAAGCGATTTGAATGAAGATACAGAACCAAATCCTGAAAAATTCGCTGGAATTTAATATCGAAAATAATGACGATGAAGCAAACCCTGAGTTTGTTGAAGAGTTACCTATAGTTATGATTTGAAGTAGTAGTATAACTGCTAATTTGTATAACCGTACTGTTCACCTCAATAAATAATATAAACAACCCACTCTTATTCTTAACAGTTAATTGCACACATATTTAGAATCAAATATGACAATCTCCTAAATTTGGTTGCAAAAGCGGCAATCTCCAAATTTAAATTTTACGTAAAAAAATAACCGTGAGGTATTATATGATATTATATGAGTCAACGTGTTTCTTCAACACTAATAATCATATAGAAGTAAATAAAACAATCATTAGCCTTTTTAGGAACGAAAAAACAGTTTTTCACAAGTATCCAGAAACCTCAAAAATGGAGATTGCTGTCTTTGATTCTAGACCCCTCATATGTATTCTATCGGAATTGGACTTCGGTAAATATCTAATAATATACGAGAAGACTCATGTCTCAAGTAATTTTATTGAAAGATCGACTTAAATTCAGTAGATATACTAGTCATCAAAGATATTATTTCAATTGAAACGAAAAAGAACCATTTCGGCTAGGGGAATCGATCCCGGTATCTTAGGCTTATAAAGCCCTCGTTTTGAATGTGGAGCTACAAACGTCGTCTTCACCGTATGGTGAGAGGCGGGCCTTGAACAAACGTCATTACTTCCCTTCCGGATATTTTATCAATCTTCTAATTTCAGGATTTGATATTCACGAAATTCCGCAATAATTAGCGCGTCGACAATTTACGAGTAATTACCGGGTGTTCATTAGTTCGAGTTATAGAGAAAATTTCAGATGGGTATAACTCCGAAGGCCTATTATGCATTTAACGAGCTCAAGTGTCACATTCGGATGCGCAACCTACCCTGAAAATTGCACGGCGCTATCTCTCTTTTCCCAAGTTATCGTGAGATACATAATATTTCTTTACGCCTATGTTCTGGGGAACATCGCGTTATCATTTTGCCCAAATCTTTCAAATTTTTGACGAAAATGGTCTCAAACGATTTGGTTCGACTCCCCGATGAAGAATTCAAGGTCAAATTTTATTCTGTGCGACCGGCCACGATAGCTTGAGAACGGAAAGAGCTAGCGACTTGAAATTGTCATGGTAGATAGCGCATCCCAATACGACAGACAAGTTTGTTAATGGGCATAATCGGCCCTATAGTTTCCGAGTAATAATTTTGTTTTAAACCAATATAAATCCGATCAAATTGAAACCTGGTAAATAGTTGTAGAATATAAACCTAAGCAAGTTTGTGAACTTTTGAGATAATAGAATCGGTAGAAAATTTAAAAAAAAATTATTCAAAAATATTATTTATGTCACGATAACATGAGAACGGAATGAGATAGTGATTTGAAATTTTCAGGTTAGGTTGTGCATCTGAATGCGACATTTTAGTTTATTTATGAGAATAATCGGTCAAACGGTTTTGACCGTTTGAGTTATACCCAACTGAAAATTGATTGTTATTTTCTCAATAACTCGAAAAATATGAAACCGATCCAATTCAAACATGGTTATTAGTTGTAGAATAAATTCGCGAAAGTTCTCGCAAAATTTCGTGAGGATCGTATCCCTAGAAAATATTTATCTCCCCTACATACTCTGAAAATTTCAACCGTCTAGCTCATTCCGTTCGAGAGTTATCGTGTTAAGAGTCGGATGGCCGGACAGAATAGATTTTAACCAAGGATTCTTGATCAGTGAGGCGAACCAAATCGTTTAAGACCATTTTCATGAAGAAATTCGTAACTTAGAGACAAATGGATAAATTGATACGCACTTTGTTACGAGGAACAGGAGCGCCAAAAAGCACCCAAATGATAAAATGCATATTTATGCAATTATTTTTGGCACGCTGTTCTATGAACAGAGTTCCTATAAATTCTGGACGAATTGATATCGTCTGTAATTTTCGAATATTTGGCGGAAAATGGTCTTAAACGATTAGTTTCGACTCACTGATCAAGAATCCGAGGCCAGTATTGTTTCGGTCCGCAGGCCATCTCGCCGTCAGCAGGATTACGCTCAAACGCAATGGAGTAGAGAGTTGAAATTTTCAGGAAAGCTTTGTAGTCAAAATGCGCCGGCGAAGTTTGTTAATGGGCAAAATTCATCGAGTGGTTTCAGAAATATAGCCATTTTGTTTTTCCAATGACTCGAAAAATACTAATCTGATTGAATCAAAGCACGGCCATTAGTTGAAAAATACCGACACGAGGACTTATGCAAATTTTGTCAGGATCGCATGTCTACAAAATTAAGAAAAAAAGTCTGTATCTCAGAAACCATCCGTCAGATATCGTTGAAATTCTATGAGAGCAATCAAAACCTTATTATACAGTGAAGTTCTAGTTTTGAGCTCGATCGGATCTATATTGAAGATATTGCCGAACTTTCAAAATATTCCAAAGATTGGGGTCAACTTCTTTACATTCAACCAAACAAATTCTGAACTATTTTTTTTATTTCTGACCTGGTTATAAATTATTTCATATTACATTTTGTGCTCTCCATAGATAGTATATCTGTCTTTCATGAATTTCATGTTACTCTATGACCTTTACATAAACATATGACATCAGAACATGTATCCATAGACATAGAATAACATGGACTGGCCCTCACGTAACTTTATCACATAGTTCGTTGCGGAATACATTAGAAAGAGAGATGTTATGGAGGATAGAATAAATAAAGGCAAATAATGGTATAAAAACAATAGTCTTTTTATACCATGGGCAAATACACAAATTGGAAGTTGGGGTATATTGGAAAATCCCGATTTTTTTAAGAGGAATATTGATTATTTTGAATGAGTATCGAAAAAGCTGAATGAATTACAGTAAGGAAATTTATGAGAAATCTTTTCAGATTATAAGTATCAGAATATTCAGAAATGAGTCTCGGATTTAAATGAAAATATTTTGCCTTTAACCATTCTGTCTACAAATCACCAAAACACATACACAATACATGAAACCATACAATACAGTATACAAGAAATGTCAAAGGATAAAGGAAAGCAATGTTTCTTATTTTGTGATTTTGCCAATCGCCAAATCAAATGAATATATTCTTATACTATGGTTTGCCTTTAACTATTCTGTCTTTTTTCAATGCTGATATCAATGGTCTCTTTCTCACAACTAGTCCATGTTATTTTATGTCTATGCATGTATCCGACAGTCTGTCGATTTAATCTGAGAAGATCCAATTTCGTTCTGTTCTGTTTCAAAAATGATTGAAATCGAAACTGAATGTTTACCCCGGGTTGAGATGAGCTGAATATAGTACTAATGGACATATTTTAAAGAATAGATATCTACTTTGGCTGTATTCGATTTAAATAGTTCAGAAATATGAAAGAAAAAAAGTAAGTTGTGATCAGGTTTTGCAAAGTTATTAGAAGAGGATTAGATTTTTTTTTTTTCAGCAGTAACAAATAAACTTACTTATCAAGGGAAGTTAGTAAAGTGACTCAACATTTGTCGTCTGAAGATTTTCAAGCATCTAACAGAAAGGCCTAGCAGAATCGAGATACCCACCCTCTTAAATGAAAATGTGCAATCTTCTATATATTTCATGTTCTTACTTGGCACAACCATTTGGTATAATTTCTGATTGGGCCAACTTGGTTGGATCTTGGTTGCATTCGAATATAAACTCCATAAAGTATCATTTACTAAATTGCGTTCGAATACCGAAAAGCTGTGTATATTTTACTTTATGTCTGTCGTTCAAAAATGTCAGAGTATTCGACTCCGAGTTAACTCTCGTAAGGCTGCTCGTATACCAGCACGACTACAGTGACTATATTCTCATATGTGAATATAGTCACTGTAAGCACGACGAGACCGCAGCGCGACCGCGACGATACTTTTGCGCGTATGTTCTGGGCAACATCGCGTTATCATTTTGCCCAAATGTCTGTGTTTTCGAATTTTTTGACGATAATGGTCTCAAACGATTAGGTTCGCCTCCCCAATGAAGAATTTGAGGTCAAATTTGATTCTGTCCGGCCATCCGTCCAGCCGTTGCCACGATAACTTGAGAACGAAAAGAGCTAGCGACTTGAAATTTTCAGGGTGGGTGGCGCATCCCAATACGACGGACAAGTTCGTTAATGGGCATAATCGGCCCAGTGGTTTCCGAGTAATAATTTTGTACTCAACCAATATGAATCCGATCGAATTGAAACTTGGTGAGTAGTTGTAGAATATGAAACTAAGCACGTTAGTAAAATTTTACCGAATCGTATAGCTAGTAAATTGAAAAAAAATTATTAAAAAATATTTTTGTTGTCACGATAACTTGAGAACGGAAAGAGATAGCGGCTTCAAGTTTTCAGGTTGGGATGTGCACCAGAACGCGACATTTTAGTTTATTTATTAGCATAATCGGCCAAACGGTTTTAGAGTTATAGCCATCTGAAATTTCTTGAAATTTGGTGGTTTTTTGTTCCTCATTAACTCGAAAAACACTGAACCGATTGAATTCAAACATGGTTATTAGTTGTAAAATGCCAACGCGGAAATGTTCGCAGAAATTGGTGAGGATAGCATTTGTAGAAAATTTTTAATAAATCATTGAAAAAAAAAATTCTATATATAGGTAACTATTCGTTTGAAATTGCTGAAATTTTGCAAGAGCCTTCATAACCTAACTCTACTGCCTAAATTCAAGGTTTAATACGATCGGTTAAATATTGTTGGAGATTCGAGCAATCTTGTGTGAGTTCAGTAGATGGGTTACCGTTGCCTCGATAACTTTCGAACGAAAGGAGATAAGGACTTGCAATTTTCAGGGGAGGTTGCGTATCCGAAAGGGAGAGATGAGTTCGTTTTTGGGCATAATCGGTCTAACGGTTTCCGAGTTATACCCACCTGGAATATTATTTCCTTGATAACCCAAAAAATAAATATTTGATCGAATTGGTGCTTGGTAACTAGTAGTAGAAAATCAACATAAAGACGTGTTTAAAATTTTGTAAGAACCGTACCCCTAGAAAATTCGATAAAAATGACGAAAAAAAAAATTTAAGAACCGTACCCCTAGAAAATTTTAAAAAAATCACGAAAAAAAAAAATTGGTTCAAGCACTGACGTGAATTCAGAAGCTTTTGCGCGTATGTTCTATTGTCCATTATTCTGTATTGGACACCCTTAATCGAATTTACCATGGTAAAATATGTTGTCCATTCTCCTGTATTGGACTGTATTGGACTATATTGGACTGTATTGGTGTATTCGAATTAAGAGTGTCCAATACAGGAGAATGGACAACATAATTTACCATGGTATATTCGATTAAGGGTGTCCAATACAGAAGTATGGACAATAGAACATACGCGCAAAAGCTTCTGACTTCACGTCAGTGCTTGAACCAATTTTTTAACGAAGTATTTGCGTCTCATCGCCGTATCTTTGATGTGGGCGCTTCTACAACTAACCACGTACCGCGACTTCTAAGGCCGCTCGTATACCAGCACGACGAGACCGCAACGCGACCGCGACGATACTTTTAACGAGGGATTTGCGTCTCATCGCCGTATCTTTGGTGTGGGAGCTTCTATCACTACCCAGGTACCGCGACTTCTAAGCTACTATAAGTCGCGGTCGCGTTGCGGTCTCGTCGTGCTTTTATACGAGCGGCCTAAGCGACACGAAGTCGCGGTCGCGTTGTGGTCTCGTTGTATTGGTATACGAGCAGCCTAAGGCCGCTCGTACACCAGCACGACGAGACCACAACGCGACCGTGACCTCTTGTCGCTTATAAGTTGCGTACGAGGTTACAGATAGGCCGCTCGTATACCAGCACGATCAGACCGCATCGCGACTGCGACTTCGTGTCGCTTGCAAGTCGCGGGACCTGGTTAGTCATAGAAGCGCCCACACCAAAGATACGGCAAAGCGACGCAAATTTCTCGTTAAAAAGTATCGTCGCGATCGCGTTGCGGTCTCGTCGTGCTGGTATACGAGCGGCCATAGATATGTCTTCACCAAAGATACGGCGACGCGATGGCTACACGACGCTAATCCCTCCTCATAAATATAGTCGCGGTATCCTAGCTGACCCATGGTGCTCTTATACCAACACGTAGAGACCGCGACGCGACCGCGATTTCTTGTTGCGTAGAAGTCACGCTCTCACCAGAGATACGGCGACGCCATCGCTACGCGACCTGTGAGCTACTGATATCGAGCATCTCAATTTGCCAGTCGTCACGGAACAGCGAAGTGACAACCAAAATTGTGTTCTGTGGTGACAACAAATGTATTTTTTCTACAAACGTCAAAAAATGACAAGGTTCGCGCATTGAACACAATATGCGAAGTGACCCTTTTTTTCATTTTCCTTCGTTACCATGACACCGTGCGCGAAGTAGTGTGCGAAGTACTTACTTCGCACACTGCATGTAAACTATATGGAGTTTTTATATTTTAACCTTTATGTTCCTCAATCAAACAAACAAATGCCATTTTATTTTCATAGTTACAGTATTTACTTGATTTGGAAAAACATTTTAAGCCAGTTCAATACTATTTTTCATATTAAGCTATGCATGTTACTTATTTTAGAACAATATTTTTGGCGTTTGTAGAAAAAATTTTGTTTGCATCTCATGCGCGAAATACTTTGGTGATCTCGACTATTTTTTTAACTCGGCTGCGCCTCGTTAAAAAAATCAGTTCTCGATCACCAAAGTAGCATTTCGCGCACTAGATACAAAAATAACTATTATGTTTTCAAAATGAGCGAAGAAGCGAATAATATCAAATTAGTTCAACTTGTGGAGAAATATCCATGCCTGTATGACTACAAATCATCGGAATATTCCAGAATGGATATATCACTGAAAAAGCTTGGGCTACAATTGGAGATGAAATAAATTGCATAGGTAAACAATGAAGTTTATTGGTTTATACAGATAAACTGCGCGGTTAAACACAATATTGCCACTGCCAAGGCAATGATGCTTTATCTGTTATGAAATAATCACTAAGGTTATTACGTAAACCGAATGGATTTCTGGTCAAGACATTGTTCGCTTTTTCTATGCCACTTGGTCTAGGTACTATATCATGCCTTTCGTTTGGAACTGTAGTCTGGTACATTCGACCTTCCCGTTGGCGTATGAAATTGTGAAGGACACAATCGCATGAGATAATATGGGTTATAGTAGTTGTATTAGTACAAAGTATTGCATTTTGAAGCACTTGAAATTTTTGGGACATCATTCCAAAAGAGCATTCAACGGTCTTTCGACCTCTACTAAGTCAATAATTAAAAATTCGTCTTTTGTTATTCAGTGTCAGTGGATATGGTCGCATCAAAATTTTTTTGAGAGGAAAAGCTTCATCGCCAACAAAAAAAATGGAAATTTTTGTACACTATTATCATGTGGTAACATTTTATCTTCAGGAAGGTCTACTCTTCCTGTTTCTAACCATCGTCCTAACCTTGATGCTCGGAAAACTCTACCATCACTATTTCTACCTGCAAAGCCTGTTTCAATGGTTGTAAACAAACCATCTGCATCACTACATGCCATTAATATGAATGAATTGTAAATTTTATAATTAAAATTCGCTGAACCAGATCTCGGAATATTTCTTATTTTTATGTGTTTGCCGTCGAGAGTTCTTAGACAATTAGGCAGATTTCATAGTTCCAGAAAGCAATCCGCAATATTCTTCCATCTCTCTTTATTTGGTAAGGGAATATGCTCAGGCTGGAGAGCATTGCATATAGCTTTGCTCGTTTCAGCAACAATTTTCGAGATAGTCAAATCGCCTCTCACAAAATGGAACGAAAGGTACCTGAATGTGCTTCCTGTTGCCAAATACCTAAAAATAAATATTTATATATGTAGATGCAAATTTATATCAGAAAAATGATAACGCGATGTTCCCCAGAACATGCGCGGAAAAATATGTTTGGTATGATATAAACATTCTTATATAGGGAATAATACGAAAGTGAATGGGAAAATGTTTTTCCAGTTGCAGGAGCCAAAGAAAAATGGAAAAACCTAGGATCAGTTTATGTTCGTAAACGAAAGCCGCCTCCAAGCGGGTCAGGAAAGAAAAAAGTGAAACCATATTTGAATAATTTATGGAATTTATTATTCCGTTCATTAAAACGCAAGTGACAGAACTTGGAAATGTGCCTATCCCATCGCCACCAGCTTGCAATAACATTGAGAGCAATATACCTAACGATGAAAATGCAGAGGCAGTGCCAGACATTGTAACATTAGAGGCAGAGAAACCACAAACCCCCGTGGTGAAAAACGTTTCCGCAGAAGTTTATGTATTAAAAAAAAGGAAGAAAAGCACATTAAATGAATTAGATAAGACGTTCATTGAGTATTTCGCAGAAAAGAGAAAAAAGGAGATTATTCCGGAATCTCCGAAAATCCGAGAAGAAAATTTTTAGAAAGCCTGCTCCCTGAGGTCGATGAGATGCCGGAAAAAACTTTCAAACTTTTTAAACGAAAGGTTTTCCAATTCATTGATGATCTTAATAATAACTCAAACGAATCAACCTCTCAATCATCAATTTCCCACCCCTTGCCTTCTAGTAATCCAACCTCGCTATCATCAACCTATGCACCAAGCCCGGATTCAATCCGTTACACTACTGACCTGTCGCCCTACCGACCATCAGATTCTTCTCATTCGTTGCTTTCTAATAATTATAATTTTCATTCTGTCACCCTCTCTTCTAATCATGGCGACAACAATATTTTCACACCGTATGATATTTGATTTTTTCTCACGGTATGATATTCGATTTTTTCACACCGTATGATGTTTGAATTTTTCATAAACAATAAAAAAGTTTGTTATAAGTAGATCTTGTTTAAATATTTCATAAATATAAACTTACCTCAAAGTAATTAGCAGTCTTTCTTCAACGCCAACACTGCATCTGTAGTTTGTTTCTAATTTTTGAATGGCCGGAGATACCGCAGTCGATAATACATTGAACGTTTCCTTTGACATCCGGTAAAACGATTGAAATCTGTCTTCATCACATAAAAATTATTTTGCCAAAATAGACACTCTCCGCTCTTCATTAGTTCTTATGTACGGGTGAATCCAATATCTGCGTTTTCGCTTTCTATTCTTGTAATAATAATAAGCCATCATTATATCTTCGTCTTCACTGCTTGACATTCTCAATAAAATGAAGATTTTCGTCTTTTTCACAATATTAGTCTACATAGCGATGGCGTAGCTTTGGTGTGCATGACCGTAGTTTGTTGGTCGACAGCTAATCCCTCTTTAAATAATTAAAAAATGGTTTCAAGCCCTGTGGACAGGAGCTTTCTGGCGCTCTAGTTCAAACAGACAAATTATATATGGTATTGGTTTCTCAGAGTTGGGAATTATATCAATGTATTCATATGATATCACTGCATCATAAAGGAAATTCAATTCAAATAATAGTTTATTAGATAAGTAATAATAAATTACCTTGTAATCGATCAAAAATTTCCTGATCTACGTTAACCAAACTACAGAATTATGCTTTCAATATTTACGTAATATTTTCAAACATTTTCGGGTGAGGTCCCCGTTGCATCGCTAAAATACGAGTATTTCAACCCCAATATTTTTGAAGTTACAATATTCCCTTCTGTCAAGTTGACATTATGAGAATTCATACATAGAATAATAATTATATCAATCTGTGAAATACGATTTACATTGAAATTTAAAAAAATAATATCTCCGAAAGTATTAGCTTGTTAGAGTTGAAAGTGATATGAATGGATTCCTATGATACAACTGCTTATTAAAAAAAATTTGATTTGGAATTTGTTCCGTAAAAAAAAAATTTAAATTTTTTTTTACTCCGAAACCATCTGTCCGATTTTGCCCAATAACGAACTTAGCCGCGATATTCATCCCCCAAACCTACTCTGAAAATTTCGACTCTCTAACTCATTCCGTTCGAGAGTTATCGTGCTTACGGCCGGTCGGCCGGACAGAATGAATTCCGACCACGGATTCTTGATCAGTGAGTCGAACCAAATCGTTTAAGACCATTTTCATCGAAATATTCGAAAATTACAGACATTTGGGCAAATTGATAAGCACTCAGTTCCGAGGAACTAGAGCGCCAAAAAGTATCGTCGCGGTATCGTAGCGGTCGCGTGGTTCTGATATACGAGCTGCCTGCGACAAGAAGTCGCGTTGTGGTCGCGTATTGGTCGCGTTGCGGTCTCATCGTGCTGGTATAAGAACGGCCTCTCTCTACAAAATAGCTAGGTTTATTTTTCTCCACTCAAGATTGACATAGCTAATGGCCCATGGGACGGAAAATCTTTTATCTTTCTCCATTGGTTTATGAAGTGCCCGTGGCGCAATATCATGTGACACCTGAATAATTATGCTGGAAGATATCACCTGTAATTAGCACAGATGAGTATTGTATCCATGATCATATCCAAAAAAACGTACCAACTGGATCAGAAATTTCAGATTGTCATCAATACCTTTTTGGATCCAGCATTAATCTATATGCTATTGAGTTAACCATTTTACATGTTCCGATGAATATCATCTTTGGATGAGTGATGGATCCATGATAATATCCAAAAAACATGCCTGTTGGATCAGAAATCTCAGATTTTCATTATTACCTATTTTGATCCAGCATACATTTATATACTATTGAGTTAACCATTTTACATGTACTTCCGTCTTAGACAGAGGTTACACGGTCAATCCCGCGTCAGTTCAGTCCGTTATCTTGATCACGATAAGACTTGTGCAGATTGACGAAGCACATTAATATGCATTAATACCCAGATTTACGGTGTAACCTCCATCTAAGGGTAAGAATTGTGGCATAGAGCTCAATAGCAAAATTGTTTTACTTAAGTAACGTCTAACCAGGCATGTTTTGGGTAGGATCAACACAAACTCTTCAAGCGATTACTACAATATGGGTTTTAATATTAATTATCATTCAAAGTTTCAAAAAAAGAAAAATATGTTTGCAGTTTCAAAACAATGAGTATTTAATTTGAAGAAAGAATCGATATTGAAGATATCCATATCGAGTTAAAAATGTCCGTCAATATTTAATATTTCAGCTAATTTGAAGTTCTAGATTTAAATGTGATCAGATCTATATTACTGGAAATAATGGGAAGATATTATATTTCTTTCTGGAGCTAAGCAGCTTAAGGCGAGTGCAGTACCTGAATGGGTGACAGCTCCGGCTATAAATTTGGACAGCGCGCCAAAGCTCCTGTCCACAAGGCTTTCCCCCTTTTTGGCACTCTTGTTCCTCGGAACAGAGTGCTTATCAATTTGCCCAAATGTCTGTAATTTTGGAATTTTTGGCTGAAAATGGCTGAAATTGGCTGATCAAGAATCCATGGTCAAAATTGATTCTGTCCGGCCGTTAACACTATAACTCTCGAATGGAATGAGCTAGACAGTTGAAAATTTCAGAGTAGGTTGAGGAGATAAATATCTCGGTTAAGTTTGTTATTGGGCGAAATCGGCTTGGTGGTCTCGGAGTAACAAAAAAAAAAAAATTTTTTTCTACATTACAAATTTCAAATTTTTTTTTTTAAGAAGTAGTTTCATCATAAGAATCCATTGATGTCATTTTCAACTCTAAAAAACTAATCATTTCAGACATATGATTTTTCAAAATTTCAATAATCATTCCCAATTCCATATGATTTCATAGAATAGTCTAATAATAATTTCCTGATGTATATAAATCCAACATGAGATGAGTCATAAACCTACGTTCTGAATTCGATTAAGAAAATTGGAACAGTAGAAGAGCTCTGTACACAGGAGCTTTGGCGCTCCTGTTCAAACTTTGACAAATCATAACTCCGAAAGTATTGGTTTCTCCGAGTTGGGAATGATATCAATGGATTCTTATTTAATCTATTATCTAACATTTTATGATGCAGTTCTATCATAAGATTCCATTGATATCATTACCAACTCTAAGAAACCAATGATTTCGGATATATAATATGTCAATGTTTAAACAAGAGCGCCAAAGATCCTGTCCACAGGGCTTGAAACAATTTTATTTCAATAATGTCTTCAGGTAGTGGAATGTATTTCGAAACATCTGAATGATAAATTCTGTGAACAAGTATCGAATTAATCATTAATAATGAGTATACCTCCCCCAGTATCCTTTAATGATTACTTAAAACAAAGGTATGGGCCTTTTTCAATCATCCTTTTCAGAAGTTAGCTATTATTTTTGAATACTGTCAGTGTGAAAATTCTTGAATTTCACAAAATAACCATCAACAAAATAGTTCTAACGATTGTCATTGGGCGTCTGCCGAAGGAGTCTGATATAGACTCCGAAACGTTACGATATAGTTGTTTCTTCGCTGTTGTTTGTTAGGCAACATTGTTCAATTGATTGCTTCTGACAAATATCGTGTGTTTCTTAAGCAGAAGCAAACACAAAATAATTAATTTTTATTTTATAGATATTTTTCAGAGTTTGGGAGAGAAAACCCAGAAAAAAACCTTTCAATAAGTATCGAATTGTATGAACGGTTCTACCGTCCCTTGCATCCTGGTTGAATCAGATCAAATCTACCGAAAAATAATCGAAACGACATTGCATTCATCACACTATTCACAAAACCTCGATCTAATCAACGACGTCATTTTGCTCGAGGATATTCCGGGGAAATCTCGTTAATCCAACATGCCGGTAGAGCGAGAAATATTCTCGTTTTTATCACGCCGATTCAATTTGCTCTCGATGAATAATTCACAGCCTGATACCAACTCAGACACGAAAACTTACCGCGAGCCAGTCCCAGTCCCTGAAAAACATCCACTGATTTGATTTGAATTAAAAAAAATATTTCACAAAACCAAATAATGGTATTTCCATATCATAGTTCAGCAGCGTCGAAAACCAAATGAATATGTGAACCTGCTGTGACTGCTGTTGCTAATGAATGACCAATCAATATTACGGATCATAACCCGGTTCTCGTGCGATTTTCCAGTCCTGAAAAAAAAAAATATTTTGGAAAAAAGAATTGACAATTGTAGAAAAATCATTGACTATGAACAACATAAGACGGAAACGAGGAAAGAAATGTGGAAGGAGGTCTACGATGCCGATAACGCAGAAGAAATTTCGAACATAATAGTAAGTAGATTGTCTGAGCTAGTAAAACATAGCACGAAAAATATAAGAATAAATGGAAATGAAAAGAAACGAAAAAAGAAGCACTGACGTGAAGTCAGTACTCTTTGGCGCGCGTGTTCGCGGTGGCTAATTTGAATTGAGTGATGAGTACTACCTTTTGGGTAGATCTTCGGCTCGCTCTATCCACTGAGCTTGAAGTACTCATCATTCAATTCGTTATAGCCCCCGTGAACACGCGCGCCAAAGAGTACTGACCTCACGTCAGTGCCTTTTTTTATTCAAGTTCCTTTAACAAATATAGCTATCGATACAGTTTGACTGTTAGTATTACCGTAGATCGAAAAAAAATGTGGTTATGGGACCTCCGTTAGGAACGCAATTACCTCTTCTCCAAATCCGAACGTATTTTAATATGGATCTACCGGATATAGTTATTTATAAATTCGCCTCAGGGCCACCATACAGATATTTCAACTCGGAAACAGAGCTATTTCCCCCAAACTGACTTGTGTCCGTGCACTGAATTGACATGAATATTCTTTTAAAACCTCACAATATCGGCTCAGTACTCCCAACAGCACCCATACAACCCAAAAACAGTCACTACTCTTCTGCGCATGCGCAACCTACTCGTGGCTGAAAGTCCTCTTAAAATCACACACCTTACTAAAAACTCCGATTCTCCAACACTAGATGTTCAGGAGATAACGCATCTTTAATCCACGCATGCGCAGACCCTCACCAGAGAATTCTATGGATGAATTGCATCCGCCACTCCAAAACCCCAATCCTCTCTGACGAAAACACCAGCAGTTGAATCACTGATGGTCTGTTCATGCGCATAACGAAAAATGCCCGTAAGTGGTAACATCAATTTCAAAATTAGCCCCAGGGCCACGGTACGGACACTTCCACTCGGAAACAACGATATATGGGTGATTCCGTTCTAACTGTGATATTCAATGTCCTGTATTGTTGATCTCATAGGTCATTAATTAATAATCAATTTATGAAATTTTTGTGCTCTTTGGAAAATTATGAACATATTTCAACATTATTTTCATATAATATAACTTGCCACTTACAGAAAACTTACAATATATCACTTACATGTCAGTACCATGTCCATTTCTAGAATTTATTTATTAAATGTCAGTACCGTGTCATGTCCATTTCTAGAATTTATTTATAAATTGTTAGTTTTTTTGTCGTAATAAATGATTTAAACTAATTACCTCATAAATTCTAATGTTTATGATCAAACTGAACAAAATTGACACATTTTTTATTTAATGTATTAAGTAAAGCTTTAAAGACAAAAGTTATTGAACCGGAATTCAATGTTAACTTAATACATTAAACAAAAAATGTGTCAATTTTGTTCAGTTTGATCATAAACATTAGAATTTATGAGGTAATTAGTTTAATCATTTATTACGACAAAAAAAATAACAATTTATAAATAAATTCTAGAAATGGACATGACACGGTACTGACATTTAATGAATAAATTCTAGAAATGGACATGGTACTGACATTTAAGTGATAAATTGTAAGTTTTCTGTTAGTGGCAAGTTATATTATATGAAAATAATGTTGAAATATGTTCATAATTATACAATAAGCACAAAAATTTCATAAATTGATTATTAATTAATGATCTATGAGAACATACAATACAGGACATTGGATAACTCAGTTAGAACGGAATCACCCATATCCCCCAAACTCACTTGTCCTTGCACTGAATTGCCATAAATATTATTTGAAAACCGCACAATTTCGCTCAGCACTCCCAACATAACCCATACAACCCTAAAACAGTCACTTCTCTTCTGCGCATGCGCAATCTACTCGCGGCTAAAAGTCCTCTCAAAATCACACACCCTAAAAAAAACTCCGATTCTCCAACACTAGTGGTTCAGGAAATATTGCATCTTTAATCCACGCATGCGCAGACCCTCACCAGGGGAATCTATGGAGTAATAGCATCAGCCACCCCAAAACCCCAATCCTGCCAGACGAAAACTACAGCAGGTAAATGACTTCTCATCTGCGCATGCGCATGACGAAAAATACCCGGAAATTGCAGCATGAATTTCAAATATATAGGTTTCTGAATTTCAAGCAAAATATTCCAAAGAGTAATTTTTTGATTTTTTAAATGTCACGTGATTTTCACGGAATTTTGTAAAAGTGTTCGCTTCGGTCTCTTGCATCTAACTACTGAGTTTCTATTCAATCAGATCAGTATTTTACAAGTTATCGTGGAAACAAAATTTTAAAATTTTTTAAATTTTTTTTGCCACTTTATGGCCATCCTGTCAGTCACAAAAAACTGCGATTCTCCAAAATTAGTGGTTCAGGAGATATCGCATCTTGCATCCACGCATACGCAGACCGGCACCGGGGGATTCTATGGAGGAATAGCATCCTCCACCCCAAAACCCCAATCTTCTCAGAAGAAAACTCGAGCAGTTAAATTATTTCTCGTCTGCTTATGCGAATAACAAAAAATGCCCGAAAGAGGCAGTTACACCCCCAGTCGTTCACCGTTCAGACTAATTTTAAAAACCAATTCAAAATTCCACACATCGTTTACGCATTAATTCAATTGCCATGCTAGTAAGTAGTCCATATTTTAATCACTTGCCCTCGTACATATTGCATTCATTCAGATAAACGCGCAAAAAATACGTCGGAACGAAATCACCAGATGTTGTAGATATTCCATGTAGGAATTCGAAATGAAATATAATTTGTCCAGTTTGGAAGTTCAAAATTATAATTTTTTTTTCAGGCTCCTAGTGGCCTGTCCGCAGTGAAATTTTGCACACCCCAAGAGGTCATTATTGGTCACCGAAGTGCCAAAACTGAACTCATTCCGATATTTGGTTTCGGAATTTCCAGCAAAATATTCCGCTAATATTTAAAAAATTTTAAATTTTTTTTACTCATGCTACCCCCACGTAATTTTGCACAAGTATTTTCGTTGGTACTTCGCATATAACTACCAAGCTTCAACTCAATCGGATCAGTTTTTGCGCGTATGTTCTGGGGAACATCGCGTTATAGTTTTGCCCAAATGTCTGTAACTTTCGAATTTTTTGACGAAAATGGTCTCAAATTATTAAGTTCGACTCTTCAATGAAGAATTCGAGGTCTAATTTGATTCTGTCCGTCCGGCCGTCCGGCCGTCCGTTGACACGATAACTTGAGAACGAAAAGAGCTAGCGACTTGAAATTTTCAGGGTAGGTGGCGCATCCCAATACGACGGACAAGTTCGTTAATGAGCATAATCGGCCCAGTGGTTTCCGAGTAATAATTTTGTTTTCAACCAATATAAATCCGATCAAATTGAAACTTGGTGGGGGGTTGTAGAATATGAACCTAAGCACGTTTGTGAAATTTTGTGCGAATCGTATGGCTAGAAAATTTTAAAAAAATTATTAAAAAATATTTTTGTTGTCATGATAACTTGAGAACGGAATGAGATAGCGGCTTGAAATTTTCAGGTTAGGATGTGCACCAGAACGCTACAGTTTGTTTATGAGCATAATCGGCCAAACGGTTTGAGAGTTATAGCCATCTGAAATTTTGTGGTTTTTTGTTCCTCATTGACTCTAAAATACTGAACCGATTGAATTCAAACAAGGTTAATAGTTGTAGAATGCCAACGCGAAAATGTTTGCAAAATTTGGTGAGGATAGCATTTGCAGAACATAGAAAAATTCTATATATCAGTAACTATTCGTTTGAAATTGCTGTAATTTTGCAAGAACCTTCATAACCTAACTCTACTGCCAACATTTATGTTTTAATACGATCGGTTGAATATTGTTGGGGATTCGAGCATTCTTGTGTGAGTTCAGTAGATGGGTGACCGTTGTCTCGATAACTTTCGATAACTAAATCATAAAAGATCATGTACCTACTGGAACTTATACCTCTGGGAAACGCTGCTTTCCAGTATGGTTTACTCCTGACTTGAAGCGCAACATCCGATTAAAGAATTATTATCGTTCAAAATGGCGGTCCACAGGAGGAACTAAATATCTCCGAGAATTCAGGCGTTTGCGGTCGTTGGTCAAATCTGGAATTTCTTCGGCGTACGACGATTACTTGGCTGAGGTGCAAGGCGATTTGGAGTCAAATTCTTCCTCTTTCTGGGGATACATCAACCATAGAAAGAGTGGCACAAGAATTCCTGGTGTATTTCATGGCGACGGAAGATCACATGACGATCCAAAAGATATAGTCGATTTGTTCGCAAAGCATTTTTCAAATGTTCGTATGCCAGACGCAGTCAGGGATTATAGCGAGACTCATTTTTCCCAATTCCCTCCAGTTGTCTTACCCTCTATAACTGAAGATGAAATTAGATCTATTATGGATAAATTTCCTGATAAGACAACTGCTGGTGACGATCAGCTACCCTCATTTTTCATCAGAAACTGTGCCTCTGTGCTTGCTGAGCCTCTACATCGCATCATCTCTGTCAGCTTGCGTACTTCCATTTTTCCCACCATTTGGAAGACAGCCCGAGTAGTTCCGATTTTCAAAAAAGGCGATAAATCACAAGTAGGGAACTATAGACCAATTTCTGTACTGTGTAACTTTGCAAAAGTATATGAAGAAGCTTTATACGCTAATATCAGTCATAATGTTAGACCACATATATCAGCAATGCAGCACGGTTTCATGCGGGGCAGGTCTACGGTCACGAATTTGGCAACATTGTCGCAGTTTGTCGCGGAGACTCTGGATGATGGAGGTCAGGTCGACGTTATTTATACAGACTTTTCACGAGCCTTCGACTCGGTTGATCACCGTATGTTGCTGAATAAACTTTCTTTTTTTGGCTTCAGTCCAGCATATGTCGACCTGATGAGATCTTACTTGGAGGGAAGAATGAGTCATGTGTTTTATAATGGCTTCAAGTCTTTCGAATTTTGTCTGTCATCTGGTGTGCCGCAAGGATCTAATCTTGGACCATTGTTATTCATAATTTTTATCAACGATCTTCTGAGTTGCTCAGCCTTGGCCTATGCAGATGACTTCAAACTTTACCTGAGGATACGCGGAAATGCTGATTTGGAGCTGCTCCAGTCCAGCTTGGAGTTAGTTAATGTTTGGTGCTCGCGCAATGGACTGATTTTAAATGTACAAAAGTGTTTTAAGGTGACTTTCACGAGAAGCTTACGTCCTCTCACCTTCAATTATTCTATTGGTAATTGTCTTGTCGCTAGTGGAGATCGGTTTCGCGATTTGGGAGTATTATTCGATTCGACGTTCAGCTTTGTTCCTAACATCGAGGAGCTTTGTTCTTCGGCTAGTCGATCTTTAGGCTTTGTGTTCCGGTGTTCCAGGGAGTTCCCTGATGTTTCAGTCCTCAGAATTCTCTATTGTTCTCTTGTCGTCAGCAAATTAGAGTACGCCAACTTAGTTTGGTTTCCGATATACAGTTCCCACCTAACATCACTTGAACGCATTCATAGAAAATTCTTGAAGTGTGCTGAATATAGAAAGACCGGCAGGTATCCTGAACGTGGTGCGGATTTGTCGGAGATCATGCGGGAAATGCGAATTTCAACGTTGCAGGAGAGACAGAAGCGACAGTGCGCTAAATTTGCGCAAAAGCTTGTCACTGGAAGAATTGATTCACCTCATCTACTGTCCAGGGTCCACATTCGTGTACCAAGAATTGAAACGAGGACCACATCAACTTTTCGACTCCCTAAACCTCGGACTAATATACTTGAGCAAGCTCCGGTCTATCGATTGTGCAGGGCTGCTGATGAACTTAAGTTTAATTTGTTTTTCTAGTTCGGGGCGGTTATTGTTTATTGTTGTATCATTGAATGTGTAATTTTGTTTGAATAATTGTTCATATTATTCATTGTCAATATGTTACCCTGTTATTGGGAAATTTCCTGTTGGGTAAAATAAACTATTATTATTATTATTATTAATATTATAACTTTCGAACGAAAGGAGATAGGGACTTGCAATTTTCAGGGTAGTTTGCGTATCCGAAAGGGAGAGTTGAGTTCGTTTTTGGGCATAATCGGTTTGACGGTTTCCGAGTTATACCCACCTGGAATATTATTTCCTTAATAACTCAAAAAATAAATATTCGATCGCATTGGTGCTTGGTAACTAGTAGTAGAAAATCAACATAAAGACTTGTTCAAAATTTTGTAAGAACCGTACCCCTAGAAAATTGGAAAAAAATCACAAAAAAAAAATTGGTTCAAGCACTGACGGAAAGTCAGAAGCTTTTGCGCGTATGTTCTATTGTCCATTCTTCTGTATTGGACACCCTTAATCGAATTTACCAATGTAAATTATATTGTCCATTCTCTTGTATTGGCCACTTAATTCGAATTTACCATGGTAAATTCGAATTAAGAGTGTCCAATACAGGAGAATGGACAACATAATTTACCAAGTAAATTCGATTAAGGGTGTCCAATACAGAAGAATGGACAATAGAACATACGCGCAAAAGATTCTGACTTCACGTCAGTGCTTGAACCAATTTTTTTCAAGTTATAGTGAAAACAAAATTTCAATTTCAATTTCATTTTCAAATATTCAACATTTTTTTCTAGTTTACAGTCATCCGATCAATATGAGACTTCGCAGGCATATAAACGTCATGATTATACAATTTGATGCTGAATTTCAGATAGATCGAGCGATCGGTTTCAGAAATATTTTGAAAAACGATTTAACTAAAAATGGCCGTAACTCAGAAACGGCTCGATGGATTTTGCCCATTAATGAACTTGTCCGAGATATTTACGCTCCAAACATGCCCTGCAAATTTCAACGCTCCAACTTGCTCCGTTCGAGAGTTATCGTGCTAACGGCCGGCCGGCCGGCCGGACCGGACGGACAGAATTGAATTTGACCTCGAAGTCTTCATCAGGGAGTCGAACCCAATCGTTTGAGACCATTTTCGCAAAAAAATTCGAAAAATACAGACATTGTGACGAATTGATAGCACGCTGTTCCTTGCGGAACACGCACACAGAGTTTGGCCATTCGTGAGAATGCAACAATTAATTGACATCAAATGTTCAAAATGTGCTTCGCTATTATTAAGGAAATTATAAATTCTTTTTCGCTTGTTGTCAAATATATTTTTTAACATTTTTGGGCCAATATTTTGGCAGCACATTGTTATTGGTGATTGGAGGTCCTCAATATTATCATATCATCTTTCAGATGTGCAAACATGCTAAAGTACGGGGGAGTCAAGTCTGGAGAGTGTGTTGGAAAGGAAGGCTAGAGTCATCGACTTATCATAGGGTTGTCATAGAACCCCTACAAATAGCTCAGATTTCCAAAAGTAGTGTCGACAGTTGCCCCATCTTGTTGAAAATATCCCAACTGTATTTCTTCGTCATCTAGTTGGTTTATGAAAGGCTCCAGCATTATTGTTGTATACCTTCCACCATTAATGGTATCATGAAAAATAACTATGCCATATATTCTTATCATCATAAAAAAAGTTAAGTCCAATATGTCGATCATTTAGAAACCAATAGCAGTACCTACTCTAGGCGACGTGGAATATCTATTGGTAGGAGTTGATGTACCATCGTTATTCTGTAAGGATACAAATTCAGTTTTTTACAATATTTTGTTACAAGTACTCAAGGGGACACCAGACTCTAAAGATAAACTGGACGGTGTTATGCAACAACCGTTCAAACCACAAACTCTTAGAAATTAATGTTTTTGTTGAAAAACGTTCAATGTGAGATAAAGAACAATACGCAAAAATGATATAACTGCTAACCATAGAATTACGCCATCTATGAGCAGTATTACTAAGCCACTAATCTCCAATGCAGCTATAAGAAATTTGCAGCAGTGATCTATACCACATGTGTGGAATAAATCATTGTTGCAAATCTCATAATAGATTATCGATAGAAAATAACAAACTATCGATTGCATTTTGCGTTTAGTTCAACTATATTCTTGTGAATTATTTCATTTTTCCTAATTATTGGTGTTTGCTGAAATAATAAAGGGTAAGCTAAGAATATTTCTTGGTATGGTATTAGTACAATTTTATGTAAAAGGATTCACAAATCCGATGAATATAGTACATAGTCTATTAATTTCATATTTTCGAATAAAATCATTAATAACACAGAATATTTCCATTGCAGTTATTACTATAGGAACTAAAGTAAATAATGCACGTTGAAATTTTTTTATTGTAGTAATGGCTGAAATGTAAACATTGTGAGAATGAATACGTGATTACATGTGGATTAACCGGTTGTTGCAAAATTCGGTAATGCGACATTACAGAATGCTCTCAAGGGGCAAAAAGCTAGTAAATCTAGTACTTGCAAAGATTAAACTGGATAAAACTGATTACCATATAAGTAACATAGCAACAGGGTCCCACATCATACACTGTGAACCTATTGAAAATTCACCTCATTGTTCAAGACGTTGAGTGTGCCTTGAAAACTCAACAAAGATTATACACTGTTGATGTTATGAGGTCTTGCCATAAAAAAAATAAATTTATTGTGAACCGAATGACACATCCGGAGATGATAGGGCTTTTCGGAAAGTGTGATCGAGTTAGCTCGATCACACTTTCCGAAAAGCCCTGATATCTGTTGGCAGAATGGAAAAAGCAATAACAAACTGATAATACGATGTTTATAAAGAAAATATAAGCTGGCTGAAGATTCATGAAATTCTTTTAACAAAAGATCATCCTACTGCATCATTTATGAAAAAACACATCACAGATCCACAGTATAGCGAGGTTTTCATTGAAAAGGCAGGAAAAGGTCGAAAACCTGTCTTAAAACAAATAGAACTGCCTCTGCTGTGGCCACAGGGAAGAGCGCTGTCCGCCGAAAAGGGAAAGGACTTAAAAGAGACTCTAAAACTAGTCCCACAAGATGCAATACCTTTTTTTGATTTTCTGAAACCTGCCGAAGTTGAAGAATATCATGAAGAAGGAATCGGAACAAGCTTAGATTTCGAAATAGATTATATTTACCTAGAGGATGCTTAATTCCAGAAAAGCTTTCTTAATATATCTAGTTATTACCAAAGAAGCTGTTAATTTATATAGAATGTATTTATTTTGAGTCTGACTCATTATTGCAAAACTACTTTGTTTGTCTTCATGTTTTGCAAAAATCGCCTAACCCTCTTTCACAAGTGTTTTTCTTTGAGGAAATTAATTTTTTTTGTTCATTTTCGTATTTATTGTATTGTATTGAATTCTATACTGAAAAACATAAAAAGAAATCGTCCTCATTAAAATCTGATTTTTTTTTATTTATTTTGTCTGTTATACTAATTATCTCGAAACGTTCCAATTGTAGCTTAAACGCTTGTTGCATAACACCGTCCAACTATTCAGGGACATGTGAGGATTTTCTTCAACTCGTATTCTCATTTCTTCAACAACTTCTTGAGAAACTTGGGGTCTTCCTGTCGATTTTCCCTTTATAAAGTTTCCAGTCTGCATGAATCTGTGTTTATAACACCTTTGATGTACACTTTCAGAGAAATTTCTAGAATCTGCGCATCGAGATATTCCGCTGGATATTCATTTTTACAAGCCTCTACAAAGTAACTCCATTCACCATTGATTAGTGTACCATTGCGGTAATAGGACATCACAATAAATGTGTTTTGTTCCAAATCATAAGTCATTGCAGATTTAATTAATTTGGTACTGAATTTTCACGAATTTTGAAAAGAAAATTAAGAATTAATAATAATTCAATATTTGCTGTCAGATTAAAAATTCTATTATATAAACTGAACACAAGAAGTGAAATGTGGTAAATAAAAATCCAAAGTCAACTGCGATGTTACAATCTTTTATAAAGACCCTGTATTTCGTTAATGTTATTGCTGAAAATACATTATTACTCTTCTTTCCTGTCATTTATAACTTCAGTTATGAATTTAACTAGCTTCTATAGTACTAAAATCTCCTTTTTTTGCAGGTAAGAAATAAGCAGATTTGAATGGGAATGTAGATTTCAACAACATGAATTTCGAATGATTCGTAGAAGGTAACGTATAATTTCATCAATTATAGCCCTTTGAGAGTTTGAATACGGGGAATTATAAGATTTATATAAATATTTGTCGAAATTAAATTCACTATTTCAGTCTTCACAACCAACCAAATAACAGCACGAACTAAATAATATTCGATATGCGAATAAGGAATAGGTGAATATTCTAATCGGGTAATAATATGGGAGTGTATATAATGGCTTAGTCAGTAAAATGTCATTGACAAACTCATTAAAGCGCTGACGCATCTGGTCCTTTCATATTTGGCCGCTTTTATGGGCGTTTAAGTTACTAGAGTTGAAAATATTATTGATGAGAGTGTATTGATTTCTACTCAAAATATTACACCAAGAATTTACTCGGTTTCATACGAATTCATTCCTTCATTTGCATGTACCTACTTAGTCCTAGTAGGTAACTGTTGCCAAACTAATTTGCAGAGACCAATTTTACCATTAATAGTACATTTAAGTGAAATAAATCGTATTGAAATACTAATAAGTTGGTGGTCTGCCTTCTGGTAATAAAATATAACAAATTTTAGCTAATGCCAACGTTTAGTATATATGTTTTTGCTTCTTCAGAGCTAAAAACAAAGATTACTATATTTTATCAATCTCAAAAACTGAAACACATGAAACAGACCATACACAAATATACAATATATCACAAGTATTCAGCTACTTCTACTATTACGATCTGCATTGTTAATTTGAGCAATCAACAAAGCCAACTTATGTTTTCCACAGGTTGTAAAATATATACAAAACAAAAATCAGCCACTCAAACATTGCATATTTAGAAAATTCCGTATCCTTATGCAATTAATAATCACTCCCAGATTGTGGAAGAATAAACGTGTGATAGGCTCATTCGGCATCCCCAAGTGATATCATCCACATATTATGTCAATCGTGGTGAAGAAAAACAGAATCACGTTTCAATATTGTTCCTATTCTTGAAATAATGTGAAATGCTGTAATGAAAAATAAAAAAAGCACTGACGTGAAGTCAGTACTCTTTGGCGCGCGTGTTCACGGTGGCTAATTTGAATTGAATGATGAGTACTTCAAGCTCAGTGGATAGAGCGAGCCGGAGATCTACCCAAAGGAAGATGGACACCATTCACTGTTGGTTCAAAAATTATCAGTGCTGTATCTAAGCTGCCATAAGGATAAAGTAACAAAGTTGAAAAAGAACACAACTGACTCTCCTTAGTCGCACAAGCTCCTAGTATATTCTGAGGGATCTCCTTGGGAAACACTTGGGAGGATCAGTATAATCATAATCATGTTTATAGCACGCTCGCCAAAGCAGATTGACCCCATGTCAATGCTTTTTTACACTTTTTCTTTCATTGTTAAGTCAATCTGCATTTGGCGCGCGTGCTATACACATGATTATGATTATACTGACCCCTCCAAGTGTTTCCCAAGGAGAACCCTCAAAATCTTCTAGGAGCTTTTGCGACTAAGGAGAGTCAGTTGTGTTCTTTTTCAATTTTGTTACTCTATCCTTATGGCAGCTTAGATACAAAACTGTTAATTTTTGAACCGACAGTGAATGGTGTCCACTATCCTTTGGGTAGATCTCTGGCTCGCTCTATCCACTGAGCTTGTAGTACTCATCATTCAATTCAAATTAGCTACCATGAACACGCGCGCCAAAGAGTACTGACTTCACGTCAGTGCTTTTTTTATTTTCTCGTTTAACGAATATGGCTATCAATAAGGTTTGGCTGTTAGCTTTAACGTAGATCGAAAAAAAATGCGGTTATGGGACCTCCGTTAGGAACGCAATTGCCTCTTCTCCAAATCCGAACGTAATTTAATATAGATCTATCAAATATAGTTATTTATAAATTCGCCCCTGGGCCACGATACAGACATTTCAACTCGGAAACAACGCTATTTCCCCGAAACTGACTTGTCCGTGCACAGAATTGCCTTGAAATTTCTAATAGAACCTAACAATGACGGCTCAGCACCAAATCCATCACCGCTAGACGCAAACCACTCCCAACATGAGCCATACAATCCAAACGTCTCCTCTGCGCATACGCAATCTACTCGTGGTTTAAAGTCCCCTGAAAATAACACTTCAGCCAAAATTCTGATTCTTCAGCACCATTGGTTCAGGAGATATCACTGCTCTAAACCACGCATGCGCAGACACTTCCAAGGGGATTCTATGGAGGAATAGCATCCAGCATCTGGAAACTCCAATCCTCTCAGACGAAAACTCCATCAGTTAAATCACTTCCTGTCTGCTCATGCGTAAAACGAAAAATCTCCGAAAGGGATTATATCAATTCCGAATTAGGAACGCAATTTCTTCGCCTATTCTCCAAATCCGAAAGTAATGTAAAGTTGATCACCCAAATATAGTTATTTATAAATTGGCCACGATACATACATATCAATTCGAAAACAACGCTATTTCCTCGAAACTGACCTGTTCGTTCATAGAATTGTCTTGAATTTTCTTTTAAAACCTCACAATATTGGCTCAGCACAAAATCCATGACCGCTAGACGTAAACCGCACTCAACATAAGCCATACAACCCTAAAATAGTCACGTCACCTCTGCGCATGCGCAATCTACTCGTGTCTGAAAGTCCTCTCAAAATCACACCGCGCACAAAACTCTGATCCTTCAAAACCATTGGTTCAGGAGAAATCGCACCTTCAATGACTGCATGCGCGGATACTCCCAAGGGGATTCTGTTAAATAATAACATCCTGCTACTCAAATCTCCAATCCTCTCAGACGAAAACTCCAGCAGTTAATTCACTTATCGTCTGCTCATGCGCATAACGAAAAGTGCCCATACGGGGTAATATCAATTTCAAAATTAGCCGCAGGGCCACGGTACGCATACTTAAATTCGGAAACAACGCATTTTCCCCCAAACTGACTTGTGCCCGTGCTCTGAATTGACATGAATATTATTTTTAAACCTCACAATATCGGCTCATTACTCCCAACATAACCCATACAACAGTCACTTCTCTTCTTTGCATGCGCAATCTACTCACGGCTGGAAGTAATCCCAAAATCACACACCTTACAACAAACTCCGATTCTCCAACACTAGTGGTTCAGGAGATATCGCATTTTTAATCCACGCATGCGCAGACCCTCACAAGGGGATTCTATGGAGGAATAGCATCCGCCACCCCAAAACCCCAATCCTCTCTGACGAAAACTACAGCAGTTAAATGACTTCTCATGCGCATGCGCATAACAAAAAAATGCCCGGAAAGGGCTGCATGAATTTCAGAAAAATGGGTTTCGGAATTTCAAGCAAAATAATCCACAAAATAGAGCAATTTATTGAATTTTTTCATGTCACATGATCTTCACGAAATTTCGTAGAAGTGTTACTTATGTTTATTGAATAACTACTTTGATTTTTAAAAAGTATATTTGACAATGTGAAAGTCACGACAGTACGTACAATAATGATCTTATTAGGTATGTTAACAATATAGGTTGGTTCGTCTTCCCCTACTCATGCGAGAAGTTCCTAGAATTGTAATATGATCTATTATACTACTATATGTATATTTAATATAGGTATTGGAGGATACCAATATGTAACTCCTCCACGCTTAAGAAAAAAAATTGGGGTTTTTACAAAACATTAATTTTTTAGCTCAATATCCTCCAAGGGATTATTTCTATTCTCCCCATTTTTCCTAGTTACTAATTTCTTATGAATATAACATTTATTAAATAGAGTGAATAAAATTATGAAAACTATTACTACATAACTTAATAATGTATACAGGCTAATATTATTATAGTGAATAACAGGATTTTGCATTGCGAGAATTTGTTTTCTCGAATGCTCAATTTGTAGTCCTATATCCTTTAAATTATCAAGTTCGACATTATTCAGTTCTATAGGAACTTGATCAATTTTTGTGACTGTCTTTAATTCCGATATATCCTGAATTTTTACATTAGGTAACTCGACTATTTTTATTCTGGAAGAAGTTTGTTTCCAGTTTTTCAAATTGTATTTGTCCACAGTCACTTCACATTTGGGAGGGACGAAAATGACATATGTTCCGCACAACACTAGTTTTTCGGCACTTTCATCCCATTGGATTTCCTTTGCTGAAGTTACTTCGGTATCGTTAATTTCGAGAATTTGGAGTGGTTCAATGCTTATTTGTTCGGGTGTTTCGTTGCTATTTGTTATTGTTAAATATGTTTCGTTATTTTCAAGTTTAACTAAGCACTGAGGAATTTCAATTCCTTCGTTGAGTTTGACATATTCTACGATGCCTTGATTCAATTCATTCGATTTTATTGGTACTTTAAAGACTTTCTGAGATCTTGGTGGTAAATTGTATGAATACGAACGTTTTTTACAATATAGAGGTATAGGTCCATTTTTTGTATAGAGTACATTTTTCTTAAGGTCAATATTCGCACCTAAATGTTTTAATAAGTCCATACCTATTAATCCGTCGAATTCTTCATTGAACTCGAAAATGTGAAAATTAAAGTATTCTCTGGTCTTAAAAATTTTTGGTAGTGGAATATGAGCTATATATTTGTGGTAAGAAATTTTATGGGCCGTTTTAATTTTGAAAGGTGAATATTCTATAAAATTTTGATAAAATTTCTGAACTACTCGTGGGCTAATTAAGGTTTTCGAACTTCCTGTATCAATCATAAATTTCAATCCAACATTATGGATTTGAATGAAAGGAAGTGTATTTATATTTGTCAAATTTATGTATTGTCCTGGTGAATTGAATGGTACTGAAAATTTTCACCAGGCAATTCTGAATATACGTTATGATCTGAACATTGATATTGTTCATTTTGGAAATCATTTGTATCGTCAGAATATTGATCAATATAACAATTGCTTTCATCGTATTCATTTATCTGTTCTTGAATTTCTTGTTGGAAAAGTTCCTCCGAAGTGAAATTTCTTTGGTTTCCCTGATTGTTGATTTGAAATCGAGTTTGGGGTCTTTCTGTACGTCTTGTATTCGAGGATGAGGTATCCATCGGTACAGGTTGTGATCGTGCTTGAGGATTTCTAATTTGAATACTTCTTTGGTTATATGTACCCGTATTCATTGGATTTTGGCTAACAAATGTATTGATTGGGTTCGGATTTCTATAGGGAGGGCGTTGCGTATTTTGATATGACGGTGTCAGAAATTTGAGTTGGGAATTTTGAGGTTTGCTGGGATGGACATATGTTAAATTACGTCTAGCATAAGAGAAATTTTCTACTTCAATTGTGAACGCGATGGCCTGTTCAAGAGTTCGCGGATTTCTTAATCGTATGGGTAGATTGGAGTGAAGACCCCTGAGGAAAGCATTTAGTGCTTGATTTTCGAATAGGGTTTTCTTTAGTTCAATGACGTTAGCATCGACTTCAGTAAGTTGAATTTTGTTTAACAATAAACTCAACAAGTCCTGGCACCTGTGCCCAAAATTTACAGGACTTTCAAATCTCCCTTGTTTTAGATGCATTAGATCTCCAACCAAACAATTTTCGTCTCGTTGATCTGAGGAAAATTGCAATAACAAATTTTTGATCGATAACCAATTTCTCAGGTTTCCTCTACTTCCGACTAAATTTAGCGCTCTACCTGTTAATTTGCCTATTATTGCTCGCAACAAGAATTCATTTTGTGGATTCCCTATATTATTCTGATCTGAAAAGTTATTAATTAGATATTCACTGGAATGTAAAAATATTGCCAATGTGGCTGGATTCCCGTCATATTCTGGAATGCAATCAATATGGTGTTTTTGAATTTGGGGAACTGCCATTATCTGCGCTCTATTACTTCGTCTAAGAGGACTTCGTTCTCTTTCTATACTCATAAAACTGTATTGAATGAATTATTTTAACTAAGTACTTATTTTATATATTTGAGACCGATTTTTCAAGAAAAAATTGCAGATTCTGCAAAATTTATAACAAAAAAAAAAAATATTTTTGGAAGGTTTAGGAGTGGAAAAAGGATGTGAGACTTCGCAGGCATACAAAGGTCATGATTATACAATTTGGTGCTGAATTTCAGATAGATCGAGTGATCAGTTTCGGAAATATTCTTGAAAAACGTTTTAACTAAAAATGGCCGTAACTCCGAAACGGCTCGATGGATTTTTCCCATTAACGAAAGTGTCCGAGATATTTACGCTCCAAATATGCCCTGCAAATTTAAGTGCTCTTACTCGCTCCGTTCGAGAGTTATCGTGCTAACGGCCGGACCGGACGGACGGACAGAATTGAATTTGACCTCGAATTCTTCATCAGGGAGTCGAACCCAATCGTTTGAGACTATTTTCGTAGAAAAATTCGAAAAATACAGACATTGCGACGAGATGATAGCACGCTGTTCCTTGCGGAACACGCGCGCAAAAATAGTATTTGACTGTCTATTCTATAATTAACTGTATTATTTAATTTTATTTGTCAAATTCAATATTTTGGTCAAATTTGATTCTGTCCGGCCGGCCGTCCGGCCGTTGCCACGATATTTGAGAACGAAAAGAGCTAGCGACTTGAAATTTTCAGGGTAGGTGGCGTATCCCAATACGACGGACAAGTTCGTTAATCGTTATAATCGGCCCAGTGGTTTTCGAGTAATGATTTTGTTTTCAACCAATATAAATCCGATCGAGTTGACACTTGGTGAGTAGTTGTAGAATATGAACCTAAGCACGCTTGTGAAATTTTGTGCGAATCGTATGGCTAGAAAGTTATTAAAAAATTATTAAAAAATATTTTTGTTGTCACGCTAACTTGAGAACGGAAAGAGATAGCGGCTTGAAGTTTTCAGATTAGAATGTGCATCAGAACGCGACATTTCGGTTTGTTTATGAGCATAATCGGCCAAACGGTTTCATAGTTATAGCCATCTGAAATTTGGTTGTTGTTTGTTCCTCATTAACTCGAAAAATACTAAACCGATTGAATTCTAACATGGTTATTAGTTGTAGAATGCCAACGCGAAAATACTTGCAAAATTTCGTGAGGATAGTATTTGTAGAAAATTTGCAAACCCTTGCCTCCCTGCGTTCGTGGAAGCTATATTCTTTGTATTGAGCAGTTGCCATGCGGGCTACCGTTCATGTTCATCACTTTACGAGTGGACCTGTCTAGCTCGAGAATTTCATTCAATGTCCAGTTAACTACTCTGAAAATGTAGGGACTATCGGTACTGCCAGAATGTTCATAGCAGGAACTTTGTTTTTACAGGACAGCTGTGATTTCCAATATATTTGGGAGCTTCTTCTTGTACCTGGATGCTGAGGCATCCTTGATTTGGGCAAGTTCTCTGGGAATTATATAAATGGATTCTTACGATAGAACTCCATCATGAAACAAATTATATTCAAACAGACCGATTCTCCGCAATAACGAACTTATCCTGGATATTCATTCCTCAAATCTATTCTGAAAATTATATTATATCAATCAAAACTTAGACAACATTGCAGTTTTGTTTTTACTGGAGATATTCTGAACCCAATTTGATTATGTATCTTACCAAAGAATATATTTCCATCATCATATGGATTATACACGGTCATTATATTATCACCTCAAAAGTTCGATAGCTGAGGTTATTTCATTGGTCGTTTTGCATTCAATCATACTTTGTTTTATAGAACAGGAAGGGTATTTTAAATCAAGAATAACGAATCAGAAATAATTTTGACATTTATCTCTCATAGGAAAATAAGATGACATGTAAGACACAGATCATATAATAATTCATAGATAAAAAAATAAAGTACAGCATTCTGTGAAAACATAGAAGTGCGATTCTTTATTGAAATTTCGAAAAATCATTTCCCCGGAAGTATTAGCTTGTAAGAGTTGAAAATGATTTTTATGGTGAAACTGCATCTTAAAAAAATTATTTGAAATTTGTAATGTAAAAAAAAGTTATTTTTCGATACTCTGAAACCATCAGGCTGATTTTTCCAAATAACGAACCTGACCAATATATTTATCTCCCAAACATACTCTGAAAATTTCCACCGCCTAGCTCATTTTGTTCGAGAGTTATTGTCGAGGTTATTGTAGAAACAAAATTTCATAATGTTTTGAATTTTTTTGACACTTTAGGGCAACCCGATCAATACAAAACTTCGCATGCATATTAAGGTCATTATTCTACAATTTGATGTTGAATTTCAGATAGATCGAGTATTTGGTATCGGAAATATTCATAAAAAATATTTTCACCAAAAACGGCCATAACTACGAAACCGCTTGATGGATTTTGCCCGCTTACGAACTCGTCCGATATATGTACGCTCCAAACCTTCCCTGCAAATGTCAATCCTCTAACTCCTTTCGTTCAAGAGTTATCTTGTTAATAGCCGGACGGATGACCAGACGGACGGCCGGACGGCCGGCCTGACAGAATCGATTTCGGCCACGGATTCTTGATCAGTGAGTCGAACCAAATCGCTTAAGACCATTTTCAGCCAAAAATTCGAAAATTACAGACATTTGGGCAAATTGATAAGCTCTGTTCCCAGGAACAAGAGCGCCAAAAAAAGCACATTTGTCCAAACCGAGTGACATTCCTATTGCTGAAGTGTATTCAGCAGCTTTATTTATAAGTAGCTGAAGTGCCGAATAAAGGTATTATTATTACTATTATACCCCATCACATCCTCTATTCTCACACGTTATGATCTCCCGGTCAGATAGCTTCAGAACAAATGATATAAATAATGTGCAATTGGCTCAGTGGTAGAGCGTTTGACTAAGGAGCCGGAGGCCCTAAGTTCAATCCCGAGGCTAGGAAATAAATTATCTAGTCACGGTAATCACCACCATTCACAATTTTGTCAAAAATTGACAGTGCTGTGCCTTAGGTGGTGTAAGGATACAATAACAAGGCCTACACAGAATACAACTTATTCTCCTTACTCGCTCAAGCTTCCAAGAGCTTACGAGGGGTCTCCTTGGGGAATACTTAGGTGGTTGAGTATAATAGTAAATATTTGTTAGTAAAAATATGGAAAAATGGATCCATGCAGAGAAAACATATAAGGAATTGTTGTTCTGAAAATAATTCATCTTTATGAAATATTTTTAATGTTTTACAGGCACATATTGTAGAAACGAGATGCGAAATTCAAAGTGATAATTGCTCGAAATCGAACATACCATTTTATCACCTACAATTTCAAGGCCTTAATTATCGCCATTAAGGCTGGTTTTCCTGTCACGCTGACGGTCGGCGCTGATGGGTCAATATGTATGTAGCTATACGTAGCGTTTTCGAGTCGCGCGGCGCTGACGGCCGTCAGCGCTGAGCTATATACGCGCACGTAGGCGCCGGCGCGTCGGCGCCGCTGACTAGCTGGCGCCGACAAGCCTCCACATTCAGTGAGCCAGAGACAATAGCATCCTTCAATTTCTCAATGTGATCAGCGTAATGCTAAAAGGATACGAGCTGACCGATCAGCGCTGACCGTCAGCGCCGACCGTCAGCGTGACAGGAAAACCAGCCTTAGAGTTGTGACAGCGTAGGTTCCGCGCAATTTCGAAATGGATAAACCGGGATATATAATTTCGAATTATATCAGTCTAAGGCTTCTGCGACCAATCTCATCTCATCATCTCGTTAAATATGAACGTTTAATAGACAAACTTAGTTCAATTCAGTTAGTACGTGATTAATGAGATAACGTAATTGGACTGAATATGATTAGAAAGGGGGGCGCCCATGAAACAAGTCACGAGTATTGACATTCCGGACAAGAAATGATTTATGTGTACAGATGAGGTGTTTCCTTCTACTTCAGCAACTATGAAGCTGTAGCACACCGTTAGAAAAACCAATAGAACAATATAAACGATCAGTGGTTATGCCTCCCCCTATCATCTTTGTCTGCGTCTTTCACACAATGTATCAACAAGTCCAGAGCGTTCCTGCCAATAGGGATCGCATAAATGGTGGTAAAATTATTAATATAATTATGAATATATTTCACATATCAAATGTACTGATCCCACCCAAAAATGTTACGTTAACCGCGACTCAAGTGAAGCTTATTCTGTTATTGAACTCTATGGCGTGATTCTTACCCTTTGCTGTGATTTTGATCGTCTAGTGAACAAAGAAGGACAATACGTTGTGTATGCAACCCAAAATACTTTTGGATACCCAGAGTAAGAGAGATTGTTGGGAAGGTCAGGAGGGAATGAAATAAAATATCATAATATAAACTTGAAGAGTTTAATGTACGTTCGGCGCAGTAAATTACCTGAGAGAGGGAAAAAGAACGTACAAGAAAAACCCCTCTCTTTACACATAATAGATCAGTTCAAATAGATATTCCCTGGTACACGTAAAATGGTTAATTCAACATGATCTAGATGTATGCTGGATCAACATCGGTAATAATGCATAGCCCCAGGTACATGGTAACTTGCAATAAATACATAGTAAACATAGTATACATGGTCACTATCCATAGATATATCGTGTATCATGTATAAAGGTTAATTCAACAGTGTATAGATGTATGCTGGATCCAATTAAGTCATAATGCATAGACACAGGTACATGGTCAATTGCAATAGGTACATAGTAAATGGCTTTAGGTACTTGGTGAGTAGCCATAGGTATATCGTGAAGATCAATATGTGTATGGTCAATAGCAATAGGTAGTAGAACGCAATAATGATATGGTACATCAAAACAGGTACATAGTGGAAGCAGTAAGTAGTAAACAATAGTTACAAATCACCACACACACGGGGAGAAAGGGTTTTTTGCTGAGGTTTTTCCCTAAGCTCTTGTATCATACGTCTAATTGTATGGTACCCCGTTACACCAACCTCTGCTAACACATATACAGCTCTCAGTAAAAAAAAAAATATATATATATATATATATATATAGACGTATATTGCTACCTTAGCACGCCAAAAACGCCATACTTCGCAGTCTATTCCCGCCCATATACAGATTTTTCTAGCCCAATCCGGGCTTCGAAAAAATTCGCGTGTATATTTTATCGTAGAGGCTTGCTGATGGCTCAGGGAAGCCATAGGCGAATTTTCGACTGGGCCAAGAATTGACGGTATATTATCGCAATATATACACGCTTAGTTCAGGCCATCTGACTGTAGGTGGTGCACCAGTCGTGGCTTGTATAAGTATATACAATGTGCAGTTACAACTCTGATTATTCCAATCCCGCTATGCTTTTATGTATATTTGAAGCCCGTAAGTTTGGCAACAACGCATTCGATCTGAGATAATCACCCTTTTTCCATAATTCAGACCGAAATTAAAGAAGCAGGTGACTCACTTCTAACGCCTCGAATATGGCTCAATTCCGAATTGTCTTCTACATTTCCATTAGACGCGGAGCATTTATTTTCAATTTATAGTCACAGAATAGTAGTGCTTATGTTAGATTGTTTCAAATTGAATTGTTGAGTTTAAAATCCTACTAGAGTATGCTTTTCAGTGAGAACGTTGGAAGAGGGGTTAGATTTCTTGGCGTCGTTTCTGGCGTTATTGTAATATGTGTTTTTGAGTCCAATTTCTACTATATTTGTTCAAAAGTTCAGAGTACCCCGCTCTATAAAAACTGATAGATTAATGCAATCACAATTCATATGCATATCTAATTCATTGAAATCATGAATTTGCCAAAATTTTACTGCAGATTAAAACCAGAGTATAAATATGAAACCAAAACCACTCTGTTCACTAGCTATATTTTCAGTAGCTACTCTGCTCTGAGCAAGAAAATGGCCGGAAAAGATAATCGCCTGTAATTCTCGAGTGTCAAAAAGTAATCTTCAGATGCGTAAACGAAGATATTACTTATACAACATGCTAGATAGGCACATTTTTCTGATTTAGATATTATTGTCATTTCTACAGTGAAAAATTGAGTAATGTAATACATAGTAAACCTTGAATTTTGAAATCACCATTTTTTCAACAATAATCAAATCATCGGCTCCAACTCTTCCTGAAAAAGAAAGATTAACCTACCACAGGCCAAAGACATGTATTATCGCGAAAACAGCAACTGTCTTTGAATTATGAATGTTTTTTGGTGTTTTCAACAACTCAACCACGGACTGTTTGAAAAATGATAAATATAAATTACAGACGTCAACATTAGTAATTTTGTTCGTAAAATAGTCCAATGAAATATCACTCGTTACTGAATGTATCTCAAAGTCTGTCATTTATTTCATAACTCAACTGAGTTGCCTAGAGAAAACACCACTTGTGTTGTTTTCGTGGTGTTTTCAAGCAACTCAGTTTCGTTAAGAAATAAGTCGAGAGACTTATCGCAAAAATTCAATCACTTGTGGTATTACTTCTGAAAATAACAATTGGACAATATTGGCGACAAAACTTGTGATTTTGTTGATATATTGATTGAAAGTTCGTCGAAGAAATTAGTTAATTAGGTTGTTATTTCGAAAAGTACACCTGGGATAAGATGAAATTAGGTATCTATGTGAAGAATAGCGATTTGAAAGCAGCCAAATGGGGCACCAAATGTTAACAACCATAATTTTTCACACATGAAAATTTTATTGGATATTTCAGTCCATGAATTTATTAAATCAGATAATATTGATAATTTTGGGGAAAAAACTGTGATATTGTTGATATATCGACAGAACATTAATAAAAGAATTTAGTTTATTTTCCTGATATTTTGAAAACCACTTTCCATATCAAAAAGATATTCAGTATGCAGATGCTTATGAGTTAAACAAAATTGATCAAGCGCAAGATACGCGCAAAAAAAGGTAATTTCAGTACCGAGCAATCTCAGGACCGTTCAATCTTTTGAATCAGTTGTGAAATATGTGACTGTGAACGCGTTCAAAAATAGTTTTCACCATTGGTTCAATCGTGTTTGATCATTTCCCTTTCATCGCAGCCCGTGGATATTTATACGCCATTTTTCAATAATTGTTCTAGGGAACAGCGTGCTAACAATTTACCCAAATGTCTGTAAATTTATTTTGCTGTCAATGGCTTCAAACGATTAGCTTCAACACACTGATGAAGAATGCGGTGTCAAATTCGATTCCGTTCGGCCATCCATTACCACGATAACTTTCGACCGGAAATGTATAGCGCCTAGAAATTTTCAGGGTAGGTTGCGCATTCGAATGAGACGATTAAGATGGTTAACGGGAAAATCGGCTGAACGGTTTCAGGGTTGAAATCTTTCCAAATATCTCAAACAATGCATATCCGATCGAATTGAAACTTGATTGATTTTTAGGGTAGGTTTTGAATCTGAATGCGAAATTTGTGTTTGTTAATAGGCATAAGCGGCTAAACGGTTTTGGAGTTATATCCTTCTGAAATTTGGTTTTTATGTACTCAATAACTCGAAAGATACAGAAACGATCAAATTCAAACTTGGTTACTGGTTGTGAAATGCCGGCTCGAAAATGCTTGCAATATTTAGCGAGAATCGTAGAAAATTAAAAAAAAATAATTGAAAATCATTGAAAAAAATTCTATATATCGGAAACTATTCGCCCAGCATCACTGATTGCAAAGGCCATCAAAACCTAACTCTACAGCCAATTTCCAAGTTTGAACACGATCGTATCTATATTGTTGGAGATCCGAGCAGCCTTGTGTGAGTTCAGTAGCTGGATGAGGACTTCACGTCAGTGCTTGAACCAATTTTCTTCTTTTCGGGTTGGTCTCTGAGGACAATTGAATGAAGTTTATCTGCTTAATTCAATGGAATTGGACAGATAAGCTGAAGATAAACCACATGTATTTGGTTTCCCACTATGTGTTCTTATGATTCATAGTCTATTCAACAAGTGCTTTTTAGGTCAAAGTTATTGCGTATTCTCCGAAAATTATGATTGAGGTGTCATTCGATTCGGAATGGCATGTGGAGAAAATGCTAAGGCCGCTCGCAAAAATTGCAATAGTTATACACAATTTAGTGAAAAAAAAAAATAAGGAGGTTCAGGTTTTTGCCAATATCTCAAAAACTATTTGAGAAAATTCAAATTTGAATAAAAAATTCAAATAGGAGAGGAAATTTCCTAAAAAAAAAGTCTGAACTGCCGGAACTATTGGACCAATATTTATAATTTTCCTAGAGGGTTGAAAATACTCCCGAAAACGGCTACTCCGGCTTGCGTAAGCCTCGCCCCTTTCGGACTTTTCATGAATAAATATTATTTAAAGTTATTAAATATGAAAATAACAAACTGAAAAAATTCAGGCGCCTGCAAGATGAATCAATGAACAATAATCCGTGGTTCAGAAATCTTTATCGCTATTTTTCTATTAGTAATCCATTAGTTAATTAACAATTTTTTGTTGCACTAACATTAACATTGCAAGTACGATAATTATTTAACTATTAATCTGTTTTTTTTTTGTTTCGTGGAGTTATCTTTCAAAGGTCTTAGATTCGATTTCTGATAGAAAATTTCAAAAATTATTAATTTTCGTTTTGTTATGAACAATTTACTTGGGTGAATAATTATAAAGCTCCAATTTATAATATTACTATTGATGCGTTTTATTATGATCAGAAACTACTTAAAAATGATTTTTAATAATAATTACCTCCTATTATTTAAAAAAATCTTCATGTTCTTCATGAGATAATTTAAAAATTTCTTTTAAAACATAATTGAAGCTTTATAATTTTTTGCTGAAGTAAATTAGTAATAACAAAATGATAATTAAATATTTTTCAAATTTTCCTTAGGAAATCTATTCGAAGACCTTTGAAAAATAGTTCCACGAAAGGAAAAAAATTCTTAGATTAATAGTTTCATAATTATCGCACTTGTAATGTTAATGTTCGTGCTACAAAAAATTGTTAATTAACTAATGGATAACTAATTGAAAAGTCACGATAAACATTTTTGGACCACGGATTATTGTTCATTGATCTATCCTGCAGACGCCTTAATTTTTAAAAATTTTTATTTTCATATTTAATAAGTTTAAATAATATGTATTCATGAAAGGTCCGAAGGGGGCGAGGCTTTCGCGAGCCGGAGTACCCGTCTTCGGAAGTATTTTCAAACGTCTGGGAAATTTATAAATATTGGTCCTAGTTACAAGAGTTGGGATTTTTTTTTTGAAATTTCCTCCCCTTCTTGAATATTTTTTCAAATCCGAATTATCTCAGATTGTTTTTGAGACATTGGTGAAAAACCAAACCTCCTCCGTTTTTTTCACGTAATTATTTATAACTATTGCAATTTTTGCGAGCTGCCTTTGCATTTTCTCAAAAATTATCTACATGCCATTCCGAATCGATTGACAACTCAATCATAATTTTCGGAGAATAAGCAAAAATTTTGACCTAAAAAGCACTTGTTGACTAGACTATCATACATCTACCTTTTTTCGATCAGAATATAAAGCAACGAAAAGGAACTACAACTACTGATATTGGTTATTGCGAATAATCAAACTCAGATAATAGTTTCTGCCGTTCATGATTCTATAGCCATATTAAAGGAAGATAGGATTTCAATCCGGCATGTGCATAATGTCCATCTTCAGAATACAGATTATCGAAAAACTCAAATAATAAGAATTATATACAAAAAAGTCGAGATTTCAGCGATCATTGGAATCCAGTATATGTATTTGCGAGTATTCAGCATATTATTCGAAGCCTAGATGAGATTTAGTCAAACCTCAAAGCACGGCTCCCTTCTTATTAAACAATATTCGGTTAGCCGGTGTGGCTTGGTATAACCATTACAACGTGTTTGTGTGATATTATTTAAAATGGGTTCGAGAGGAATGAAAATCTTAGAGATGGCGTTAGATAAGAATGTTTCGATGGGTAAGTAGGAATTTAAATTGTACATGAGCTTATAATTTTCCTGTATTTTCCTCCTGATGATATGACTTTGAGTCGCATTCTAATGAATATGATATGGTTAGTACTAGATTCGACAAGTTTTGGCGGGAAAGTCTGAGTTGGAGTCTTCAATCGATCCCTTCTTCAATATCATTATCAAGTAGAAATATTCTGATATCTTGTATTTTATAGGTTCTCTACAGACAGATGATCATTCTTGTTTGTCGGAAAATGAAAATGGTTCCGAATCTGAACTCGACACAGAACAGGAAAGAATTGCTAAGGAAATAGAAGAGTTCATTAGCTTCAGTACTTCGGGTTCTGAATATTTTCCAGAATCACAAACTTTTACCAGCATGAGTTCTGAGTTTTCAATGCGCGCTTGTCACTATGGAACAGCATGCTATCATTTTGCAAAATGACTGCAAATCCTGAATTTTTGGTCGAAAATGCTCTCGAATGATTGGTAGGGACTGATTAAGATGAATCCGGGGTGAAATCTAATTCTATCCGTTTGGCCGCCCGTCCGTTGGCACGGTAACTCCCGAACGAAACAAGATAGAAAGTTGAAATTTGCAGGGTGGGTTTTGCCACTGAATGTGCCTATTGATTTCATTATTGGGAAAAATCGGTCGGAAGGTTTCGGATTTAAGGCTGTTATTTTTTTCCGAGTATTTCCGAAAATACTCATCCAATCGGTTTAAAATTATGCAATCTGGTTCAGAATGACGGCCTACATGTATTTTGAAAATTTCGTATTCTCTAGAGACAAAAAAAAATTCCGAATTTCAATATTTCCATAATTTATTTTTAATAATGAAAATTCTCTATCGAACTAGAAATTTTTAACAAATATGAAAATTAGTAACCTTGACCCACGTGCAAATTTCGAAAGAATTTGATGATTATAGGTAGACAAAAAAAGATCGAATGAAAATTTCAGATTATATTCGTCTTTCGTAGAGACATTTCTAATGTTATTGAAATTTGATCATGAGATAAACAATAGGTAATATAATAATATGGATAATGCGAATTTATCCGTTAAACCTTGTCTTTTGAATATACAATAATAAAATTGGGTTACGATAATTTCAAATGGAAATTCTACATCAATCTCCTGTTAATTACAGAAAACATTTTATATTTGGTTGAAGACTGATTACTTTTTCTTTTATGTGAAATTGCTCGGACACAGTGAACTAGAAACAATATAATTTTTTTTTCAAATAAACTTCATTTAGTACGGAATATTATATTATTTAATCATTGAGAGAGAAAGCTTGCTTGATGTCAGCTAGCTTCTAAGCGCTCGTTCATGATATCACTGAATTCGAATTGGTCAACAACCGCGTCGAAACAGACTGACTTAACATCAGTACTTTGTTTTTGCGCGAATGTTCTGAAAAATTCGTGAGAATCGTATGACTATAAAATAAAAAAAAATCATTAAATAATATTATTTGTCACGATAACCTGAGAACAGAAAGAGATAGCGATTGAAATTTTCATGCCAGGTTATGCATCTGAATGGGACATTTCAGTTTGTTTATAGTTAAAATCAGCAAAACGGTTTTGGAGTTATATGCGTCTGCAATTTGATTGTTATATCCTCAATAACTCGAAAAATACAGAAGCCATCTAATTCCATTGTGGTCTTTAGTCGCAAAATACCAACACAAAAACTATCGCGAAATTTCGTGAGGATAGTATGACTAGAAAATCATTGAACATTTTCTATATATCAGAAACTATTCGTTAGACATCACTGAAATTTTGCGAGAGCCTTCAGAGCTTTACTCTACTGCCAAGTTCCAAGTTTGACCACTATCGGATCTATATTGTTGGAGATCCGAGCAGCCTTGTGTGAGTTCAGTAGCTGGATGGGTGACTGTTGCCTCGATAACTTTTGAATGAAAGGAGATAGGGACTTGCAAATTTCAGAGTAGGTTGCGCATCCAAATGGGAGAGTTAAGTACGTTTTCGGGCATAATTGGCCCAACGGTTTCGGAGTTATACCCGCCTGGAATATATTTTCTACATTGGCCCTAATACGCTGTAAAACTGATGAATGATAAATATAACTATAAACAATTTCATTGTAATGAACACATTCATTTTTCTGAACTTAATTGAAAAACGCCTTTTAGTAGGTATTGCTGTCAAACAGATATTTGAATCACGCTGTACTCCCTATACAGGGTGTCCCAAGTTCGAATGCCTATTAGACGTTTCTGGAGAACTGGACATATTTGAAATCTATAAATTGAGATTATGATATTGCTTGAAATTTAATTGCATTCCTGGTATGATCAAATATTCAATGTTTAATAAATTTCTGTTAAGGCCATTGTATTCATTTGAATAGTTTTTAAAATATCGAAAAAAAACGGAAAATAAGTCAAATATGTTTAGCCAGAATTATGTTCATTATTCTTGTTTTAAACATCCTGAGCTTGAACCGGGTGTTTTTCAAATTAAAACCCTATTTTTATATGATTGCGTTGGATTCTGAAGTGAAAAATAATGATAGTTTTCTTACATGATTATGCTCCTAAATTAAATAATTTCTGAGTTTTTTTTTAATTTGACAGCATAATCATGTTAGAAAACTATCATTATTTTTCACCGCAGAAGGCAACACAATCATAAAAAAATAGGGTTCTAATTTGAAAACAGAAGTTATGGCCAATTTTTGATCACAATTTTCGACACAAAATTTGAAACACCCTGTGATGATATTTCTGAAGTTCAAAAGATGCATGACCTTTCCACATTCTTCCTTTTCGATGTTCTAAAAACGGTTCAAGATCAGGATGTTTAAAACAAGAATAATGATATAATTCTGACTAAACAATTTATTTTCTTTTTTTATGTTTTTTTTTCGATATTTTGAAAACTATTCCAATGGATACAAAGGTTTTAACATAAATGTATTTAGCATTGAATACTTGATCATACCAGCAATGCAAAACTTGAAAAACATTTTTTCATCAAATTCATTTTCACTCCCTGTATAACCGGAAGTGATTGGGCTTCGAAAATATTTTAGCTCTATAGAGAAATTCAAGCAATATCATATTCCCAATTTTCAGATTTCAAATATGTCGAGTTCTCCAGAAACGTCTAATAGGCACTCGAACTTGGGACACCCTGTATAGTATTGGACATAAAATACTGAATAAAATAGATGGAATCCTAAACATGAATATTTTATTCATGAAAATATTTCGATATTTGTTCTAAATTGAATGTGAAGTATGGATTTACACATTCTTTTATCGAATTTGTCTTAAATATATTTGATTTGGTAACGTTTAAAAGTAATTCACTATTTCAGGCTCCCGCAAGATATTTATCAAACTGCGAAAGTGGCAAAGGTACTTCTACTTCTAGAAAAGGGTAAGGGAAAAGAGTTCAAGGGAAAAAGACTGAATGATATTGAACTAGACGAAGATGTTCATTTTACAACCCATTCTGAAAACGAGGATAATAACAATAACGAACAGGATGCTACGAAAAAATTCGTGGGCCGAATGACAAAGAAAAAAGAAACAGCACTAGCAATATCTGAAATTTCTCCTGAAGCAGAAGACGGTTATAATGGTGATAAAGAAGATGACTCATTGTCAAAAAACTTGGTTGAAGATACTATTGGGTGCGCAACTTCCAAATATGATTGTGAGTATTTCCATTCAATGATTTTTCACGGGATTTATATTCATATGTTATTTTCAGTGATGAGAAGCAATATTAATTATTCGAGTAGTTCGGATGATGAAGACTCCCAAGATTCAAGTAGGAAATGTATGTAACAATATTGATATTCTGAATGATACTATAATATAATCTTTTTCAGTGAAGATATTTAAGGTGAGCAATCGAAAGAGGTGGTCTGAGAGAGAGAAGCGATTGGTTACAACTTATTTCAAAGATCATAATCGCACCAAAAAAGCTCGAATGTGAACATTTTTATCCAGCAATTAGGAAATCTTCACCGACAAATGCTGGGTTAGAGTAAAAACATTCGTTTCTAACACCTACCGGCAAAAGTAATATCTCACAAAATACAATAAGGTGGAGTTATTTTTTTCCAGATTTTTCGAGGTTTTAAAAAAGTATTACACATTTATTTACACGTAGAATTTACATTTTTTTGAGTTTTTGTTTTTCTTTATATTTGTATCTATTGAAACATGTTGAAATAAACGTTATTTTATTTACGATAGCCTTCTTAAACCAAACTTATTACAATGAAGATCATTGTGCCTATATGAAACGTATGGTACTGGATAAATATGACTATCAAATTCATCAGACTTTCCCACTAATCAATATTTACAATGTTAATTTGAAGCCTTCTATTCGATCGGAAGAGTTATTCATAAATAGGGATAATTATCACAGGGTTAGGACCTAAATGAATACAACTTTTCTGTCGAAGACGACGTTTCGTCCATATATTACGACTTTCTCAAGACTAAAAATACCGAAGAAATAATTAAATTATGAAACTTAACAGGAACAAAAACTGTGTCCTACCAAGTGAATGAATGTGATAAAATTTGTAATAGATTTCAAGAATCCGACTTGAATGTAGAGGTGAAGATAAACATTTGGAAGAAGAACAGAACATTATAATGAAATCTTGGGTATCGATGAAATCCAAGAAGGGAGTTTGTCATACGAAGTATTCACGAACTTTTTTGGAACACGCAAACATTAATATGATTAACTGTGTAAATGCATCAAACGATCTAAACTAAAGAGGTCAATTATGTTCATTATAATCGTCATACGGATCGTCCCCAAAAAAAATCTAAGATCGCAACAGTAAGTTTATTTTCAATTGCACTAACATACAAATACCAGAAGTGATTAACGATATCCTTTCTTCGAGTCCGAAAATTAGCTTTTCCATTGTCGAAAAAAGCATTATCTATCTATACCATTTTGAGGGATTCAAAATATTGCAAACTATACTTAAAATTGAACGCAGAGGAGAAAGACTTACTCAGGTCTCAGAATGTTGCAATAAACTTTTGGCATAGTTTTCATCCTAACTCAAAAGCTAGCCCAATTCAAAAAGCTCACGATAATACATAGTTTTTGCTCTTGTAACATCCTGAATTGATCGTAATGATCTGATCATCACATCAGATAAGAGCAATTTAATAGTGATTATGCTGACGTCCGAATCCCTTGATATATGAATGAAATGAGGAGCAACTTTTCAAAACGCATTAAGTCCAAAAACTATTTAATTGGGAATCAACGAAAAACGATTTTTTCTTCCACTCTGGCTTATAATTTGAGTACGTTGAGTTTGTTTGATAGAACTTTACATCTGAAGGTAATAACTAATCTCATTTAGATCAATATTGATCAGATATACACAGAAAATGTAAAAAACGTTTGGACTTAATGCGTTTTGATTCATCTCATTGTATATAATGCGTTTTGATGTGGTTGAAATTGAAAATAATGCTGTTTGTTGCGATTTTTTATACATTTAGAGAAAACAGTCTGCACAGTAAGTGTTGGCCTGTAACCTTATTAACATGAGCAAATCGATAAAAAATGTTTTTGGTTATATTTTATCTGTTTTAAAAATGCAAACGTTAACATAATTCATTGCGATGCGGCTTACATACTTTGGATTTGAATTACAGAGGGACATAATGCCATTTGGAAGATTTGGTTTACATAGGGCTATAGAGCAATAGAAATCATTTCCGAATCCACTTCAAACTCAATTTCGCCCAAATTGGACATAATGCGTTTTGAAAAGTTACTCCTCAAATGTAGTCAGACGACAGAATATATATAAAAATCGGTAGATCCCTATCAACAAAATTGAAACAAGAATAAATGTTCTACTCAATGATCTTAAAACAACCAATGTAATTAATAGCAAGTTAGCTTTAGCGATGAGATGTCATAATTCGGTCCCGCCTAAACTATATGGCTTACGAAAAATTCATTACACCAAAATTAACATAAGACACATAAGACGTGTCCGTCCACAGAAAGGAATTCCTTCGAGTTTGTTGCATCCTTAATTAATTCTAAAATACCTGACGGTTATGAGCTTGTTTCATTTGATAGGGTGTCATTGTTCACCTACATCCCTAAAGGAACTGATTCATTTCATCATAAATCAAAATTGGCATTACATTACTGCGTTCACAGAAATTTATAAACTTATATGGAAAGGTTTAACGGGTAATTCCGCAAAAGGAGCAGATTAAAATATATATATATTACTCCGCATGATCCATATTTCTATGTTTTATAAACTTATTTTATTCCTTAGAGTAATCAATTCAATTTACAATTCAAGCTATTTTCGGCTTAATGGGGAAATCTACTTATATATTGCACATATGGCTCCGCAATGGGCAACCCAGCAGGTCCATCTACTAGCTCAAGAAAATTGATGAATGTCAGATCCAACACGAGGAAAAGTTTGAACAGCAAGAATTTGGTAAACAACGCTTTCAATCTACGCAGCGTTGAGTTCCTTATAGAAAATTTCAATTAAATAAAATACTCCTTGATGAACCATTACCCCACTTAATTAGATAATAAAATCATTGGTCCCCATCTGATATTGAGAGTAAATTGAGCCAACTACAGGAGAACTTTTCTTATTTTAGGTTTCCTTTCAAAATTAAATTGTCTTCCAATATAGCCAACTCGATTCAAAAAGTGTCAATTAATACAAAACTTGTTTTTGACAACTAAAACACTGGAAGGTCACTATTTTCTAAACTGGAAGGATAAAAAAAAGAAAGATTCCTGATCAATCTAATTCAATTTATACAGTTCCCAAGCTAACTGTGGAAAATGCTTCTCAGGACAAACCAAACAGTTACTTTCGAATAGAATAAAAATGACTGCAAAGAATAATACAAGGATAAAGACGGCAATTTAGCTAGCTTTGTACACAGTGCAGGTCATCAATTCAACTTCGATCTGATGTCTGTCTAGGATTCGATAAAAATGGTGCGATAATATATATCAGTTTGAACGACACTGTACATAAAAGAGGTGATACTCAAGTATTGACCCAATTATAACAATCACCTAGTTTCATTTTTTAGAAAGTTATCGTTGATAAGTATTGTTGAAATAGGTCCCCCTAATACTTTGTTGGATTCTTGTTGGCACGTGATTGTTGTTGTGAGAAATTGGTTTTAATTGATGGCAATTTTATTTTGAAGTGTAATTTTTCCAATCCTTGTGTCTAAATCAACGGTTTCATAGTCTGAATTATAAATTCTGTTTTTTTAGTCTTGATACTCTCGAGAAAGTCGAAAAATATCGACCAAACGTAGACTTTGTTTTTATTCATTCAAGTCCTAACCTTGTGAAATCTACTCCCAATAATTATGGAAGGATGGGACACACAAACTGGTTTTTCATGATTTAGCACAAATATGAATATTTGATTAGAAGTACCATCAACTTCTTCATAGAAGTACAATTGTCACCTTCGACAATTTTTTTGACAATTCTTCTGAACTTCCTTAGGTTCAGAAGAATTTACCATTCGAAAGATACATTTCAATATCTTTACTACATCTTCACGCTCCCTATTTCCATATTATCAGTATCAAATTAACGATGAATGGAATAATTCATTAGTGTGCAACAAACAATTTATTACTATGGCTTCAATTGATCTCATGTCGTCGAGCGTATATATATCTGAACACTCAACACATATCGAAATAATCAGGTTCAAAGCATTTAAATGCAATATCCAACTGAATTATTCCGGCAACACCGCATGGGCTTTGTTTGAACATAGGAACGTTAAATTTTATACAGATGGGCTTTGCGTAACCATGATAATATACTGGATTTCGGATCATTAGCGAAACATATTCATGAACGTATAAACTATATACACTCCCCGCGTAGCCCCCCTTACCTGGGCTTCGAGTGGCCAAAGGTATGTGTCGGGCTTGGTATAGATAGCCATATGCGTATATATATATATATATATATATATATATATATATATATATATATATATATATATATATATATATATATATATATATATATATATATATATATATATATATATATATATATATATATATATATAGTAGCTTGCACAGTTGTTCATAGGTTTCCGGTAGCTTAGGTGTAACGTCCCACATCCTCCTTTTATTTCGACACTCATACACAGGTAGCTAACAGTGTGGATACGAGGGCTGACTATTCAATCTTGATACCCGAGGTCGCTTTTCAGACATGTTCTTCGGTATCCATCAAAGGCCATATTAATATCAAGTGCAGTAGTTATATTCAAGAATAATAATAGCAACATGTGAATCATTGCGGAACGACACGAATAAAACAATACGGTAATCCCGATCCCGGACCTTTGATTTCCACCGGGGAGAATGCTGCCCTAGGACACATATACTGACACTCATACATACCAGACGTGGATCGAATACCTTTAGTCTAATAAAGAAACCGATGAACAAGCTGAACTTTCAATATTTATAGCAAACGCCGGAATTGCATTGGTCCCACTAGGTAAATGCATAATGTAAATCAGTGATATCAAACAAATAGGATAATTATTAAGTTCTTGTAATACGTAAACTCTGATTTACGAACAAGGTTGCACACTGAAAGAAAAGTAATATAATCTCCATGAAATTGTTGAGGAGTACCATATTTTAGTCGGCAGTATAAAGATCTGGTAAACAAACCTAAAAGCAGTGTTAATAATCATTATCAATGCAGAAAACTTACTTGTGGATTGTTCGACTTACAATAATACAACTACAATTCAAAGAACTTATTCAAACTGTGGAACGATCTCGTTGCTGCAACACACACAAAAGAACAGAGAGCTTCGATAATCCATAGTCTTCCTTTTATAAGTTCTAATAAGACGCCAAGCGTCCCACTTGAGATATCTTCAAGGGCCCATTGGTCCTGTTACAAACCACCACGTCATTTTTGTTTTGGCGTCCTTTTAAATCCGGACCATCGAAAGTCATACAAGCATAGAACCTATGAGCAGGGCGTTTTATTGCCAACATAGGAATCACAGTACTTTAATTATGGTTCTTTTTATGAAAATAGAAATTATTGCTATTTATTTAAATCACGGGATATTACACAAATGAACCCCAGAGGATTTCATTGATTTGCCGAGAATCAAGAGCAGACGCGTTTCTGCCTTCTTGGCCTTTATCAGTACTCTGTATCTTCTCAACTTATTCTACTGAACTGAACCGTGTTAAACCTCTCATAGCCGGCTTGAGCGGTTATATATAAACGCCCACGCCACCTATGAGACAAATCAAGGAACTCAGCCTTTCCCCACCATTCTGTAGACCCTATTGGCAGGAACTCTCTAGACTGTTAATTTGTTAACAATGTTATCGCCATTTTTCATCATCACACAATGTAGGTAACTAATTAAACTAAAGAAAAAGTTGAGAAAGCACTGACGTGAGATCAGTCTGCTCTGGTGCGATTTTTCAAATTCATTACTCCAGCGGTCAAACTTACAGGTACTGAACTGGCCTTGGCGTCCAAAGCATTATATTTTTTTTAAACTAATATATACAGGGTGAGTCTTTAAGTTGTTCCTACATTAATTTTAACCATGGATTTCTCTCATCAAATGAAACATCTCTTTCATTTACCATTTTTCCAGATTCGGCTCAAGTAAAAAGTAATAAGCGTGCAGAGATTTCACAATGTGCAAATCCACCCCTGAACTGCCGTTAACTGTTGAACACAGAAACACTTACTGGATTCAATATGGCATAATTAAATGAAAGCTTTATTATCTGTGGGTCCAAATTCAACCAAATTGTCTAAGAAATCTTATTCACTCACTCAAGTTCTTATAAAATGATTTTAAATAATCTTTATGCAGCAATTTTGAAAAAACTGTTCCTGAGTATTAAAATTCAGACTCCAACTTGATTTTCATTCAATATCCACAATATCTTCATCGCCTATTCGGACATTCATTAAATATTTCAATTCACATCATATAAATGACTTTATAAACCATTTTACAACTTTATAAAAAACAACAATAATAAATTATTATATCCTCTATCAGTCTATGGCCTATAAACAGCATAGAACCTATAGACTTATTATGTTCACGAAGATACGTTCAGTTCACAATTAACCAATTTTTCTGTGATATTTTACACAGATTGAGGAAATTCGGGTTTCACAAAGCTTTTCGATTATATCAAAACCCGAAATTCTTAGATAGGAAAACCTTCGATTTCTCGTAACAATCTGACAAGTGACAACCTCCTATAAACATAGTATAATAATATTTTTTATACTGTGACAGAAGCAGACACAGAAATGTAATAAAATTAGGTTAGCGTTAGCCACAGAAAAATATCGATCGGTCCTAACCTAACGAGTTTATTGTTTATGTACATAGTTCTGTAGATTTAGATTAACAATTTCTCTTCAATAATAATAGGGACGGATATTTGGAATGATACTTATAATTGATATTTAGCATTTTTAACACTATGAAGAAATTAGTTCTATATTCACTATTGGGGATAAATAGAGAAAAATTCAAAGATTAATACAGATCATGGTAGGCCTATTCAACAATTTCCCAAATGATAACTACCCTGCGATTCAAGTTGTTTGAGTTGCAGGTGAATTTGCACAATTCTCAAACAAGGTGAAATAATTCCACACCATGTGGGATAAAGAGATTGCTACACCTCTCTCTATAAGTGTCAACTTTCAGATCAATACTCAGTATATGTCTTAATTCGAGTACAGATCATCTGTTATTATATTGCAGGTCCAGATTGATAAGAGCAGTTAAATTTCTGGAGCTTTTATCATATTTTATGAAATTCAATGAAGAAAATTTTGAAAACGGCGCGTTTTAGGAGAATGGATGAACAATAATAGATTTTTTTTAAATGATTGAGTATTCTCAAAATGACTCGAGATAGCCTTCATCTACTTTCATTATTCTAATTCTCAGTTTTAATTCGCGAGTCTATAACGAGGAAACCAGTAGAAGTAGGGAAAAACTGTTAATTGGAGATTATGTGTCAGAGTTATTGAAAACTTCACACTAAAATTCATTTCATTCTGAGTAACCGCGTCAAAGCTACAATACAAAAGGAAAACAGATTATTTTATCCAATTTTAACAGCCTGTATGTTCTTTCGTGTACTGAATTTGGAAAAATGGTAAATGAAAAATGGGTTCAAGCCCTGTGGACAGGAGCTTGCTGGCGCTCTAGTTCAAACAGACAAATTATATCTCCGAAAGTATTGGTTTCTCAGAGTTGGGAATTATATCAATGTATTCATATGATAGAACTGCATCATAAAGGAAATTCAATTCAAATAATAGTTTATTTATCAAGATTAAATGAGCAATCTTGAGAATGAGAACTGCACCATGGAAGAAATCAAATTAAATCTGGCCAATTTTGCCCAATAACGAACTTAAATGAGATATTCATCTCCCTAACCTACTCTGAAAATTTCAACTACCTACCTCATTCCGTTCGAGAGTTATATCTATGTCTATGGATGAAAAACTAATTTCGGAGCAAACAACTGATATTTTTCTCACTGCGCTCATAATTCTTCGATTGATTAGATAATGTCATGTCTCAGGAATACTACTCTGTCAAGAAAGTACCGGGAATTTTCAATTAAAACAACATTTTTACATTTAATCGTCAAAATTTATTGGGTCGCCTTCAAAATAGGCTCCATTTGCTCCAATACATCTATGCCAACGGCACTTCCAATTATCGAAACATTTTTTATAGGTGCTTTCCGGGATGGACTTTAGCTCTCGCGCCGAATTTTGTTTTATGGCTTCTATCGACTCAAAACGGGTGCCACGAAGGGGCAATTTTAGTTTTGGGAAGAGGAAAAAGTCGCATGGAGCCAAATCCGGCGAATACGGTGGTTGCTGAAGCACGTTTGTTGAGTTTTTGGCGAGAAAGTCAGTCACAATCGTAGCTCGGTGAGAAGGCGCGTTATCGTCATGCAAAATCCATGAGTTGTTCGCCCACAAATTTGGCTCGTGGGATATCTTAAGATCATGTGCTATCTCTCTCAAGCTGGTACGACGGTTTTCAAGCACCTTTTCCTTAATTTTATCGACGTTATCTTCGGTCGAAGCCGTCGATGGGCGTCCGGAACGAGGCAAGTCTTCGACCACTTCACGACCGCCCTTGAAGGCTCTGTACCACTGATATGCACGAGTTTTCGATAGAGCATTATCACCAAAGGCCTTTTGCAACATTCTCAATGCATCGGCACACGAAAATTCATTTGCAACACAAAACTTTAAACAAATTCTTTGCCCAACGTAATCACCCATAGTAAAAGTCGGCACGCACTCTGACATCGACTGACTTAACCAGCTGTTGCAGACACACTAGTTGACAGATCCCGCTCAAGCTTGGCATAGTAATTAAGGACAGTGGCACCAACCTAGGAAAAAATTTTACCTGCCTCATTGCCCCGCCAAATTTAAATCTATAATTCCCGGTACTTTCTGGACAGAATGTATAAGTTGACATTATGACAATTCATACATAGAATAATTATATCATTCTGTGACAACGTTGAAATACTATTTATTATTGAAATTTTGAAAAATCATATCTCCGAAAGTATTAGCTTGTTAGAGTTGAAAATGATATCATTGGATTCTTATGGTAAAACTGCTTATTGAAAAAACTTTGATTTGGAATTTGCTTTTTTAAAAAAAATTGTTTTTTGTTACTCCGAAACCATTTGTCCAATTTTGCCCAATAACGAACTTAGCCGAGAGATTTATATCCCAAACCTACTCTGAAAATTTCAACTGTCTAGCTCATTCCGTTCGAGAGTTATCGTGCCTACGGCCGGCCGGATCTGCCGGCCGGACCGGCCGGACAGAATGAATTTCGACCACGGATTCTTGATCAGTGAGTCGAACCAAATCGTTTAAGACCATTTTCATCGAAAAATTCGAAAATTACAGACATTTGGGCAAATTGATAAGCACTCAGTTCCGAGGAACTAGAGCGCCAAAAACGTGTTTAACTTGGTGAGAGGAATATATGGTTGAAATTAATGTACAACTTAAAGACTCGCCCTGTATAGATCTGATCGAGTTTGATCCAAGAACTTAAAATATCAGCGAATTATGAACTGTGATATAAGTCGAACACTATCAAAAAAGTTGCTTCAATCACTGACGTGAAGTCAGAAGCTTTTGCGCGCATGTTCTATTGTCAATTCACCTCTATTAGGCAGCGGTCCCACGGACTCACTGCCGTTTACCGACAACCACCGACGAAATTTAGGACGCTTGCGTTCCTTCGGGTACAGTCACACATAAAATATTGATGAACTCCATGTTGTGTGTGACCGTACCCGTAAGAACGCAAGCGTCCTAAATTTCGTCGGTGGTTGACGGTAAATGGCAGTGAGTCCGTGCGACCGCTGCCTTAGGCACAATTAATCGAATTAAGCATCGATATAATATACAGTTTTCTCAGCTTTCATAATATATGAATACTTTTCACGGTATTCCGACGGATTTTTGCAAATTGATCTAAATTATAATTTCAAGTTTACTTAGAGGGTTTTTGGCGCTCTAGTTCCTCGGAACTGAATGCTTACCAATTTGCCCAAATGTCTGTAATTTTCGAATATTTCGATGAAAATGGTCTTAAACGATTTGGTTCGACTCACTGATCAAGAATCCGTGGTCGAAATTCATTCTGTCCGGCCGGCCGTAGGCACGATAACTCTAGAACGGAATGAGCTAGAGAGTTGAAATTTTCAGAGTAGGTTTGGGGGATAAATATCTCGGCTAAGTTCGTTATTGGGCAAAATCGGACAGATGGTTTCGGAGTTACAAAAAAAAATTTTTTTTTTACGAAACAAATTCCAAATTAAATTTTTTTTAATATAAGTTTTATCATAAGAATCCATTCATATCATTTTTAACTCTAACAAGCTAATACTTTCGGAGAAATTATTCTTCAAAATTTCAATGTAAATCGTATTTCACACATTGATATAATTATTCTATGTATGAGTTGTCATAATGTCAACTTGACAGAAGGGAATATTGTAACTTCAAAAATATTGGGGTTGAAATACTCGTATTTTAGCGATGCAACGGGGACCTCACCCGAAAATGTTTGAAAATATTACGTAAATATTGAAAGCATAATTCTGTAGTTCGAGAGAGGAGAAAATTTGGTGAACGTAGATCAGGAAATTTTTGATCGATTACAAGGTAATTTTTTATTTATTACTCATCTTTCATATTATTGCTCATCTTCTTTCATACATGTTTTATGGAATACCTAATATTTGTAGGTACTTTAAACCTGTTTTGGGCAATTGTCATTCGAATCTTGTTTTTTTGGCGCTCTAGTTCCTCGGAACAGAGTGCTTATCAATTTGCCCAAGTGTCTGTAATTTTGGAATTTTTGGCTGAAAATGGTCTCAAACGATTTGGTTCGACTCACTGATCAAGAATCCGAGTGCGAAATGGATTCTATCCGGCCAGCCACCGGCCGTAGGCACGATAACTCTCGAACGAAAGGAGTATCGGACTGAAAATTGCAAGGTGGTTTTGGAGCGTAAATATCTCGGACAAGTTCGTTCGATCTATCTGAAATTTAGCATCAAATTGTAGAATCATGACCTTTATACGCATGTGAAGTTTTGTATTGACCAGATTACCGCAAAGTGTAAAAAAAATAATTTGAAAATTTAAAAAAAGTTTTTCCACGATAACTCTCGAACGGAATGAGCTAGGTAGTTGAAAATTTCAGAGTAGGTTAGGGAGATGAATATCTCGGTTAAGTACGTTATTGGGCAAAATTGGCCAGATTTAATTCGATTTCTTCCATGGTGCAGTGCTCATTCTCATGATTGCTCATTTAATCTTGATAAATTAACTATTATTTGAATTGAATTTCCTTTATGATGCAGCTCTTTCATATGTATACATTGATATAATTCCCAACTCAGAGAAACCAATACTTTCGGAGATATAATTTGTCTGTTTGAACTAGAGCGCCAGAAAGCTCCTGTCCACAGGACTTGAACCCATTTTGTACAAAAAGTCCGAATTTTCCGATATAGTCAACATCTTTCCTCATCCTTCTCATCACCTCTACATTGGTTATTCTCTGAACCCAAGAAATTCTCAGCATTCTCCGGTACATCCATGTTTCAAATGCCTCTAGTCTCCTCCCATCAATCATCCCAAGTGTCCATGATTCCAACCCATAGTACAGCACAGACTGCACATAGCATCTCATAAGTCTTATTTTTAGTTCGATGTTTAAATCTCGACAGCAGAAAAGTTTTTTCATTCTTGTAAATGTGCTTCTGGCTTTTTCGATTCTTATTCGTATTTCTTGGGAACTGTTATTGTCTTCGTTAATGGTTGTGCCTATGTATTTGTACTCTCTTACTCTTTCAATTGGTTGGTCTTTTACATATATGTTGTGTGCGTCTCGAGTTGTTTTAGTTATCACCATGTATTTTGTTTTGGCGATTTTAAATGTCAGTCCATATTCCTCACTTACTGCAACCGTGCTATTGATAAGCACTTGTAGGTCTTGATGCGTTTCAGCTAAAAGCACTGCGTCATCGGCATATCTCAGATTGTTCACTTTGATGCCGTTAATTTTAATTCCAGCTTTTTGGTCATCAAGTGCCTTGCTTACTAAGAACGAGAAGTAATGCTAACAATTAAGAGAAGGAAGCTGCAGTATATGGGACATATCATGAGAGGAGAAAAATATGCAATACTCCGTGTTATTATACAGGGTAAAATCCAGGGAAAAAGGTCCATAGGAAGGAGACGGAATTCATGGCTGAAAAATCTACGGGAGTGGTTTGGATGCAGCAACAACGACCTATTTAGAGCCGCCGTCTCCAAAATAAAAATCGCTTTGATGATTGCCAACCTTCGAAGCGGAGACGGCACCTGAAGAAGAAGAAGTCAACATCTGTGTTTCAAATGGCGATTTCCGCTCGAACTGGGAGTCGCAGTTGGTAGAGTTTTATATCATTTTTGATGCTTCGACTTTCTGTAAAAAATAAAATTCTGGTATATTAATATAGAAGAAAAGCCCCTTGGTGCGGAGTTGCTCGGAAGCGCTGTATAATTAGATATTTAAAGATTTTAAACTCTGATTCTCATGTCAGAATTGAAAATTCTGTGATCATAGATTGTTCTCTCATTACTCAAGTCTGTCATTAAAATGGCACGTAATGTATTCATATCTTATTAATGCTGAGAAAACGGTCTACATCGATGGTACCATGGTACCATGGTACCAAGAGTATTCTACAGAGGTGAATAAAACATTATTAACAGTAATTTTGTCAGCTTAAAATTAAGCCCTCATTTTCTTCGTCTTGAAAAATTTTATATTTCAGAAACTGTGCTCGATCGACTTCGTATTAGGCTTGAGTAGACAATGGAACATGCGCTCAAAAGCTCCTGACTTCACGTCAGTGCTTGAAACAATTTTTGCGCGTATGTTCTGTGGAACATCGCGTTATAATTTTGACCAAATGTCTGTAATTTTCGATTTTTTTGCCGAAAATGGTCTCAAACGATTGGGTTCGACCCCCTGATGAGGAATTCGAGGTCAAATTTAATTTTGTCCTGTCGGCCATCCGTTGCCACGATAACTTGAGAACGGAGAGAGATAGCAACTTGAAATTTTCAGGCTAGGTGGCGCATCCCAATACGACGGACAAGTAGGTTAATGGGCATAATCGGCCAAAAGGGTTTCGGAGTTATAATTTTGTTTTCAACCAATACAAGTCCGATCGAATGAAACTTAGTGAGTACTTGTAGAATACAAAAGTAAGGAAGTTTGAGAAATTATGTGAGGATCGTATCACTAGAAAATTTCAAAAAAATTATCAAAATATAGCATTTATGTCACGATAACCTGAGAACGGAAAGAGATAGCGACTTGAAATTTTTGCGTAAGGTTGTGTATCTGAATGCGACATTTGAGTTCGATTATAGGCACAATCGGCCAAACGGTTTTGGAGCTATACCCATCTGAAATATGATTGTTATTTCCCCAATAACTCGTAAAATACAAAACCGTTCTAATTCAAGCATGGTTATCAGTTGTAGAATACTAACGCAAAAGTTCTTGCAGAATTTTGTGAGGATCGTATCACCAGAAAATTTTTAAAAATTCATTGAAAAAAAATCTATATATCAGAAACTATCCATCCGCCATCGCTGAAATTTTAGCGAGAGCCATCAAAACCTAACTCCACTGCCAAGTTCCAAGTTTGAACACGATCGGATCTATATTGTTGGAGATGGAAATATTGGGTTTGTGGCTTGAGGACTGGGCAAATCAAACGAATCCCTTATGAACAGTCGACGTTTCGATCCAGGATCAGATCTTTTTCAAGACTAAAAACATTTAATTGTGTGTAAATTTTGAATTTGACATGAACATAATTAGGAAAACATTGATGCAAAAAAGTATCTTTCAATAATATAAAATAAACAGCATAAAAACACATTCAATTGACATCAAGAACAAACATTGAAATATTCAACACAGAAGCAGCCAGATCCGCAAAAACGGAAAACAATAAAAAGTAAAAAATTAAAAAAATTTTTCTTTGTTTGAAGACTTCACAATTCTCACATTAATTTTACCTTTTCAAATGGATATCTGAGGCAGAACACTGTATATAGGAAATCCATCGGTCATTCTATATAAAATCAATTATTATTCCCACATGAAACGGGAAACAGTAATCACTCTTAAAAACCGAAATGCAAACAATGAGATCGAATGAATGGAACATATCGCGTGGCCTACTGCTACCATAATATCAACTTCTTATTGGTTTCAATGCATGCGGAACTATGGGTGGATTGTACGAATCGGGTGGATTATCTATTTCGGATTTTTGTCAATAGATTGCTATAAACAACACTTAGAGATTCTACGTCAGTTCTCAAATTTATTGTTGATAGCACGCTGTTCCCTAGAACATGCGCCAAATATGTTAAAAGGTTTCATAATTGGTTATAATATCTTTTTGTTAATAAAACTTTGTGAATAGATATAAAAATGAATCATTTATTGAAATATGAATCATCTCACTTATACACCGCTTGAAATAGTTGTTTTCTCTGTCCAATATTCCCACATTTTCAAAATCAAAGTCGTGATTATTTTCAAAGTGGTGGGTGGCTAGGGCTGTTTTTTCATTTCTATCTTTATTGATTTCTCTGCAATCGTAAGAGTATATATTTTTTTTTTCAAATATTGTCTCGTCATGCCAACAAATAAACAACTGCATTCCTTACACTTTATTGAGTAAACTAAATTTGATTTCAGTGAACTGTGTATCGGATCTGATTGTTGGAGATCCGAGCAGCCTTGTGTGAGTTTAGTAGCTGGATGGTTGACCGTTGCCTCCATAACTTTCGAGCGAAAGGAGATAAGGACTTGCAATTTCCATAGTTGCTTGCACATCCCAATGGGAGAGTTATGCACGTTATTGGGCATAATCGGTCCATCGGTTTCGGAGTTATACCCACGTGGAATATTATTTCATCGATAACCCTAAAAATATAGAAAGGATCGAATTAAATCTTAGTAACCAGTTGTAGAATATCGACATAAAGACGTGTGTAAAATTTTGTGAGAACCGTACGCTTAAAAAAATTTTAAAAAATTGCAAAAAAAATTGATTCAAGCACTGACGTGAAGTCAGGAGCTTTTGCGCGTTTGTTCTATTGTCCATTCTCACTTTCTCATTTTCAGTTGAATTCCATTCGGCTGATATTCGATACTATCATGGTGATATTGAAAAGTAGTAGGATTCATCTGTTGGGGTTCCTGGTAATAGTAAATGAAATTGAAATATATATATACAGGGTGAGTCTTTGACCACTGCATTAATTTCAACCAAAGATTCCTCTCATCAAATGAAACACTTTTTTCATTAACCATTTTTCCAGATTCAGCTCAGGTAAAAAGTTACAAGCGTTTAAAGATTTCACAATGTGCTAATACACTCCCGCATATAAATTATCTATGACATTGTTGGCGGACGAGAAAAAGGCATGGTAACGTGGTTTACAGGTTGATTCGGGATTCCAACGCTCAGGGACGGATCCATAAAATTAGTGAAATTTCTGGAGTTTTCCATTTTAAAACATTCAATGAAGAATATCTCGAAAACGGTGCGTTTAAGGAGAAATGATGAGGAATAATATAATGTTCTAAAACAATGGAATATTCTTGAAATGACTCAAGAAAAACTTTATATACTTTCTTTATGCTAATTTCGTTTAGTTTTATGAATCCACGAGTCCATAACTACAAAACCAGTAGAAGTAGAAAATAACTAATATTTGGAAAATATGTATCATAATTATAGGAAACTTTAAGCCAACATTCATTTTATTCGAAAAAAGGATGTCAAAGCTACAAAATAAAAACTGATTTAATTTCAAAATTTCAACAGCCTGTATTTTTTTACCTGAGCTGAATTAGGAAAAATGTTTAGGGAAAAAAGTGTTTCATTTGATGAGAGGAATCTTTGGTTAAAATTAATGCAGTTGTCAAAGACTCACCCTGTATATGTATAGTGATGTATCAACTAATCTATTTTCATTTATGCTACTGAACACACCATGTTGTCTCCAAATCCTTGTCTCGATTTTACCTTCTATTTTCCCTTACCACAAAAGAAAGCCTTTCGAATCACATTCTTCGTTCAAACCAAAGCAGGAAAAGCACATAAATTAAGACAGAATGCCACTCGAATATTCCAATACTATCCTCCATCCCCCATATTCCCATCCATCGATAAGATGAGCAGCGGTAGCAATATTATAATATAATTATGATAAACCTACCTAGGAATTCAGCATCGAAAACAAAACCTATTCGGTTCGGATGATATATCAGACCGGTGACACGTGATGGAATTACGAGATGTTTGTCGACCCATCTCTGAAATAGGATATCCCATTATCAGCTCTCTGGGTGCTAGCTGTATACAGCTAGTCGCCACTACCAGTGGTTTCTTTGCCTGGAAATTCCTTCATCACTTATGGTTGGATGGAATTTCAGCCCTTTATGTGATTCGACTCGAATATCCTCCGAACGTTTCGTGTCTTTGGTATATTATGTTCCATGATCAAGCAATTCCTACTTTGGTTTGGCTAATTATGAAATAGGAGTCGTTCCAAATTAACTAATTTTTTTTCTACAATCGATATCCAAAATAAGCATTTGCGCTCGTATTTGACAACGCAAACGTAATATTTTTAAGAAATGTCACTTTGTCGCTTATAAGCGATTAAAAGAATAATAGTATATTTATCAAGATTAAATTAGCAATCTGCAATTATTTAACCTCGTGGAATGGGCTGTTGCAACTTACTCTCGGTGCATAGTTTTCACAACTCGAAATACATAAGGAAAGTAGCATCAAAATGTCTAGAGCATGCTGAAGACAATCATAGCAGATTGCCCATTTATTCCTGATATTTGAATAGGTATAGGATTACGAACAAATTATTTTAATAATTAATTTAATCTGTTTGAAAGATAAAATAATATGTATTTTACATTATTGTTTTTCTTTATTTGAAAACTTATCTCATTATAAAACAAAATATATAAATAAAATACAATCCTCTTTTCATAATTTTATAGATCATACAGTAGCACATTCATTCTATATTATGAACCTTAACTCAAGAAAAAATACTTGATACACAAGTAGATCAATATTTTACCATTTTTTTGCCAGCAACATTATGAAAATATTTTATATAGGAACATGTCTCAGTGTCTCACTACTTAAGGAAGTAAGAGATAATATTAACTTCGGTGGTCAACGAACAGTAATCTCTTTTGAGGATTCCATTAGGTATGTTGTTCTTTCCTATTGCCTTCATAAACTACATCATTTCAATGATCCAATTCTATATCTTCTGAAAGATCATACCCAATATTGGCACATAAATTATTGAATATGCAACAAGTTAATATTATTTTTGGTATCAAAAGAGTCTTGTATATATTCACAAATTCAAGATGCGGAACCTTGTTTTCCAACACAAAATATTTTCAGTAGGAAAATTTCCACCGTACAGCTCATTCCGTTCGAGAGTTATCGTGTTAACGGACGTGTTGATGGACATAATCCATTTTGACCACTGGTTCTCGATCAGTTAGTCGAACCAAAACGTTTGAGACCTAATATTCGAAAATTACAGACATTTGGGCCAATTGATAAGCACCCTGTTCCGAGGAACAAGAGCCCCAAAGTAAATATTCATTTTATATTTCTCAATTTTCATGCCCCCTTTCATTTCTTCAGGACAGTGGCGCAGCCGATCCTGCGAAAATATTTCGATTTCTTTGTCGGCCACATCCCATACTTCAGAGCACCTAGCAAATAAACATTTCATAAAGTATCATAACTTTATTTATCTCAGTGAAATAGTATTTAACGTTACTAGCAAGTTAAGAGGGTTTTTACTGGCGAATGGAGGATATAACTGACGAGCCGCAGGCAAGTCAGTTACCTCCTTGAGCCTGTAAAACCCGTTTCCTTGCGTGTATTGTTTTATATTTTATTTGTTTCTCATTTGTAAAAAGTTTAGATAAATTCCAAAAAAATCTCAATAATTTGTCGCAAATGTCGTAAGCTATGGAAACGTTGCCATGAACATGTCTGTTTATTTTTCTTTACATTTGTTTTGGCGAAAGCGAAAATGAATGTACCAAAAGAAATTATTGAGGCAGCCAGCAGTGTAGCTTCAAGTTTATTACCTGCAAAATCAGCTTCAAGGTACGAGCGAGAATACGACGACTTCAAAAAGTGGCAAAACAAAAATAGTGTTATTGGGGTAACTGAAGATGTTTTGTTGGTCTACTTGAATCAACTATCAGCTAGATTCAGCCCTAATACTTTATTGGCAAAATGGTCTATGCTGAAAAGCTGCTTGGAAATGAAAGAAAATGCCCCTGTTCGCAGGTTTGTTTTCCTTAAAAAATTTATTGAAAAATATGACGTTTAGTTGTCATTTGCAGATTTCAAAAGGTAATAGCGTTTCTGAAACGAAAAAATGAGCGTTATACGCCAAAAGAGGCCAAGGTATTAAGTGAAGAAGAGGCTGAACAATTTCTTTTACATGCTCCTGATGACCAGTGGTTGCTGGCGAAAATTGTAACAATATATGGGATTTTTGGATGTTGTCGATGTGACGAAATTCTCTCCTTAAACATGAATGATGTAGAAGATATGGGAAAATACGTTATTGTGACATTGCGGCAAACAAAAAATTTAACAACAAGAAGATTCACCATAACCGATGATGGCTGCAGCTTCAAGCCCTGCATGATATACAGAAAATATGTAAATCTTCGGCCTCCTGGAACAGAAAGCCTAAGATTTTTTTGACATACCGACATGGAAAGTGCATTTCCCTTAATGCTGGCCAGCACACTATTGGTGGTGTCCCAAAGCAAATAGCGAAATATTTAGGTTTAAAAGACCCAGAGTTATACACCGGCCACTCTTTTCGCAGAACTGGAGCCACTATGGTTGCGGATTCGGGCGGAGATATTTTAGCACTAAAGCGTGCAGGAGGGTGGAAGAGCACCGAAATTGCGATGAGTTAAGTCGAAGATTTGGTCAACAAAAAAATCGAAATGTCTAGGAAATTATTTGGTAGTAAGGAGAGTACAAATGCTCTGCAGTCCTCGAGTGCAGCAGTTTCTGAGTCAACATATGGTTCATCATCATCAGTATCAACTCTTTCATCATCAAAATCTGTGTTACTGGAAATAACAATTGTACCATGATTTTCAACATATATGACGATAAAACAAAATTTTCTAATGTAGATAATACTACTAACTTGTAAAAATTTTGCAAGTTAACTGTCAGTTTTACAAGTTAGTGACTTGATAAAATAAACTTTCTTGATTAATATTGTGTTTTTGGAAACTGACGTCTACAAATGAGGAACAAATAAAATTATATACGATTCACACTAATTTATTCAATATTGTGAGGCGTTTTGTCGACACAGCGACTTCATCAGACTACATCATACTAAATTCTTAACAAGTTATTATCTCCCTAGACCTAGATGACATGGACACAGAATCTTATTTAAAACTAATTACATGAGAAACTCATTTAAAAAATAATTACATAATAGAATTATTTATAACTAATTACATAATATTACACTGCTGGTTTCTTTGTAAACATTAACAGTAATTCATTCTTAATGCTTTTATAAATTGATTCTTTATTTGAATAGATAGAACTAAGTAACCAGTATGTTTTCCTCTATTTATTTCCACCATTTGCCAGTAATTGAGTAGCACACCTTCATACAAATTGTGTAGAATTTTGAAATCCGGGTTAAACTTATGTCCTGCTAATAAATGATTCGAATAATTTGAATTAATTTTGTTGTTTTTGTAGCTATGATGATGTTCCTTTATTCTTATGCCAAAATTTCTACCAGTTTTTCCTATATATGATTTGTCACAACTCCCGCAATATTATTGATAAACACCTGATTTATGTTCTTTATTCCTTTTCGAAGTATTGTTCTTTATGAGTTTTGCGAGGTAATTGTTTGTCCGGAATGAGATATTCACCTGTTGGTTTTGAAGAAACCTTTTAAGTTGTTGATTGTAGGTAGGCGAAATTAAATTTGAGACGATCGATAATATGATATTGATCTTCTTTTTTCCAGTTATTGTTTATTTTTGAATAGTTGAGTTGTTTCATACCGGATAAATTGAAAGTTTCAGAATATGTTATCATATTACAATTTGCCTTTTGGCGCTCTTGTTCGTCGGAACAAAGTGCTTTATCAATTTGCCCAAAAGTCTGTAATTTTCGAATTTTTGGCTGAAAATGGTATCAAACGTTTTGGTTCGACTCACTGATCAATAATCTGTGGTGGGTATCGTCTCCGTCTGGCCGGCCGTCCGTTAACACGATAACTCTCGAACGAAAGGAGTTAGAGGATTGGAATTCGCAGGGTAGGTGTGGAGCGTAAATATCTCGGACGAGTTCGTTAACGGGCGAAATCCATGCATCAAGCGGTTTCGGAGTTATGGCCGTTTTTAGTAAAAACATTTTTTAAGAATATTTCCGAAACCGATCACTCGATCTAACTGAAATTTAGCATCAAATTGTAGAATCATGACCTTTATACGCTTGTGAAGTTTTGTATTGACCAGGTTACCGCAAAGTGTCAAAAAAAAAATTTAAAATTTAAAAAAAATTTTTCTACAATAACTCTCGAACGGAATGAGCTAGACAGTTGTAATTTTCAGATTAGGTTGGGGAGATGAATATCTCAGTTAAGTTTGTTGTTGCGCAAAATAGGCCAGATGGTTCGGAATAACGACAAAAAAAATTTTTTCTTAAGCAACAAATTTCAAATTCAATTTTTATTAAGATGCAGTTTCACCATAAAAATCCATTGATTTCATTTTCAACTCTAACAAGCTAATACTTTCGGATATATGATTTTTCGAAATTTCAATAAGGAATCGTACTTCTATGTTTCCACATAATGCTATAATTATTCTATCTATGATTTATTATATGATTTGTGTTCATACTCGTACATGTCATCCTGTTCTATGAGAGAGAGTCAAATTCATTTCAGCTATTTTAATCTGATTTCTTCCATGGTGCAGTTCTCATTCTCAGATTGCTCATTTACTCTTGATAAATAAACTATTATTTGAATTGAATTTCCTTTATGATGCAGTTCTATCATAAGAATACATTGATATAATTGAGGTGTCTAGAATCAAAGGCGGCAATCTCCATTATTGAGGTTTCTGGATAATTGTGAAAAACTGTTTTTTGTTCCTGAAAAGGCTAAGGATTGCTTCATTTACTTCTATATGATTATTAGTGTTGAAGAACCATGTTGACTCATATAATATCATATAATACCTCACGGTTATTTTTATAAATAAACTTCAAATTTGGAGATTGTCGCTTTTGCAACCAAATTTAGGAGATTGTCATTTATTAAATTCTAAATATGTGTGCAATTAACTGTTGAGAATTAGAGTGTAGTGTTAATATTATTTATTGAGGTGAACAGAACGGTTATACAAATCAGCAGTTATACTATTTTAAATCATAACTACAGGTAACTCTTCAACAGACGCACAGTTTGCTTCATCGTCATTATTTTCGCCTGGTTCATTAATTATTGATCCTTCAACAATAATATTGTTGTAAAACGATAACTCCTGTAGCTCTCTCCAATTCTCTCCAAAATATTTTTGAAGTAATTTTCTTACATCTGTTATTTTTAGATGGATTATTGATTTTGGTCTCGACTAGCACATGAAAATTGCCGGTTTTGAAACTAACTCTGAATTTCAATATTAAATTCAAGTGGATTTTGCCGGATTTGGTTCTGTATCTTTATTCAAATCGCTTAAGCGTCTTTTAAACTATATGTCTATATGTCTAACTCATTTTCGCAAAAACTGGAGATTGCCAGTTTCGATTCTAGACCCCTCAATTCTCAACTCTGAGAAACCAATACTTTCGGAGATATAATTTGTCTGCTTGAACAAGAGCGCCAGAAAGCTCCTATACACAGGGCTTGAACCAATTTTAATGAATGAATTCTCTTATTGAGTAATGGAGAAAAAACCTATTGTTCATTAACTAAATTACCCATATTATGTTTTTCTGTATTTTTTCTTGTTATTATAAGACACTCGAAGAAAAAACATATTTCCTAACACGTGCGGAAAAGTATCACTTTGCGCACGTGTTAGGAAAATAACTACTGCACCAGGGCACTCGGTTACTAAACTACACCATTTGAGCAAACATGAACATTTCAACTCAATGAAAAATTATATACGATTAACACTTATTTATTCAATATTGTGACGCGTTTCGTCGACACAGCGACTTCATCAGACTACGTCATACTAAATTCTTAACAAGATATTATTATCGTATTATCGTATATTGGTTTAGATACGTAGATGATGTGCTCCCGTGTTTTAAAGGAACAGACCGGCAACTGAAAATATTTGTAGATTTTATTAATAGCATTCATCCAAATGTCAAATTCACAATAGAAATGGAAAATAATGGTGCAAATAATTTTTTGAATTTAACAATAACGCGGGAAAACAATCAACATGATTTTTCAATATTTAGGAAACCATCCCATACGGATGTACAATCATTCATCGATCCTCGTGTCATCCATTTAAACATAAAGTCGCGGCATTTCATAGTATGTTACACTGGCTAATTAATACACCTTTGTCCGAAGAGAATTATGGTACAGAATTAGAAATTATCGAACAATTAGCGGTGAACAATGGATATAACACAGAGTTAATCAGAAAAATGTTGACGAAAATACAATCTAGAAAAACAATTAGTTTAGTATTTCCAGAAATTAAGGATAAAAATAAAATATTCAATAGCTTAACATATTTTGGTACACCGAGTCAACAACTTAAAAGGTTTCTTCAAAACCAACAGGTGAATATCTCTTTCCGGACAAATAATAACCTTGCCAAACTCATAATGAACAATAAATCGAAAAGGAATAAAGAAGATAAATCCGGTGTTTATCAATTAAATTGCGGGAGTTGTGACAAATCATAGGAATCATAGGAAAAACTGGTGGAAATTTTGGCATAAGAATAAAGGAACATCATCACAGCTACAAAAACAACAAAATTAATTCAAATTATTCGAATCATTTATTAGCAGACGGACATAAGTTTAACCCGGATTTCAAAATTCTACACAATTTGAATAAAGGTGCGCAACTCAATTACTGGGAAATGGTCGAAATAAATAGGGAAAAACATACGGGTAATTTAGTTAATGAACAATTAGATCTAAATTTTTCACCGTTACTCAATCTATTCAAATAGAGAATCAATTTATACAAGCATTAGGAATGAATTATTGTTAATGTGTACAAAGAAACCAGCAGTTAAATATCATGTAATTAGTTTTAAATAAGTATATTATGTAATTTGTTTTAAATAAGTTTCTCATGTAATTATTTTTAAATGATTCTGTGTCCATGTCATCTAGGTATAGGGAGATAATAACTTGTTAAGAATTTAGTATGATGTAGTCTGATGAAGTCGCTCTGTCGACGAAACGCGTCACAATATTGAATAAATAAGTGTAAATCGTATATAATTTTTCATTGAGTTAATATGGATTTGCATCAAGTAAAAGCCACAAGCATTAAATTAAAAAAAAAAAAAAATGAACATTTCAGTAAGGGCCCCAATTTATTTTGCACCAGAGCACTTGGTAACCTAGCTACGCCTCTGAATATACGATCGCAATTATAAAAGTAGTTGATTTCGTAACTACCCTCTCTATTTAATTCAAACTTTATTGTCTCTCCTCGTATCTAAAGTCTCCGTTAAGAAACTCGGGAAGAAATAGCGTCTTGAATCTCTGCCAATTGATCGAACTCGTCTGTATCCGTTGACGTAAGGAGGGCAGCGCACTTGAATCTGTAGAATTACTGGAGGACGATATCGATTTATTCGGCACTCTAGTTGAGGACGTGATGAATGTGACAGGATTCGAGTCCGTCTAACACTTTGACATGAATTACACTAATCTAATTCATAGCCGATAAATCAGCACTAACGTCCAGATATCGTAGCGTGAGGAAATGTATCTGGCATGGCGATTGATTTGGTACGTTGATGTTGAATTATCTATAAGTGGATAACCAGTATTTTCATAAAGGGGAAAGTTTGATCATTGAAAACGTGAGAAATATCTCAACACAATATACAGGGTGAGTCTTTGATCACTGCATTAATTTTAACCAAAGATTCCTCTCATCTAATAAAACACTTTTTCATTTACCATTTTTCCAGATACAAAATAAAATCTGTTTTTTTTTTCAAAATTTCAACAGCCTGTATCTTTTTACCTGAGCTGAATTTGGAAAAATGTAAAATGAAAAAAGTGTTTCATTTGATGAGAAGAATCTTTGATTAAAATTAATGCAGTGGTCAAAGACTCACCCTGTATACAGGGTGTTTGGCAGAACGTTGAACATACGAAAATGGTGGAGAGGTGGGGTCATATGCTACTTACTCAGCCCTAATTTATTTGGTCCTGGTCTCCTGGATATTTTATTTTTTTTCTGTTTCTTCTAGTTTCACCGCTTTCTTAACTTAAAAGTGTAATTTTTATTAAAAATGGATAAAACAGGTAATATTTTTATTTATTTTTCAATCTTTAATGTTGGCAGATTCTTATGAAATTATTGATTTATTCAGATGTTAGCTAGAAAAATTGGTCCAAGCTTTGTGGACAGGAGCTATTTGGCGCTCTTGTTCAAACCGACAAATTATATCTCCGATAGTATTGGTTTATCAGAGTTGGGAATTATATCAATGGATTCCTATGATAGAACTGCATCATGAAAGAAATTGAATTTAAAAAAAGTGTCGTTAAAAAAAAACGGTTCAAAAATTATCTTAAAAAAAAGAGCAATCTACAATGCTTGAATGCTTTAATGCATTGTCCATTTATTCCTGATATTTGAGTAGGTAGTGGATTACGAACAAATTATTTTAATAGTTCAAAATGTATTTGTTGCGGTAACTCGAAATGTTGAGAGATTAATGAACTGTATATAGAAAAAAAATACCGCAGGTGGTTTTAATACATTCAGCGATAAATGAAAATAGAGAAAAGGGGGAGAACACGAAAGAAATGCACTAAACTCACCAATAGTCTTCTTCTGCTGCTCTTAAGGGTACCTTCTTCTGCAGGAACGTAGCAGGTGTCATGGACGAAACCACTAGGATTTCTAAAGTATTTGTTCAAGGCGTAATTGTCTGTGATATACACGAGCCGTATAAAAACAATAATAAAATGTTTATGATCTTTCACAAGCCGAAAGAACTTTGCGGTTAATAAAGCAAATCGATATTGAAAACAGGAAAAATATATTATTCATGAATTATAGACACTAATTCATGGAGTGTCAAATCTAACTGTCAGTTTCCGAACAAACTCGCACACGCGCAAAACGTTCAGTGCATTAAAATATGGGAGAAAATTCGCCAAAGCGATTTCCCGCAATAGTATTAATAAAATGATATCCTCTTTTCATAATTATGAACCTTAACTGAAGAAAAAATGATTGATACACAAATCTAGATCTATATTTCAGTATTTTTTTGCTAGCAACATTATGAAGATACTGTATATCGGAACATGTCTCACTACTTAAGGAAGTAAAAGGTAATATTAACCTCAGTGATCTACGAATAGTAATTTCTTTTGATGATTCCATTATGTCCTTCTTTCCTACTGCCTCCATAAACTACATCAAAACAGTCTTGTATATATTCACAAATTCAAGAATCGAATACTTGATTTACAAGAGAAAATATTTTCAAACTACGAATTGACAATCTCTAATAGATAGAAAAGATGACAGTTATGAATAGTGAATACAGACAGATTCTGTGTTCACATTCTGTGAATACATAGAACTTGAGATGTATTATTGAAGCTTTGAAATATCATATCTCCGAAAGTATTAGCTTGTTAGAGTTGAAAATGATAACAATTGATTCTTATGATGAAACTGCATCTTAAAAAAAATTGAATTCAAACGTTGTAATGTAAAAAAAAATATTTTTTTCGTTACTCCGAAACTATTAGACTGATTTTGCCCAATAACTTAACCGAGATATTTATCCCTCAAACCTACTCTGAAAATTTCAACTGTCTAGCTCATTCCGTTCGAGGGTTATCGTGTTAACGGCCGAACGGACAGCCGGTCGGACACAATCGATTTCGACCACGGATTATTGATCAGTGAGTCAACAAAATCGTTCAAGACCATCTTCATCGAAAAATTCGAAAATTACAGACATTTGGGCAAATTGATAAACGATCTGTTCCGAGGAACATGAGCGCCAATAAGAGTTATGAGTCTCCAAACTAAAAATGATTGAGGAGTTCCAATTCTAGCAAAATAGCCCCAGTGTGTGACCTTTCTAATGATATGTAATTTGCTTTTATAAAAACAAACCTTCAAGAGTTATTTCAAAATTTTCGACGAAACTCTATCTTTACGGAAAGTGAAATGCAAGGTTGATAAACATTAAATGATCGATTGAAATTATGTGAGTTCTTGAATTGAGTGCAAAGAAAATAGCTCTACCAGTTGGGTGCGTTAATGAAACAATTAAATAATTAATTTAATTAATAATTTTTACCTGCTTTATGTAGCCATCCCAAGGATGAATGTCAATTTGCACCACTGCTACTGGCAAGCCGTAGAATAAACCAATAATTTTATAAGAATCTACCAACATTAAAGATTAGAAGAAACACAGAAATATTGCCTGTTTTACCCATTTTTAATAAAAATTAAGAAAGTGGTGAAACTAGAAGAAAGCGAAACAATTTTTTTTAAAATATCCAGGGGGGCAAGGCCGAATAAATTATAGCTGAGTGAGTATCAGATGAACCCACCTATCCACCATTTTCGTATGTTCAACGTTCTGCCAAACACCCTGTATACACTGGCAAATTTAGAGGAACGGATAAAATATCAACGAAGTTTGTAGTTCATTATTTCTTGAACCCTTCGGCCGATTTTTGCAATTTTTGTTCTTAATTATTATTGCTTGATTTCTAGCGAGATAACTGGTCAGATATCGTCTTCAGTTACTATGTTTTTTGTGCCCATGTTCTGAGGCACATCGCGTTATAATTTCGCCTAAATGTCGATAACTTGGGAACGGAAAGAGATAGGGACTTGAAATTTTCAGGGTAGGCGCCCAATATGACGAACAATTTCGTCAATGGGCATAATCGGCCCAATGGTTTCCAAGTAATAATTCTGTTTTCAACCAATACAGATCCAATCGAATTGAAACTAGATGAGTAAAATAACGACTCAAAGACGTATATGCAATTTTATAAGAATCATATCACTAGAACATTTAATAAAAGATATTAAAATATAATATATTTCAATATTTCAATATGGAGGATGGAAAGAGATATGGACTTGCTATTTTCAGGGTAGGTTAAGCATCCGAATGCAACATTTGGTTTCGTTAATAGGCATAGTCGACAAAACAATTCTGGTGTTATACCTATCTGAAATTTTGTTTTTATTTCCTCCTGACTCAAAAAACATGAAACCAATCAAATTCAAACATGGTAATTAGTTGTAGAATCCCGACGCACACATTTTTACGAAATATCGTGAAGATTGTAACACTAGAAAATTTTAAAAAAATCATTGAAAATCTTCGAAAAAATTCTTTATCTCAGAAACTATCCATCTGATATCGCTATAACTTTGCGAAGGTTTTAAAACCTGAGGTTACAGCCAGTTCCAAATTTGAACTAGATCGCTTCTATATTGTTGGAGATCTGAGAAGCATTGAGTGAGTTCAGTAGATGGATGGGAGACCGTTGCCACGATAACTATCGAACGGAAAGAGATAGCGACTTGCAATTTTCAGGGTAGGATGTGCATCCGAATAGAACAGTTATGTTCGTTTTGGGTATAATCGGCCAAACGGTTTCAGAATTATACCCATCTGGAGCATTGTTTTCTCGATAACTCACAAAATATAGATAGAAAATTGTTTAACCTGTTGATTATTGTTATTGCGTATGAATTAAATGTTGTTGAACGAGAAATTGATGTTTTAAATCACAAAGCTCTTAACTTTAATTTCAACTGATACTGAAACCGTTTAAAGTGCTTTAATTTATCAGAAAATTAAAAGACCGCGAAGAATCAAATTGCTAAAATTGACCAAAGGGTTCAAAACAAGTATTCAAAGAACAACAAACTTCGTTGAGATTTTATCCGTTCCCCTAATTTTGCCGGTGTGTAGGTATATAAAATTCTACTGTGTGTATGTATGTTGTTGAACTCCTATACTAAACTACGTGACTGATTTTGATGAAATTTTGTAATCCTTGGACTCAAACCAACTGATCATTTAAAGCGTCGTGTATTCAGTAGATGTCGCTTAGAGAAAATGATGCAGATTTTCATATGGAAATAATTATGTTAACAAGCAGAATTGCCGTATCTGGAGTGGTGATAAACCTGAAGAACATCAAGAACTGCCATTACATCCTGATTAACCTACTGTTTGGTGCGGATTTTATGCCGGAGGAGTCATTGCACCTTATTTTTGACGCTCTAGTTCCTCGGAACAGAGTGCTTATCAATTTGCACAAATGTCTGTAATTTTCTAATTTTTGGCTGAAAATGGTCACAAACGATTTGGTTCGACTCACTGATCAAGAATCCGAGGTCGAAATAAATTCTGTCCGGCCGGCCGTCCGTCCGTTAACACGATAACTCTCGAACGAAAGGAGTTAGAGGAATGAAATTTGCAAGGTGGGTTTGGAGCGTGAATATCTCGGACGAGTTCGTTAATGGGTGATATCCATGAAGCGGTTTCGGAATTATGGCCGATTTTAGTAAAAATATTTTTTATGAATATTTCCTAAACCGATCACTCGATCTATCTGAAATTTTGCATCAAATTGTAGAATCATGACCTTTATACGCATGTGGAGTTTCGTATTGACCAGGTTACCACAAAGTGTCAAAAAAAATTTTTGAAAATTAAAAAAAAAATTTCTACAATAAGTCTTGAACGGAATGAGCTAGGCAGTGAAAATTTTCCGAGTAGGTTAGGGAGATGAATATCTCGGTTATGTTTGTTATTGGGCAAAATAGGCCCGATGGTTTCGGAATTTCAAGGCGAATTTCAAATTCAATTTTAATCTAAGATGCAGTTTCCCATAAAAATCCATTGTTATCATTTTCAACTCCAACAAGCTAATACTTTCGGAGATATGATTTTTCGAAATTTCAAGAATGAATCGTACTTCTATGTTTTCACAGAATGCTATAATTATTCTATCTATGCTTTATTATATGATCTGTTTTCATACTCGTACATGTCATCCTGTTCTATAAGAGAGAGTCAAATTCATTTCAGCTATTTTAATTTGATTTCTTCCATGGTGCAGTTCTCATTCTCAGATTGCTCATTTAATCTTGATAAATCAACTATTATTTGAATTGAATTTCCTTTATGATGCAGTTCTATCAAAAGAATACTTTCGGAGATATAATTTGTCTGTTTGAACTAGAGCGCCAGAAAGCTCCTGTAGACAGGGCTTGTACCGATTTTTTTTTCAACGCAGCTCATAAGGCGGTAACTGTCAATGTGTAGTATATAACGTTACTAGTAAGGTAAGAGGGTTTTTACTGGCGAATGGAGGATATAACTGACGAGCCGCAGGCAAGTCAGTTACCTCCTTGAGCCTGTAAAACCCGTTTCCTTGCGTGTATTGTTTTATATTTTATTTGTTTCTCATTTGTAAAAAGGTTAGATAAATTCCAAAAAAATCTCAATAATTTGTCGCAAATGTCGTAAGCTATGGAAGCGTTGCCACGAACATGTCTGTTTATTTTTCTTTACATTTGTTTTGGCGAAAGTGAAAATGAATGTACCAAAAGAAATTATTGAGGCAGCCAGCAGTGTAGCTTCAAGTTTATTACCTGCAAAATCAGCTTCAAGGTACGAGCGAGAATACGACGACTTCAAAAAGTGGCAAAACAAAAATAGTGTGATTGGGGTAACTGAAGATATTTTGTTGGTCTACTTGAATCAACTATCAGCTAGATTCAGCCCTAATACTTTATGGGCAAAATGGTCAATGCTGAAAAGCTGCTTGGATAGGAAAGAAAATGCCCCTGTTCGCAGGTTTGTTTTCCTTAAAAAATTTATTGAAAAATATGACGTTTAGTTGTCATTTGCAGATTTCAAAAGGTAATAGCGTTTCTGAAACGAAAAAATGAGCGTTATACGCCAAAAAAGGCCAAGGTATTAAGTAAAGAAGAGGCTGAACAATTTCTTTTACATGCTCCTGATGACCAGTGGTTGCTGGCGAAGATTGTAACAATATTTGGGATTTTTGGATGTTGTCGATGTGACGAAATTCTCTCCTTAAATATGAATGATGTAGAAGATATGGGAAAATACGTTATTGTGACATTGCGGCAAAAAAAATTTAACAACAAGAAGATTCACCATAACCGATGATGGCTGCAGCTTCAAGCCCTGCATGATATACAGAAAATATGTAAATCTTCGGCCTCCTGGAACAGAAAGCCTAAGATTTTTTTGACATACCGACATGGAAAGTGCATTTCCCTTAATGCTGGCCAGCACACTATTGGTGGTGTCCCAAGGCAAATAGCAAAATATTTAGGTTTAAAAGTCCCAGAGTTATACACCGGCCACTCTTTTCGCAGAACTGGAGCCACTATGGTTGCGGATTCGGGTGGAGATATTTTAGCACTTAAGCGTGCAGGAGGGTGGAAGAGCACCGAAATTGCGATGAGTTATGTCGATGATTCGGTCAATAAAAAAATCGAAATGTCTAGCAAATTATTTGGTAGTAAGGAGAGTACAAATGTTCTGCAGTCCTCGAGTGCAGCAGTTTCTGAGTCAACAGATGGTTTTTCATCATCAGTATCAACTCTTTCATCATTAAAAATCTGTGTTACTGGAAATAACAATTGTAACATGATTTTCAACATATATGACGATAAAACAAAATTTTCTAATGTAAATAATACTACTAACTTGTAAAAATTTTGCAGGTTAACTGTCAGTTTTACAAGTTAGTGACTTGATAAAATAAACTTTATGATTAATATTGTGTTTTTGGAAACTGACGTTTACAAATGAGAAACAAATAAAATCGTTATCGTTCATTGTCATACTGCCAATGACACAATGACTTTATTCCAAAAAATGGACCGTTAAATTATCCGCCTCGTTTGTGCGATTTAACTCCATTGGACTTCTTTATCCGGGGTTACATTAAGAGATGGATTTACAGTAATGATCCAGCAAATTTAGACACTTTGCAGATCAATATTGGACGAGTAATTGCCTGATTTATGTGAGAGAGTAATGGAAAATTGGGTTTAAAGACTAACTAGTGGTATCCATTGTGCTTTATAATGAAATAAAAATTTCAATAATTTTCAAATAAATTTTACAAAATAAAATGGGGCGCTCTTAATAAAAGACCTGTTATTTCTGATTCTAGTTATCTGATATCAAAACGTACGGTCTGAACATTCGACCTGAACATTTCTTTGGTGTGTTGTTTCTGAGATTGATTATCGCTGAAAATAATGAAAGGAACATGAATATTTCCAAGGAAACAAACAACCGAAGCATCATTTTATGAGGACAAATTAGCACAACTCATATTTCAGAATTTCACGGCTGAAACAAGCATTGCGATGGAAAAAACACGGGGGATTCGGAACGGAGATAAGCTAAAGGTTGTTCTGTCGACTTATATTATTTTCTGGTTCTTCCGAATAACCTTTCAGTAAACGTTCGCTCGAATCAGCATGTCCCCTCTGAAATATACAGTGTTTAAGTCCAAATGATTTATTCTTGTGATGTTTTCTTTCGGAATAAGCTCTGATCTCCAGGGTTTTTGAATTGGTGGTTGAAGAGAGTGTTTATGGACTTTGCGTTCTTTATTTTGGATTGGAGCCTAATATACCTACCAGCAGTTTCGAATTGATATATTGGGTTTCCGTTTTGGAGAAAACACCTTTTTGACGCGCTGTTCAGGGAACAGCGTGCCTATCATTTTGCCCGGATGACTGTATAATTGGAATTTTTTGCCGAACATGGTAACAAACGATTGATTTCGACTCACTGATGATTATCCGGGGTCAAATCTAATTCTGCCAGTCAGTCTGGCCGTCCGTTAGTACGATAACTCCCGAAAGAAATGGATTAGAGAGTTATAATTTGCAGGGTAGGATTGGAGGGTAAATATCTCGGTTGTGTTCGTTAATGGGAAACCGATCACTCTATCTATCTGAAATTTAGCGTCAAATTGTAGAATCATAACCTGTATATGCTTGTGAAGTTTTTTATTGATTGGCTAGCTAGAAACTGAAAAAAAAAATCGAAAATTTTAAAATTTTGTTTTCACAATTACTCGAAAAATACTGATCTGATTGAATTGAAACTCGGTAGTTATATGCAAATTACCATCGCAAGCACTTGTAAAATATCGTGAGGATAGTATGAGTAGAAAAAATTCGAAAATTTTTCAACTATTCCCGGAATATTTTGCTCGAAATTCCGAAACCAAATATCGGATTGAAATTCAGTTTGGCATTCCGGTGAAATAATGACCTCTGGGGCGTGCAAATTCCACTGAGAAGAGACCACTAGGATCCTTAACAAAATTCAATAATTTAGAACTTCCAAACTGGGAAAATTATTTCAGTTGTTGTCCTACCCTGGAAAATCACATCTGTCTACATTTGACTTCAGTTCCTACACGTGTCTTATCTGATTAAGGATTTTCATCTAGGTTCATATTATCACCTCACGCCAATGATGTGAGTGTGCAAGCCAGTTTCGACGAAATAGCGTAAGTTCCTAGGGAAGGAGTTTCCATAACGTAGTCGTTATGCCAAATTTTGAAGTTCATGTTACCCCCATGAGGCATTTTTCGTTATGAGCAGATCAGATGTCATTGAACTGCTGGATTTTGCGTCAGAGGATTGGGGTTTTGAGGTGCCGGATGCTATTCCTTCATGGAATCCCCTTGGGAGGGAGTGGATGCGTGGATTGAAGTTGCGATTACTCCTGAAACACTGTTGAAGAATCAGAGTTTTGTATGAGATGTGTGATTTTGGGAGGACTTTTAGCCACGAGCAGATTGCTCATGCGCAGAGGAGAAGTGGCTCTTTTTGAGTTGTATGGCTTATGCAGGGAGTGATTTACGTCTAGTGGTCATGGATTTCGTACTGAGCCGTTATTCTGAAGTTTAAAAAAAAATCGTGGCAATTCTGTGCACGGACAAATCAGTTTCGAATAAATAGCTTTGTTTCCGAGATGAAATGTCTGTACCGTGGCCCTGGGTCTATAAATAACTATACTTGGAAGATCTATACTGAATAAATTCAGATTTGAAGAATAGGCGTAAGCAATTGCGTTTCTAGTGGAGGTCCCCTAACCACAATCTTTTTTTTTTCACCAACGGTAAAACTAATAGGCAGACTGTATGAATGAACAGAATTGTCAAAGAAACTTGAAAAAATATAAATAAGCATTGACGTGAAATCAGCACTTTTTGGCGCGCTTGTTGTTAAATTTAATCGAATGATGAGTGCTTCAACCTCATTGGATATAGCGAGCCAAAGATCTTGTCAGAGGGTAGTGGACACAATCATAAATTAACAGTATTGTGCCTAAGCTGACGAAAGAATACAGTAACAAAGTCGACCAAGATCACAACTGGATCTTCTGAGGGATCTCCTTGCGGAACACCTAGGAGTGTCGGTATAATCATAATCATGTATATAACAAGCGCGCAAATGCAAATTGACGTCCCTATTATAGAAGTTAAAACGCAAAAAAAGCATTGAAGCAGGGTCAATCTGCTTTGGGGCGCTTGCTATAGAAATAACTATGATTATACTGACCCTCCTAGGTGTGCCCCAAGTAGCTCCCTCAGGAGCTCGAATTTAACATCGATGTATCTGCGTTTGTAGGATATCAATACATTTCGTACCATTTGAAATCATGAAAGACCTGTGTAATGGGATAATCGTCTATGATTTCAGAATTTTTGATTCTGACATATGTATCCTATCTGAATTGAAATTCATTTAATAAATTGTGATATGGTGGATCGAAGAAATGCGGAATTTCAGCTGATTCTGACGTATAGTATGTGAAATATAAAATCTTTGAAGACAAATTTTTTTAAATATTTTTTTCCACAATATATTCACCAAATTTCGTGTCGGCCTTCTACAACTACTAATAACCGAATTTTAACCGGGTCATATTTGTATATTGTGAGTCATAGAGCAAGTAACGATACAATTTCAGATGGGTATAACTCCTAAAGCGTTTGGCCGATTATGCCCATTAACATTCTTAAATGTCGCATTCGGATGCGCAACCTACCCTGAAAATTGCTTTTCCTTTCTCAAGTTATCGAGAGATAAATAGTATTTTCCAATATTTTTATTTAATTTTCTAGTGCTGCGATCCTCATTAACTTCCATATACATTAAATTCTATCGGACCTAAATTATTTGTTTTGTAGAGAAAAAAATACAGTTGGGATTAACGCCGAAACCGTTTGGCCGATTATGCCCAACAACGAACTCAACTGTCCCATTCGGATGCGCAACCTACCCCGAAAATTGCAAGTCGCTATCTCGTTCGAAAGTTATAGTGGCTACGGTCCCCCATTCAACTAATGAACTCACCCAAACCTGTTCAGGTCTCCAACAATATAGATCGAATCGTGTTCGAATTTGGAACATGGCTGTAAAGTTAGGTTTCAAGGCCCTCGCAAAATTTCAGCAATATCGGACGGATAGTTTTTGAAATATAGAACTTTTTCAATGATTTTTTTTTAATTTTCTGGTAATACGAGCCTCACGAATTTCCGATTAAACTTGCGCAACAGCATTCTACAACTAATTACCATATTCGAATGGGATCGGATTAGTATTTTTTAAGTTATTGAGGAAATATCAGCAACATTTCAGATGGGTATAACTCCAAAACTGTTTGGCCGATTATGCCTTTTAATGAGCTCGAATGTCGCATTCTAATGCATATCCTACCCAAAAATTTGCAATTGTCTTTGTGTCGGTATTCTACAACTAGTTTCCAAGATTGAATTTGATCAGATCTGTATTGGTTGAAAACAAAATAACTACTTCGTTCGTCCCAATGCGACGAACTTGTCCGTCGCATTGGGACGCGGCGCCTACCCTGAAAAGTTCAAGTCACTATCGCTTTCCGTACGAAAGTTCTAGTGGCAACTAGGGGTAGCCAAGTTCTTGAAAATTTCAAGATCTTGTCTTGATTTCAAGACGAGATCAAGACAAGAAGTAATATTTGATTACAAGACAGGACAAGAAATTGTATGTCAATACCAAGATTTCTTGTCAAGAAAACAAGAAATCTTGAAATATCTTGACTAGCAATGAAAACGCTAAAACTTATTTATTGGTGAAAATGATAACATATTTTAATTTATTAAACATATTTTTCGCTAGAACGATTCAGAAAAATGTAAATAAAAAATAATAATTCATAATACTGTTTAACACTTAACCGGCGTTCCAGAGTCCCCCGGACTCTTGCATGTTTAAATAATCGTGTAATCTTCATTTTTATTGGTCGAGTGATTCACGCGTCTGAGTACCTTCCTGTGGTAGGATAACTCATCGATAGCTCAGAGGAATTCGTTGAATTCTCACAAGTAGAACTTATTCTGGGCAGCTTAGAGTCATCGGACTCCGTGACGCGCTTAGTGTAATTTTTCAATTCATCCACCAGTCTGGTTCCGACACAAAACGACTTGAACGATTAGACTTTTTGAAGGTGTGGCCAAACAACTCTTCCCAGAAAACCAATTTATCAAGAGAATTAAAATTAAGACTATTCAAAATTTTGAATATTGCACCCCAGGCACCAGCACAAGTTGGAGATGTTTTGCCAGGAATCAGAGATAATATTGTTCTAAGTGTGATCCAAAATTGAAGAGAAAAACTGCATATTTATGTGTGAAATGCAAAACTTCGATTGGTCTGCAATGTAGCAAAAAAAATGTATTCAGTGCATTGAAACGCTAAATGCCAATGCTAATTTCCAATTTTTTTTTTCAATGAGATTTGGACCATTGTCAGTATTTTGCTCTTTATGAATAGGACCTCAAATTCTCAGTTTTTCTATACTACAATATCTACATAACATATTCTACATGAAGAAAATCTTCCATCTCACTCTTGTCCAATGAATCAAGAGAAAAATCCTAATGTTAATTTCCCTAGAGTTCTTTTTGTATTTATAATATTTACTGAGTTGTTTATAAGATGTTATGGTCATTTATGTATTAAATCATATTCCATTGTATGTCTTTAATTATTTTTTCAGCGAAACAGGAACCAATTCTCCATTTAGAACAGAAAAAATTCTTGCAAAAACTCCGGAGTCCCAGAGACTCCGCCACGCACGGAGCTTTAAAATTTCTGACCACGCCAGTTAAGCGTTAAACTAAAATTGAAAACTAGATTTTTAAAAATGTCAAAATCAATATTTAATTCAACTCGGAATTCAAAAGTCATGAATTAAGGCACATAAGACTTCTTATGGAGTCAACACCTAGCTGATTCCTTGGCTTTGTAATTGTTAAAACTGCTCTTGAAAATAGCCTTTCCGCTATTTAGCATAAGGAATGAAAAATATAAAATTACATTTTTCCTTCATAAAAATAAATATATCTGAGAAAATAAAGGTTTTATCAAGTTTTTAATTAATGAAGCGATTTTTTCCATTATATTATCCCCCCTTCCCCTTTATTAGTGGGGGGATATTGCTCAATAACAATACGAGCATTTCGAGTAAATATACATCCACACACTCATACACCCAGAAACTTGGACACAAAATTTTCTTTGCTCAAATGATGCCTTTGTACAATCTATATCACTTTGAGCCATTTTAGGTAAAAAACAAATTTTCCCGGTACAATACATTCACTTTTCACTATTCTGATGCGGGCGTACTACAAAAAATGTTGTTGGAACTTTGTGCCCTTAATTTGGCAGATTATATTTGTATTTCTCTGATAGTTATTATTAAGGGCTCTGTAACATGCGACGTGCACAAAAGTGAGTATTGAAACTATTATAATAAATCTCAAATTACATTTTTTTTCTTTGAACCTGGAATTTTTAATTTTCAGGTAAACACTTGTGTTACGGTAGCTCAGTGAATATGAAAATATAGAAAAAAAAAGGAAAATAAATGAAAAATAAACAAAAGATACGCTGGAAGCACTCGAACCTACCTTCGTTAGGATGAACGCCAGAATTTGGTAGCTGGTACTTTGTATCTTGGTATCTTCTGTTGTTCGTAGAACGTTCATAAACTTCGTCTTCGTAAAATCAGAAAAAATTAAGGAATTTTTAGTAATAAATTCGCTGTGTTTATACACCGTCGTCTTTCAGAATCGGAATTAAATTGATTCACATCTCTCCCACATATGCCTCCATATGTAGTCCGAGATTTCCCAACGTATTTATTCATGGATTGGGAATGAAAAATGAAAGATAGAAACTGACACGTTGATTCAACGGTCGTTTCGAAGCAAAAAAAATATACAGTGAAATATAAAACGAAAAGAAATATTAAAGCCAAATAATACTGAATGTTGCATTAACATAACCGCCCACCTAAAATATATTATGTATTTTAAAGAGAAAAGGAAAAAAAAAGAATTCAACAATGATTTATTGCTGTGGTAATGGACACAACTTCACAATAGGACGTTGCATCGCATTTTGACTAGTTCGAACGGTAGCTACACGAGCTATTCCATCTGAACCCAGATGCAGTTTCTCCACTCGCGCCAATCGCCAGCGCAATGGGGAAATAGGCCCATCATTTATGAGGACTAGCATTCCTGGCTTTAACGTAGAAACCGAGGGTTTATCCCATTTTTTACGTTGTTGTAACGTATGCAGATATTCGCTATGCCAGCGTTTCCAAAAATCAGCATGAAGTCGAGAGAGCAATTGCCATCTAGACAACCTGTTGATTTGTAGATGAGATAAATCATCATCTGGCAACGCAGTCAAGGGCGCAAGAGTCAGAAAATGACCGGGAGTCAAGGCAGATAGATCGTTTGGATCACTGCTCAATGGGCAAAAAGGTCGTGAATTTAGAACCGCTTCGATTTGTGTCAAGACGGTATAAAGTTCTTCATATGTGAGTTTTTGTTCGCCTATCACTCGAATTAAGTGAGTCTTAACAGATTTTATTCCGGCCCACAAAGTCCTCCAAAATGGGTTGCGGATGGAGGGTTAAAGCTCCAGTCAATATTCTCAGCCTCGGTCGCATTGCGAAACAAAGTGCGCAAAAGTGCGTAGGCACCTCGGAAATTGGTACCACCGTCACTAAAAATTTTATTACATCTACCTCTACGTGCGATGAAGCGTCGCAAAGCTGCCAAAAAGGCTTCTGAGGTAAGATCAGATACCAGCTCGATGTGTACCGCCTTAGTGGCGAAACAAACGAAAAGGCAGATGTACGCTTTCGTATATTTAGTACCTCGTGATTTAGACATTGTGGTCAGAAAGGGACCACCGAAGTCCACACCAACACTTTGAAATGGTTTTATCTGATTTAACCGACTAGAAGGTAAATTTCCCATGTAAGGTTGAACTGGTTTGGGATTTAAACGGAAGCAGGTGTTACATTTTGAGAGCACTCGATGTATTGCTCATCTAGATGAAAGTATCCAAAACTGCTGACAAATAAGGAACTGCAATGCTTGATGACCCGGGTGTAAATATTTCAAGTGGAAATGACGGATTATAAGATCCGTCAGAGGATGTTGGCAAGGAAGTAATGCAGGATGTTTGCTATCAAATGAGAGTCCTGAAAGTGCAATTCGACCGCCCACCCTGAAAATATCATTCGAATCAAGAAAAGGATTCAGTTTCCTGAAAGATTTTGACAACAGTTTACCTCTTCGAAGATTATCAATTTCCACACCAAAAATATCAGCTTGAACTTGTTTTACAAGAAAGAATAAGGCATATGTTAACTCAGAAAGGGTCAAATTGCCCCGACAAGACAATGAAGAATTTCGAGCATTGGAGCAGAACCTGAAAACATAGGCTAAAATCCTTTGAATTCTTGAAAGAGATGAAAACTGCGATATGAGGTCATCGGTCAAAGATTTCTGAGCTGCTATTGTCAGAACAATTTTCCGTTCTTCCTTCGAACAGAGAGAAGAATTTCCAGTTTGGGTAAATGGCGTGCCCAGAACTTGATTCGATTTAAACCAGGATGGTCCCGACCACCACTGGGTGCAGTTTACCAATTTTAATGGACTTAAACCACGAGAGCCAAAGTCCGCAGGGTTATCCTCTGATCTAACATGAAACCATTTTTCAGGGGGTACAAGATTTTGAATTCTTGTCGTTCTGTTGCTCACAAAAGATTTCCACTTATGAGGTGACGATTTGATCCAAGACAGAGCAACCGTTGAATCTGACCAGGCAAATATATCAGAAAACATAGCCGATGGATAGGTGGACATTACAAATGAAATTAGTTTGGCTAACAAGAGAGCAGCACATAACTCGAGACGAGGAAGAGATATACGCTTAATTGGAGCAACCTTAGATTTTGCGCAAATGAGAAAGGTTTCAATTTGTCCTGAAAAATGAATAAAACGAAAATAAATAACAGCTGCATAACCCTTTTCGCTGCTGTCACCGAATCCATGTAATTCGCATCTGCTATAAGATTGTCGGAAAATGCATCGTGGAATCCTTAGATCCTTCAGGTGACAAAGTTCCAATTTACATCGATTCCAGCAGTGTACGACGTCAGAAGAGGGGGTCTGGTCCCAATGCAAACCCTGAATCCAAAGGACCTGTATGAGATGCTTCATAAAGAAAGTTAATGGGGTCAAAAAACCCAGGGGATCATAAATTCTGGCAAGTTGCGATAATATGTTACCCTTCGTGCAAGCTGAATCTAGTCTATATGTTGAAAAAGAAAACGTATCACTATTTGGATTCCAGCAAAGACCTAGAATCTTCAAGAATTCTCCATCAGTAAATGAAAATGAATGCATCAACTGGTGTTCCATTGGAATTCCTTCGAGAATTCCAGGCTCATTACTAGACCACTTTCGCAGTTCAAAACCACCCTTATTCAAAAGAGAAATGAGATCATTCCTGAGATTGATAGCCTTTCGAAGATCATCAGAGCCTGAAACAATATCATCGATGTATACATCCTCATTGAGAATCCTAGAAGCCAAAGGACAGCTACCCTCTTCATCTGTAGCCAACCTCCGCAAAATACGAAGCGCCAAATAAGGAGCTGAAGATAACCCATACGTAACTGTGTTCAACTCATAACACCTTATTGATTCTGAGGGCGAAAATCTCCAGAGGATTCGCTGATATTTACGATGACTTGGTTGAATTAAAATTTGGCGATACATTTGTCGTATATCGGCAGTGAACACAAATTTATGTGAACGGAATCGGAGAAGAATAGAGGCGATATCCTTCTGTAGCTTTGGACCGGTAAGAAGACAATCATTCAAGGATGAGTGACCAGCAACTTTTGCTGAAGCATCAAACACAACTCTTAGTTTAGTAGAGGTGCTGTCGAGTTTGAGAACGCAATGATGTGGAATAAAATAGGAGGAGTCATCAGAAGGCGTTGACTCTACTAAAGTCATATGGTTAGATTCTAGATAATCTCGCATGAAATCACTATATTGTGTGCGCAGAGAGGAATTTTTACTGAGTCGCTTCTCTAGCAACAGGAAACGACGCAATGCCAATGAATAAGTGTCGCCAAATGAGTCCGGAATAGAGCGTTTGAAAGGAAGTGAGACACTGTATCGACCTGTTACACTATCTCGAGATATGTCTTTTTCGAAAATCTCCTCACATAGAATTTCATCTGAGGAATGAATTTCCGATGCCGAAATTGGAAGTTCCTCCAGTTCCCAAAAGGCCTTTAAACTAGCATTCAAAGATGAATCAAGGGTCGCAGCAACGAATTCACCACACTACAAGAAGAATGAGTCCTACCCATCAATACCCAGCCGAAAACAGTTTCAAGTGCTGAAGGTTCTCCTACACCACCCTCGAGACGACCATCAAGAAGTAAAGAAGGAAATATTTCTGCTCCCAGTAATATGTCAACACTACCAGGTTTGTTGAAGTTCGGATCTGCCAACTTAAGTGACTTGTAAGATAAAAATTTAGTTGTGAAATTTGGGAAATCTGAACAAATTTTTGGAATCACAATAGCTTCGAAAGTAAAGGTTGGATGCACAATTTCTCGGTGACGAATGCTACATGTAACGGTCGAGGAAGATGGTGAGGAGCTTTCTCCTATTCCTTTAATGCACAGGAATGATTTCGACATAGGAAGTCCCAGAGAAGCAACACACTTTCTAGTGATGATGTTAGTTTGGGAACCACTGTCCAACAGAACTCTCACCGTTCTATAGTTTCCCCAAGCATCGAGAATTTGTACTTGAGCTGTAGCGAGAAGAACACTAGTATTTGAAGATGAAGTGGTAGTGAAACTCTGAGCAGAATCACATAAACTAGAGTAAGAAGATGGTAGGTTTTGGTTTTCCGTTTCATCGGAATCGATATGAAGCAAGGAATGGTGTCTTCTAGAGCACGAACGACATGTGGATTTAGAGGCACACTTCGAAATGTCATGTGATGAATGCAAACAATTTATACACCACTTGTTACTTAGAGCGATTTTCAGTCTTTCAGTTGGAGTTTTGGACAGGAACGAATAGCATTTATAAATGCTATGTGAGGAATTGCAGTGATTGCATTTGATTCGAGGAGTCGTATTATTGGACTGAGCTAGAAAAATAGAGGAAGATTTATTTGGAGATGGTTTATGTGGTTTAGTTATGGTATGAGAAAGTGGACTGTGTTTAGGTTTAATGGAAGTAGAAAGAGCAGCAGATTCCAAAGCGGTGCACTGGTTCAGAAGAAAATTATGTAAATTTGTAAATGACGGAATATCTGACGAGCATTCTTGTAATTCGAAACGTTTAATTGTAGAATTATCTAATTTTTGAATCAACATATGGAAAAGTATAAAGTCCCATTGATCAAAAGGCAAACCTAAGTTTTTCAAAGATGACAAATTTTCAGAGAATGTATCAAGTAAATTCCGTAAATCCTCAACTGACTCATGAGATAACTTTGAAATGTTTGTGATCTCTTGCCAACATGAATTTGCCAAAAGACGTTTATTTTGATAACGTCTGGTCAAAGTTTCGAAAGCAACATGATAATTTTGTGCTGTTAATGGAAAATCTTTTAGCAATGACAAAGCCTGAGATCTTAAAGAGCTCAGAAGATATTGGAATTTTTCAATGTCCGACAAATTAGCATTATTGTGAATCAAACTAGTGAAAATATCATGAAAGGTTGTCCAATCTTTATAATTTCCACTAAAGGATGGCAAGGAAATCTTCGGAAGTTTGACATTAGGTGTGGCTTTCGTAGACTTGACCGAAACATCATCAGTTATCGTAAATAAATTGCTATAAGTTGTTTTTATTGTGAAAAAAGAATCATTGAATGCAGACTTTATCTGTTTTTCCAGCAATAAATCAGGGTTTTCCGAAACTGACACAATCGCTATTATTGCATTGTGAACATTATGAAACTTTTCATAAATATTATTCAACTCTTTATAGCGAAGTCGAAACCTGACATGACTACTTTCATCATCGACAGCTGAAGTCGCCAAAGAAAGAATTTCCTCAATATCGTCAATTTGTAATTGACGCAGTGCATAATTTTGTTTTAATTTATTAGCTGTCATAATGAATGAGTTAAATTAGGCGTGATTGTAAGAAATCAAATGGTAAAGCAACACTCAATATGGGAATCAAATAAAAACCGATAAAAAAAAGTAAACAACCGCCAGTGAGATATAGAAATGAAATAATTTCGAAACAATCGCTGAATCAACGGAAAGAAAAGAAAATTTGGCACGAATTGGACCAATGTTACGGTAGCTCAGTGAATATGAAAATATAGAAAAAAAAAGGAAAATAAATGAAAAATAAACAAAAGATACGCTGGAAGCACTCGAACCTACCTTCGTTAGGATGAACGCCAGAATTTGGTAGCTGGTACTTTGTATCTTGGTATCTTCTGTTGTTCGTAGAACGTTCATAAACTTCGTCTTCGTAAAATCAGAAAAAATAGAGGAATTTTTAGTAATAAATTCGCTGTGTTTATACACCGTCGTCTTTCAGAATCGGAATTAAATTGATTCACATCTCTCCCACATATGCCTCCATATGTAGTCCGAGATTTCCCAACGTATTTATTAATGGATTGGGAATGAAAAATGAAAGATAGAAACTGACGCGTTGATTCAACGGTCGTTTCGAAGCAAAAAAAATATACAGTGAAATATAAAACGAAAAGAAATATTAAAGCCAAATAATACTGAATGTTGCATTAACAACTTGTTATTTTCGTGAAAACATGGTAAACATTTGGCTAATTTATCTTTTTTGTTTAAGCCGTTGGTAGTTATTATCACCGCAATTTCGAAATATCACATAATTTCTTTCGGTCAGTATTGCCACTAGTACACCTATCCTAAATTGTCGAACGCTTCTGAGTTTTCCTTCCGCTACCGCAGATGGCTACGTTTTGTCATTCTCACAGGCACTAGTCGTAGTCGCGTTAGTCTCACTCATCATTTTATATATTCATTAAAACCGTAACGATAACCTTTCTGTCTATTGTTTGTTGGTAAATATTTTGAGCCAGAATCGGAGCCAAATGGCTCAGCAGACTGTTAACTGAAGAGTCACTGTCACTCATGGTGAAATAAGACTCCCACCAGACAAACATTTGGGCAAAATGATAGCATGCTGTTTCTCAGAATATGCGCACAAAAACACCTATTTTTGGTTCTCTTGTTCCTCGGAGCAGAATGCTAATCAATTGGCCCAAAAGTCTGTAATTTTCGAATTGTTGTTTGAAAATGGTCTTAAACGATTTGGTTCGACTCACTGATCTAGAATCCGTGGTCGAAACGCGATATCTCTTGAACGGAATGAGCGAGACAGTTAGAATTTTCAGAGATGGGTCGGAGTAACGGAAAAAATTTTCAAATTCTTAATTCCGAATTAATTTTTTTTAGAAGCAGTTTCATCATAAGAATCCATCGATATCATTTTCAACTCCAACAAGCTCACACTTTCGAAGTTATGATTTTTCAAAATTTCAATCCGTCTGTGGTCACTGTTCATACATGTAAGCTTATCTACCTTGCAACGTATTGCACGCCTATGCTATTCATCTCCTTTTGAAACGCCACTGGTAATCATAGAATGGACGTTGACGGACTGTCACCTTATGTCAGGTTACTTCTCTTCTATGATCTTCGTGTCTGCGTGATGTAAGGAAGCTGATTGACGTTCTTTTCCGGCCTTTCTCTGATGGGGAAATCATCTTTCGTGTATCGTTGAGAATTTCTTATCTGAACTCATCCAGTATTACCGGTGAAATTTTAGTTTGCGAGATAAATAATATTTATTCTCGGTAAGTCTCATAATTCCTTTAATTTAAGTAGAGATTTGGATTTTAAGGGAATATTTTGCTGGTTCTGAATTATTGCATTGCTTGCCTTCATTTTGTATTACAGCACATGTTCTGTTTTTCACTTTTCATTTCCCCAGGGCAGAATTCCTTCTCAGGTTCACTAATGATTATCGACATAATGTAAATGCCTAATTTTTTTCTTGAGAAGCGAGAAGGAGTTCTGTTGAATTTTTGGGCACATTTTCATTTACTTTAATTTCATATAGCTCCTTGGTTGGGACCATATTTGTTACACTCCTTGGTTGGTACCACTTGAGTTACACTACACTCCTTGGTTGGGACCACATTTGTTACACTCCTTGGTTGGGACCACACGAGTTAGATTACACTCCTTGGTTGGGTCTACAATGTTTGCACCGAAATAGAATCATTTGCTGAAGCTTGACTTGAACCGAAACACAATCATTGGCTGCAGCTTGACTTGAACTGGAGTACAGTCAGGAGCTGGAAGCTGTAGTAATTTTTGGCTGTTACGTTTGCCTGTACCTACATTTGCTTGAAAGTTAACTTATGGTGGAGGAGCTGGAAGCACACCTGAAGTGCAATTCGAAGCTGACTAGAGGGTATATTCCCTTAGCGAGAACATCTGACACACAGAAACATATTGCATTGGAAGTGGAACCACGATTTGAACATTTCTTTTAAGATAAGTAGATATAAGTTTGTGTAATTTGAGAGATTGTGATTGGAACTGTAAATTAAGATTTGTACACCTAGTTCTTTCTATAATATATTGTTAAAAACCTGACTAGGAATCTTGTTGCTGGGGTAATCAAACCTCCCTTGAGAAATTAGTATTAGAATCTCATGCTCAAATACACCTTAAACTTAACGTTACAACCTATGACAGACAAATGTCAACAAGTAATAAAGTATGATCGAATGCAAAACGACCAATTATAGGATATTATAACTACACCTACCCTATATGCCCTTGGATGATCCATACGATGATGGAAATATATAATTTGGTAAGTTTATCAAATTGGGTTCGGAATATCTTCAGTGAAAACAGAACTGGAATATTGGCTAAGTTTCAATTGATATAATATTATTTTCAGAGTGAATTTGACGAATGAAAATCTCGGATAAGTTCGTAGTTCCGGATTAATAATTTTTGGCACTTTTTTTTTAACTTTAATTTATTTCGTCAAAGATTGAAAAGAGCGCCAAAGCTCCTGCCACAGGGCTTTCCCTTTTTTTTTAATTATGCCCAGATGGAGCAAATATGAATAGATCCATCACATAAAGTCATTATTTTTTGAGGAATTGCATTTTCTACGAATGTATTTCATAAACAATTTCATGCAGTCAGCCATTCGAAATAATGTATTCCTCACAACGATAGATTTCGTTAGCCTAGGTGTTACGAATATAGTGAATATTTTCTGTTCAGAGAAGTTTCACTGTAATCCTTCATTAAATTGTAAGTCTATGGATATTTGATTTTTTGATGAGATAATATCATTTCTGGGTTTCATGCTGAAATCCCCATTTATTCAGAAATGGAAGTCACGAAAATTACTATATAAGTATACATATTATACAATAATTAGGAATTTTCATGCAGATATACTTCTGCGATCTAGGGGACCTCTCTCAAGGAAAGCGTTCAATTTCCCTTATTGGTTTTCGTGGAAAGTCCTAGTATTGGGTTGACCTTAATTTGTTTCTGCCACAGAACATTAAATTCCTACTCCTTGGTAATATTTATGTTTTCAGTATACAGGGTTTTTGAGAATAAGATGCTGATCCTTAAGTGTGTGAATCCTTAGGAAATTTTAAGAAGAAAAATTCTAATAAATCTAATATTGTAAATCTCTTAACTTTTGAGCTACAAGGAGTTAAAATTTGAAGAAACAAGTGGAAAAGCCCTGTGGAATGGAGTTTTGGCGCTCTTGTTCAAACTTTGTATTCAAACCGAAAGTATTGGTTTCTCAGTGTTGGGAATTATATCAATGGACTCTTATGATAGAAATGCATCATAAAATAAATTCGAAAAGTATGTTATTTATCAAGATTAAACGGGTCATCTGCAATGATTTAAGCTCGCGAAAAGGGTTTTTGCAACTTGAACTCGGTGCAGAGTTTTCACAACTCGAAATACCTAAGAAAAGTATCATAGAAATATATAAAGCAAGGATGGTGACAATCAAAGCAGATTGACCATTTATTCCTAATATTTAAATAGGTTTAGGCTGACATCGAGGCTCATGAACAATTTATTTTAATAGTTCATTTCATTTGTTCCTAAGATTAAATATGTATTTTGAATTCTTGTTTTTCTTTATTTGAGAACTTATCTCATTATTAGACTAAATATATTAATAAAATACAATCCTCTTGTCATAATTTAATAGTTCATACCACTAACACATTCATACTGTAATATGATCCATAACTCAAGAAAAAATATTTGATACACATGCATCACATCTAATTTTACATCCTCAAACTGTATATTAGCAGCAGCTTTTTGGCGCTCTTGTCTCTCGGAACAGAGTGCTTATCAGTTTGCTCAAATGTCTGTAATTTTCGAATTTTTGGCTGAAAATGGTCTTGAATGATTTAGTTTGACTCACCGATCAGGAATCCGTGGTCAAAATCGATTCTGTCCGTCCGTTCAGCAGGCAGTTAACACGATAACTCTCGAACGGAATGAGCTAGACAGTTGAAATTTTCAGAGTAGTTTTGAGCGAATGAATATCTCGGTTAAGTTCGTTATTGGGCAGAACCGGTCTAATTGTTTTGGAGCGACGAAAAAAAATTATTTTTTTGACATTACAACTTTCGATTTTTTTCTTAAGATGCAGTTTCATCATAAAAATCCATTGTTATCATTTTCAGCTAAAACAAGCTAATTCTTTCGGAGATATGATCTTTCAAAATTTCAATAATACATCGCAAGTTCTATGTATTCACAGAATGTGAACACAAAATCTTTCTGTGTTCACTGTTCATAAATGTCATCATATCTAGCTATTAGAGATTATCAATTCGTAGCTTGAAAATATTTTTTGTTGGAGAACAAGTATCCGATTCTTGAATTTGTGAATATAAACAAGACTATTTCGAAACCGAAAATAATATTGATTGATTACATATTGAATAAGTTATGTATAAATATTAGGGATGATGTTTCAAAAGATTTAGAATTGGATCATTTTAATGATGTAGTATATGAAGTTAGTACGAAAGAAGAAAATAATGGAATCATCAAAAGAAATTAATGTTCGTTGACCACTGAGGTTAATATTACCTTTTACTTCCTTAAGAAGTGAGACATGTTCCTATATACAGTATTTTCATGATGTTGCTAGCAAAGAAAAACTGAAATATGGATCTACATTTGTGTATCAAACATTTTAACTTGAGTTAAGGACCATAATGCAGAAAAGAATGTGTTAGTGGTATGAACTATTGAATTTTAAATCATGAAAAGAGGATAGTATTTTATTAATATATTTTGAACTATCAAAATAATTTGTTCGTAAGCGTCTATCTTCTCAAATATCAGGAATAAATGGACAATCTGCTGTGATTGTCTCCAGCCTTGCTCTAGACATTTCGATGATACTTTCCTTAGGTGTTTGGAGTTGTGAAAACTATGCACCGAGTGTAAGTTGCAAGAACCCATTCCACGAGGTTGAATCATTGCAGATTGCTCATTTAATCTCGATAAATATTTAATGACAATTTTGGCATTAAAGCATTGAAGCATTTTTTTAAATTATAATTTTTGAAGCATTTTTTTTGAACGACACTTTTTTAAATTTAATTTGTTTCATGACGCAGTTCTATCAAATGAATCCATTGATTTAATTCCCAATTCTGTGAAACCAATACTTTCGGAGATATAATTTGTCTGTTTGAACAAGAGCGTCTAAAAGCTCCTGTCCACAGGCCTTGAACGAATTTTCATTTAATATGCCTTACATGCCCAAACTATTTTCTAAGGAAACAAGTGACTTTGTCAGATGTTCTCGGTAAGGGAATATGCCCTAAAGTCAGCTTCGAATTGTACTGCAGGTATGCTTCCAGCTCCTCCACCATAAGTCAACTTCCAAGCAAATGTGGGTACAGGCAAACGTAACAGCCAAAAATTACTACAGCTTCCAGCTCCTGATTGTACTCCAGTTCAACTCAAGCATCAGCCTATGATTGTGTCGTGAATATGGTCCCAACCAAGGAGTGTCGTGAATATGGTCCCAACCAAGGAGCTATATGAAATTAAAGTAATTGAAAGTGCACAAAAATTCAACAGAACTCCTTCTCGCTTCTCAAGAAAAAAATATTAGGCATTTACATTATGTCGATAATCATTAGTGAACCTGAGAAGGAATTCTGCCCTGGGGAAATGAAAAGTGAAAAACAGAACATGTGCTGTAAAACAAAATGAAGGCAAGCAATGCAATAATTCAGAACCAGCAAAATATTCCCTTAAAATCCAAATCTCTACTTAAATTAAAGGAATTATGAGAATAAAGATTATTTATCTCGCAAACTAAAACTTAGAAATTTCACTGGGATACTCGATGACTTCAGATCAAAATTCTCAACGATATACGAAAGATGATTTCTCCTTCAGAGAAAAGCCGGAAAAAGGAAACGTCAATCAGCTTCCCACATCACGCAGACACGAAGATCATAGAAGAGAAGTAACCTGACATAAGGTGACAGTCCGTCAACGTCCGTTTAAATTTGCAGGGTAGTTTTGTAGCGTAACCAAGCGGTTTCGGAGTTAAGGCCGTTTTTAGTAAAAAAGTTTTATATGAATATTTCCGGAAACGATCATTTGGCAAATTTGGCATCAATTTGTAGAATCATGACCTTTATATGCCTGCGAAGTTTTTTACTGACCGGATGGCCAAGAATTGGCAAAAAAAAATTTGAACTTTTGTTTCCACGATAACTCGAAAATACTGATCTGATTGAATTGAAACTCAGTAGTTAGATGCCAAAGACCAATGCAAACATGTTCTCAAAATTTCGTGAAGATCACGTGACATGAAATAATTAAAAAAATTACTACTATTTTGCGGAATACTTTGCTTGAAATGTCGAAACCTATTTTTGCGCGTATGTTCTGGGGAACATCGCGTTATAGTTTTGCCCAAATGTGAAATTTAATTCTGTGGTGCCGTCCGGCCGTCCAGCCGTCCAGGCGTTGCCACGATAACTTGAGAACGGAAAGAGCTAGCGACTTGAAATTTTCAGGGTAGGTGGCGCATCCCAATACGACGGACAAGTTCGTTAATGGGTATAAACGGCCCATTGGTTTCCGAGAAATAATTTTGTTTTCAACCAAAATAAATCCGATCGAATTTAAACTGGGTGAATAGTTGTAGAATATAGACCTAAGCACGTTTTTGAAATTTTGTGAGAATCGTATCGCTAGAAAATCATTAAAAAATTATTAAAAAATATTTTTGTTGTCACGATAACCTGAGAACGGAAAGAGATAGCGGCTTGAAATTTTCAGGTTAGGTTGTGCATCTCAATGCGACATTTGAGCATAATCGTCCAAACGGTTTTAGAGTTATAGCCATCTGAAATTTTCTGAAATTTAGTTGTTTTTTGTTCCTCATTAACTCGAAGAATACAAAACCGAATGGATTCAAACATGGTTATCAGTTGCAGAATGCCAACGCGAAAATTCTTGCAGAATTTCGAGAGGATGGTATAACTAGAAAATTAAAACAAAAATAATTGAAAATAATTGAAAAAAATTCTATATATCATAAATAATCGTCCGGCATGGCTGAAATTTTGGAAGATCCTTCAGAACATACTCTACTGCAGAGTTCCAAGTTTAAACACGATCGGATCTATATTGTTGGAGAACCGAGCAGCCTTTTGTGAGTTCGGTAGCTGGGTGCGAATCGTCGTATGATATGTTGTCTATGGTCGTATTTTTGCGAGAACGCTCAAAATATGAATGTCATGATGACATATTTTTGCGCGTATGTTATGGGAAAATCGTGTTATTTCATCACACATCTATGGGAGATGATAGCCCTACATTAGCGGTTAGACCTGGTTTTGAAAGAGATCCTCCTTAGGAGGAGGCAACGAAATATTGAAGGGATTTCTATGAACAAGAGTAAATATCTTTGAGAAATAGAGAAGGCGATTCTTCTTCAAGAGATCCATGGGCCTTCAGAGGAGTATATTTGCGAGAGGGAACTTTTGAAAGGTTATGTATTATTTTTAATATGATATCGCTGTAATTTTGCCTCTGATTTTGTATGGTGAGAGGCTAATTTGTGGATATTAAATCTCGTGATGGTTAGAGAGGAATTTTAGGCCAGTTTTTCTATCACTAATGAGAATATATCTTTATGTTTCACCTCATCACCTTTAGATCTACCAATGGACATTTATTGGATAAGAATAAGTAATTGAATATTACTGGAATTCAATTGAATTTCATTCAATATGTTAGTAACTAAACTTATAATATTCTTTACTTTGATTATTTAAATATGACATTAATTCCAGCAATATTTTTCAAGAAAAATTAAGTATTCTTCTCCTAAAGAAGAATTGAAGGTAGACAATAATGTGTTAATTTTTTCATCATTGCACTCTTAATCGAATTTTCCATAGTAAATTCTATTAAGAGTGTCCAATACAGGAGAATGGACGATAGACCATACGCGCAAAAGCTCCTGACTTCACAAATAAAGAATGGTTCAAGCACTGACGTGAAGTCAGGAGCTTTTGCGCGTATGTTCTATTGTCCATTCTCCTGTATTGGACACTTTTAATCGAATTTACCTTGGTGAATTCCATTGTCTATTCTCCTGTATTGGACAGCCTTAATCGAATTCACCATGGTAAATTCGATTAAGAGTGTCTAATACAGGAGAACAGACAATAGAATTCACCATGATAAATTCGATTAAGAGTTTTCAATACAGGAGAATGGACAATAGAACATACGCGCAAAAGCTCCTGAGTTCACGAAAAAAAAATTGGTTCAAGCACTGACGTGAAGTCAGGAGCTTTTGCGCGTATGTTCTATTGTCCATTCTCCTGTATTGAACACTGTTAATCGAATTTACCATGGTGAATTCTAGTGTCTGTTCTCCTGTATTAGACACTCTTAATCGAATTTACCATGGTGAATTCGATATAATATATACTTTCGGAGATATGATTTTTCAAAATTTCCATAATAAATCGTATTTCAACGATGTCACAGAATGATATTATTCTATGTATGAATTGTCATAATGTCAAATGATGTTCCTGAGACATGACATTATCTAATCAATCGAAGAATTGTGAGCGAAGTGAGAAAAATCTCAGTTGTTTGCTCCGAAATTAGGTTTTCTCAGAAAATTCTTACATTTCGGAACGGAACATGAAGTAAGAGATCTGAGAGTAGTGAGACTGCTTTTCATCCATAGGCATAGATATAACTCTCGAACGGAATGAGGTAGGTAGTTGAAATTTTCAGAGTAGTTTAGGGAGATGAATATCTCGGTTAAGTTCGTTATTGGGCAAAATTGGTCAGATTTAATTTGATTTCTTCCATGGTGCAGTTCTCATTCTCATGATTGCTCATTTAATCTTGATAAATAAACTATTATTTGAATTAAATTTCCTTTAGGATGCAGTTCTATCATATGAATACATTGATATAATTCCCAACTCTGAGAAACCAATACTTTCGGAGATATAATTTGTCTGTTTGAACTAGAGCGCCAAAAAGCTCCTGTCCACAGGGCTTGAACCCATTTTTAATTCTGGAATGAACTCATTACCATACTGAAATAGAGAAAAAAACTATTGTACCTATCAAGAAAAAAAAACAGTCCTGAACAACTTGGATGATGCCATACAATATTATTTGGCGAATTGAATAAATGAATGTTAGAGTTGACGCAGATATCAACGAAATCATGAAATTAATTGTACAGGGTGATTTCACGAACTTTTTATGAATGTCCAAAATGCTATGGTCATGCAAATCGAAGAATATTTCATTGCAGGTTTCTGGAACCTCATGAAAGCTATATTCATTCCAAATTTTGGATAAATCGGTCATTCTGTTCAGAAGATTCAGTGGTTTTATTTTCCACTTAAATTTGAAAAAACACCCTGTAAATCAGAATCTAAAGCTCCTAGATACTACATATGGGGTTTTTCGGGATCCTCTAGGTGTTTTCTATCTCCCATTAAAATGTTTCCCATCTTATCCGGGGACGCTGTAAATTCTTGGAGATCTGAGCAGATTTGGGTGAGTTCAGTAGCTGGATGGGAGACCGTTGCCACGATACCTTTCGAACAGAAAGAGATGGCGACTTGCAATTTTCAGGGTAGGTTGCGCGTCGGAATGGGACAGTTGAGTTCGTTGTTGGGCATATCCGGTTCGATGGTCCCGGAGTTATACCCATCCGGAATATAATTTCCTCGATAACTCAAGAAAAACGGTTCCGATCGAATTGAAACTTGGTAACTACTTGTGGAATGACGATATAAAGACGTATGTGAAATTTTCAGAAGATTGTATCACTAGAAAATGTTATAATAATCATGAAAAAATATTATGTATCTCACGAAAACTTGAGAACAGAAAGAAATATCGGCTTGTAATTTTAAGTGTAGGTTGCGCATCCGAATGCGACATTTGAGTTCGTTAATACACTTAATCGGCAAAGTGGTTTGGATTTATACACATCTGTAATTCTATTGTTATTTCTGCTAAAAAACTTGAAAATATACAAATCCGATCCAATAATTGAAACTCGGTTATTACTTGTAGAATACCGACGCGATAATATTCGAGGAATTTTGTGAATATCGAATCCTGAAATGACTTGAGACGTTTTTTTTTGTATATTATTGGATATTGAACGAATTCCAATCTCGACAGAATACATTTGTCGGAATTAAAAATGCTGTGATTTAAGACGATTCTCTCATTCCTCACGTCTGTCATTAAAATGGTACGAAATGTGCTCATATCCTATATCAGCTGAGGAAACGGTCTATATCGATGGTCAATTCGATTAAGAATGTCCAATAGAGGTAAATAGACAATAGAATAGTTGAAAACTCAATTTTGCATTTTCAGATTCCATTTTTGTAAGCGTTGAAACTTATGTAGCATCCCTCAATTACTAACACCCCGTCTCACAGACAAAGCAAAGGTTGGAACTATAACTTTTTTGAGGCCGTGCCTCATTGAGTACCCCCACTTTATATAATTTCTTTTCATACTCATCTACACTCTATACCAAGAATCAGTTACTAGTTTTGCTCCATACGCCTTTAAACGTACTTTGAACTTCCGAGGCCGTCGGACAATACGCTGAAAACTTGCGAGATTTAATCTGATGTTGTTTTTGCGCGTATTTTCTGGGGAACATCGCGTTATCATTTTGCCCAAATGTCTGTAACTTTCGCATTTTTTTACGAAAATGCTCTCAAATGATTTGGTTCGACTCCCCAATGAAGAATTCGTGGTCAAATTTGATTCTGTCCGGCCGGCCGTCTGGCCGTTGCCACGATAACTTGAGAACCGAAAAAGCTAGCGACTTGAAATTTTCAGAGTAGGTGGCGCATCTCAATACGAAGGAACAGTTCGTTAATGGGTATAATCGGCCCAAAGGTTTCCGAGTAATAATTTTGTTTTCAACTAATATAGATCCGATCGAATTGAAACTTGGTGAATAGTTGTAGAATATAAACCTACGCACGTTTGTGAAATTTTGTGAGAATCGTATCGCTAGAAAATTATTAAAAAATCATTAAAAAATATTTTTGTTGTAACGATAACCTGAGAACGGAAAGAGATAGCTTGAATATTGCAGGTTATGAGCTTAATCGGCTAAACGATTTTAGAGATATAGCCATCTGAAATTTGGTTGTTTTTGTTCCTCATTAACTCGAACAATACCAAACCGATTGAATTGAAACATGGTTATTAGTTGTAGAATGCCAACGCGAAAATTATTGCAAAATTTCGTGAGGATGGTATTTGTAAAAAAATTTTAAAACTCATTGGAAATTGAAAAAACAATTCTATATATCAGTATCTATTCGTCTGAAATTGCTGAAATTTTGCAAGAGCCTTTAGAACCTAACTCTACTTCCAAGTTTCAAGTTTTAACACGATCGGTTAAATATTGTTGGAGATTCGAGGTGCATTGTGTGAGTTCAGTACATGGGTGACCGTTGCCTCGATAACTTTCGAACGAAAGGAGATAGGGACTTGCAATTTTCAGGGTAGGTTGCGTATCCGAATGGGAGAGTTGGGTTCGTTTTTGGGCACAATCGGTCTAACGGTTTCCGAGTCATACCCACCTGGAATATTATTTCCTTGATAACTCAAAAAATAAATATTCGATCGAATGGAAGCTTGGTAACTAGTAGTAGAAAATCAACATAAAGACGTGTTTAAAATTTTGAGAGAACCGTACCTCTAGAGAATTTGGAAAAAATGACGAAAAATAAATTTTAAGAACCGTGCCCCTAGAAAATTTAAAAAAAATCACGAAAAAAAAAATTGCTCCAAGCACCGACGTTAAGTCAGAAGCTTTTGCGCGTATGTTCTATTGTCCATTCTTCTGTATTGGATACCCTTAATCGAACTTACCATGGTAAATTCGATTAAGGGTGTCCAATACAGAGGAATGGACAATAGAACATACGCGCAAAAGCTTCTGACTTCACGTCAGTGCTTGAACCAATATTTTATATTATCTACAGCTTTGGAATTCATTCAATATTTCTAATATTTTCAACTATCAGGTTTCACAAAAAAAAGTTGCCACTGATAATATTTTGTTATAATATTCAGGATATAAATAATTTTTCATCTATTGATATATTTTTGGAAGTTATTTACCGAACGAATTGAACAAATTATACATTTAATAATATTGTGGAATAATGTGGAGCGACGGACAATTTTTTGGAAAAAAAAATTCACTAATATGAATCGATATTTAAACCCGTCTGAGAGAGGTGGTATTAGTAACTATGTGCCAAATATGAGATGTTAGTTTCCACGTCAGTAACCGTCAAAAGTCGCACTGTCGACATTCCTTGTAAGTGATGTTTTACAATAACCTGCAAGTAAAGAGATCTCATAAGATACACGTGCGTTTTGATAAGAAAAGTTAAATTTCTTGGTTTCATTAAATTGCAATCAAATTTTCATCTAAGTTCGACTTTATTTGGTCTATTTATATAAATTTAGTCGATTGAAAAACATAAAAACTTTTAGCATTAGCGTGACACATTTTGGATTAAAGGAGTGATGGCCCCAAATGTCGGCAACACATTATACAGTTCTCATAAATTAAGTATACTATGGAAATGAACGTTATTTCATTTATGTGGTCAATTTTTACAACAAGTATCCAAAGATTTTCTCAAACGAATTATGAGTTCCTTTATTTAATAAAAGAACATGGGTGGGCATAGAAAAACTATAGTACAATATACGAGTTGTAAGCCCATTAAGCACTAGTGAAATTTACGCAGTTGCCGCAGAGCGGCTACATGCGTAAACTTTTTCACTTCATGCGTAATGGGCTACTTACAACTCTTGTTACGTAATATACTATTATCGTGACTTCAGTGAATACATAATCGTGAAAGGGAACTCAGATTAGGACAACTAAGTGTATCTTTCGAGGGGACGATTGAATAAATCAAAACTCGGTTGAAAATTATTCGACTGATCAATATTCCCATCGTATCGGCCTGCTAAAAGGATGTACGTGACCAGAAAGCTAACCAGAGGTTTCTGGTAATGGAGTGCTAGAAAATTAACGGATATAACGCCCCCTCGAAATAACTTTATTACACAGTAAGCGGTTCCCAAGTGAGGCATAATATTAGAGGGGACGAAATCTGAAGTTTCTGAATATTCAACCGAAAAGTTTGAATTTACGTAAGGTAAAATAGCCATTGTGAATTCATGTATATTCGTGATATTATCAATGGTTTCAGACTGTTACTGTCTCAAATAATTAATATTTGAAATCTTACACCAAACACATTTTTAGTGAATGATAATCATTATCAACTCAAATAAAATGTACACAGGGTGTTTGGTAATTTGGCGTGATCCTTCAGAGGATATATAATAGACGTATTTTGCAACGAATTGAGTCAAGTGAACCATGGTCCGAAAATCTATGGTTACGAAGATATGGCCATTTTTGAACGTTTTGGAAATTGTTCACTTTGTGATCGAAAATAATTCATTTTGTAAAAACTACTTGACTCTAATTATTCAATGAGTATTTTCATTAAAGCTGAAGAGATGGTTATCATTTCATGCGAAAAAGTATTCACTAAAAAATTAGATAACCTGAGATATAAGGGGTCATAAATAGTATAAACTGTTTTTCCCATAAAATCTTGATGAAACAATTGAGAATTAATCAAAAAAGGTATAAAAAATGTGGTATACAAATTCAGGAAAAAACTCCCTTGTTTAATTTGCTTTTCAAAAAGGTACATATGTCAATAATAGCTTCACGATGTTGAAACAACCCATAAATATCAGCATTTTTTCCTTTTTGAAACTAATTATCCTCAAATGGAAATTCTTTAGAGTTCCTCTCAGTTAATTGAGGATCATTTCAATTTTCATTCTAGAAATATTGTGAATTTTTGTTTATTCGTACTAGTCCTAATCGTAACAAGCAAATAATAATCACAAATAAAGGAGAAGGTATGGGGGATGACCTAATATCGAAAAAGTCTGTTACTTGCCCGGATTATTTCCGGCTATATTTTTTGATCTCGAGGGAAAATGTGTACCTTTTTGGAAAGTTCATCAACCAAGGAAGTTTTTCGCTTATTTATATGATAAGTTAATTAAAAATTTTTCGAGAAATACTCAATTGTTTCATGAAAATTTAATCAGAAATTCAATTGATGCCAATTCAGACTCTTTATTTTTCACCTTATTTGAATTTTTGGTGAATTATTTTTCCTGGAAATTATCCTCATCTCTTCAGCTTTCAAAAAAACCTTACTTTTATAATAAGTGTTGATTAGTTTCCACAAAATTCATTGTTTACGGTGGTAAGACGGAAAACTTTCAAAAAGTCGAAATATCAATATATTCCGTATGTTTTTCTCTACTCATTTGAGTTTTGAAATCAGGTTTAAACTGGTTGATAAATGATTCGAATTGATTTTGTTATGTTGCTATCTATGATGGTGAACAATTGCAAGTCGCTATCGCTTTCCGTTCACAAGTTGTCGTGAGATAAATAACGTTTTTTAATAATTTCTTAAAAATTTTCTAGTGATTCGATTCTCGGAAAATTTCACAAACGTTTTTGTGTCAGTATTCTTCATTTAGCTACCAAGCTTCACCTCGATTGGATCTGTATTGGTGTATTAAAAAATTATAACTCGGAAACCGTTTGCCGATTATGCCCACTAACGAACTAGTCCGTCGCATTCAGACACGCCACCAACCCTGAAAATCGCTCTTTTCGTTCTCAAGTTATCGTGCAAACGAACGGTCGCAAATTGGGCCCTGAATCCTTGAACAGTGAGTCGAACCTACTCGTTCGATACCATTTTCGGAAAAAAATTCCAAAGTTACAGATATTTGGGCAAAATAATATCACCTTGTTCCCCAGAACATGCGAGCAAAAACATTTATGCAAAATTTGATTTGTGTGATATTTTCGGCAAACTATTGTGCACATGTAACGTTCGTTTTGACCTGGGCCTGGGTTTGTTTACATTCTGCGTGCGATAAGGTTGTCGTTCGTGTTGACATTGAGTTTGAGGTTGAGTCTTAGTGGTACCAATCGACGCACAAAGAATTATCGTATTCGAAGAGCCGAATGAGTTGACAATATTGTTTCATTGTGACAGTCTGAAAGTTTGCGCCAGTCAGGGAGATGAGGTCGTCCATTTTGTGGAGATTCTACGGAGGAGCAATAGGTTATGCGCATTTTCGGAACTTCGTAAGAATTGTTGAGTTCTTCTTAGTTGGATATAGTTTCGAAAATCGAATTATGAGTGAGGGTTACATTGGTTTGATTTGGAGTAATAACAGGTAACTGGCGCTCGTCTCGAAAGAGGATCTAAAGGCCTTTTTGCAAATCCAAGATGACCACGTGAACGATCTTGGCGACTTTGACAGGTATGTGTTAAATGTTCTATTCTCGTCATTTCTAGTGGAACCAATTCAGGTTGTAATTATCTTTCTATATCCAGAACATTGCTGTGTGCTTGAAGGATTATTTGATGGAGGCACGGCCAGATTTGGTTTTGAAGCAAACTTGTACACGACAACTCCGAATATCAGGGTATGTACGAATTCTATATATATTACATAACAACGAATAACTGGTCTGGTTGATATTCTGGTAACCGAAATTATTATGTGTTGGGGAAATTCATTAATTTCTTATCCGAGAGAAGTCACTGATGGTTTCTTTTCTGTCATCAGGGTTTTTATGTCAGGAAGAGAATGGTTTTTATGTCAGGAAGAGTAGCACTGAGGCATTCAAGTATATACAAGGAGCTCCATAAGTAACGCTGTGAGAAAGCCAACGTAGGGTTGCAGATCACGAGTGTATATACAAGGTGGCCAGTAAGCAGCGCTGTGGGACATTCAATCGAGGGTTGCCGACTATGAGCACCGAGAGAAAGAGGACAGTATTGCGAGACCATCGACGCAATACTACGTGCAGGAATAAGGATAATCAGCACGCAAGTTATAGGAAACCTATTTCGAAACATATCTTATACCGGCTATATATAACGTGTACTTATTATCATCAATTACATAAATTATTTTTATTGTAGAGCAGAAATTGGGGACAGATTTTTGGTAATCATAAACGATCATAGATAATAAACGTGGATGCGCCTGAGCTCAAGCGACGCGTATTTGAAACCAAGAGAAAGATCTACCTACAATTTCCGCCACCCTCATTCAGGGTTTCACAGTAGTTTTATTTTGTTGAATCTAAAGACCAGGGTTGTAAGCTACTGGAATAAATTGTTTGTTTTTAGCGTGAATATTCTTTTGGTGAAGTTAGGAATTATTACATTACGCTGGGGTATCTGGGAGACTTAAATTTACCTGGCGCCCGTTTACTAGGTTCCCTTTTTAGAAACCCACTCCCATCTCCACTGGAGCTAGACCGCGGATCTCCGAGTTCTAGTAGCTCCGAATTTAACCACTGCGACTTGGGAACAGTCGTTTGTCGTTATACACAATATATTTAATCTGTAAACCATATTTTTATCAGTAAAAACCTGTTTTTACATAAACCGAAAGTAGATCGGAATGGCAGTAATACTAAATTCTTTATGTTAACAGTGCAGCTACATCTACATGCAGAAATAAAGGAAGATTCCTCTCGGTTCACATATAAAATTAAATCGAATGAATAGATATTCAAATTTCCTTTTTATTCCAGTTTCCAGCCCAGCATTACATAACATTAGGAAATGAATTCTTTACGATGATATTTCCGTTAAAATAAAAAATATGAGTATCTCATACTCTCCAAGGATTTCATTAAGCGAGTCGAAAACAAGATGAATTTTTACATAGGAAAATTTGCAATTCAAAAAATATAATGAACATCTCTCTTCTGAAATCGGGGAAATGAAATGGAATATGATAATTTGAAATTGTAAAGAATGAGGTCAAATAGGGCAATTAATTTTTATATGCAGAGAGATAATAGACAAAGTGCGTCATCGTTTATGATGGAGTAAATCACGCTATATGAATTTGAACAAGCCAGCCTAATCAGACTGACCTTACGTCAATGTTATCAAAATTCTGTTAATACCGAGGTTAACAGAATTTCGATAACACTGACGTAAGGTCAGTCTGATTAGGCTGGCTTGTTCAAATTCATATAGCCAGAGCGGTCACCCCTACAGGTACTGAACTCATCCAAGACTGCTTGGTTTCCAGGAAAAATATAAGATTTTGAACAATATGAATCCTATTGAGTTCAAATGGTCGTGTAAAATGAGGCTCTGAGGGCTCTTGCAAGATTTCAGCGATAACTGCCAGATAGTAGTTTTTATTTATTTTTTTTATTTTTTGTCTCTTGCTCTTCGGACAAAGTGTTTATCACTTTGCCCAAATGTCTGTAATTTTCGAATTTTTGGATGAAATTGGTCTTAAAACTACACCAGCCAACGTCCCATTTGTAGGACGCGCAATTTTTGCCAAATTCCTTCAATGCTGTTACAGAAAACTACAGAAAAGTTGTATTATCATTTAGGTCAACATATCTACTTCCTTTATTTATGGTCAGAGAATAACATAAATGAGACTGATTCAACAAGTCGGCACTTATCAGGTGCGTTGAGGGTGTTTTGCGTTATAGTGATTTCAATATACATGGTGGTCCAGATCGTAACCAAGAAACTTTAACCTCGTATTCTACGTCAAAAATAAGCCCTAGTTGGTCATATAAATATATGTCGAGAAATGCTTTCTCTCTGAGATACAGGGTGTTAAAATTATAGAAAAAAAAGTTTTTTATTAATAACTTTTACACTTCTTAAAATATTTTTATGAAATTTGGGACAGAGGTTTTAAGGATCAAGAGGCACTTTTTGAATAAAATATATTTTTTTTATTTCACCAGTGGTGTCCTTACAGCATCGAGACTGAATATTTTTAGACAAAAAAATTATACGCCACTGGTCTTTCGAACAATAAAATTTATTCTTGAAATCCTTATTTAATTTGAAGCAAATTCATTCTCCAGACTTTTTGACGTATGAGGCACCGTTTCCGAGTAAAAAAATTAAACACTCTCATGCATGAGCAAATCGCTAAAATTTGATATGGTACATAATAATAATACTCGTAATAATAAGACTATCTTTGTAAAAAATGTGTAGTTACGAAAAAATAAGCGTTAATAGCCGCACTCAAATACGAATTTAAAGAAGATGTTCGAAGTAAAGGAAAAAAAAAACTTTTTTTTTCTAATAATTTTTACACCCTGTATCTCGGAGAGGAAGCATTTCTCGACATATGTTTATATGACAAACTAGGGCTTATTTTTGATGTAGAATACGTGGTTAAAATTTCTTGGTTAAGATCTGGACCACCCTGTATTTCTGTCTCGAAATTCATAACTATGCCTTTGCAGTTTTATTATTGAATAATGTCTTGTTCTATGCGGAGTGAAATTGAACTGACTCACATCGTTATTTGTTGGCCATTTGCTGGTGATTTTGCTGTCCCAAATTTGGGACATTGGCTGGAATTGATAATTATGAGTGGCAAACAATTTCTAGCTTTCCGTGACATTCTTTATGTCAATATTCTACAACTAGTTACAAAGCTCTAATTCGATAGGGTCTGTATTTATTAGTGTCCGACCGAAAGTTCGGTTTCGGTTTCGGTTTCGACCAGTTTCGGCCAAGAAATCTAGTTTCGGCCTTAGTTTCGGTTTCGGCCCAAAATGGCCGACACTTTCGGCCATTCGAAACTTGACTGTTCGTGAATTGTCCTGGTCGTTTGGCCAGTAGTTATAAGTAGGTATACATAATTGTCGTACGAGTAATTGTGATCTATCTTTGTTAAGACTGAGAATTCACTTTAATGATTATTGATTAGATTGTATAGGGTGATTCCAAATAAGACGTGAAACTTGGAGTATGACTCATTAGCTGTTGTTTAATCCATATTTATTAATGACCGAAAATCAACGGTTTTTGGAGTTCGGGTGATTTTTAGAAGATTTCTGAACTTTAATACATATTTCGTCAATTTTTTCTACGTTGACCAAATTTGGTGATAATTTTGGTTTATTTTCATCAGAAAAGAATATGATATGTACGAAAAAAGCAAAACTATTCTCTATAAGAGGTTGAAAAAGAATTAGTATGATTTGAAATGTAGTAGGTATATGAATAAATGAAAAATCAATTTCTAATATCAATTTGTCAGCAACTTTCGAATTCCATAATTTTGTATGCCAAAATGATTTTAAAAACTTGCCAAATTCCTTCTTCGTTCTCTAAAAGATTTCGTTAGATTGCTTAACTAGTTTCGTTTAAGCAGATTTTTTATAAGCAACCTTTTGAATGTCCGACATTTAAAATAGTGAATGTGTATCAAAAGACAGCGTGAGTAAATTTCAGGCGGAAAATAACAACTGAAGACATCAGAAAGACGGCACGTGCTAGCCTATGGAATGGTGGAACATAATTTATGAATACATTTTCTAATGTAATTTCGAGCTTAGTTGCAACAAAAAAATATTGAATTCGTTATTTTCCTCTATTTGCTTCTTATATCCCCTTTCAAATCATACTAATTCTTTTTCAACAGAACCAGTACTCAAATATCTAGGAAACAGTTGATTTTTGGTCCTCAATAAAAATGGCTCAAACAACAGCAAATAATCCATACTAATACCTCCTCTAAGATTCACGTCTGATTTGGAATCACCCTGTATACTTCGACTGATTATTTTGATAACTTGGTAATACCAAAATAATAAATAAAGATCTCAAAAAAAATTTCTTTTTATTTTATTTAACACTCCTTAACTATTTTTATGTATATGCGAATAAAATTGTAAAAAATACAGTAGATTTCAGTATGAAATATAAAGTTTCGGTTTCGGTTTCGGTTTCGGCCGAAACTGAGACCCTGGCCGAAAGTTCGGTTTCGGTTTCGGTTTCGGCTGAAATACCAGTTTCGGTCGAATTATCGAGAAAATAATATTCCAAATGGAAACTCCAAACCATTGGGCCGATTATGCCTAACAACGAATTTAACTCTTCCATTCGGATGCGCAATCTACTCTGGAAATTGCAAATCCCTATCTCTTTTCGTTTCGAAAGTTATCGAGACAATGGTCACCCATCCAGCTACTGAACTCACATAAGACTGCTCGGATCTCCAACAATATAGATCCGATCGTGTTCAAACTTGGAACTTGGTTTCAGAGTTAGGTTCTGAAGGCTCTCGCAAAATTTCAGGGGTGGCGGACGAACATTTTCTGATATATAGATATTTTTTTCAATGATTTTATTTTTATTTTCTAGTGATAATATCCTTACTAAATTTTGCAAGAATTTTCGCGTCGGCATTAAACAACTAATAACCATGTTTGAATTCGAGTAAGAGTGTACAATACAGGAGAACAGACAATACCATGGTAAATTCGATTAAGGGTTTAGGTGGGTTTGAAAATTCCAAAAAATCGATTTATTTTTTTTTGCCTCATCAAATAGTACAATATGTTTAAAATATTCTCACAAAATTTCAAATGGATCCGAATAAAATTCTAAGAGATAGACCTTCTGAAAGTTCCGCCCATCAGGTCACGTCAGTGCAGCGCTTCGCGGGCATACAGAAGCAGCTGCACAGTATGCTGCGACTCATGAAGCAAGAATTCGTCACAGGCAAGATTAAAAGGATGCCCTGGATATTGCCGCAGCAGCAGGTAATTTGCTTTATAGTGCCACAATCGATGATTGTATGTAAGTAAACAATTGGTTTTGCATGTTATTTCAATTTAAAACATTGAACGCGTTTATCTCAAAACTCACTTTTTTAAGTCGGTGCACACATCTTTGAAATAACATTATCTAGTAATTGAACGAAGGATTATTTATTTTTTTCATTATGACTAATTTTTTCGAGCCAATACTTGGCGAAAATTTTACCAAAATATGTGTTTTCTTGTTCAAAGTCTGTCAAAAATTCAAATTTTTTTTTCTTTCCTTTCCTTCATCCAATAACGAGATTTATTCTAGTACCAACGAAATATTTTTGTTTTTTTGATTTTAGATGAACCAATAATGATTTATGCTGTCCACGCCGAGAGCCTTTTTTTTGAGACGTCAAAGGAAACGGATAATGCCCATTAACGAACTTGTCCGTCGTATTGGGATGCGCCACTTACCCTGAAAATTTCAAGTCGCTAGCTCTTTCCGGTCTCAAGTTATCGTGGCAACTGCCGGACGACCGGCCGGACATAATCAAATTTAACCTCGAATTCTTCATTGGGAAGTAGAACCAAATCATTTGAGACCATTTTCTTCTAAAAATTCGAAAGTTACAGACATTTGGGCAAAATGATAACGCGATGTTCCCCAGAACATACGCACAAAAAAAACTTAACACAAACAACACTATGAAACATAATTAAACAACATAATAATCATTTAAAATTAAAATTAATGTTACAAATGGACTGATGGACAAATGGACAGAATGGACAGATTTGACTGAGTAAAAATGTTGAATGTGCCGGAAATTATAATTATTATGTTTAAGGGTTGAATTTACGTAAAATGATAAAAAAATTGTTTACACATATTTCTTCTTTTACTAGGGAATCGTTTAGAGTGACAAGAATACAAGGGTGCCATTTAAAAAAATATCTGGAGGTAGTTTTTTCAGGGCTGGTAATTAGAAACAGAATTTCAACGACGGATTCTGATAGAGTTTTTGATGCTATTCAAAATACTCTCTGTTTGAACTCTCTACCTTGTCTGAGAGCCAAGATATTGGCTGTTTGGAACAACTTGGGACACCCTGTATTTTCAAATAGAGAATACATTTATAAATGTGGTGGAAATTAATTAGTGTGAATATTTACAAAGAACTAGCAGTGTAAGATTATGTAACTAGTTTCAAGTATGTTGTTAGGAGAAGTAGAAGGAAAAAAACGACAGAAAGACTCTATGTCCAGGTCATTGAGGTATAGGGTCTGATGAAGTCCACGAAACGCGTCACAATATTTAATAAATTACTGTATAACGTATATAAATTTTCGTTGAATTAAACATTTCGCTTATCGACTTAAAATAACTGATTTGGTAGTCTTTGTTGGCTCTTAATTGGCGCATTTGGACTAATTGTATATACTGTTTGAATTCTCTTACTTATTCCGTGCTTACGGATGCCGCGACATAATCAAGTTTGACCTCGGATTATTCATCAATGATTCGAAATAATCGTAGAGACCATTCACGGCCAGAAAGTAATAAAATACAGACATTTAGGCAAATTCATAGGCATTCTGGTCCGGGTAACAAGGACGCCAAAAAAGCACTCAAATATTTTTCAAAGAGCTGTTATACGGGTGACTGTACTTCACCATGGCAGGAGCGTCGAAACTCCATCTTGATAAGCTGATTTGTGTTAATTTTCATCTTCAAGACACTTGCCGAGTAGTGAACTTTATAAAATGGGTAAATTCTATTCGGTAAATGGAATACTGTAATCCAATGAAGTTATAAACTTCAGTGTCCCTGAATCCGAGTCAAGCGCGTAAAAGAGATAATTTTGATGGAAACTACAACACGAAAAACTAAACTTCTGGGAAAAGTTCAGCGGAACTTCGGTGTTCGAAGCTGGTCAAGTAAATATGATGAAAATAACAGTTTGCTCGGAAAAACTTGGATAATAGTAGATTAGCCGAAGTTGGAAGTTGAAAGTTTATGTTACATACTTACAAAATATTCATAATAGAATGTTGCAGGGAGTAGTCGAGACTTCTTTAAGAGTTCAGAAAATCAGGAATATCTGAACAATATATAGGTTCATCAAATTCAAGAAGAATTCACCTTCGGAATTGAATATCGAGAAATGTATTCAGTACATCCCAAGTGTTTGTCTTGGGGTACGTTGCCTTCAAACATCGTATACAAACATTATAAAAGTACTGACTTAGGGTCAGAAACTTCAACGCGCTCGTTCAAGTGATGGTTATATGGTTATAAGAGATTCCTTACAGAAAATATGATGAACAAGAAAAATTCCCTTAGATCAAGCATAATATACATATTTTTCAAGGATTTTCTACATAATCGGAGGTCGTAATAACTTTCAATTGAAACTTGGTTGTCTACGTTCCATCCTTCGAGAAAAAACCTAGCGTCAACAAAACGGCAAGCGTTAGAATTATCGAATAATGGACATATTTTCTTCCCTTTCAGAAATATAAAAAAATGTTGATAAGCCAAAGCATAGGAACATTTTTTGGTACCAATAACCAATAAGTGACGATATCGACATTTTTACGTGCTTGTTCTATCAGGAACAGGGTGTTAGCTCATTCCGTTCGAGAGTTAGAAAAACTTTTTCTAAATTTTCAATATTTTTTTTTACACTTTGCGGAAATCTGGTCAATACAATACTTCACATGCGTATAAAAGTCATGATTCTACAATTTGGTGCTAAATTTCAGATAGATCGAGTGATCAGTTTCGGAAATATTCATAAAAACTATTTTTACTAAAATCGGCCATAACTCCGAAACCGCTTGATAGATTTCGCCCATTAACGAGCTCGTCCGAGATATTTACGCTCCAAACTCACCTTGCAAATTTCAATCCACTAACTCCTTTTGTTCGAGAGGTATCGTGCCTACGGCCGTCCGGCCGGCCAGCCGGACAGAATCGATTTCGACCTCGGATTCTTGATCAGTGAGTCGAACTATATCGTTTAAGACCATTTTCATCGAAAAATTCGAAAATTACAGACGTTTGGGCAAATTGATAAGCACTCAGTTCCGAGGAACTAGAGCGCCAACAAGTTTCATATAACAATTGCCCAAAACAGGTTTAAAGTACCTACAAATAGTAGATATTCCATAAAACATGTATGATAAAAGAGTAATAATGAAAAATTACCTTGTAATCGATCAAAAATTTCCTGATCTACGTTCACCAAATTTTCTCCTCTCTCGTACTACAGAATTATGCTTTCAATATTTACGTAATATTTTCAAACATTTTTGGGTGGGGTCCCCGTTGCATCGCTTAAATACGAGTATTTCAATCCCAATATTTATAAGTTATAATATTCCCTTCAGTCAGTCCCGTCATAAATTGAGAGAACTGCATTCTATGTCAATGGATGAAAAGCAGTCTCACTACTCTCAGATCTCTTACTTCATGTTCCGTTCCGAAATGTAAGACTTTTCTGAGAAAAACTAATGTCGGAGCTTACAACTGAGATTTTTCTCACTTCGCTCACATTTCGGAATACAGTTTATTCTCATAATTCTTTGATTGATTAGATAATGTCATATCTCAGGAAAATAAGTTGACATTATGACAATTCATACATATTCATTCATAGAATAATTATATGATTCTGTGAAATACGATTTATTATTGAAATTTTGAAAAATCATATCTCCGAAAGTATAAGCTTGCTAGAGTTAAAAATGATATCATTGGATTCTTATGGTACAAGTGCTTATTGAAAAAAATTTAATTTGGAATTTGTTTTGCAAAAAAAAAAATTTTTTTTCTTACTCCGAAACTATCTGTCCGATTTTGCCCAATAACGAACTTAGCCGAGATATTTATCTCCCAAACCTACTCTGAAATTTTCAACTGTCTAGCTCATTTCGTTCGAGAGTTATCGTGCCTACGGCCGGCCGGGCGGACGGACCGGCCGGACGGCCAGACATAATGAATTTCGACCACGGATTCTTGATCAGTGAGTCGAACCAAATCGTTTAAGACCATTTTCATCGAAAAATTCGAAAATTACAGACATTTGGGCAAATTGATAAGCACTCAGTTCCGAGGAACTAGAGCGCCAAAAATTGATAGGTACCGTTGTTAATAAATCAATGAATTCACTGCATTCTGACGATAGGGTCTCGAAATGACTTATTATTATACTTATGCCCCCTGGCATAGATTTTTAGGAGTTCGTTTATTTTCTGCTTTACCGCACAAAAGGTATTCAGAAATTTAATATACCACAGAGATATACCATAAACAATAAAACATTTTCCTGGAAGAGTATACCCTCACTTCTTCTTCCACTCCATAGCACGATTTCCATAAATGCATTTCAGCTGCCATAATAATGTAATTTACTGGTAAGGTCTTCTACATAAACATAATAAAATTATTTACTTCGAAGATTGAAGAATCGCACCTTGTAACTATTTTTTAAAAAATTCAATGAAATGATCAAATGGATGCAGCAGAGGATATCCTTTTGACAGACGCATTGCAATACAGGAGTCTAATTGAATCCTGTCATACTTTCAGTTCCATAAATTGGAACAGTTTTCAAGGCGAGTATACGTCTGTGAAAGCAGAATTTTTCCAATTATTGTGGCACCACCTAACGCAGAATAGTATATTGCCTAACGAACACGATACTCTTATTTCATGTCCCGCGAGTATGTTTACGACATGGCACGTAGGCAGAAAAGAGCCTCACACTGGTAACCAAACTGCCATTCATTTTAACTTAAATATTATGTTCTTTTGAAAGGAGATTTACAAAGCTCTCTGGTTTCATTGTTCTCTATGAGAGAAGATATTTCATTACCCACAATGACGTCATTGGGTTGTCAGGCCACGAAAATGAATTTGAAACCTGTAGTTTCGCAGCGTGCGGGAATTGTTTAATTCTTGAAATACAGTATGTCCAGCCAGAAGCAGGTGATATTACAAGTCATGATAGTTATCAGAAAAATATTTCAAAAAAATCAGGCATTTAAAGAAAATCGAGAAAATCTACACCTTGTGATGGTTTTTCCCATTCAATAGATTGTAAATTTTTGCCAATTCGAGTTTTATTATGTGACCCTGAATAATATGTCTGTATTATTGCCCAAAACTTCATGACTTTTGCCACAGCATGGAGGAAAATGTAACTTTTTGCCACACAAAATATTCAAAGCATATTTCGTCGAATTTCAACTGTCAGTACCGAGGTCTGTACTGAAGAAAAAATGAAAAAGCACTGACGTGAAATCAGTACTCCTTGGCATGCGTGTTCACGTTGGCTAATTTGAATTGAATCATGAGTGCTGTGTCTATGCTGGCATAAGGATAGAGTAACAGAATTGGCAATGAACACAACTGACTCTCCTTGGTCGCACAAGCTCCTAGGAGCTTCTGAGGGGTCTTCTAGGGTAAGACTTAGGAGAGTCAGTATAATCATAATCATCCCTATAGCACGCGCTCCAAAGCAGATTGTCACCACGTCAATGCTTTTTGAGCCTTTTTCTTTCATAGTGAATTCAAATCTGCATTTGCTCACGTGCTATAGACATAATTTGACAAAAATCATTATGGGGGGACAATCTGCTTCGGAGCGCGTGCTACAGGGATGATTATGATTATACTGACCCTCCTAAGTATTCCTCAAGGAGATCCCTCAGAAGCTCCTAGGAGCTTGTGCTACTAAGGAGAGTCAGTTGTGTTCTTGTTGAGTAAACTTTAATACTCTCTCCTAATGTCGGCTTAGACAAATCACTACTAATTTTTGACCCTACCGTGAATGGTGTCCACTTCCCTCTGAGTAGATCTCCAGCTCGCTCTATCCACTGAGCTTGAAACACACATTAGTCAATTCAAATTAGCCAACGTGAACACGCGTGCCAAAGAGTACTGACTTCACGTCAGTACTTTTAATTATTTTTTGAAGTTTCTTCAACAAATCTGGCTATCAATACAATCTGACTATTAGTTTTACCGTAGGTCGAAATAAAAAAATATTGCGGTTATGTGAACCCCGTTGAGAATGTAATAATTGCTTACGCCTATTCTTCAAATCCAAATGTAATTTGATATAGATCTCCCAAATATAGTTATTTATAAATTGGCTCCAGGTTGACAATACAGACATTTGAACTAGAAAACAACGCTATTTCCCCAAAACTGATTTGTCGGTGCACAGAATTGCCATGAAATTTCTATTCAAACCTAACAATATCGGCTCAGCATCAAATCTATGATCGCTAGACGTAAACCACACCTAACATAAGATATACAACCCAAAAAGAGACACTTCTCCTCTGCTCGTGGCTGAAAGTCCTCTGAAAATCACACACCCGACACAAAATTTGACATTTCAACACGGAAACAACGCTATTTCCTAGCAACTGACTTGTCCATGCATATATATGCTGACTGACGAAGAAACTGCAACACCCAGAAGGAGCTGTTTAAATTTTAATATTTTTTTTGGCAAAACCGAATAGTATAGCAAGGAGTGAATTATTGAAATTTGAAAAATAAAAAGCGAAGGGTTTACAATTCGTAATAATGTGTTTGTCCACACCGCAATTATCTATACACTTCCCAACACGTCTTGGCATTGATGCAATAAGATGGTCTATTTCTTCTTGAGGGATACTATCCCAAGCTACCTGTAGTTCATGTATCAGAGCCGCCAAAGTGCGTGGTGGCTGGGTTAAATTTCCAAGCTTTCTACCCACGATGTCCCATAAATGCTCTATGGGCGAAAGATCGGGAAAGCTGGGCAGCCATGGGAAAAGATGCACATATTCGCTTCAAAAAAGTATAAACTAACTCTGGCTACATGAGGTCGAGCATTATCTACCATAACCATAACGCCTACTGTCCGGTGTACATGACGCTCAATACCAAACTGAGGTTCACGTCTTTCCCCCCGACGTCGTCTAACCCTTCTTCGGCCATCATGTGCACTCAAGGAGGATCGATATTCCTCAGGAAAGACGACCTCATGCCATTCCAAAATCCAATGTTGATGCTCTCTGGACCACTGTAATCGTTGCCGGCGATGCTCATCCGTCAGAGGTAACACAAGGTGGGGTCGATAATGCTGCAGTCCAAAAGACCTTATCCGGTAGTAAACCGTTCGGACAGTTACAGGATGTTCTCCTAACCACTGATCAGTCAAAGATCGAGTTGTCGCAAATCGCCAATAGCCATAAGTCTTAGACGTCGATCTTGCACTTCATGTGTGCCCATTCGACTTCTGGTGCCTACTCTTCTTTGATTTTGGGCATTATCAAACCACGCTTGACAACATCTCATAATAGTAGTTGGATTTCTGTTCGTACGGTTAGCGTTCGAAATGACAACCCCGTCTTCCGTAGACCAATAATTCGACCTCTTTCAAATTCACTTAGCGGGCGATAAATTCCGCGTGCACGTGCTCTAGGCATTTTAACAACAACTAAACATCGACTTTGAATCTCCTTGAACAGCTGGTTTGTTGAAAAATTTAAAAAAATTTCAAGAAACGACTACAATATTTAAGTAACAAAAAATGTTTCCATGAAAAAACCTTCACGATTTATTTCTCCAAATTATAATCTTTTACTCCTTGCTATAATATCTATGTTTCACCAAAAAAATTCTAAATCTACACAGCTCCTGCTGGGTGTTGCAGTTTCTTTGTCAGTTAGTATAATTGCCATGAATATTTTTTTAGAACCTCACAATATTGGCTCAGCAGCAGACCTATGACCGATAGTACTAAACCACTTCCAACATAACCGTTACAACCCTAAAACAGCCACTCCTCTGCGTATGCGCAATCCACACGTGAATGATAGTCTTCTCGAAATAACACACCTCTCACAAAACTCGGATTTAGTTTTAAGACCATTGGTTCGGGAGATAGCGCATCTTGAATCCACGCATGCGCGGAACCTCACCCGGGAATTCTATGGAGAGATATCATCATCAATCTCTAAACCTCAATCCTCTCGGTCGAAAAAGATAGGTAACGGAATTTCAAGCAAATTATTCCGCAAAATATTAGTAATTTTTTAAATTTTTTCAGGACATGTCATCCACACGAAATTCAGCAAAAATGTCGGCTTCGGTCTTTTGCATGTAACCACTGAGTTTCAATTCAATCAGATCAATATTATTTTTCGATTTATTGTGGAAACAAAATTATAAAATATTCGATTTTTTTCTCACTTTATAGCCATCTGATCAATACAAATCTTCGCATGCATATTATAAATGTCACGATTCTACAATTTGATATTTAATTTCAGATAGATCAAGTAATCGGTTCCGGAAATATTCATAAAAAATGTTAACTAAAATGGCCATACCTCCGAGACCGCTTGGTGGATTTCGCCTAACGAACGCTGTTCCTTGCGGAAAACGCACGCAAAAATGAATTTACTAAGGGCCGGTTTCTCAATTGCGAGTTACCCCGAGGTTGCGGGTAACCCGAGTGTTGCGCATTCATGAATATCGTTAAATGCATGCGTCAACTCGGAACCTCGAGTTAACTCGCATTTGAGAAACCGGCCCTAAGTACGCTAGTTCGGCAATTAACTCTAGAAGTTGGCGCATTTAATGAGGATTACGAAATGGTATAACACTTGCTAGTTATTCTGCGAGTTTCTCGATTAGAATTCTTTCTGCAGAGAAACCCATTTACGAATCCATTTTTGGTGCTCTTGTTCCTCGGAACAGAGTGCTTATCAATTTGTTCAAATGTCTGTAATTTTCAAATTTTCGGATGAAAATGGCCTTAAACGATTTGGTTCGACTCACCGATCAAGTATCTGTGGTCAAATTCTGTCCGGCCGGCTGGCCGTAGGCACGGTAACTCACGAACGAAAGGAGTTATAGAGGATTGAAATTTGCAGGGTAGGTTTGGATCGTAAATATCTCGGACGAGTCCGTTAATGGCCGAAATCCACCTAGCGTTATAGGAGTTATAGTCGTTTTTAGTAAAAATATTTTTTATGAATATTTCCGGAACCGATCACCCGATCTATCTGAAATTTAGCGTCAAATTGTAGAATCATGACCTTTATATGCATGCGAAGTTTTGTATTAAAAGAATTTCTGTAAAGTGGCAAAAAAATGTAAAAAAATTTTAAATTTTGTTTCTACAATAACTCTCGAACCGAAACAGCTAGGCAGTTGAAATTTCCGAGTAGGAGATAAATATCTCGGTTAAGTTCATTATTGGGCAAAAGCGGCCTGAGGGTTTCGGAGTAACAAACAAAATTTTTTTTTACACTACAAATTTCAAATTAAATTTTTTTCAAGATGCAAACTGCATCTTAAATATCCATTGATATATTTTTCAACTGTAACAAGCTTATACTTTTGCAGATATGATCTTTCGATATTCCAATATGTAATACATTTATTTATTTATTTATCGAATAAACGGGTAGAAAACCTTTTTGGCGCTCTAGTTCCTCGGAACTGAGTGCTTATCAATTTGCCCAAATGTCTGTAATTTTCAAATATTTCGATAAAAATGGTCTTAAACGATTTGGTTCGACTCAATGATCAAGAATCCGTGGTCGAAATTCATTCTGTCCGGCCGGTCCGGCCGGCCGGCCGTCCGACCGTAGGCACCATAACTCTCGAACGGAATGAGCTAGAGAGTTGAAATTTTCAGAGTAGGTTTGGGGGATAAATATCTCGGCTAATTTCGTTATTGGGCAAAATCGGACAGATGGTTTCGGAGTAACAAAAAAAAAATTTTTTTTTTACGAAACAAATTCCAAATTAAATTTTTTTAATAAGAAGTTTTATCATAAGAATCCACTCATATCATTTTTAACTCTAACAAGCTAATACTTTCGGAGATATGATTCTTCAAAATTTCAATGTAAATCGTATTTCACACATTGATATAATTATTCTATGTATGAATTGTCATAATGTCAACTTGACAGAAGGGAATATTGTAACTTCAAAAATATTGGGGTTGAAATACTCGTATTTTAGCGATGCAACGGGGACCTCACCCGAAAATGTTTGAAAATATTACGTAAATATTGAAAGCATAATTCTGTCGTTCGAGAGAGGAGAAAATTTGGTGAACGTAGATCAGGAAATTTTTGATCGATTACAAGGTATTTTATTTATTACTCATCTTCTTTCATATTATTACTCATCTTCTTTCATACATGTTTTATGGAATACCTACTATTTGTAGGTACTTTAAACCTGTTTTGGGCAATTATCATACGAAACTTGTTTTTTGCCCAAGTGTCTGTAATTTTGGAATTTTTGGCTGAAAATGGTCTCAAACGATTTGGTTCGACTCACTGATCAAGAATCCGAGTGCAAAATCGATTCTGACCGGCCGTAGGCACGATAACTCTCGAACGAAAGGAGTTAGCGGATTGAAAATTGCAAGGTGGTTTTGGAGCGTAAATATCTCGGACAAGTTCGTTCGATCTATCTGAAATTTAGCAGGAAATTGTAGAATCATGACCTTTAACGCATGTGAAGTTTTGTATTGACCAGATTACCGCAAAGGGTAAAAAAAAAATTTCGAAAATTTAAAAAAAGTTTTTCCACAATAACTCTCGAACGGAATGAGCTAGTTAGTTGAAATTTTCAGAGTAGGTTAGGGAGATGAATATCTCGGTTAAGTTCGTTATTGGGCAAAATTGGCCAGATTTAATTTGATTTCTTCCATGGTGCAGTTCTCATTCTCATGAATGCTCATTTAATCTTGATAAATAAACTATTATTTGAATTGAATTTCCTTTATGATGCAGCTCTATCATATGTATACATTGATATAATTCCCAACTCAGAGAAACCAATACTTTCGGAGATATAATTTGTCTGATGTTTGAACTAGAGCGCCAGAAAGCTACTGTCCACAGGGCTTGAACCCATTTTTCAACAAAAAATAAAATACATCCTTGTTTGAGTCAAATAAAAATCAACGTGCAAAAAAGTTACAAAAGCGACTTGAGAAAGTATACACGTACATACCATCGATGACTGCATCCTCAAAAAAACATAAATAACAATTAACTTAAATACTACCAAACATAAATCAGCAATATTTACCCAACAATAGCAAGACATAGGTAACTCTTTTCTCAAAACAGGAAAAGAGTTGTTGAAAAAATTTAAACCGGCAGATGCTACAATATTAACACTACTACTGACTCTAGGAACAGGTGAGTTTCGGGAATAGTTGAATCTGTAATTTCCTGTGTGTAGGAATTACCGCCTCTAGTTCTCCTAGGCGGTACACAAACATCGAATTCGGGACAAATTAAGAGACCATTTATCAATTTACAGAATATAATAACGCCACCCTGCCTTCTCCTGACAGATAACATTGGTAAATATAGCCTAGTTCGCATTTCAGTTGCCGAATAGTTTAGACGAGGAATTTCCAATCTGTTGGATATATACAAAAGAAATTTATTTTGAACCCTTTCAATCATGATACAGTCAGAATACGAGCAAGGTGACCAAACAGTGGATGCAAAATCTAGTGCTGGCCTCACCAGCGACATGTATAAACGCTTTATTGTATCAACATTGTTGAAATATCCAGAATGCCTCATGATGAAACCCGATAATTTAGTGCTTTCATTAATTATATGCGCAATATGAGGTTTGAAACTCATTTTATCATCATAAAGCATTCCCAAGTCGCGAATGCATGTTACTTTCTCAAGTAGATGGTTCCCGATAGAGAAATTGCATTCCAATCTATTGCCATGCCTGAAGACTGTCAAATGCTTACACTTGCTGACATTCAACTTAAGCCTATTCACCTCGCACCAATTCCATACATTATCCAGCTCGCTCTGGAAAAAGCCAATATCCTCAACTGTACTGATCTCGGAAAAAAAATTCAAATTATCCGCGAATAGTAAGCACTTCGATTTAATGAATCAGTTGGTTATATCATCGATAAATATGAAAAATTGATTCAAGCACTGACGTGAAGTCAGAAGCTTTTGCGCGTATGTTCTATTGTCCATTCTTCTGTATTGGACACCCTTAATCGAATTTACCATGGTAAATTATGTTGTCCATTCCCCTGTATTGGACACTCTTAATTCGAATTTACCATGGTAAATTCGACACTCTTAATTCGAATTTACCATGGTAAATTCGAATTAAGTGGCCAATACAAGAGAATGGACAACATTATTTACCATGGTAAATTCGATTAAGGGTGTCCAATACAGAAGAATGGACAATAGAACATACGCGCAAGCTTCTGACTTCACGTCAGTGCTTGAACCAATTTTTTTTTTCGTGATTTTTTTAAAATTTTCTAGGGGTACGGTTCTCAAAATTTTTTTTTTCGTAATTTTTTTCAAATATTCTAGGTGTACGATTCGTACAAAATTTTAAACACGTCTTTATGTTGATTTACTACTACTAGTTACCAAGCACCAATGCGATCGAATATTTATTTTTTGAGTTATTAAGGAAATAATATTCCAGGTAGGTATAACTCGGAAACCGTTAGACCGATTATGCCCAAAAACGAACTCAACTGTCCCTTTCGGACACGCAACCTACCCTGAAAATTGCAAGTCCCTATCTCCTTTCGTTCGAAAGTTATCGAGGCAACGGTCACCCATCTACCGAACTCACACAAGAATGCTCGAATCTCCAACAATATTTAACCGATCGTATTAAAACTTGAAAGTTGGCAGTAGAGTTAGGTTATGAAGGCTCTTGCAAAATTTCAGCAATTTCAAACGAATAGTTACTGATATATAGAATTTTTTTTTTATTTTCAATGATATATTAAAAATTTTCTGCAAATGCTATCCTCATCAAATTTTGCGAACATTTTTGCGTTGGCATTCTACAACTAATAACCATGTTTGAGTTCAATCGGTTCAGTATTTTTCGAGTTAATGAGGAACAAAAAACCACCAAATTTCAGAAAATTTCAGATGGCTATAACTCTAAAACCGTTTGGCCGATTATGCTCATAAACAAACTGTAATGTCGCGTTCTGGTGCACATCTTAACCTGAAAATTTCAAGCCGCTATCTCATTCCGTTCTCAAGTTATCGAGACAACAGAAATATTTTTTAATAATTTTTTTAAAATTGTCTAGCCATACGATTCGCACAAAATTTCACAAACTTGCTAAGGTCCATATTCTACAACTACCCACCAAGTTTCATTCCTATCGGATTTATATTGGTTGAAAACAAAATTATTACTCGGAAACCACTAGGCCGATTATGCCCATTAACGAACTTGTCCGTCGTATTGGGATGCGCCACCTACCCTGAAAATTTCAAATTGCTAGCTCTTTTCGTTCTCAAGTTATCGTGGCAACGGCCGGACGGCCGGACGGACAGAAACAAATTTGACCTCGAATTCTTCATTGGGGAGTCGAACTTAATCGTTTGAGACCATTTTCAACAAAAAATTTGAAAGTTACAGACATTTGGGCAAAACTATAACGCGATGTTCCCCAGAACATACGAGCAAAAAAAGCAGAGGTCCCACATGGCTACCCTGTGGCACCCCGGTTAATACCTAAAATTCCGATGAAGTTTTATCTCTAACTTTGACAAACTGAGTGCGATGGGACAAAAAATAAGAAACGAACCAATCAAGAAGTGAACCACATACACCGAAGCGATAATGTTTTCTTTTCAAAATGGAGTGGTCAACAGAGTCGAAAGCCTTTGAAACATCTGTGTATATAACTTCAACCTGCCTACGATTTTCGATGGCATCAGTACAGTATTGGACAAAAAGTAGCAGATTTGTTTCAATGCTTCGACACCTTACAAAACCCTTTTGTTTTTGTGAAATTGATCATCTGGTTGTATACTTATCTGTCGGTAATTGTCGTACTTCTATGTTTTCACAGAATGCTAATTATTCTATCTATGAATTATTATATGATCTGAGTTCATACTCGCACATGGCATTTTGTTTCCCTATAAGAGAAAGTCAAATTCATTTCAGCTATCGTAAAATTATGAGGATTATAATATGATATTTCACTTTTTGGTGATATTTTAATGACCGTGGATTTTTGTCACTCTTGTTTGAATTTAATTTCTTTCATGATGCAGTTCTATTTTAGGAACTCATTGATATAATTCCAACCCTGAGAAACGAATAATTTCGGAGATGATTTGTCAAAGTTTGAACAAGAGCGCCAAAGCTCCTGTCCACAGGGCTTTCCCACTTTGTTCCTACTAACTCTAATAATTGATTTTAGTGCACCTAAGGTGGTTACTTTTGAGTTCTTTATTTGAAACACATGAAAAGAGTTAAAAAGCCTATGGTCGAGTTTGTCGAAAAGGGTAGTAAGTTAATATTTCAGAACACTTTTGATGAGTTTCACAGAATTCTATCGGTGATCAGCTCGCTGGTTTGAGTTGAAGTCGATTTTACACCTTTGCGCGTATGTTCTGGGGAACATCGCGTTAATATTTTGCCCAAATGTCTGTAACTTTCGAATTTTTTGACGAAAATGGTCTCGAACGATTTGGTTCGACTCCCCAATGAAGAATTCGAGGTCAAATTTGATTCTGTCCGGCCGGCCGTTGCCACGATAACATGAGAACGGAAAGAGCTGGCGACTTGAATATGTTTTCACTAAATATAATACACCTCGATTATATTTCTATATATATATTGTTTAATCGATACAAATGATATTAACTCTTTAAATATTCACTTATCTGAATTGAATAAGTCTTATGATAATTTTAAACCTGAAATTTCTAGCCAAAAAAGAAGGCGGAAGGTTTTGGTAGTCAGTGGAAGAAGGAGACAACTCTCCTCACAGGCTAAGAAAATTGTTAATATCGCAACAAAACTGATAGGGAAGGTCGCTTAAATGTATGAAAAGAATAAAGACCTGAAACTGATAGTTTGCATGTCATTCTCTCGAACCTATCAGACACTTGATAAACACAACAAGCTTTAATTTTTTCCTGTCTCAAATAAGGTGCCAAAATTTGAAATTCAAAGGAAGGTTCTTTACTTTGGATGAAAGAATTCTGTTTTTGGCTTTATTTAAAAATGGCCCTAAGGCTTACAAACTCTTCAGCAAACTTTTGCGGTTCCATCCAGAAAAACTTTGTCAAAATTATTACATTCAGTCAATTTGAGTACAGGGGTCAATTATAGTATAACTCAAGCTTGAAGGAACGGATGAGAAGCAAATATTTTGTTCCATTCTCTTTGATGAAACGTCAATCAAACCTTCTCATCAATTTATCGTTGTACACTGTGTAATCCATTTTTGCGCCTATGTTCTGGGGAACATCGCGTTATCATTTTGGCCAAATGTCTGTAACTTTCAAACTTTTTTACGAAAATGGTCTCAAACGATTCAGTTCGACTCCCCAATGAATAGTTCAAGGTCAAATTTGATTCTGTCCGGCCGGCCGTCCGGCCGTTGCCACGATAACTTGAGAACGGAAAGAGCTATCGACTTGAAATTTTCAGGGTAGGTGGCGCATCTCAATACGACGGACAAGTTCGTTAATGGGCATAATCGGCCCAATAGTTTCCGAGTAATAATTTTGTTTTCAACCAATATAGATCCGATCGAATTGAAACTTGGTGAATAGTTGTAGAATATAAGCCTAACAACTTTTGTGAAATTTTGTGAGAATCGTATCGCTAGAAAATTATTACAAAATTATTAAAAAATATTTTTGTTGTCACGATAACCTGAGAACGGAAAGAGATAACGGCTTGAAGATTTCAGGTTAGATTGTGCATCTAAATGCGACATTTGAGTTTGTTATAAGCATAATCGGCCAAACGGTTTTAGAGTTATAGCCATCTGATATTTGGTTGTTTTTTGTTCCTCATTAACTCGAAAAATACATCACCGATTGAATTCAAACATGGTTATTAGTTGTGGAATGCCAACGCAAAGATTCTTGCAAAATTTCGTGAGGATAGTATTTGTAGAAAATTCTTAAAAAATCATTGAAAATTGAAAAAAAAAATTCTATATCAGTAACTATTCGTCTGAAATTGCTGAAATTTTGCAAGAGCCTTAAGAACCTAATTCTAGTGCCAAGTTTCAAGTTTTAACATGATCGGTTAAATATTGTTGGAGATTCGAGCAGCCTTGTGTGAGTTCAGTAGATGGGTGACCGTTGCTTCGATAACTTTCGAACGAAAGGAGATGAAGACTTGCATTTTTCAGGGTAGGTTGCGTATCCGAACGGGAGAGTTGAGTTCATTTTTGGGCATAATCTGTTAACGGTTTCCTAGTTTTACCCACCTGGAATATTATTTCCTTGATAACTCAAAATATAAAGTTTCGATCGAATTTACCATGGTAAATTCGAATTGAGGGTGTCCAATACAGGAGAATGGACAACATAATTTATCATGGTAAATTCGAATAAGGGTGTCCAATACAGAAGAATGGACAATAGAACACACGCGCAAAAGATCCTGACTTAACGTCAGTGCTTGAACCCATTTTGTTTACATTTCACCCTTGTTTTTGTCCTAAATGAATAACAATTGTTGAAAATATTATGATTTATTTGCTCCTCTATATGTATAGATTAGAGATAATTTTCAGGTTGAAAAGGTTTTCTCCTTATATTGTACACGTATGAAGTGAAATCCATTTTTTTCATAAAAATTTCACATTTGATTTTATCCTGAATGAATATTTGAAATCCTTTGATCATTCCATTTTGGTCCTTTATATGTGAAGGTACAGATAACAGTAATTGTTGTATGTGATATTAGTTTACATGGAATGTTAACTTCAAAGATATAATGAATTTGAATATAATTTTCTTTGATGTAATTTCTGTTTCATTTCGATAACAGAAAATTGTTCCAAAAAACATTGTCTAAGACCAAGTTGTCGAATTATCGACAACTTAGTATTCAGCAATGTCGAGTAAAAATCTTCTGATTGTATTATGAAATATGCCATATCTATATTGATATAGGATAGCCATTAGAATTACGCGCGCTAAGGAGTTTCCAATAACTCCCGCCAGGCTAGTGATCTGCGGTCCCAAAAAGTAGATATGTATACATGATATGTTGTCTATACAGGGTGAGTCTTTGACCACTGCATTAATTTTAACCAAAGATTCCTCTCATCAAATGAAACACTTTTTTCATTTAACATTTTTCCAAATTCAGCTCAGGTAAAAAGATACAAGTGTTTAAAGATTTCACAATGTGCTAATACAGTTTTTATTTTGTAGCTGTGACATCCTTTTTTCGAATAAAATGAATGTTGGCGTAAAGTTTCCTATAACTATGATACATATTTTCCAAATATTAGATATTTTCTACTTCTACTGGTTTTCTAGTTATGGACTCGTGGATTCATAAAACTAAACGAAATTAGCATAAAGAAAGCATATAAAGTTTTTCTTGAGTCATTTCAAGAATATTCCATCGTTTTAGAACATTATATTATTCATCATCATTTCTCCTTGTTTTCGAGATATTCTTCATTGAATGTTTTAAAATGGAAAACTCCAGAAATTTCACAACTTTCATGGATCCGTCCCTGAGCGTTGGAATCCCTAATCAAGCTGTAAACCACGTTACTATGCCCTATTCTCGTCCGCCAACAATGACATAGATAATTTATATGCGGGAGTGTATTAGCACATTGTGAAATCTTTAAACGCTTGTAACTTTTTACCTGAGCCGAATCTGGAAAAATGGTAAATGAAAAAAGTGTTTCATTTGATGAGAGGAATCTTTGGTTAAAATTATTGCAGTGGTCAAAGACTCACCCTGTATATGATATGTTGTCTATGGTAACGACACAGAAAGATCACTGGATGCATAGATGTATATAGATGTATAGATGTATAGATGTATATAGATGTATATATATATAGATGTATATAGATGTATAGTCGCTGTGGCAGAAACAAGTATCGCGACTCTGGCATAGGTTCAATGAGCCAGGTTCGGTGCAGGTAAGACATAGTTGGTGGACCAAGAAAAACAACACCCGCACAAGACCGTTTTGTCGCCATTTCGGCGAGGAGATATCCTCTTTCTTCATGTATGATGCTGAGAAATCGCCAATGCCAATGGTTCTGAAATTTCCATTGAAACCATCCGACGTTGTTTGGGGGAGATTAACCTGGCTTCTAGGCGTCCATTGAGGGGTGTTCCGTTAACACGTGAGCAGAAACGACAAAGATTAGAATGGGCCAGGCAGCATCTTAATCTGAACGTCCAATGGCGTAGTGTACTTTTCACAGATGAATCCAGATACGGTCGATTTTCAGATTCTCGAAGAATAAGGGTATAGACTAAGCCACATATACCCCGAAATCGCCGTCATGAGCAAGAGGTTCATCCATTTCGAGGAGGTTCTGTTATGGTATGGGCTGGGATATGTTACAACGGACGCACAGACCTTCACATTTGTCCTAGCAATATGACTGCTTTACATTATAGGGAACATGTCATTGGCAACATAGTGCCAAATTTTCATGCTGCCATTGGTGAAGCTTTACAATTTCTTGACGATAATGCAAGACCACATCGTGCAGCAATAGTAGAAAATGCGCGAGACGAGCATGGTATTCCACATTTACCAATACTTCCGCATTTGCCAGACTTAAACTGCATAGAACATGCATGGGATATGCTACAAAGTGACTAGATGATCACCAACCTCCACCAGAAACATTGAATGGCCTCAAAGCACTACTGTCTCGTTTATGGAATGAAATTCCTCAAGATATGCTCAATACCCTCGTTGACAGTATGCAACGAATATGTCAGGCGGTCGTTGATGCTCGTGGTGGCCATACCTTGTATTGAAGGCATAAAAAGACAAAAAAACAATAAAATGTCCGGAAATAAAAGTTGTTAAATTTGACCCTATTCTGTAATCACCCTTTGCAGACCAAAAAAACCTACGTGCATTTATAGTTTTGAACCTAAAACTATATTAAATTACGTATTCAGCGCAAACAAAGGTTTCAGGCTGTCAGTTATTTTAGTTGAAACGATTATCCCTAAATCTTGTGGAGCAGTATTTCACGTAAAGAGCTTTCAATAGACATTCTCGCGAATTTTTCATTCTTTTTGCTTCTGTCTCCATGTTGGATAGTAAAATTGATAATTCTTTTTTTTTCAAAATATTCTAACACATCCATGCAGATCACAATTATTGCTATTGATATTATTATAGTTATCCTCCAATGTCTTCCCAAGGAGAATCCTCAAGAGCTTGTGCGAGAATCAGTTGTGTACTGTGTAGGCTTCGTTACTGTGTCTTTGCGTCACCTTAGGAACAGCACTGTTAATTTCCGACCCAAAAGTGAATGGCAGCGATTGCCGTGACTAGATAATTTATCATCCAGTCCTGAGATTGAACTCGGGACGTCCGGCCCCTGTGTCAAACGTTCTAACCACTGAGCCAACCAAGCTGCAGTGGTCTAATCTTCTAGTCTATTTTAGGCCTCACATAAAGGACAGAGACAGAATTGCTTCGATCGAAAGCTATCTACGAAGCTTTATTAAATTTCCTAAAGCGAAGTGTTTTAACTTCAATATTAGTTTTGGTTTTAACTGTTCAAATTTGTGAGAAAACCGTTAATGCGGTTTGCGTAGAAGTTAATTGTTGATTTATGATTTCTTCAAGTATTTTTCCGTTCAGTTTTAAGAAATTTGAAAGTACTGACATGAGGTCAGTCTGCTTTGGCGCGCTTGTTCCTGTTGACCGATTAGAGTAGAATGTGAACAAGTGCTCTGAAGCAGTCTGAACTCACGTAAGTACTTTTTTGTTTTTTTGCGCGTATGTTCTGGGGAACATCACGTTATAGTTTTGCCCAAATATCTGTAACTTTCGAATTTTTTGACGAAATTGGTCTCAAACGATTTAGTTCGACTCCCCAATGAAGAATTCGAGGTCAAATTTGATTCTGTCCGTCCGGCCGTCCGTTGCCACGATAATTTGAGAACGAAAAGAGCTAGCGACTTGAAATTTTCAGGGTAGGTGGCGCATCGCAATACGATGGACAAGTTCGTTAATGGGCATAATTGGCCCAGTGGTTTCCGAGTAATAATTTTGTTTTCAACCAATATAAATCCGATCGAATTGAAACTTGGTGAGTAGTTGTAGAATATGAACCTAAGCACGTTTGTGAAATTTTGGGCGAATCGTATGGCTAGAAAATTTAAAAAAAATATCAAGAAATATTTTTGTTGTCACGATAACCTGAGAACGGAAAGAGATAGCGGCTTGAAAATTTCAGGTTAGGTTGTGCATCTGAATGCGACATTTGAGTTGGCTTATGAGTATAATCGGCCAAGCGGTTTTAGAGTTATAGCCATCTGAAATTTTCTGAAATTTGGTGGTTTTTTGTTGTCATTAACTCGAAAAATACTGAACAGATTGAATTCAAGCATGGTTATTAGTTGTAGAATGCCAACGCAAAAATGTTTGCAAAATTTGGTGAGGATAGCATTTGTAGAAAATAATCAAAATAATAAATCATTGAAAATAAAAAAAAAAAAAAATTCTATATATCAGTAACTATTCGTTTGAAATTGCTGAAATTTTGCAAGAGCGTTCATTACCTAACTCTACTGCCAAGTTTCAAGTTTTAACACGATCGGTTTGATATTGTTGGAGATTCGAGCATTCTTGTGTGAGTTCAGTAGATGGGTGACCGTTGCCTCGATAACTTTCGAACGAAAGGAGATAGAGACTTGCAATTTTCAGGGTAGGTTGCGTATCCGAAAGGGAGAGTTGAGTTCGTTTTTGGGCATAATCGGTTTAACGGTTTCCGAGTTATATCCACCTGGAATATTATTTCCTTGATAACTCAAAAAATAAATATTCGATTGAATTGAAGCTTGGTAACTAGTAGTAGAAAATCAACTAAGGACGTGCTTAAAATTTTGTAAGAACCGTACCCCTAGAAAATTTAAACAAAATCACGAAAAAAAATTGGTGCAAGCACTGACGTGAAGTCAGAAGCTTTTGCGCGTATGTTCTATTGTCCATTCTTCTGTATTGGGCACCCTTAATCGAATTTACCATGGTAAATTATGTTGTCCATATATTCTGCTGTATTGGACACTTAATTCGAATTTACCATGGTAAATTCGAATTAAGAGGGTCCAATACAGGAGAATGAACAACATAATTTACCATGGTAAATTCGATTAAGGGTGTCCAATACAGAAGAATGGACAATAGAACATACGCGCAAAAGCTTCTGACTTCACGTCAGTGCTTGAACCAATTTTCTCATTTAATACCCGTTGCCTAATTAAATACCAAATATCTAGATATCAAACAAGCATTGCCAAAGAAAGACGAAAAATAACATGGAATATACTATAGGAATTTTTTTTTCGTTTGGAGATCTCATCCCTACGACTTTCTAAAGGTATTACAGGGGTATCATTTCACACCTACACGTAAAATTTCAAGGACATTCAATGTGAATTCTCGAAAATAAAAAAAATATCAGGGAAAGATCTATACCATAAGGCCTTATTTCTGGTGGAACTATTTATTGATGACTACAAAGATTTTTGTCTGCTAGACTAGTTTCGGCGGTACAAACACGCCATTCTCAATAGTTGAGTAACAAGACAAAATGCAGTAGTCCTGTCACAGTTCCAAAATTGGGCAGAACAATCCACGGAGAAACTTTTAATATATAAAACGTCACATTTTAAAATAGAAATAAATACAAAATTCACCGTAATATTTCTAATGAAATATCTACCAATCCATTTTCAATCAAAATATTCTCTTATGCAGTTTCCACGATAATACATATTGTAAGTATTATGTGTATTATCGAGAATATTTTGATTGAAAATGGATTGGTAGATTTTTAAGTTTAGTCTTTGAGTTGTAGATTAATTTTAACCATAGATTCTTATCATAAAACAAAACACTTTTTTCATTTACCATTTTTTCAAATTCGGCTCGGGTAAAAAAATACAGCCTGTTAAATTTTCGAAAAAAAAAACAGTTTTTATTTTGTAGCTTTGACATCCTTTTCCCGAATAAAATGAGTGTTGGTGTGAAGTTTCCTAAAACTATGAGACATATTTTCCGAATATCATTTTTTTCCTACTTCTACTGGTTTTCTAGTTATAGACTCGTGGAGTCATAAAACTAAACGAAATCAGCATAAAGAAAATAGATAAAGTTCCTTTTTAGTCATTTAATGAATATTCAATCGTTTTAGAATATTAAACTATTATCATCATTATTTCTCCCTAAACGCACCGTTTTCGAGATATTCTTCATTGAATGTTATAAAATGGGAAACTACAGAAATTTCACTACATTCATGGATTCGCCCCTGTGCGTTCGAATCCCGCATCAAGCTGTAAACCACGTTACCGTACGCTTTTATCGTCCATCATCAATATCATAGATAATTTATATGCAGGAGTGCATTAGCACATTGTGAAATCTTTAGACGTTTATAACTTCTTACCTGAGGCATATTTGAAAAACTGGTAATTGATAAAAGTGTTTCAATTGATGACAGGAATCTATGGTTAAAATTAGTGTACAACTTTAAGACTCACCCTGTATTGTATTGTAGGTATATTGTTATAGGGGGTAACGTTGTACTGCGACCTTAAGGTCTATTGTGACCCTTCATAGAGCTCTCCATCAGAGCTGTCGATGTCACCACCATCTACAAGTCGTTTTCCTGTGCCAAAGGTCTGATTAACTCCAGTATCTGGGATGGCTTCAAGGAGGCTACGTCTTCACTCCCGCAGATTTCTTGCCCAAAGCATTCCAAGCATTGGTTTGAGATGGTGAGCCATTTCGCAATCAGGCAATCCGGGGTTTCATCCTCCTCCCCACTGAATCAACACTTGTCAGTTCCTGCTAGCCCTAATCTCATCATATGCTTTCGAAGACAGTAAATGCTCAGCAGTGCCCTGTGAGGAAACGAGTAAGGATGTGCAACGTTTTTTTACTGAGATCCATATACTTATCAATAAGGAAGATGTGAAAGAAGCCATAAAAAAAACTTAGAAATAGAAAAAGTCCTGGGCTTGACGGTATTACGAATGAGCTGCTCAAATACGGAGGTGAAACCATAACAGACCAACTGACGACTCCGATTAATAAGATTCTACACTTCCATCAGAATACCTGATGAATGGAAGATCAGCAAGACAATACTCCTCTTCAAAAAAGGCGACAAAGAGTTACCATCCAATTATAGAGGAATCAATCTTCCCTCTACCACACTCAAACTTATAACGAAAATCCTAACCAACAAAATTAATGAGCACATTTCCTTGAGAGATGAACAACAGGGGTTTCGATCGGGAAGATCATGCACCGACGCCGTGTTTGTCATTAGACAAATCACTGAAAAATCGATCGAATATAACCGGCCAGCTTTCATGTGTTTCATAGATCTAGAGAAGGCATTTGATCGCATTCAACTAGAAGATGTAATACACATACTTCACGATAAACAGATACCCTATAACATTGTAAAAACGATAGAAAATATATACAAGGCTAACAAGATCCAAGCAGAAATAAACGGCGAACTGACCGAGGAAATAGACGTAGACAATGGCATTCGTCAAGGTGACTCCCTCAGCCCTCTTCTTTTCAACATCATCATGGACGAATTGATAAAGCAGGTGGTTAAACTAAAAGGGTATAAATTTGGTGGTAAGGAAATCAGAATACTATGCTACGCCGATTACGCAGTGTTGATTGCCGAAAGCGAGGATGATCTTCAGAGATTACTACATCAGTTTAATGTAACAGCAAAAAAATTTCATATGGTAATATCATCATCAAAAACCAAATGCATGACCACATCGAAATATCCACTCAGATGCAAACTGCATCAGTTTAATGTAACAGCAAAAACATTTCATTTGGTAATATCATCATCAAAAACCAAATGCATGACCACATCGAAATATCCACTCAGATGCAAACTGGCAATTGATGGACATATCGTAGAGCAGGAAATGAAGTTAAGATATCTCGGCGTAGAAATATCTGGGTATGGGGATGTCGAGGCCGAGGTGAGAGGACAAGCCATGAGAGCAGCACGAACAGCCGCATGTCTCAGCAATATCATTTGGAACAACAAACACATAGAAACTGAAGTGAAATATAGGATCTATAAATCGGCGATTAGACCCATCCTCACCTACACTGCGGAAACCAGACCAGAAACATCAAGAACAGCTCAAATATTGGAAGCAACCGAGAGAGCGTGTTGCGCAAAATAACAGGTATAACGCTCAGGGACTGCGTACGAAGCGAGAACATCAGAGGAATGTGTAAGGTTGATAACATCAATGATTGGGTTCTAAAGAGGAAGCAAGAATGGAACGAACATATCAACCGTATGGCCGAAGACAGACTAGTGAAGATATCTAGGGACAAGTCACCGATTGGACGCAGGAGCGTCGGAAGGCCCCGCAAACGTTGGAGTGACAATCTCCCACTTGAATAGGCACAAGGCGAAGGAACGAAGAAGAAGAAGAAGATCCATATACTTCTCAGATCTGACAGTATCATTTTGGAGTGATACATTCCTGGGAGAGATCTTCAGAGTATACGTTTTTCAGTTTCTTCTTTCATCACTGTTGTAGGTGTATCTACCTACCCCACAGTATGGTTCCGGGACATTAAAAGGGGTTCGTGCTCAATTCTTGGCAGGTGTGTTAGCCTCCTCATTTCCTTTGATTCTCTAGCGACCAAGAACCCAGACCAAGACCCTATTGTTCTTGCCTACCTCAATTAGTTCTCTTCGGCACTCCCATATTAGCTTAGACTCGAAAACATCGGATCTGAGAGCTTTAAGAGCAGCTAAACTGACAGAATGGATTGCTATATCACACCTCTGATTGTTTCTTTCTACATTACACTCATCTTTCGATTGCGAGTATTTCTGCTTGAAAGGTTCTGGGATAGGAGCCTAGTGATAGTGGGCATTTGATTCCTGCCAATATACTCCAGCGCCAGAGCTCCTATATCGGTTTTTGATCCGTTTGTGTACCATTCAATGGTGCTTTTTCAAAGAACTTTGGAAATGCATTCCCTGTTCAAGTCTTTCTTCCTACCTAGCATCGTAGTGAAGTCCTTTTCGATGCTCACTTTCTTGACCATTTTGTCACTAGGAAGATTGGCTGATGAAATTTACATTGTAATAGAGGAACCGGCCTCCGGGTTTTTAATACTCTCATTACCTGTCCCTTCCCTAGATATTCTGTCACTAAATGTGAGTCGAACCGGTATATTATGTTGAACGATAGATTATATCTATATAATTATATCTCAATTGAAAACATGTGCTTGAACCAATTTTTTTTTCGTTTTTTTTTTTCAAAATTTTCTAGCGGTACGGTTCTCACAAAATTTCACTCACGTCTTTATGTCGATATGCTAAAACTAGTTAGCCAGCTTCAAATCGACCGAGTCTATATTTTTTGAGCTATCGAGAAAATGATATTCCGGATGGGTATAACTCCGAAACCGTTTGGCCGATTATGGCCAACAGCGAACTCAACCCTCACAATCAGATGCGCTCCCTCCCTGAAAATTAACAGTCCCTATCTCCTTTCGTTCGAGAGTTATCGAGGCAACGGTCACCAATCCAGCTACTGAACTCACACAAGGCTGCTCAGATCTCCAACAATATAGGTCTGATCGTGTTCAAACTCGGAACTTGGTAGTAGAATTAGGTTTTGAAAGCTCTCGCAAAATATCAGCCATGTCGGATGAATAGTTTCTGATATATAGAATTTTTTTCAATAATTTTCAATGATTTTTTAAAAGTTTTCTAGTAATACGATGTTGCAAAATTATCGCGTTGTCATTCTACAGCTAACAACCATTTTTGAATTGAATTGGTGGTATATTTTTCGAGTTATTGAGGAAATAACAACCAAATTCAGATGGGTATAATTCCAAAACCGTTGGGCCAAATATGCTTATAAACGAACACAATTGTGCCATTCAGATGCACAACCTAACCTTAAAATTTCGCTACCACTTTCCGTTCTCAGGCTATCTTGAAATAAAAAAAAAATTTTATAATTTTTTTTTAATTTTCTAGATATACGATCCTATATAAGGTTTATATTCTACAACTATTCAACAGGTTTCAATGCAATCGGATTCATATTGGTTGAAAACAAAACTATTACTCGGAAACCATTGGGCCCATTATGCCCATTAACAAACCTTTCCGTCGCATTTAGATGCGCCACCTACCCTGAAAATTTCAAGTAGCTAGCTCTTTCCGTTCTCAAGTTATCGTGGCAACGGCTGGACGGCCAACAGGACAGAATAAAATTTGAGCTCGAATTCTTCATCAGATAGTCGAACTCAATTATTCGAGACCATTTTCGTTAAAGAAATTCGAAAGTTACAAAAATTTGGGCAAAATGATACGCGATGTTCCTCAGAACATACGCGCAAAAACGAAAATACAATGCAGTAAGTAGAAGTAACGAGAAAAATTCCATCAGTTATACCCTGCTGAGTTGAGCGCAAATCAAGTATCGGAATATGCCAAATTGCCTCAATCCCATGCTAATATTATTGTAAGAATTCTTCTTTTCCCGAATCAAATTCTCAAGAATTTCATTAAAAACATGATATTCATACTTGATGCGCATAACTTATGTGTCTATGGAAAGCTGATCCTTCCTTTCCTATCTTCGAACTCGATAGTACGCCCGCTATATCTTTCCTGGTTCACTTCGACGCAGTTAATATGGGCTGCTGGCTTTTCATGATCGGCTACTCACCTCTGAATCTGATGGAAGATTACCTATGCCGATATAGGAATGAAATTCGAGTCGAACAATAGGAAATGAATATGGGAACGATATGCGGTTCGTGGAATCTTATCAAGTAATCCGTTTATGTGCGATTATTAAATCCAGAACAGCGTGCCTTCGTTTTGTCCGAATTTCTGAATTTTTGGCTGAAAATGGTCTCAAACGATTGGGTTCTACTCACTTATGATTAATCATCTGACCGGCTAGCCGCGAGCACGATAATTCTCGAAATAAATGAGTTAGAATCTTGGAATTTTCAGGGTAGGTTTGGGACACAAATATCTCGTTGAGTTCTTTAACGGGCAGAATCGACAGAACGGTTTTGGTATTATTGCCATCTTGAACTTTTTTCCGAATATATCCAAAACTTCTTATTCGATCCGAATGAAATTCAGCTGCAAGTTGTAGAATTATGACCTGAATATGTATGCAAAGCTTTTTATTGATCGGAGGAATAGAAATTATAAAGAAATAAAAAATTTAGACACTTTTGTTTTTACAGAAGCTTGAAAAAAAGGGTTCAAGCCCTGTGGACAGGAGCTTTCTGCCGCTCTAGTTCAAACAGACAAATTATATCTCCGAAAGTATTGGTTTCTCAGAGTTGAGAATTATATCAATGTATTCTAATGAAAGAACTGCATCATAAAGGAAATTAAATTCAAATAATAGTTTATTTATCTAGATTAAATGAGCAATCTGAGAATGAGAACTGCACCATGGAAGAAATCAAATTAAAATAGCTGAAATGAATTTGAGTCCCTCTTATAGAACAGGATAGAATGTACGAGTATGAACACAGATCATATAATAAAGCTTAGATAGAATAATTATAGCATTCTGTGAAAATATAGAAGTACGATTCATTATTGAAATTTAGAACTTCATCTTAGCAGAAATTGAATTCAAACATCATAGAAGAATTTAAATTCAACAAGAGTGCCAAAAATGAACAATCCAAAACCAATAGTCGAATTATACCCAAGAACAAACTCATCCGAGATATTCATTCCTCAATTCTATGATGAACGATAACATATATCTTTCCTCAAATCTACTCCAATACACCAATATTCCAGTTTTGTTTTTAGTGGAGATATTCTGAAGTCAATATTATTAACTTACCATTCCCATCATCATATGGATTGACCATCGGCATGAAAATATCAACCAACAAAAAGTATGATATTATATTATAATTCTCATATTTCACGATTGCTGGAATGAATGACAATGAGACAACGTCATGTCTCAGGAAAATAAGTTGACATTATAACAATTCATAGAATACCCACAGAATAATTCTATCATTCTGTGAAAACGTAGAAATACGATTTACATTGAAATTTTGAAAAATCATATCTCCGAAAGTATTAGTTTGTTAGAGTTAAAAATGCTATGAATGGATTCTTATGATAAAACTGCTTATTGGAAAAAAATCAATTTGGAATTTGTAAAATTTTTTTTTTTGTTACTCCGAAACCATCTGTCCGATTTTGCCCAATAACGAACTTAGCCGAGATATTTATCTCCCAAACCTACTCTGAAAATTTCGACTGTCTAGATCATTCTGTTCGAAAGTTATCGTGCCTACGGCCGTTCGGCCGGACAGAATGAATTTCGGCCACGGATTCTTGATCAGTGAGTCGAACCAAATCGTTTAAGACCATTTTCATCGAAAAATTCGAAAATTACAGACATTTGGGCAAATTGATAAGCACTCAGTTCCGAACAACTAGAGCGCCAATACTGATCTGATAAAATTAAAATTTGACAGTTAGATGGAAACCACTGAAACGACGATATATGCAAAATTTTGTGAGGATCGTATAACTATAAAAAATGTTCAACTATTTTGCTGATTAATTTACTCGAAATTCCAAGACCATATACCGGATTGAGTTTAATTTTGTCACTTTGGTGACCAATGATGAACTCTGGGAAAGTGCACAATTTCATAGAAAACAGACCCCTAGGTTATAAATTTATCTTCAAGGAGTTTGAATGAAATTGAAAAGAGAAACTTATTAGAGAGTCTAAATTTTGCAGTTACAACAAGAAATGTTCCCATACTAGATGTGATTCCAACTGACATATCGAACTAATTCACAATTTTGAATAAAATGTTTATAGAGAAGCCTATCAAAACAACTTCAAACCTAAGTTATATTCAAAAACAAGCTATGATCTCGCTGAAAAAAGATGATAATATTAAAATCTTACCTGCTGCAGTCATCTTGGATTCAAATGAATATTACAATGAACTTTTGGAACTTGTTAATGATAAGAACCAATATACCAAAATCAATAAAGATCCCACTTCTATAACTGAAAAAAAAGTCAAAAACATTTTATCAAAACATTCGAAAACCCTTACGTATAGACAAAAAAAATTGGTTCAAGCACTGACGTGAAGTCAGGAGCTTATGCGCGTATGTTCTATTGTCCATCCTCCTGTATTGGACACCCTTAATCGAATTTACCATGGTAAATTATGTTGTCCATTCTCCTGTATTGGACACTCTTAATTCGAATTTACCATGATAAATACGAATTAAGTGTCCAATACAGGAGAATGGACAACATAATTTACCATGGTAAGTTCGATTAAGGGTGTCCAATAAAGGAGGTTGGACAATAGAACATACGCGCAAAAGCTCCTGACTTCACGTCAGTGCTTGAACCTTTTTTTTTTTCGTTTTTTTTTCAATTTTTTAGGGGTACGGTACTTTTTCGTAATTTTTTTCAAATTTTCTAGGGGTACGCTTACTAAAAAATTTTAAACACGTCTGAATGTTGATTTTCTACTACTAGTTACCAAGCTTCAATTCGATCGAATCTTTATTTTTTGAGTTATCGAGGAAATAATATTCCAGGTGGGTATAACTCGGAAACCGATTATGCCCAAAAACGAACTTAACTCTCACATTTCGATACGCAACCTACCCTGAAAATTGCAAGTCCCTATCTCCTTTTGTTCGAAAGTTATCGAGGCAACGGTCAACCATCTACTGCACTCACATAAGGCTGCTCGAATCTCCAACAATATTTAACCGATCGTGTTAAAACTTAAAACTTGGCAGTAGAGTTGGGTTCTAAAGGCTCTTGCAAAATTTCAGCAATTTCAAACGAATAGTTACTGATATATATAATTTTTTTTTTAATTTTCATTGTTAAAAATTTTCTAGTAATACTATACTCACCAAATTTTGCAAGAATATTCGCGTTGGCATTCTACAACTAATAACCATGTTTCAATTCAATCGGTTAAGTATTTTTTGAGTTAATGAGGGGAAAAAAACAACCAAATTTCAGATGGCTATAACTCTGAAACCGTTAGACCGATTATGCTTATAAACAAACTCAAATGTCGTGTTCAGATGCACATCCTAACCTGAAAACTTCAAGCCGCTATCTCTCTCGGTTCTCAAGTTATCGTGAGAACAAAAATTTTTTTTAATAATTTTTCAATAATTTTCTAGCTATACGATTCGCACAAAATTTCACGAACGTGCTTAGGTTCATATTCTACAACTACTCACCAAGTTTCAACTCGATCGGATTTATAGTGGTTGAAAACAAAATTATTTCTCGGAAACCATTGGGCCGATTATGCCCATTAACGAACTTGTCCGTCGTACTGGGATGCGCCACCTACCCTGAAAATTTCAAGTTGCTAGCTCTTTCCGTTCTCAAGTTATCGTGGCATCGGCCGGACGGCCTGCCGGACAGAATCCAATTTGACCTCGAATTCTTCATTGGTGAGTCGAACCAAACCGTTTGAGACCATTTTCGTCAAAAAATTCGAAAGTTACAGATATTTGGGCAAAATGATAACGCGATGTTCCCCAGAACATACGCGCAAAAAGATCTCATGCCACCACATTTATATGGTCTTCCAAAAATACGCAAACCTCTTATTCCACTGAGACCAATAGTAAGTTATATGGTATCTATTTGTCAAAATTAAGCGATATATTTATTACAATTTTCAAACTCATTAACAGGAAAGAAATGAGGTTTGTTGAAGATCAGCCAAAACTTTCTTGAAAAACTACAACATTCATATTTTAACCAAAATGACATACTAGTAAGTTTTGATGTTGTTAGTTTATTCCCCAATATTCCTGTCGATGAGTCGCTTCAAATAGTTCGAACGAAATTAGAAAATGATATAATCATTAAAGGATACTGTGGGAGGTATACTCATTATTGAAAGGATTTTTTCTGGGTTTTCTCTCCCAAACTCTGAGAAATATCTATAAAATAAAAATTAATTATTTTGTGATTTGCTTCTGCGTAGGGAACACAAGATATTTGTCAGAAGAAATCAATTGAACAATGTTGCGTATCAAACAACAACTAAACAATATCAACGAAGAAACAACTATATCGTAACGTTTCGGAGTCTATATCAGACTCCTTCGTCAGACGCTTAATGAAAATCTTTAGAATTATTTTGTTGATGGTTATTGTGAAATTCAAGAATTGTCACAAAAGTTGGAGACATTCGTAACTATAGACCTATAGCGCTTATATCAGTTTCTAAATAGAGAATGGCGAGACTTTTCAAAAGATGTATCACAAGCCCATACTTCCTACTCGAAAAATTGAGGGTTATACCTGTCTTTCGAAGGGGATTGAAGGTAGAGTTCGTATTTTTACGAAGAATATCAATTTAAAATTTAAATTTGACATGTTTTGGTATTTTCCATAAAATCGTACAGTAACCAAGATGATGACTTCTTTCCATTCTGCTTTTCCACACTGTATATTTTATTCTATATTTTCATGCAGAACATTCTTTGCAAAAAATTGCTTGCTGCTTAGCAAAAAATTCTTATTTCAATTGGAATATTTTGCCCCTCTTTCCATCTATCATATACAATAAAGACCAAATTTGTTTCATGACACTGAATTGATCTAAGGAAGAATAAAATTGTATATTTCAGTGAAATAAACCCAAATTATATGCGACATTCTCTACTCGTACATCTTTCAGATGTACACATTTACGAATTCAACACTACGGAAATTATAATGATATTTTTCCATCAAGCACAGGGAATCAGAAATCTCTCGTTTCAAAGTTAGCCTTAAAATTGGAAACAAATTCTTCTTTGGTAAATTTAATTTACAGGTTCCAAAAGGTTTTTTATATGCGCGGGAATTATTATTCCGTGGCAGTTTTCCACTCGTAGACGCGTCTCGGAAATTTATTTTCGTAATTGGATACGAATTCTGGTTTCTTAATCAGAAACGTGCGGTGACACTGATACGTGTCAAATATGATTTTGAACGTTTTCGTACTTGATTAAGAGTTTTTTACGAATCAATTCTGAAAGTTAATTATTTCAGGAAATAATCATCTTTTTGCATGCCCCCGGGAACAGCACGCCATTTCACCAAACGTCTATAATTTTCGAATTTTTCACAGAAAACGGTCTTAAACGATTAGGTTCGAGTTAGCCCCTACGCACACGGGTCGACCATGACATGATCGGAATCGCATCGACAATTTTAACGAACTGTCATATATTATGCGCTTCGATGAATTTCAGACTTGGATTAATTATATTCTTTGATCATAAGACTTAACGATAGGTGCTTAGAATACATGGTGAAAACACTCTTTGACATATTTTCGGCCGAATTGCGGTCCAAATACTTTCAAAATAAAAGGATTTTGTTCTACTTCAGTTTTCGCCGATAGATGCCGGCAGTAGACATTTTATGGACGAAATTATCAACATGTCAAATTAAATTTGAATCTTTGTTTATTCTAGTTCCTTGTGGAAAGTCGTACCGTTTGCTAAAATTTATTATTTTGAATATTTTGTTCAACGTCCTTGTTTTCCGCGCTGAAAGTAAGCCAAATGTTTGCTGTGTGAACTCTGAACGAGTATCCAGAACCATTTTAATCAAATACTATATTCATTTCGAAAATACTTCTTTTTTATGCGAATATAGTTTTTTTAACAATTGTTTATTCGTACCGGATCAGGGGCAGATTTCCAGTATCAAGAGAGGTATTAATTATGATATTAATAATATTGAAAGATCGCTGATCGTTAATTGTTAATAAATCAACATAGGAGAACGCTAAGACTTGTTGATTTACTATAATTTTGCCGGTTGATGAACATAAACTGTTTCATCAGTTGAAACATTAAGGTATATCTCTGTTAATTAATAATTATATTCATTATACAATTCATCAGTTATATATTGAGAAGGTATGATTTGACATATTATGAAAACTAACAATATTCTTCGTCAACGATGAAAGGACTAGCAGAGAACAAAGTTCAGAGCAAACACACAGTGTGATTTCATCAAAGTTGCATAGCTTTACTAAAGCGTAATTCTTTTTGGCGCTCTTATACTATAAATATTATTCGTTTCAAGGATATTGTTGCACGACAAGAATGGCAACTGGCTTGTAGTAGAGGTAGGGTATTGAAAATTAGAACATTTGTTTCTTCAAAATATTTTTCTAGCGAATATATACCTACTGAATAAAAGATTGAAACGTAGTACACTACCCTCTATTTGATTGGTTTATCAATTTAATGAATCATTTTTCGATAATTCATCAGTATACTTAGTTCTGAATGATAGCTATCGAATCAAATATATTTTGCAATCTAATTGCTGAGAAAATAAAAAGTTGTCAAGGGATATTGGGTGACTGAAAAAATACTGTATACATGAGAATGTTTGATGAAGTTTCAAATTAAACATCGAAAATAATAAGTAAAATGCTGAATTTAAATGAGCTTTACATAATAAAGGTAATTAATACATTTGAATAATAATATGAGGTCGAAAGATATTATGTTGTAGAGGTATTATGAAAATTCTGTATTATTCAATGTATTTTAAAATACATAAATTATATGCTTATATTCTAATGACATTGGAAGTGATCTAATGATCTTTTGTAACGGAAAAATAATGATTTCACAGATTTCTTCATTTACAGTTCCATTCAAAATGTTTCAAAGAATCTCCTTTACTGATAAATCCTTTATTTGACCTCATTATGTCATTATGTCCAAACAAATGGGGTTTACATGAAAGTGAACTTTGTCGCTTGTCATTTTTCATTTATTGGCTTGTCAGAATCTTCGAAATCGACTCTAGCGGCACCATCGTAAATAAAGTGAAGTAGAACATAAAGTTCGTGATTTGACAGTTCTGGGTCTGTTTTTCGGCCGAAAATTTTAACAAGAATTAGCAGGGAGTGTCGACACCTTGTTATTCTATGCATCTTGACTTAACGATTAATCAACGACCTGAATTACAGATCGCTAAAATTATCGATACAATTCATAACGCGTCAAACATATACCGGTTGACCTGTGTGCGTAGGCTCTGACTGATGAAGAATTCGAGGTCAAATTTGATTCGGTCCGTCCGGTAGGCTTGCTGTTTTCATAATAACTATCGAACGGCAAGAGATATCGACTTGAAATTTTTAGGGTAGGTTGCGCATCTGAATGCAACGGTAACGTCCGTTAATGGGCATAATCGATATTCAGTAATTGTTTTTAGTGCTGCCTTGGAAGGAGCCTAAAGTTTTAAGTAGGGCTTCCCGCTAGAGCGAGATTTTCCCGTCTCGTCTCGTTCTCGTCTCGTAAAAGCGAGACGAGACGAGACGAGACGTTTTCAAAAATATTATAGGCGATACCGAGACCACATACAGCGCAACATGAGAGTCTCGTTTTTGGTCTCGTTATTTTTTTTCCATGAAGTTTTATATACGACTAGAATTTTTTCAACACCCACAGAACACAATTGAATATGAAGAGTTTCCACTATAATTACCAATATATTTTGTCTATATTATGCATCGATCGTTCTAGATATACACGATTTTTTAGAAGATTATTAATTCGTTATGACCTTGCGATAATTGAAACTATTCTTCGAGAAAAAATAGAATTCACAACCATAAAAACGGACGCCATTATGAATTCAATACTCAATGGACAACTTTTATTGCCCCTAAATCCCAATGCTTTGAATACTTCGTCTCTATCTGAACATCTGGAGAAATGTATTCTCTTGTGCTCCTTGTAGTGAAGATGTGAACAATTATTGACGAACATCTGTGGAACTACGTATAATAAAACCGGTAAAGAAATCAAGCTATTCAATATTTCGAAAAGTGTTATGAGGAATACGCCAAGAACACCCTCAATGATCTACCCACTAGGAAGGTATTCTTCTTTGAAAACTATACCAAATTTTTCAATTCTATTGAAAAATGTATCGATATAGATTGCCTATTTAAAACATTGATAAAACTTTCGAAATATTGGAAAGCTGAGTTTGAAGAATATTTGCTGTTAGAAAGAGCAAATAGGAATCAAAATATTTCACATTGGTGGAGAGTGATGAAAAAGTTCTTCCTACACTTTCCAAGATGGCCGATGATTCATTAATGGCTACATCCGTCCTGTTGAAAGATTATTTTCCACAGTAGGTATGATCATGGCAAAAACACGTACATCATTGAAAAATGATGTGATGCAAGCGTGATTATGTTTGAATTCTTGGTCATCAAATAATTTAAAAGTTGAAATTATCAGTGTTCAAAATTAAAAATAATATGTACAAATATTTTTGTATAAGAGCGTAATAAATATAGCTTCACAAAATTATTCATTATTGTATACCGTTTATATATTATAATATGTATTTATTATCGTTATTCAGAATTAAGCGAGACGAGAACGAGACTTAATTTTTTGGGAATTGGCGAGAGCGAGACGAGATTTTTTATACTCTCGCCTACTCTCGTCTCGTGTGAAGCCCTAGAGCTCGTCCACTACTGGGGTCTAAAGAAGGGGATACGCTACTCCCCCTTGAGGTGTTGTGCCGGTTACAATAACATCAAAGGCTGACTGGACGGCCGGCCGGCGTTTGGGCAAAATGATAGCACGCCGTTCCCTAGAACATGCGCGCCAAAACCATTGGATGATAATATTTAATCAACTTCCAGTTCCCAAAGTTTATTTGAGGGTCCCTTCTTGTAAGGATACTACTAGAATTCGAGCTTGAGAGCATATTCACGATGATATCTTCGTTACAATTCTCGATGTAACTATTCGACACCGTCGTGGATTTCCAACTACCATGACTCTTAAGTGGTAAGATCAGCGATGCCATCCACTTAAACGATTATGGAAGTACTCGGAAAATTAAATTTCCGGTATATAAATTTTCTGCTATCGAGGTATGAAATTTCTTCGTTATTACTCATTATTCTCGAATAATTCGATCCAATTATGATATGAACGCGTAACGATTCATAATCCTCTGATATTTATCACTGTTTGTAATGTAGCTCTTAGTCCTCCGAGTACCAGGTATAAAATAATAGGATTATATTGGCTGAGAAATATACAGGGTGTTCCTAAATTGAACGTACAAATGAAAAGGGGAGATTCCTTAAGTGAGTTTAAGAAAAAAAAGTCCCATAAACATGGGGTCGCAAACGTTTGGTTTTCGAGATACAGAGTGTTGAAGTTTGAATTTTTTTCAAGTTTTTTTCTCATAGTATCTACACTTCACAAGATATTCAACTGAAATTTGGCATAGATATTACATTTGAGAGTTCTCACCACGTGACATGGCAATTTCGATAGAAGATCTACAGGGTGATATTTTTTCTGGAACACTGCCACCTGTTCTTCTGCAGAACTTTTTTTTTGGTGAGAAACTGTTAATTTGAAAAAATGTAAAAAGAAGCTTTGTTCTTATACTAAACTTTTCGGTCTCTTGTAGTTTTGTCGTATCTACCAACGATTTCGAGAAAAAAAATTTTGAACGATTCTCTCGAAATCCTCGTGAAAATCCAAATTATGATGGGAAGGCCACTTTGTAAGCTGTGGTGAATGAATTCTGTGTCAGTTTTTATGGAAATTTTCCTGATCTGTAGCGATGATTCATAAAGATTCGATAAACTCGTATAATCAACACAAAAAATGTATTACAACAAGAATCGTAAAACTAAAAAAAAAATCATAACAAGAAAACCGCAAAGGACTGAACTACAGCAAATGTTGAAAATGTCCTCCCCCAACTCTTATACAAGCTTCTGTTCTTCATCTCATAGACGATCGAACTCTTTCAAACACTCCCGGAGTATTCCTAACTGTATCAAATGCGCCTATTATACGATTTCTCAGTTCTTCTACGGTGTTCACGGGTGTCGACTATACTAGAGATTTCAGGTGGCCCCATAAAAAGAAATCTAAACTATTTAAGTCTGGGGATCTGGCGGGCCATGACTGAGGACCCCCCCGTCCAATCCACCTGTTTTCATAATTTCCGTCCAAATACTCCCTTGCCAAAACTGAAAAATGAGCAGGAGCACCGTCATGCATGAACCACATTTCTCGTCGTAGCATAAGAGGTATATCTTCCAATAACAAGGGCAAATCGTTTTCTAAAAAATGTCTGTATAATTGACCTATTAGTCGACCTGGCAAGAAGAAAGGACCAAACAAATCATCATCAATATTACCACCCCACACATTTAGTGAAAATTGCTCTTGAAAATGGGTTTCTACAAATCCATGCGGATTCTCCTCAGCCCATACGTGTTCATTATGAAAATTGATAATTGAAGTCCTTGAGAAGCAGGCTTCATCAGTGAATAGAATTTGGCAATCAAAATAAGGATTCATCAATAGTCTACTGAGGTACCACTGTCAAAAACTAACCCTCGGATGAAAATCTCGAGGCAGAAGAGCTTGCACCCTCTGGATGTGATAAGGATATAGCAGAGAATCCCGCAATATCCGCCAAACAACTTGATGACTTGCATTCAAAAGTACACTAATTTTTCTTGTACTGGTTCTTGGATGTTGTTCTATTTCGTTCATAACTGCCTCTTCGAGTTGTGGTGTTCTCACACTGCGTGGTCTCCCAGCATTAATTCTTTTCGCGGAAAAAGATCCAGCTTCTGAAAGACGCCTATGAATATCAGAGAACATTCGATGATTTGGTATCACTCTATTGGGATAGCGTTCCATGTTAAGACGCCTAGCTTCTCTTGCATTTCCATTTGCAAGACCATACATGAAATGCATAACAGTCATTTCGGAATTCGTGAAATTCGGCATGTTTTGATATTGAAATGTGTAGAGGTTCTAATTTCTGATCAAATATTGTTGTGACAGTCATAAAAATCGTAATGAAAATAGTAGTCTAACTACATTCAAAAAAATAAATAGCCACAAATGCAACCACCTTCACTTTTTAAAAAAACGGACGTTCAATAATTTGATGTGTCAAAACTGGCACTGAATTCATTCACCACAGATTACAAACTGGCCTTCCTATCATAGTTACTAGAATTTCGAGAGAATGGTTCAAAATTTTTTTCTCGAAATCGTTGGTAGATACGACAAAACTACAAGATACCGAAAAGTTTAGTATAAGAACAAAGCCTCTTTTTACATTTTTTCAAATTAACAGTTGCTCACCAAAAAAAAGTTCTGCAGAAGAACAGGTGGCAGTGTTCCAGAAAAAATATCACCCTGTAGATCTTCTATCGAAATTGCCATGTCACGTGGTGAGAACTCTCAAATGTAATATCTATGCCAAATTTCAGTTGAATATCTTGTGAAGTGTAGATACTATGAGAAAAAAACTTGAAAAAAATTCAAACTTCAACACTCTGTATCTCGAAAACGAAACGTTTGCGACCCCATGTTTATAGGACTTTTTTTTCTTAAACTCACTTAAGGAATCTCCCCTTTTCATTTGTACGTTCAATTTAGGAACACCCTGTATATCGGCATGAAGTTCATTATACAGGGCGGGCCTCGGTCGATGGTAACTTGGACTTTTACGGAAAATGGGTAGTACGATTTTATTGAAAATTTGGTTCCTTTGTTAGGAACCACATTGCCCCATCGATCTAGAATATTTTCAGTGATGGCGTGTTGCCGCTTGTTTCAAAAAGTACTAACAACTTTGAAATCTCATTTGGAACACGATCCGCCGTAGCCTCCCGATTTCTTCAGTATCACTTTATCATCTTTATCTCTAGCGGTTTACATGTAATCAATTGAGTTACTTCGTTTTTTGTGCTAAACATAACTTCAATTCAACATTCATTACTTTGTTCCTTGGAATACTAGAAAGCCGAAATTTCGGATACAGATTAACAATATCTCTTGTATCATTTACATGTAATGACATATGTCGCTAATCATACATAGGATTGTTCAAAATCCAGATCTCTTCCGAGACATATTTAAAAGATAAAAAATGGGTTCAAGCCCTGTGGACAGGAGCTTTCTGGCGCTCTATTCAAACAGACAAATTATATCTCCGAAAGTATTGGTTTCTCAGAGTTGGGAATTATATCAATGGATTCTTATTATTGAACTGCATCATAAAGAAAATTCAATTCAAATAATAGTTTATTTATCAAGATTAAATGAGCAATCTGAGAAAGAGAACTGCACCATGGAAGACACCAAATTAAAATAGCTGAAACGAATTTGACTCTCTCTTATAGAACAGGATGAAATGTACGAGTATGAACACAGATCATATAATAAAGCTTAGATTGTATAATTGTGAAAACATAGAAGTACGATTCATTATTGAAATTTAGAACTTCATCTTAGCAGAAATTGAATTCAAACATCATAGAAGAATTTAAATTCAACAAGATTGCCAAAAATGATCAATCCAAAACCAATAGACGAATTGTACCCAACAACGAACTCATCCGAGATATTCATTCCTCAATTCTATGATGAACGATAATATATATCTTTCCTCAAATCTACTCCAATACACCAATATTCCAGTTTTGTTTTTAGTGGAGATATTCTGAACTCAATATTATTAACTTACCATTACCATTCCCATCATCATATGGATTGACGGCATCGGCATTGAAAATATCAACCAACAAAAAGTATGATATTATATTATCATTCTCATATTTATACGATTGCTGGAATGAATGACAATGAGACAACGTCATGTCTCAGGAAAATAAGTTGACATTATAACAATTCATAGAATACCCACAGAATAATTCTATCATTCTGTGAAAACGTAGAAATACGATTTACATTGAAATTTTGAAAAATCATATCTCCGAAAATATTAGCTTGTTAGAGTTAAAAATGTTATTAGTGGATTCTTATGATAAAACTGCTTATTGTAAAAAATTTAATTTGGAACTTGTGCTGTAAAAAAAAAATTTTTTGTTGTTACTCCGAAACCATCTGTCTGATTTTGCCCAATAACAAACTTAGCGGAGATCTTTATATCCCAAACCTATTCTGAAAATTTCAACGGTCTAGCTCATTGCGTTCGAGAGTTATCGTGCCATTTGGGCAAATTGATAAGCTTATCAATTTGCCCAAATGTCTGTAATTTTCGAATTTTTCGATGAAAATGGTCATAAACGATTTGGTTCGACTTACTGATCAAGAATCAGTGGTCGAAATTCATTATGTCCGGCTGGTCCGGCCGTCCGGCCGGTTCGTCAGGCCATAGGCACGATAACTCTAGAACGGAATGAGCTAGACAGTTGAAATTTTCAGAGTAGATTTGGGAGATAAATATCTCGGCGAAGTTCGTTATTGGGCAAAATCGGACAGATGGTTTCGGAGTAACAAAAAAAAATATTTTTTTACAAAACAAATTCCAAATTAATTTTTTTTCAATAAGCAGTTTTATCATTAGAATGATATCATTTTTAACTCTAATAAGCTAATACATAATGTCAACTTATTTTCCTGAGACATGACATTGTCTAATTCCTTGCTAATAGTTGGTTCGAGAAACGTCAAATAAACCTCCATGTGGCGATTTTATGTCGAAAAGTGAAAATTAAGAATATATATCCCAGGTAAGTACCGACGTTTTATTCAAATACTGGAGATCGACAAGATCGTACAAGGAGCCCGAAAGCCGGTCTAGGCCGTCGGGTTTTCGGTTTCGGAACGAGAGAAGGCGGACTCAAATCCCGGAAAGGGAATTACACTTTTTGGCGCTCTAGTTCCTCGGAACTGAGTGCTTATCAATTTGCGCAAAGGTCTGTAATTTTCATTTAAGATGCAGTTTCACCATTAAAATCCATCGATATCAATTTCAACTCCAACAAGCTAATACTTTCGGAGATATGATTTTTCTAAGTTTCAATAATGAATCGTACGTACCTCTATGTTTTCACAGAATGCTATAATTATTCTATCTAAGCTTTATTATATGATCTGTGTTCATACTCGTACATTTCATCCTGTTCTATAAGAAAGAGTGAAATTCATTTCAGCTATTTTAATTTGATTTCTTCCATGGTGCAGTTCTCATTCTCAGATTGCTCATTTAATCTTGATAAATAAACTATTATTTGAATTTAATTTCCTTTATGTTGCAGTTCTATCATAAGAATACATTTATATAATTCTCAACTCTGAGAAACCAATACTTTCGGAGATATAATTTGTCTGTTTGAACTAGAGCGCCAGAAAGCTCCTGTCCACAGGGCTTGTTTTCTTTAAAATTAGAGTACACGATAAGAAGTGGAGATATACTTTGCACTTGTTTTTGCTGCATGATAATTCTCCTGCGAATTTCTTTTATATCCCTCAATTTTGTAGCCAATTTACATCCAGTGAACGTTGGAGTCGACACCTCATTCCGCAAAAGTCAATTAAAACGCGGACACTGATCGTCTTGTTCATTTTCATCCTTCCCAATTTTCCCCTTCAATTTGGTGTTTCCCCCTAAATTCGAACAAAGAACACTGTACCAATGGAAACCAAATATACGGAATTCAATTCCCAGGGCATTCTCACAAATGAACGATTCCATAAGAACTAATTGCCTGACCTCCAGCTCAGTCTCGATGGTATGGTCACTGCTTGTACAGCGCCTCAACGGTCCTTCGGTTCCTGCTGGATAGCATACGTCTGGTCCTTAATTGATGCGAATGTTCGATTGATTCTAGACGGGGGAAAATGGATGGTCCGAGTTGTGGACATTCTTTCGGGGTGCCGTTGGGTCTCTTATAATTACTACATTTCGATTTTTCTACTACAGCTCTCTTAGTGGTTTACGACGAGACTTGTCAAAATCTTGTCACGTACTGGTCGAATGGGGTGAAATTGATAGTTATTTTTAATTAATCCTGAATTAAACTAATTCTACATATAGTATTGTTTTAAATTAGAATAAGAACTCGCACTATACCTAATGAAGACATCTAGGGTATAAAAAATTATTTAAATAATTGTTTGCCTGCTCCAAATTAATAAAAATTACGAAAAAAAACAAAAAGGTTCAAGCACTGACGTGAAGTCAGAAGCTTTTGCGCGTATGTTCTATTGTCCATTCTTCTGTATTGGACAACCTTAATCAAATTTACCATGGTAAATTATATTATATATCCATTCTCCTGTATATTTCTTCCTGTAAAAGCGATTAAGGGTGTCCAATACAGAAGAATGGACAATAGAACATACGCGCAAAAGCTTCTGACTTCACGTCAGTGCTTGAACCAATTCTGAAATTTTCTAGGGGTGCGGTTCTTAAATTCTTTTTTTTTTCGGCATTTTTTTCAAAATTTCTAGGGATACGGTTCTTAAAAAATTTCAAACACGTCTTTATGATGATTTTCTACCACTAGTTACCAAGCTTCAATTCGATCGAATATTTATTTTTTGAGTTATCAAGGAAATAAATTTCCAGGTGGTTATAACTCGGAAACCGTTTAACCGATTATTTCCAAAAACAAACTCAACTCTTCCTTTCAGATACGCAACCTACCCTGAAAATTGCAAGTCCCTATCTCCTTTCGTTCGAAAGTTATCGAGGCAACAAAAATATTCTTTAATAATTTTTTTTTAATTTTATAGCCATACGATTCGCACAAAATTTCACAAACGTGCTTAGGTTCATATTCTACAACTACTCACCAAGTTTTAATTCGATCAGATTCATATTGAATGAAAACAAAATTATTACTCGGAAACCACTGGGCCGATTAGCCCATTTACGAACTTGTCCGTCCTATTGGGATGCGCCAGCCACTCTGAAAATTTCAAGTCGCTAGCTCTTTTCGTTCTCAAGTTATCGTCAAGTTATCGGTCGGCCATACGGCCGGACGGCCGGCCGGACAGAATCAAATTTGACCTCGAATTCTTCAATGGGGAGTCGAACTAAATCGTTTGAGACCATTTTCGCCAAAAAATTCGAAAGTTACAGACATTTGGGCAAAACTATAACGCGATGTACCCCAGAACATACGCGCAAAAACTTCGTTATCAAAGTTATACTCAAATTGGGGTGACTTTGATAGGCACTGCGCTTTTTTATTACTACGATTGCTTCTGATCTAAGAGTTATCAATGTGAACCATATTCCTTCATTCTCAATATTTTTATGTTATCAATGTTATATGTACTTGTGGTTACTTTGATAATCCATAAGTTTACATAGATTTTCAAAGTCACCCATACTATCATTCGTCAAAAGAATTGGATTTCAATGAACTTTCTTCGCAAAAATGAAAATGAAAATTCAGTTGATATCAAAATTAACTATATTTCCTATAAAAAGGGGGAAAACCCTGTGGACAGGAGCTTTGGCGCTCTGTCAAATCTATAGGCCCATCCAGGTACTGAACTCGCCCAAATCTGCTTAGCTCCAGGAAAAAAAATAATATTTCCAAGAAGTTAAATCCGACAGTAAAATCAAGCGTCGAAAAAAAACTGCTACACATTTTGGCCGAGAATAGTATCAAACTATTAGTTTCAACTCACATACATTCATTCACTGTTGGTTCGAAAATGAACGGTGCTGTGTTTGTGGTGGCATAAGGTCCCATTCATATACATTCATCCAGTATTGGTTCGAAAATTAACAGTGCTGTGTGGCGTATGGTGTCTATTCAAATACATAATTTAACTATGTTGGGTCAAAAACAAACTGTGCTGCGTTTGTGGTAGCATAAGGACCCATTCGAGTACGTGCATTACATGACACAGTCAATATTGACGTTGACTGTGACACAGAATAATTCTATGTATAATATGTGCATGAACCTAATGAATGCATTGCATTGATTACTACATAGGAGAATTAATTCTTTCGTAGTAAAATGTGAGCCTTATAACGTAAAAGAATATTTTGAATTTTGTAAAGCTGAAAGAACTTATTTCCTTCAATGTAACTATTGCTGACATTTTTTTCCTGTACAGATCTCTGTACTTGCACTTGTACTATGACTATGTCTATTGTGCCCCCCCCCCCCCCCCAGAGATGTGGATGTCATCACCATCTACAGCTTGCCTTCCAGTTCTACAGTTCTGATGTACTCCAATAGGTTGGCTATCCATTTCCTTTCATTCCCGAGCGACCAGGAACCCAGACATCAGGCTTTCAGTGATAGAGTTTTTGTTAAACAAGAATTTGAATCCGAAAGTAAAAACAAGCGTCCAAAAAAATGGTAGTACACTTTTTGGCCAAGAATAGTATCCAACGATTAGTTTCAACTCAGTACATTCACTGTTCGAAAATGAACAGTGCTGTGTTTTCTTGTGGCATAAGGTCTCATTCGAATACATTCATCCACTATTGGTTCAAGCCCTGTGGATAGGAGCTTTGGCGCTCTTGTTCAAACTTTGACAAGATTTATTGTTATTTATCAAGATTAAATGAGCAATCTGATAATGAGGACCATAGATGAAATCAAATTAAAATAGCTGAAATGAAGTTGACTCTCCCTTAAAGAAGGGGATGACATATACGAGAATGAACACAGATCATATAATAATTCACAGATAGAATAACTATAGCATTCTGCGAAAACATATAAGTACCATCCATTATTGAAATTTCGAAAAATCATATCTACGAAAGTTTTAGCTTGTAAGAGTTAAAAATTATACCAATGGATTTTTATGGAGAAACTGCATCTTGAAAAAAATTGAATTTGAAATTTGTGAGTTAAAGAAAAAACTTTTTTTCCTTACTCTGAAAACATCTGGCCTATTTCGCCCAATAACGAACTTCACCGAGATATTTATCTCTCAAACCTATTCTGAAAATTTCAACTGCCTAGCTCTTCTGTTCAAAAACTATTGTAGAAAAAAAAATTTAAGATGTAAACATTTTTTTGACACTTTACGGCATTCCGATCAATACAAAACTTCGCATGCGTATAAAGGTCATTATTTCACAATCTGATGCTTAACTTCAGATAGATCCAGTGATCCAATGTTTTTACTGAAACCAGCCATAACTCCGAAACCGCTTAGTGGATTTCGCCCGTTAACGAAATCGTCCGAGATATTTACGCTCCAAACCTACCCTGCAAATTCAAATCCTCTAACTCCTTTCGTTCGAGCGCAATCGCGCTGACGGCTGGCCGGACGGCCGGACAGAATCAATTCTGACCTCTGATTCTTGATCAGTGAGTCGAACCAAATCGTTGGAGACCATTTTCAGCCAGAAATTCGGAAATTACAGACATTTGGACGAATTGATAGGCACTCTGTTCGTAGAACAGTGCGCCAAAAAAGGGGGAAAGCCCTGTGGACAGGAGCTTTGGCGCGCTGTCCAAATCTATAGGCAGGGCTGTCACCCGACCAGGTACTGAACTAGCCCTAAGCTGCTTTGCTCCAGGAAAAAAAAATATTTCCAAGAATTTGAATCTGACAGTGAGAACAAACGTCCAAAAAAAACTGGTACACTTTTTGGCCGACAATAGTGTCAAACGATTAGTTTCAACTCACATACATTCACTATTGGTTCGTAAATGAACAGTGCTGTGTTCGTGGTGACCTATGGTCTCTATTGAAACATATATTTACTGTTGGGTCGAAAACACAAATCAGTTCAATTGTGCCATGAGGTAAACAATGGTGTATTCCAAGAGTACTTTCTATGACAATAATCAGCTCAATCGTAAGGTTAAGCGATGATTCACTTTGAGTTGATAATTCACAAAAAACATTCTGTATAGCAGTAATTTTCACATCTACTAATATACGATGACACTCACGTTTCACGTAATTTTATGAATATAAATAACCTTGACCAGAAGTGGTACTGTCTTATCGGCTGTGTCACAGTCCATATTGACGTTGGCATAAAGACCGAAAAATTACTTCATAGGAGAATTAATTCTTTCATAGTAAAATGTGAGCCTTATAATAATAATAATAATAATACATTTATTTTCAACAGGTTTAAATCCAATTATAGAGAAAAAATGAGAAGTGAGAAAAACTCAAAATAATCATATGCACAATAGACTCTTATGCTAGCATTGAAGGAAACCACAAATAATATATCGAAATAACAAATGAAATAATAATACAATTTAGATGAAAGCAATAAATTAAAAAAAAAGAACAGCACAACAACTTTCTGGGTTGATTATTTTGTGATTTACTTCTGCGCAAGAATCACAAGATATTTGTCAGAAGCAATCAATCGAACAATGCTGCCTAACAAATAACAACGAAACAACATCAACGAAGAAACAACTCTGTCGTAACGTTTCGGAGTCTATATCAGACTCCTTCGTCAGACCCTTAACGAAAACCAGTTAATGATGAATATACCTCCCACAGAACAAACTGGCATATATACTGCAATTTGCTGACGACACAACTTCAATTACTCATGATAATACAACAAACAAATGTCTGCGAAAATTACAAGAACTTACAGATGTCACCGTAGCATGGATGAGACGTTGGAGAATCCAGCCAAATCCAAACAAATCAAAATTAATAATATTCAATCATAAAATCAAGGCAAACTCCAAAAATATAAAACTTGGAAATAACATAGTCACACCTACAAGTATGTGTAGGTACCTGGACATACAAATAGATAACAAACTTAACTTCAGAGCACACATAAAAACACAAAAGAAAGCAGCCATTGCTAGAGCTGGACACTTTAGATCTCTCACCTATAAAAACCTAAGAATCAGCTACAAGACAGCAAGCACAATATATAAGATGATATGCAGGCCCTTATTAGACTATGGATTTACAACATTCATTAACACCGCAAAAACAACGCTAAAAAACATTGAAGTAGCAGAACGAACTTGCTTAAGAAAAATAACTACCTAGACTAAGAAATCCCAACAATCCATTGCACAACCCTTCTAATCAACTTTTACATGACACTACGGATATAGAACCGATATTGGAGAAAATGTATAAACTGGGCAAAAAATTCATCTCAAACCAGAACAACAGAAGAATTGTGGATTCACTTATACACCACGACCATATGGAGAAATGAAGGCGAAATTTCTAGCACTACCAGTATTTGCTCTTAATTCTCAAATTAGAGCGATTCTATGTCGATTTTCAGTTCATTTTTGATAGAACCATCGAATTAAATCCACAATTAAGTTAACCGAAGCTTCGTGAAACCCACCATTAGAATAAAATATTTTAAGTTTAAATACATTTTTCTAAAATAGAAATCCATGTAACCGACTGGAAGACTCGGGTCGATAGCCATTTGATTCATAACACAGCTCAACAAAAAAAATTTTTTTTTTTGTTGCCCTGGATATGATCGCAAATTTTTAGGTTCTCAAGTGCCTAAGTTACGAATATATTCATGAAAGTTCTAAATGTGCTCATATTTTCATGATTTTTGCATATCTTATATTTTGAACAATTATCGGTTTGTTAAAAATAAAATTTAATATTCCAGTCATGACTAGGCTTCTGCGCAACTTTTTCGCGCATACAAACATCACGTGAACCCCACTCTCATGCTCCACAGAACAGCTGAGATTTCAGTTATTTGACAATATTGAAGTACCTACACGTGAGTCTGGATAAGTTTTCATGGATCAATATTTTGTTTCAATAACTGAATGTCCATCCTAATATATTTGTCTTTTATTCGAAAATATGAGTTCGTCACGAAGAAAGTGTAAATATTCTAGTGATTTATTTTGTTATATTTCCGGTGTTTATATATCAAAAAAACAAAAAAGAAATATCACAAATTTTGTCAAAGAAACTTATGTTGAATATTTCGGTTTAAAAATTAACAAATTAGGTAACGGCCGGTTTCATAATAAGTTTTAAAGTCCCTTTAAATTTAAAGCAACCTTTTGTTGGTTATTTTGAACCAAAATGTCACTTTGAAGGATACTTTAAAAAAAGAACTTTAAAATGTATTATGAAACTGGTCGTAAGCCATGGGTTCCTAATAAAGTTTGTAAGTCCTGTGTTGAGTCTCTACGGTTATGGAAAAAAGGAGAACGTTCTGGATGAGATGTTGGTTGTCGAAAATTTCCTAGGTAACCATAAGTCAGCAAATTATGAAGAAGTTGTGCAATATTTGCTGACAATCTTTCAGACTTTAGGAGCAAATATGAGTATTAAATTACACTATCTCCGCAATCATTTAGATAAATTTCCGGATAATTTAGGAAACTTTTGTGAGGAACAGGGAGAGCGGTTTCACCAATATCTGAAAGTGATGAAGGAAAGATATCAGGGTCGATGGGATTGTCACATGATGGCAGATTACTGCTGGTCTTTGAAAAGAGATTGTCCCTCGAAAAATTATAAAAGAAAAGCCCACAAAAGGCGTTTTATGGAAATATAAAATATATTTTCGACATTTTCCTCTTTATTTACTTCGATGTATCCTAATTTCTCAAAATACTACTGACATTATAAATATATCTGTTAATTTATTTCTCGTTTTTTGATTTTTGTAAAGTAAAATGAAAATAATGATTTAAAAAAAAACAGAGCAAACCTAACAAAATCATTGATAGTTTCATGAATTGTGAGCATGAATGGACCCAAAATCATTTTCATATCTAGGGCAACAAAACCACTGTAGACCAGTGAATCAATGAAGTTGATTTCTGTCTCTACCTCCCACAGTATCCTTTAATGATTACTCTGTGAACCATTCAGCTCAATATTCTGGTATGACATAATATCAGGACTTTTTCGTTTGCACATAGCCCAGAAGCTATTTGGGTCTTCACGAATTCTAGGCTCTATGCACTGCATATATGTTGAATAAGAACTACTTATATCTCTTTTAATTTTAACACGTAGAGTTTCAAATTGAAAGTAATCATAATCACGCTGGTATTTCCTATATAACTTATGGTTACGATGCATCAGTCATATGTTACATATTATATCATGTGTAAACCAAGGAGGATAACGCCGACCCCCGATGTACCATAATGTACATACCATTTTTTCAAGTGGCTGACAAAAAATTTTATGTTTTAGTAGAGGTTTCACTGTATTTATAATATCTCATTACCTGTTCCTTTCCTAGATCTTCTGAGAATGGCTTCATGGGTGATTTTTTCTACTACAAGGTTGAGGGGTGTGAGATTTGTGATAAGTGCCCTGGTAGGACAGGTTCCCATAGCTCTAGTAACACACATAGGCTAGCCTTTGTATTTTGTACAGGGTTTTCCTCGTACTAATTCTGACCTATTTGTTTATACCAGAAAGTATATCAGGGTGGAAGTCCCAAGTCTTACTGGCTAGATTTCTACACTCTAACCCATTAACTGGTTTCGCGCCCTCCAGAAGTTCCTGCTGGAGGTTCTAAAATGGCTATGATGTCCTCCAAGCTCACCGTAAACGTTTCGTTCGGAGCAATTTTGAATGTCGACACAATAATGGCGCAATGACCTCACATGATGTATCCCTTAATAAGTTTCAACCTCGGTTTCAACCGAACGTATTTTTTGTCAAATTTCAAATTTGCTAAGGTTATGTAGAAATCACTGCATCGTAAATAACCAATATTGTAAACAAAAATTAAAATGCTCATGAAATACTTCAGGATTTTGAACAATATCACTTTACCATCAATTTCACGTACACTAATAGAATATACACAAAAACATATAAGAGCAACTACTTACCTCTATGCTGGCACGGTACAATAATGGTGGAACTTCAATATTTCGACTGACGATAGCGCGGATGTTGTCAGCTTATAATTGCTGAAAATTCAAATTAATTTGAAGAAATATTACTATTTATCAAAGTCCCACATAAAATCAATTTCACCCCATTTGACGGTACCGAAACTATTGCACGATTATTTTCAGTTGATATTTCAATATGCAGGGTATTTATGAATAATTGTAACTTCAAAGTTGGTTCTGAAATTTTATTATTTTGCTGGCTCATATGCGTATTGTTCATATTTGAAATTCAGCCACAGAATCTACTTTTTATGAGCATGACAAGTCTAACCTCACCTTCTTGTTGGTCTACACTAAAAATAATAAATCCTCCTGTAATTTAGAATAGAATAGAATAGAACTTTATTGATCTCATAATATCAAGTAATGAAAGGAGACAAGTCAAATACATACAAATTAAAATTGAAGGGTCTAGCTAAAACTAGAAGAATATTTTCCCTAAAATACTACAAAAAAGTACCTAATCATAAATAATGCCTTACATAATCTTAAATATACAGAAGTTCACAATACACCAAAAAAATTACAAGCATGTCAAAAATTAAAATCCAATAAAAGTATATAAAAAGTATAAAAAGTACATAGAAAGTATATGTTGCAGTCTGGACACAATTCATCGTGCATTTTCGAAATATTCCTCAACAGAATACGGACACATGTCAATAATATAGTCTCTAGTTTTCTTCTTGAATTTATGCAACAGGGAAATATCTTTAAATGATTGAGGAAGACAATTATAGAGTTTAATTCCCATTACAGCAGGTGATTTCTTACATAACTCTATACGCTGGTAAGGTATAAAGAAATCTGATTTGTATCTCGTGTCATGAGGATGAATGTCACTATTCCGCAAATAACAGCCTTTATTTCTATGAACTGACGTGATCAAATCTAATATATAAAGGCCATAGATGGTCAAAATTCTCAAGCCGACAAAAACAGGCCGACAGGAGTCTAAATACGAGATGCTTGAAATACATCTTAAAATTCTCTTCTGCGACAAGAAAACATCTTTAGTATGAGGAGAACTTCCCCAAATAGAAATTCCATAATTAATCCTAGACTGTATTTCACTGAAATAAAGTAAACGAATGTGACTTACAGTAAGTGTTTTCTTCAAATTTCTTATCTGAAAACACTTAGAATTCAACATCTTTGATAGACTCAAACAGTGAGTTTTAAAGGACAAGTCTGAATCAAAGAATACTCCCAGGAACTTTACATTTTCTGTTCTTGCTATGTTTGGGTCCTTAACCACCGTATCAACGTCATAGGAGAGGGCCTTCTGCCGAGGACAAAACGATATGAAATTTGTTTTACTTTTATTGAACAATAAGGAATGATCACAAGACCAAGCAGAAAACTTCATTAGAGCATTCACAATTTTGACCTCAAAAAAGTTTGGGTCTTTATCGCCAAAAAGAAAAGTTGAATCATCTGCATAAAAAGTGTTGAATGACTCTGGTATAACAGAAGGCAGCTCGTTTATATACAAGATAAACAACAGTGGTCCAAGTATGGACCCCTGTGGAACCCCCTGTGCATTTACCATAACATCAGACATATATGTTCTTCCCCGATCAACAACCTTTACGGACTGTAACCTGTCATCCAGGTACCGAGATAACCATTCGTACGCTTTTCCCCTCATACCATATTTATAAAGCTTGTCTTTCAAGATACCATGCTGAACACAGTCAAAAGCACGACTGAGATCACAAAAAATCCCAATCGGATACACGCCCTGGTTGACCAAATTCAGAACCTCATTGTAGAAAGATTCCAAGGCTGTTGAAGTAGAAAATGTTGGCCGAAAACCATGTTGACGATCAGTAATTACCTCATGAATATCCAAAAACCTTAACATCTGCTTCAACATGGCATACTCAAATATTTTTGACAAAACTGGTGACACCGAGATTGGCCGGTAATTCGACATCGATTCAGCAGTTCCCTTTTTCAAAATGGGAGAGACAATTGAAACCTTCAATTCTCGAGGGAAAACTCCCTCTTGGAACGAAGTATTAATTAAATGAGAAAGCGGTTCCACTATAAAATTTGCAATTTTTTTAATGAGAATGCCAGATATTTTATCAGAACCACATGAGGATTTATTTTTAATTTTATACTTGATTATTTCAAGAACATCTTCTCCTGAGACATATGAAAGGAACATGCTGTCTGGAATGAAATTATTTGAAGGGTACTTTAATGTATAGTGTGGTCTCGATATTGAATTAATTGCTTCACTAGGGGCATTTATGAAGAATTCATTAAATTTATTAGCAATCGATAGTGGATCATTTATCGCTATGTTTTCAACATTTAAGGTGATAGCTTTTCGGATATTCTGCCTCCCCCTTAGTTCATTTATAACACTCCAAACGGCTTTGCTCCTATTGGAGGAACTATTTATTCTACCATAATAATAATCACTTTTTGTACTTTCAACTAGCTTTTTATGTGACGCCTTTGCCTTCTGATACGCTGCTTCAAGCTGAGGATATTTACTCCTCAAACTAAACAAATCCTTTAGATCATTAGATGATTTTTTTAACCCTTCAAAGGCGGAATTATTATTTTTTCAAGAGAGCAAATTTAGCGATTCTATTGAGTGAATTCCATTTATCAGTGTTGGGTAGAATAAGAATTATGCATTTTTTTCCTTTATTTTTCTCAAAAAATGGCGTAACCATATGGTCACACTAGCCCAATATGAATACAGAAATGTCGAACATATTATTCAATGTGAAATATATAAAAACATTCCACACATAGTCCCAAATCACATTTATTGCACTGTGTTCGACCAACAGAGGAGCATCCTTCTCCGGCACATCTTCTCCTCTTGTTATTTGGAACTGGAACAACTAAGTGGTCCTTGTGGTCATACCTGATATCATCCGAAATCCTATTCATGGAGACACTATTTCTACTCGTTGTTGGTCTTCCATATCTTTTTGGGGCAGTTTTAAACCTATTTAGGTATACCTTTACAATTTCTCTTCTGAAATTCAGATTAGTAATTGAATTACCTGCACTTTTATACTGAATCCATGCATTGTGTAATGCGGTATCTACAAGCCAAGTAAGTAACGGCCAATACCATTTCTTACTTCTGATACCTATTCTATGGCGCGCAATATCTTCGTCCATCCGATCTGTCCCACCCATATATTTATTATAGGCGTTTATAAGACGTGGCTGGGGAATTTGAATAATTTTCTTCTCCGACTGTGAATATCTTTTCACCAAAGAAGTGGGTTCAATTCCAAAAGAAGTTGAAGCCATGGTAACAGGGGCATTGTCAGTCCAACGCACTAGTATCACACCTTCATCTTTTGAAATTTTAGACTCGATAGAACCTCTTTTTTTTTTCTTCATGTCTAATTTAGAAGTTATTGGGCAGTCCTTTGGAACCCTATTTTCTCTAACGGTTCCTGTAACTCCATAGCCTCTTTGCTTTAGCTCCGTCAAAAGATTGAAACTCGTAAACAAATTGTCTGTATAAATTTGATAACGAAGATTTCTATCTGGCAAGGAGTCTAGCATTATTAGTAATGGAGAAGTAGCTTTTCCAAATTTATTGTCATATTCAGTAACCGACTTCGGATTACTTCCCTGATATATATCGAAGTTGATTAGGTAGCCGTTTTCGGCATTCAAACTCCATACTTTATAGCCAAATCTTATCGGTTTTCCGCGAATAAACTGTTTGCAGCTGTGTCTGCCATAGTATTTCACCATACATTCGTCGTAACTCATATTTTCTGTCGGCTTAAAATATTTCAAATAATTTTTTTGAAGTTTTTCAATGAGCGGCCTAAGTTTCCACATTTTGTCTTTGTAATTGGGTTTGGTATTATCGGCACAATGTAAAAAACGCATTATCTGTCGAAATCTGTCCCTACGCATTGCTTCCTTTACTAATTGATTTCCCATGTCCGATTCTGAATCCCAGTAAAAACATTTTCCGGGAAGAGAGTTATACCCGGTCAAAATAAGTATACCGATGAAACACTTCATTTCATCAGATTCTATTTTCGGATCTGGATGGTTTAGGAAGAGCGCATATTTATTTGATTCTTCTACTAACATACGAACAATGTCTTCGTCGAAAAACAATTCAAATAAATCTGTTGGGGATTTTCCTATAAAATTGGTATAGTCTGGCTGTGGAAATACTGCTGTCGTTTTTAGAAGATCGCCCTCAATCCAAGTTCTTTTGAGTGTTTCTTTCACTTTCTTCTGCGGCTTCTTCGTTGAATTCGTCTTTTTGGTGCTCTTGTTTGAACTAGTGCTTGGACCACATTTTTCAATCTGACTAACTTCACTTTCTAATAAACTATTGTCTCCTTCACTGCCTTCTTCATTTGAAACATCTTCGAAGCCAGTTATGCGCGAATTGTCAGAAAGTCGGATTTCTGCTGCAGTTGATAATTGGCCACGTGATAAATTATCCATTTCCCCGCCTTCTTCATCACCCGAATCTTCATCTGTCAGTACATTTGGTTCCGGCGGTGATATGTAAATGTCACACACACCATTGCTATCTTCTTCGTCGTTATATAATATATCTAAGGCTTCTTTGAGAGAGAAACCTCGCCTGAAACAAAAAATATCAATTTCTGCCAGATTCGGCTAGTGTCACCATGCGGTCACAGTCAAGTTTGCATCAAAGTTGATTTTGAACAGAGAAGAGATATTCAAATCTAATATATTCTTGAAATTCCTCACACATTTCACCAACTATTGAAACAAATATAATTAAAAGATATTCAGTTTGAAATAGAAATTTGATACTTACACAAATTTGGGATCCATTTTATTGCGAATACCTAACAAACACGTCAGTTCACCTCTATTACGAATGAGAAATCAGTGGAATAACAATGCGACACGTTCACACTACAAAGTTCCTAAGTCAACTGAATAAATATCATCGCTTCCTCACGTATACTAAGATATACGTACATATGTCAGCTGATTTTGTGCAGCGCTGTAGGTGTGACCATATGGTCACGGTAGCCTTTGAAGGGTTAATTCATTACTTACCCAACCTTTGCTGTTTTTTGTTATTTTTCTTGATTTTATAGGACAACTTATGTTGAGGTAGAAAATCAGAATATCATGAAATATCTTAAATTTAGTATCTGTGTCGGAGGCTTCATAAACGTCCCTCCAGGTTTCTTTAGATAAATGTGATATTAAGACAGCAATGTTACCCTCACCTATATCCCTAACATCCACACAGTCACCAATAGTCATCGGAAACATCAGATTCAGCCTCAGGAGAAACGTGTGATGATCTGATTCAGTATTTATGTCAACAACACCCTCACATTCATCAAAGTTTGAGTAAACCTGATCCAAAACACTGGCACATGTGGCAGTTACCCGAGTTGGAGCAGAATTCTTTGGAAATAATCCAAATGATTCCAATAGACCAGTAAAACAACGTACCTCGTTTACAGTCATAGAATGGATGTTAAAATCACCAGCCAGAAAAATGATAATACTAGGCTGAAACAGCTTTTCGAGAACCAAACTGATATTCCGGTAAAAGGAATCAAAATTACCACTAGGTGACCGGTAACAGACCAGGAGAATATTTTTATATGAATTACTATTCCACGTTAAACCACATATCTCTATATCCTTGTCAATACAATATCTATTCAACATAAGACACTCAATCCTCAGACTAGACTTTGCCCAAACCGCAACACCACCTCGCTGGTAATTGATTCTACCATAAAAACTTACTAATTGATAATCAGGAAAACTATAATTAGTTACATGATCATATAATGACCATGTCTCCGTAATGCATATAAATTTTAAATCTAACTCACAATAATCCGATATAATTTTGTCAATCTTATACTGATTTAGACCTTGAATATTAGAAAGTAAAAGATCAAAATTTGTCCTCTCACCATTGACCCCACGATTAACATCAACTTGTACGCCACTTTTCCTAATACTAGATGAGTTTTCATGTTCTTTGTTCGAGAATCCCGCTGTTTGGATATCATCCAGCACTTTCATGCTTGGTCCTTTGACTGTCGACGTCTCATAAAAAATTTGTTCACTGCAACACCTTCAGGCCAAAATGCTGGATTCATTGCTTCATCCAATGATGCTGCAGGTAAAGTTATTTTGAACGACGAGTAGATTTCTGGCTTCTTAGAGACTAACTTCTCACACGAAAAGTCTGATATAAATTGACCAAAGAAACCCTGCAGCTCATTCGCCGTGGTAGTTGGGCTGAGCCTGGAAACATGTAAATAGGATAGCTTCTTCTTAGGGACCGCAAGTATTGTGGAAGATTTTAGTGTGCCAACTATGGGTTTCAAAACTTTCCTAAATGGCTTGGTTATTTCCGTCGGAGGAAGATCCATTTTCAAAGGTTTTCTCGTCGCCTCAGCAGCGGACTTCGCCCTAGGATTTTTCCTTGACTTTACAAGGGTCCATTCGGATGAGTCAGTCTTACTGTCCTCGGTTATTTTAGGGGAAATGATGCTAGCAATGTTAGCGTTAATATTTTCGTTGTTACATGCAGAACTACGAGGACTATTTAATATCGCTGGTGGCGTAGAAACATATGAGTCAGCGATGGGATTCCGTGCAGATGGAATCCCGTTCATATCAGTGTCATCTGTTATGATAACGTTCATGTTATCAATTCTCAGGTTTCTTATTTCTTTCGTGAGGTCGTCTATTTGTTTACTTTGTGAAATTACCATTTTCTTCAAAGCATCTATCTCATTATTGAGAGATGAAGTTACTTCACTAATTATATGACTTTTCATTTCCAACAAGTACTCCTTGGTTATGTGCAATTCTTCGGTAAGGGACGAATTACCAATAATATTCACAGTATCACTGGTGGAACCATTACATCCTTCACAACACCAGCCATTCAAACTTCCATCCTCTCGGATTTTATTGAAATTTTCAATGGATAATTGAACACACTTAATGTGATAACTATTTGCACACTTCACACAGTTGATTGAAACATCATATCTATCAACTTTGCTAGAACATTTAGAGCAACAGATTCCTCGTCCGCGCGACATGATGTCTGTTAATGCAACGTTACACGTTTACAACGTTTATAGAGGTTTCTTTCAAAATATATTCAGCTGATGGAATCGGGAGTAAATTATTCATTAGTTGGGATTCTTTTAATCAAAGACGTTTCCAAAAGATTTCATATAAGCCGCTGATCCTGGCGTTACCCATAAATACATTGAACAACGTTTATCCCACTTCTTCTGTTTTGGTAAGATTAAATTGGATAACTGACAATCAATCCGGCCTTAGAAGGGACCGTCAAACGCAGTCTGCTGCAGATAGCTTCCTTGGTGAAGGATATAGACTTCTGGTCTGAAGGTATGTTAATGGTAGCCATTTTTGGGCGTATGTTCTTCAGAAAATCGCATTATCATTTTGCCAAAAATGGTCTCAAAAGATTGGGTTCGATGCAGAATTCGAGGTGAAATTTGATTCTGTCCGGCTGGCCGGCCGTCCGTTGACACGAGAACGAAAAGAGTAAGCGACTTGAAATTTTCAGGGTAGGTGGCGCATCCCAATACGAAGGAAAAGCTCGTTAATCGGCATAATCGACCCAATGGTTTCCGAGTAATAATTCTGTTTTCAACCAATACAAATCCGATCGAATTGGAACTTGGTGAGTATTTGTAGAATACAAACCTAGGGACGCTAGTTTTGTGAAAATCGTATTACTAGCAAATTTAAAAAAAATTATTAAAAAATATTATTTATGTCACGATAACCTGAGAACGGAAAGAGATAGCGACTTGAAATTTTCAGGTTAGGTTGTGCATTTGAATGCGACATTTTGGTTTGTTTATAAGCATAACCGGCCAAACAGTTTTCGAGTTATAACCATCTGAAATTTGGTTGTTATTACCTCAATAACTCGAAAAAACAGAACCGATTGAATTCAAACATGGTAACTAATTGTAGAATGCCAACGCAACAATTCCTGCAAAATTTCGCGAGGATCGTATGATTAGAAAATATTCGAAAAATCATTGGAGAAATTTCTATACAGGCAGTCCCAGAAGTCGACGCTAAGACGGAATCGGGTAATATTACAAGTCATGATAGTTATCAGACAAATATAAAAAAAAATATAGCTGATGTAATTTGAAAATTATAGGCATTAAAAGAAAATCGACAAAATCTGTACTTTGTGATGGTTCAAATCTTAAGTTTTTGCCAATTTCATTTTTGTTATGTCAGCCTGAATAATGCGTCTGAATATTATTGCCCACATCTTCATGACCTTTGCCCCCGTTTGGTGCAAAATATTACTTTTTGCACCAATGAATATTCAAGCTCATATTTCGAACAATTTCAACTGCCTGTACTGAAAAAATAAATGTACCACGCTAGTTCGACAATTAATTGTAAAGGTTGGTTCATTTAATGAGGATTCCAAAATGATATTACAAGTGCTAGTAATTCTGCAAGTTTTTCGCCTAGAATTTTTTCTGCTGAGATATCCATTTTCGAACCAATGTTTCCTAAAAACTTCAATTGATTCTGGTGTACCCAAGCCTTTAATTCAGGCCGTAACTGTAGGATTTCTGGTTGAACTAAAGAGAAAGCTAATAATTCTACGATGTTTGAGCGATGCAGGTAATGACGCCAGATAAAAGTCGCTCTTCTACTGTCTCCAGGTAGTCTGAATCTTTGCTTTGTGTTTTATGTTCATAATTGAATTTTCTGATTGGGAAAACTCTTTTAATAAACAGTGCAACAACATACGTTTTAAAGAAATGTTAAAAATGTCTCCCTTCAGCCGCAATACACGTTCGACATCGTCGTAAAAAAGATCGGAGTATCAGTCTGGCTAATCCTCCGTTATTGACATGATTATTATTCAATCCATAAGAGCCAAGGCTAATACCTATAGGGGTCTCAAAAAAATATTCATTTTAAATGTGAAAAGCTTAAACTTAAGTCACTTTTTGATTAACAGTATCGATGAGAAGCAAATAATTGAAACAAAAAAACATAATCAAAAAGAAAGACATGATGAACTGCTTTAATTATTCTTCGCCGTAGCTCAGATACATTTTTGATAGGTCTTGAGTACACTTAATCGGACCATAAATCATTATAAAAGAATCGTGGATCCTCCCGGTATCTTCGAATCATCATTAGATGAAATCCAACTCTTAGGAGGTAATCTCGGGGTTGTAAAGTTTGTACCCTCTGAAGGCGGGTTTTCTCAATACTGAGTTAACTCAAGGTTACGAGTTACGCATGTATTTAGCGATATTGATGAACGCGTAACACTCGGGTTATCTGCAACCTTGAGTTAACTCGCAATTGGGAAACCGACCGAATGTGATAAGGGTGTAACATGTTTTTTTTTTCAATAATCTGTATGCAGTACTTGCCGATACCGTGAGCTTTCTTTAACTGTCTTCATCTATGTCATATAAAGAACTCAAAGTAACCACCTTTAGTGCACTAGAATCATTTATAGTTAGAAGGAAAAATTGTTTTGTAAATGGATTTCTCAGCTGAATAAATTCTAGGCAAAAAAAAAAGCACTGACGTGAAGTCAGTACTTTTTGGCGCGCGTGTTCACGGTGGCTAATTTGAATTGAATGATGAGTACTTCAAGCTCAGTAGATAGAGCGAGCCGAAGATCTACCCAAAGGATAGTGGACACCATTCACTGTCGGTTCAAAAATTAACAGTGCTATATCTAAGCTGCCATCAGGATAGAGTAACAAAGTTGGAAAAGAACACAACTGACTCTCCTTAGTCGCACAAGCTCCTAGAAGATTTGGGAGGGTCAGTATAATCCTAATCATTTTTATAGCACGCGCGCCAAAGCAGATTGACTTTTTACACGTTTTCTTTCATTGTTAAGTCACTCTGCTTTTGCGCGCGTGCTATAAACATGATTAGGATTATACTGACCCTCCCAAATCTTCTAGGAGCTTGTGCGACTAAGGAGAGTCAGTTGTGTTCTTTTCCAACTTTGTTACTCTATCCTGATGGCAGCTTAGATACAGCACTGTTAATTTTTGAACCGACAGTGAATGGTGTCCACTATCCTTTGGGTAGATCTTCGGCTCGCTCTATCCACTGAGCTTGAAGTACTCATCATTCAATTCAAATTAGCCACCGTGAACACGCGCGCCAAAGAGCGCACAAGAGTCACTTCTCTTCTGCGCATGCGCAATCTACTCGTGGCTAAAAGTCCTCTCAAAATAACACACCTTACAAAAAACTCCGATTCTCCAACACTAGTGGTTCAGGAGATATCACATCTTTAATCCACGCATGCGCAGACCCTCAACAGGGGATTCTATGGAGGAATAGCATCCGCCACCCCTAAACCCCAATCCTCTCTGACGAAAACTACAGCAGTTAAATGACTTCTCATCTGCGCATGCGCACAACGAGAAATGCCCGGAAAAGGCAGCATGAACCTCAAAAAAATAGGTTTCGGCATTTTAAGCAAAGTATTCCACAAAATAGTAGTACTTTTTTGATTTTTTTCATGTCACGTGATCTTCACGAATTTTTGCAAAAGTGTTTGCATTGGTCTTTTGCATCTAACTACTGAGTTTCAATTTAATCAGATCAGTATTTTTCGAGTTATCGTGAAAACAAAATTTTAAAATTTTTGAAATTTTTTTTGCCACTTTAGGGCCGTCCGGTCATAACAAAACTTCGCAGGCTTATTAAGGTCATGATTCTACAATTTGATGCCAAATTAGAGAAAGATCGAGTGATCGGTTCCGGAAATATTCATAAAAAACGTTTTGACTAAAAACGGCCTCCGAAACCGCTCGGTGGATTTTGCCCGTTAACGAACTTGTCCGAGATATTTACGCTACAAAACTACCCTGCAAATTTCAACGCTCTAAGTCGTTCCGTTCGAGAGTTATCGTGCTAACTGCCGGCCGGACCGGACGGACAGAATTGAATTTGACCTCGAATTCTTCATCAGGGAGTCGAACCCAATCGTTTGAGACCCTTTTCGAAAAAAAATTCGAAAAATACAGACATTGTGACGAAATGATAGCACGCTGTTCCTTGCGGAACACACGCGCAAAAACTTGCAGAATTATCAGCAATTGTAATGCCATTGTGGAATCCTCATTAAATGCGCTAACTTTTACAGTTACTTGCCGAACTAGCGTAGTACATTTTTTTCTCAGTACAGGCAGTTGAAATTGGACGAAATATGAGCTTTGAATATTTAGTGGGGCAAAAAGTAACATTTTGCTCCAAACGGGGGCAAAAGTCATGAAGTTTAGGGCAATAATATACAGACGCATTATTCAGGATGACATAACAAACATAAAATTGGAAAAAAAATTAAGATTTGTAGAAAGGGGAATTGAATAACCATCACAAAGTTTAGATTTTTTCGATTTTCTTTAGATGCCTATAATTTGAAAATACCTAATATTTTAAAATATTTTTCTGATAATTTTCATGACGTTTGATATCAACCGCTTCCGGCTTGACGTGAACTTCTGGGACACCCTGCATTCTCAGAAAATTCGTGTGAAATCCGTGAAAACCCTTGAAATTTTTTCAAATTGGGCTTCATTCCAATGTTAATAACCTGTAGCTTTTTGCATGAAAATTCCCAATTTTCTAGTTTCTATCAGAAAACATACTCATGCTTCTCCTTCGTTAATTAAAAATTACTTTGAACGTACATGGTATTTCTATTTGAATTTCAAAGTTAGTCACGACAAAAACCTCGAAAATTTTTTTTTTCAAATGTGAAAACATTTTTTTTATTGTTCAGCTGGAATCTATGCTAAAAATGAACAAGCAATGACGTGAAGTCAGGAGCTTTTGCGCGTATGTTCTATTGTCCATTCTCCTGCATTGGACACCCTTTATCGAATTTACCATAGTAAATTATGTTGTCCAGTCTCCTGTATTGGACACTCTTAATTCGAATTTACCATGGTAAATTCGATAAATGGTGTCCAATGCAGGAGAAAGGACAATAGAAAATACGCGCAAAAGCTTCTGAGTTGACGTCAGTGTTTGAACCAATTTTTTTTTTCGTAATTTTATTCAAATTTTCTAGGGATAGGTACGGTCCTTATAAAAATTTTTTTTTTTCGTGTTTTTTTTAGGATTTTCTAGGGGTACGATTCTTACAAAATTTCAAACACGTCTTTTTGTTGATTTTCTACTACTAGTTACCAAGCTTCAATTCGATCGAATCTTTATTTTTTGAGTTATCGGGGAAAAAATATTCCAGGTGGGTATAACTCGGAAGCTGTTAGACCGATTATGCCCAAGAACGAACTCAAACCTCCCATTCGGATACGCAACCTACACTAAAAATTGCAAGTTTCTATCTCCTTTCGTTCGAAAGTTATCGAGGCAACGGTCACCCATCTACTGAACTCGCACAAGGCTGCTCGAATCTCCCACAATATTTAACCGATCGTCTTAAAACTTAAAACTTGGCAGTATAGTTAGGTTCTGAAGGCTTTTGCGAAATTTCAGCAATTTCAGATGAATAGTTACTGATATATAGAATTTTTTTTAAAATTTTTAATGATTTCTTAGAAATTTTCTACACATACTATCCTCACGAAATTTTGCAAGAATTTTCGCGTTGGCATTCTACAACTAATAACCATGTTTGAATTCAATCGATTCTGTATTTTTCGAGTTAATGAGGAACAAAAAACAACCAAATTTCAGATAGCCATAACTCTAAAACCGTTTGGCGGATTATGCTTATAAACAATCTCAAATGTCGCATTCAGATGCACAACCTAACCTGAAAACTTCAAACCGCTATCTCTTTCCGTACTCAGGTTATCGTGACAACAAAAATATTTTTTAATAATTTTCTAGCGATACGATTCTCACAAATTCACAAACGTGCTTAGGTTTATATTCTACAACTATTTCCCAAGTTTCAATTCGATCGGATTTATATTGGTTGAAAACAATATTATTACTCGGAAACCATTGGGCTGATTATGCCCATTAAAGAACTTGTCTGTCGTATTGGGATGCGCCACCTACCGTGAAAATTTCAAGTCGGTAGTTCTTTCACTCGGCCGGCCGGACAGAATCAAATTTGACATCGAATTCTTCATTGGGGAGTCGAACCAAATCATTTGAGACCATTTTCGTCAAAAAATTCGAAAGTTACAGACATTTGTGCAAAATGATAACGCGATGTTCCCCAGAACATACGCGCAAAAATTGGGTTTTAATTCGAAAAACAGAAGTTATGCCCAATTTTTTATCACAATCTTCGACACAACATTTGAAACACCCTGTGATGATATTTCTTAAATTCAAAAGATGCATGGCCTTTCCACATTTTTCTTCTTCGATGTTCTAAAAACGGTTCACGCTCAGGATGTTTAAAACAAGAATAATGAACATAATACTGACTAAACATATTTGACATTTTTCCGGTTTTTTTTTCGATATTTTGAAAACTATTCGAATTAATGCAATGGTTTTAACAGAAATTTATTCAGCATTGAATTCTTGATGATACCAGGAATGCAAAACTTGAAAAAAAAATGGGTTCAAGCCCTGTGGACAGGAGCTTTCTGGCGCTCTACTTCAAACAGACAAATTATATCTGGTATTGGTTTCTCAGAGTTGGGAATTATATCAATGTATTCATATGATAGAACTGCATCATAAAGGAAATTCCATTCAAATAATAGTTTATTTATCAAGATTAAATGAGCAATCATGAGAATGAGAACTGCACCACATTTTCAAATTTTTTTTTGTAACTTTGCGGTAATCTGGTCAATACAAAACTTCACATGCGTATAAAGGTCATGATTCTACAATTTGGTGCTAAATTTCAGATAGATCGAGTGATCGGTTTCAGAAATATTCATAAAAAATATTTTTACTAAAATCGGCCATAACTCCGAAACCCCTTGATGGTTTTCGCCCATTAACGAACTTGTCAGAGATATTTACGCTCCAAAACCACCTTGCAATTTTCAATCCGCTAACTCCTTTCGTTCGAGAGTTATCGTGCCTACGGCCGGTCGGCCGGCCGGACAGAATCGATTTCGCACTCGGATTCTTGATCACTGAGTCGAACCAAATCATTTGAGACCATTTTCAGCCAAAAATTCCAAAATTACAGACACTTGGGCAAATTGATAAGCACTCTGTTCCGAGGAACTAGAGCGCCAAAAAAACAAGTTTCGCATGACAATTGCCCAAAACAGGTTTAAAGTACCTACAAATAGTAGGTATTGCATAAAACATGTATAAAAGAAGATAAGTAATAATAAATTACCTTGTAATCGATCAAAAATTTCCTGATCTACGTTCACCAAATTTTCTCCTCTCTCGAACTACAGAATTATGCTTTCAATATTTACGTAATATTTTCAAACATTTTCGGGTGAGGTCCCCGTTGCATCGCTAATATACGAGTATTTCAACCCCAATATTCTTGAAGTTACAATATTCCCTTCTGTCAAGTTGACAATTCATACATAGAATAATTATATCAATCTGTGAAATACGATTTACATTGAAATTTTGAAAAATCATATCTCCAAAAGTATTAGCTCGTTAGAGTTAAAAATGATATGAATGGATTCTTATGATAAAACTGCTCATTAAAAATAATTTAATTTGGAATTCGTTCTGTAAAAAAAATATTTTTTTTTTGTTACTCCGAAACAATCTGTCCGATTTTGCCCAATAACGAACTTATTCGAGATATTTATCCCCCAAACCTACTCTGAAAATTTCAACTCTCTAGCTCAGTCTGTTCGAGAGTTATCGTGCCTACGGCCGGCCGGACAGAATGAATTTCGACCACGGATTCTTGATCAGTGAGTCGAACCAAATCGTAAGACCATTTTCATCGAAATATTCGAAAATTACAGACATTTGGGCAAATTGATAAGCACTCAGTTCCGAGGAACTAGAGCGCCAAAAATGTTTTCATCAAATTTATTTTCACTCCCTGTATAATCGGAAGTGATTGGGCTTCGAAAATATTTTAGCTCTGTAGAGAATTTTAAGCAATGAGCCGTATTCATAAAACTGAAGGATATCCTTATAAGTATAAGATGAAAGTATAATGTTTTCAGTTGAAGAAAAAGGTAAGGGTAAAAGCATTTCCTTTTTTTCGTATTCATAATGATTTCCTTATACTTGCAAGAATATCCTCCAAGAATAAGTAAAGGGATGTTGGCTTGTATGTGCCACGGCAGGTTCCAACCGGTTTACGATGGTTTGTTTATTTATTGTTTTTCTTTCTTATCAGTGTTATTTAAGCATAGTACTTGGATCAGAGAAGATGTATTCGTCAAGCAGCGATAGCGAAAGTGCAGAAAAAGAAAATGCTACAACCGAATTGCAGTTCATAGCAGAGGAAATTGCAAATGCCCCTGAGATTTTGGAAAAATTCCAAATACCAAAAATGAAAACTAGAAAGGATGCTATTAGAAATATTATCAGGAGGTACAATGTGACATTTGGTAAATCACTTGAAGCGAATAACTTTTTAAAGAAAATAAACAATATAAAAGGAAGATTCTCAGAAAAAAACTAACTTGAAAAAAACTGGAAATAAAGCACTGTTGGAATGGGAGAAAAAGTTATTGGAGGCTATGGAAGGGGACAGTAATCCTATAATTGGAAAAATTGGAGGCACAATGCACATTGGTGTTGATGATGGATATCCTCAGCATAGAGTGAGTGAAGCTTCTACTATGCCAGAAAAGACTGAATCAAGCATCAAACCACAATCCAGCGTCAAGACTGTCAAATCTCTTCTGCCAACAAGAAAAAAAAACAGGAACAGAAGAGTACGAAACAAAGGAAACAAAAGGACTCACAATCAAAGAGCTTCAACGGCTATTTCTTCTAGAGCAATATCGAACAACTTCAAGAGAACAAGTTCAAAGAGAGTACTATGAAATAGAAGGAGAGGATGAAGCGGGAGGAATCAACAGCAAATATTGTTGATGAGAGGGAGGGAGAAACTTTATCCAGTAATTTGATTGCACAACTATGCTGTCAATTACGGTACTGTACGAGATACTGTAGCTTGACTTACATCCAGTTTTTGAAGAATGTCTTTCTGATACCCGGGATCATTGAGATAGCGTAAACATATCTTCATCTAAAGGACAGATGACTCCTCGAGTTTCAGCATTTATTCATAAAAATCTGTTGGCAAGTCATTGTAAATTTTCCTCTGCAAACCGGTACAATTCTTCGTAATCACGTACAAATGTGGAAAACGCTGCTTGTAGTTTTTAATTTCTCTCAGTTCCACAACATCTACCATCAATACAACTGGTCAACTGATGGATATCGATATCAATGTTAACCTTTCGATATAATCAAAATGAAGGTATTAAACTTAAATGAATTGATTTTATTAGATGTAGTTGCTGGAAAAACTATAAAACTGAGTTATATAAACATGTAAACCACGAGTGAGTATGCTACTGACCACACTCAAAATTATTGAAGGATATGCATTTCATTTAAAGTAAAAGGAAAAGTTTATAAATAACCAAATACTTTTTTGTGAAGGATATGCTCCTACTATATAAGTATAAGGTTTCACTCGAAATATTATGAATGCTAACTGAAGGATTCCCTTCATTTTCTGCAAGTATAAGCATAACCTTTTTTTTTATGAATACGGCTCAATATCATAATCCCAATATTCAGATTTCAAATATGTCCAGTTCTCCAGAAACGTCTAATAGACACTCCAACTTGGGACACCCTGTATATCCCATTTGAAGGATCACGTCGAATTACCGAACACCCTATACATCCTATTGGAGCATGTACTCTGCAAGCAGACATCATGGGCATATCAGTTGCATGCTGGCAGTGGCATGCTTTGCAAGTTTTTGGGTTTCCACTTTCATAATGTTCTTTTTATACCATCTTATATTTTTCACTCTATCCTGACGATCCATAACGAATCTCTCCGTTTCCGACTGAAGCCCACTCGACTTCAACAAGGCAAAGGATAATTCTTCCGACAGGCCCTGGTCTTTAAAACTCCTGAAATATATGGAGTGCAGATTTATACGTATGTGATCTTAAGTGTCTTCAGTTCTGCCTGTCTTATCTTTCTGCCTATTCCTTGTTGGTCTATTGACGTGACAGGTGTTCCTGCGAGCTCATGATCTGATACTGGGAAACATTTTTAGACATCGATTGGAAATTTCAGGCAATCGAATAGATTTAATATTGTCTTTGAGTTGGAGACTGCTTTTTAAATGGTATTTGGCTTTCAATTTTATTTCAGTTTGGATGATTCAATTCAAAGCTTTCGCTAATTCCATACTTGGGGATATGATTAAAGAAAATAAAATTCCTATTGCTGTTGTTGGTCATTGTGAACCCAATGAAGTTTAATCTTCGAAAATAATTATTCTCCCATTGAATCACAAACAAACATAGTGAAATTTGCTTGAATTATTCTCTTCATAACAACTGGAATTATGAAGGATTGTGGATACTGTTTACTGGGTCTGCAGCCAGACCCCACTAGAATCATTTGTTTAGAGCGTCACTTCACTGGTATGGAAAAAGCAATTCCCAAACCAATATTTGTTGTGAGTTGCATGAAGGGAATTCGATGGAAAATGGAAAAAAACAATTAGTACCGATTTCATCTGAGCGTATAAGAGTAATTCACGGATTTAAATGGGTATTCCAATACAATGGATTGATAAGTGAAGAATAACTGATTATCATTGACACAAAAAAAAGTATGAACAATGAAGGTTGAGAGCTTGAGAATCAAATGAAAACAAATATTGGAAATCTTGTCAGCAGATCAAGAATGAAATAATTTTTCACAGATTGAGCATAATACAGGGTAAGCTAATACTCGAGACGAAAAATTAAGGAACGTATACCTGCTGATATCCTTGATAAACAATTTGAACTCAAATTTTTGGTTATGGCTTTATTTCCAAGATATCACACTTCAAAGTTAAATCAATTGTTCAAAAATACTACCATTAGCATCGATACAGGCTTGGCAACGCAAAATATGGGAATCGTATGCTTATTGCATGATTATATTCTATTTTGAGTTCACTGTGGACTTATTATGAACACTATAAAAGTAACTACACTCTTGTCCACTACAGTTTTTTGTCGTCTAACACATGTTTCGGAAACAAAGTTTCCATCTTCAAAGACGAAGCGTTACTAAAGCATGCAATTAATGTCTACATTCCAGTACGGGTTGACATTATACCCTAAGTCATAAACCAATTAGTGAGAATAATGGGTTGTTAATAGGGGTTAGGTCATTATTGAGTAAAATGTTCCTCTTATACATTTCGATTCCTTCAATAATTGTTCCTAGGTACGCTTTATTGGAATTTGTCAACAATATGATGGAATTTTCTGAAATTGAGTGGCCAGTTGTTAAAACGTGATTTGTAACCGCAGATTTATCGACGTTGTTGTTCCGAATGTTTCCCGTGTGCTCTTTATACCGTGTGAGAATGTTTCTGGTTATTTTCCCGACATAACACTTGTTGCAATCTAAACATTTAATTTCATATATACCCGATTTTAAAATGTCTGGAGTTTTCCGAGAAGTTGTTTAATTTTCGTGGAAGTTTTGAGAGCCAGTTTCATATTAACCTTTTTGAAAATATTCTGGAGTTTGTTGTTTGTTTTCGGATGGAATGTTAATGCGTGGAAACCTTTTACAGTTTTTACTTCTTTCGTGAGGGTTATGTTACTGAAAAGATTTTTATGTTCATGTTTGTTGATAATTTTCTGAACTAATTGATGACTATACCCGTTTCTTTCGGCAATTTGGAAAATCATTTTTCTTTCTTTCTTGAAATTTACAATGCTTAGCGGAATATTAAAAAACCGGTTAACAAGGAAATGTAAGCTGGTTGTCTTCTATTAGGGAATCCCCGTTTGTACTCCCGAAACGCTCTTAATGCGTTGTCGTCACAAACACAGTAAACAAAATTAATATAGGTTTATTCTTCGTTAGATAACTGCATGTTAAAAAAAAATTGGTTCAAGCCCTGTGGACAGGGCTTTCTGGCGCTCTTGTTCAAACAGACAAATTATATCTCCGAATGTAATGGTTTCTCAGTTAGCTGAGAATTATATCAATGTATTCTTATGATAGAACTGCACAAAAAAGGGAAATTCAATTCAAATAATAATTTATTTATCAAGATTAAATGAGCAATCTGAAAATGAGAACTGCACCATGGAAGAAATCGAATTAAAATGCCTGAAATGAATTTGACTCTCTTTTATAGAACAGGATGACATATACGAGTATGAACACAGATCATATAATAAATCATAGATAGAATAATTATAGCATTCTGTGAAAACATAGAAGTACGATTCATTAGGTATTGAAATTTCGAAAAACCATATCTCCGAAAGTATTAGCTTGTTGGAGTTGAAAATGATATCAATGGATTTTTGGTGAAAATTTACTTTGAAATTAAAAAAAAAATTTTTTTTCGTTACTTCGAAACCATCTCACCTATTTTGGCCAATAGCGAACTTAACCGAGATATTCATCTCCCTAACCTACTCTGGAAATTTCAACTGCCTAGCTCATTCCGTTCGAGAGTTATTGTAGAAACAAAATTTGAAAATTTTCAGAATTTTTTGACACTTCACGGTAACCCGATCAATACAAAACTTCACACGCGTCTGAAGGTCATGATTCTACAATTTGATGCTAAATTTCAGATAGATCGAGTGATCGGTTTTGGAAATATTCATAAAAAACGTTTTTAGTAAAAACGGCCATAACTCCGAAACCGCTTGATGGATGTCGCCCGTTTACGAACTCATCCGAGATATTTACACTCCAAACCTACCCTGCAAATTTCAATCCTCTAATTCCTTTCGTTCGAGAGTTATCGTGTTAACGGACGGCCGGACAAAATCGATTTCGACCACGGATTCTTCATCAGTGAGCCGAACCAAATCGTTTTATACCATTTTCAGCCAAAAATTCGATAATTACAGACATTTGGGCAAATTGATAAGCACCCTGTTACGAGGAACAAGAGTGCCAAAAACTAAACCAACAAAGCAACTTTTAAATTGATGAACAAATTATGTTCTGTCACCAGGTGATATTCAACTCACTTATTTATTTCTAGGCTTACTGTCATTTATGATAATTATATCGGTCTCATACAGAAACTTTAAACTCCAATAACATGGAAGCGAAACCTCATGGATAAAACACTTCTCTTACGTTTTATAAAGAATATCAGTATTTATATGTCCCTTAATTTTTCACCTTGAGTCTTAAATCACCCAGTATGTAATTATTTTTTATTAATAAATTAGTTCAGTCACCGCTAAGATCGCCTAATAAATTACTTTGACGATTCAAAATCTTGGTTCGAAGATTTTTTCTTCCTTATTTTGAAAAATGGACTGCTTGTGACTTTTACTTGATGCAAATCCATTTCAAATCGAATGAAACATTATACAGTGTTTCCCAGCAACTCCGCACCAATAGGGACTTTTCCTTTATATGAATGTTTCTGAATTTATTATATACAAAAAGCATCAAAAATGATGAGAAATGAAATAAAACTCGGCCAACGACTTCCGGTTTGAGCGAAAATTTCCATCTTTGAACCAAAATATCAACTATCTCGTCATTATGACATGATGTCATGATGACATCGTAAATTTTTCCGGCTCATTTTTCCATTATTTTATACGATACAAAGTAAAACATCTATCTATGGGAGATGATAGCCCTAAATAAGGGCCCTGTAGCGGTCTTCGAACATCTGAAGTTCTGAATAATCATCGCTTGGACTGTCAGACCTGGTTTTGAAAGAGACCCTCCTGGCCTTACGAGCAACATTTTCCTTTTCGAATTCAAATATTGAAGGGATTTCTAAGAACAAGAAGGAATATTTTTGAAAACTAGCGGAGGTGATTATTCTCCAAGAGAACCCATGCGCCTACAGAGAATTATATTTGTGAGAGGAGACTTTTGAAAGGTTATGTAGTATTTATAATTTGTTCGTTCTTCTCCTCTTGTCTTTTAATTTTTCAGGAGTTTCGGGTACCTTGGAGAAACCTCTCCGTTTTTTGACGAAGGAGTCCATATTGAAGAAATAAATGCCTATCAATATTTTTAAATTGCAGTAAATTTTGTGAACAATAGTTACAAATCACGACACTCACGGGGAGACAGGGTTTTTTTGCTGAGGTTTTTCCCTAAGCTCTTGTATCATACGTCGAATTGTATGGTACCCCGTTACACCAACCTCTGCTAACACATATACAGCTCTCAGTCAAAAGAATATATATATATATATCTCGGAAATGTCGAACATTTTGTAGGAAACGCTCTAAGTAAACTTGTTTGAAATTACAATTTATATTAGTGTGCAGATATGCAGGTCGGAAAACCGTGAAAAATTATTTTTCCTTTTTTGCTTATTACTCTTTTAAAAATTGAATAATTACAAAACGGATTATTTATTGTGACTAGACAGTATGAGTGTCAGCTTGAAATGCATAGACAATTCTATTTGAACTCAGTTTTTTGACATTTGTTCGAATTTTTGCAAATCTGTGATCATAGAAAATAATCAACTGGCGTTGAAATTGAACGATGGATATACATGACAACATTTCTATTTCAATCAAAAATGTAGCTATAAATTGGCAGATTGCAGCAAGTTTTGCATTCTTGGGATTCTCGAATGTGAATTGAATGTAGAAATGAAAGATTTTAATGGCGAAAATACGAATAGGAGCAACTTTGCACTAGAATGGAACGACTTTCCAGGGAAAATTTGATGAAATGTCGAAAAACCAAGTTCAAACAAAATTTACTAGTTACAATCACATTCATGCTGATACTAATGTCGTCTAGTCACCCAAAAAAAAATCCGGTAGGTAATTATTCAATTTTTGAAAAAGTTATGGGTAAAAAAGAAAAAAATATTTCCCACCTGAAATTTGCCATATGAATCTTAATTGTTGTTATTGTAATATTTTTATCCCTATCTCATTTCGTTCGACAGTTATCAACACAAAGGTCATCCATCCAGCTACTGAACTCACCCAAGGCTGCTCGGATCTCCAACAAAATAGATCCGATCGTATTGAAACTTGGAACTTGGTAGTAGAGTTAGGTTTTGTATGCTTTCACAATATTTCAGTGTCGGGCGTATACTTTCTGATATATATATAGAGTTTCTTCAATGATATTCAATGATTTTTTTTTTTAATTTTTATTGAGAAGATCCTCACATTCAACAACCAATAATTATGTTTGAATTGGATCGGTTCTGTACGTTTTGAGTTATTGAAGAACCAAATTTCAGATTGGTTTAACTACAAAACTCTTTGGCCGATTATCCCTGTCAACCAACACAAATGTCGCATTCATATGCAAAACCCACACTAAAAATTGCAATTCGCTATCTCTTTACGTTCTCCGTTTATCATGACATAAATGATATTTTTCAAATTTTTTTTTTATTTTATAGTAACACAATTCTCACAAAATATCGCAAACGTCTTTGTATTAGTATTCTACAATTATCTACCTAGTTTCAATGCGATCGGATCTGTATTGGTTCATGACAAAATAAATTATTCGGAAACCGTTGGGCCACCTACCCTGAAAATTTCAATTCTCTATCTTGTTCCGTTCTCAAGTTATCGTAGCAAAGGCCAGCCGGAAGGCTGGACACAATCAAATTTGACCTAGAATTCTTCATCAGTGAGTTGAACCTACTCTTTTGAGACCATTTTCGGCAAAATATTCGAAAAGTACAGACATTTGTGCAGAATAATAACTGACATTTGGACAAAATGATACGCGCAAAAATAATTCCGAGGATTTTCGCTTATTTTCTGACGAAGGAGTTTGACCTTTTCCCCGAAACGATACAAAATAGTTGTTTTATGGTTGATGTTGTTTCGTCAGTGTTCGTTAGGCACCATTGTTCTATTGATTGCTACTGTCAAATATCTTGTATTTCTAGCTCAGAAGCAATTCACTAAATATTTATTTTTTTCATTTCATAGATATTTATAGTTAGAAGAGAACACCCAGAAACTATTTAATACATGGTAGTTTGTTTAAAACCGAGGATCGTAAAAATTGAAATTTTCTGCATCTCAGAATCTATTCGTTAAGACATGCAAATTTCGGAGTTTTCTTGCAACTCTTCATTCTTTGAGAGGAAGCAGTAAAACAAAATATGTTGATGTATTCCAGACCGAATTTTAATATTATAAAATCCTTCAATAATTTACACAGTAAATAAGTATTATCGAATTTCTTACGAGACAATGAAAAATTCAAATTACTATCAGTTCAAATGTTAGTCCACTAGTTGAACTCTCCACTCAAAATATAATTTCAACTATGACGGATTACTTTACTTAGACTTGGGTAGGAGTGAAAATGCTTTGAGCCTTTGATCTTCTGCAGAGTTTTATTAAATCATTTTAGTTCATAAAGCTTCCAATGGAAACGGGAAAGATTCAGCTGCAATTGAAATATTTGCTGTAATTCTCTCTGTTCAAGATAAAATTGTGAAGAGAGCTCGTTAGTCTTTTTGGTGCTGAAATAAATATTCGAATACTTCAGAACAGTGTAGACTGTATCTATTCCAATTTCATCATTTGCGAGAATTTCTCATTCATAACGAATGAATGAATTTCAAATATTTTTTGTCCGTAATATTAATTGTAATATAGAAATATGGATCATGCGGAGTAATATCAATAAGTGGAAAAGTTTAACGGGTAATTCCGCAAACGAAGCAGATTAAAAATAATTCTGCTGGTACCTGCCGACACACGTTTGCGGAATTACCCGTTAAACTTTTCCACTTATTAATTGTAATATTTCTCTGGCAACTGATTTAGAGGTATGAGAACCAGAAGGGAGAATGAAAGAGGGAAGTCCGATAATTTGAATAGTTTTTATGCCATTTTTCTCTAGAAATAAGACTATTTCGGGAAAATTCGCATGAAATATACCATTCATAATAAAAAAGTGGAAAGGCCCTGTGGATCTCTTGTGGCACTCTTGTTCAAACTTTGAGAAATCCTATCTCCGGAAGTATTAGTTTTCCAGAGTTGGAAATGATATCAATGGATTCTTATGATACCATCATCACGAAAGAAAAAATCATAAAAAAAATAAAAGAGTGCCAAATAAAATTAAATAATTAATCCGAAACCACCAGACCAATTCTACTCAATATCGAACTTATCCGAGATATTCCTTCCTCAAATCTTCTCTGAAAATTAAATTATACCAATTGAAACTTAGCCAATATTCCAGTTATGTTTTTACTGGAGATATTCTGAACCAATTTGATCATCCTACCAAAGTATATATTTCTATCAACATAAGGATTAACCACGGGCACGATATTATCATCCAAAAATTGGTTCAAGCACTGACGTGAAGTCACAAGCTTTTGCGCGTATGTTCTATTGTCCATTCTTCTGTATTGGACACCCTTATTCGAATTTACCATGGTAAATTATGTTGTCCATTCTCCTGTATTGGACACTCTTATTTCGAATTTACCATGGTAAATTCGAATTAAGTGTCCAATACAGGAGAATGGACAACATAATTTACCATGGTAAATTCGATTAAGGGTGTCCAATACAGAAGAATGGACAATAGAACATACGCGCAAAAGCTTCTGACTTCAGGTCAGTGCTTGACCAATTTTTTTTTCGTGATTTTTTTTTAATTTTCTAGGGGTACGGTTCTTAAAATTTTTGTTTTCGTCTTAATTTTTTTCAAATTTTCTAGTGGTACGGTTCTTACAAAATTTTAAACACGTCTTTATGTTTATTTTCTACTACTAGTTAGCAAGCACCAATTCGATCGAATATTTTTTTTTGAGTTATTAAGGAAATACTATTCCAGGTGGGTATATCTCGGAAACCGTTAGACCGATTATGCCCAAGAACGAACTCAACTCTCCCTTTCGGATACGCAACCTACCCTGAAAATTGCAAGTCCCTATCTGCTTTCGTTCGAAAGTTATCGAGACAACGGTCACCCATCTACTGAACTCACACAAGAATGCTCGAATCTCCAACAATATTTAACCGATCGTATTCAAACTTGAAACTTGGCAGTATAGTTAGGTTATGAAGGCTCTTGCAAAATTTCAGCAATTTCAAACGAATAGTTACTAATATATAGAATATTTTTTTTTTATTTTCAATGATTTATTAAAAATTTTTTACAAATGCTATCCTCATCAAATTTTGCAAACATTTTTGCGTTGGCATTCTACAACCAATAACCATGTTTGAATTCAATCGGTTCAGTATTTTTTGAGTTAATGAGGAACAAAAAACCACCAAATTTCAAAAAATTTCAGATGGCTATAACTCTATAACCGTTTGGCCGATTATGCTCATAAACAAACTGAAATGTCGCGCCCTGGTGCACATCCTAACCTGAAAACTTCAAGCCGCTATCTCATTTCGTTCTCAAGTTATCGTGACAACAAAAATATTTTTTAATAATTTTTTTTTAATTCTCTAGCCATACGATTCGCACACAATTGCACAAACGTGCTTAGGTTCACATTCTACAACTACCCACCAAGTTTCAATTCGATCGGATTTATATTGGTTGAAAACAAAATCATTACTCGGAAACCACTGGGCCGATTATGCCCATTAACGAACTTGTCCGTCGTATTGGGATGCGCCACCTACCGTAAAAATTTCAAGTCGCTAGCTCTTTTCGTTCTCAAGTTATCGTGGCAACGGCCGGACGGCCGAACGGCCGGACGGACAGAATCAAATTTGACCTCGAATTCTTCATTGGGGAGTCGAACTTAATCGTTTGAGACCATTTTCGTCAAAAAATTCGAAAGTTACAGACATTTGGGCAAAACTATAACACGATGTTCCCCAGAACATTCGCGCAAAAAGTACAATATACAGGGTGTTTCACCTATGATTGTACAGACTTTCAGTGCAGATGCAGGACAATTTGGTGAGTCTAAATCAGTGTTCGAAATATGTCGTAATTATATTCGTTTAATAAATACATGATGTTTTATGTATTTTATCAAAAACTTTCAATCCGCATAACTCTTGAACGCCTGCATGGATCTTCATGAAAATTTCAGGGAATGAGTATACCTAGGCCTATTCCTAATATTCGCTCATAATGACTTGTTGATAGCGCAGGTCTGGACTGAGAAAATTATCTTCTTTATTCCAAAACTTTGTAAAGCACCCTGTACATAAAGTTTTTAAGAAGTGGAATTTTTCTCAGAATCTGCAATAAATACTCTGTTAAACAAGCCTATTGGAAATAATGACACACTTCGTGTCAATATTTTATGAACCATTGAATATTTGGAATTTCAATTTATAATAAACACGGACCTGTGAATTTCCGAATAATGCGTTAATTCATATTGAATCGATTGAAAGTCTCAGTACCATCACTTAATTATCGTACTGCATCTTATTCCATCCAATACATGAATTTAGGAGTTCCACATTTGATTACCTTTGTGCGTACAAAGATAATCTGAGACCTGAAAATAGAAATCATAGAAATACCCATTTTCGAATTATTCATCTTTGTAAATTATTTTTTCGAATAACTGAACGAAATATGTTAGCATAATTGAAGATTTGATGCCAAACAATCGAAAACTCGAATTATGTATCGATTGAAGTGTGAAGGAATAGTTTCTTGTGTTTTGGTTGCTTAGATTGATATTTATCAACAGTATATCGAAATAACATTGAATATTTATTTGGACTATTATAAAATGGACTTTATTCTCAAGTCCATTTTAAAAAGAATAAAAATGTTAAATGTATCTTATAAACATACATTAAACTAAAAACAATTGATAATAAATGAGAAAAAAATCATAACTCATTTTCGAAAATACCTTCTCTTTCTTCTTAACATTTTCTTGCTCTTGTGATCAAATGCGCTTTCGTATATCTTCACATTAAGCTTGAATACTATTAATCAGTTGCTCCCGATCCACGATTTCATCGGAGTAAACTTTATTTTTCAAGTATCCCCGTAGGAAAAAATCCAAGCATGTAAGATCTGGGGAACTTGCAGGCCAGTCATAAGGACCCCCTGGGCCAAATCAATGATCTGGATAAACTCCATTCAAATGCTGCATGTGAGGAGATAAATAATCGACCAGAAAGGCTACTTGACAAAACAAGAGCTAGCAAGTGTCAAAAAAAACAAGGGAATTCTCGAGAATAAATCACATTCTCATTCTTTCAATTTTACTTTTCATTATGAGTTACCTTCAATGTTCAATATTTTTTGTGTTTTTGTTTCTACGAAATCTTTGATTTTGCTACCATCTGTTTCAGTTATTCGAATCAAAGAGTTTTCAGAGATAAGTAATTCGAGAATGAGAACTTATATCATTTGAACCATGTTTTTGAACATAGCAGTATTCTGAAGACGAAACCCTGAATTTGTGTATTGGGTGAAATAAGATGCACAACATTCTTGAAGTCATGATAATGAGAAATCCAATTCCTATTAACGCATTATTCGGAGACACAGTTCCGTGTTTATGATAAATTGAAAATTCCAGATATTCAATGGTTCATAAAATATTTTTGTGAAGAGTGCCATTATTGACAATAGGCTTGTTTCAAAGAATATTCATTGTAGATTCTGAGACAATTGTCACTTCTTAAACATATGATGTACAGGGTGTTTTACAAGATGTGGAACAAAGAACATAATTTTCTCAGTCCGTACATGCCCTATCAACGAGTCATTATTAGCGAATATTAGTCATAGGCTAAAACTCATTCCCTGTGATTAACATGAAGATCCCTGCACGCGTTCAAGTTTTTGATAAAACACATAAAACATCCTGTATCTTTTAAATGAATATAGTTAGAACATATTTCGAACACTGATATAGACTCACCAAAATGTCCTGCATCTGCACTGAAAGTCTGTACAATCATTCATGAAGCACCCTGTATAATCCTCAAAATTCTACGAAAGCTGAGATTATTATATTGGATATTTTGCATTCAATCATAATAATTTTCTAGAAAAGTAGAGGTATTTTATAAGTATGAATAAAGATCATATAATAATTCATGGACAGAATAATTACAGCAATTGGTGAAAACATAAAAGCAGTAAAATATGTTGTTAAAATTTGCAAAATCATATCTACGAAAGTATCATCTTGTTTGAGTTGAACATTTCATCAATGGATTCTTATGGTGAAGCTGAATCTTGAATTTGAAATTTGTAACGTAAAAAAAATTTGTGTTCGTTACTCCGAAATAATCAAGCTGATTCACCCAATAACTTGCTTATCCGAAATATTTATCTTCTAAACCTACCCAGAAAATTTAAAGTACCTATCTGGGTCATTCCGTTCCAGAGTTATCGTGTTAACGACCGGCCGGCCGGACAGAATCGATTTGGACCACGAATTCTTGATCAGTGAGTCGAATCAAATCAAGACCATTTTCATCCAAAAAATCGAAAATAACAGACATTTGGAAGATTGATAAGCACTTGGTTCCGAGGAATAAGAGCGCCAAAAGACACGTGTTTCAGATGAAGGCCAAGTAGTCTGAAAGCCGTGTCTGTTCTTGCCCTCAGCAGATCAATGGAACTGTATGCATTGTACATAGATTTGCGAACCCCATACACGAGACCCTATTGGCAGAACGCTATGATATTATAGATTTAATAAATTTTTTTGAACATTTGTACGCCAAAATCTTGGAATGATTCTGTATCTCTGCGTTTAAATTATTTCTAAAGGGCGTTATCTCAAAGAAGAGGTTTATTATGAAATGCGAGTTAGCAGTTTTCTGTGACCACGGAACTAGTGTCAGATAACACATAAATAACTGATTTTGTAGATATTTTGGTAATAATGAAGCTGATTGAATGAATGTTATTCGCGGTTAATTGTAGATCTACAAAATTGAAAAAGCCCTGTGGACAGGAGCTTTGGCGCTCTTGTTCAAACTTTGACAATTCATCTCCGAAATTATATGAATGGATCAATGTGGTCGATTTTGCCCCATAATGAACTTATCCGAGATATTCATTCATCAAATCTACTCTGAGAATTATATCATATCCATTGAAACGTAGCCAATATTCCAGTTCTGTTTTCAATGAAGATATTCTGAAACCAATTTGATAAATTTTCCAAATTATATATTTCCATTATCATATGGATTAGAGTATATAGGGTAGGGGTAATTATAATATACTATAATTGGTCATTTGACATTCAATCATTCTTTGTTTGTTAGAGCAGAAATATATTTGACATGTCTATTGTAGGTAGATAAGATTACATGTAAGAACAGTGAACACAGATTAAACCAATTTCAGCCAAGAATTCGGAAATTACAGACATTTGGGCGAATTGATAAGAGTTCTGTTTCGAGGAACAAGAGCGCCAAAGAGTTGGGTCTTGTCCAATCGCTGGTTCCAAGGAGAATAAATGAAAGGTGCAAGTTAACACAGACAGCTCCCAGAAATATCTCAGTGAAGGGAGCAATTTTTTGCTATAGCTCCCTGCGATATCCCATGTGGATATTCTCAAATATCTCACATCGTGTACCTCTCTGAGATCCCTGCGATCTCGTATGAAGACATGTTTGTGATAATCGCAGCTACTCTGTTAGTGAGCTCTCAGAGATCTCACATAGGGTACAATTCACGATATTGGCAATCACTGCCTAGGCAAACAGCTTGGACTATTATCCTTCGCCTCTGATAACTAGCTCTCATAAATCTCACATGGTGTAGTATTTGTGATAGTCGCAATTGCGGCCTGTGGTGATCAACTCGGGAAATTCCCATTCCATCCACATGATAACCGATGATAATGTATCCGATTAACAAGTAGCTTGATTGATTGAACGCCAGGTGTTTCTTCTGTATACTTTGTACGAAACCGGTTCATTCGTAGTGTTTTTTCATCGGTGTTGAACTATGTTTCACTGATTTCAAATAAGGATGAAACCGTGGCATGTAGCTATTCAACCTCTATTAAATCACACTCTGTGGATTGCTCTGAACTATGATCTCTGCTAGTCCGTTTATCTCTCATCAACTAGTGCTAGCTTTACTTTAAAGTGATAATCCCTTGTATTTGTTGAAATGTTTGTAATATCCCAAAATATATAAGATCTTTATTTATTTATTAGAATGGGGTCGTGAAGCTTAGTCCAGGCCTTCAGAACTGTGTCCGGAACGATCACTTGTTCTATTAACCTAGTTATACAATCCTGAGGACATTGTCAATGGTGTTAACATACTGATGACGTGCCTAGGAGCCTTAGCTATCACGTCGGGAGGTTTTAAAAGTGGCGACTCCATATATGAACCTAACAAGACATACGGTGAAATATTTATTGATTTTAACCATCATCAAATATTCTGCGAGGCCGGGCTGATCACTTCATCACTCAGTGTTCCCCAAAGAGGAAAGTATCATTCAGGAGCAGACACAGACCCAGGGTTTCATGGTTATTATCAATAATCAGTGTGAATCAGCCAAACACTGAATGAATACTGCCGTCGTTGTAGGAAACTTATATCCATCTGTCGAGAACTGGCAGGGAAAGAACCCACCAGCGCCATATGTGAAGCTCTTAGACTGGCCAGCTCTGGTTATTTGCAAACTATGTATTTGTTAGTTTCTTTTTCCGACCCGCAGAGCCTTAATGTTCCGTCTACTGACTAGTCCATACAGTACAATCGGTATTTGAGCTGACAGTGCCCTGTCAGCAATACCACTATTACCCGAAGCTCAGCTCATGGCAGCTGCAGGAACTTTCTGGTATAGGTTGGTGAGAAATTCACGAATCTATTTGGCTATGCTGTAGTAATTCTCCAAAGAGCTGTTCTTTTATTCGGATTCCATTATTATTAGTATTATCAGTATTATTGGAATACTGCCTTGTACCGGTCTTTTTCAAGCATACAGAAGGGATTCTGGCCCAGCAGATGTTACCCTGGGGGTGGTTTTCATAAGTTCATTGGCATTCTTATCTCCTTCAATACCACAGTGCCCTGCTACTCGTAGCAGATTCACCTGCTTGCCTCTAGCCAGTTGCTTCATGATATTCCGGCATTCCCTGGACAGTAGGAAGCCTTAAAGTGGTGATTACAGGTATCAGTGTGATCTGGCTGCCCGTCATATTATACATGTTTGTCCCTTTAAAGTTCCTTTTTGGATACTCTTGAGCATAAATTTGGACACCTAATATCTCTGCGTGTAAAATAGAGGGTTTATGTCCCAAGGGCACCGAGATCCTGAGTTTCGTCCCATATACCCCAAATACCTACAAACCGCAACTAGCAATTTCATATTTTATAATAGTTGTGGAAACGTTTTCAACCAAAAGCATATAAAACATTCTTAGTCACTGAATTGTTGTCAATACGTTTATACAACAGATATAAACCCAGAATTGGCACATATTATAAAATAATTTTGACATTCGAAACCTTTTATAGAGCTCTTCATAAACATTACAAGACTATTTCATGAACATTCTGGCACCATCTAAAAAACTGTTTTATAATAGCTTCATAAGGTTTTTCATATGAACGTTCTGAAATAAAAATTATACATTGAATGATATCTATAAAATTAATTGATTTTAAGTTGCAAATGGCAATCCTGAATTATAACAACATAGAGAAAATATAGATGTCATGTGTCATTATTGTTTACTCGAAGCCATTTTATTTATATATACTTCTGTACTTACAGACATATTTTTGGATACACACAACGAAATTCTCAATGCAAATGAAATTTCTTCGTAAAATGTAGCACTAAAATGACATATTTTAAAAACGCCTCCTTGTTTCGAATGTTTTACATAAAAAAATTGAACAAAACAAAAATGTGGCTTGTAAGTCTAATAATCCTTTGTACGAAAATGTATTCCAATTTGTTCTACAGGTTATTTTTGAGTCATTTCATGCTCTTGGATGGTTGAAATATCTACACATTGGTGATTTTTAGTGTGTTTGAAACACTCCCCACTCGGAGTCATCACAAATGCCGCCATGTTTAATGTCGTTCTCTTATAAAATGATTTTGCATCAGTTTCGAGCGTTTCGTGGTAATTTACCTAGTTTACAACTACTATAAAACATGTTATTATGTTCTACCGCGTGAAAGTCAACATAACCTGCAAAATCAGTGAAACAGTTAACGTTTTCCTGTGGAACATCTGATAAATACATATTGTTGCAAGGAAATTCAAAAGAAGAAATAACAGGTAATCTGAAGAACGTATCTTATTAATAAGTCGATATCTTAAACACAAACATGATTGTGGTGATAATTTTGCACCTACAGAAAATTGTCTGCAGCAGTAGCATAATCCTTCCTGAACCTGCATATATAATCCCAAATTAAAAATCAACGATAGGTATGTTATTATTGTACCTTCAATTCTTGATTAACTGCGAAGTAATAAAGATATGCATAGGTAAGACATTTGTTCTGGAAGCAAAATTGTAACTTAAAGAAGTACTATATAACTGTTTTATGAGGTTATACATAACATCTTTGAAATCGTTTTTTAATATATTTAAAGTAAAATTATAAATATCCCCAGAATTAATAAAGAAACCATTAAAAAGCAATTCAGTGTTATAAGCAGAATTGTTTTATAAGTTAGTTATAAAACTCTTAACAAATGGTTAAGTAACAGTTTTATAACATATTTCATCATTCTGCTGCATTGACGTTTTCACGATAAATTTATAAAGTATTTCGATTATCCACAACAGAATGACGCTTATGTAGCTTTAATATAATGAATTGATATTTTGGAAGTACTAATATGGTACTTATGAAATATATTAGTCACGAAGCATTGGAGTTATAAGACAACTTTGCTGGTTGTGCCTTATCTGGCAAAATTAGTCTGGATTTATTGGACCAAGCTATTTATATAGCCCTCGTACTAGTATTTGAAAACGAAGAAGACAATCATATAATCATTGTTCAGCAATATGGCGCACCTCCCCATTTCGTATATCATGTGCGTCAATTTCTAGATGATAATTTTCTTCTTTGGATTAAAAAAATGGGTTCAAGCCCTGTGGACAGGAGCTTTCTGGCGCTCTAGTTCAAACAGACAAATTATATCTCCGAAAGTATTGGTTTCTCAGAGTTGAGAATTATATCAATGTATTCTTATGATAGAACTGCATCATACAGGAAATTCAATTCAAATAATAGTTTATTTTACAAGATTAAATGAGCAATCTGAGAATGGGAACTGCACCATGGAAGAAACCAAATTAAAATAGCTGAAATGAATTTGACTCTCTCTTATAGAACAGGATGAAATGTACTTGTATGAACACAGATCATATAATAAAGCTTAGATAGAATAATTATAGCATTCTGGGAAAACATAGAAGTACGATTCATTATTGAAATTTAGAACTTCATCTTAGCAGAAATTGAATTCAAACATCATAGAAGAATTTAAATTCAACAAGAGTGCGAAAAATTATCAATCCAAAACCAATAGACGAATTCTACCCAACAACGAACTCATCCGAGATATTCATTCCTCAATTCCAGTTTTGTTTTTAGTGGAGATATTCTGAACTCAATATTATTAACTTACCATTACCATTCCCATCATCATATGGATTGACCATCGGCATGAAAATATCAACCAACAAAAACTATGATATTATATTATAATTCTCATATTTATACGATTGCTGGAATGAATGACAATGTTATTAGCTTACCATTACCATTCCCATCATCATATGGATTGACCATCGGCATGAAAATATCAACCAACAAAAAGTATGATAATATTATAAATCTCATATTGATACCATTACTGGAATGAATGACAATGAGACAACGTCAAAGTTGACGTTATAACAATTCATAGAATAGCCACAGAATAATTCTATGATTGAAATTTTGAAAAATCATATCTCCGAAAGTATTAGTTTGTTAGAGTTAAAAATGATATGAATGGATTCTTATGGTAAAACTCCTTATTGAAAAAAAATTTAATTTGGAATTTGTTCTGTAAAAAAAAAATTTTTTTTTTGTTACTCCGAAACCATCTGTCCGATTTTGCCCAATAACGAACTTAGCCGAGATATTTATCCCCCAAACCCACTCTGAAAATTTCAACTGTCTAGCTCATTCCGTTCGAGAGTTATCGTGCCTACGGCCGGACGGCCGGACCGGCCGGACAGAATGAATTTCGACCACGGATTCTTGATCAGTGAGTCGAACCAAATCGTTTAAGACCATTTTCATCGAAAAATTCGAAAATTACAGACATTTGGGCAAATTGATAAGCACTCAGTTCCGAGGAACTAGAGCGCCAAAAAGGGGATATATTGAGTGGCGAGCCAGGTCACCTGATCTCACTCCACTGGACTCTTCTCTATGGGATCATCTGAAATCCAAGATTTGTGCTACTCAGCCTGAATGACTGGAGGAATTGCAATATCGAATCAAAGATGAATTCCGTCAAATTACACCCGAAATGTTTGGTATTGTACGGCGCCTTTTTGAAAAAACCTATTTTATTGGAAGAAAGTAACTGGTGTCAAATTTTTAGTATTTCTTAAACTAATCACAAAAGCTAGTTCTGTTTTTGTTGGTTATTAAGTAGCCTTTTTCCGCATTGTTTCTTTCGTTCTTTAAGTTGTCATTTCGTTATCTATGCACATTTCAGGGTCAGATAGCACTTGACGAGATTTTCAAAACGAGATATCGCCCCCCACTCCCTAACATTCGATGGGTACTAGCGTTTTTCCAGAATTTCATTGAAAGCTGCAAAATTGAGATGCGAAGGTTTTCGTTGGCCCAAACAGGATAATCAAATCAAATCTTCATTTATTCCATTAACACATAAAAATTTATATGGGACATGTCAACAGAATGAAGAAAAAATTATAAAAATACATATATGCGAAATATAAAGAAAAATACATATCTATTTCCTAATCAAAATCAGAGAAATCGGAAACAAGAAAGAGTATCTCTATACTATAGTACGATTTTGAATTCAGTGCATTTTTTAGAATTTTCTTGAATACCGGAATCTCTTATGATCCTGTCTGCAGTGGTAAATTATTGAAAAGGTTAACACACTGATAATAAAAAGAGGACTCGTAATTTGAGGTTCTCTGCTTACGGAAAGATAGTTGACATTTATAATAACATGGACTGGTTGTGAGAAAGAGACCATTGATATCCGCACTGAAAAAGGACATAACAATTAAAGCCAGAACTTTGACGCGTATGCTCTGGGGAATATCGCGTTGTCATTTTGCCCAAATGTCTGTAATTTTCGAATTTTTCGCTGAAAATGATCGCAAACGATTGGGTTTGACTCCTGCTCAAGAATTCGGGGTTGAATTTAATTCTGTCCGGCCGGCCGTTGCCACGATAACTTGAGAACGGAAAGAGCTAGCGACTTGAAATTTTCAGGATAGGTGGCGCATCCCAATACGACGGACAAGTTCGTTAATGGGCATAAACGGCCCAATTGTTTCCGAGTAATAATTTTGTTTTCAACCAATACAAGTCCGATCGAATGGAAGCTTGGTGAGTAGTTGTAGAATGCAAAACGAAGCACGCTTGTAAAATTTGGTGTGATTTTTAAAAAATTATCCAAAAATTTTATTTATGTCACCATAACCTGAGAACGGAAAGAGATAGCGACTTGAAATTTTCGGGTAAGGTTGTGCATCCGAATGGGATATTTGAGTTCATTTATAGGTATAATCGGCCAAGTGGTTTATGGATGTATAAACATTTGAATTTTGGTTGTTATTTCCTCAATAACTCGAAAAACATAAAACCGATCCAATTGAAACATGGTTTTCATTTGTAGAATACCAACGCAAAAATTTTTTAAAATTTCATGAGGATCGTATGACTTGTAATTTTTAAAAAAATCATTGAAAATCATTGAAAAAAATTCTATATATCAGAAACTATTCCTCCGAAATCGCTGAAATTATGCGAGAGTCTTCAAAAGCTAACTCTAGTACCAAATTCCAAGTTTGAGCACGATCGGTTCTATATTGTTGGAGATCAGAGCCGCCTTGTATGAGTTCAGTAGCTGGATGGGTGACCGTTGGCTTGATAACTTTCGAACGAAAGGAGATAGGGACTTGCAATTTTCAGGGAAGGTTGCACATCCCAATGGGAGAGATAAGCTCGGTTTTGGGCATAATCGGTTTCGGAGTTATACCCGCCTGGAATATTATTTTCTCCATAATTCAAAAAATATTGACTCGATCGAATTGAAGCTTGGTAACAGTTGTAGAATATCGACATAAAGGAGTGTGTAAAATTTGGTGAGAACCGTACCCCTACAAAATTTTTCAAAATTACAAAAAAAAAAAAAATTGTGAGAACCGTACCCCCAGTTAATTTTTCAAAATTACGAAAAAAAAATTGGTTCAAGCACTGACGTGAAGTCAGGAGCTTTTGCACGTACGTTCTATTATCCATTCTCCTGTATTGGACACTCTTAATCGAATTTACCATAGTGAATTCTATTGTCCGTTCTCCTGTATTGGACACTTGATCGAATTCACTATGGTAAATTTGACTAAGAGTGTCCAACACAGGAGAATGGACAATAGAACATACGCGCAAAAGCTCCTGACTTCACGTCAGTGCTTGAACCAATTTTCTGTCTTCAAACATTATGTGAATATAAATCCTCGTTACTGTATCTTTAAAAATACTGATGTTGCCTTGTAGTTGCACTATATGGAATATAAATTTAATTTTATAAATAATATTCTGCAGTCCTGAACTTATTGAAAATTTTGGAACAGAAATGAAGAAAAACTTTTTCATTCAAATAGGACAGGATGAAATTCTCTTGTTCTTGAATATTTTATACTTATAATATATATTATATTATTATTATAATAATATAATATGCCACATAAAATTCCTCACTGTGATTGATTTAGCTTTTTCGATGATCGTCTCATGCAAAATAGTGAATATTTCTCTTAAAAAATCAAAGTTTCCATGTAACGCAATAGGCATCAATTGTATAGTAGGCCTTTACTTATTCTATCCTCCACAACATCTCTCACTCTTATGTATTCTGCAACGAACTGCGTATTAAAGTTACTTGAGGACGGTCCACATTATTCTATGTCTATGATACTATCATACATATAACTATAACTTAAATTTTCGAATTTTGTGATGTTCTCCTTGATATGAACTAAAGATCTGTAAATTAAAAGGGAAGAAACTGCCATTATTCTGTGTTCGAAAAAGGCTGGTTTGCAGGAACCCGTTATGCTAGTCTGAAATATCATCCTCAGTACTCGTTGTTGGAACAAGAAAATCCTATTAACATTCTCAGCATTAACCCATAAAATTATATTATAGTTCAGATGGGAGTTAAAATGGCTGTAATAGATATTGAGTACAGAATGTAGAGAAAGCGAATCCTTAATTTTCTGCGTAGTACGCTTTATTTAATGTCGTACTGATGTGGTTAATGTGATCATTCCACTTCAGTTTTTATCAATATAAAGACCCAAGAACTTGACACTTGTTTGGGACCAACGACAACATTATCATATTCGAAAGACAGAGGAGAGCCTATACATCTCAGATTAAAGAAAATCCACTAAGTCCTATTCAAGGTGACCACGAAAGTATTGTGTCTGCACCATTCAATAAAATTCTGCATGATGAAAGACCACTTACCCAACAATTCTGCACGTGTCCTTTCTGAAACAGCGATGGAGGTGTCATCAGCAAATATGGTGATCAATTCCGCTATGATATGATCAGACAAGTCATTAATGAAGACAATGAAAATGAGCGGTCCCAGAATAGATCCCTTAGGAACCCCCAAAACACAATCGAATAACTCAGACCAGCACTCAACGATTTTAACGATCACTTAGAAAATAAAATATCCGATAAATATAATGCTCTAGATGTGGAATATTCAGAGAAAAATTCGTAGAAGTAATTTCTCGGCTTTTTATTCTAGAAAAGTTGTAGGTACAAATTCCATCCGTTCAACGTGGCCTGAGTTGTGGCAGGTTCGGTCTCTTCCTGCATAAACCTTAAAAACCGATTTCTCAGTCGTTACATATTTAACACCGTTGAAATGTAAACCTCACGTTTTTCTCTCTTTTTCCAGGGTCGTTTGCTCGGCAGAGTGGATGCATATTTCAGCTCCTTTCGCCGGTGTAATTACCCCCGTGTGAACCCCCAGGGTGTTGTTGAAATTGTGGAGGAATGCGGTCGATACTCCAGGTAAGTATCCACATGCCTATTTGTTATTCTCGTTAAGTTGCAACGATTCAGACAGCCTGCTGTTTTACATTTGGGTCCTGTTTGATCTCGCCGGAAGAAGGGCGTGACGCTCCGGACAGTGTCTTTGATGGAAATGGGAACTCATTCATAGAAAATGGGGCTTAGGGCAATACAGGACGAAGGGGAGTTTCGTTCTTTGTATGCTTTTGTTTTTGAAGTCCCTCTGTTTGGGATGTATGCAAAATGTTAGAATCACGATGTTTGCTGCCGACAAAGAGAAAAGTTATTTTGCGCGCTTGTTTTATAGCGCTATCATTTCGCCTAAATGTCTGTGATATTCAAATTTATATAATCACTAGCTGCCCGCCCCGGCTTCGCACGGGTAGTGAAACTAAGGAAAAAAATTAGACAAAATATATATTATGAAATAAAATAACACCCAAATATTTAAATTATACTTTATTGCAATGCCCTATAGTGTACAACATTTTTGGTTTTCTTTTGTGGACAAAAATAAATAGAGCAGATGGGTTACTAACTCTAGAGCATGCAACGTACAACTGGCCATGTGAAAAACAGAGCAAATCAAGGTTTATTCCACAAACTTTCAACGATTGACCTTGTGAATTATTTATCGTCATTGCAAATGCAAGTCGCACTGGAAACTGGACACGCCTAAATTCAAACGGAAAGTCAGATTGCATTAATGGAATCCTTGGAATCAGAACATCCTCGCCTTTAAACTTTTCCATGATTATAGTGCTTCTATCAAGTTTGTAAAAACTTTTTTGACAGTAAGCCTTCTCCCGTTGCACAATTTTGGCTGATTGACCATGTGATGACCATGTCATGATTCTCTCCAGATTGCAGCTCCAGTTGCGAGGGGGCACTAGGGTAAGGATGTCAATGAGGGTTACAGATTATGAAAGGTTGCAGCAGGGTGTCAATGGTGTTGACTGGGATGCTGTTTTTGCGACCGCGACTGATATCGAGTCGATGTGGAACCTTTTTGTGGAGGTACTGACTCGGTTAAATGATGAGTGCTCTACTTTGAAGATGATATCAACAGTTCCTTCAAAGCCTTGGATTAGCGATCGGATTCTTAGGATGATCAGGCACAAAAAGGCGATATGGCAGCGATTTGTTCGTGGGAGACAACAACGGGACTATGCAGCACATCGCAACTATTCGAATGTTCTTTCCTGCACTATATCTGCTGCGAAGAGGGAATTTGAGACGAAATTGGTCAGGTCAGGAGATAGGAAGCGCTTTTTCAAGTATGTGAGATCATCGATGGATTCCAAAGTTGACATTCCGCTGGTCCTCGATCCCAACGGTCGTGCATGCGCGAACCCCGAAGAGACTGCAAATGTCCTGGCTGACGCCTTTGCTGCTGTTTTCACCTTGGAGACTGGTTATCCCCCTGGAATCAATAAGAACCGTGTCAATTCTGATCTGACTGATGTTGATTTTCCCCCTTGTTTGGTCGAGAAACATCTTTCGGCTGTCAACACATCGTCTGCGCCTGGTGGTGATGGAATTTCATCTAGACTTCTCAAGAGTTGTGCTCACTCTCTGTCTTTTCCCCTATCAAGAATATTCTCCAGATCCTTTGAGACATCCTCGCTTCCAACATCTTGGCGTAGTGCATTAGTTATTCCTATTTTCAAGAAGGGAGCCAGGTTGGACCCATCGAATTATCGTCCCATTAGTCTGGTTCCGATCGTTGCCAGAATTTGTGAAAGGATCATACTTGATAGCGCTCTGAATTTTGCCTTGGAAAATAACATTATCCCCAACTGCCAACATGGTTTTCTTCCCGGTCGTTCGATTATAATAAACCTGCTGGAATGCGTCAATAACTGGTCTAGACCACTAGACATGAAGGTTCCTATAGATATAGTCTACTTGGATTTTTCACGTGCCTTCGACCGTGTTCCTCATCGGCGACTCTTGCATGTGCTCGAGCATTTCGGCTTTCGCGGTGGCCTTCTTTCTTGGATCGCGGCATTTCTCTCTGAGCGATCATTCCGGTTCAGGGTGGGCTACTCCTTTTCATCTTCCAGGCCTGTTACCAGTGGTGTGCCCCAGGGCTTGGTGTTGGGACCACTTCTTTTTCTTTTATATATAGCCGACTTGCCGACCTATATTACATCTAACTGCTCCCAGTTTGCGGATGACACAAAGGTATACGGCATTCCCGGGGATGGAACGTTGCAGCGGGACTTGCTCTCGATAGCGCGTTGGTGCGATGACTGGCAGCTGCCTCTAAACCTGCAAAAGTGTGCGGTTTTACATATGGGTACCAACAATCCCCATCTCCCTTACATACTTTGTGGTCGACGGCTATCCTCTGTCAGAAGTCACTCAGATCTGGGAGTTGTTATAACCGAAAATCTCACATGGTCTGAGCACATAACCTCAGTAGTAAATAAGGCGCGAAGTTCCCTTTTTCTTATACAGAAAACTTTCGGTAGGTGTGATCCAGCCGTATGCAGTGCTCTATACAGGACATACATTCGACCCATTCTGGAGTTCGCGGGACCGGTTTGGAGCCCAGTATTGTGCCGTGACTGCGATATCCTGGAGAGATTCCAGAGGCGGGTTACGCGGGTGCCGTATGGTGCGGTTCGTCCCAGCTACGAGACGAGGCTCTCGATGATGGGCCTGACGTCGTTCGCTGCCCGTCGCACTGGCATTCCTAATTCACGCAACATCTTGCCGGACATCTTAATGCACAAATCCTCTAAAGATATCAATACTCCATTATATGTATATCTCAGCACTAATTTCTAGTTCTGGATTTGCTGTTGTTGAATGTACTCGATGCAAAATGTCTTCAGCCATATTATGGTCCTTGTATTTCTCCCACAAATGATGAGGGTTCGATGGAAAGCATGTTGAAATTATGAATGCAAAAAGCGACCGTATTTGATATGAAGTAGAAGAAATAACAGCATCGGAGAGTGTATGATCCCAATGAATATCATCCTCTAGTAAATATAAACGTTGACAGGCTTCTCGATATGTTGCGCATATTTCACCATCAATGGTTCACAAATATGCAAATGAAGTTAGTCCACGAATATTCAGCAATAATAAACGCAAGTAAAAACATTCCTCATTACTTGGGTGAATTGTGTAAATGCGCCCCAATGCATCGGTTGAATATACATTCACGTATCCTGGTACAGGCTGTCCTCGTTTTCGTCGTTGGAATTTTTTCAAAGATGCATTCCAAGTGAAGTATTTTGGCATTTCTGAGTAGAGCAATGTTCTTGTGAATGTATCTCTTGTGCATGTTTCGAAAAAGCTTGTCAACGTTGTGGCTGGTGGACGTTCGGCTCTCTGCGCCGCGTTTTCTGCCGTGAAATAAACTCGTTGTCCATTCTCTAGATGCACAGCTAAATGAAGTACAGTGGGATAACGTTCATGTATGGAAAATGAAAAGATTCTCCAAATAGCTTCATTACTACTAACATATCTTCCCATCTGATATTGTGAAACCTTATCTTTATTATTTGGAGCTGCAATACCAAAAACAGCCATGTCGCTCCCTTTCGTGACATACTTGCAAATATATTCAATGGATTTCACCGAATTGCAGTACTCAACATTGTAATGTGCCTTGAAAGTTTTTGACAACAGTGGCGAATATGGATCAACCCAGGCGTTGTTGACTACGACATCCCTATTCTTGACTTTCAATGTAATTGTTCTACCGCCATCTTCCACAGAGCGAGGACGCCATCATTACCTGTTATTGTCTCTGCCAACAAAGCACGTGGATAACGCTTGGAGCATTTGTTGTCGAGCATACATGGTGATTCACGATTATGTTCACCACATGGTCCGTGTATCGTGCTTTTCATCACAATTTCATGCAATTCTGGATCTACCTCTGGATCAGGAATTTCTGCACTGATGATTGAGTCAATTTCATTGGGTCTGATTTTTTCAGCCATCCACAGGAGAACATGAGCATGAGGCAACCCCCTTTTTTGCCACTCTACAGAATACATCCAACATCGTACATCTCCTAAAACATGATATTTTACAACAAAATCCATTAGCGCTTTGAGTTTTTGTTTGAATACTCGTGTTGTGATGTCATTACGGTCAACAGATGATTGACCGGGCAATTGCAATTCAGTGACTTCGATCCATTTTGGGTTGCAAGTGAAAGTAATAAATAAATCAGGTCGACCATAATGACGCACGTAAGTCATAGCATCTTGCGCATATTCGTGCATGTGTCTGGGGCTTCCCACATACGTTGCTGATAAAATAGTAAGTCGACCAACATTACCTGTTTCGACCAACTTTCTCTGATTCAAACGTATATATGTTAGACGTTCTGTTTCAATTTTGACATACATATCAACGGCATACTGATGGAACAATCGTCGGCATTTCAAAATATGGTTGTCCTCGTTTAGACGAATGACGAAACGGTATGCATAAAAATTCATCGAGCTGACCTTCTTGTTTATTTCTTGACCTGCAAGAGAATAATCATCATTAATAAGGAATCGAAACTTAAAATTTTTGAAACAAGATTACTCTGACGAAGTGGTTGATAAAACTACGAAAGCTTAATATGAATAAAAAAATGGTGCACAAATTTAAGGACCTCAATCTCTGAAGATACCCTATTAAAATCAATTCCCAATCAGAGAGCAAATATAGGTAATGTTATTTACAGCTTCGTTCAGATTTTCTGTCTCGTTTTCTGTTTCAGATATGATTTCAAGATATTTTGTCAGTCCAAATTAAAAAGGAAGAAGAAATTTTGTTTCATTCGAGAAGATGCCTTCATTATGAATATGTCAGCTTATTCTTTCAACCAGTTCAACTACACTCATGCAGGGAGACAGAGTATTTTTTCTGAGGTTTTTATCTATGTGATCTCGTATCATACGTAGAAATGTATGGTGGCCCATTTGCATTTTCCTCTGCTAATACTATGACACATGCTATATTGTTGAATATTCCAAAGTATGTAATGCTCTTTCACAAAAGAATATATTTATCAATACTTACCAGTGATAGGATTTATCATCTTGATCAGAAAATGATATCCATCCTCTCCCCGGCAGAATATTAGAGGGTATTGTAGAGCATCATACATACGATGTGTCGAAGGTTGCCACCAACACGTCGTTGAATTACAATGTCGCGAGACTCCATATTTTCTCCAACCACCACAATGGCAACTTCATTCAACGTTGGTGCATTGAAACGTATCTCAGTTCTCCTGCTGGCCTTTTATCTGCTCTGATCACTAATTTATGTTCGTCAGATGGCATCATTTCTAAGGCTGTTTTGAACAATTGTACCAATTATTGAAAGGTTTTTTTCTGGGTTTTCTCTCCCATTTTTTCTGAAAAAATTAGAAGAATCGGTTCTTAGTTCAATATAAGAACTGTCTTCAAAACACAGAATCATCTTAAGTCTTTATTAACGAAAACAAAACCCATAAATGAAAAAAAAATCAAAAGACTGTGTATATAATATTCCTTGTATTTGTGGTAAATTATACACAGGAGAAACATCAGGACCACTAGAAGTAAGAAAGTCAGAGCATAAGAATAACTTGAGAAGAAGATACATACAGAAATCAAAAATAGCAGAACATGTATTTATTTATTTTTTATTTATTTATTTTTATTTAGAATGTATGTATTTAGATGTATGTACAATCCAAGAAAATCACATGATGGATTGGAGTAATACAAAGATTCTAATGACAGAAACTGATTATATTAAAAGAAAACTTAAGGAGTCAACTTGTATTTTATTGAACAGAGAATGCAATTTTGCAAATTGCTCAATTGGTATTGACCATATTTGTCTAAATTTATTGAAAAAGGAGTTGGAACTTGGAAATTTCTATGCGAAGTAAAACTATGTTAGCTATGATTTTGAAATACTGTCAATGTGTTCTTGAATTTCACAACATAACTATCAACAAAATAATTCTAAAGATTTTCATTAAGCGTCTGACGAAGGAGTCTGATATATACTCCGAAACGTTACGATATAGTTGTTTCATCGTTGATGTTATTTCGATGTTGTTTGTTAGGCAACATTGTTCAATTGATTGCTTCTGACAAATATCTTGTGTTTCTTACGCAGAAGCAAATCACAAAATAATTGATTTTTATTTTATATATATTTTTCAGAGTTAGGAGAGAAAACCCAGAAAAAAACCTTTCAATAATGAGTATACCTCCCACAGTATCCTTTAATGATTACTTAATTGTACCAATTGATTGTGTTCATGCAAAAGTTGTTGCAATTAAGCAATAATTTCTCGTCTTGCTGCTCGATTGGTGGCACAACGTTGATTCACTTCATCTTCAGAATTTCCGATGAAATATATCTGGAGAAATTTGTGTTCACCATCAACTGGTGGTAACAATGCTCCTACTCGGTGGTGAATTTGTCCTTGAATCTGCTATGTTAAACATAAAAATATCTTAGAAAATCTTCGTTTATGAGTCTCAACAAAATTTTCATAATTGAAGGTAATGTTATGACCAATGTGTAAGATGTTCGATATAGAAAAGAAAAATACCTTAAAAGTTGGATTGAAACCTCGTTCCTCAATTATGTTTGAACCAAATGATGTCATTTGGAACACACTATTGTAATGCTGAATATTCTGCAGAAAATGTTTCTATAGAGGTTCATGAGCTGCAAGTAACGAATTTAAAGTTTCTGGGGGCGTTGTCAGTTGTATCAATTTGATTTTTCCATTCAAACAACATAATCCAGAGGGTTCGTTTCGATATCTCTGAGCATTGCAGTATTGACAAATAGTGATCATAGTGCCAAAACAGACCAATATATTGCCAGCATAATCTACTGTGGGATCATATCTAAAGCCAAATGTTCAAAGTTGATGTTTTCATTGGATACTATATTTTGCTGTACCTATCTCTTCTGCGATCGATATTATCGATTCTTCAATATCGACGATTACGAACTTGTGTTGCTCTACGCGTCCTACGACCAATGTTTGGAAGCCTCACTAATGGCATTTTTATTAACACAAAGACAAAACGATGTATTATGTAAATCACAGTAATAAACTTATTAACACGTTCACGAAATACGTTTTGCTGTAAATCAAATAACCAGTAAGCTAACCTTATAGTAATAGTAAACAAATGGTAACCTATTTCGATTTCCTCTTCTTTTTTCTTGTAACTCGATTTCGAGAAACCTGAAACCTGAACAAATATGTGTTCGAGAATTTATTAATTGTCAGAATTGTATGTTCCTAAATGCATTTTTTGCGCGCGTGTTCCGCAAGGAACAGCGTGCTATCATTTCGTCACAATGTCTGTATTTTTCGAATTTTTTTTTGAAAATGGTCTCAAACGATTGGGTTCGACTCCCTGATGAAGAATTCGAGGTCAAATTCAATTCTGTCCGTCCGGTCCGGCCGTTAGCACGATAACTCTCGAACGGAACGACTTAGAGCGTTGAAATTTGCAGGGTAGTTTCGTAGCGTAAATATCTCAGACAAGTTCGTTAACGGGCGAAATCGACCGAGCGGTTTCGGAGTTAAGGCCGTTTTTAATAAAAACGTTTTTTATGAATATTTCCGGAACCGATCACTCGATCTTTTTGAAATTTGGCATCAGATTGTAGAATCATGACCTTTATATGCCTGCGAAGTTTTGTGTTGAACGGACGGCCCTAAAGTGGCAAAAAAAAATTTTGAAAATTTGAAAATTTTGTTTTCACGATAACTCGAAAAATACTGATCTGATTAAATTGAAACTCAGTAGTTAGATGCAAAAGACCAAAGCAAACACTTTTGCAAAATTTCGTGAAGATCACGTGACATGAAAAAAATAAAAAAATTGCTACTATTTTGCGGAATACTTTGCTTTTAATGCCGAAACATATGTTTTTGAGGTTCATGCTGCCCTTTCCGGGCATTTTCCGTATTGCGCATGCGCAGATGAGAAGTCCTTTAACTGCTGTAGTTTTCGTCAGAGAGGATTGGGGTTTTGGGGTGGCGGATGCTATTCCTCCATAGAATTCAGATCCCTGATGAGGGTCTGCGCATGCGTAGATTAAAGATGCCTTATCTTCCGAACCACTAGTGTTGGAGAATCGGAGTTTTTTGTAAGGTGTGTTATTTTGAGAGGACTTTTAGCCGCCAGTAGATTGCGCATGCGCAGAAGAGAAGTGAACGTTTTTGGGTTGGATGGGTTATGTTGGGAGTGCTGAGTCGATATTATGAGGTTTTAAAAGAATATTCATAGCAATTCAGTGCAAGGACAAGTCAGTTTGGGGGATGTAGCGTTGTTTCCGAGTTAAAGTGTCCGTACCGTGGCCCTGGGGCTAATTTTGAAATTGATGTTACCGCTTACAGGCATTTTTCGTTATGCGCATGAGCAGATCATCAGTGATTTAACTGGTGGTGTTTTCGTCTGAGAGGATTAGGGTTTTGGGGTGGCGGATGCTATTCCTCCATAGAATCCCCTGTTGAGGGTCTGCGCATGCGTGGATTAAAGATGTGATATCTCCTGAACCACTAGTGTTGGAGAATCGGAGTTTTTTGTAAGGTGTGTTATTTTGAGAGGACTTTAAGCCGCGAGTAGATTGCGCATGCGCAGAAGAGAAGTGACTGTTTTTGGGTTGGATGGGTTATGTTGGGAGTGCTGAGTCGATATTATGAGGTTTTAAAAGAATATTCATAGCAATTCAGTGCAAGGACAAGTCAGTTTGGGGGATGTAGCGTTGTTTCCGAGTTAAAGTGTCCGTACCGTGGCCCTGGGGCTAATTTTGAAATTGATGTTACCCCTTACAGGCATTTTTCGTTATGCGCATGAGCAGACCATCAGTAATTTAACTGGTGGTGTTTTCGTCAGAGAGGATTAGGGTTTTGGGGTGGCGGATGCTATTCCTCTATAGAATCCCCTGTTGAGGGTCTGCGCATGCGTGGATTAAAGATGTGATATCTCCTGAACCACTAGTGTTGGAGAATCGGAGTTTTTCTTAAGGTGTGTTATTTTGAGAGGACTTTTAGCCAAGAGTAGATTGCGCATGCAAGGAAAAAGGAATGCTTTTTTCTGTTTTCCGTATGATTTTTTCGGAAATATATCGTAAACATTGTTTTGACAATAAGGAATACAACAAAGAATGAATTATCCAATTTGGTGCAGTCATTTGAAAGTTATTATGAAACAAAATATCCATAGACCATAGATCCTCTTTTATTTATACAGGGTGAGTCTTTGACCACTGCATTAATTTTAACCAAAGATTCCTCTCATCAAATGAAACACTTTTTTCATTTACCATTTTTCCAGATTCGGCTCAGGTAAAATGTTACAAGCGTTTGAAGATTTCACAATGTGCCAATACACTCCCGCATATAAATCATCTATGACATTGTTGGCGGACGAGAATAAGGCATGATAACGTGGTTTACAGCTTGATTCGGGATTTCAACGCTCAGGGACGGATCCATAAAAGTAGTGAAATTTCTGGAGTTTTCCATTTTAAAACATTCAATGAAGAATATTTCGAAAACGGTGCGTTTAAGTAGAAATGATGAAGAATAATATAATGTTCTAAAACGATGGAATATTCTTGAAATGACTCAAAAACTTTATATATGCTTTCTTTATGCTAATTTCGTTTAGTTTTATGAATCCACGAGTCCATAACTAGAAAACCAGTAGAAGTAGAAAATAACTAATATTTGGAAAATATGTATCATAGTTATAGGAAACTTTACGCCAACATTCATTTTATTCGAAAAAAAGATGTCAAAGCTACATAACAAAAACTGATTTTTTTTCAAAATTTCAACAGCCTGTATCTTTTTACCTGAGCTGAATTTGGAAAAACGTTAAATGAAAAAAGTGTTTTATTTGATGAGAGGAATCTTTGGTTAAAATAAATGCAGTGGTCAAAGTCTCACCCTGTATAGATGATAATAGCAGATTTATTTTAGCACTGAGTTATTGAAAAAAATAAATATTCAACATCCACTAAATTCATGAAAATCCAGGAAAATATACGAAATTAACCATTGCTGGAGTCCAGGGCGTTTTGCCGGTAGGGTTTGGAATGGGCTCGTATAATGTGAGCTGTATAGAAGACTTTTATTGATTAATACCATGCGAATGGGGGCATATGTTTTCAAGGTTCAAAGTTTCATCGGGTAGGAAGGCTGAGTTCCTTGTTTTGTCTCATAGGTGGCCTGAGGGTTTACATATATCTACTCAGGTCGGCTATGCGAGGGTTAACACGGCTCAGTTGATTTGAATTTGTCTGAAATACATGTCTGTTCAAGCTTTTCGGCAAATCAATGATATAATCTAGGTGTTAATTTGATTTGTATACTCCATGCATAAGTATAATAATTATTCGAACCTATTTCGAGACCCTATTGGAATTTTGGATTTTTGTTACAATCACAATTTTCCAATTTCTGGCAGATCATTGAATAGACGTAGCACTCTGCCAAATGGGGATTTGCTCATAAATGATGTATTGAATTTTTGAAACTGTTTGTTCTGACGTCACGTATTCTAATAATTAATCTCATTGACATTGATTATCACTCGTAGAATATCGACATATACGTCTGTAAAATTTTGTGGGGACCGTATCACAAGAAATAAAATGGGTTCAAGCCCTGTGGACAGGAGCTTTTGGGCGCATGTTCATCTTCCCGTACTGGCCAGTAAAGAAAAAAAGCAGTATCATGTTGAATACCTTAATATTATTCTGGAACACAAATTTTCCATTACAATAATCTTCATCTAGCTTCTATTTAGTATCAATTCCTGTAGAACGTGATCATAATAAGTGTTTTCCATATAATAAAATGTGTTTGAACTTGGTATGTAGGAAATCTGACATCAATTAGTGGAATTAATTGATTTGACAAACAGCCGTCAAATGAGGTACTTTTCAAGTCGATCAACATCGTCCTTCTTTCGACGTCTAAACTATGACTTGATTCTTTATGTTTATGTCTTTGAATTTGTTTTCGGTGGAATTCAAAGAGTTCATAGAATAATCGATGAAAATACTGAGAGAGACCCAGGAAATTTGACACATTTTGTCTTATATCTCCAGAAATTGAAATCGTATAGAGCCAAAATTTTTCACAATGTTGCAAAATACTACAATTGACGTTAGTACAAGTTTTTGTTGCAATCTGATGAATAGTTCACGAAAAAAAAATTTTTTTTTCGAAAAAATTAAAAGAAATATTTTTTTAAAAATTACCAACATTTCGATCATAACAGAATTTTGCCAAAAGTTGCGCGTTTATATCCTCGAACTGACTACCAAGTTTCGATTCAACATCTTCTTTAGTTCCTGAAATATCAGGGAAATAACCTCAAAATTTTAAATGTCTATAACTCCTAAACCGTCCGGCCGATTTTGCCCGTTAACGAACTTAACCGTCGCATTTTGATCAGAAACCTACCCTGAAAGTTTGAAGTCGATAGGACCTTCGGTGCTCCTGTTATCGTGCTTACGGCCGGGAAACCGGCCGGCCGGCCGGCCGGACGGCACCCGAAAATCTGACACCGGATTCGTGATCAGGGAGTCCGAATTAGTCTATTAGCCAATTTTCAGCTCGAAATTCGAAAATTACAGACATTTGGACGAAATGATAGGACGATGTTCCCCCAGAACATGCGCCCAAAAATAATAACGAATACATTTTATGTATCTCACGATACATTGAGAACGAAAAGAGATAGGAACTGGCAATTTTCAGGGTAGGTTGCGCATCCAAATGCAGCATTTCATTTATTCACTTGGCGTAACCGGAAAAACTGCTTTGGTGTTATGCTCATCTGAAATGTTGTTGTTATTCCCTCTATAGCTCAAAATAAACAAATCTGATCCAATTAAAACTGTTATTACCTGTAGAATGCCGACCCATTAATTTTCGCGGAATTTCGTGAATAGCATATATTCTGGAGTTACTCGAGGCGTAAGATTTTCGTATTTCAATTAGACTAGAATACATATGAAATAAAAATTCTGTGTTCACCGACGATTCACACGTTACTGAAGTATGTCATTAAAATGATATGAAATGTATTCATATGGTGTAAAAGCTGAGACTACGGTATACCGGGTGTTCCAGTATGCATGGTTCAATGGATTATTTTAGCCATTTTAGAAGATAAAAATTTAAAAATTTTATGATTTTCAATTCATTTAAGGAACCTTAAACTGATAAAATTAAAAATTGAAAGTCACTTTCGGTTTGACCGGAAGTGACTCTGACTTTTTTTATCTCAAATAGCACCCTATATATTTCTTGCAATTTTTTATTTGTACTCAAAATTACCTTTCCAACGATGTATCACACTATGTATTTTACGTTTGATTTGATGTAGAAACCGTCAATTGAAATTCCAAATTGGAAGAATTGCAGTAGGCTACGATATTTTGTGTAATCTTGATTTTGATTTCAATAATCGTCAGCAATTAAAAAGCCTTCCTCAAGTTGAAATCAACTATGTATTTTATCGAACGTTAAAAAAAAATTAATAGTAAAAGAAACAATGAATTACAAAGGGGAACAAAAAATACCTATAATAACTAAAGCATATGTTCAAAACGTTGACCATCTGCTTCTACACATCTTTCGGCTCAGTGGACTAGTTCACGCAAAGAACACTTCTCAACACCTCAGCATTAAGGGCTCTTCGTGCATTCCTTATTTTGTTTTTTAGATCTTGCAAATCAATAAGGGGAATCTGGTACACACGATCTTTTCAATATCCCCCAAGGAAGAAATCCAGGGGTGTTGAATCTGGAGATCTTGCAGGCCATCTTATCGGTCCGCGTGTGCTGATAATCTTCAAATGGACCGATAAGGCCTGCAAGATCTCTAGATTTACACCGCTGGATTTCTTCCTTTAGGGATATTTGAAAGATCGTTTATACCAGACTCCTCCTATGCAATTGGATTTTCTAAAAAATAAAATAACGAATGCATGTAGAGCCCTTAATGCTGAGGTGCTGAGAAGTGTTACTTCGCCAGAACTAGTCCACCGAGCTGAAAGATATGTAGAAGCAGATGGTCAACATTTCGAACATAATATGCTTTAGTTATTATGTATAGTTATTTTTTGGTCCCCTTTCTTTGTAATTTTTTGTTTTCTTTTTCTATTCATTCTTTGTTTAACGTTCAGTTAAATACATAGTTGATTTCAACTTGAGGAAGCTTTTTTTTATTGATCTCCATTATTGAAGTCAAAATCAAGATTACACAAAATATCTAAATCTAAATATTTGAAATATCAATTGACGTTTTCTCCATCAAATCAAATGTAAAAAACATAGTGTGATACATCGTTGGAAAGCTTCTTTTGAGTAGAAATAAAAAATTGCAAAAAATATACATGGTGTTGCATAAGATAAAGAAAGTCAGAGTCACTTCCGGTCAAACCGAAAGTGACTTTCAATTTTTGTTTTTCTGATGTGAAGTTTCCTTGAATGAATTGAAAATCATAAAATTTTTAGATTTTTATCTTTTGAAATGGCTGAGATAATCCGTTGGAACATGTATACTGAGACAACCGGTATATCGATGCTTCTTTCGATTAAGAGTGTCCAAGAGAGAAATTATCATTATTCACATGTTCTATGAGATCTCCTGCATACCTAATACAAAATGTACCTCAATATTTCAATTAGCATGAAAACTTGCTTTTAATTTGAAAAACATATTTTTTCGTTTGGAAGGAAACTTACATCTCTTTCAAGATATCTCACGATATATAGGTCCTTCCATTTGAAAAAAACCTTTTTGTCTGTTTAGTATGGCTCAGAAAAGCATCAGATTTTGAGGAAGTCTGTATGATTAGGGACGTAATTCATTACACTCAAATAGTATATTGGTAATCCCTACCAGAAATTTAAGCTCTCTATGTTTTCAAATACCGAAGTACTGAATGTTCAATTGCAGCTATGTTTTGCTCAAAAAAGGTGGGAAAACTCTGTGGACAGGAGCTTTGGCACTCTTGTTCAAACTTTGACAAATCATATCTCCGAAAGTATCGGTTTCTCAGAGCTGGGAATGATATAAATCAATTCTAATGATCAAAGTACATCTTAAAAGGAATTAAATTCAAAAAATCATGAAGCTCCGATTAATTATTGAAATTTTGAAAAATCATATCACCGAAAGTATCAGTTTGTTAGAGTTGAGAATGATATCAATGGATTCTTGTGCTGAAACTGCATCTTAAAAAACTTGAATATAAAAATTATAATATAAAAAAAAACTATTTTTCGTTACTCACAAACCACCAACCATTTTTCCTAATACAAACATAACCGAGATATTTATCTCCCAAACATACTCTTAAAATTTCAACTGTCTAGCTGAATAGAATAGATTTTGACTACGGATTCTTGATCAGTGAATCAAACCAAAACGTTTGATACCAGTTTCAGCCAAAAATTCGAAAATTACTGACATTTGGGCAAATTGATAAACACTCTGTTCCGAGGAACAAGAGCACCAACAAGTAAGGAGAGTAGCATCCTATCGAGCGCCGATGAACAAGAGCGACAAAAACAAAGTACGTCAATAAATCACACAAAAACCAATAGAGACAGGGAAGAGTAAGTTCATACGGAATTAACCAAGAGGCCACGGAAAGTAAAAAAAAATGCAATAATATACAGGCTGTTCCGATTGAAATATCGAAGTTGTTTGTACATTTTATTATAAGCGGCAACACAGCAGCGCTAAAAATATCCTAGATCGATAGAGTAGTGGTTCCTAACCATGAAACCAAATCTTTATATATAAAAATTGGTTCAAGCCCTGTGGACAGGAGCTTTCTGGCGCTCTCGTTCAAACAGATAAATTATATTTCCGAAAGTATCGGTTTCTAAGAGTTGAGAGTTATATCAATGTATTCTTATGATGAAACTGCATCATAAAGGAAATTCAATTCAAATAATAGTTTATTTATCAAGATTAAATGAGCAATCTGAGATGAGAGCTGCACCATGAAAGAAATCAAATTAAAATAGCTTGAATGAATTTGACTCTCTCTTATAGAACAGGGTGACATTTACGAGTATGAGTACAGATCATATAATATATCATAGATAGAATAATTTAAGCATTCTGTGAAAACATGGAAGTACGATTCATTATTGAAATTTCGAAAAATCATATCTCCAAAAGTATTAGCTTGTTAGAGTTGAAAATGATATCATTGAATTTTTATGGTGAAACTGCATCTTAAAAAAAATTATTGAGAAATTTGTAAGTTAAAAACAAATGTTTTCGTCACTCCGAAACCATCTGGCCTATTTTGCCCAATATCAAATTTAACCGAGATATTCATCTCCCTAACCTACTCTGAAAATTTCAACTGCTCCTCCAATCTAAAAATGTTCAAAATTTTTTTTTGACACTTCACGGCAACCCGATCAATAAAAAACTCCACATGCGTCTAAAGGTCGTGATTCTACAATTTGATGATAAATTTCAGATAGATCGAGTGATTGGTTTCGGAAATATTCATAAGAAATGATTTTACTAAAATCGGCCATAACTCCGAAACCGCTTGATGGATTTCACCCATTAACGAACTCGCCCGAGATATTTACGCTCCAAACCTACCTTACAAATTTCAATCCTCTTACTCCGTTCCTTAGAGAGTTATCGTGTTAACGGCCGGCCGGATGGACGGCCGGACAGAATCGATATCGACCTCGGATTCTTGATCAGTAAGTCGAACCAAATCGTTTGATACCATTTCCAGCCAAAAAATCGAAAATTACAGACATTTGGGCAAATTGATAAGCACTCTGTTTCGAGGAACAAGAGCGCCAAAAATGAATTCCTATATCCCTTGGTCACGCCATCACGCGTGAACGGCTGGACCGATTTGGCTGAAAATTGGTGGGGAGGTAGCTTAGAACGAGATCTTCATACAGGGTGTTTTTCTTTCAACGTCAATTACAACTTGCTGTTTTTCCTGCCATAATCGTACAATTTTAGTCATGTGTGTTAAGAAATAAACTTTCGAAGCATACATCATTGAAAATAATCCATTATTAAAGAGGGTGTTCTTCATATCACTGCACAATTGTACGCGATTGAAGTGATTTGCGCCACAAACAAAGCATTAACTAAATAGGTACCTTGGATGGATTCTCATAATGTATTTGTCCGAAATTTTCATACAGGGTGTTTTTCTATTAACGTCAATTGCAACTTGCTGTTTTTCACGCTAATCGTACAATTTCATTCAATTGTGTTAAAAATTATACTTTCGAGGCATACATCATTGAAAATATCTTTATATCATGGCACAATAATTGTGCCATGATATAAAGAACACCCTGTATAGTAATGGTTTATTTTCAATGATGTATGCCTCGAAAGTATAATTTTTAACACAATTGTGTACAATTATTGTACACAATTGAAGTGATTTGTGGCACAAACAAAGCATTAACTAAATAGGTTCCTTGGATGGATTCTCATAATGTAACAATTATGTTTTTCCTTTGATGTATGGACATGGCGCATGGACAATTATGCGTCGCGTGTTCGCGCGTCGGGAAAACGTCATCTTTGTTTATTTACGCACCACAAAACAGAACAAAAAATATAGTTTATCAGCATGCTTTAAAAGGATTAAGATACTGTATCATAACTGTGTGTGTCTGTCAAATTGAAACCTTATGAATAGCCAGTATTTACCTTATGAACCTTATGAATAGCCAGTATTTCAGGAAAACTTTGTTTTGTAAGTAAGCAACATAATGTGCAATTAATCTAAAATAGTTATTAACTTGGGCGGTGCGAAGTTCGCCGGGCCAGCTAGTTTTCAATAAAAGCGTACGGTAGTCCAGAGTACCATCGACCGTGACCCAGCCTGTATTTTCATGATTACTGGCTCGCATTCATCACCGTTCAGCCTGCTAGAATTATTGGCCTTTCAAATAATGCTAGCCAAAATACAACAACATTCTATTTATTCTAATTTTTCACACTTATTGCAACGTCGCTGAGATGAAAGCACTCTTGTGAATTATGCCATGACTTTAGCAATCCCGGCATATCCTTTCAGCGTGTATAAAAACCAACGCAAATGAGAACACACGTCTTCCATTCAGCATTCTCTGCATTGTACAACAACGAAATTCGCGAAACCGAGGATACAGTAGCCAGAAGATTAATGGCATCTATTATCATTTCACGTCAAGATTGTTTCTCCTCTAACCCATCGCTGAATTTATCATCTTTATCAACTTTTTTTCGAACAACTGGAAGGCAGAGATTGATGATGACCTCGACACGAGGAAAGGCTACGAGTGATCTAGTTACATCGAGAAAGTGACTACTAACCTGACGCAGAAAAAGGGTGGATTTGAAGATATCCGTCGACAGGGGACTGTGTCAATAACGAAGGGATTTGTTCGCTTCGTTCAGATAGACCTGGGAATCGTTGCTAGGGTTGTGATATCCCAAGTATGTATTCGCGTTCAAGCACATCGAACTATGATGGATTGAGAAATTATTAAAGTGCCCTGACGTGACTGACCCTGACGCAGATCTCACTTATCTATAACACTATACATTACTGAAATATAGTGCTTTATGAGATGCGTTATACAGTGTGGAAAACACAAATGGAATAAATTCATTAGTTAGTTCACCATATTTTCCTTTTGCTGAATTACTATTGATCTCAGGCCTTCATCAGGCAGTTCTCCAACCAACTAGATACAGACAGGGTCAAATGCCCTCCGTTTTGGATCTTCTCATCACTTCTGAGACTAGCCTACTGTCTGATATTCAATATCCGCCTCCTCTTGGTAAGTCTGACCATGTTGTTTTGGTTACACAGTTGCAATTCCATGATGGACACCTTTCAAGTTTGCAGGACCAAACATCCAAAAGAATTAACTACGAGCAAGTTTCAGCGGATCTACTGTATGTAGATTGGGCTGGTATTTTTGAGGATTGCGGTGATGTGGATGATCTGTGGCTTCGGTTTCAGGGAGTTGTGAATCATATTGTTGCCAATAATACAAACTGCGTCACTGTCGAGCACAACCCGTTGAAGCCTTAGATAAACGGTAAAATTATTAGGGCCACAAAGGTCAAAAAATGCCTTTGGCGACGATATACTCGAAGCATGAATACAGCAGATTATCGGAGTCATCGAAGTTACTCAAATTACTCATCTTCTTTAATTTCATCATCGAAAAAACAGTTTGAGCACAGCCTTGCTACATCCCATAATAGAAAGAGATTCTTCAAACAAGTGCGTCGCAACCTCAACAGCAGGGTTTCAGTTCCGGTGGTCCGGGATGGTTTCGGCAATCTTTGCGCAAGCACTCTCGAGTCGGCTAATGTGCTCGCTGATTCGTTTGCCTCTCATTTCGCGAATGAACAATCTTCCAGTATACCACAAGTTAACTCCCTTCGCTGTGCTCTCGACCTGGATAATGTTTTTTTGTCCGAAGAACTGGTCAGAGATTATTTGTCGGCTCTGAATATTTCTTCTGCTCCTGGTGCTGATGGGATCACGCCCCTTTTACTTTCACGATGCTCCATTGGTTTTGCAAGACCTCTTTACCTTCTGTTCAAACGATCTTTTTTAACATATTTGCCACCATCTGACTGGCGATCAGCTATTGTAACTCCGATTCATAAGGGTGGAGATAAGATTTTGCCTACCAATTACCGGCCCATAAGCTAGGTGTCAACAATAGCTAAAGTATTCGAACGTATCTTGGCGGATCAAATTATAACGACATGCGACTGTTCCCAAGTCGCAGTGGTTAAGATCGGAGCTACTAGAACTCAGGGATCCGCGGTCTAGCTCCAGTGGAGATGGGAGTGGATTCCTAAAAAGGGAACCTAGTAAATGGGCGCCAGGCAAATTTAAGTCTCCCAGATACCCCTGCGTAATGTACTAATTCCTAAATTCACCAAAAGAATATTCACGCTAATAACAAACAGTTTATTCTAACAGCATACAACCCAGGTCTTTAGATCCAGCAAAATTTAACTATTATGAAACCCTGAATAAGGGTGGCGGAAATTGTACGTAGATATTATTCTTGGATTCAAATACGCGTCGCTTGAGCTCAGGCGCATTCACGATTCTTATCTATGATCATATACGATTACTACAAATCTTGCCCCAATTTCCGCTTTCCAATAACAATAACCTAGATAATTGATAACAATATATGTTCAAGTTATATATATATATTAGGTATAAGATGATTCGGGATATGTTTTCTATAACTTGCGTGCTATTCCTTGTGCCTGAACGTATTATTGCCTCGATGGTCTCGCAATACCGTTCTCCTTCCCTTTGTACTCGCCGTCTGCGACTTCTGACTGAATGTCCCCCAGCGCTGCTTCCTGACCACCTTGTATATACTCGGGATCGGTAACACTGCGTTGGCTGTCTCACAGCGCTACTTATGGACCACCTTGTATATATCCGAATGTCTCAGTTACACTCTTCCTGATATAAAAAATCGTACTGGCCTCAAAAACTCCTGCCACCATAAACTTCGGACTGCCACAAAAACTTCTATTCCTCTTGATATAAAAATGGTGCTGGCACACAAAAACTCCTGATGTTACAAAAACCCTGATGAAAGAAAAGAAATCATCAGTGACTGCTCTCGGATAAGAAACAAATGAATTTTCGCAATACATAATAATTTCGGTTATCATAATATTAATCAGACCAATTATCCGTTGTTATGCTACAGTTATAGAATTCGTACATACCCTGATGTTCGGGGTTGTCCTGCACACGTTTGCTTCGAAACCAAATCTTGTCGTGCCTCCACCAAATAATTCTTCAAGCACACAGCGATGTTCTGGATATAGAAATATAATTACGACCTGAATTGATTCCACTATAAATGACGAGAATAGAACATCTAACACATACCTGTCAAAGTCGCCAAGATCGTTCACGTGTTCAACTCTTAGATTTGCAGAAAGGTCGTTAGATCCTCTTTCGAGACGAGTGCAAGGTACCTGTTATCTTCCCAAATCAAACCAATGTAACCCTCACTCCTAATTCGATTTTCGAAACTATATCCAACTAAGAAGAAATCACCAATTCTTATTTAGTACTGTTTCAAAATGCGTAAGATAAACACCAAACGGTTAGAGAATATTCGGTCAATTTCAAATATTAAACTAGTTTTTATGACGAAAGAAAAAACCCTTTGATCAGTTCGAGCCCTGAGGATGGCGCTATAAGCAGCCGAAACGTTGGCCAAATTGAATTGGTTTTTTCCTTTATCAAGACCCCTACCCACAAACTTCTGTATGGAAATTCTTATTAAGTTCCGAAAATACGCCTAACCTACTGCTCCTCCTTCGAGTGTTCACAAAATGGACGACCTCATGTCACTGACTGGCGCAGACCCTCACAAATTTCAGACTGTCACAATTCAACAATATTGCCAACTTATTCGGTTCTTCGAATCCAACAATTAGTATTCAGCGTCGACTGGCACCACTGAGATCCAACCTCAAATTCGACGTCAACAAAAACGACATAAACGACACTCGCCAACCAAACGTAAACAAACCCCTGCCCGGGCTAAAAAGAAACGTTACAAAATTCTGGAATTTGCAGAGGCTAACCACTTAGTCCCTAAAGAGCAACATGGCTTCCTTCCAGGTCGTTCAACCCTCACTAATCTCCTTTCTGCAATAAATGATTGGAGTAGAGCGCCCGATGAGGGGATTCCAATGGATATTATATATCTAGATTTCTCAAAAGCTTTTGATCGTGTGCCCCACAAACGTTTGCTCAAGAAATTGGAACACCTTGGAATACGTGGCCGCCTGTTGTTGTGGATAGAATCTTTTCTGAGTCAGAGAACTTTCAGGGTGAGTGTTGGTGGAGTTTTTTTGTCAATGGAGGGACGAGTTCTGAGTGGGGTGCCACAGGGATCGGTGCCTAGGCCAATTATTTTTCTCTTTTACACCGCCGATTTCCCTTGTCTCATTAGGTCCAGGTGCCTACGATATGCTGATGATACCAAAATATACGGAGTCCCATCATTGAACACTAATCAGCTGCAGCTTGATCTTGATACTGTCACCCAGTGGACGGAGGACTGGTTGTTGCCGCTCAACACTGATAAGTGTTGTGTCTTACACATGGGTAAGGGGAATACACGTATACCGTACTCACTCGCTGGCAGTCCCCTTAAAGTGGTTGAGATGCAGAGGGACTTGGGATTGACTGTCACTTCTAACTTGGACTGGTCTGAGCATATCTCATCCGTCTGTGCTAGAGCCAAGAAAATCACCTACTTGATTCGAAAGTCTTTCTGTAACTGCAGTATTCAGACAATGAGATTGCTATACGAGAGCTACGTGAGACCAATTTTGGAATATGCCGGACCTGCCTGGTGGGTTGCTCTCCAAGGAGATAGAGATTTGCTGGAGTTCGTCCAGAGATGGTGTACCAGGGTTCCGTTTTCCGCCTATGGTCGACCCGACTACAATACCAGGCTGCAGATGTTTGGTCTAACATCCTTCGAGGATCGCCGTACTAGGGGGATTTAATAGTATCTTATCGAGCCATAAATAATAAATTTGGAGTTGATCTGCGTCATTTGTTCGAGTTCAACAGGAATAACCTCCGATGACATAGTCACAAGCTTGCCAAGGAGCCATTTAAGACCAGTACACGGCAATGTTTTCTGTCCAATAGAATATTCGATCGGTGGAACGGTTTACCCAGATCTGTTGTTGAGTCCAGTAGTGTGAATACATTTAAGAACAGCTACCATGGATGGAGACTCCACGGGAGTGCTTTAAGAAGTGTATTTATAGTGCGAGTACGTAATTTTTCATTATATTGGACACATTTTTTTTTCTGTCCTTTTTCTTTATTTTACATGTGGAATTTTCCTTTTTTTTTGTTAACTTTTGAGTTTATAGGTTTTACCTCTACTCTTCAACAATAAATAATAATAATAATTATCATTATTATCTTGGTTACTGTACATATATATGGAAAATCCTGAAACGTAACAATTTTGGATTTTAAATTGTCATTCATCTTCGTAAAAATGCGAACCCTACATTCAACTCCCTTTGAAAGACAGGTGCAACCCCCAATTTTTCAAATAGGAAGTATATATATATATATTCTTTTGACTGAGAGCTGTATATGTGTTAGCAGAGGTTGGTGTAACGGGGTACCATACAATTCGACGTATGATACAAGAGCTTAGGGAAAAACCTCAGCAAAAAACCCTTTCTCCCCATGGGTGTGGTGATTTGTAACTATTGTTTACAAAAATTGCTGAAATTTAAAAATATTGATGGGCATATATTTCTTCAATGTGGATTTCCTCGTCAAAAAACGGATAGGTTTATCCAAGGTACCCGAAACTCAACCTGAAAAATGAAAAGACAAGAGGAGGAAACGAACAAATTAAAAATAATAATAACCTTTCAAAAGTCTCCTCTCACAAAAATACTTCTCTGTAGGCGAATGGGATCTCGTGGAGAAGAATCGCCTCCGCTAGTTTTCGAAGATATTCACCCTTGAAATCCCTTCAATATTTAAATTAAAAAAATTGGTTCAAGCACTGACGTGAAGTCAGAAGCTTTTGCGCGTATGTTCTATTGTCCATACTTCTGTATTGGACACCCTTAATCGAATTTACCATGGTAAATTATGTTGTCCATTCTCCTGTATTGGACACTCTCAATTCGAATTTACCATGGTAAATTCGAATTAATCTCCTTTCGTTCGAAAGTTATCGAGGCAACGATCACCCATCTACTGAACTCGCACAAGAATGCTCGAATCTCCAACAATATTTAACCGATCGTATTAAAACTTGAAACTTGGCAGTAGAGTTAGGTTATGAAGGCTCTTGCAAAATTTCAGCAATTTCAAACGAATAGTTACTGATATATAGAATTTTTTTTTTATTTTCAATGATTTATTAAAAATTTTCTACAAATGCTATCCTCACCAAATTTTGCAAGCATTTCCGCGTTGGCATTCTACAACTAATAGCCATGTTTGAATTCAATCGGTTCAGTACTTTTTGAGTTAATGAGGAACAAAAACCACAAAATTTCAGAAAATTTCAGATGGCTATAACTCTGAAACCGTTGGGCCGATTATGCTCATAAACAAACTGAAATGTCGCGTTCTGGTGTTCATCCTAACCTGAAAATTTCAAGCCGCTATCTCATTCCGTTCTCAAGTTATCGTGACAACAAAAATATTTTTTAATAATTTTTTAAAAATTTTCTAGCCATACGATTCGCACAAAATTCCACAAACGTGCTTAACATCATATTCTACAACTACCCACCAAGTTTCAATTCGATCGGATTTATATTGGTTGAAAACAAAATTATTACTCGGAAACCACTGGGCCGATTATGCCCATTAACGAACTTGTCCGTCGTATTGAGATACGCCACCTACCCTGAAAATTTCAAGTTGCTAGCTCTTCTCGTTCTCAAGTTATCGTGGCAACGGCCGGACAGAATCAAATTTGACCTCGAATTCTTCATTGGGGAGTCGAACTTAATCGTTTGAGACCATTTTCGTCAAAAAATTCGAAAGTTACAGACATTTGGGCAAAACTATAACGCGATGTTCCCCAGAACATACGCGCAAAAATGAAAATGTTGCTCGTAAGGCCAGGAGGGTCTCTTTCAAAACCAGGTCTGACCGGTCCAAGCGATGATTATTCAGAACTTCAGATGTTCGAAGACCGCTACAGGGCCCTTAAGGGCCCCTTAATCTCCCAGAGATATATATTTTACTTTATATTGTATAAAAGAATGAAAAAATGCGCCGGACAAATTACGACTTATGCCATGATGACATAATAATAATAGGAAGTATGGGCTTGTGATACATCATTTGAAAGTTCTCATCATTTTGTATTCAAAAATGTTATCACTTTCATGAATAATGAATTTATTACATTTGGCTTTTCCACACTGTATACCGAACATTATACAAGGGGCGATATTAATGAAATAGTTTGGTTACTACTTCACTCACCGTGCCGCCAGAAATGGTACCAACTTTTTTATTTTAAATGAGTCACCCCATTATTTTTGTGCAGATTTTAGGAGATCTTATTATTTCGAATACGTATATACACTCTGTTTGGTGGGAATAATTTGTAAGTATTCTTAAGAAGCACTAACGTTAAATCAGTAGTTTGAGGGCATTTTCTTCTCTCTATTCACGGCTAACACACTCTCACGATATACTGTATGAACCTTGAAGGTTCATGCAGTATCGTCTTTTTTGAGCCGAGTGCTATATGTAGGTAGGTATATCAATTTGTATTTTTTAAAAGGTTGGGAAAATAAAATTCAGCTTGAAGGTTTGTGCAAAATTTCCAACAATATGTGATGAATAGACTCTACAGTGTAAAATTCTAGAAGAAATATTTTTATTGTTTCTTGGAAAAAATTTTTATTTGTTTCCGTTATGATACAATCAATTATTGCGTTAGAATTATTCAAGTATATACCAGGTTTGAAATGGATAAGATTTGTATTCTTTGGGTTATTGAGGAAATATCAGCATCATTTCAGATGGGTTAGGACGATTATGTCCATTAACGAGCTGTCGCATTCGGAAGCGCAGTATATCCTGCGGTACGATTCTCACAAAAATTCACAAACGTTCTTATATTCTACAACTACTTACCAAGCTTCAATTCGATCGGATTAGTATTGGTTGTAGACAAAATTATTACTCGGAAACCATTGGGCCGATTATGCCCATTAACGAATCTGTGCGTCGTATTGGGATGCGCCACCTACCCTGAAAATTTCAAGTCGCTATCTCTTTCCGTTCTCAAGTTATCGTGGCCACGGCCGGCCGGCTGGACAGAATCAAATTTGACCTCGAATTCTTGATCAGGGAGTCGAACCCAATCGAAAATTACAGACATTTGGGCAAAATGATAACGCGATGTTCCCCAGAACATACGTGCAAAAAAAAGTTGGGAAAGCACTGACGTGAGGTCGGTCTGCCTTGGCGAGATTGTTCAAATTCAGAGCAATTCCTACGGATACCCATGCAGCTACTGAACGTGCCTAAGGATACTCGGCATCCATTATTGTTTCAATATCTCCAACTATATAGATCTAATCGTGTTAAAATTTAGATCTTTTATGTAGAATCACGTGTTAAACGCTCTCGCAAAATTTCATTGATATCGAACGGGTAATGTTTGAGATACAGAATAATTATTTAATAACTTTTTTGTAATTGTCTGTGTATAGCATCCCCACAAAAATTCACTCAAGTCTTTGTGTTGGCAATCTACAACTAGTTACCTAGTTTCAATTCGATCGGATCGGTATTGTTTGAAAACAAAATTTCCACTCCGAAACCATTTGGTTTATTATACCTATGGCCAAACTAAACAATCGCACCTAGATGTGCAACTTACCATGAAAACTTCAAGTCGCTATCTCACTCCGTTCGAAAGTTATCGTGGTAACGGCTGGCCGGAAAGTATCGAATTTTACCTCGAATTCAGTGAGTCGGACCGAATCGTTTGAGACCATTTTTGACGAAAAATTCGAAAATTACAGACATTTGGGCAAAATAACAGCATGCTGTTACCTAGAACATGCGCGCAATAATTATAACAAAATTGATATATTAACAATTATTGTTAAATTTTTACACTTGTGTACTACTATCGATTATTGATATCGTGTTCTCACGATTCGAGTTTCAGCTTCTGTTTGCGCGCATGTTCTGGGGAACATCGACTTTTTCATTTTGCACAAATGTTTGTAATTTTCTAATGTTTTGCCGAATATGGTCTCAAACGATTAGGTTCGACTCGAATGAATATTGCAAGAGGATTTATGCAGTAATTTTATTTCGTATATCATTAGATATTTAATTGATTTCAATTCCAATAGAATACATATATAAGAATTAAAAATTCTTTGATCTAGACGATTCTCTCATTAATCAAGTGCTTAAAATGCTACAGAATGTATTCATATCTCATAAAAGCTGAGAAAATGTTTTATATCGATAGTGAATTCGATTAAGAGTGTCCAATAGAGGAGAATGGACAATAGAATATGCGCGCAAAGTCTCCAGACTTCACGTCAGTGCTTGAACCAAATTTTTCGCGCTGTTTTTATTTACTTAAACATAAAATGTTGGTTCTGCGAAGGTTGCCATGATTCGAGGCATGATCTCGTTTAAGTTAAATTTGTTAAAACAGCAGAACTCTGACAAGGACCAAGAAGTCCAAAACTGGTGTATATTCTTCTTTTTGACAAATCAATGGAGCCTTCTGAGTGTTAGTTCAAGTTTCGAACTCTATGCATAAGTACCTATACATGGATGTTCGAACCCAATTCTCAAGAGCCTGTAAGTAAGTAAAATTCTAGATTTTAACTCGATCGAATTTCAACGCTCTAACTCGTTCCGTTCGAGAGTTATCGTGCTATCGGCCGGACCGGTCGGGCGGACGGACAGAATTGAATTTGACCTCGAATTCTTCATTAGGGAGTCGAACCCAATCGTTTGAGACCATTTTCGTAAAAAAATTCGAAAAATACAGACATTGTGACGAAATGATAGCAGGCTGTTCCTTGCGGAACACGCGCGCAAAAAAAATTGGTTCAAGCACTGACGTGAAGTCAGGAGCTTTTGCACGTATGTTCTATTGTCCATTCTCCTGTATTGGACACTCTTAATGGAATTTACCATGGTGAATTATATTGTCCGTTCTCCGGTATTGAACACTCTTAATAGAATTAACCAACGTAAAATCCATAAAGACTGTCCAATACAGGAGAATGGACAATAGAACAAACGCGCAGAAGCTCCTGATTTCACGTCAGTGCTTGAACCAAATTTTTCTTCTCGTAATTTTTTTGTAATTTTCTCGGGGTACGGTTCCTACAAAATTCTCAACACGTCTTTATATCGATATTCTACAAATAGTTACCAAGCTTCAATTTGATCGAGTCTATATTTGTTGAGTTATCGTAGATAATATTCCAGGTGGGTATAACTTCGGAACCGTTGGACCGATTATGCCCGTAAACGAACCTAACTCTCCCATTCGGATACGCAACATACCCTGAAAAAAAAGTCCCTATCTCCTTTCGTTCGAAAGTTATTGCGGTAACGGTCACCCATCCATCTACTCAAATCACACAAGGCTTCTCGAATCTCCAACAATATTTATCCGACCGTGTTCAAACTGGGAACTTTGCAGTAGAATTAGGTTCTAAAGGCTCTCGCGAAATTTTAGCGATGTCAGACGAATAGTTACTGATTTATAGATTTTTTTTCAATAATTTTTAATGATTTTCTGAGAATTTTCTACTGATACGATCCTCACGAAGTTCTGCAAGAATTTTTGGGTTGGCATTCTACAACTAATAACCATGTTTGAATTTAATCGGTTTTGTACTTTTCGAGGTATTGAGGAGATAAAAACCAAATTTCAAATGGGTATAACTCCAAAACCATTTAGCCGAATATACCTAAAAACAAAATCAAATGTCACTTTTAGATGCACAACCTAACCTGATTATTACTCGTAAACCATTAGGCTGATTATGCCCATTAACGAACTTGTCCGTTGTGTTGTGGGATGCGCCACATACCCTGAAAATTTCAAGTCGCTAACTCGTTCCGTTCTAAAGTTATCGTGGCAACGGCCGGATGGCCTCGAATTCTTCATCCGGGAGTCGTACCCAATCGTTTAAGACCATTTTCGGCAAAAAATTCGAAAATTACAGACATTTAGGAAAAATGATAACTCGATGTTCCCCAGAACATACGCGCAAAAAGTGGGCCAGTTCCGGCCCATACACGCTCAATATTATTGTGCAATGTGGGTTGCACGATATACTGACGATGGCCCTTAGACGGTCAATATTATTGCACAATATGTAATTGATGGTTGTGCAATATCACCCACACACGATCAATTATATTGCTCAAACCAAAATATTGTACAATATCATTGAAAGTGTATGGGCTGCATAACATAATAGAATTCAGATGAAACGATGATAAAAATAACTTTTTCGTCGACCTTCATGAAAAGAGACGTTTTACGTAGTAATTTGCGGGGTGGAAACTTACCTCCCAAACACACTATAATTTTTTTAATTCAAAATATTTATTTTGACTTAATATCGAAAAAGTAGCTTCATTTTCAATCGAAAATTCTCACCTCAAAATGTCTAGGTTTTTAAAAAAGGCGTTGGGATTTTTGTTCGTTGAAATCTCTAATTTCTGTGTAAAAGAATAATATACATTACTGTGGAAAATTTTCTCTCAAAATGTTAAGTTAATATTTAATACGACATCTGCAATATTTTGAGAACGTTGTAGAATCTTCTCCAAATTATACGCGTAGATGCCTATTCATTGCTATTTCAAGGTAACTTATATACCTTAGTGCCTACGAAAAATTTAAGCCCTTCAAAAGTTTATTCTTAGAGAAGTGGAGAAGGAGCTAGGAGGGTCTGGGTCTTACTACCTGTTATTTCGTAGCATTTTCAGTGAAAATTTGTAATGCATATTTACCAGGAAGTAGAGATTGCAACGAACAAAAAGCCTACCGGCGTTTTTGAAAAAGCAGATATTTTGAAGTGAGAATTATCGATTGAAAAGATATTAAGTAAGAATATGTAATATATATATATATATGTTTGTAATCCGTCAAGTTTGGGGTCATTTTCAAACTTCGATTTTTCCTGCATACATAGGTATACATTAGCAAATAAAAGTGAAAAAACCACGAAAATTCTAAAAAACTCACATCGATCAAGTTTTGGGACATTTTCATTTTCTATTTTTCTCGTTCAATCTTCCGTTCTTCGGTATATATTCGTATAAAGAGTCCTAAGAATCACGAATTTTTCATCTTCATCAATTTATTCTCTAAATTTCGTGATTTATTTTGCATTTGAAACTCCCGAGCCGGTGAACTATGCGATGCGATGCTATATGCTAAGCGCGATGCTACGCTATGCGCTCTGCTATGAAAGTGAACGTTGGTTAACTATATCCTTGAAAAAAATAAGTAATATACTAGCGAATTGATAATAAATATTTCTGTCGAAACACACAATATTTATTTTCTGGGAATATTTCAAAGGAATATTGAGACTACTTTAATGTCATGGTTATAATAACAAGAGCGCCAGAAACATGCGGGATATTTCAAAATTAGAGAAATTCAATCAATAGGACAATAATCAAGTAAAAATATCATTCGTCAAAACATTGGATAGTATATTCCACAAGCAACCTCCCCATAACATATAAATACTACCACTAATATTTCTTTCGAAAATAGATTATTATACAAATATCCTGGATCCTGCAGATTATTCACAGGAATTCTAATAACATTAGTCCTATGTAATGATTTGATTCCACACCGCTGCCCTTTATAACACACCGTGCATGTCCTAGACTAGAAGTTATCTATGTTCTTTTTTCTGACGGAGTCTTTTCTGGGGATTCTATGCTGCCCAGATTTTAAAAAAATCAGAACAACTGTGAAATACAAAAGTTATTCATTCATTCGTTTTGTTTAATTTCGTTTTCGATCAAGTTCCTACAATTATTATAATCTGGAATCTAGACAATGCCATGTATAGAAAGAGAGATTTCTCTCAGTGGAATAGGAATACATAGTATTGCTAATCAGCCCTATTCTGTAACTCGGATAGAAATGAACCCATCGGATCGTAATCTGACAAATCGGAATGTTTCTCTTCTATCGCGTCCAATTCTGGTATTCTATAACCAATATAGAAGACGCTACAAAATCAGAATGCTTATTTATATTCGATGCTCTTGGAAGTAGCCGGCAACGTTGCATGCGCACACGAATCTCGACCTTAATAACCACTGATATTTATCAGTTTGTTCATTTGGGTAACCTGACAAATTCGATAAACATAAATAAGCAGTTTACTTTCATGAATTTTAACATGATTCTTGGTGGAAAAAAACACGCTGTTCAAGCGCGTAAAAAGAAAAGAAGGGAGGTTTTTTTGAATAAAAAGCGAAGTGAATAAATTTTCAATTTATCCCCTGGAATTTAAAAACAGAAAGAAATTCTCAAATAACTTAAAATGATTCGGTGCACAAGTCGTCAGGATTGGTTGTTCAAAGTGAGAAATGGCTTCATTTATGAAATCGACAGCAATTGTTTTAGGAAAACGGTGAGGCTTCCTAAAAATTCCTTCTGGGATTTCAAAAGGATTACTAAATGGTATTCCTAAGTTCACGACGTTCCATTCTGATCATTTGCTGTTCGGATTTTTCTTCTATCGCCGAACGTAATTATTCATAGATGATATCCATGCTTTTTACTCTGAATAATCGACACTTGTTTAATAATAGTTACTTCTTCTGGCAAAAAGACCTGTTAAACTTTTCCGTTATTACAAACGCTTTGAATTCGTCGATTTCATATGTCAAAATACGGTGACGACGCATGCTCCAGCTCATGGTTCCGATTTCGTAAAGCGATTCCGAGATGGTTTAGGCGGTAGAGAGCATTTCTATTCGATTTCTATTTCAGATCCCGATGAAACAATTCGAGTTGAGTTACAGAATACCAATTTGAAGTGATTCCGATTTGACCGGTGTATTTTTATTATATCCATACCATCTCTATTCGATTTGAAGTTACAGAATAGGTCTGATTGTTTTTGGGCATTGTTTACATACTCGTATTCAGAATTTGGACATCAATTTTAGTGAATACGTTAGTTAACTATATCATTACCAATATATATGTAGTATACTAGCGGTCTCAACAGATACTGAACTCGTCCAACGCTGCTCAGTTTCCAATAAGTTTTCAATATCTCCAACCCTATATCTCCGATCGTGTTCAAATTTGAAACCTGGCTGTAAAACGGATAGTTTCTGAGATATAGAATAATATTCAATAATTTTTTGCACGTGGACAGCGTGCTATCATTTTGCCAAATGTCTGCAATTTTCGAAATTTTTGCCAAAAATGATCTCCAACCATGATGAATTCGAGGTCTAATTTGATTCTCGTTCGGCCGGCCGTTGTCACAATAACTTTCGAACAGAAAGATATAGCGACTTGATATGTTCAGGATAGGTTTCGCATTCAAATGCGAAGGACAAGTTCGTTAATGGGCATAATCGGCCAAATGGTTTCCGAGTACTAGTTTTGGTTACAAACAGATCAGATCCGATCGGATAGAAACCACGTAATTAGGTGCAGAATGCCGACATAAACACAAAATTTCGTGAGGATCGTATCACTAAAAAATTAAAGAAAAATATTATGTATCTCACGATAACTTGAGAACGGAAGGAGATAGCGATTTGCAATTTTCAGCGCGTTGCGCATCCAAGTGATGTTAGTTCGACAATAGGCAAAGTCGGCCTATCGCTTTCGGAGTTACACCCATCTTGAATTTTGTTATTTCCTCTATAACCCAAAATATGTATATATATATCCAATTCATTTAAAACTTAGTAATTAATTGTTTAATGCCGGCGCGCTCATTTTCTGCAAATTTCGTAAATATCGAGCCTCTAGAAAAATATAAAAAAATGTTTTCTTCAAGAATTTCATATTTCTTATGAGTCAGAATCAGCTGAAATTCTTTCGAGTCACCATTTTACAATCGAGTACCGAATTTTAGCTCGATCGACTTCTTATGAGGATGAATGGACAACGGGAGAAGTTCGCAAAAGCTCCTGACTTCACGTCAGGGGTATTTAAGAATTTTTTCAAAAGTTTCTAGTGATACGAACCTTGGCAGTGTGTTGTCATTTCACTAATAGCTATACCAAGTTTCAATTCGGTCGGATCTATATTGTTTGAGTTATTTTAACTCCGCAACGGTTTGGCCGATTATGCCATTGAACGAACTAAACCGTCGCATTCGGATAAGCAACCTACCCTGAAAATTTTGTTTTCACTCTTCCCGTTCGAAAGCTAACGTGGTAACAGCCAGCCGGAGATAATTGAATTTGACCTCGAATTCTTCATCAGTGAGTCGACCCTACTCATTTTCGGTTCATTTTCGGTACTAAATTCGAGAATTTCAGTCATTCGGGCAAAATGATAGCATGCTGTTTCCTAGAACATAAACAGAAATACACAGATCAATTATTCTTTCGGTGAAAGTTGAAACCAACCTACGAATATTTAATCGATACTTTGCACGTGAACTTAAATTTTCAACTGAATTTAGTTGATTGTTCTTGAGATACTAATATACTTATGTACATAATGTTATTCAGATTTATAATTTTCAGAAATTTAATTCGTTATTTCACATTAACTACTCAAATAGTGCTTATAATTTTTTTTCTCGATATATTTCGATTGCGATATTTCAGGCAAATAATATTTTCTTAAGATTCTTACGATACGACCCTCGTGAATTTTCCTATTAATATTCGAAATTTCATTTCACACAATCCTCTTTTGGAGATATCGGGGAATCATAATGCCTCGAAAAAATTTGCCTGCTACTACTACTGCCTGCGAGGATTTCTAATCTAATTGCATATTATATCAGAAATTATCATATTGGAAAATGTGCTCCCGTACTACACAATATTTGGCATCGTCCTGTTGAGATATAATTCCCGCACCCGCACTTTATAACTTATCTCATAGTAGTTGTGAATGTCGGTTAAAAAGCGAGGAATCACCGATGTCAGGTGGCATACTGGCATGCCTTAGTCGAAATAAGTTATGGGGCGGCACCTTTGATATCTTCATTTAATGGATTAAATCGCACATATGGGATCAATTTGAACTCACTCGTATTCTGTATTGCCTACGCATATTGGGTCATTTCATAATGGACCTTATTACTACGGTGTTCTAGTATATATTTTCATATTAAAGATTACCTGAAAATCTAATATTACAAATTTGAGGTCCTAAGCCAATTTATTTTCATGTCTTTTCAAGGTGAGATTATTCGAACGTAAAGAAGTTGTTATAGCGTTCTCAATATTGTGTGTAAAATTGGCCCTACACCTTTCGATTTTCGGAAAAAAAAATGTGTGCTGCTGAAAAGTTTTCTTAATCCATATGGTTCTCAAAAGTGGGCCAATTTCACATCTTTCATCTTTGAATATTACATATCCGTTTTATCGAGAAAACAAAATCCGTATTGGGTATATGGAGGAAATTGTTCAAAATATTCATTGGAATAAATAAGCAAAAACATTTTGAAGAACATATTTTTTCGATAAAAATCTGTAGATTTTAGATCCGGTTTAGTGAATCAGGTAAGGTCGTCTGTTGATATTCTTCAGTGTCTCGAAATGAGATGAAAAGTGAATCAAAATCATAGCAACGAATAAATCGTATAGGTACTCCTAAACAATCATTGGATTACGTAGCTTCTAGGAAGATCTTATTTTTTGCGATAATGGAAAAATTATGGTCCTGATATATCGTATACTTAACTCATCTTATTGTTGCCCTTTAGGTATATAAGAAATTTCAGCAAACTCTAGCGATAATCTTACGAGAGATCAAAATTTTTTTCGCTTCTGTCTTCGGAACTTGGAGACGTTATTTTTAGAGATATCAAATTTCAACGTCCGATGTGTAGATTTCGAAATATTGGTAAAACAAAATCTCCGAAATAATTGGGCGGATTTTGCCCATTCATCATAAACTCGATAGGCCTATTTTGACCTCTAAACTACTTTTCAAATCACGCTAAAGCCTCAAGTTCCTTTAAACTATAAAATGCCGCAATACGTCGTCCTTTGAGACTAGATCGATTCTTTGTACAATATTTTCAGATTTTGTATCTTATATGCTAATAAAGTTAAGTAAATCCTGATCAATCCTATAGAAACGGTTCAAATCCAGTAAGCCTATTTCAATAATTTCTCGACAATATTATCGGCAATTCTTAGTGGACCTCAAACAAATCTCGAAATGATCGTCACATAAAGGGCCAATAGACCAAATTAGTTAGATTAAGCGGGAACTTTGAATTACGATCCGTTCGTGGATCCGAGCACTGAATTTCCCATGCATTTATTATGGAGCTAAAACTTACGCGAATCTATCGCTTGTTTTTAGTTACTTTGGCCATTTTTTTCGTTTTTCTCGTATGTTCTGGGGAACATTGCGTCATCATTTTGCCCAAATGTAATTTTCGAATTTTTTGCCCAAAATGATCTCGAACGTTTGGACTCGACTCCCCGATGAAGAATTCGAGGTGAAATTTTGATTCTGTCCAGCCAGCCAGCCAGCCGTTGCCACGATAACTTGACAACGGAAAGAGCTGGCGAATTCAAATTTTCTGGGTTAGTGCCACATCCCAATTAATACGACGGACCAGTTCGTTAATGGCCATAATCGGCCGAACGGTTTCCGAGTGATAATTTTGTTTTCAACCAATACAACTCCGATCGAATTGAAACTTGGAGAGTTGCAGAATGCAAACCCAAGGACGGTTGTGAAATTTCGAGCGAAACGTATCACTAGAAAATTAAAAAAAACGATAACCTGAAAAATAAAAAAGACAGCTACTTGAAATTTACAGGTTAAGTTGTGCATCTGAATGCGACAGTTGAGGTAGTTTATAAGCATAATCGGCCAAACGGTTTTGGAGTTATACCCATCTGAAATTTGGTTTTTATTTCTTCAATAACTCGAAAAATACAGGATTGATACAATTCAAACATTGTTATTAGTTGTAGAATGCCAATGCGAAAATTCTTGCAAAATGTAGTGAGGATCGTATCACTAGAAAATTTTTGAAAAATCAATGAAGCAAATTCTATATATGAGAAACTATTCGTCCGACATCGCTGACATTTTGCGAGAGTCTTCAGAACCTAATTGTACTACCGAGTTTCAAGTTTGAACACGATCGGATCTATATTGTTGGAGATCCGAGCAGCCTTGTGTGAGTTCACCAGCTGGATGGGTGACCGTTGCCTTGATAACTTTTGAACGAAAGGAGATAAGGATTTTCAGAGTAGGCTGCACATCCGAATGGGGAGGTTAAGTTTTTTTTTGAGTCGAGTCTAGTTATACCCCCTGGAATATTATATATTTCACTGTTGAATGATAAATGTTATAAAATCCTTATGAGATCTGAAAAAGAGAAATTTGGGCTTCAAGCACCTTCACCTTCAAAGAAGATATTCCGTTTTCTCAGAAATGTATCGCTAATATGAAACGGTTCAAGCACTGACGTGAAGTCAGGACCTTTTGCGCGTATGTTCTATTGTCCATTCTCCTGTACTGATATTACGTATTCAGAGGGGTAACATAGAACCTCACAATTATATCAAATTATTATAGAATTTTGTAGAAATTAATTTGGTAGAAATGTATGTGAATTCATACTAAAGTCCATGAATTTGCGTATAAAAATGATGACACAGAAGTAATAATTGTTATTTCATGATGAAAATTGTTGAATTTACCAGAATATAAAATGTTTTGAAAAATGACCTCAAACTATTCAATGAGCAAAATCCTGAAAAAGTTTGGGGTCACGACCCTAAAATAACCATTTGTCATAAGAAAAGTTTGAGGCCAGACCCCAAACTTGACAAGTGTCTCCAAACTTGACAGAAAGCCACCGAAAACGACCTCAAACTTGACGCATTTCATACATATATATATATATATATATATATTACAGTTCTATTGGACATGAAAAGGTAAGTTTTTACCAAAGTTCGTGAAGACATTTTTTTTTTGGTAAAAGATAAAAATGAAAAATCAAAAACTCAGAATTTTTCACATAAATTTTGAGGTTATGTCAAAAAAGTTTAAATGAAAGAGTTGTATGTCTTTTTATCTCCTACAACTTTGCCATTCAACTTTTTTTTCATAGAACTGGAAGTTTCGCTTGAAATCGAGACTTAAAAAAAAAGCACTGACGTGAAGTCAGTACTCTTTGGCGCGCGTGTTCACGGTGGCTAATTTGAATTGAATGATGAGTACTTCAAGCTCAGTGGATTTAGCGAGCCGAAGATCTACCCAAAGGATAGGGGACACCATTCACTGTCGGTTCAAAAATTAACAGTGCTGTATCTAAGCTGCCATCAGGATAGAGTAACAAAGATGGAAAAGAACACAACTGACTCTCCTTAGTCGCACAAGCGAAGATTTGGGAGGGTCAGTATAATCCTAATCATGTTTATAGCACGCGCGCCAAAGCAGATTGACTTTTTACACTTTTTCTCTCATTGTTAAGTCAATCTGCTTTGGCGCGCGTGCTATAAACATGATTAGGATTATACTGACCCTCCCAAATCTTCGCTTGTGCGACTAAGGAGAGTCAGTTGTGTTCTTTTCCATCTTTGTTACTCTATCCTGATGGCAGCTTAGATACAGCACTGTTAATTTTTGAACCGACAGTGAATGGTGTCCCCTATCCTTTGGGTAGATCTTCGGCTCGCTCTATCCACTGAGCTTGAAGTACTCATCATTCAATTCAAATTAGCCACCGTGAACACGCGCGCCAAAGAGTACTGACTTCACGTCAGTGCTTTTTTTTTCTTTCAAGTTCCTTTAACAAATATAGCTGTCGATACAGTTTGGCTGTCAGCTTTACCGTAGATCGAAAAAAATTGCGGTTATGGGACCTCCGTTAAGAACGCAATTACCTCTTCTCCAAATCCGAACGTATTTTAATATTGATCTACCGAATATAGTTATTTATAAATTCGCCTCAGGGCCACCATACAGACATTTCAACTCGGAAACATCGCTATTTCCCCCAAACTGACTTGCGTCCGTGCACTGAATTGACATGAATATTCTTTTAAAACCTCACCATATCGGCTCATTACTCCGAACATAACCCATACAACCCAAAACCATTCACTTCTCGTCTGCGCATGCGCAATATACTCATGTCTGCAAGTCCTCCCTAAATTACACACCTCACAAAAAACTCCGATTATCCAACACCAGTGGTTCACGAGATATCGCTTCTTGAATCCACGCATGTGCAGACCCTCACCAGGGGATTCTATGTAGGAATAGCATCCGCCACCCCAAAACCCCAATGCTCCCTGACGAAAACACCAGCAGTTAAATCACTGATGGTCTGCTCATGCGCATATCGAAAAATGCCCGTAAGGGGTACCATCGATTTCAAAATTAGCCCCAGGGCCACGGTATCGACACTCCAACTCGGAAACAATGCTACATCCCCCAAACTGACTGGTCCTTGCACTGAATTGCCATAAATATTTTTTTAAGACCTCACAATATCGCTCAGCACCCCCAACATAACCCACACAACCCAAAAACAGTCAGTTCTCTTCTACGCATGCGCAATCTACACGCGGCTGAAAGTCCTCTCAAAATCACACACCTTACAAAAAACTCCGATTCTCCAACACTAGTGGTTTAGGAGATATCGCATCCCTTATCCACGCATGCGCAGACCCTCTCCAGGGGATTCTATGGAGTAATAGCATCCGCCACCCCAAAACCCCAATCCTCTCTGACGAAAACTACAGCAGTTAAATGACTTCTCATCTGCGCATGCGCATAACGAAAAATGCCCGGAAGGGGCAGCATGAATTTCAAATAAATATTTTTCGGAAATTCAAGCAAAATAGAGTAATTTTTTGAATTTTCTCATGTCACGTGATCTTCTTGAGATTTTTTAAAAGTGTTTGCTTTGGTCTTTTGCATCTAACTACTGAGTTTCTATTCAATCAGATCAGTATTTTACGAGTTATCCGGGAAACAAAATTTTAAAATTTTTGAAATTTTTTTTCTCACTTTATGGCCATCCTGTCAGTCACAAAAAACTGCGATTCTCCAACACTAGTGGTTCAGGAGATATCGCATCTTGAATCCACGCATGCGCAGACCGGCACCGGGGGATTCTATGGAGGAATAACATCCTCCACCCCAAAACCCCAATCTTCTCAGAAGAAAACTCGAGCAGTTAATTTATTTCTCGTCTGCTTATGCGAATAACAAAAAATGCCCAAAAGAGGCAGTTACTCCCCAGTCGTTCACCGTTCAGACTAATTTTGAAAACCAATTTAAAATTCCACACATCGTTTACGCATTAATTCAATTGCCATGCTAGTAAGTAGTCCATATTTTAATCAGTTGCCCTCGTACATATCGTATTGATTCAGATAAACGCGTAAAAACCCGTCAGAATATGGTCACCAGATGTTATGTATTCCGTGTAGAACTTCGAAATGAAATAATTTGACCAGTTTGGAAGTTCAAAATTATTAATTTTTTTTGAGGCTCCTACTGATCTGTCCGCAGTGAAATTTTGCACACCACAAGAGGTCATTATTGGTCACCGAAGTGCCAAAACTGAACTCATTCCGATATTTGGTTTCGGAATTTCCAACAAAATATTCCGCTGATAGTTAAAAAAATTTTAAATTTTTTCTACTCATGCTACCCCCACGAAATTTTCCATAAGTGTTTTCGTTGGTACTTCGCATATAACTACCGAGCTTCAACTCAATCGGATCAGTATTTCTCGAGTTATAGTGAAAACAAAATTTCAATTTCATTTTCAAATATTTAACATTTTTTTTTCTAGTTTACATCCATCGGATCATTATGAGACTTCGCAGGCATATAAAGGTCATGATCAAACAATTTGATGCTGAATTTCAGATCGATCGAATGATCGGTTTAGGAAATATTCTTGAAAAACGATTTAACTAAAAATGGCCGTAACTCCGAAACGGCTCGATGGATTTTGCCCATTAAAGAACTTGTCCGAGATATTTACGCTCCGAACATGCCCTGCAAATTTCAACGCTCTAACTCGCTCCCTTCGAGAGTTATCGTGCTAACGGCCGGACGGACAGAATTGAATTTGACCTCGAATTCTTCATCAGGGAATCGAACCCAATCGTTTGAGACTATTTTCGCAAAAAAATTCGAAAAATACAGACATTGTGACGAAATGATAGCACGCTGTTCCTTGCGGAACACGCGCGCAAAAACACACCCCTTCCCACTTCCAGACCTCAGATGGCCCGTATATTATTTTTCCTTAAATTTTTATTATAGTCTCTTCCTTTTCCAATGGGTGTCATCCTACTATTATTTTTTTTTCACTTTTTACCATTTTCAAAGGCTTCTCAGCTCTGGTCTATCATTCGCATTCTGCATTTCAATGGGACAGACACGCAAATCTCAACAAGGACGGAAACTCATAAGTTATTCGCACACCAACCTGAGATGACTTAGTCCCAACTTCAGGAAGCTTCAAACTCAGAACTCATACGACTTCGTTGGTAATGTGCACACTTTGCTGTAGACATAATTCGCTGAATTTGTAACAAGTTATAAATGGGTATATTCGAAAGTTCCAACGTGGTGTCTAATTCGGAAAGTTTCTTCAATGAATGAAATTATTCCAAGTGGTGCACTTCACAATATTTTGGGGGATTAAGTTGTGAGCAGAAATATCTGGAACGCAAGGAAATGGCAAATTAGTTATTGCTCCAAAGGATATCATTTGTCTACATTAGTATGAGTAATAGTGTACATTCCAAGGATTCTCACTATTGCGCATGCGTAATCGCCGGATAGCTTTGATGGATTAATTTATTTTGTCATTAACTCTTGCCTATGGCTCAGCTCGCTTGTTATGCCACTGAATCAGATCACGTTATGATTTTCACTCCAGGAAACATCAGAGGGAATAAATCAGTTTACTGGTGATTACAGCATGTGAACGTCTTCAGTGTTAGAACATATACTGATCGAGTATAGTCAAATTTAATAAATGTTGAGAAAGTTGTGTAAACATTTAGTAAACCAAGTTAGAATTTTATGAATTAGATGTACGGATAGTGGCAACGAATTAAACAAGCCCTGTGCGCAGGAGCTTTGGCGCTCTTGTTCAAACTTTGACATATCATATCTCCGAAAGTACTGGTTCCTCAGAGTTGGGAATGATATCAATGTATTCTTATGTTATAACTGCATCATAAATGAAATTCAATTCAAATAATAGTTCATTTATCAAGATTAAGTGAGCAATTTGAGAATGAGAACTGCACCATGGAATAAATCGAATTAAAATATCTGAAATGAATTTGACTCTCTCTTATTGAACAGGATGACATGTACGAGTATGAACAAAGATCATATAATAAGGTAATATAATAAGGTGGTGTAACTAGTTTTCAAAATTCTAGTTTAACACCTCAAACTCGATCGATTTCGAAATTTTCCGAAAGTCCACTAACTTTGATATTTGAATTTCATCTGATTCCATTGCTCCATGGCCACATAATATCCCCGTCAACCAGTTATTTAATATTCTGCTAAACAATGTAGACTTCAAGAGAGAAAGAAAAACTATTTCCCAAATTGCCGAAAGAAACGGATTTTGTCATCAACTAATTCACAAAATTACCAACAAACATAAATATGGAAAACTCTTTAGTGACATAACTCTAACGAAAGAAATATAAAGGAAAAAAAATGGTTCCAAGCATTTACGTTCCATCCGGAACAAACAAGAAACTCCAGAATATTTTAAAAAAGGTTAATATAAAATTAAGATAAAATTCCGGATATGTTAAAATCAGGATAATTGAAAATAAATGTTTCGACTGCAACAAAAGCTACGTCGGGCAAATAATCAGAAACATTTTCACACGGTATAAAGGCACAGTCAGAATAACAACATTGATAAATCTGCTGCAGCAAATCACGTTTTAACAACCGGCCACTCAATTTAAGAAAATTCCGTCAAAATGTTGAAAAATTCCAATAAATTATACCTTGAAGGTATCGAAATGTATGAAAGAAAATATATTTCACTCAATAATCGTCTAACCGCTATTAACACTAATCGGTTTACGACTAAAGGTATAATGTCAACCCATTCTTAAATATTGTAATTTATAGCATGATTTAGCAACGCCTCGTCTCAGAAGATGGAAACATCGTTTCCCAACCATAATATGTTAGAAGACAAAATTTGCAGGGGACAAGAGTGAAGTCACAAGTGTAGTGTCTAGTTTTAAATTGGCCGTAGGAAGAAGACAAAGAATATGATAACTCTATGTCCAGGTCATCGATTGTAATGTAAGAATGTTAAGAATTCAGTATAAGTATGTTAAGAATTCAGTATAATTGTAGTCTGAAAAAGTCAACTTTTAAACTAGGTACAAGCGTACAAATCCACATTTTGAACATCTGACAAATATTTCCTCAACCTTGAAAACACCACATAGGTATATCACAGACGTCAGGGTTGTAGAATTACGATGCATGAGTTTCAAACTTGATATAATCTGGGTATTGAGTTGGTGTAATTTGGTTGAAGAAGTTCTAGGTAAACCTCTCGGGAACTTTGATGGTAAAGGAGATTTCATTAAGCTGGTCAGAGTTCGAGAATTTCAGCTGTTCGTCAGGAACTTCTCATTGGTTCAGACATACATCTTAGAATCAATATGGACCTTTCAGAAATTAAATATGAGACATAAATTTTTGGAGTTTTAATATTAAATATTAAATTTAATAATTTAATATGGATCATGCGCATGATCCATATTTCTATGTTTCATATTCTCGGGTTGAGGTCGCATCGCACAGGTAGCTTATGCTTCCTCCGTGCCGATGCCATAGTTTACCTACGAAATGGAGGTCCTAAAGCTGAAGGCACAATTGGTTGCTCGCTCCTGGTGTGGTGTCACCTATTTTCACTTTTATTTCCATCTTTCTTGGTTTCTTGGTTGCCCTGTCCTGAAGAAGCCAACTAGCAGAAACACGTGTCTGCAGGTACCAGCAGAATTATTTTTAATCTGCTCCTTTTGCGGAATTACCCGTTAAACTTTTCCACTTATTGATATTACTCCGCATGATCCATATTTCTAAATTAAAATTTAATATTTGTTTGATAGTCTTCAATTTTTCGGTCATGGTAGCGGTTACCAATATTCGATGTGTTTCCTGAAAATTGATCAATATCTCCATCTTGTTAGTTTCATAAATAAAATAGTTCATTTTTCGCTTTCGTGACATTTTATATATTTGGTTAGGAATTACGGATAACCACCAAAAAACGGACGAAATGTTTATCAATTAAGGATGAATTCTTCTTCTATTTCACATAAAAGTCATGAAATACAGTGTTGTCAGCTCTGAAATCAATGACCGACTTGATAGCAATATTGCTGGGAGAAAATTGATAACCAACATTGCTATAACAGTCCGAACAGAATACGTAATACCATAGTCATATTGTTAAAAATTAGGAGGATAGCAATATGACTTGAATAGCAATGTTTATAGCAATACGCAAACAGAATAGGTCTGATTGAGGGTCTATAAGGGAGCGATCGTTGTTTATATCAAAAGACAGATTCAGGATTCGCTATCAGATTTACTTGCGTCTTTAGATTCGAGTTGAGCCAACCATTTGCCTTGAGGATTTAAAATTGAAATATAGTATTTCATCTAATTGACAGACATGGATCAATATTTTCCGAGTCAGGATGAAAATTAATCAGTATTTGTTGGATTTTCGATATTGTTGGGATCTGATTAGTAGAATAGACGAAAGTGGATTGTTTGACCTAAGGAAACGGGTGAGTTTTTTCTGCATGCAAATAGACGATTTGTCAGACAGCTAAATTTGTTACAGTGGTTCATTTCCCTCCTTACTTTTGTTTATTTCTCCTCAAGGTTGATGATTCAAGAAATTTTGGGCTGGAAATTTTATCTTGAAATTGGGAGGTTGACGTAGTTAGCACGTGGGAGGAATTAGGGACCGATACGTCTGAATGCCTATCTATCTAGGCATATTTTGGAGAGAAAACATCGATCAGCAAATCGTGAGAGCATTTCCCCTTGGAGAAAGAATTTGACCGCCGATAGATTCAAGAAGAAACCCTGAAAAGACTTTAGACTATTTCACTATCTACGTACAATGAAGAATTAGCATATTACATCGAACCTGCAGTAGTACCTACCCAGGTATATTTTCTATATGATTATTTCAATAAGGTTCAGATCTGAAATAGTTTATATTTGAGAATATATACATACATCAAAACCTAAACATCGTATTTGTTGATACTCACCCCATAAGTGTTATACGATACAACGGTCAGGGACTTACGGTCCTTTTTCTTCTTTTTCCAAGAGTATAATGTAATACAACAAGGTTACGAATATCCAGCCATCAGGACGGCGTTGGGAGTGAAATTGTTTCAGTAGTATTTCTATTGAGATTCCTGCCACTTTGAAAGATTGGTTATATGGTCTGTCTGGATAGTAAAGGAATTTATAATACTCTGTTTTAAATATCCGGCCATCAGAGAAGCGTCTGGACTGAAATTGTTTCAGTAATATCTTTATTGAGTATCCTGCCATGTTAAGAGTATGGTAAAACGTCTGCAGGGATAGTAAATTGAGTGGAATTATTTCAGTAATATCTCTACTGAGAATTCTGCCACGTTAAAGGATTGGTAATATGGTCAGTCTGGATAGTAAAGGAAATTTCCAATACGAGGTGTCAACTATCCGGCCGTCAGGGCGGCGTTGGTAGTGGAATTGTCTCGGTTATATCTGTCTTGAAATTCCTGCCACGTTAAAATATTGGTAATATGGTCTGTCTGGATAGTAGAAGAATTTCTAATACTCTGTTTCAAATATCCGGCCACCAGGAAAGCGTTGGGAGTAGAATTATTTCAGTCATATCATTATTGAGAATCCTACCACGTTAAAAGATCAGTAATATGGTCTGTTTGGATAGTAAAAGAATTTCTAATACAAGGTTTGAAATATCCGACCAGCAGGGAAGCGTTGGGAGTGGAATTGTTTCAGTAATATCTTTTTTCAGTATCCTGCCAGGTTAAATGTTAAATAAGTGATCAGTTCAGACCGTTTTTGGGAACATCACTCCAGGTAACACTTTGAGTTATGTAGATAGTTAGTAGTAAATCAGACATTTGTCACACAAGTAACTTTTTATCATATCTGATGTTATGTTTTCTTTGTAGAACCATTCTGGAAATAACATTGGACTCTTGGGGATACTATATTGAATTTTAAATTTTCAAGTTTGTGCAACTTATATGGAAAATGTATGCTTTAGGTTTGCTTCATACCTTCCACTGTCTCAACCCATAAATGCGATCCAGTTTGTTCTAGACTCTGAGAGTTCGGTGAGTAACATTATGATCAAAAGCTCTCTTTTCAAAAAATCCCTTCCTGATAGTATATCGTTACAAAGAAAGTGACGCCATAATAAAATAGTCTCAAGGTCTATAGCTAATCATGGGTAGTCCCTCTTAGGATGCAACAAGTTGTGACTACCTCTATGTTTACTGTTTTGTGGTCTCAGCTACAACAACTGAGCGTACCTTTTATATTTTGTTTTACTCGAGCGTTTCTACTTCGTTACTTTAGTCATATTAGTACACTGCATCGACTCTCTCGACTACTTCTTGCAAGAAAAGGATAAACATCGGTCAACGTTCCTGCATCACAGAGGGTTGTAGTCCCTAAGAATCTTCCTCCGTAGCGCTGATGAGACTAAAGCCGGATTTATAAACTCTGTCGTTCCGTGCAATGCAGTTCAGTTCATCGGTGCCGTTGGGTGCAGTTCGTTCATTTGTCAAGGGTCAATTTATAAACCCAGAGTTCGCAGTCGTTGCCGTAATGTCAGTGTGCCTAACCTTATTGGGTGATTTCAGCAGCAACACACATCACAATCAGCTGATACTTGTCATCACAGCGCTTCCTTACGTGACAAAATACAAGATCATGACTGGCCAACAAGCGAACAGTGAACGTAACTGAACGACGAACATAAAACATGGACATCTTTTGAACTGCAGCCGACAAGGTCCAACGACGTCCAACAGCACGAGAAAAGTTTATAAATGACTCCGTTTGTCAGTTTAACTGTCAGGTATATCGCCACCATATTATATCTTTATTGAGAATCCTGACAAGATGACAGATTAGTAATATGGTCTGTTTGGATAGTTTAAGAATCTCTAATACAAGGTTTGAAATATCCGACCAGCAGGGAAGCGTTGGGAGTGGATGTCATTCAGTGTTTTTCTTAAATGCCCATTTTCCCGAAACTGTTTTTCAATCTTGCTTATGGTACTTTGCTATATGGGCGGTAAATAAGGATAGTTCTCTCTACATCAATGGAGAACTTCATTTTGTGTTCTGGCCCTATTTCCCTAGCATCATTAAAATTCCAATCTTGTGGGTTCAGATTAAGTAAGGCATTTGGTCCGATTTTTCAACTAGCGTTGTTTCTCACAAAACGACAAACTAATAAATATCGTCGGTAATCTTCGCTCGATAGGATGCTACTCTCCTTACTTGTTGGTGCTCTTGTTCATCGGAACAGGGTGCTTATCAATTTGTTCAAATGTCTGTAATTTTAAAATTCTTGGCTGAAAATGGTCTTAAACGATTTGGTTTGACTCACTAATCAAGAATCCATGGTCAAAATCGAATATGTCCGGCCGGTCCGGCTGTTAACACGATAACTCTCGATAGGAATGAGTTAGGCAGTTGAATATCTGAGAGTAGGTTTGGGAGATAAATATCTCGTTTAGGTTCTTTATCGGGCAAAATGGGCCAGATGGTTTCAGAGTAACGGGAAAAAAAACTTTTACCTTACAAATTTCAAGTTCAATTTCTCTTGAGATGCAATGTCATCATAAGAATACACTGATAACATTTTTGACATTAAAAAACTACTACTTTCGGAGATATGATTCTTCAAGTTTTCAACATTAAATCGTAAGTCTATGATTCCACAGAATGCTGTCATTGTTAATATGAATTTGATGATCCGTATTCATACAGAATACATCCTAGGTAAGGTATATTCTGTGTGTAGATATAATCTATGCGTCGTCATTGTCATATATTAGTATTCTGTGATTGCCATCTCATAGAGAAATAGAAGGTATTTTCTCTATCTACAGATAAGAGATCTTTAAAACTGAGTATGATGTCATATTTATTTCTAGTTTTATTGAAAATTATTGATATAAAATACCTCCTGTTCTAGAAAACAAAGTGTGATTGAATGCAACATGAACAATGAAATAATCTCAGCTATCATGGATAGCTCTTGGATATTCCATATGATGATGATAATATAAACTTTGTAAGTTAATAAAATTGGGTTCAGAATATCTCCAGTAAAAACGAAACTGGAATATTGACTAAGTTTCATTTGATATAATATAATTTTCAGAGTAGATTTATGGAATGAATATCTTGGATAAGTTCGTTATTGGGTAGTTATTGGTTTCGAATTAAAAATTATTGATTGGCACAGTTGTTTTTTTCATTGACAATTCTTGAAGCATTGAAGCAGATTGCTCATTCAGTCTTGATGAATGAACTGTTATTTGAATTTAATTTCCTTTATAATGCAGTTCTTTCACAGGAATCCATTGATATAATTCCCAACTCTGAGAAACCAATACTTTCGGAGATATGATTTGTCAATGTATTGTCTCTGGTTTGAACAAGAGCGCAAAGCTCCTGTCCACAGGGCTTTCCCACTTTTTTGTTTGACGAAATGTGATAAGGAAATACCTCGCGACATTCCATTTTCATCTGCATGAATTATTTCATCGAGTTTTTTTTTATTATTATTGATAAGGGGGTTACGTTGCACCGCGACCTTGAGATCTATTGTGCCCCCCAACAGAGCTGTTCTCACCATTACGCCATCTACAGCTCACCCTCCAGTTCCAGAGTATAAATGAACCTCAATATCTGGGAAGGCTTCAAGGATATTATGTCTTCACTCCTACAAGTTTCCTGTCCAAAGCATTCCTTTCGCTGACTTGCAATGGCGAGGCATTCTGTAACAAGGTGAAGAGGAGTTTCTTCCTCCTCCCCACAGAATCTGCACTCGTCAGTATCTGATAAACCTATTCTCATCAAATGCTTCCTGAGGCGACAGTGTCCTGTGAGGAAGCCAGTGACCAGGTGTAACTTATTCTTGCAGAGATCCAGATACCTTTTGGATCTCACTTCTTTAAAGTTCCTAAGGAACTTTTTGGAATGAACCAAACCTGGAAGATTCCGCCAGAGTGTCTCTCTTTTGGTTTCCTCCTTCTCCAGAAACTCTTTCTTGTAGGTGCATTTTCCTATACCGCAGAAAGGTTCTGGGCCGATAAAAGGAGTTCGTGCTGCCTTTCTGGCAAGTGTATCGGCCTCTTCGTTCCCCTTGACTCCCGAGTGACCGGGGACCCAGACTAAAAAGACCTTATTATTCTTGCCAATTTCATTTAGTTTTCTTCGGCACTCCCATATCAACTTTGAATCGATGGCATGGGAGCTCAGTGCTTTGATAACAGATTGACTATCCGAATGGATTGCTATGTCGCATTTCTGATATTTTCTTTCTAGGTTAATATCTGCACATCTTTCGATTGCGAGTAATTCTGCCTGGAAGATACTCAAACGGGAGCCTACCGACAGTGCGCACTTGGTGCCTGTCCCATATACCCCAGCGCCAGCTCCCGTCGTGGTTTTTGAGCCATCTGTGTACCATTTTATGGTATTTTCTTTGAAAGTCTGGGTGGTGAACTCCCTTTCCCATTCTTCCTTTCTACTTATCATCGTGGTGAAGTTCTTCTCAATGCTTACTTTTTTGACCATTGCATCACTAGGAAGGTTCACTGATGGGATGTACTTAGTCAGAGAGGTCCAGGCTCTCTGACATTTAATCCTCTCAGTTCCTTTCATCGAGTTGAAAGACAAACATTCATTCAAATTAGTTGATGTTTGTTGAATATATTTTAAAAGCCATGGAATAAGAATTTGATATTTTGGTACGCATGTGTAACTTGATATACCCTTTGAGGAAACCCATAAAAGACACTGACGTGTAGTCAGGAGCTTTTGCGCCCATGGAGCAGGAGCTGAAATTTGATGCTCGATTATGAGATGTTGGCCAAAAGGTAAGTGTGGTAAGTTTATCGAATATTCTGACGGATAGATCCTGAAATATAAGATTCTTGGAGAAATTTTATTTTTTATTTTTATTCTAGTCATAAGACATTCACGTAATTTCGAAAATAATTTGCGCGTAGGCACTCTACAAAAATTATCAAGCTCTAATTGAATCGGATTTCGATACTTTGAGTTATTGAAGAAATAACAACAAAATCTGAGATGTGTATAACTCCAAAATTGTTTGGCCCATTATTCCTATTAACGAACTTAAATGTCGCATTCTTATGCGTAACTTACCCTGAAAATTTCAAGTTACTATCCCTTTCCATTCGCAAGTTATCTTGGTAACGGTCACCCATGGAGCTACTGAACTCCCCCAACGATATTCGGTTTCCAGTATTTGTTCGTTAATACGAAATATGTCCGATCGAATTCTAATCCGGAATTTGCCTCAAAATTTAGGTTTTGAAGGCTCTCGCAAAATTTCAGTAATATGAGATTGATAGTCTCTGAGTTTTTTCGAAATATGATGCCCACGAAATTTCGCATTTGCATATATATTTACACAAAAACCGTTTGGCCATCTATGCCGAATAACGCACATAACCGTTGTATTTGGATGCTCAACCTACCCCGAAAACTTCAAGTAGCTATTTTTTCATTCCGGAAGTTATCGTGGCAACAGCCGACAGAATCGAATTTTAGGAAAAAAAAATTCTAAATTACAGATATTTGGGCAGAATGATAGCATGCTGTTCCCCAGAATATGCAAGCAAAAAATTACGATTGACGTACCTATAAATAAACTATTGTTGACGTCATATCTCAAATTCAGAACACGCTTTATAACATTCCGCGCATATTCAGAACAAAAAATCGGCCCTGTGGACAGGAGCTTTGGTGCTCTTGTTCAAACTTTGACAAATCATATCTCCGGAATTATTGGTCTCTGGGAATGATATAAATGGATTATTACTATAAGATTGGAATTAAACTCAAACTGACCGATTCTCCCATATAACGAACTTATCCGAGGAATTCATTCCTCAAATCTACTCTGAAAATTATATTATATCATTTAAAACATAGACAATATTGTAGATTTGTTTTTCCTGGAGATATTATGAACCCAATTTGATTATTTATCTAACTACAGAATATATTTCCATCATCATATGGATTATCCACATGAGTTATATTATTATCACCTTAAAAGTATAATATCATATCATCCTCATAATTCAACGTAGCTGAGGTTATTTCATTGATAATTTTGCGTTCCATCATACTTTGTTTTCTAGAACAGGAGGAGTATTTCATATCAAGAATAACGAACCGGAAATAATTTTGACATTTATCTCTCATAGGAAAATGAGATGACATGTATGAACACAGATCATATAATAATTCATAGATAGAATAATTAAGTACAGCATTCTGTGAAAACATAGAAGTACTATTCATTATCCATATTTCGAGAAATCATATCTCCGAAAGTATTAGATTGTTAGAGTTGAAAATGATATCAATGGATTTTTATGGTGAAACTGCATCTTACAAAAAATTGCATTTGAAATTTGTAAAGTGAAGAAATTTTGCCCATTAACGAACTCAATCGAGCTATTTATCTCCCAAACCTACTCTGAAAATTTCAACTGCCTAGCTCATTCTGTTCGAGACTTATTGTAGAAACAAAATTTTAAAATTAAATAAATTAAATTTTTTTTACACCTTGTGGCAACTCGTTCAATATAAAACTTCAAATACATATAAAGATCATTATTCTACAATTCGATTCTCAATTTCAGACAGATCGAGGAATCAGTTTCGGAAATATTCATAAAAAATGTTTTTATTAAAAACGGCCATAACTCCGAATAAAAACGGCCTTACGGGGATTTCGCCCGTTGACGAAATCGTCCGAGATATTTATGCTCCAAACCTACCCTGCAAATTTCGATCCCACTTTCCTTCGAGAGTTATCGTGTTAACGGCCGGCCGGCAGGACAGAATCGATTTTAACCACGGATTCTTGATCCCAATCGTTTAAGACCATTTTCAGCCCATATCGTTTAAGACCATTTTCAGCCAAAAATTCGTAAATTACAGACATTTGGGCAAATTGATAAGCACTCTGTACCGAGGAACAAGAGCGCCAAACACTGTCTTTGATTTCCTGACTTTATTCCAAGTAGAACTCGTGCTGTATTTCCTTAACAGTATCTGACAATGAATTTCATCAAAACTGATACAATGGAAGAATAGTATCTACTCAAAACATCAATCTCGCTGATCCAATATAATACTACATGCTTAAAATGAATATTTCCCTCCTGTCAAAAATCCCCTGTGATTGAAGTGCAATTACCGCATGATTACAGCGATAATTATCTATGTAGAAAGCGATAATTATCTTGTAGAAACTGATAATTGTCTTGTACACAGATATCTATGGATCAGTTCAAACGCAATTCCATTGTATGTCAGTTTGACAAGCAATGTCGAAGACGTTATTAAAAATGTCTCGTTTTGGTTTTGCTTCCTTACAAGCTATTGAAGAAGAAGTTTCGGAAATAGAACCAATCAATACAAAAAATAATAGAAAATACGTGTGGCGTCAGTTTATGGGCTTCTGTGAAGAGAAAAATTATATTTTGGATGGAAGAACACCAATTGATGTTTTGGCAAAAATATTAACAGACTGGGCATTTAATATGCGTAAGCAAAATGGCGATGAGTACAAGGAATATACTGTTAAAACGATTTGGAACGTAACCGCTAAATTACTAATGGAAAAATATTTCACCGAATTCAATATCCAATTCAATCCTTTCACTAATATTGAATTCAAAGCAGCCAGAGACGCGAAAAATGCCAAGAGAAAACAACTGCAAAGAGATCCACAGAAGAGGAAGGAAAGTGCAGTTTTTCTAAGGTACGATGAATTCCAAAATATGGTTCGTGTTTGCGACGAAAACACCCCGGATGGTTTGCAGAAGAAATTATTTTTTGCTTTTGCTTTTGAATTAGCTTGGCGTGGTGGAGAAGGCCACAAGTGCCTAATTTCGTACTTCAAAGAAGAAGAAAATAACGTTGGTGAAAAGACAGGAAGAATTATTTACGATCCCGTATTTACTAAGACGACCCAAGGAGGGGAAAAACCATGCGCTTCATCAAAATGGCTAGTAAAGAATAATATTAATGCTGATATGTGTCCGATCCGACTGTACAAAAAATTCCTAGAAAAGCGGGTTGAAATAAAAACAAAACGACTCTTTCTCACTGTAAATCCCGCTTGGAAGTTGAATAGAAAATGGTACAAAGACATTCCTGCTGGACGAAATACAGTGAGCAAATGGACTGTTGTACAAGCCAAAGCTTCTGGTTTGAATACGGAAAACATCAAGATAACAAATCATTCGTTACGAGCTACGGCTGTTTCCAATCTCGCAAAAAATGGGGTGGGGGAGCAACAACTCATAAAAATCACAGGTCACACAAATTCCAAATCAATAACACCATATCTTCAAATGGATGAAGATCACCATGAAGAAATCGTCAGAAGAATGCGTGCTAATGATGTACAACAGGCACAGCTTTCCCAAACATCCTCTTCTGCTGTTAATGCTCCGATAGCAGCATTGTCTAATCAGAACACTTATAATAATTGTGTTTTTAACTGCAGCTCCTGCAACTTTTGATTTCGTTTCCAAATAAATAATATTTCGTTCTAAATAAATAAAGTTTCGATATATTTTTACGCATGCTTTCATATTATAGGAATAAAATACATTGGATCTCTTCATTTTTCAGTTACCTAATATAATATGTTGATAACGAGGTAGAAATTCATTGATTGGTAACGTCAGTTTGACAAGTTAACTGTTCATTCGGGAAATATTCCCCCGAATTACACTCGTGCATCAAAATGAACCGGATAATTTCGCATTCCAGCGTATTGTCATTGAAAAACTGCATTCGGTCATTTTCATTTTTGGAGAAAGAGCCCTCCACCTTCGGTGTCGGGCTCTTTCCCAAAAAATGAAAATAAACTCATGCAGTTTTTTGACAACACGCTGTCATGCAAAATTATCGGTAATTTTGATGCACTTGTGCAATTACTTCCGATAATGAAATACCTTCCAGCTAGGATATCGGTATATTATAATATCGCTTGTGTCTCGCTTCCAGAAAAATGCAATATTGAAATTTTAATTTAATATTCTGCATTCATCATAGAATAGCCGTAAATTTTACAGGAAAAGTTCATGTGGCTCTTTATGGAATAATTTCTATTTTATTACGCCCATTTTCGTCTGAAATTCATGCATATGATATCCAATAAAATATAGATATAATTATAAGTTTTAGGATGTTTCGGTTTAGTATTGGCTGGTCATATTTTATCGACCATTGTTCATTTTCTTTTGTGGTTTCTTGTATTCAGAAAGGAAATCCTATGGATAAAATGCGTTATTAATATTTTGCAGAGGGGAAAACCGCTAGGAGTGACAAACTTAATTCATATTTACGGTTACCGGTGTGAAAACAGCAAACCGAGATAGCAAACTTTGACCTTGAAATCCTCGTGCGCGATTCAATGATTGCTCGGATATCCATGCAAAAAAATTATTATTTCACCGAATATAGGATCGAATTCAATTTTTTTTTATATATTCAGGGCACAGCAACCTCTTAGCTCATATATGGCATTTACTGACTCCTCCAAGGGGTAGCTGGGGGACATACTAAGAGCGAAATGAGCATTTTCTCAATAACTAAGCATATAATTGAATTCAAGGTTGGTCGTGTTATCAAGGACCTACAGCACCCAACAACTGAATAAATAAATAAAATAAATGAATTGCATAGACGGCATTAACTCACACCTCGAGGGGGTCGATGGGGGGCATCGAATGTGACAAATTTGCGATTTACCCATAACTATACATAGGATCGAATTCAAATTTGGTGGTGACATTAAGGACCTATAGCGCCTAATAACTACAAATGCCGCATTTACTTACACCTCGAGGGGGTCGATGGGGGGCATCAAATGTGACAAATTTGCGATTTCTTCATAACTATACATAGGATCGAATTCAAATTTGGTGGTGATATTAAGGACCTATAGCGCCTAATAACTACATATGCGGCATTTACTTACACCTCGAGGGGGTCGATGGGGGGCATCAAATGTGACAAATTTGCGATTTCTTCATAACTATACATAGGATCGAATTCAAATTTGGTGGTGACGTTAAGGACCTATAGCACCTGATAACTACATATGCGACATTTACTTACACCTCGGGGGGGTCGATGGGGGGCATCAAATGTGACAAATTTGCGATTTCTTCATAACTATACATAGGATCGAATTCAAATTTGGTGGTGATATTAAGGACCTATAGCGCCTAATAACTACATATGCGGCATTTACTTACACCTCGAGGGGGTCGATGGGGGGCATCAAATGTGACAAATTTGCGATTTCTTCATAACTATACATACGATCGAATTCAAATTTAGTGGTGACATTAAGGACCTATAGCGCCTAATAACTACATATGCGGCATTTACTTACACCTCGAGTGGGTCGATGGGGGGCATCAAATGTGACAAATTTGCGATTTCGTCATAACTATACATAGGATCGAATTCAAATTTGGTGGTGACGTTAAGGACCTATAGCGCCTGATAACTACATATGCGACATTTACTTACACCTCGGGGGGGTCGATGGGGGGCATCAAATGTGACAAATTTGCGATTTCTTCATAACTATACATAGGATCGAATACAAATTTGGTGGTGATATTAAGGACCTATAGCGCCTAATAACTACATATGCAGCATTTACTTACACCTCGAGGGGGTCGATGGGGGGCATCAAATGTGACAAATTTGCGATTTCTTCATAACTATACATAGGATCGAATTCAAATTTGGTGGTGACGTTAAGGACCTATAGCGCCTAATAACTACATATGCGGCATTTACAAACACCTCGAGGGGGTCGATGAAGGGCATCAAATGTGACAAATTTGCGATTTCTTCATAACTATACATATGATCGAATTCAAATTTGGTGGTGATATTAAAGACCTATAGCGCCTAATAACTACATATGCGACATTTACTTACACCTCGGGGGGGTCGATGGGGGGCATCAAATGTGACAAATATGCGATTTATTCATAACTATACATACGATCGAATTCAAATTTGGTGGTGACATTGAGGACCTATAGCGCCTAATAACTACATATGCGGCATTTACTTACACCTCGAGGGGGTCGATGGGGGGCATCAAATGTGACAAATTTTCGAATTCTTCATAACTATACATACGATCGAATTCAAATTTGGTGGTGACATTAAGGACCTATAGCGCCTAATAACTACATATGCGGCATTTACTTACATATCGAGGGGGTCGACGGGGGGCATCAAATGTGACAAATTTGCGATTTCTTCATAACTATACATACGATCGAATTCAAATTTGGTGGTGACATTAAGGACCTATAGCGCCTAATAACTACATATGCGGCATTTACTTACACCTCGAGGGGGTCGACGGGGGGCATCAAATGTGACAAATTTGCGATTTCTTCATAACTATACATAGGATCCAAATCAAATTTGCTGGTAACGTTAAGGACCTATAGCGCCTAATAACTACATATGCGGCATTTACTTACACCTCGAAGGGGTCGATGAGGGGCATCAAATGTGACAAATTTGCGATTTCTTCATAACTATACATAGGATCAAATTAAAATTTGGTGGTGATATTAAGGACCTATAGCGCCTAATAAATACATATGCGACATTTACTTACACCTCGGGGGGGTCGATGGGGGGCATCAAATGTGACAAATTTGTGATTTTTTCAAAACTATACATAGGATCGAATTCAAATTTGGTGGTGATATTAAGGACCTATAGCGCCTAATAACTACATATGCGACATTTACTTACACCTCGGGGGGGGTCGATGGGGGGCATCAAATGTGACAAATTTGTTATATTTTCATAACTATACATAGGATCGAATTCAAATTTGGTGCTGACATTAAGGACCTATAGAGCCTAATAACTACATATGCGGCATTTACTTACACCTCGAGGGGGTCGATGGGGGGCATCAAATGTGACAAATTTGTTACATTTGATGCCCCCCATCGACCCCCTCGAGGTGTAAGTGAATGCCGCATATGTAGTAATTAGGCGCTATAGGTCCTTAACGTCATCACCAAATTTGAATTCGATCCTATTTATAGTTATGAAGAAATCGCAAATTTGTCACATTTGATGCCCCCCATCAACCCCCCCGAGGTGTAAGTAAATGTCGCATATGTAGTTATTAGGCGCTATAGGTCCTTAATATCACCACCAAATTTGAATTCGATCCTATGTATAGTTATGAAGAAATCGCAAATTTGTCACATTTGATGCCCCCCATCGACCCCCTCGAGGTGTAAGTGAATGCCGCATATGTAGTTATTAGGCGCTATAGGTCCTTAACGTCACCACCAAATTTGAATATGATCCTATGTATAGTTACGAAGGAATCGCAAATTTGTCACATTTGATGCCCCCCCTCGACCCCCTCGTGGTGTAAGTAAATGCCGCATATGTAGTTATTAGGCGCTATAGGTCCTTAACGTCATCACCAAATTTGAATTCGATCCTATGTATAGTTATGAAGAAATCGCAAATTTGTCACATTTGATGCCCCCCATCGACCCCCCCGAGGTGTAAGTAAATGTCGCATATGTAGTTATTAGGCGCTATAGGTCCTTAATATCACCACCAAATTTGAATTCGATCCTATGTATAGTTATGAAGAAATCGCAAATTTGTCACATTTGATGCCCCCCATCGACCCCCCCGAGGTGTAAGTAAATGTCGCATATGTAGTTATTAGGCGCTATAGGTCCTTAATATCACCACCAAATTTGAATTCGATCCTATGTCTAGTTATGAAGAAATCGCAAATTTGTCACATTTGATGCCACCATCGACCCCCCCGAGGTGTAAGTAAATGTCGCATATGTAGTTATCAGGCGCTATAGGTCCTTAACGTCACCACCCAATTTGAATTCGATCCTATGTATAGTTATGAAGAAATCGCAAATTAGTCACATTTGATGCCCCCCATCGACCCCCCCGAGGTGTAAGTAAATTTCGCATATGTAGTTATTAGGCGCTATAGGTCCTTAACGTCACCACCAAATTTGAATTCGATCCTATGTATAGTTATGAAGAAATCGCAAATTTGTCACATTTGATGCCCCCCATCGACCCCCTCGAGGTGTAAGTAAATGCCGCATATGTAGTTATTAGGCGCTATAGGTCCTTAATGTCACCACCAAATTTGAATTCGATCGTATGTATAGTTATGAAGAATTCGCAAATTTGTCACATTTGATGCCCCCCGTCGACCCCCTCGAGGTGTAAGTAAATGCCGCATATGTAGTTATTAGGCGCTATAGGTCCTTAATGTCACCACCAAATTTGAATTCGATCGTATGTATAGTTATGAAGAAATCGCAAATTTGTCACATTTGATGCCCCCCGTCGACCCCCTCGATATGTAAGTAAATGCCGCATATGTAGTTATTAGGCGCTATAGGTCCTTAATGTCACCACCAAATTTGAATTCGATCGTATGTATAGTTATGAAGAATTCGAAAATTTGTCACATTTGATGCCCCCCGTCGACCCCCTCGAGGTGTAAGTAAATGCCGCATATGTAGTTATTAGGCGCTATAGGTCCTTAATGTCACCACCAAATTTGAATTCGATCGTATGTATAGTTATGAAGAAATCGCAAATTGGTCACATTTGATGCCCCCCGTCGACCCCCTCGAGGTGTAAGTAAATGCCGCATATGTAGTTATTAGGCGCTATAGGTCCTTGATGTCACCACCAAATTTGAATTCGATCGTATGTATAGTTATGAAGAAATCGCAAATTTGTCATATTTGATGCCCCCATCGACCCCCTCGAGGTGTAAGTGAATGCCGCATATGTAGTTATTAGGCGCTATAGGTCCTTAACGTCATCACTAAATTTGAATTCGATCCTATGTATAGTTATGAAGAAATCGCAAATTTGTCACATTTGATGCCCCCCATCGACCCCCTCGAGGTGTAAGTAAATGCCGCATATGTAGTTATTAGGCGCTATAGGTCCTTAACGACACCACCAAATTTGAATTCGATCCTATGTATAGTTATGAAGGAATCGCAAATTTGTCACATTTGATGCCCCCCATCGACCCCCTCGTGGTGTATGTAAATGCCGCATATGTAGTTATTAGGCGCTATAGGTCCTTAACGTCACCACCAAATTTGGATTCGATCCTATGTATAGATATGAAGAAATCGCAAATTTGTCACATTCGATGCCCCCCATCGACCCCCTCAAGGTGTGAGTTAATGCCGTCTATGCAATTCATTTATTTTATTTATTTATTCAGTTGTTGGGTGCTGTAGGTCCTTGATAACACGACCAACCTTGAATTCAATGATATGCTTAGTTATTGAGAAAATGCTCATTTCGCTCTTAGTATGTCCCCCAGCTACCCCTTGGAGGAGTCAGTAAATGCCATATATGAGCTAAGAGGCTGCTGTGCCCTGAACATATAAAAAAATTGAATTCGATCCTATGTTCGGTGAAATAATGATTTTTTTGCATGGATATCCGTGCAATCATTGAATCGCGCACGAGGATTTCAAGGTCAAGGTTTGCTATCTCGGTTTGCTGTTTCCACACCGGTTTTACGGTTCGTATTCTAAATATATAAAAATGAATGCCAGTTTTCGTTGTAATTTTATACCTCAAGAACGGGCTAACCTATCCAAACCAAATGTTTAAGCTTTGTTCGGACTATTTAGTAGATGGTTTATGTGAAGTTTGCACAAAATCGGTCGAGTGCTTCTTCATTTATCAAAGGAAATTTTTTGAAAAAGTTAGCATAAACGTGATGTTTTTTTGGATGTTAAGAGGGGGGTTTGGAGGAAATTTCGAAGGGGTTTATCGAGGAAAAATACGGAAGCTTCGTAGATTTTTGCGTTTTGGAAGCGAAAAGATGGGGGTGTATTTAAAAAGAAATCACAAAAAGGCGAAAAAACGCTGATTTTGGCAAAAGGAGCAAAATTGTGGAAAGGAATTCGGAGGAGCGGTGGCGTTCGGAACGACGTTATTTGCGGGAACGCGAAGACGAGATTCGAAATTAGTCCGTACCGGAGCCCTTTTTTCGATCCTCTCTCTCGTTTTCCCGGAAGAACGATAGAAAAATGTGACTTTTCGCGAAAATCGACAAAATTCTTACCTTTGACGTATTTCTGTGGCGAATTTTTACGCGGTTCCTTCAAGGTGGACGTTTTCGATCTGAACAAGCGACGAGAAATGTAAAATCGAATTTGAATTTCGAACGGAATTACTCGAGAATCATGGAATCCTCTAGAAAAACTGCGAGAAATATGAACGATTAACCGATTTCGATCGATGGCTTGACAGGATTGACGATATTCTGAAAATCGAAAGACGGAAATCATCCGAGTACTAAAAATCTTTATTTAGTACATAATCGGAGTTGATTCACGTAGGCAACGTGGCCGAGTGAGCTAAAGCGTTGGATTGGGAATTTATAGCTCCCCAGCCTTCCGAGCCTCGCGGGGCGGTGGGATCGAATCTCGGAGCTTCCGAAATAGCTTTCTCTTAATTTTTTTTAATTTTTACCCAATGAAAAACTTAAAGGAGCGTTAGTCCAGTAAACTTATCTTGGGATTTGGATCTTTTCGTTAAGTTACGAAATCCATAATGAATATCCGTTCGATCGGACGGATTTTTGCATTAAAATTACTCAAAATATTCAAACATTAAGCAGAAAATCAACGGTCGAAAATGAAGAACCCCCAGCCGTTTGTTCATTCATGCTCAAGATGGAAAAACAAAAAAAAAATATTTATCCAAATGTTTTGGATTAAGTTTTGAAATAGCTAGCAATTAATGAAATATTTTTTTGTTTGAATAATTGAATTTGAGGTTCCAATTAAATTTTTTAATTATATCACGTAGCGAAGCACGTACCGGGCCACTAGTTGTGTATATTACAGTAGCCCCTTGCCTTAATTCAATTAACCTTATAACGCTTTCGTCAATCAGTTTCACATGTGAATTGAGATGTTAATTATGGATTTAAAAAAGTACGAAAGCTCTGTGGACAGGAGGTTTGGCGCGCTGTCCAATTCACCCAAGGGTTGGGAGCGGGAGTCAGTAGTTGCAAATTTACTGATGGAGATTTCATTAGCCTGGGTAGATTTGAGACTGTCTTTCAAGCAGAAATTTTCACTGCGCGAAGCTCATACGCGGGTGGGTTCGCAGGTAAATTACAATCTTATCGGATAGCCTAGCCGCCTTGAAAGCCTCGATTTCATACAAGTGCACGGCCCTTCTTGTGCTGTACTGTCAGACCACACTTGATGAACTGGCAGAACGCTGCAGGCTGCGGTGGATTCCGGGCCACTTGGGCATCGAAGGTGATAAGGTGGTCATCATCATCTTTATTTGTGCAAGGATACATACTGTATATACACACGTCAGCAAAGTTAATGATATGTCCACAATGACAAACAAACACACACAAAATGGCGCAAACAATGCAAATAAAAATTCATATATTTACGTTTTTGGACTTTCCAAGACTGTTTTTAAAAAGAAATTTATTCTTTCCAATTATTTAATACAACGTTACACGATAGAGATTCAATAATTTGTACAGTTGGAAAGGAGTACCGAAAAAGACAGTAAATCTAACTTAGACTACATGTACTAAAGTCTAGAACGGAACTAAATAACTTGAGTTTCTCATCCTCGAGGAAAGCTTCCACTCACACGCGCACACAAAAGCTCTTCCTAGAACGGCGTTGTGTATGTTGCACTTTCTGGAGGTGAAGGTCTCATAATTCGTCTCCCCTTAAATTAGATAACGTCCTCGTTATCAGTAGGCATTCCGGGATTGTCTTCGAGGTTGAGGTTAATAATCTTCCTGGGAAAGAACAGTACCTCGGAAATTCTTGCTTTGTGTTTCGATACCAGAATTATTCCGATGATAATGCAACAAAGCAAAATGCCACTTGTCGTTACGTGACTTATCTGAAAGGTTGGATGTAGGTACAGGGGTTGGTCCTGAAGTTTCTCAGCTTCTTGGAGGATTGAAGTTGGTTCTGATAAATGTTTCAGTTGGAATTCCACTTTGTGTTTGAAACTCAAAGGGAGCTCCGAAATGTTTCTAGTTTTTATTTCGAAAATTGGGATTGTGTTATCGAATATCGAATTTTCGATTATGATGTTGCAGTCGGAATTCAAAATGTTTATTCCGTGGATGGATTTCTTCGTAATGATGCCATTGCAGTCTTCAAGTATCATTTTTGGACTCTTGAACAATGTTAAGAGCTGTTTATTCTTCAGAATGTGGATAATTTTGTAGTTGTTTTCGACAAAAACCGTTTGGCAGTGGTCTGGAGATTCGAGGGTACAAGCTTCTTTGGTTGGTTGCTAGAGGCATAGAACCATGGAACTGCCTAATGTGGAGTGACAGGCTTCGTTGGTCCAATATTCTTCATTGTTGATTTTAACCATGTACTTCATTGGAGGTACAACAGCAATATCTTGGTTGTTGGGTATAGGGTACACTCGGGAGTAGTTTGCAATAAAATTTTTGAGAATAGGAATTTTAAGGAGGAATGTTATGGTTTCATCAGTTCCTATAGCAGATATTTTTGCAAATTCTATGATTTTATAAAGATGAACTTGATCAATTGGTGATAATTGCTGTGGTTTGTAAATTTTTTCGAGGTAAATTCCAATTGAGTAAAGTTCCTCAAGTTTTATTATTTCTAAATTTGGTATCCCTTTCATTGCAAAACTAATAGTTCTTTCAATCATCAATTAGGTATTCAATAGTTCTTCTGATTGAAGTATCTGATATTCTACATTGATTCTGAATTCTTCAATTGACTTGATATTTTCGAAAAGTATTTTGGTGTGTAAAATGTTGTTGTTTAACAAAGCTAAGTCCTCAGAATATCTTTGAGTTAAATGGTTGGCGAAAGAAGTTAATTTATTTATTCTTTCGATTTCAGAATTTTTGTAATTATGGAGACTTTCTAAGTTCTCATTTATGGTTTTTAGATCATCATCATCTAAATTTCCAGTGATAAATTTAATACCTTTTCCAATGAAATTAGCCAAACCTCTTTTAACCTTATTGTTTAAAAGTTTTTGTAGTATTTGCTCAATTTGAACTAGAATTGATTTTGATTGAACATAAATTCTATGTGATAATTCGTCTAGGGTACGATTTTCCTGAAGTGCATTAAAGTTATAATCAAGTTGGTCATAATTGACTCGTAAATTAGTGATGTTTATAAAAAATAGAAAATTGTGGTAATGATCGAGAATTTTGGCATGACTCAAGGGTTCTTCAAAGAATCCATTAGTGATTATTTTGTTGACCTGCAGGGCCTGGTTGATTTGGGTCTTTATCAGGAGAATTGTCGGTATCCTGAAAAGAACAAACATTTTTTCTTAGTCGTTTGACTTTTTTGATATGAGCAGTGGTTTCTCTGGATTTTTGAGTTAAACCACTAATTTTATTTTGTTGTTGTTGTTCAACTGTAACTCTTTCGAAAGGTGGGTCAGTTTTTCTAGGTCTATTTCTTTGAACGTAGACTTCTCTTTGTTCTAGGTTGGGAGGGTCATCTCTATTCTCATTTAATCTATTCAATTTTTTCTGTCCTCTTTCCTTATTTCGTTCGTAAATATGGTCAAAAAATGGTAATATTTCTTGTTTCCTTTTTTCGTTATAATGCTCGTAAACAGTCATGTTCAAATCAAATTCTGGTAATTTGTCATAAGGACCGTAAAGTAAATGGAATGGAGAATATCCGGTAGTTGAATGTATTGATTGGTTATAAATCAAAGTTGCAGTGATCATAAGGTAGGAGGGGTTTTCGTTAGGGTTTTTCAATTTTAAAATTCTGAGTTTTTCTAAAATTGTAGAATGAAATCTCTCTATAGGAGAATTTGAACTGGGATTATTCACGGTTGTGAAATGTAGGTCTACTTTGTTCAATTTTCAATACTCTATGAGAGTTTTATTATGGAATTCTCTTCCTTCGTCGCATACGAGTTTTTGGGGAATATTGTGGTGTGAAAAATAATGGCGTAATTTGTTGAGGACTGTTAATGCTGTACCATCTTTAACGAGATACGACTGGGCGTATTTAGAGAAGAGGTCTATTATTGTCAAAAACTTGGAATTAAGAAAAGAAAAAGTATCTATGTGTATTACTTCGAATGGTCGTTTTGCAAGAAGAGGACCAGAAAATTTTAATTTATAAGGGTGTCTTTCGTATTTTGACTGAAGACATAATTCACATTTGTTAATGACATCAGTGATTTTGTTCTTCATTTTCGGCCAATAATACTTTTTTGATAAAAACTTGTGACTTTCCGTGATTCCATTGTGATTTTTGTCGTGATATTCTGTAATAATTTCTTTCTGAGTTTCTTCGCAAATTACATCCAATAAGTAGTTATTGCTAATAAAAAGTTTCACGGAGTAATTAAATGATTCCTTACAAAATCTAACGAGAGGTAAACATAACTTGTTGTCTCTAAAATAAATTCCGTAGGATTCATTCGGTCTGAGAATTTCTTCGAAAAGTTTGGAAAAATCTTCTGTTATACAATTTTGTCTTATTGATACGCTATATGTGTTTTTTCCGAAAGGTTTACTAAACCTCAAATTGAATTGTTCACCACTGTTTAGAATAATTCTATTGGGGTAGATGTTGACCGATGTTTCTGTAATTGGAATGACTTTTCCATTATCCTCTTGAGTGGAATGAATGGTAGCATCAGTATCGGAATTTTGATCATCATTAAAATTCTGTTGCTCGCTATTATTTGGATTAGATTTTTCATTGTTTTGTGAATTGAGAATATTCTCTAATTCTTCATCGCCTATTTCAGGGAGTTCACTTATATTTGGTAAAATGGATGATAGTTCTACATTTAGATCATCGTCGGATAAAAGTGGTTCATTTTCTCGATTATGTATTTCTACACGAGAAAGAGCATCAGCCACTTTATTTTCTTTGCCTTTAGTATGAATGATTTTAAAATCAAATTCTTCTAATTTCAGTTTCCAACGAATGAGTCGAGAATTTGGCTCTTTAATTTTGGAAAGCCATACAAGGGGATTATGATCAGTTTCGATGGTAAAACATTGTCCATAAAGATAAGGCCTGAAATGTTTTGTGGAATCTAGGATTGAAAGTAATTCCTTTTCGATAGTCGAATAATATTTTTCAGCGGAATTTAGAGTTCGTGAATAATAAGCTACTGGTTGATTCGATTGCGATAAGACACTTCCAATAGCTACGTTTGAAGCGTCAGTAGTTAATTTAAATGGTTTCGCGAAATCTGGATAAACTAAAATTGGGGCATTCGATAATAATTCTTTGCACAAGTGAAATGCATCTACATAGTTTTGATCTTGATGATTTATTTTTGCACCTTTCTTCAAACATTTAGTGAAGGGTGAGACAATATGGGCAAAATTTTGAATAAATCTGCGGTAGTAACCTACCAAACCTAAAAATGATTTGATTTATTTCACTGTACGAGGAATAGGGTACTTTTCTATTGTCTTCAGTTTTGAGGGGTTTGGAGATACTCCTTCAGGGGTTATGACATGTCCCAAAAATTCTACATTTTTGCTTAAAAATTCGCATTTGTCGAGTTCGATTTTAAGATTGAATTCTTTTATTTTCTGAAATATCGATTTTAGGTGATAAATATGCTCTTGCAAACGATTTGGAAAATACGACTACGTCGTTCATGTATACAAAACAAAATTTATGAAGATATTCTTTGAGTACATTATCCTTTACACGCTGAAATGTACTTGGACCGTTTTTTAAACCATAGGGCATTCTGAGGTATTCATAGTGACCATTATTCACCGTAAAAGCAGTTTTTTCAATAGACTCGGGATCCATTTCGATCTGATGAAATGCTTTTGCCATGTCAATTGTTGAAAAATAGCAACTTTTTCCTAGATTGTCTAGAATTTCTTCGATACGTGGTAAAGGGTATTTATCTTCTACAGTTTTTTCGTTAAGACGTCGATAATCAATTACCATTCTGTATTTCTTTTGTCCAGATGCGTCTTTTTTCTTATCTACAATCCAAACTGGGGCACTGTAGGGAGAGATTGATGGACGTATAATTTTGTCATCAAGTAATTTTTGAATTTGATCCTGAATAATTTCTTTCATGTGATGGGGGTGTCTAAAAGATTTAACATAAACTGGTTCTTCATCTTTTGTTCTAATTCTGTGTTTAACAGTATTACTGAATGAAAGATCGCAATCTACATTATAGAAGATGCTTTTGAATTTACTACAAAGCTTTAGAATTTCTCTCTTTTCTTCAGAATTCATGTGGGAAGTTCTGATATTTTTTGATAATTTGAAATATTGATTTTCAAAAGGGGGTGTAGATATTTCGGTCTCTAAAAGAGATGTTACAGGTATTCTCTCAGAAAAGTTGATTTCTATGTTGTTTTGCGTTGGTTGGGAAATTGGTATAAAACAAAATCCATTTTTTGCATGAGCAATGCACTCTGGGGTTGAAAATTGTTGAAAATTTATTTCTGGCAGTAAAACATCGCCGTTTTCTAGAGTGACAGGTATTTTAACAAAATCTTTGGTTTCAAATTTTTTCGGCTTCAATTTTGTGGAGGAATATTCAAGGTTAAATGGAATTTTCATGTTATTAATTTCTAATGTATGTGTTTGGTAGTCAATTTTAGCACATAGTCTCTGTAGATCAGCTGTTCCTAATAAAGCGTCGAATTTTGTATGCCAATCAACTACATGTTTCTTTCTTTATCAGTGCCTGCTTATATAATGTTGCACAATTGTGTGATTAATTGGAGTGCAGGAGCTGTTTATATTTCTATAATTTTCTTTCGACCGTGGAAGTTTATTATTGTATGTTGTTTGAATCTTCAAATTGTATTACAGGATAACTTTTTATATTGTGTACCTGCTTATTTATTGTTGATTTGCAATTATGAGGTTAATTTGAATGCGGGGATTGTTTATATTGCAGTTTTCTTCTTAAACGAGTAGGGTTAATACGCACAAAATAGAGATTGCTTTGATATTTTATATGGCGGGTTCGTAACTTAAATTTATGTTCGTGAAATAAATTTGCCTGTATAATGTTGAGCTTTGATCGCCTGATTTGTTATTTCATTATTTTTCATTAAAGTTAATATACCTCGGGGCCCGATTAGAAATAACTTCTACATTGATTGTATTAATTGATGTGATATATTTGTATCTATGTATTCGATTTGATTTCTTTTTTTTTTTTTGTTGTGATCATGCTGGCCTTTTTTTTTCATAATATATTGTCGCGCGTCGTATTTGGGGGTTTTTAATTTTGATGGCGGTTGATAGTGGAGTTGCGCACGCGAGCGCCGGTGCTCTTTTTGTTGGACATTTGAACGTCCGATCTCTGAATACTGGTTTCGATGAGTTGGTTGGATATGTCAATCATCACAATTTTGATATTCTCTGTGTGACTGAAACTTGGCTTGCCCCACAGAATGAGTCCAATCAATTCGATATTTCTGGATATAACTTTTTGCATAAGGATAGAGATGGCAGAGGGGGCGGAGTTGGAATATATGTCAGTAAGCGATTTAATTGCAGAGTTGTAAGTGTTGATGTTGAATTTGAAGGTGCTGAGTTCATAGGTCTCAATGTGAACATTGGGAGTAAAAAATTACTCGTCATTAGTTTATACAGGCCACCTTCAGGAGTTTTAAATAGTTTTCTAGATTCTATCGAGGATTTGTTGACTGCGGTTGTCCCGTTTTGTGACCATCTTGTTTTGGCTGGAGATTTCAATGTTGATATTTTGGGAGGAACTAGCCATTCGGACAGGCTTCTTGGTATTCTGAATGTTTTCGATCTTGTGCAGCATATTACTGAACCTACTCATTACACAAGTATTGGCTCTTCAAGCCTCATAGATCTTATGATATCTGATAAAATGTTACCTGTCCTTGATCATGCAGCGTTGCCCATTTCCGAGTACTTGTCTAATCACTCCTTGACTTATGTAAGATTCCAGATTCCTGCTAGACACGTGAATGTTAGAAAGTTTGTCGAATACAGAAATTATGATGGTATAGTTCATGAAGATTTTGAAAGAGACGCCGTAGGTTTGAGATGGGATCGAATCTACTATGAAAGGAATATCGATTTGAAGTTAAATATCTTTTACGATAATGTACATATTTTGCTGAATACACATGCCCCCAAATTAAAGAAAAAAGTTCTTGACAGACCTTTCATGCCCTGGCTGACGTCAAATATCAAACATATGATAAGGATTCGTGATAGGGCCCACCGTGATTACTTGAAGTACCGAACTGAAGCTAAGTTAAATTATTATAGGCGATTAAGAAATTATACCAAGCATGCTATTGGCCGTGAGAAGGCAGCATATTTCAATAGAGTTTCCAATTCGACGGGAAAAAATTTTTGGAATCACATGAAAAAACTTAATTTGACATCAAATTCGTCCTCCGCCATTCCATTTGACCTTGCTACTGCCGATAAAATAAATGAACACTTTTTGAATGCTTATAATACTCCAAGTACCGTTTCTCATAGCAAAATTAATTTTTACAACAAGAATAGGCATCCATCCGTCACGGGTGAGTTGGAGTTTAGGTTGATGGATGAGGCTGCCCTTCTCGACATTGTTGACTCTGTTAGCTCTGGTGCTGTGGGTGAGGACGAACTTTCAATTAAAGATTTAAGATTGTGCCTGCCTTTCTGTAAGGGACCTCTTCTGAATATTATAAACTCATGTATTTTGGAACATTACTTCCCTAACATCTGGAAGAAATCAATTATTAAGCCGATACCTAAATCAAGCAAATGTAATAGCTTAGATGATTTAAGACCTATTAGTATCTTACCAGTAGTGTCCAAGATATTGGAGAAACATATTCATAACGAAATTATTGCATTCTCTAACAACAACAATATTATACCGGATTGTCAGTCAGGGTTCAGGAGGAGTTGCAGCACCTCAACTTGTTTAATTGATATTATTGACAAGATAAAGTTGAACATAGAACAGGGGCAGGGTAGTTGTTTGGCTCTTCTTGATTTTAGTAAGGCGTTTGACACGCTGGATCATGGAATGTTATTAGCTAAACTAAAGTATTTCGGCTTCTCACGGAGTTCTGTTGATTTTTTTAGATCTTAGATCTTATCTCGCCGGAAGGTCGCATTGCGTGATGTTGAAGTCTGATGGAATCACCAGGAAATCTGATTTTGTTTCTTGTGGACGGGGTGTTCCTCAGGGGTCTGTTTTGGGCCCCCTTCTTTTCTTGATTTATGTGGCGGATATGAACGAGGCTGTCTTATGTGCTTTATTGCGACAGTATGCTGACGATTCTCAATTGTGCGCTCCCCTTGAATTCGATAATTTGCTGGATTGTGAGAGGAAGTTCAACGAGGATTTGCGGAGAGTTAGTCAGTTTGCCGTGGATCATAATCTGAAATTGAATGCCTCTAAGTCATGCGTCATGATTTTTGGAGTGGGTAGAGCCCGGGGAACCGCAGTGCGCGATAACTTCAGGCCACAGTTAGCGGGTTCATTTTTACCGATTGCTGCTGAGGCTAGAAATTTGGGAGTTTACTTGGATTCTGATTTGTCATTCCGGGTACATATCAAAAATAAGTTGAGGATGGCTTATGCTAGGTTGAAGAAATTATATCGGTTCAAAACATCTTTATCCAGTCGAACTAAATATTATCTGTGTAATTCTTTGGTATTATCGCTGTTTGATTATGCAGATGTAGTCTATGGAGATTCGTTGAGTCGGAGTACAGCTAAGTCCATACAAAAATTGCAGAATTCCTGTATGAGGTTTTCATTTATGATACCTTACAGAGAACACATAACACTTCACTTGAATGAGCACTCATTGCTCAATATGGCTAATAGAAGGACGTTGCACATGTTGGTTTTTGTTCGACGACTTCTCAGAACGGGCGAGCCTTCCTACTTGAGGCAATTATTCTGTACTCGTTCACATCAATACACCACGAGAAATTTCGGTAGTTTCGTTATCCCCCACCACAGAACAGAAGTTTTTCACAGATCCTTCCAGGTAGTCGCTCCTCGTATGTGGAATGAGCTGCCTGATAGGATTAAGCAATTTTCCATCGGGAGGTTCAGGAGAGAGGTTGGGTTGATGTGTCTGGAGAAACAGGGAAACACTTGTTAAACTGTTGAAATGGCTGGTTGGATGATAGAGTGCTTGGCGTTTGTGTGTTTGCGTGCCCTCGTATGGGCTTAATAAAGGCCATTTTTACCCCCTACTCGACGCGCGTTTCGTTTCGTTTCATTTCTTTTTTGTTTTTTTTTTTTGCGTTTTAGGTGCTTTTTCTTACATTATGAGTCAGCATGGTTACGGTTTTCTGAAGAGTTTGATCTCTTCCTCATTATATTTTCAAACAAGGATGTGTATGTAGTTAAATAAGTAAATTTTTGTTTATAATTTCGTATATTCATCTATCCATGGGCCACACAACACAGGTTATTCTGTGCATCGGTTTCTTAATCGTTGTGTGGTCCTTTTGGTCTGTTTCTAATACTGTCAACCTGTTATTGTAAAAGTTTGAGACAAATAAACAAATAATAATAATAATAATAATAATGTAAATGTATGTTATCAAAAATTCCTAATTCGTACAAAAGTGGAATTTTCATATTATCATCAGCTTTTATTGTATTTCCTAAGCCTGAAACGCTAAATTCTTCTTTGTATAAAAATTGAAAAAATTTTTCGAAAGCAGGTTTTGAATTAATGACGGAGTTTGTAGCTCCTGAATCAATTAAAATTTTTAAGTCTACATTAGGCAGGTAAATGTAAGGTAATTTTGATTTTATTTTTACACAATTTAAGTCTAGGTTTCTTGTGAATCCGAGGCAAGCACTCGAAAATTTTCGTCTTCCTCGTAATAACTTTCACAATCAGGTTGTTGAAGATCGATTTCTGTATTATAATATTCGGATTCATAATATTCTGAATTATCTTTTTCCGCTTGAACATTAAATAATTCTTCTGAATGAAATTTAGGTTGTTGCGGTCGATTTGGGTTTCTCTGGAATGTTCTTGTCGATGTAGACATGGGTGTTGGTTGTGGTTGTTTGAAAGTATTCCTAGTCGAAATTGACATAGGCGTGGGTTTTTGTGTATTTTTGTAGGTATTTGAGCCGGGTTTGGTCCCAAAAACTTCGCGATTTGTGGGGAATCTTTCATTGTTCGCGATAGGTCTGTTTATAGATTGCGGAAAAGGAGATTGGTTTATTGAATTAGAAAATTTCGGTGGGTTATGAAAATAATTTGGACCGTTATAATTTGAACGATTTGGATAATTTGATTGGGGTGTATGAGTGGGGCTTGGTTTCTTTGGCATTTCTTGTGATTTCCGTAGGAATTCACAATATTCCCATTCTAATTTTCTATTTTCGAAGAATTTACATCTATTGATGCATTCTTCGATGTTTTTCGATTCAAAATTACTGAGGTAGGATCGATAGGGTTCTAGAATTCCAATTTGGAAAGTTTTTAGGGCTAATTGTTCCATTTCACGTTTCTTATAAAATAAATAAGTTTGGTCTTGCGTGTGGAGGGCTAGATGTTGTAATACGTCATTCAGATTTTTTGATATCCTACTGAAGTAGTCTAAATAATTTTCTGATTTTCGTTGTACACATTGCGATAGCGATGAAGTCAAGAGATCTTCGTTTCGTTTATCTCCATACCTCTGGAGCAACGCACGTCGAATTGTTGTCCAATCGGAAGCATTTTGAGAAGCAATGAAATCTCTGGCTTCATCTTTCACTTTTGATCTGATGGAAAAATTTAAGGCATAAGTTGAGTCAGGGGTTAATCTTCCTTGAAGGTGACCAAGGAGATTATCAACTTCATTGACAAAAATAGCTAAATTTTGTCCTGTGTAATATTCAGGTATTGAATTTATTAGTAGTTGGAGGTCTTGCCTCGATATTATTTCGATGGGGGTGGTGTTAGAAGAAGTTTGACAATTCATTTCGGAATGGCTTCTTCTAGGGTAAGGTTTGAATCGGTAATTTCTAAAATGCGTCACACCTAGTTCTAAGGTTTCAATATCCTCAGCAATTATCTCCAATTCTTGGGATAAGTTACTATCTGTCATTTAAAAATCAGAACTATGATGTGGAAAAAATGAGGGAGAAAAGATAGGGGTTGATGGACTTACACCAAGATTTGCATCCTATAGTGTGACTGGTCCTTCCTTCTGGGTTGAAGTGGTGGTTCCTTCCTTCTGGGTTGAAGGGGATGTCGATGGTGGTTGATGAAGGTTTGCAGATATCGCACTAAGAGTTGAAACTCAACGGGAGTTCCTCGAACACGACGTATTCGAAACGGACACTTATTTCAGTCTTTGATAACTAAAACCCCGTTGCGATATCCTGTTCGCAGCGCCAATTACGTTTTTGGACTTTCCAAGACTGTTTTTAAAAAGAAATTTATTCTTTCCAATTATTTAATACAACGTTACACGATAGAGATTCAATAATTTGTACAGTTGGAAAGGAGTACCGAAAAAGACAATAAATCTAACTTAGACTACATGTACTAAAGTCTAGAACGGAACTAAATAACTTGAGTTTCTCATCCTCGAGGAAAGCTTCCACTCACACGCGCACACAAAAGCTCTTCCTAGAACGGCGTTGTGTATGTTGCACTTTCTGGAGGTGAAGGTCTCATAATTATATATAATTCATATGACACAGCAGAAAAAGTCAACTGAAATTTAAATGGTGGAATTCATTTTACTATTATTTTGACCTTGAAAACGTTTGATGAAAGTGACCTCCAGGACAGGCAAAATAGTGCTATCATCAGCAAACAATAAAGTCCCAAAATGCCCCAGATAATCCGGCAGGTCGTTTATAAAATTAAAAACAGCACAGGACCAAGCACCGACCCTTGCGGAACTCCCAAAGTCAGATCAGCTAGCTGCGACCACCAGCCATTCAAATACACCCTGTGATCTACGCCTGAGAAATGATCCAACAAGATCTATACTGCTGGCATCAAATCCATATCGACAAAGTTTTAGGAGATGGGTAGAGTGATCAACACAGTCAAAAGCCTTCGTTAAATCTGAAAAATAGGGCAAATGAGAAGTGTCCCGATTCGAAACACTGGAGAGTATGGTTAACAAACTCTAGCAGAGTATTCCTTCCCTTGCGAAAACCATATTGACCCGAACTGAAAAGTTCACTCGACTCAAAGAAACTGACGATTTGTTTACACATAATTCTCTCAAGGATTTTAAAGAATACTGGTACCAAACTAATCGGCCTATAATTGGCCACATCGTCGAGATCTCCTTTCTTGAAGAGAGGTACGGTCTTGGAAATCTTCAGAAAGTCCGAAAAAACTCCCCCACCGAGACATTTATTGATCAGAAATGTTAGAGGACTGATTAGATTGTTAATATTTTCTTTAATGACCAAGATTGATAGCCCATTGTAGTCTCTGGACCTACTATTCCACAGAGAATGAATGAAATCCCTTACTTCTATATAGGCTTCAAAAACTGATCATCCACGTCTCCATCAGTTATCTGTATTTTATTAATTATTTCATCAGGTATGGTAGTGAAATATTAATTAAAAGTGCATTAAAAGAGCAATCGAGTCACTTATCCTGTGCTCGGATATATTTCTCTTAGAACTGATTAGGTTCCACATTGTTTTCACTTTATTGGTGGAGGACAAGATGAGTGAGTCGTTGCTTTCAATCTTAGCCCAATTCATTTAAGATTTACGCCTAATCCCCGAATTGTTCCTCAAATTACGAAGGTGATCCGTTCCGAATCTATTGTAAAAATCATTCAGTAAACTCAGGTGGACTCATTGGCGTCGCGAGAGGCTTCCATGGGACTCATTAGACCTGAACCGGCCTGTGGCATCTCTCTGAAGGCAGCAGGGGATGAGAGAACAACAGATGACTAGACCAAAGAGTCCAGGAACTCAGGAGCATTATATCTGGTCATAGATATGCTGACACAAAACAATTATTGGCCTATCAGCTCAAAGAGCCAGACAGTGGCTCAAATTCTCCAGTTTAGATCTGATAATTCTATCAGCTGTGTACACGAGTCACTGTGGCCTCAGAAACACTTAAGTAAGTTTGGGTTGGTTGAGCATTCTGAGTGTAGACTATATCTGGAAGATGACAAGTCTGTCGAGCATATCATTTGTGACTGCCCCGTTGGAGACAGGATCAAATTTGAGGAACCAGGAGCCTATTCAAACTGAGACTAGACTCAGTCCCCTTATCAAAAGACTTGAGCTTGTAGGTGAAGTATAGATTTAGGTGTGCTACAAACGACTGACTGATCGCAGTGGTTGGGTGGATTTGAAATTCTGAGCTCAAAGACTATTCTCTCCTCACTCAAGTCTGTCATGAAAAAGATATAAAATATATTCATATTTTATCAAATCTGAGAAAACGGTATATATCGATGCTAAATTCGATTGAGAGTGTCCAATAGAGGTGAGTAGACAATAGAACATGGATGCAAAAGCTCCTAACTTCTCGTCAGTGCTTGAACCAATTTTTTTAAATTTTGTACCTAATTTACACTTGTTGAAATATTTTCGACATTGTTATTGATTTTCATTCATTTCTTATATTCTGTTTTTATATACGTTATATTTTATCAATAAACTTGAGTTTTGTTTTGAAAAATCGAGTTTCCATTGGAAATTTGTTTCGAAATAAGTTCAAAATACGAATAAGTAAGGTTAGCAGCCCCCAAAGTTTTCTAGCGTAGGGCTGCAAAAATTTTAAATCAGCAACCGGTTGCAACGAATAGAAAGAGGCAAAATTATATAGGTATTATATTTAAAATATAAAGGTTGTTAGTACTTCTTGATATAAGTAAAAAAACAAAACAATCATGACATGTCAGAATTTAATTTTAAAGATCATGTATAGAAGACCTTTCAGATACTCGACGGTTGAACTTTATAGAAATTGTAATGTCTTGAAGGTGCGTAATTTGTATATACATGGTGTGATCTCATATATGTTTCGAAAATATAGACAACAAAATAAAGATGACATATTGTATAACACTAGGTACGCCGAACAGAACTGCCTGTGCCATTTATGCCAACAGTAGAATATCAAAGATTTATAACATTTCTCGGGCCGAGAATATATAATAGATTACCAAATACTGTCAAAGGTTCTTTTTCTTCAGGAGATGCTAGAGTCATTACAAAACTATTTCTGCTTCAAAACCAAAATTATTTCGACGATATTTTTTAAATTGTTTGCGTAATTGACTAAATTTAAACCTTTTTCTCGCTGCTGCTTGTTATGCTCCTCTATAAGTTCTATATATTCATATATGTTCATTATGGGTATTCTGGTCAGCACACAAGCTTTGCTTTGGCAAATCTTAGGCTGATGGAGTTCTCTAGAGATTACAGATCATACTGAAACTATTATAAGTAGGTGGAATTAGCGACTACCTTCTAAGTTGAATTTCAAAAGTTGTTTCGGGAAAATTAGTCTCAACAATCGGCTATTAATCTCTTTATTGTATCATAACCTCATAATAGGTTATGATACAATAAAGAGATTAATAGCCGATTGTTGAGACTAATTTTCCCGAAACAACTTTTGAAATGAAACTATTGTATACTGTTATATGGATATCAACTTTACTGTAACAAAATTACACTCATTCTGTAGTTGGAAATAAAATGTATGTTATGTTATGTTTATGTTATATCGCAGCGCTAAAAATATTGTAATCGATAGATCAGTGGTTCATACCCAAGAAACCAAGTTTGCAATAAAATCGTACTTCCTGTTCTCCGGAACAGTCCAGGTTACTATGGACTGTGGCCCAGTCTGTATAGTGTTCATTAAATCGATCACCCTGAAGCATCTGAGCCCACGTCTGTGCTCTCATAATTTTATTTCCCCAGCATTTGCACATTTTGAATGCCGACTTACCTTAAATATTTTATGTTCAGACAATTCAGATTCACGACCAATATTCTTGAATTGTTTGTTCAACTCACCCGCATCTGTTTTAGCTTCGGGAAAATACGTATCTGGAATGTTTATCTTCGGTCCACTTTCGTTCCACAATATTTGAATTATTTCTGCTGTGAAAGTGAAATATGATTGATGGCAATTCAATCTCAATGTGACCGGTGGGCAGATTCCACATGTGTGATGTGTAAGCGTTATTTGAGTGGATTCGTGTTTATTTATTGCCTTGCACCATTCCGTTAGTCACTTCACCTTTGAATTACTCTCATTCCCCTGCGTACCTGTTGAGCTCCAGTAGTAGGATATCCGAGTGGTTCGCTGGTGCCTGCTTATGTTGTGGTTATTAATTATTCGAGGTTAGTCTCCAGTGTAGAGGAGATGGAAGAATGGACCGACCACGTTACCTTTGAAAGGTAACACCGAAATTACAAGGACTGGGGAATCTCGCGTGGCATCACTACACGCAGGCAGCGCGTTTTACCGGCGTATCAAATTTTTGCGTTGTTTTAGCATTAAAAATTGGTTCAAAATTGTCCATATTGGACAATAGAACATACGCACAAAAGCTGCTGACTTCATGTCAGTGCTTGAAACGTTTTTTTTTTCACAATTACTTTGAAATTGTCTAGGGGTACGGTTCTTATAAAATTTTAAAAACGTATATGTCGATATTCTACAACTAGTTATCAAGCTTCCATTCGATCGAGTCTATATTTTTTTAGTTATCGAGGAAATAATATTCCAGGTGGATATAACTCTGAAACCGTTGGACCGATTATGCTCGTAAACGGGCTTAGCTCTCTCATTCAGATACTCAACATACCCTGAAAATAGCAAGTCCCTATCTCCTTTCGTTCGAAAGTTATCCAGGAACCGGTCATCCATCCATCTACTGCACTCACACAACGCTGCTCGAATCTCCAACAATATATATCCAATCGTGTTCAAACTTGGAACTTGATAGTAGAGTTAGGTTCTGAAATCTCGGACTTTTAGCAATGTCGGACGTACAGTTACTGATATATAGATTTTTTTTCGATAAATTTCAATGATTTTTTAAAAATTTTATAGTAATATTATCCTCACGAAATTTTTCGAGAATTTGCGCGTTGGCATCATACATCTAATAACCATGCTTGAATTCAATCGGTTTTGTATTTTTGGAGTTATTGAGGAAATAACAACCAAATTTCAGATAAGTATAACTCCAAAACCGTTACGCTGATTATGCCTATAAACGAACTCGACTGTTGCATTCAGATGCACAACACAACCTGAAAATTTCAAGTTGCTATCTCTTTCCGTTCTCAGGTTATCGTGACATAAATAATATTATTTAATAATTTTTTTAAACTTTTCTAGTGATAGGATTCTCACAAAATTTCACAACGTGCTTATTTTTATATTCTACAACTATTCACCAAATTTTAATTCAATCGGATTCATATTGGTTGAAAATAAAATTATTACTCGAAAACCATTAGGCGGATTCTGCCCATTAACAGGCTTGTCCCTCGTATTGGGATGCGCCACCTACCCTGTAAATTTCAAGTTGTTTTCTCATTCCGTACTAAAGTTATCGTGGCAACGATCGGCCGGCCGGCCAGACAGAATCAAATTTGTCGTCGAATTCTTCCTCAGGTAGCAAAAATTGGGTGAAGCACTGACGTGGAGTCAGGAGCTTTTGCACGTTCTATGATCTATTCACATCTATTAGATACTCTTAATTGAATTCACCATCGATAGACACCTTTTTCTTAGCTTCTATATGTGATTGATACATTTCGTACCATTTTAATAACCTCACTAATGAGAGAATCGTCTCAGTTCACATAATTTTTAATTCTGACATATGCATTCTATATAAATAGAAATTCGTTGAATATTTAATAATATACGAAAAAAGTCAAGTAATTTTCGCGAAAAATCGACTAAAATTCAGTAGATACTCTATCCATCAAAGTTATTATTTCAATAGAAATGAAAAAAAAAACGAAAGAGGATGATTTTGGCTACGGGAATCACGTGATGTCACCTTATGTTACGGGATATGTTTTCAAAATCTTCTAATTTCAGAATACGAAATTCCGCAAAAATTAGCGCGTCGGCATTCTAAAAGTAATTTCCGAATTTTAATTCGATCGAATTCGTATATTTAAAATGGTGACACAAATATGTATGTGAAATTTTGTGAGGAACGTATCACAAGAAAATTAAAAATGCGACATTCGAGATAAAGTTAAGTTATAGGCATAATCGGCCTAACGACTTCGGAGTTATACCCATCTGAAATTTTGTTGTTGTTTCCTCAATAACTCAAAAAATGCGGAACTGATCTAAATCAAATATGGTATTTGGTTGTACAATGCCAATGCAACGTTTGGCGAAATTTCGTGGGGTTCCTATCAGTAGAAAATTAAAAAAAAATCATTGAAAAAAACTATGTATAATAGAAACTATCCGTCTGATATCGCTGCAGCTTTGCGATATCCTTCAAAACCTAACTTTACCACCAAGCTCATAATTTGAACACGAAGGGATCTATATTATCGGAAATCCGAGCAGCCTTGTGTGAGTAGCGTAGCTGGATGGGTGACCGTTCGAACTGAAAGAGTTAGTGACTTGAAATTTTCATGGTATGTTGTGCATCCAAATCCGAAGTTCGTTATAAGGCATAATCGGCCAAACGGTTTCCGGGTACAAATTTTGTTTCAAACAATTCAGTTCTGATCGCATTGAAGCTTGGTAATTAGTTGAAGAATGTCGACTTAAATACTTATGCGAGATTTCGAGAAGATAGTATAACTAGAAAATTAAAAAAAAAATAATAAAAAATATTATGCATCTCAGAGACTATCCGTCCGATACAGTTGAAATTTAGCGTCCAAAATGTAATTCTGAAGCCATGTTCGAACTTTGAAGACGATCGGTTTGATATTGTAGGAGTAAGAGCCGACGCACACGGGTCGACCGGCATATATTTGACGCGATCAGAATCGCATCGGCAATTTTATCGATCTGTCATTTAGGGCTTTGCTTTATCGTTCAGTCTTATGATCACAAAATAAAATTCATTCAAGCCAGAAATTCATCGAAGCGCATAATAGTTACATTCCACATAACCTTACTTCCAGCATACAATAATATTGAATACAAGAACGAAATCAATGCAAAATGATGAATAGGAAAAGCCTCACCAACAATTTGCGATGCCAAAATTGAATTAAGTTATGTTATCTGCGATCTAACTTATCCACTACTGTATTCTATGATCATCCTGGTTAGAAAAGAATGATCAAGGGCGGTATCTCCGCTAGAATTTTTGCATTTATAACCAGTATAGTATTTCATGTCTATTCATATATCATAGATGCTTGTAATAACATTCTATGCATCTTGCATAGTTCTAATTTATATTTATATTGATTTGGACCATTATTTTTTGTATAAATGGCCCATTTCTTCTATATTGAATTATAAGTAGATACCTGAAGAGTCTAGGGAAAAAATTGGTTCAGTTGTAGACAAATAATAAAAAAAAGGAATTTAATGATGATTCTCGCTCACATCAACCTCAATTACCTTTTTCCTTCTACCTTTCAGATACATACGAGTACTTTATAAGTTGTTAGGTACTGATAAATAATCTGTAAAATACCCATAAATTCTTTTACAATTTTAATGAAGTTCAATGTCTAGGCCTTCAATTTAATATTCGTTGGGGAAGTAGAGAATCATCCCTGGGGTACCAGGGATATTCGAAGAGGGATGCTAATGAAAAGGCGTGGAACAATGTGGATAATTGTTCGGGAGTTTGGTAGTTATTCCCCCAAAAACTTGAAATAACTCAAACCAAATTCCAAGAATCTAAGACCTGTGGTTGGTCACAAATTTTGTATGTTTCATTGGATTATATATTAATCGTATGTATTTGTTTTAGAAAAGTGCTACCTAAATTATAATTATTCACAAATTACATTTATTCTATACTGGAATTTTTGATACATATGAAATTGTTAAAATTATGTTAATAAAGAAATTATTGTTTATAAAGATTTGTTTCTTTTTGAAGTATATTTCTTTCGAATCATTTTAAATTTTGAAACCAGAATGATAAACATTCCGAGAATTCAAAATTGAGGGAATCACAGAGCATCATTGTAATTATATCCTAAAATGACATAATACTTCAACAAACGGACACCCCTTAGAACCATAATGAAATGTAGCCACTTATTTTTAATCTCTCTAATGTTTGGCCTAAATGTTCCTACTTTTGTGCACAGTTTACATGGCAAACACTTCTTTTGTTATATCCTGTGGTCGTAACTAACCAAGTAAGGAAGTAAGGTTATGTGGAATGTCAAAATTTCGGGCTCAATGAACTTCCGGCATGAGTTAAATTTATTCTGTGAATATAACACTGAACGATAAAGCAAAGCCCTGAATGACAGATCGCTAAAATTGCCGATGCGATTCTGATCGCGTCAAATATATGCCGGTCGAACCGTGTGCGTCGGCTCTTATTGAAGAAATACTAGTGTATGAAATACCAAGTGTTGGGCGATTTCATTATGTGGATGACCGGTATCACGATAACTTGCGAACAGAAATTATTTATTTATTTATCGTATGGCTGCACATGAACAGAAAGAGATAGCGACTTACAATTTGTTAATAGACATAATGGACCAAATGGTTGCGGAGCTATCCCATTGTAAATCTTGTTATTTCCTCAATAACTCAAAAGATAAACAAGCACTGACGTGAAGTCAAGAGCTTTTGCGCGTATGTTCTTTTGTCCATTCTCCTGTATTTGACACTCTTAATCGAATTCAATTTAATTAGAAATAATATTTTACTTCAGCTCAGGGCATGGTTTTGTACTCCTTGACAACCATCTGGTGAATGTGGCACTGATATAATCCGATTCTGCATTATTCGCGAAAAATCTTCAGCGTAAACATTTTCCATCCTTTCTGTGTGCGCTCCCTTGATATCACGCCAAGTAGAAAATGATCTTCTTGAAATCACGGCTGGAAAAGGACTTCAAAGTTATTCAATCTGGATAAAGCGAAGGACAAGGTGACCGATAAGCAACAGACGGGGATGTCTTCAATCTGGATCCTTTCTAGAAAATGTATCAATCATAGTGAAAGGGAGCTCTCATCTTAAGCTGATCCCTATACGAAAGAGGGTTGAATAATAATATTAGTGTGATCTTCCAAGTTTATGCTTGATGAATTTTCCTTCTAGATGCAATCAGGAGTAAATGAACCTTCATATCTTTGAGGATTTAAGTGCACTGGATCGATACTTTTGGGCGAGTGGCTCGTCGGCTCAGGACCTGGGTATAATCCTGTGATTTTATCTTTGATGCGCGTTAATCCATGCAGTTCAGTGGAAATTTGAGGAGATTGGCTAACTTGGAAACTTGTATCTCAGTGGTTGGAAATGAATTATTCATTATGAATATCTGAAATCGAAGACAGACATTTTTTTCCGACAGGATTTTAATTTATTTGAGCGAAAAATATTTCAGTTGTACAGAAGAGTATTTTAGACCATACAGGGAGATTTCTGATCAAAGACTAATCAGGCAGGGGGTAGTAGAGGACCATATGAGGAGCCAGAAATATGCACTCATCTCTTATGCTTAATAGTTTCTGACGTATAGGGTGTTTCCTATGGAAATCATTTTAAAACCACTATAAGTTCAAAACTATTGAATCGATTTCTATAATGTTTTGCAAGCTTATTGTCTCTAAGACACTTGGCTTAGAAAAATCCCAAAGCAAAAATGAAAAAAGAAACAGGACCATATCAGATCATTAATTGGGGAGCAACTTTTCAATACGCATTTAGTCCAAAAACAATTTTATGCGAAATCAACTAAAAACGATTTTTTCTTCCACCCTGGCTTATAATTTGAGTACGTCGTGTTTGCTTGATAGAAATTCACATCTAAAGGTAATAACTAATCTCATTTAAATCAATATTGATCAGATATACACAGATAATGTAAAAAACGTTTAGATGCGCATTGATTCATCCTATTGTATATAATGCGCTTTGTTGTGATTGAAATCGAACATAATGCTGTTTGTTGCGATTTATTGAATTTAGAGAAAACAGTCTGGACAAATCGATAACAAATATTTTTGGTTATATTTTATTTGTTTTAAAAATACAAACGTAAACATAATTTATTGCGATGTGGCTTACATACTTTGGATTTGAATTACACAGGGATATAATGCCATTTGGAAGATTTTGTTCACATAGAGCAATAGAAATCATTTCTGAATCCGCTTCAAACTCAATTTCGCCAAAATTGGACATAATGCGTTTTGAAATGTTACTCCTCAATTATCCGAGTACCAAAATATCACTATGGACATGAAAAAGAATGTTTGTTTTCAATTTCGTGAAGAGAAGACAATATGCTCTGGAAATCAATAATCAATTCGAATGGCACAAATTTTTTCTTCGGATGAGAGCCATCTGAAAAACAAAATATCTCGATTTTTTCATTAAATAATTATTCAAACTTTGCCAAATCCTATCTCTGAAAGTAATGGTTTCTCAGAGTTATGATATCAATCGATTCTTATGATAGAACTGCATCAAAAAAAATTTAATTAATAACGTAGGTCTATGACTCACCTCATATATTGGATTTGTATACATCAGCGAATTGAAATTAGATCATAAAACTACGATTAATTATTGAAATTTTGAAATATCATATCTCCAAAAGTATTAGTTTGATAGTATTGAGAATGATATCAATGGATAGTACATTTATTCAAATGGCAAGCATACAAAGCCTAGCAGTATACATTCCACGTATAGTGCCAAAGAAATAAGAAATCTCTCAATTAGCCATATTAACTTCACATGATACCAGAAATTCGAAAATTGGTTTAAGTACTGACTTGAAGTCGGGAGCTTTTGCGCGCATGTTCTATTGTCCATTCTCCTGTATAGTCACTCTGTAATTTCTCCATTTATCCAATAAACGAGAATGGACAATAGGAATTGCGCGCAAAAGCTCCTGACTTCCCGTCAGCGCTCGAGTCAATTTTTCATTTCGTAATATTTTAAAAATTTTCCAGGGGTACGGTTCTCACAAAATTTTCCTCACGTCTTCATGTCGATATTCTACAACTAATAACCAAGCTTCATTTCGATCGAGTCTATATTTTTCGTGTTTTCGAGGAAATAATATTCCTGGTGGGTATAAATCCGAAACCGATGGACCGATTATGTCCAAAAACGAACTTAAGCCCTTCCATTCGGATGTGCAACCTACCCTGAAAATTGCAAGTACCTACCTCTTTTCATCAAAATGTTATCGAGGCAACGGTCACCCATCCAGTTACTGAACTCACACAAGGCTGATCGGATCTCCGACAATATGGATTTAATCGTGTTCAAACGTGGAGCATGGCATTGGAGTTAGGTTCTGAAGGCTCTCGAAAAATTAAATGAATTTCAATGATTCTTTGAATATTTTCTAGTGTAGTATTCTATAACCAGGTTCAAATTTGACCTCGAATTCTTCATCAGGTAGTCGAACCCAATCGTTTGAGACCATTTTCGGCAAAAAGTTCGAAAACTACAGTCATGTTGGCAAAATGATAAAGCGATGTTCCCCAGACCATACGCGCAAAAAGCTAACCGGCATAAAGTTCATTGAATTAGATGAACTGTGGCTTATTGCCAATAACTTAAACAAGGCACACGGCGAAATATTTAATGACTTTAACCATCAAAAAATATTCCGCGTGACCGGGCTAGATCAACTTATGGCTCAGTTTTCCACAAAGTGGAAAGTATCATTCAGGAGCAGACACAAACCCGGGGATTCATCGTTATTACCAATCATCAGTATGACTTAGCCGATACTGAATGAAACTTAAAGCGTTCAAGGAATCTTAAATCCATCGGCCGAGACTGGTAGGGAAAGAATCCCACCAACGCCACCTATGGAGAATCCTTACGAGCTCCAACTCTCTGCGATGAAGGAACCTTGAGCGATGTTCAACGAAGTTCATTCTTTTGCCGTAAGAGGGTCAAGGTATGGCAATGCCATCTACCTGTGAAGCGACCTTTACGGACTGAAAACGCTCGGTTCAGTGTGAACATTCAATGAGGTGGACTGTGGCTTATTGCCAGTAACTAAAACAATACACAAGGTGAGATATTTATCGATTTTAAACCTTCAACCAATATTCCGCGTGGCCGGGCTAGATTACCTCATTGCTCAGTCTCAGTCTGCCCCTGAATGATACTTTCCTCTTTGAGGAACACCGAGCGATGAGGTGATCTAGCCCGGCCACGCGGAATATTTGTTGATGGTTTAAATCAATAAATATTTCACCATGTTTCTTGTTTTAGTTATTGGCAATTAGCCACAGTTCACCTCATTCAATGTTCTCTGGTTGGTGGTTTTCTAACCACACTGATAAACTGGGTGTTTTCAGTCCGTAAAAGTCGCTTCAAGGTAGATGGCATTGCCATTCCTTGAACCTCTTACGGGAGAAGAATGAACGTCGCTGAACATCGCTCAAGGTTTCTTCATCGCAGAGGTTCGGAGTTCGTAATGATTTTCCATAGGTGGCGCTGGTGAGATTCTTTCCCCAGCAGTTCTCGACCGAGGGTTATAAATTTCCTAGAACGCCTTCTATTTCATTCAGTGTCGGTTAAGTTACACTGATGATTGGTAATAACCATGAAACATTGAATTTCAACCTTAGATCGTAATTCTGTGATTTCACAGAATGCTGTCATCGTGAATATGAAAATGATTCGTGTTCATACATATCACACAGAATATACCCTAGGTAAGATATATTCTATGTGTCGTCATTGTCATATATTAGTGTTCCGTGATTGTCATCTCATAAAGAAATAGAAGGTATTGTTTGTGTCTACAGATAACAGATTTCAAACTGAGAGTAATGTCATATTTATTTCTAGCTTTATTCAAAATTCTTGATGTGAAATACCTCCTGTTCTAGAAAACATAGTATGATTGAATGCAAAATGAACCGTCATACAATCTCAGCTATTATGGATATCTCTTGGATAAACCATATGATGATGAATATATATACTTTGTAAGTTAATAGAATTGGGTTCAGAATATCCCCAATAAATAAAGAAAGTTATTGAGGCAACGGTCATCCATTCAGCTACTTAACTCACCCAAGGCGGCTCGAATTCCCAACAATATAGATCCGATCGTGTTCAAACTTTGAACTTGGTGTTAGGATTTAAAGGCTCTTGCAAAATATCAGCGATGTCGGACGAATAGTTTCTGATATATAGAATTTTCAGTGATTTTTTCTTCAATTTTCTAGTATAACTATCCTCACGAAATTTTGCAATAATATTCAAGCCGGTATTCTAAAACTAATTACTATGTTTGAATTGGATCAGATTCGTATTTTTCCAGTAATTGAGGAAATAACAACCAAATTTCTAATGGGTATAACTCCAAAACCGTTTGGCCGATTATGTCTATCAACAAACTCAAATGTCGCATTCTGATGACCAATCTACCCTAAAAATTGCAAGTCGCTATCTCTCAGGTTATCGTGACATAAATAATATTTTTTAATAATTTTTTTAGAATTTTTTAGTGCTACGATTATTAAAAACTTTCACAGTCGTATTTATGTCAGTATTCTACAACTACCCACCAAGTTTCAATTCGATCGGACCTGGTATCAATCTGATTTCAATCTTGCCATCAACCTGGACCATCAGTTTCCCATCAATCTGACATCAATTCATGATTCATGTCAAACTGAACCAGATTGAACGTGTACCCTCCGTCATAGAGCATTCTGAGAAATCATTAAATTACGATTGGTTATTGAAATTTTGAAGAATCGTATCTCCGAAAGTGTTAGTTTGTTAGATATGAGAATGATATCAATGGATTTATGTTGAAATTGCATCTTAACAAGAATTGAATTTGAAATTTGTAATATAATAAAAAATTCTTTTGTCTGTTACTTTTGCTCAGATTTGAAGTTAACGCATATATAATTATCTCCTAAAGTTTAGGACCTAAACCTACTCCGAAATTTTCAACTGTCTACCTCATTCGTTCGAGAATTGCGTGTTACCGTGTTACCAGCTGGCCGGAGGTCGAATCGATTTTAGGCACGGATTCTTGATCAGTGAGTCGAACCAAAAAGTGACCAATTTCAGCCAAAATTTAGAAAATTACAGAAATTGGGCAAATGGATAAGCACTCGGTTCCGAGGAACAAGAGGACTAAAAATGATATGAATTAACTTTAGCGATATGCCTAATTACACTCTTCGAAATTGTTCCATAATGGAGATATTCATTGAAAACAAAAATTTTTCCCCCTAGTTCAAATGGCAGAAACTTCGATGAAAAGAGTTACCCCATTAATTTTTACCCGGAACCAAGTCTTAACATCTTATGCATCAATGTAAAAACACCCTGCATATGTAGGCATCTATATAAACTGAGAAGTGGAATGAAGCATAGATGAGATAACCAAATACCTCTTTTTATCACTGACCCTTCCAGCCTCGAATATAAATTGCACCCCATTATTCCGTAGATAGTCTCCAGGATTTTTTACAGAGGTGAATGCAAATTTTTCGGATTCATTCCCTATGTTTTGTATCTAGGGAGTTATGAAGTCCACACAAGGGTATTTTCCTCAATCGCCGAAGAGAGACCAGCCATTAGAGTGAAACACAGCTCCCGCAAAATATCGTATAATACATACTGCACATCCATCATGAATTCCCCAAGGAAAAAATATTCCTCTTTCACTCTTGACACGAAATTGGCCGGAGAAAGTGTGGATGCTTTAGGGAACATTATATTTTCCTCCAGAAAAAGGTATTTTGAACATTTCCTCGTTATAGTTTCCTTTATATATTTTCTCGGGCATGAACTTTATATAGGGTTAAGATATGGCATAAAACCAAGTAAATATCTATTCAGTCGGCTTCGCATCAATGATGACACTGTCCAACCATCACGAAATCATCTATTAGTAACACCTATTAACGCTCAGTTCATATGCTTTTAATGTATTCATGTCATGGGCAACCACACATAGAAGTTTCACTGAAATATTTTTCAAATATTCAATCTAAGGTCTGTCTGTGTATACAGGGTGAGTCTTTGACCACTGCATTAATTTTAACCAAATATTCCTTTCAACAAATGAAACACTTTTTTCATTTACCATTTTTCCAGATTCGGCTCAGGTAAAAAGTTACAAGCGTTTAAAGATTTCACAATATGCTAATACACTCCCGCATATAAATTATCCATGACATTGTTGGCGGACGAGAATAAGACATGGTAACGTGGTTTGCAGCTTGATTCGGGATTCCAACGCTCAGGGACGGATCCATAAAAGTAGTGGAATTTCTGGAGTTTTCCATTTTAAAACATTCAATGAAGAATATCTCGAAAACGGTGCGTTTAAGGAGAAATGATGAAGAATAATATAATGTTCTAAAACGATGGAATATTCTTGAAATGACTGAAGAAAAACTTTATATGCTTTCTTTAGGCTAATTTCGTTTAGTTTTATGAATCCACGAGTCCATAACTAGAAAACCAGTAGAAGTAGAAAATAACTAATGTTTGGAAAATATGTATAATAGTTATAGGTAACTTTACGCCAACATTCATTTAATTCGAAAAAAGGATGTCAAAGCTACAAAATAAAAACTGATTTTTTTTCAAAATTTCAACAGCCTGTATCTTTTTACCTGAGCTGAATTTGGAAAAATGTTAAATGAAAAAAAATTTCATTTGATGAGAGGAATCTTTGGTTAAAATTAATGCAGTGGTCAAAGACTCACCCTGTATAGTCTCCATGTATAGTCTAGTCAACTAATGCTTTTTAGGTCAAAATTTTTGCGTATTCTGCGATAATTATGATCGAGGTGTCTTTCGATTCGGAATGGCATGTAGATAGTTTTTGAAAAAATGTTAATTTCGCTCACTTAAATTACAATAGTTATAAATAATTAAGTGAAAAACCAAAAGCAGGTATGGGTTTTTGCCAATATCTCACAAAAATATCGGACAATTCACATTTGAAAAAAGATTCAAAGAGAGCTGGAAATTTCCTAAAATAATGTCTCCACTGCCGGAACTATAGGACCAATATTAATAATTTCCCAGGAGGTTGAGAATACGCCCGAAAGCGGGTACTCCAGCTAGCGCAAGCTTCGCCGTCTTCGGACCTTTAATGAATAAATATTATTTAAACTTATTAATTATGGAAATGAAGAATTGAAAAAATTCAGGAGTCTGCAAGATAGATCAATGAACAATAATCCGTGGACCAAAAATTTTTATTGCGATTCTTCAATTAGTTATCCATTAGTTAATTACCAATTTTTTGTAGCAAGAACATTAACATTACAAGTGCGATAATTTTTAGACTATTAATCTGAGAGTTTTTTCCTTTCGTGGAGATATTTTTCAAAGGCATTTAAATGGATTCCCGTTGGCAAAATAAAAAAATTGTTATTTTTTTTTGTTATTAACAATTTTCTTGAGTAAAAAATTATAAAGCTTCATTAAACATTGAAAAAAATATTTTTTTTATAATATTACTATTGATCCGTTTTCTTATGATCAGTAGCTATTTAAAAATGATTCTTGATAATTTTTATCTCCTATTGTTTTGAAAATTGTTAATATCAAATTCGATGTTTATCAGATAATTTAAATTTTTTTTTTGATAACATAATCCTTGATGATAATTATGATTTAAAAAAAATCCTTTCTTAAAAAATTTTCTATTGCTTAAAAATGCATTTGATAAATAACAATTTTTTTCATCACTTGTTAAGAAAATTAAGGAACCATTTTCTTTAAAGTATTATTTATCTTTTTCTTTGATACTAAAAAATTTCGATTTTTATTTTATTTTCATTGTTTATTTTTAATGAACAATTTGCTATAAACTGATGAATTATATTATCCCTTTCTATTTAGATAAAAAACAACCATGTATTACTTTCTTTTTTAATTTATTTATATTCTTTATCGAACTTTCAATTCAATACATTTTGTTAAAATAATACATGGATGTTTTTTTCAATATAAAATTACTTATAACAAATTGTTGATTAAATAATCCATAAAAATTTAAAAAATAATCGAATTTTTTTTTAGTATTAATGACGGAGATAAATAATGATGAAAAAAAATGGTTGATTAAATTTCGTAACAATTGGTAAAAAAAAATTTTACTTAACAAATGCGTTTCTAAGCAATAACAAATTTTATTTAAGGAACGGTTTTATTCTGAAAAATCACAATTATCATCCAGCATTATTTTATCAAAAAAAAATTAAATTATCTCATAACAAGCATTTGGTTATAACAATTCTTTAAACAATAGGAAATAAAAATTATTAAAAATCATTCTTAAGTAGCTTCTGATCATAAGAAAACATATCACTATTGATATTATAAAGAAAAAGTTTTTTCAACGTTTAATGAATCTTTATAATTTATCACTTAAGTAAATTGTTAATAACAAAAAGAAAATTAACAATTTTTTTATGGGAATCTATCCTAGGACCTTTGAAAAATAGCTCCACGAATTCTCAGATTAATAGTCTAACAATTATCGCACTTGCAATATCAATACTCGTGCTACAAAAATTGATAATTCACTAATAGATAACTAATTGAAATAGCGCGATAACATTTTTTAGACCACGGATTATTGTTCATTGATCTATCTTGCAGGCGCCAGAATATTTAAAAATTTTTTATTTTCATATTTAATAAGTTTAAATAATATTATTTCATTGAAGGTTATGAATATTGGTCCTACAGTTCCGGGAGTCGGTACTTTTCTTTGGGAAATTTCCTCTTCTTTTTGAATATTTTCTCATATTGGAATTATCCCAAATTGTTTTTGAGATATTGGTGAATTACCGTACCCTCTTTTTGCGCGTATTTTCTGGGCAACATCGCGTTATCATTTGCCCAAATGTCTGTAACTTTGGAATTTTTGACGGAAATGGTCTTAAACGATTTGGTTCGTCTCCTCAATGAAGAATTCGAGGTCAAATTCGAATTTACCATGGTAAATTCGATTAAGAGTGTTCTATACAGGAGAACGGACAATGGAATTCACCAAGGTAAATTCGATTATAGTGTCCAATACAGGAGAATGGACAATAGAACATACGCCCAAAAGCTCCTGCTTGAATCAATTGTTTTTTGTTCTTCACTTTCGCTGATGTTTATACCTATTGCCATTTTTGCAAATGGCTTTAGCATTTTTGGCGCTCTAGTTCCTCGGAACTGAGTGCTTATCAATTTGCCCAAATGTCAGTAATTTTCGAATTTTTGGCTGAAAATGCTCTAAAACGATTTGGTTCGACTCACTGATCAAGAATCCGAGGTCGAAATCGATTCTGTCCAGCATGCCGGCCGTAGGCACGATAACTCTCGAACGAAAGGAGTTAGAGGATTGAAATTTACAAGGTGGGTTAAGAGCGTGAATATCTCGGACGAGTTCGTTAATGAGCGAAATCCATGAAGCGGTTTCGGAGTTATAGCCAATTTTAGTAAAAACATTTTTTATGAATATTTCCGAAACCGATCTTTCGACCTATCTGAAATTTAGCATCAAACTGTAGATTCATGACCTTTATACGCATGTGAAGTTTTGTATTGACCAGGCTACCGCAAAGTGCCAAAAAAAATTTGAAATTAAAAAAAAATTTTGTTCAATAACTCTAGAACCGAATAACCTAGGCAGTTGAAATTTTCATAGTATGTTACGGAGAAGAATATCTCGGTTATCTTCGTTATTGGGCAAAATAGGCCAGATGGTTTCGGAGAAACGGAAATTTTTTTTTTTTAAGTAACAAATTTCGAATGCAATTTTTATTTAAGATTCAGTTTCACCATAGAAATCCATTGATATCATTTTCAAGTCCAACAAGCTAATACTTTCAGAGATATGATTTTTCGAAATTTCAATAATGAATCGTACTTCTATGTTTTCACAGAATGTTATAATTATTCTATCTAAGCTTTATTATATGATCTGTGTTCATGCTCGTGCATGTCATCCTATTCTATAAGAAAGAGTCAAATTCATTTCATCTATTTTAATTTGATTTCTTCCATGGTGCAGTTCTCATTCTCAGATTGCTCATTTAATCTTGATAAATAAACTATTATTTGAATTGAATTTCCTTTATGATACAGTTCTATCATATGAATACATTGATATAATTCCCAACTCTGAGAAACCAATACTTTCGGAGATATAACTTGTCTGTTGGAACTAGAGCGCCAGAAAGTTCCTGTCCACAGGGCTTGAACCCATTTTTCATACACTATCTACATGCCATTCCGAATTGAATGACATCATAATTTTCGGAGAATACTCGAAAATTTTGACCTAAAAAGCACTTATTGACTAGACTAGTAATTCCACATAAAAATAAATTCTAAAATCACATCGATACACCATCGTACTGTCAAATTTATCTATCTGCTCTCAATTCAATACTAGAATCTGATTTTGCCAGTTCCTAAAATGAATTACGAATAAAATTTGACACCGCCAGATGGGGCAGAAACAGCTAAAGCAGCATCTCATGTTTGCTGCCTGAGAAAAACCGAAATAGGTATCAGAAAACTTATTCAGAATCCATAGCGTGGTGCAAGGAGAAGAACATTTCACATTATTCTGCATCAGTATTATTAGTATACTTCACAAGCATTGCTGAAAAAGAGCTAATAGAAAGTTTATGGCTTAAATGTTGCGATGTTCATCAAGCGACAGAAAGTGAGATATATCCCCCCAAAAAAATCTAAAGGGTTCGAAAAAGAACACAAAAGATTTTGTCGATGATGGCGAAGGTGAATACAGAATAAAATTGACCTTTCTACTAGCAATAGTAGATAATAAAATGAAAATGGTTCAAGCCCTGCGGACAGGAGCTTTCTGGCACTCTAGTTCAAACAGACAAATTATATCTCCGAAAGTATTGGTTTCTTAGATTTGGGAATTAAATCAATGTATTCTTATGAATGAACTGCATCATAAAGGAAATTAAATTCTAATAATAGTTTATTTATCAAGATTAAATGAGCAATCTGAAAATGAGAACTGCAACATGGAAGAAATCAAATTAAAATAGCTGAAATGAATTTGACTCTTTCTTATAAAACACGATTAAATGTACGAGTATGAACACAGATCATATAATAAAACTTAGATAGAATAATAATAACATTCTTTGAAAAACATGGAAGTACGTACGATTCATAATTGAAATTTAGAAAAATCATATCTCCGAAAGTATAAGCTTGTTGGAGTTGAAAATGATATCGATGGATTTTAATGGTGAAACTGCATCTCAAATAAAAATTACAGACATTTGAGCAAATTGATAAGCACTCAGTTCCGAGGAACTAGAGCGCCAAAAAGTGTAATTCCCTTTCCGGGATTTGAGCCCGCCTTCTCTCGTTCCGAAACCGAAAACCGACTGACTAGACGAACCTGCTATCGGGCTCCTCGTACGATCTTGTCGATCTCCGCTATTAGAATAAAACGTCGGTACTTACCTGGGATATAATTCATAATTTTCACTTTTCGAGATAAAATCGCCACATGGGGGTTTATTTGACGGTTTTTTACCCTTGTCTCTCTAAGTCGATTTTGACGTTTCTCGAACCAACTATTAGCAAGGAATTAGACAATGTCATGTCTCAGGAAAATAAGTTAACATTATGACAATTCATACATAGAATAATTATATAATTCTGTGAAAACGTTGAAATACGATTTATTATTGAAATTTTGAAAAATCATATCTCCAAAAGTATTAGCTTCTTAGAGTTAAAAACGATATCATTGGATTCTTATGGTAAAACTGCTCATTGAAAAAAATTTAATTTGGAATTTGTTATGTAAAAAAAAATATTTTTTTTGTTACTCCGAAACCATCTGTCCGATTTTGCCCAATAACAAACATAGCCGAGATATTTATCTGCCAAACCTACTCTGAAAATTTCAACTCTCTAGCTCATTCCGTTCAAAAGTTATCGTGTCTACGGCCGGCCGGACGGCCAGACCGGCCGGCCGGCCGGACAGAATGAATTTCGACCACGGATTCTTGATCAGTGAACCAAATCGTTTAAGTCCATTTTCATCGAAAAATTCGAAAATAACAGACATTTGGGCAAATTGATAAGCACTCAGTTCCAAGGAACTAGAGCGCCAAAAATGGGTTCAAGCCCTGTGGACAGAAGCTTTCTGGCGCTCTAGTTCATACAGACAAATTATATCTCCGAAAGTATTGGTTTCTCAGAGTTGGGAATTATATCAATGTATTCATATGATAGAACTGCATCATAAAGGAAATTCAATTCAAATAGTAGTTTATTTATCAAGATTAAATGAGCAATCATGAGAATGAGAACTGCACCATGGAAGAAATCGAATTAAATCTGGCCAATTTTGCCCAATAACGAACTTAACCGAGATATTCATCTCCCTAACCTACTCAACTACGTAGCTCATTCCGTTCGAGAGTTATATCTATGTCTATGGATGAAAAGCAGTCTCACTACTCTCAGATCTCTTACTTCATGTTCCGTTCCGAAATGTAACACTTTTCTGAGAAAAACTAATTTCGGAGCAAGCAACTGAGATTTTTCTCACTTCGATTGATTAGATAATGTCATGTCCCAGGAAAATAAGTTGACATTATGACAATTCATACATAGAATAATTATATCATTCTGTGACAACGTTGAAATACGATTTATTATTGAAATTTTGAAAAATCATATCTCCGAAAGTATTAGCTTGTTAGAGTTAAAAATGATATCATTGGATCATGGTAAAACTGCTTATTGGAAAAAAATCAATTTGGAATTTGAATCGAAAAAAAAAATTTTTTTTCTGTTACTCCGAAACCATCTGTATGATTTTGCCCAATAACAAACTTAGCCGAGATATTTATCTCCCAAACCTACTCTGAAAATTTCAACTGTCTAGCTCATTCCGTTAGAGAGTTATCGTGCCTACGGCCGGCCGGACAGAATGAATTTCGACCACGGATTCTTGATCAGTGAGTCGAACCAAATCGCTTAAGACCATTTTCATCGAAAAATTCGAAAATTACAGACATTTGGGCAAATTGATAAGCACTCAGTTCCGAGGAACTAGAGCGCCAAAAAGTTGGTTCAAGCACTGACTTGAAGTCAGGAGCTTTTGCGCGTATGTTCTATTGTCCATTCTCCTGTATTGGACACCCTTAATCGAATTTACCATAGTAAATTATGTTGTCGAATCTCCTGTATTGGACAACCTTAATTCGAATTTACCATGGTAAATACGAATTGGTTTCATACTCTATCCCAACCCAGTATGTTAACACCAATGACATTTCCCTAGGATTGAAGTAGGGTAATAGAGGGCTGGACCAAGCCTCACGCCCCGTTCTATTAATAATATGCATGTTCTTTCGTACTGAACGAAGTTATTTTTGTAACTAAAATCAGTTGAATCAGTACTGATCGAAGTGATTTATGTAACTGAAATCAGTTGGATGAGTTCCAAAGAACATCCCTTATAACAGCCCTGAACTACACAAAGCAGACTTTCTTCTTTATAGATGCTTTGAGTGATGACGTCGTTAGCTCAGTTCACGAGAGAATATTTGTTGATGTATAATAGATGAATATTTCTCAGTATTTTAGTATGATCCCTTACTTCTGCTGCGAGTTTGTTTAATGGTTGAAATTTAATTGACAATCGAAATGGATGTATAGTATCAGGAATAGAAGTCAGGATGAAGTCAGGACAACGCTCATAACATTATTCTAGTTTTTGGCGCTCTAGTTCCTCGGAACTGAGTGCTTATCAATTTGCCCAAATGTCTGTAATTTTCGAATTTTTCGATGAAAATGGTCTTAAACGATTTGGTTCGACTCACTGATCAAGAATCCTCGGTCGAAATTCATTCTGTCCGGCCGGCCGTAGGCACGATAATTCTCGAACGGAATAAGCTAGACAGTCGAAATTTTCAGAGTAGGTTTGGGAAATAAATATCTCAGCTATGTTCGTTATTGGGCAAAATCGGACAGATGGTTTCGGAGTAACAAAAAAAAATTTTTTTTTACAAGGCAAATTCCAAATTGATTTTTTTTCAATAAGCTGTTTTACCATAAGAATCCAATGATATCATTTTTAACTCTAACAAGCTAATACTTTCGGAGATATGATTTTTCAAAATTTCAATAATAAATCGTATTTCAACGTTGTCACAGAATGATATTATTCTATGTATGAATTGTCATAATGTCAAATGATGTTCCTGAGACATGACATTATCTAATCAATCGAAGAATTGTGAGCGAAGTGAGAAAAATCTCAGTTGTTTGCTCCGAAATGAGGTTTTCTCAGAAAATTCTTACATTTCGGAACAGAACATGAAGTATGAGATCTGAGAGTAGTGAGACTGCTTTTCATCCATAGACATAGATATAACTCTCGAACGGAATGAGGTAGGTAGTTGAAATATTTTCAGAGTAGTTTAGGGAGATGAATATCACGGTTAAGTTCGTTATTGGGCAAAATTGGCCAGATTTAATTCGATTTCTTCCATGGTGCAGTTCTCATTCTCAGATTGCTCATTTAATCTTGATAAATAAACTATTATTTGAATTGAATTTCCTTTAGGATGCAGTTCTATCATATGAATACATTGATATAATTCCCAACTCTGAGAAACCAATACTTTCGGAGATATAATTTGTCTGTTTGAACTAGAGCGCCAGAAAGCTCCTGTCTACAGGGCTTGAACCCATTTTGTCAAAAAATCTTGCATAATGGATGGTGTTGGTTGAAATTCTAGCCTAATTACCTCATGATGCCTCCATCGTATTATTTGCTCGCCGGTTGCTCATTTGAAAGAATCGTGGTAGGTATTCGAAGAAAAAGAACATCGAAGTTCTATCATTACGCCCATAAGGACACACATCTCTGTGATAGAATTATTGCAATTGCCTGGGTTTCGAAACCATTCCGGATGGAATTTATGAGATATCGTAAACGCTTTATGTCGTAAAACTTACATCCGTTTTGAGTAAACTTCGCTAGTTTATTTCTTTTTATTTGAACGATTTCCAAGTTGCTTTTCTTCAAACAAGTTCACTCAATTGATTGATTACCTAACTATGAAGATATTTTTCGTTCAGTTCTGGTTTATATTGTGACGTAATTTTCACCAACAGAATCCACAAGAAGTGAGTAAGAAAAATTCGCATTCTCGTATGTGTCAAGAATATTTGACAAAATAAATTAATAACTCTAAAACACTTTCTCGAAAGAAACGAAATTCTCTGTCACAAACGATTTAAATTCCTTGGTTTGCCCTCACAAGAAATATCCATCAAATGAGTAAGAAACAAATTGAAAGAGTTGAGGTAGCACTGACGTGAGGTCAGTCTACTTTGGCGCTCATGAGCAAAGGCATAGCTAGAGCCGTCACCCATCCAGATACTGAACTCGTCAAGACGGCTTGGCTTCCAGGAAAAAAAAATATTTTCACAATACTTCCAACCATATAGATCCGATTGAGGCTAAATCTAGAACTTGGCTGTAAAATTAAGTTTTGAAGGCCTTTGAAAAATGTCAGCGATATACAGGGTGATTCACAGCTCGAGGCGAAAAATTAGGTAACGTATACAAGCTGATGTTTTTGATAAAAAATTTTAAATGAAATTTTTGCATATCGCTTTGTTCCCGAGAAATTAGATTTCAAAGTGCCTGCATTTCATCAATTTTCAACAATACATAATAAAAAAATTGGTTCAAGCATTTACGTGAAGTCAGAAGCTGTTGTGCGTATGTTCTATTATCCAGTCTCCTGTATTGGACATTCTTAATCGAATTAACCATGATAAATTCGATACAGGACAATGAACAATAGAACCTACGTGCAAAAGCAGTCTAGGGGTACGGTTCTTACAAAATTTTAAACAAGTCTTTATGTCGATATTCTACAACTAGTTACCATGCTCCAATTCAATCGAGTCTACATTTTTTGAGTTATCGAGGCAACGGTTACCCATCCATCTACTGAACTCACACGAGGCTGCTCGAATCTCCAACAATATACAGGATGCTCCAGATCTTAACCAAGAAATTTTAACCACGCATTCTACGTCCAAAATAAGCCCAAGTTTCTCATATAAACATTTGTCGAGAAATTCTTCCTCTTTGAGCTACAGGGTGTTAAAATTATTATAAAAAAATGTTTTTTTTTCTTTCACTTCGAACATCTTCTTTAAATTCGTATTTGCGTGTGGCTGTTACCGTTAATTTTTTTGTAATTACACGTTTCGTTTACGAAGATAATCCCATTATTATTATGTACCATATAAAATTTTAGCAATTTCCTCATGCATGAGAATGTGTTTAATTTTTGCGCGTATGTTCTGGGGAACATCGCGTTATCATTTTGCCCAAATGTCTGTAATTTTCGAATGTTTCGCCGTAAATGGTCTCAAACGATTGGGTTCGACTCCCTGATCAAGAATTCGAGGTCAAATTTGATTATGTCCAGCCAGCCGGCCGTCCGGACGGCCGTTGCCACAATAACTTGAGAACGGAAAGAGATAGCGACTTGAAATTTTCGGGGTAGGTGGCGCGAGTAATAATTTCGTCTAAAACCAATATTAATTCGATCGATTTGAAACTTGGTGAGTCGTTGTAGAATATATATCTAAGGAGGTTTGTGAATTTTGTGAACATCGTATCGCTAGAAATTTTTTAAAAAATTATTAAAAAATATTATTCACGTCACGATAATCTTATAACGGAAGGAGATAGCGACTTGAAGTTTTCACGTTAGGTTGAAAATATGAATGTGCCATTTGAGTTTGTTTATAGGCATAATCGGCAAAACAGTTTTGGAGTTATACCAATCTGAAATTTTATTGTTATATCTTCAATAACTCGAGAAATACAAAACTGATCCAATTCAAACATGGTTATTAGTTGTAGAACGGCAACGCGAGAATTCTTGCAAAATTTTGTGGTGATCGTAAAACTAAAAAATTTTCAAAAAATCATAGAAAATTATTGAAAAAAAATCTATATATCAGAAACTATTCGTCCGATATCGCAAGAGCCTTCAGAACCTAACTCTACCACCTAGTTCCAAGTTTGAGCATGATCGGATCTATATTGTTGGAGATCCGAACAACCTTGTGTGAGTTCAGTCGCTGGATGGGTGATCGTTGCCTCGACAATTCTCGAACGAAAGGAGATAGGGACTTGCAATTTTCAAGATAGGTTGCACATCTGAATGGGAGACTTAAGTTCGCTGTTGGCCATAATCGGCCCAACGGTTTCGGAGTTATACCCATCTGGAATATTATTTCCTCGATAACTCAAAAAATATAGAGTCGATCGAATTGAAGCTTGGTAAATAGTTGTAGAATATCAACAAGAAGACGTGTGTAAGATTTTGTGAGGATCGTACCACTAGAAAATTTTTAAAAAATTACGAAAAAATATTATTTATCTCATGATTCCTTGAGAACGGAATGAAATAGCGACAGGCAGTTTTCAAGGTAGATTTCGCTGAATACGACATTTAAGTACTTTAACTAGCATAATCGGCCAAATGGTTCTGAAGTTATATATATCTGAAATTTAGTTGTTATTTCCTCAATAACTCAAAAAATACAGATCCGCTCCAATTCAAATATGGTTATTAGTTGCAGAATGCCAACGCAAAAATTCTTGCAAAATTTCGTGAGGATCGTATTACTAGAAAATTTTTGAAAAATTATTGAGAATAAGAATTGGTTCAAGCACTGACGTAAAGTCAGAAGCTTTTGCGCGTATATTCTGTTATCCATTCTCCTGTAATGGACACTCTTAATCAAATTTACCATGGTGAATTCTATTGTCTGTTCTGCTGTATTGGACACTCCGAATTTACCATGGTAAATTCGATTAAGAGTGTCCAATGCAGCAGAACAGACAATATATTTCACCATGGTAAATTCGATTAAGAGTGTCCAATACAGGAGAATGGACAATAGAACATACGCGCAAAAGTTCCTGACTTCACGAAAAAAATTTGGTTCAAGCACTGACGAGAAGAAAGGAGCTTTTGGGCCTATGTTCTATTGTCCATTCTCTTGTATTGGACACTCTTAATCGAATTTATCATGGTGAATTCTATTGACTGTTCCCCTGCATTGTACACTCTTAATCGAATTTACCATGGCAAATTCGGAGTGTCCAATACACGAGAACAGACAATAGAATTCACCATGATAAATTCGATTTAGAGTGTCCAATATAGGAGAATGGACAAGAGAACATAAGCGCAAAAGCTTCTGACTTCACGTTAGTGCTTGAACCAATTTTTACTCAGAAATGGTACCTCGTACGTCAAAAAGTCAAGACAATTAATTTACTTCAAATTGAATAAGGATTTCAAGAGTAAATTTTATTGTTGGAAAAACCAGTGGTGTGTCATTTTTTTTACTACAAATATTCAGTCTCGATGCAATGCGGATGTCACTGGTAGAATAAAAAAAAAATGATTCCATTCAAAAAGTGCTCCTTGATCCTTGAAACCTATGTCCCAAATTTCATAGAAATATTTTAAGATGTGTAAAAGTTATTACTAAAAAAGTTTTTTTTTCTATAATTTTAACACCCTGTATCTCGGAGAGGAAGCCTTTCTCGACATACGTTTATGGGACAAACTAGGACTTATTTTTGACGTAGAATACGTAGTTAAAATTACATGGTTAAGATCTGGACCACCCTGTTTATCCGATCGTGTTCAAACTTGGAACTTGGCAGTTCAGTTAGGTTTTGAGTTTGATTTCAGCGATGTCAGACGAATAGTTACTGATAATATATAGAATATTTTTCAAAAATTGTGTCCATATTCTTCGAGTTATTGAGGAAATAACAACCAAATTTCAGATGGGTATAACTCCAAAACCGTTTAGTCGATTATGCCTATACACAAACTCCAATGACGCATGCGGTTGCACAACCTACCTTAAAAATTTAAAGTCGCTATCTCTCTCCGTTCTCAGGTTATCGTGACATAAAAAATATTTTCTAATATATTTTTTTGTATTTTCTAGTGATACGATTCACACGGTATTTCACAGACGTGCTTCAATTCATATTCTACAACTACTCACCAAGTTTCAATTTGATCGGAGTTGTATTGGTTGAAAACAAAATTATTACTTGGAAACCATTTTCCGATTATGCCCTTTAACAAATTTCTCCGTCGTATTGGGATGCGCCACCTACGCTAGTTCTTTCCGTTCTCAAGTTTTCGTGGAAGCGGCCAGCCGGACAGAATCAAATTTTACCTTGAATTCTTCATCGGGGAGTCGAGCTCAATCGTTTGAGACCATTCTCGGCAAAAAGTTCGAAAATTACAGACATTTGGGCAAAATGATTACGCGATGTTCGCCAGACCATACACGCAAAAATACAAAAAAAAATTAAACCAAATGTTCAAAAATACCATATATATATAGGCTAGGCAACGCAAAATAAGGGAGTCGTATACTAATTGCGTGTTTTTACTATTTTGAGTAGATTCGACTGCATTAATAATTTTTTCAATTAATTGTTGTTGATAATTGATACTACTACTAAAATAGTTGTTTTAAATTCCCCCCTACAAAATAATCCAAAGGATTCAAGTAAGGTGACATCATTTCGTCCAACATGCGGTGGTGCTCCATCAAGCTGATACCACATACGATTATATACAAAATCCACATGAAAATATTCTAGTAATCACTAGATGGTTTTCAAAAATTGCAATTACCCGTATTGGCATTCTATTGATTACGGAGCATTGGAAGTAATTGTCCGTAAAACACTACGCCCCATATATATTAATTGGGAATCTCTCAGAACCTCCATAAAGGTTCATTATGGCAGTTATTTTTGCCATCCCGCATAAAAAGAACTTCATCCGACGAATACTTTAAAATTTCACTTTGTTCATGCTGCTGAAGACTCCATTGACCATTGTGAATCTCGGCATGTGATCTCCTGGATGCAAATTATGTACTTTTTGGCGCTCTTGTTCCTCGGAACTGAGTGCTTATCAAATTGCCCAAATGTCTGTAATTTTCGAATATTTGGCTGAAAATGGTCTCAAACGATTAGGTTCGACTCACTGAAAAAGAATCCGTGATCGAAATCGATTCTGTCCGGCCGTTAACACGATAACTCTCGAACGAAAGGAGTAAGAGGATTGAAATTTTCAGGGTAGGTTTGGGGCGTAAATATCTCGGACGAGTTATCGGGCGAAATCCACGCAGCAGTTTCGGAGTTATGGCCGTTTTTAGTAAGAAAATTTTTTTTGAATATTTCCGAAACCGATCACTCGAACTATCTGAAATGTATCATTAGATTGTAGAATAATGACCTTGATACGAATGCGAAGTTTTGTATTGATCGGGTGGCCTTAAAGTGTAAAAAAAAATTATTTTGTTTCTACAATAACTCTCGATCAGAATGAACTAGGCAGTTGAAATTTTCAGAGTAGATTTGAGACATAAATATCTCGGATTAGTTCGTTAGTGGGTAAAATAGGCCGGAGGTTTCGGAATAACAAAAAACAGATTTTTTTTAACTTACATTATTTCAAATTAAATTTTTTTTCAAGATGCAATTTCACCATAAAAATCCGTTGATATCATTTTCAGCTCTAACATGCTAATACCTTCGGAGATATGATTTTTCGAAATTTCAATATGAATCTTACTTCTATGTTTTCACAGAATGCTTTAATTATTCTATGTATGAATTATTATATGATCTACGTTCATACTCGAACATGTCATCCTCTTCTATATGAGTCAAATTCATTTCAGCTATTTTAATTTGATTTCTTCCATGGTGCAGTCCTCATTCTTAGATTGCTCATTCAATGTTGATAAATAAAGATTATTACAATTTAATTTCCTTGAATTTCCTTCATGATGCAGTTCTATCATAACAATCCATTGATATAATTCCCAACTCTCAGAAACCAACACTTTCGGAGATATAATTTGTCTGTTTGAACAAGAGTGCCAGAAAGCTCCTGTCCACAAGGCTTGAACCAATTTTTTGCTTATGGAATGTATGTAAAACTTCGGTTTTCAAGATTCTCCAAGCAAAACTTTGGGACACATTCAGATCGGCAGCAATGCTTCTAGTACTAAATTCGGGATTATCGAGCGCACAACCTTACTCTTCTTCTTCCCTCGTAGCACCATAATAATTATTTCTAGTAGCACCACCAGAGCCTGTAAGGGAATTGCCAATTCAAAATAGTCGCAGCCTTTTATAAGCGTCGAAAAACACTCGGCAAGGTGGTTGTCGTCTATAAGGGAATCAGCTGTTATACTCCTGACAAATGTGCTTCAAATGCGTTGAAACACAAAAACCGTACACAAGAAAAATTGCATATTCTTCGTTAGAAAACTGCATGTTAAACTAAAGCAACATAGTAAATTGGTATTAAAATTTTGTTGTGTCACCAGGTGACAGTTAACTCACTTATTTATTTATAGGCGAATGTTTTGACGAAAATGGTCTCAAACGATTGGGTTCCACTACCTGATGAAGAATTCGAGGTCAAATTTGATTCTGTCCGGCCGGCCAGCCATTGCTACGATAACTTGAGAAGGGAGATAAGATTGCGACTTGATATTTCTAGGGAAGGTGGCTTATACCAATATGACGGACAAGTTCGTTAACGGGCATAATCTGCCCAACGGTTTCCGTTTAATAATTTTCTTTTCAACAATTACAGACACTATCAAATTGAAACTTGGTGGGTAGTTGTAGAAAACAGACTCAAAAGCGTATGTGAAATTTTGTTAGAATCGTATAACAAGAAAATTTAAAAAAATCATTAAAAAGTATTATTCATCTCACGATAACTTGAGAACGAAAAGGGATGGCAACTGGCAATTTTCCTTTCGAAAGGAATGAGCTAGACAGTTGAAATTTTCAGAGTAGGTTTGGAGATACATATCTCGGTTGAGTTCGCTTATTGGGCAAAATCGGCCTAATGGTTTAGGAGTCACGAACAAAAAATTTTGTTCAATTTCAATTTTGTTTCAGACTCGGACTCTTGCAGCTTCAAATAATCGCGTTAACTTCGTTTTTATTGGTCCAGTGATACGCCCGTCTGAGTACCTTCCTGCGATGGGATAAGTCATCGATAGCTCAGTGGAATTCATTGAATTCTCACAAGTAGAACTTATTCTGAGCAGCTTAGAGTCCGTCAGACTCCGTGACGCGATTAGTGTAATTTTTCAATTCATCCACCAGTCTTGTGCTACAGAACGACTTGAACGATTAGACTTTTCAAAGGTGTGTCCAAACAACTCTATGAACCTCTTCACGTTGAGAGATCCCAGAAAACCAATGTATCAAGAGGAAGAAAAAAAGCATATTTATTTGTGAAATGCAGAACACCGATTTATCTGCAATGTAGCAAAAAATTGGTTCAAGCCCTGTGGACAGGAGCTTTCTGGCGCTCTTGTTCAAACAGACAAATTATATCTCCGAAAGTATTGGTTTCTCAGAGTTGGGAATTATATCAATGTATTCTTATGATAGAACGGCATCATCAAGAAAATTCAATTCAAATAATAGGTTCATTATCAAGATTAACTGCACCATGGAAGAAATAAAATTAAAATAGCTAAAATGAATTTGACTCTCCTTTATAGAACAGGATGACATGTACGAGTATGAAATCAGATCATATAATAAATCATAGATAGAATAACTATAGCATTCTGTGAAAACATAGAAGTACGATTCATTATTGAAATTTCGAAAAATCATATCTCCGGAAGTATTAGCTTGTTGGAGTTGAAAATTATATCAATGGATTTTTATGTTGAAACTGCTTCTTAAAAAATTTTTTTTTCGTTACTCCGAAACCATCTTGGCTATTTTACGCAATAGCAAACTCAACCAAAACATTTATCTCATTCCTTTCGAGAGTTATTGTAGAAACAAAATTTAAAAATTTTCAAAATTTTTTTTTTACGCTTTTCAGTATCCTGATCAATACAAAACTTCACATGCGTCTGAAAGTCATGATTCTACAATTTGATGCTCAATTTCGGATAGATCGAGTGGTCGGTTTCGGAAATATCCATAAAATGTGTATTTACTAAAAACGGCAATAACCCCGAAACCACTCGATGGATTTTGCTGTTTAACGAACTCGTCCGAGATATTTACGCTCCAAACCTACCCTGCAAATTTCAATCCTCTAACTCCTTTCATTCGAGAGTTATCGTGTTAACGGACGGACGGCCGGCTGGCCGGACAGAATCGATTTCGACCACGCATTCTTGATCAGTGAGTCGAACCTAATAGTTAGATACCATTTTCAGTCAAAAATTCGAAAATTACAGACATTTGTGCAAACTGATAAGCACTCTGTTCCGAGGAACAGGAGTGCCAAAAATTTTTATGCAGAGCATTGAAACGCTAAGTGAGTGGTAATTTTAGTTATTGCGCGCGTGTTCCGCAAGGAACAGCGTGCTATCATTTCGTCACAATGTCTGTATTTTTCGAATTTTTTTACGAAAATGGTGTCAAACGATTGGGTTCGACTCCCTGATGAAGAATTCGAGGTCAAATTCAATTCTGTCCGTCCGGCCGGCCAGTCCGGCCCGTCCGGCCTGTCCGGCCGGTCAGGCCGTTAGCACGATAACTCTCGAACGGATAGAGTTAGAGCGTTGAAATTTGCAGGGCATGGTTCGTTAACGGGTAAAATCCATCCAGCCGTTTCGGAGTTACGGCCATTTTTAGTTAAAATGTTTTTCAAGAATATTTCCGAAACCGATCTCTCAATCTATCTGAAATTCAGCATCATTTTGTAGAATCATGACCTTCATAGGCCTGAGAAGTTTTGTATTGATCAGATGGCTCTAAACTAGAAAAAAAAAGTCAAATAGTTGAAAATTATATTGAAATTTTGTTTTCATTATAACTCGAAAAATACTGATCTGATTGAATTGAAGCTAGTTAGATGCGAAGTACCAATGGAAAAACTTGTGCAAAATTTCGTGGGGAAAGGTTGATTAGAAAAAATTTAAAAAAATTTTAACTATTAGCGGAATATTTTGCTTGAAATTCCGAAACAAAATATCGGATTGAGTTCAGTTTTGGCAATTCGGTGACGAATTATGACCTCTTGGGGTGTGCAAAATTTCACGGAGAACAGACCACTAGGAGCCCAAAAAAAATTAATAATTTTCAACTCCCAAACTCGACAAATTATTTCATTTCGAATTCCTACATGGAATATCCGTAGCATCTGGTGATCAGATTTCGTTCCAAAGTATTTTTTGCGCGTTTATCTGAATCAAGTCGATATGTACGAGGGCAACTGATTAAAATATGGACCACTTACTAGCATGGCAAATGAATTAATGCGTAAACGATGTGTGGAATTTTAAATTGGTTTTTCAAAATTTGTCTGAACGGTGAACGACTGGGTGTGTAACTGCCCCTTTTGGGCATTTTTTGTTATTCGGATAAGCAGACGAGAAATAATTCAACTGCTCGAGTTTTCTTCTGAGAAGATTGTGGTTTTGGGGTGGAGGATGCCATTCCTCCATAGAATCCCCCGGTGCGGGTCTGTGCATGCGTGGATTCAGGATGCGATATCTCCTGAACCACTAGTGTTGGAGAATCAGAGTTTTTTTGTGACTGACCGGATGGCCATAAAGTGACAAAAAAATTTTTTTAAAATTTTAAAATTTTTTTTCCACGATAACTCGAAAAATACTAATCTGATTGAATAGAAACTCAGTAGTTAGATGCAAAAGACTGAAGCAAACACTTTTGCAAAATTTCGTGAAGATCACGTGACAAGAAAAAATTCAAAAAATCACTACTATTTTGTGGAATATTTTGCTTGAAATTACAAAACCTATTTTTTTGAAGTTCATATGCTGCCCTTGCCGGGCATTTTTCGTTATGCGCATGTGCAGATGAGAAGTAATTTAACTGTTGTAGTTTTCTTCAGAGAGGATTGGGGTTTTGGGGTGGCGGATGCTATTACTCCATAGAATCCCCTGGTGAGGGTTTGCGCATGCGTGGATTAAAGATGCAATATCTCCTTAACCACTAATGTTGGAGAATCGGAGTTTTTTTTAAGGTGTGTGATTTTGAGAGGACTTTCAGCCGCGAATTTATTGCGCATGCGCAGAAGAGAAGTGACTGTTTTAAGGATGTATGGGTTATGTTGGGAGTACTGAGCCGATATTGTGAGGTTTTAAAAGAATATTCATGTTAATTCAGGGCACGGACACAAGTCAGTTTGGGGGAAATAGCGTTGTTTCAGAGTTGAAGTGTGCGACCGTGGCCCTTGGGCTAATTTTGAAATTTATGTTACCCCTTACAGGCATTTTTCGTTATGCGCATGAGCAGACGATAAGTGAATTAACTGCTGGAGTATTCATCTGAGAGGATTGGGAATTTGAGGTGCAGGATGCTATTATTTAACAGAATCCCATTGGGAGTATCCGCGCATGCTTATATGGAAGGTGCGATCTCTCCTGAACCAATGGTTTTGAAGAATCAGAGTTTTGTGTGCGGTGTCTGATTTTGAGAGGACTTTCAGACACGAGTAGATTGCGCATGCGCAGAGGTGACGTGGCTCTTTTTGGGTTGTAGGGCTTATGTTGGGTGCGATTTACGTCTAGCGGTAATGGATTTTGTGCTGAGCCAATATTGTGAGGTTTTAAAAGAAAATTCAAGACAATTCTATAAACGAACCAGTTAGTTTCGAGGAAATAGCGTTGTTTTCGAGTTGATGTGTCTGTGTCTGTGTCCAAATAAAGAACTTTATTTGGAAGATCAATTGTAAATTACTTTCGGATTTGGAGAATAGGCGAAGAAATTGCGTTTCTATTTAGAAATGCATGTAGCCATTGTAGCCCCTTTCGGAGATATTTCGTTTCACTCATGAGCAGACAAGAATTGATTTAACTGCTGGAGTTTTCGTCTGAGATGATTGGAGTTTTCAGGTGCTGGATGCTATTCCTCCATAGAATCCCCTTGGAAGTGTCTGCGCATGCGTGGTTTGGAGCAGTGATATCTATTGAACCAATGGTGTTGAAGAATCATAACTTTGTGTGAAGTGTTATTTTCAGGGGACTTTAAGCCACGAGTATATTGCGTATGCGCAGAGGTGACGTTTGGATTGTATGGCTCATGTTGGGAGTGGTTTGAGTCTAGCGATGATGGATTTGGTGCTGAGCCGTCATTTTAAGGTTTTAAGAGAAATTCCATGGCTATTCTGTGCACGGACAAGTCAGTTTCGGGGAAATAGCGTTGTTTCCGAGTTGAAATGTCTGTATCGTAGCCCTGAGGCGAATTTATAAATATCTATATTCGGTAGATCTATATCAAATTACGTTCAGATTTGGAGAAGAGGCAATTGCGTTCCTAACGGAGGTCCCATAACAGCAATTTTTTTCGATCTACTGTAAAACTAACAGCTAAAATGTATTGATAGCCATATTTGTAAAATGAACTTGAAAAAAAAAGCACTGACGTGAAGTCAGTACTCTTTGGCGCGCGTGTTCACGGTGGCTAATCTGAATTAAATGACGAGTACTTCAAGCTCAGTGGATAGAGCGAGCCAGAGATCTAACCAAAGGATAGTCGACACCATTCACTGTCGGTTCAAAAATTAACAGTGCTGTATCTAAGCTGCCCTAAGGATAGAGTAACAAAGTTGAAAAAGAACGCAACTGACTGTCCTTAGTCGCACAAGCTCCAAGAAGATTCTGAGAGATCTCCTTGGGAAATACTTGGTAGGGTCAGTATAAACATAATCATGTTTATAGCACGCGCGCCAAATGCAGATTGACTTAACAATGAAAGAAAAAGTGTAAAAAAAGCATTGACGTGGGGTCAATCTGCTTTGGTCCGCGTGCTATAAACATGATTATGATTATACTGACCCTCCCAAGTCTTTCCCAAGGAGATCTCTCAGAATCTTCTAGGAGCTTGTGCGACTAAGAAGAGTCAGTTGTGTTTTTTTCAACTTTGTTGCTCTATCCTGATGGCAGCTTAGATACAGCACTGTTAATTTCTGAACCGACAGTGAATGGTGTCGACTATCCTTTGGGTAGATCTCTGGCTCGCTCTATCCACTGAGCTTGAAGTACTCATCATTCAATTCAAATTAGCCACCGTGAACACGCGCGCCAAAGAGTACTGTCTTCACGTCAGTGCTTTTTTTTTTCATTTGACTTTGGACCATTGTCGGTATTTTGCTCTTTATTCATAGGCGTTCAAATTCTCAGTTTTTCTATACTACAGAATATACGTACCTTATTTTACACGCAGAACAACTTCCATTTTATTCTTGTCCAATGAATCAATAGAAAAATCCTAATGTTAATTCACCTAGAGTTCTTTTTGAGTTTTTTAGTCATAATATTTGCTGAGTTGTTTATTAGATGATATGTTCATTTATACATTAAATCATAGTCCATTGTATGTCTTCTATAATTTTATCAGCGAAATAGGTACTAATTCGCTTTCAGAACAGAAAAATTTCTTTCCAAAACTCCGCAGTCCCAGAGACTCCGCCACACTCGGTGTATTAAAATTTCTGGCCACACCAGTTGAGGGCTAGATTAGTCCATAGAGCATTCCCACATGTTAAAATATAAACTCGATAAACTCAATAGCTCGAAAACCATTGACTAATGGTTTCAGAGCTTTATTTTTGTTTTCAACCAACACAAATCCGGTCAAATTGAAACTTGGTGAGTTGTTGTAGAATATAAACCTAAAGACGCTTTTGAAATTTTGTGAGTTGTTGTAGAATATGAACCTAAGGATGGTTTTGAAATTTTGTGAGTTGTTGTAGAATATAAACCTAAAGACGCTTTTGAAATTTTGTGAGAATAGTATTACTAGAAAATTTTTAATAAATTATTAAAAAATATACTTTATGTCACGATAACCTGATATAGAAAAGGTATAGCAACTTATAATTTTTAGGTTATGTTGAATATCTAAATGCCACTTTTTGATTTTGTTAATGAGCATAATCGGCGAAACGGTTTATACCGATCTGAAATTTTGCTGTTATTTCCCCAATAACTCTAAAAATACGAAACCGGTCCAATTCAAGCATGGTTATTAGTTGTAAAATGCCGACGCGAAAATTCTTGCAAAATTTCGTGGAATCGTATAACTAGAAAAATTTAAAAAAAATCGTAGAAAATCATTGAAAACAATTCTATATATCAGAAACTATTTGTCTGACATCGCTGGAATCTTGCGAGAGCCTTCAAACCGTAACTCTACTGCCAAGTTCTAAGTTCGACCACGATCGGATCTATATTGGGGAAGATATGTTTGTTGGAGATAGGTTTATTGTTGGGTGAGTTCATTAGCTGGATAAGTGTCCGTTGCCTCGATAACTTACGAGCGAGAAGAAATAGGGACTTGCAATTTTCAGGGTTGGTTTCGCATCTGAATCGGAGAGATAAGTTCCCGGTTGGGCATAATCAGCCCAACGGTTTCGGATTTATACCCATCTGGAATATTATTTCCTCGATAACTAAAAAACCCAGACCCTTCGAATTGAAACTTAACTAGTTCTAGAATATAAAGACGTGAACGAAATTTTCCCAGGACCATGAAACATGACACATGAAAATTAGAAAAAAAAACGAAAGAATATTATATCTCACGATAACTTGATAACGGACAGGGAAGGTTGCGCATTCGAATGCGACATTTAAGTTTGTTAATTGGCATAATGAAATTTTGTCATTATTTCCTCTAAAATTCAAAATATACAAATCAGATCCAATTAAAACTAAGTGATTACCTATAGCTGACCCAGTAATTTTCGCGGAATTTCGTGAATATCGAATTCTGGAGTTACTTGAAACTTACATTCATTTCAATTCCAATAGACGATTCTCTCGGCACTCAAGTCTGTCATGAAAATGGAATGAAATTTATTCATAAAAGCTGAGAAAATGGTAAATATCGATTATAAATACGATTGAGAGTGTTCAATGGAGGTGAGTAGAATATAGAACATGTGCTCAAAATCTCCCGACTTCACGTAAGTCCTTGAACCAATTTTTGGCGCTGTTGTTCCTCAGAACAGAGTGCTGATCAATTTGTCCAAATGTCTAATTTTCGAATTTTCTGCTGAAAATGGTCTCAAACGATTTGGTTCGACTCACTGATCAAGAATCCATGGTCAAAATCGATTCTGTCGTCCGTGCGGCCGTCCGGCAGTTAACACGATAACTCTCTAACGGAATGAGCTAGACAATTGAAATTCTCAGAGTAGGTTCGAGGGATAAATATCTCGGTTAAGTTCGTTATTGGGCAAAGTCAGCCTTATGGTTTCGGCTTGGGTTTCGGAGTAACGAAAAATATTTTTTTTTACATTAAAACTTTTGAATTCAATATTTTTAAAATGCAGTTTTATCATAAATATCCAATGATATCATTTTCAACTCTAACAAGCTGATACTTTCGAAGATAAGATTTTTCAAAATTTCAATAATACATCGTAGTTCTAAGTATTCACTGTCTGTGTTCACTGTACATAAATGTCATCTAGCTATTAGAGTCATGTCAATTCGTAGTTTGAAAAACAAGTATCCAATTCTTGAATTTGTGAATATAAACAAGACTGGTTTGAAACCGAAAATAATATAGACTGGTTGCATATTGAATAATTTTCGTATAAATTCGGTATGATGTTTCAGAAGATTTAGAATTGGATCATTTTAATGATGTAGTTTATGAAGGCAATAGGAAAGAAGAACATAATGAAATCATCAAACAAATTACTGTTCATTGACCACTGAGGTTAATATTACATTTTACTTCCTTAAGTAGTAAGACATATTCCTATATACAGTATTTTCATAATGATGTTAGTTAATATATTTTGAACTATCAAAATAATTTGTTCGGTAGAGGATTACTACTTACTCAAATATCAGGAATAATTGGACAATCTGCTATGATTGACTCCAGCCTTGCTCTAGACATTTCGATGATACTTTCCTTAGGTATTTCGGGTTGTGAAAACTATGCACCGAGTGTAAATTGCAACAACTCATTCCACGAGGTTGAATCATTGCAGATTGCTCATTTAATCTTGATAAATGAATTTAATGACAATTTTTGAAGCATTTCAGATTGCTCTTTTTTTGGCGCTCTTGTTTAAATGATAATTTTTGGAGCATTTTTTTGAGCGACCCTTTTTGGCGCTCTAGTTCCTCAGAACTGAGTGCTTATCAATTTGCCCAAATGTCTGTAATTTTCGAATTTTTCGATGAAAATGGTCTTAAACGATTTGGTTCGACTCACTCATCAAGAATCCGTGGTCTAAATTCATTCTGTCCGGCCGTAGGCACGATAACTCTCGAACGGAATGAGCTAGACAGTTGCAATTTTCAGAGTAGGTTTGATGGATAAATATCTCGGCTAAGTTCGTTACTGGGCAAAATCGGACAGATGGTTTCGGAGTAACAAAAAAAAAATTTTTTTTTCAAAACTTATTCCAAATTAATTTTTTTTCAATAAGCAGTTTTACAATGAGAATCCATTCATATCATTTTTAACGCTAACAAACTAATACTCCGGAGATATGATTTTTCAAAATTTCAATGTAAATCGTATATCTGCGTTTTCACATAATGATAGAATTATTCTGTGGGTATTCTATGAATTGTTATAATGTCAACTTATTTTCCTGAGACATGACGTTGTCTTATTGTCATTCATTCCAGCAATTGTATAAATATGAGAATTATAATATAATATCATACTTTTTGTTGGTTGATATTTTCGTGCCGATGGTCAATCCATATGATGATGGGAATGATAATGGTAAGTTAATAACATTGTCATTCATTCCAGCAATCGTATAAATATGAAAATTATACTATAATATCATACTTTTTGTTGGTTGATATTTTCATGCCGATGGTCAATCCATATGATGATGGGAATGGTAATGGGAAGTTAATGATATTGAGTTCAGAATATCTCCACTAAAAACAAAACTGGAATATTGGTGTATTGGAGTAGATTTGAGGAAAGATATATATTACCGTTCATCATAGAATTGAGGAATGATTATCTCGGATGAGTTCGTTGTTGGGTAGAATTAGTCTATTGGTTTTGGATTGATAATTTTTGGCACTCTTGTTGAATTTAAATTCTTCTATGATGTCAAATTCATTTCAGCTATTTTCATTTGGTTTCTTCCATGGTGCAGTTCTCATTATCAGATTGCTCATTTAATCTTGATTGATAAACTATTATTTGAATTGAATTTCCTTTATGATGCAGTTCTATCATAAGAATACATTGATATAATTCTCAACTCTGAGAAACCAATACTTTCGGAGATATAATTTGTGTTTGAACTAGAGCGCCAGAAAGCTTCTATCCACAGGGCTTAAACCCATTTTTTTAAATTTAATTTCTTTCATGAAGCAGTTCTATTACAAGAACCCATTAATGTAATTCCCAACTCTGAGAAACCAATACTTTCGGAGATATAAATTGTCTGTTTGAACAAGAGCGCCAAAAAGCTCCTGTCCGCAGGGCTTGAACCAACTTTTTGGCGCTCTAGTTCCTCGGAACTGAGTGCTTATCAATTTGCCCAATTATCTGTAATTTTCTAATTTTTGGCTGAAAATGGTCTCAAACGATTTGGTTCGACTCACTGATCAAGAATCCGAGGTCGGTCCGGCCGGCCGGCCGTAGGCACGATAACTCTCGAACGAAAGAAGTTAGAGGATTGGAATTTGCAAGGTGGGTTTGGAGCGTAAATATCTCGGACAAGTTCGTTAATGGGCGAAATCCATCAAGTGGTTTCGGAGTTATGGCCGATTTTAATAAAAAACATTTTTTATGAATATTTCCGAAACCGATCACTCGATCTGAAAAAAGTCAAAAAAAATTTTTCTAAATTTTAAAAACTTTTTTCTACAATAACTCTCGAACGGAATGAGCTAGTCAGTTGAAATTTTCAGAGTAGGTTAGCGAGATGAATATCTCGGCTAAGTTTGTTATTGGGCAAAATAGGGCAAATGGTTTCGGAGTAATGAAAAAAAAATTTTTCAAGCAACAAATGTTAAATTCAATTTTTATTTAAGATGCAGTTTCACCATTAAAATCCATCGATATCATTTTCAACTCGCACAAGCTAATACTTTCGGAGATATGATTTTTCTAAATTTCAATAATGAATCGTTCTTCTATGTTTTCTCAGAATGCTATAATTATTCTATCTAAGTTTTATAATATGATCTGTGTTCATACTCGTAAATTTCATCCTGTTCTATAAGAGAGAGTCAAATTCAGTTCAGCTATTTCAATTTGGTTTCTTCCAAGGTGCAGTTCTCATTCTCAGATTGCTCATTTAATCTTGATAAATAAACTATTATTTGAATTGAATTTGCTTTATGATGCAGTTGAATCATAAGAATACATTGATATAATTCCCAACTCTGAGAAACCAACACTTTCGGAGATATAATTTGTCTGTTTGAAGTAGAGCCCATTTTTTCTATTTAATTTTGGATATTTCTGTATCAAACTCAGACAGTGGATGACCTTAATCTAAATAATCAATTACCTTTGCAGATAACATTTAAATCAATGTTGTGGTAGTAGCTTGACACCGAGCTTGACCCTAATGAGCCTCTATCTGATATCGAAATGGGAATTAAGCAAAAGCCCAGGCAACAATATGTCGTAGATTCCCATCTCAACTGATCACGTTCGTTCCAGTACTTTGCCTTTCAGTATTCCCAGGTCATGCCGCTTTCCGTATCCTGAACTCAATCTGTCATATCATTCACGATATCACGTGCTTGGATAGCGCTACTTCATCCAGCATCCTGGTTTAATGCGACAAGCTTTGAGTTCGACCGGATCCCGCTCAGCTCCTTCCGGAAAGTCCCTTTTGTGTCAAAACATCGCCTGATTGATTTCGATTAAGTCCCCAGCTATATGAAATATTAAAAGCTGAGAGTCCGGCTCTAGTTGACACAAATGTTATTTCGGGGCGATTTTTCATCCGGATCGGCTCCAACTGCAGCTTGTGAACAATAGTCTTTCTTCGGAGCGAAGAAATATAACAGATTAATTTATCCGCGAGGAACGGTTGTAAGGGTTCATTTTTCACGAAGTGAATGAGGTGTATATACAGGATGTCCCGAAATTAATCGGAGAAGCACTGTAGCCGGGAGGCGTATTGGCATTGTTTGCCATGCTGCAGCGCAAGCATATTGTTGCAACGCGGTAAAGAATGACTTAACTAATGCTCTCTCTGCCCAGACATATCTTACCACGACTCAGCACTGGCAGGTGTTCAGACGTAGTAACTAAAGTATTATGGATACGCGCTCATTCTCGAGGCATTCTTTGCCGCGTTTCAACTCAACATTGGGCATGACTTGGTGGATTCCGTCGCCAATATGTTTTCGAGTCCTACCAAAGACGACACTTGCTGTCATTTGCTAATTTCCGGAACTCTAAGAAAGAAATACATTTTTTTTCTTCGGAGACCGATGATCATATGTTTTATACTGAATATGTAGATATTGTATTTTGGCACTGAATTTTTGGACAAGTTGGAAGGTATTGTAAGCACCTTTGCGCCTTACAAAATTAGTTTGGAATAAGGTTTAAGACCTGTGTGCAAATAAACACCGATGACAGAAAAGAATTAGCAAAATTAGCTCAGAACTTTATAAAGACATTTCAACTGATGTGGGTATAGAAAATGACTTGCCAACTAGTACAGAGCAGCAAAGCAATGTTTTTATGCAACAAGGTACTTTTTCTATCGAAACAATAAACACTTGTGAGAATGCCAATAAAACAAATTTAGGTGAAGCACATTCCGCAGCTATAACACAACTATCAGAAAATTTTTAACGCCTTAGAAAAATAGCATCCACAAATAACGGTTGATATGGCTAATGCCATGAAAAAAATTTAATAATACAAAATTATGACACCCTCTGACTTATTTAGTTTTATTCATGTATCCAAAAATATCTCACTAAAGAAGAACATTTCTGTTCAGCCAAGATCAGTGAGCTGAAGAAAAATTAGACGTGGTTTATCATGCAGCGTAAAACGTGTTCAAGCTGGTAGGCCATCCAAGAAATAAATGCCAAACAATCCAAGGCAAACATCTTTAAAGGAAAATATTGATCTTAATAGACCAAATGCAAATAAATCACATGTAAATGCATGCTATATGATTATACTTTAGTGGATTTTGCATTTAATGTATTTTGTTGTATTTCATTGTGGTTTAATAAACTGTTTTTAGTGATACTAACTATATTATATACTATTGTTATTTTTATGTGTTTTGTATTATTTACTAAGTATTATATTTTTTTTATTTTAGTGTGGTTTAACGAAATATTCTTGGCGATACTATATTATTGTTATTTTTATGAACGTGAACTGCGAAATTGCAAAAGAAAGCAAATTTGAACGTGGTTGGGACTGCAGCGCGGTAAACAATGTCTTGAGAATGGTAGCGTATCAATAATACAATAGTTACTACGTCTGAACACTTGCCTGTGCTGAGTCGTGTTAAGATATGTCTGGATAGAGAGAGTATTATTTCAGTCATTCTTTACCGCGTTGCAACAACATGTATGCGTTGCAGCATAGTAAACAATGCCAATACGCAGCCGGGAGCTTTGGCGTGCTGTTCAAATTTATAGCCAGAGCTGTCACCCATCCAGCTTTTGAACTCGACAAATGCTTAGCTCCAGGGAAAAATAGAACAATCCCCATATTTCCAAGAATATAAATCCGACTGTAAAATCGAGCGTCCAAAAAAACTGGAGCACTTTATTGCCGAGAATGGTCTTAACCTTTGGGGACACGCTCCGACTTATTGGGCCTAAGTACACGCTTCGGACTGTCAGTCCACAATCCTGTAAGGATTCGTTTTCATTGACTTTATGCTAATTCTTCCGTGAAACGATATATTCTATTTGTTTAGAAAAAATTGGTTCAAGCCCTGTGGACAGGGGCTTTCTGGCGCTCTAGTTCAAACAGACAAATTATATCTCCAAAAGTATTGGTTTCTCAGAGTTGAGAATTATATCAATGTATTCTTATGATAGAACTGCATCATAAAGGAAATTCAATTCAAATAATAGTTTATTTATCAAGATTAAATGAGAAATCTGAGAATGAGAACTGCACCATGGAAGAAATCAAATTAAAATAGCTGAAATGAATCTGACTCTCTCTTATAGAACAGGATGACATGTACGAGCACAGAACATATCGTTAGGAGAAGTGAGAGCTACATAGAGTTGTATTGGATGCGTAAAAAGTGACCCCAGGGAGCCGGGTGCAGAACTAAACGTCAGACGCGCTAAATTTAAACTGTGGCACCTTTTTCAGTTTCACTACAATTTCAAATTTATTATTCCAAGAACTGTTATCTTCAAAGATAATTGGATTATCGTTGAAGATAACAGTTCTTCGAAAGAAATAATTACAAAAGTAAATGAAGAAATAACACCTTATAATGATTTTTTTTTGGTAAAATAATTTTATCGATTATAATTCATATATTAATAAAACAATAATTGTTGAATAAGAAACAAGCAGTAAAACAGTTTATTTCTGAAAAGGAAAAATATTTTCAAGAAGGTCGTACAGTCAAAATAACAAAAACTTTTCTATAAACAATATACAAAAAATAACTCAAATGTCTTCCTTCCATTCCTTCCAATCTTTTCCATGTCTTGCAGTTGGAGGTAAATTATATTCTGTCATAAAATTTAAATCACCAGAATTGTTTTTATCTGAAGCAGTGGACGCGCATGGTGCCTCTACATCAGAAATTTCAAAATCAGGAAAGTGTTCTTCTTGATTAACAAGAATGATCATGAAAACCTAAGATGTTGACATGATCTTTCTGAACATATTCTTGACTTTCAGAACATGCTTGTGGGGAAAAGTTGTGCTGTGCATAATAATAATGATCTAGAGTGAAAGCATGATTTACAGGAGGCATTGATTGGCAGGCTCCTTTTAACAACCTTGCTTTACTTTACTTGTGTTATAAAAATCACTTTCAACACAGTGATCTTAAACAATCTCAAGATGAAACAGTTTGTGGGTTCAGGAATCAAACAAAATTGTTTCCAAGTTTGGTCACTTACATTCGTCGGAAACTTGAAAAAGTGCATTCCACTATATCCAGCATAGTATTGGTTCTTGCAAGTAGGGTAATTGCAAGAATACTTTGGTGTTCCAACAAGCATATTGTTAATGAGATTTTATATGTAGCGAGTATACTTAGCTTTTCTCCTTTGATCGATCTATCGTGTCCATGTAAGTCTTAGATGGTCCTTATAGTTGTCGCATTACTGAAAATAATTTCATATAATTTTTAATTGAATTCTTAATTAAATATTAATAATACTCACCTAAAACAAGTATTCGTTTATGCTTTTACATTTCACAACCATCATTACCATACATTTATATATTTACTTTATTTGACATATGGTAAAATTGGTAAATAAGGATCCTGTCTCCTGTAGAATAATGCTCGAATCTCCATCTAAGAGCCGGGTGCGAACTATATAACGTCAAAAATATACTTCTAATTTTAGACCATAGCTTTCACTTCTCCTAACGATATATTCTGTGTGTACGAGTATGAACACAGAGCATACAATAAAGCTTAGATATAATAATTATAGCATTCTGTCAAAACATAGGAATACGATTCATTATTGAAATTTCGAAAAATCATATCTCCGAAAGTATAAGCTTGTTGGAGTTAAAAACAGACAAATTATATCTCCGACAATATTGGTTTCACAGAGTTGGGAATTATATCAATGTATTCATATGATAGAACTGCATCATAAAGTAAATTCAATTTAAATAATAGTTTATTTATCAAGATTAAATGAGCAATCATGAGAATGAGAACTGCACCATGGAAGAAATCAAATTAAATCAAAGAGTTGGGACTGATATCAATGGGTTCATATGAAAGAACTTCATCTTAGCAGAAATTGAATTTAAACGTCATAGAAGAATTTAAATTCAACAAGAGTGCTAAAAATTATCAATCCAAAACCAATAGACGAATTCTACCCAACAACGAACTCATCCGAGATATTCATTCCTCAATTCTATGATGAACGATAATATATATCTTGCCTCAAATCTACTCCATACACCAATATTCCAGTTTTGTTTTTAGTGGAGATATTCTGAACTCAATATTATTAACTTACCATTACCATTCCCATCATCATATGGATTGACCATCGGCATGAAAATATCAACCAGCAAAAAGTATGATATTATAATATTATAATTCTCATATTTATACGAACTACCTAGCTCATTCCGTTCGAGAGTTATATCAATGTCTATGGATGAAAAGCAGTCTCACTACTCTCAGATCTCTTACTTGATGTTCCGTTCCGAAATGTAAGACTTTTCTGAGAAAAACTAATTTCGGAGCAAACAACTGAGATTTTTCTCACTTCGCTCACAATTCTTCGATTGATTAGATAATGTCATGTCTCAGGAAAATAAGTTGACATTATGACAATTCATACATAGAATAATTATATCATTCTGTGTCAACGTTGAAATACGATTTATTATTGAAATTTTGAAAAATCATATCTCCGAAAGTATTAGCTTGTTAGAGTTAAAAATGATATCATTGGAGTCTAATGGTAAAACTGCTTATTCAAAAAAATTTAATTTGGAATTTGTTTTGTAAAAAAAAAAATTTTTTTTTGTTACTCCGAAACCATCTGTCCCATTTCGCCCAATAACGAACTTGGCCGAGATATTTATCTCTCAAACCTACTCTGAAATTTTCAAGTGTCTATCTCATTCCGTTCGAGAGTTATCGTGCCTACGGCTGGCCGGACAGAATGAATTTCGACCACGGATTCTTGATCAGTGAGTCGAACCAAATCGTTTAAGACCCTTTTCACCGAAAAATTCGAAAATTACAGACATTTGGGCAAATTGAAAAGCAATTAGTTCCGAGGAACTAGAGCGCCAAAACGGTTAAGTAAGGGAGATCGGTTCAGGTCTGTTTGGTCATTTAGCAAAATGTGTTTTTTATTGTGCCTATATATTTCAAGGGCTTCTAGAAGGTTCAATTTGTTGTATTTCTTCTCGGTATGGCGAACGTCGAAATTATGGTCGAATTCATGTCCTGTTTCTAACAGGAGGATGGAATAGGTAGAATTCTGATTGTTCTTGACAAATTAATTCTGGTGTTCTTCGATTCTATTTTCAAACTCTGCCTGTTTGTCCAATGTATACATATGGGTATGAACTACAGTTCAACCTATAAACTCCTGATCTCTTGTATTTATTGACGATTTCTTTATTTGTTTTTATTGATTGGCCTATGGTATTTATAGTTCTGTAGGCAATGTTAACATCATAATTTTTCTTCAAATATCTAGCTATCTGTGTCGATTTTTGTCCTATATACGGAAGAGAAATATAATTTGAATGATTTTGTTTGATGTATGGGTAAACTAATGATAGAGTTTGCTTTTATTCAATTCTCATCAAAAGTTTTTCTATCATCAAGGGGTTGTAACCATTATTGAAGGCAATTTGTTTGATTGTATTAAACTCTATTTCAAAATTCTCATGTGTCATGAGTATGTTGACTAGTCTGTGTAACATGCTACAGTATGCTGTTAATTTCTGCGATAAGGGGTGATTTTAGGTAGAGTGTATTGTGCAGTCTGTATGTGTCGGTTTGTGGTATATCGAAAAATCGTGTTTGTTGTTAATTTTGGATATTTTCAAATCTATAAAATTGATGCTATGGTTTTGTTTTTCTTCATGGGTAAATTTAATTGTGGGAGATAATTGGTTCATGTATTGTAAAAACAATTAAAGTTGTCTGGTTGTGCCGATGAACAAACTGATAACGTCATCAACGAAACAGTACCACTAAACGAAATTTTTAAAGAGAGGGTTATTCTGTATTGTATTTTCAAGGAAATCCATGAATATTTCCGATAATATTGGACTTAGGGATTTCCCATGGTTAAACTTTCTTGGTCTTCATAAAACGTTCCGTTGAACAAAAAATAGTTTTGTTCAATGCATTCAAATTATATTTCTCTTCCTTATATAGGACAAAAATCAACACAGATAGCTAGATATTTAAAGAAAAATTATGATTTTAACATTGCCTATAGAACTATAAATACCATAGGCCAATCAATAAAAACAAATAAAGAAATCGTCAATAAAAACAAGAGATCAGGAGTTTATAGGTTGAACTGTAGTTCATACCCATATGTATACATTGGACAAACAGGCAGAGTTTGAAAATAGAATCGAAGAACACCAGAATTAATTTGTCAAGAACAATCAGAATTCTACCTATGCCATCCACCTGTTGGAAACAGGACATGAATTCGACCATAATTTCGACGTTCGCCATACCGAGAAGAAATACAACAAACTGAACCTTCTAGATGCCCTTGAAATAAATAGGCACAATAAAAAACACATTTTGCTAAATGACCAAACAGACCTGAGCCGATCTCCCTTTCTTAACCTTATAAAAATCTGGAATTCCCACAAAAATGGTCCAAATCTCACGAACCTTTTTCATGTATATTTTGTATTTAAGGAAAACGATGTTGTAGAATTAGTTAGTTACCATACTCACCTGAAGAAGTCGAAATGTAATTTACGAAACAATCGTAGTGAAAATAAAAAAAATTAAGCGGAAATAAAGTGTTTACTTTAATTGTTCATAATGAATTTCCGTCAAGTAAAGACCGAAACAATCAAACATTAGAATGATTGTCGAAATTTACCCATGCAACAAAAATGATCGGTGGGCACTAATGTGTTATTGGGTCTTATTGACAAAAATGTCAACGGAGTCAACAACATCTTCAAGGACATATTATTTAATCGCAGTAATTACCATAGTCATCTGCACCTAATCTATTCAAAACATGACAGTTTTACTCCCGCCACTCCCAGTATTTATGAATGAACTCAGCTGACGCGTAATGTTGACCATGGAATTCTCGGCACCCCCAAATAGTTCATAGCTCCTAACTATTTGGGGGTGCCAATAAAATCGCAGATATAGGATCACGTGACCTCTCGGCCAATCGCAACTATGGTAGAGGCAGAACGATGTTCATTCATAAATTTATAACAACCATATACTTGGTTATCTGTGATAACAACAAACGTAAAGGTTAACTAAAATACTCAGCTTATGTTCGAAAATTTGTAACTCACGTGGGATTAATTTAATCAATTTTATAAAGTGTAATGAAGAGGTTCAAGATGCAGTCGAGCTCGAAAACTAGTGTGTCAACGGAATTTTTTCCTGCACTTCTGATACTTAACGATCCTGAAAGTGTGATATATTTGTCATAATTAATTAAATCGTCCTATTCAAGGGATGAAGAGTGGAAGCTACACACTATTTATGATCTTTCAATACATATTTCTATTGCTAATTTTTTTTTGTTTCATTTGCAAATGTACATCATGTTATGTATTCTAAATTATAATGTCCCTTACATAATAATAAATGGTATATTGTAACCTGATAACATAGTTCTGATCACATTTATCTGTGACCAATATTAAAATTTCCTCTGAATCCATAATTGTACTGTAAACGTTTCTTTGTTCAATAAAAAAATTCTATCCTTGAAATATTCTACTTCTATTTTCAATCCTCATGAACTATGAATCAGAAATAAAATTTCAAGAGGAACAAAATTAGAATCCATATATCAGATATATCAGAATTTTTTTCCTAAGCCTGAAATAAAATTACTTAAAAAAAAATCGTGTGCAACAATAAATAATGGTTTCAGATACTGGCCAATAATATGTAATCCTACTATTTTATAATTTTTCAGATAATAGTACAAATTAGCTTTAAGCAAATACTTCATCCATTGAAAGAACACATATGCTATCAACGTTGTTTTTTCCTTGCAATCTCTAGTTGAGACTCCAGAAAACAATCATTTAAACCATTCTTTTCTATAAATGTTTTCCGTCATTTCTTCTTAGAGTTGTCACTGAAGGGAAATGATAAGTTGTAATCATGTTTCCATTGACTTTTTGTCCAGAATAATATAATGAAAGGGCATGTTGCATTCATTCATTTGTTTATCGCGTATATCTTGACTATATTTCCCAAATTGTTTGGTAGATAGACATAATCATCCATAATGCATATGCGCAATCCATCGAAAGAGTATTCCAGCTTTAATTTTGCAAAATTTAATTCTTCATTCACAGGACTGAAAATAAAAAATCTAGGAGATACTGTTTACAAAATTTCCTTCACCAAGTTACCCAGCTTAATTTTTCTTGGTGTTTGTTGGGACACATCCTTAGCGGTTTGTGTTACTACACAGTGGATACTACAAATTCTGTCATTTAAATACAACAGCTTCGAATCTTTCCTCATTATTGCTTCATCACTGTAGCTAATTTGTACTGGAGTATTCGTTTTAAATAATCTGGTTTTGGAAACCTGAAAAATCTAATACTCTTGGAAGAGCTCCCAAGATAACGACGACTAACCCAACCCAATTTTTAACGGAGTACTTTGTGCAAAGTTGTCGATCTCCCTTATTCGTACAATGCTTCATGCAAAAATTAAAGTACTAAAATAAACTTTCGCCAACAATATCTGAGTTTGTACGTGCTAGAATGCTAGAAATAAATTAAATTTTATTATTTGACAGTTGGTGTAGTTGAGGTTAAAGTTGGTTTTGAATTTCAAAGAGCGAGAACGCAGTTCATTTCTCTCTGTCATTTTACTACGTCTTCATCGGTAGTAAATCTGAAGGTCAAAGCTTTGTGCTTCCCGCCAAATGTCGAATGCACTATCTGGTAATCTGTGATTATACCGAGCGGTAAATCGCTAGGAATTCTGGTGTACAATTCCATGGAATTCCTATTGAATTCCGAAAAATTCCTATTGTATTCCTGAAATTCCTATTGAATTCCTGGAATTCTTATTGAATTCCGTGGAATTCCTATTGAATTCCATGGAATTTCGCAGAATTCCTATTGAATTATAAGAATTCCTATTGACGTTAGAGTGCGACACCTATCAGACAATCATGCATACAGCTCCAAATAGTTGGTTTTAACCGAGGGTTAAACCGCTAGGAAATCTGGTGTACAAGAAAATAGAATTCCAATAGAATTTCAAAAGAATTCCTATCGAATTCCTCATGAATTTCTATTGAATTCCTATTGTATTCCAATGAAATTCCGGTGGAGTTGGAATTCTGGTGTACAATTGTTTGTCAGCGGTTTCCCCCTCGGATTATACCTACTTCAAGAACACACAACTACATTAGAATTATTGTCGAAATTTACCCATGCAACCAAATCGATCGGTGGGCACTAATGTGTTATTGGGTCTTATGGACAAAAATTTCAACGAATTCAACATCTTCAAGGACATATTATTCAATCGCAGTAATCACCATAGTCATCTGCATCTAAATCTTTTCAAAACATGCCAGTTCTACTCCCGCCTCATTCCACAGCTATGAGATTCGATTATACCTACTTCAAAAACACGGTGTAGCCAGCTCACGGTCATTCCGCGCCGAAAAGTTCTCAAAGCTAGCTCTGAGGGGATTTCATCGCATCTGTGCCTCGAACAAATGGCATAATAATTTACTTAAACCGTATAAACTTGCCTGCTTCCAGTTATTGTGTCATAATTCGGCTTCAGACCGGAAAAATTGGAGATTGCGTTCTGGCGTTCCTGGCTCTTTTTCAAGAGCAGCTGGAACACCCCATCGCAAATCAGGTGCGCCAGGGGATAATTGCAGACTGCGAGTTTTAGCGATTTTATTTCTTCAAACTTTTCGATGGAGGAAAAGAATTTTCGCCATATGGAAGCGGAGAAAATAACAGTTCAAGAAGTATCTACCGAATTGTAACAGGGATTTATTGTTTGCGTGTGTAACTGTGGGAAGAGTTGATACATAAGGTGGATGGTATTCAGCCGTAGCATATACAGGGTAAGTCTTTGAGTTGTACATTAATATTCACCATAGAACAAATAAAACACTTGCCCACTATATACAGGGTGTTTCAAAACAAGTCTGCAAAATTTAAGGGGGTGATTCCTTGTTCAAAATAAAGGGTAGTTCGTTATAAAAATATTGTGTCCAAAGTCCAGCGTAAGAGATATATTTCGGTCCCTATCTCTTTTCGTTCGAGAGTACTCGAGGAAACGTTCACCCATCCACCTACTGAACTCCCACAAGGCTGCTCAAATCTCCAACAATATATATCCGATCGTGTTCAAACTTTGAACATGACGGTAGAGTTAGGTTCTGACGGCTCTCGCAAAATTCGAGCAATGTTGGATGAAGAGTTATTGATACATAGGATTTTTTTCAATGATTTTTTAAAATATTTCTAGTTATACGATCCTCACAAAATTCTGCTAGAATTTTTGTGGTGGCATTATACACCTATTGTCCATGTTTGAATATAATCGATTTTGTATTTTTTGAGTTATTGAGGAAAAACCAACCAAATTTCAGATGAGTATAACTCCAGAACCGTTTGGCCGAGTATACCTAGAAACAAACTGTAACGTTGAGTTTTACCCATATTTGAGCATGAGATTCTAATACTAATTTCTCAAGGGAGGTTTGATTACCCCAGCAACAAGATTCCTAGTCAGGTTTTTAACAATATATTGTAGAAAGAACAAGGTGTACAATTCTCAATTTACAGTTCCAATTACAATCTCTCAAATTACACAAACTTATAACTACTTATCTTAAAAGAAATGTCCATATCTTGGTTCCACTTCCAATGCAATATGTTTCTGTGGTGTCAGATGATCCTTTCGGTAACGGAATATGCCCCCCAGTCAGCCTCGAATTGTACTTCAGATGTGCTTTCAGCTCTTCCACCATAAGTTAACTTTCAAGCAAATGTAGGTACAGGCAAACGTAACAGCCAAAAACTACTACAGCTTCCAGCTCCTGATTGTACTCCAGTTCAAGTCAAGCTTCAGCCTATGATTGTGTCTCGGTGCAGGCCAAGCTTCAGCAAATGATTCTATTTCGAGTGCAAACAACGTGGACCCAACCAAGGAGTGTAGTGTAACTCAAGTGGTCCCCACCAAGGAGTGTAACAAAGATGGTCCCAACCAAGGAGCGAGAATAAATATTATTTATCTCGCAAACTAAAACTTAGAAATTCCACTGGGGATACTCGATGAATTCAGATCAAAATTATCTCAACGATATACGAAAGATGATTTCTCCTTCAGAGAAAAGCCGGAAAAGAACGTCAATCCGTTTCCTTACATCACGCAGACACGAAGATCATAGAAGAGAAGTAACCTGACATAAGATGACAGTCCGTCAACTTGCATTCTATGATTACCAGTGACGTTTCAAAAGGAGATGAATAGCATAGGCGTGCAATACGTTGCAAAACTAACCTGAAGACTTCAAGTCGCTAACTCTTTCTGTTCTCAAGTTATCGTGGCAACGGCCGGTCAGACGGACATAATCAAATTTGAACTTGAATTCTTCATCGGGGAGTCGAACTCAATCCTTTGAGACCATTTTCGGCAGATATTTCTAAAATGACAGACATTTGGGGAAAATGATTACGTGATGTTCCCCAGAACATACGCGCAAAAAGTAACAATCACATCAAAAGATTACAAACGATGAAAATTAACACAATCCAATAAGCGAAGGACGTTAATCATTTAATACACTGTGTCCAAGAATGCACGGTAAACCAAAAATACATAAAACTAGAGAACACATTAGACCAATTATATCAATTGTACAAGTAGCACTATGTAAACTATCCAAGTTCATAACTGAAATATTAAATGTAGCTCATGATAAAAATAACACCTATTATGTCCAAGACTCATTCTTATTTGCAGAACAAGTGAATAATGTGATTATACCTATAGTAGCATCTTTAGATGTATTAAACTTGTATGGGAATCTTGGTGAAGAATTTATTATAAAAGTACTGAAAATGAAATGGCAAATAATAAAAACTCATACAATAATGAAGCAGGATCATTTCTTAGAAATGGTGTCATTTATATTGTGATATAATATATGTGATTACTGTTAATTATAGGTCAGTACCGTTTGTATCCCTTCTTTATAAGTACATAAATAAATAAATAAAACCCCTGTTTCACAGTTGATGGAAAATACTATCGACAAGTTTTTGGATGTACGATGGGATCGAAGTTAAGTCCGGAACTTACCCAATATGTGATTGATGATTTTTGGGACACATGTATACCATAAATATCTTTTGAGATAGCCTTTTTAAAGAGATATGTGCATGATTTAAGGTAGAAACAGACTATGCCCACGTACGCAACGCAACGTGGGAGAGCTTGTGTGCACACTTGTCCCACGTATGCAACGCATATTGATATCAGACGTTGTCATTTATCTGTGTGGGTACTATGTTTTTTGATTATTGGGTGAGGACGATATATTAAGTTTGTTGCTTTTACATGAATATGTCGTTCGTATGCAACGCATATTGACATCAGACTTTGTGGTCAATTCTCAGGTGCATTATATTGTACTTATAGTGTACTACGAGTATGTTTTCTGATTTTGAGAGAGAATTTGAGGACGATATATTATGTTCAAGGGCGTAGCTAGGAATTAATTTCGGGGGGGGGGGAGTGAACCCCCAACCCCCCTCTGGCTACGCCCTTGATTATGTTTGTTATTTATTTTTACTTCGATATCTCCAACAAGAACAAAAAGAAGAGAAGATATTGGATACTTTGTAATCTTGGTATAAATAAAGAAATAAGTACCCACACATATTAATTTATTTAGTATTAAACGTACCTACATAATAGATAAATATCAATACTTAGAACACCTACCCAATTCATACAGTACAAATATGTTAGAGGAAAATATAGTACCAGGTAGGTACTTGGCAGGCTTGCACTGTTGTTGTTCTATATCTTCCCGTGCTACATTGCGTAATGTTGAGTCACGAAATACACTGCACTTCATTCATTCATTAAAATTCTTATTCTCCACAACGAGCATCGGCAGACCCACGACACACTACCGTTGTGGAGACTTAGGCTCAGCAGTTATGCTATGTGCCCAAAATCCAGTAGACAATATTTGCATGTGTGAAGTCTCAAGTAATCCTTGGTGTCCCTGGGACCTGCGGGAGTCTCGGGTGAACCGATCACCAAGGATTGGCACGTGCACACAACAGTCACAACACTGAGTCTATTTTATCCGGGCAATCCTTCAAAAATAGAACACAAATAACGTTTCACAAATATAATTTGAGAGTCTTGCGTCTTCCTTATTAACTATTTTAAAACTTATAATATGATTTGAGTTCCAAACCAGGACGCGGGGAACTCTACCCATCCCGCTGTGACAACCATTTTGGAACTGTACACTGCATTTAATATTATCAATGACATATCGTATAACCAAATCAATGAATTGTTTCATTCAAATTCTCATTCTCCACAACGAGCATCGGCAGACCCACGACACACTACCGTTGTGGAGACTTAGGCTCAGCAGTTATGCTATGTGCCCAAAATCCAGTAGACAATATTTGCACGTTTCACTAATATATTTTGAGAGTCTTGCGTCTTCCTTATTAACTATTTTAAAACTTATAGTAGAAGTTGAGTTCCAAACCAGGACGCGGGGAACTGTACCCATCCCGCTGTGACAACCATTTTGGAACTCTGAATGAATTGTTCATCTCCCATTTTTCAAAATTCAAAGTGGCGCATTGCGAATGTAAGTTTCTATAGAAACACACTAGCAATCCCCTCCACCTTCCCACGTCGATCTGGATCGGCGGATACCGCGTTGCGTGGGCCGCGTGGGATAGCGTTGCGTATGATAGCGTCTGTGTAGTGTGTTTCTAGGCATGTAAATTGAAGGGTCCAGATATCATAATGCGTTGCGTACGTGGCGTACGTGGGCATAGTCTGTCTCTACCTTTAGTAGTTGCTACACCAACCATCGAGATTGACAAAGTTCTAGACACCTTTGATAGCCTATAATGCAAACATCAAATACACATCGGAAAGATAATAATAACTTAGTTCCATATTTAGACACCAGAATACGCAGGGATGGAGAGACGATAAAACAAGATTGGCATATAAAAAGTATAGCTTCCAATAGATACATTCACTTCAAATCTGATCACCAAATAAATGTAAAGATAAATTCAATCAAAGCAATGAAGGCTGGAATTGAGAGAATATCTCATACCACGTGCGGTTAGCTCAGGGGTAGAGCGATTGACTTGGAAGCGGAAGCCCCAAGTTCATACCCGAGGCTAGGAAAGGAATTTTCTAGTCGAGGTAATTGCCACCATTCACTGTTGGGTAAAAAATTAACAGTGATGTGCCTAAGGTGGCGTAAGGACACAGTAACAAAGCCTACACAGAACACAACTGGTTCTCCTTACTCGCTCAAGCTCTTCCAGAGTTTATGAGGGGTCTCCTTGGGGAAGACCTTGGAGGATCAGTATAATAATATACAATAATATACAATATACAATATACGTGTTGTTGCGTCCCATGACTTCAAATTTTGGGAACCGCAGATTCAATTTTCTCAACGAAGGAACTCGTTTGTAAAACTTAAAAGTATTGGGTTAACTGCTTTATTTAACCATGTGGGGTCTCACCCTTGAAATTAATACTTTCCACGAAAAGATAATTGCAAGTAGAATATCTTGTAAAACTTCAACCCTTGTAGAAGTATTTATGACCTATTTCCTGTGAAATATTGATAAAATGCATACAACAACTAACACATTGCCAGAGCTGTTAGTCTTTTTGTCTAGACTATTCGAAGACCCCTAGTCTGTGAAAGTCATTTAGCAGCTTTCGCTGATAGATTATATCCAGACAACTAGTGAAAATTAGTCCAAATGGGGGGAACTTCGAGATTTTGAATTTCTAAGATTAAACACGCTAGAAGTTCACTGATTGGTGCATTTAGTATGCATTCCTACTACGTTTCGTAATCGACAAATGAGAGTATTGTTGTAACATATCGGGGGCGGTTTTAAGATCGAACCCCCAATCATTGTTAATATTTCCCCTTTTTTGAAGATCCCCAGATGAAAGAACCTCCTATATTTCCTTCTATCTGGGCTTTTATATACAATTACATTGTTCAATTTCATTACTATTCTTGATCTGTCGCGAAACAATAACATTGTCTTGTCTTCGTTGGCAACTTAGTAGTCACTTCTTCCTTGCTATAAATTTTCATATAGAAGGAAGACTTCAATTGTATCAATATTGCATTGTACAATATTTCGTGCTTGTTATCACATGGTCGGTAACAAGAAAATACATTTTGTTGTTGTGTTAAAAGTGCGTTCGAATATTTCACCTATCCTCGTAATTGTTATTTTATTACAAGTAACAACTTACGCAGTAATCAACGAGATTACTACTGCGTACGTTAAGTATACCCCCTTACTCATCCCCCTGATAAAACAATCAGGGTGTATAATTCTGGTCCTTCGAAAATACATTACATCCTGATAAAAGCATCAGGACACAACATATGATCCTTCGAATCATAACTTCCTGATAAACTAATCAGGATTCAACACGTGTGAAAGCAAAAATCTAATACAATTGAAAAACAATTTATCACAGAATCAAACGGGTAGCTCAATGACAGATCATACAGGAAACCCACACCAAGGAATAACTAATCCAACATGATTTTTGGAAGTTTACCAAACATCATAGAATTTTCGCTTTTATTTCATTATCGATGGATATTTTGAAGCGAAATTTTAGGGTCAGATAGTACGCGATACGATCAAAATCAAGGGGTTCCGCTCAATCCCGTTGGGGGGTTGAAGTTATGGGGATGAAAACAGCAGAAAAGTTCTTCCTCCTCGAATCGGAAATTGACTGGTTCGAGCGATTGTTTTCGTTGGACTTCCCTAAGTGCTCACCCCAAGTGGAACATAATCCAAAGGTTAATTCACCATTTACACAATATTTAATTCCCGCATAGATATCACTGCATAGGACTTATTCACGTTTTTTAGAAACAAAACAAATTTCACCAAACATGCAAACCTAACCGACGTAACCATCAATTTTACAATAACAAGTGTATGTCTAGAAACCATGTTGCCTGTTAATCACGTTCCAGGCTCTGTGACAACCTTTTCTGGGCGTGGATACAACCTGCTTTCCTATAACTTGCTCGGGCGCCAGTTGCAATAGGTTTTGCAAGGTTGCAACTCCTTGATGGAGGCCATCACTGATAATAACACCTAAGCTTTGAGCGATTGATGAGAATGTTTCTCTATCAGAGGACAGAGTCTGACACTGCACGAGTATACACCAAACTTCAATTATATCGACTCTATATTTTCGGAGTTATCGAGGAAATTATATTCCAGGTGGGTATAACTCCGAAAGCAATGGACCGATTATGCCCAAAACCGAACTTAACTCTCCCATTCGGATGTGCAACCTACCCTGAAACTTGCAAGGCCCTGTTTCCTTTCCTGAGCAAAAAAGTGGGAAAGCTATGTGGACAGGGGCTTTGGAGCTCTTGTCAAACTACATACTCAAACTTGGACAAATCATATCTCCGACAGTATTGGTTTCTCATGGTTGATTTCATGAAGCTTCGATTAGCTTAATTGTAGATTTAGTTCGGTAGTTGCAACAAAAATAAACTGGAAATTGGCATAGAATCGCACTGACTTGGCAATTAAGAGCTGTCAAAGCTTTGTAAAACCCACCGTAAGAGTTGAGAATGATATTAATAGATTTTTAGGATAGAACTGTATCATAAAAAATTAAATTCAAAACATCTTCAATTCATATGTTGTATTTACATAAATCAGTAAATTATAAGTAGAGCATTCTATGAAATCATAGTATTACGATTAATTATTGAAATTTTGAAAAAATCAAATCTCCGAAAGTGTTAGTTTGTTAGAGTTGACAATGACATCAATGGATTCTAATGATGATACAGCATCTTAAAAAAATGATTCGAAATTTGCAATTTTTTTCCTTACTCCGATACTACCAGGCGACCAGGTCGATTTTGCCCAATAACGAAATTATTATTTAATCTCACAAACCTACTCTGAAAATTTCAACTGTCTAGCTCATTCCGTTCGAGAGTTATTGTGTTAACGGAGGTTCGGCCAGTTGTACGGCCGGACAGAATCGATTTTGACCACAGATTCTTGATTAGTGAGTCGAACCAAAACGTTTAAGACCATTTGCAGCCAAAAATTCTAAAATTACAGACATTTGGCCAAATTGATTAGCACTCTTTTCCGAGGAACAAGAGCGCCAAAAAGTCGCAGACACAGATTAGCGTATGTGTTTTTGGAGCTCTCGTTCCTCGGAACTGAGTGCTTATCACTTTACTCAAATGTCTGTAACTTTCGAATTTTCGGTTGAAAATGGTTTTGGTTTGACTCACTGATCAAGAATCCCTGGTCAAAATCGATTCTGTTCGGTCGGCCGTCCGTTAACACGATAACTCTCGATTGGAATGAGCTAGACAGTTGAAATTTTCAGAGTGGGTTTGGGAGATAAATATCTCGGTAATTTCATTATAGAGCAAACTCGACCTGGTTGCCTGGTGGTTTTGGAGTATCGAAAAACAATTTTATTTCAACTTTACAAATTTCCAATTCATTTTTGTTTTCACGATGCATGCATCTTGATGAAAGTAGTTTCATCATAAGAATCCATTGATGTCATTCCCTAATCTAACAAACTTATACTTATGATATGGTTGTATGCTCTAATTATAATTTGCTGATGTATACGAATCCAAACATATGGGGAGCGTCATAGATTTACGTTTTAAATTTAATTTTCGCCCGCATGTTCTAGGGAACATCACGTTATTTATGTTTCAGTTCAATCAATATAATCCATTGATATTATTTCCAACTCTGAGAAACCAAAACTTTCGGAGATATAATTTGTCAAAGTTTGAATAATTACTCGCTACTTGTTTTACAAGAGCGCCAAAGCCCCTGTCCACACAGCTTTCCCACTATTTTCTACATAGGATGAAATTTCGAATGAATCTGAATAATTTGACCTATAATAGTTATTCAGCGGAAAATGAATAATTCGATTTTAAGGAAACTCATAGCACCGAAGAATCAGTTCGTTTAATCGATTGAAATGAATTTGAATATTTCGACCTATATAATTATTCCGCTGATTGGATGATTAATAATTTAATTCAAAGGAACTTGTAGTAACAAAATGCACTTCGTTACAGCTCCTATAAATAAGACTATAGTGCCACCCTGTATCAATGTATTGCAGTTTGGTGAAGTCGGAACGGGATGAAAAATGCGTCGCAGTGCTCCAATAATAGCGTAAATCGAGATACCATATTTCATTTCATATCAGAATGGGGAAACTCCCCCAAAATCCGAAGTAAATCCAAACTCCACAGTGATTTCCACCAGATATTCTGCAAAAAACATTTAAGGGTTATGTTTCAGCTTCGTTCCGAACGGAAAAGTTTATAACCTGCTATAACTCCGGGTGTTCATAAATACAAAGTAGATATCCCATCTCTTTGATCCTCGAACAACTTTCCTAGGCATGATTTCTATTAAACAGCGCAAGAGTTTGGATTCCGAAAGGAGTTGGAGAACGTGTTGGAGGAACAATTCAGCTCTAACCCGGGGGCTCTGGGGGATTTCTTCAGAGAGGTTTCGATCATCTGTACCTTATAACACGTCAATGGGGGTTTCACTTGAGAACGTAAACTTCAATTTTGGCGAGAATGAACTTCGGCAGAATTTTACCGGGAAAATACTCGGAAAAGAACGTGATCAGAGAAAAATACTTTCGGTGAAATCGAAGTTGAAATAGAACTTGAGTCGAGGAAACGAAGGATTTGTTTTCTTGAACGAATATTCAATTATTGGGGAGAAGAAATATTTGATGACATCACTTGGCTAACAAAAAGGACATCATCAGGGCTCTGAAATGAAAGGTACACAATATAAATAATCTTCAAATTGTTTCACAGAAATATTCCGAAAAGCAGAAAATATTTGAACTGAAACAATGCATAAACTGGACATTTACGAGTTTGACAAAAATATCAAACGCAAAAGGATATTTGGCGCTCTTGTTCCGTGGAGCAGAGTGCTTATCAATTTGTCCAAATGTCTGTAATTTTCGAATTTTTGGCTGAAAATGGCCTGGAACGATTTGGTTTGATCAAGAATCCGTGGTCGAAATCGATTCTGTCCGGCCGGCCATTGACACGATAACTCACGAACGGAATGTGCTAGACTAGCTAGACAGTTGAAATTTTCAGAGTAGGTTTGAGGGATAAATATCTCGGTTAAGTTCGTTATCGGGCGGAATCGGTCTACTAGTTTCGGAGTAACGAAAAAAAAAATTATTTCACATTACAACTTTTGAATTCAATTTTTTTCAAGAAGCAGTTTCACCATAAGAATCCATTGTTATCATTTTCAACTCTAACAAGCTGATACTTTCGGAGATATGATGTTTCGAAATTTCAATAATACATCGTAAGTTCTATGTATTCACAGAATGTGAACACAGAATCTGTCTGTGTTCACTGTTCGTAAATGTCATCTTTTCTAGCTATTAGAGATTTTCCGTTCGTAATTTGAAAATAATTTCTCTTGGGAACAGGTTTCCGATTCTTGAATTTGTGAATATATACAAGTGTTTTGAAACCGAAAATAATATTAACTGATTACATATTGAATAATTTATGCATAAATATTGGGGATGATGTTTCAGAAGATATAGAATTGGATCATTTCAATGATGTAGTTTATGAAGGCAATAGGAAAAAAGCACATAATGCAATCATCAAAAGAAATTACTGTTCGTTGACCACTGAGTTTGATATTACCTTTTACTTCATTAAGTAGTGAGACATGTTCCTATATACAGTATTTTCATAATGTTGCTAGCAAAAAAATACTGACATATGGATCTACATTTGTGTATCAAACATTTCTTGAGTTAACGTTCATAATACAGAAAAGAATGTGTTAGTGGTATGAACTATTAAATTTTAAATTATGAAAAGAGCATAGTATTTTATTAATATATTTTGAACTATTAAAATAATTTGTTCGTAATCCTCTACCTACTCAAATATCAGGAATAAATGGACAATCTGCTATGATTGTCGCCAGTCTTGCTCTAGACATTTCGATGATACTTTCCTTAGGTATTTCGAGTGGTGAAAACCATGCACCTAGTGTAAGAGGCAACAACCCATTCCACGAGGTTGAAGCATTGCAGATTGCTCATTTATTCTTGATTAATAAATTTAATGATAATTTTTGGAGCATTAGAGCATTATAGATTGCTCTTTTTTTTCAAAAGATAATTTTTTAAGCATTTTTTGACGACATTTTTTTTTAATTTAATTGTTTTCATGATGCAGTTCTATCATACTAATCCATTGATATAATTCCCAACTCTGAGAACCAATACTCTCGGAGATATAATTTATCTGTTTGAATAAGAGCGCTAAAAGCTCCTGTCCACAGGGCTTGAAGCAATTTTTTTATAAACATAGCAAACTTTACAAGATACAAAAATGGCGCGCAAGTTCAACAGACAATGCTATTGAATTTACATTTCAAATAAAGGGTTTTCCAATAAAAGGTGTTATTTTGATATTCAAAGAAAAATGCCATTTTTCAATATAACTGATCGGATGTTTATTTCATTATAAAGAAAAAGCTGTGCCGTTAATATTGGAAAATAACATCAGGCAAGTTACCACCACGACCACGCTTACAGGACCATACACTTTAAATGAATTTTTCCATAACCAAATCGCAAAGTGGCTGCCCTATGACCTTGATAGCCTCACGAATTCCATCCTTGAGGACTTGAATCGACGCTGGGCTATTAGCGTAGACCTTTTCCTTCACGTGGCCCCAAAGGAAGAAGTCGCAAGGTGTTAAATCACAAGATCTTGGTGGCCAATTGTGATCACCTATTCGAGAGATAACACGGTCTGGAAACTTTTTCCGCGAAAGATCAATGGTTTCGTTGCTTTTGTGGCACGTAGCGCCGTCTTGTTGAAAGTAAACGTTGTCCAGATCAATACCATCCAATTCCGGCCATAAAAAATCATTTATCATCTCTCGATAGCGCAATCCATTCACCGTAACTGTTGCTACAACCTCATTTTCGAACAATTAAAGTCCAATGACTCCGCCGGACCATAAACCACACCAAACAGTCACACGTTGAGGATAGAGAGGCTTTTCAACAATAACTCTTGGGTTTTCCGAGCCCCAGATGCGACAATTTTGCTTGTTGACGAAGCCACCGAGGTGGAAATAGGCCTCATCACTCAAGATGATTTTTCGATGGAATTCCGGATCATTTTCATGCATTTCAACGACCCCATCAGCAAAGACACGACGTTTTTGATGATCGACCGGCTTGAGTTCTTGTGTTAACTGAACTTTATAAGCCTTAAGACCCAAATATTAATGCAAAATACGGTGTAATGACGTTTGTGGAATGCCTAATTCCAAAGAACGACGAGGAATGGACAAACCTGGGCTATCGGCTACATATTCTTGCCTGTTCTTGAGCGACGTGCACGGGTTTTATTCTTCACATAACTAACTTGTCCCAACAGCTCGAATTTTTCCACCAATTTCTTTATTGCGATCCGACAAGGTGCTTCACGACGACCCAAAAATGTTCGAGTTTTACGAACTCCCTCTGCCAAATTTTCACCATTTTTATAGTGAACTAGCTGGCCCGGCGAACTTCGAACCTCCTAACTTCATAAAAAAAAGGCTCGGTATGAATGAAGTTTTATTATTTTTTTCGATTAATTGCACATGATGTTACTTACTTACAAAACAGAGTTTTTTCTTAAATACTGGCTATTTATAAGGTTTCAAGTTGATATTGACAGACACACACAGTTATGATACAGTATCTTTCTGATGAACTATATTTCTTGTTTTGTTTTGCGTCAATAAACAAAGATGACGGTCTTCCGACGCGCGAACACGTGACGTATAATTGTCTATGCGCCATGTCCACACATCAAAACAAAAACAAAATTGTTACATTATGAGAATCCATCCAAAGTACCTATTTAGTTAATGCTTTGTTTGGGGCACAAATCACTTCAATTGTGTACAAATGTGCCATGATGTAAAAAAAACCCTGTATAGTAATGGTTTATTTCCAATTATGTATACCACGAAAGTATATTTTTTAACACAATTGAATGAAATTGTACAATTAATTGGCGTCAAAAATAGCAAGTTGCAATTGACGTTAAAAGAAAAACACCCTGTATGAAAATTTCGGACAAATACATTATGAGAATCCATCCAAGGTACCTAGTTAGCTAATGCTCTCCTTGTGGCACAAATCAATCGAATCGCGTACAATTTTGCAGTGATATAAATAACACCCTGTATAGTAATGGTTTATTTTCAATGATGTATATGCCTCGAAAGTATAATTTTTAAAGCAATTGAATGAAATTGTACGATTGGCGCGAAAAACAGCAAGTTGCAATTAACGTTAAAAGAAAAACACCCTGTATGAAAATTTCGGACAAATACGACGTTAAAAGAAAAACACCCTGTATGAAAATTCCAGACAAATACATTATGAGAATCCATCCAAGGTACCTATTTAGTTAATGCTTTGTTTGTGGCACAAATCACTTCAATTGTGCCGTTAGAAAAAGAACACTCTGTATATTAATATGGTTTATTTTCAATGATATATGCCTCGAAAGTATATTTTTTAACACAATTGAATGAAATTATACGATTATGGCGTGAAAAAGAGCAAGTTGCCATTGACGTTAAAAGAAAAACACCCTGTAGACATTTTTATATTTATTCACCTTTTAAACCTACCTTGGACTTCCTCCAATCCTAACGCCAACCCCACCGCCAACTTCAACGCCAACTCAAACTTCAACTCCATTTCCACCTCCATCTTCATTTCCACCTCCATCTCCACCTCCAACTCCAATCCAACTACAACTCCAACTACAACGCCAACTCCATAACCAACGCCAACCACAATGCCTACTCCAACTCCAACTTCAACTCCAACCCTAACGCCAACGCCAACTCAAACTCCACCTCCATTTCCACCTCCATCTCCATTTCCACCTCCATCTCCATTTCCATCTCCATCTCCATCTCCATCTCCACCTCCAACTCCAATCCAACTACAACTCCAACTACAACGCCAACTCCATAACCAACGCCAACCACAATGCCTACTCCAACTTCAACTTCAACTCCAACCCTAACGCCAATTCCAACACCAACTCTTACCCCAAATACAACGCCAACTCCAATCCTAACGCCATCCACAACGCCAACTTCAACGCCAACTCAAACTCCAACTCCATTTCCACCTCCATCTCCACCTCCAACTCAAATCCAACTACAACTACAACTACAACGCCAACTCCATAACCAACGCCAACCACAATGCCTACTCCAACTTCAACTCCAACCCCAACGCCAACTCCAACACCAACTCTTACCCCTACTACAACGCCAACTCCAATCCTAACGCCAACCACAACGCCAACTTCAACGCCAACTCAAATCCAACTCCACCTCCACCTCCATCATCACCTCCAACTCCAATCCAACTACAACTCCAACCCCAACGTCAACATTATTGAATAGCCATAAAGTTCAAATTGACTCTACATTTTAAATCAACAAGTCCAGAGCGTTCTTGCCAATCGGGTCCTTCCTAAATGGCTTCGTATAATTAATATACATATGCATATATTTCACAAGTCAAATAGACCCCAGGGGGTTCATTGATTTGTCGAGAAAGCAAGAGCAGACGCGTTTCTGGCTTCTTGGCCTTCATCAGTACTCTGTAGCTTCTCAACAAATTCAACTAAACTGACCCGGGTTAAGCCTCTCAGAGCCGGCTCGGTCGATCATACTTAATCGCCCACGCCACCTATGAGACGAAACACGGAAATCAGCCTATCCCCACCAGTGAATATTTGAAGCGTGAAATCATATGCCATCATTCACTCGATATTAATCGAGAACGAGTCCCGCAGAGCAAATCAATGAATCCCCTGGGGTCTATTTGACTCATGAAATATATGCATATGTATATTAATTATACGAAGCCATTTATGAAGGACCCGATTGGCAGGAACGCTGTGGACTTGTTGATTTATTAACAACGGTATCGCCATTTTTCATTATTACTCTACATTTTAGTTAGAGTTTGTATGGAAAATAGAAAAGGGCTGTTTTTAGGGGTTTTCCCGGAAATTATTCGAAAGTTTCCATCCTTGGAGTTCAAAGAACATTAAAAAAAAAGAATTATCAAAATTGGTCCAGGTACTGTTGAGTTATGCGCTTACCAACAAATTTTGCGATTCATTTTTAAATTATAGATTTCAATAATTTCAATGCGTTCTTGCAGCGTGTATCGTTCCATTTTTATTAATGGCGTAGTTTCTACTTGTCAAATGTCAAAAAATGACAGCTTCAAAAGTGACATCTACCGAAATAGCGGGCTATTCAAAATAACACCTCATATTGGAAAACCCTTTACTACACAATAGTCGAATTTAAGCGAGTAATCGGAACAGAGCTTTGAGGACCAATCTCTTGCTATACATAACCGATTGGTTATGATGCAAGGGATTTGTCTTAATTACTATGTTCCCGTTACTGACTTAAATTAGTCTTATCACACATATAACCTATTGTACCAGGTTATCTGGATTATAGTAATTGCATCTAAGATTGGTTTTTCCAAGTTGAAAAATCATTGCTTGGGAAATGAAGAGTAACACATCGAACCTCAGATATTCATATATCACAACTAATTTGATATGGGCAGGAATGTCTACATTTGTGAAAAGAGATATCAAACGGATGGTCAAAAACAAATAGATATCGTTTTCTTGCTTATGAACTAATATTTAGGGTGGTATTTGTCCCGGTAAGTTCTGCCCTTTATTCTATCTAATGAATTAAAATATGCCTTATTAAAATTTTCTATTTCTGATCGTTTTTTTAGAGGGTGTTTTCCATTTATTTAATATGTTCATTTATTTAATATGTTCTCGCAATATTTCCACCCTTTCAAAAGCAAAATCATGTAGTGTGTCCAATGTATGTTGTGCAAGAGCTGTCTCCTTTTTTTTCATAATTGGATTGTGAGCATTTATCATCTCTCTACGGTGTTCTGTGTTGCGGATTTTTACCCTGTTTGGTCAATGTAATATGTTTTATTGCAACTATCACGCGGAATTCTGCAAAGGACGCTTGATCTTATTGCGTATATTTGGGGCACAGCGTGCTATCATTTTGCCCAAATGTATGAAATCAAAAATAATTTTTAATACTTAATATCTCTTATTGTTTGAAAAATTGTTATAAACAAAGGCGCTGTTTATGAGATAATTTAAAATTTTTATTTGATAACATAATCTTTGACGAGAATTATTATTAAAGAACAACCGTTTCTTAAAAAAAAATTGTTTTTGCTTGAAAACGCATTTGTTAAATAACAATTTTCTTACCACTTGTTATGAAAGTTAAGGAACCATGTTTTTTAAATCATTATTTATCTTTGTCTTCGATATTAAAAAAAATTTCGATTATTATTTAGATTTTGATTGTTTAATTAATAAACAATTAGTTTTAAACAAATGAATCATCTTTTCGTATTTTTTTGTTTTTCTATTTGAAAAAAAAATGAAACAACCTTGTATTACTCAAAAAAAAAATTATTCATATTTCTTATTGAACTTTCAATTTTCTGTTCCCTTTCATTTCACCAGCCTAAACTGGTTGTTTTTATTTTTTTACATAGAAAAAGAAAAATAATGCAAAGAGATAATTCATTTGTTAAAAACCAATTATTTAATAAACAATGAATATTTAAATAATAATCGATTTTATTAATATGAAAGACCAGGATAAATGATGATTTAAAAAGAAATTGGTTCCTTAAGTTTCATAACGAGTGGTGAAAAAAAATTTATTTTACAAATGCAGTTCTATGCAATGAAATTTTAAATTATCACTTAAACAACGCATTTGTTTATAACAATTTCTTAAACACTAGGAGATAAAAATTATTGAAAATCATTTTTAAGTAGCTTCTGATCATGAGAAATTGTCATTAAGCGATTTGCAGTTGCTCAAACCAAAACCATAAAGTGACTCTAGATTCTTGGTATCCTTCACACCCCACTGTACAGTACATGTAATAAAAAATAAGTGTGCTGTTCTAGTGTTAAGGTTATATACTCCAATAATTCACTGAAATTATGTGTGTACAGGGTGATTCACTTATCTTGGTCACAACAATTTTCTCCGAAATGGCTGAATATATTTTAATTCTGTAAACGGCAATGTTGACTTGGCTGCGTGTAGAAGTTGGCGTAAAAAATAAAGATGGCTGGCGTCGCGGCGCCATTATTTTTTTTTCCCAGGGATATACCTTTTTTATTATGCCATTCGAATGATGATTCAATTCTAAATCTTATTTCCAAATACCATTTTTTCTCATTTTAAACCGTTAGCGATCTACAGGGCGTTTTATGTTAATTCTATTCCATTTTTGCGCGATGTTTTGAAGAACATCGCGTCATCATTTTGCCCAAATGTCTGTAATTTTCGAATGTTTTGCCGAAAATGGCAAATTTCACAAACGTTCTTAGGTTGTATTCTACAACTATTCACCAAGTATCAATTCGATCGGAGTTTTATTGGTAGAAAACAAAATTATTACTCGGAAACTATTGGGACGATTATGCCCATTAACGAACTTGTCTGTCGTATTGAGATGTGCCACCCACCCTGAAAATTTCAGCTAGCCCTTACCGTTCTCAAGTTATCGTGGCAACGGCCGGCCGGCTGGACATAATCAAATTTTACCCCAACTCCATCATCGGGGAGTCAAACCGAATCATTAGGGACCATTTACGGCAAAAAATTCGAAAATTATAGACATTTGGGCAAAATGATATCGCGATGTTCCCCAGAACATACGCGCAAAAATGGAATAGAAATAACATATAAGACCCTGTAGATCGCTAACGGTTTGAAATGGTAAATACGCGCAAAAAAATAAAATTTAGAATTGAATCATCTTTCGAATGGCATAGTAAAAATGGGTTCAAGCCCTGTGGACAGGAACTTTCTGGCGCTCTAGTTCAAACAGACAAATTATATCTCCGAAAGTATTGGTTTCTCAGAGTTGGGAATTATATCAATCTATTCATATGATAGAACTGCATCATAAAGGAAGTCCAGAGAGTTTATTTATCAAGATTAAATGAGCAATCATGAGAATGAGAACTGCACCATGGAAGAAATCAAATTAAATCTGACCAATTTTGCCCAATAACGAACTTAACCGAGATATTCATCTCCCTAACCTACTCTGAAAATTTCAAACCTAGCTCATTCCGTTCGAGAGTTATATCTATGTCTATGGATGAAAAGCAGTCTCACTACTCTCAGATCTCTTACTTCATGTTAAGTTCCGAAATGTAATACTTTTCTGAGAAAATCTAATTTCGGAGCAAACAACTGAGATTTTTCTCACTTCGCTCACAATTCTTCGATTGATTAGATAATGACATGTCTCAGGAAAATAATTTGACATTATGACAATTCATACATAGAATAATTATATCATTGTGTGACAACGTTGAAATACGATTTATTATTGAAATTTTGAAAAATCATATATCCGAAAGTATTAGCTTGTTAGAGTTAAAAATTATATCATTGGATTCTTATGGTAAAACTGCTTATTGAAAAAAATTTAATTTTGAATTTGTTTCGTAAAAAAAAATTTTTTTTTTGTTACTCTGAAACCATCTGTCCGATTTTGCCCAATAACGAACTTAGCTGAGATATTTATCTCCCAAACCCACTCTGAAAATTTCAACTGTCTAGCTCATTCGATTCGAGAGTTATCGTGCCTACGGCCGGACGGCCGGACCGGCCGGACAGAATGATTCTCGACCACGGATTCTTGATCAGTGAGTCGAACCAAATCGTTTAAGACCATTTTCATCGAAAAATTCGAAAATTACAGACATTTGGGCAAATTGATAAGCACTTAGTTCCGAGGAACTAGAGCGCCAAAAAGGTATGTTCATGGGAAAAAAATTACGGCGCCGCGACGCCAGCCATCCTTATTTTTTTCGCCGACTTCTACACGCATCTCAAGTTAACGACGACTTGTACAAAACGGCGTTTACAGAATTAAAATATATTCGGCCGATTCCGAGAAAATTGGAGTGACCAAGATAAGTGAATCACCCTGTACATAAGGAGCAACGACATAATGTTATCTGAAATATTAGCTTCATAACCATTCTTGGTGAAAGGAAATTGAAGATTTCCTTATTACACATTGAATTTAGAACGCATCCAAGCCACCAAATTGACGTCAAGAAAAAAATCGAGGACAGCGAGTTCATTAGATATTGGTGAGCTGTATTTTTGGGATGAAAGTTACCCCTATATTCCCTTCTCAGCTTTTCCCTAAAGCATACATCAATTGCGTGGATTCCTGCTGGAAATATTGTTGTGTTGAGTCCCAGAGATATACATGCCGTATATCTGGGAGCCCCACAGTTGGTATATTCCATCTCCGGAACCTCTGGCAGTTTTGTATCAGGCTGTATACCAAGCAAGTGCCTGAAAATGTTGTTGTTGCACACTATTCACTCCTGTCTAATTGTATTATGAATAGCATGTTTGGGCCTTAGTTCTGCGTGCATTTTCTACGGAACAGCGTGCTTTAATTTCGCCTAAATGTCTGTAATTTTCGGATTTTTCGTCGATAATTGTTTCATACGACTAGGTTCGACTCCATGATGAAGAAGTCGAGGTTGAATTAGATTCTGTCCGTCCAACCGTTACCACGATAACTTTCGAAGGCACCGAGATAGTGACTTTAAATTTTCAGGGTAGGTTGCGCATCCAAATGCGTCGGTTGAGTTCGTTAGTGGGCATAATCGTTAATGAGCATAATACATTTTTGCGGAATTTTGTGAGGATCGTTTCACCAGAACATTAAAAAAAATCATTTGCCACTCTTGATCAATTTTTGGCAAACCATATCTCCGAAAGTATTGGTTTCTGAGAGTTGGGAATGATATCAATTGATTCTTATAACAGAACTGCACCGTAGAAGAAATTAAATTCAAATAATAGTTTATTTATCAAGATTAAATGAGCAATCTGCAATGATTTAATCTCGTGGAATGGTTACACTCGGTGTGTAGTTTTCACAACTCGATAAGGAAAGTATCATCGAAATGTCTAGAGAATGGCTGGAGACAATCATAGCAGATTGTCCATTTATTCCTGCTATTTGAAGAGGTATAGGCTGATGAAGAAATTATTTTAATAGTTCAAAATATATTAATAAACAAGAAAGAATATTTGATACACAAATTTAGATCAATATTTCAGCATTTTTTGCTAGCAATATTATAAAAATACTGTATATAGGAACATGTCTCACTACTTAAGGAAGTAAAAAGTAATATTAACCATCGGCTTGTCAACGAACAGTAATTCCTTTTGATGATTTCATTATGTTCTTTTTTTTTGCCTTCATAAACTACATCATTATAATGATACCATTCAAAATCTTCTGAAAAATAATCCCCAATAGTTGCACATAAATTATTCAACATGCAACAAGTCAATAATATTTTTGGTATCGAAACAGTCTTGTATATATTCACAAATTCAAGATGCGGAACCACGTTTCCTAACACAAAATATTTTCAAAGTACGAATTATATAAATAAACTAGAATAGAAATAAATATGACGTCTCTTATAGGTAGTTAAGATGACATGATTGAATAGTGTACTCAGATAGAACACAGACAGATAGAATTCGCATTTCGTCAAAATATAGAAGTACGATGTATTATTGAAATTTTGGAAAATCATATCTCCGAAAGTATTAGCTTGTTAGAGTTGAAAATAAGATCAATGGAATAATATGATGGAAATGCATCTTAAAAATTGAATTTGAAATTTGTAGGGTGAAACATTTTTGAATTCTTTTTGTCCCTTTACGGAAATCCGTTCAACACAAAACTGGCATGCATATAAAGGTCCTGATTCTTAAATTTGTGGTTAAATTTCAGATATATCGAGTGATTGGTTCCGGAAATATTCATAAAAAAAGTTTTTATAAAAACGTCCATAACTCCGAAACCGCTCGGTGGATTTCGTTCGTTAACGAACTCGTCCTATATATTTACGCTCCAAACCTACCCTCCAAATTCCAATCCTCTAACTCTTTTCGTTCGAGAATTATCGTGCCTACGGCCAGCCGGACAGAATTTATTTCGACCATGGATTCTTGATCGGTGGGTGAAACCAAATCGCTTAAGACCATTTTCATTCAAACATTACAGACATTTGGCAAATTGATAAACACTCTGTTCCGAGGAACAAGAGCGCCAACAAATTAAAATGTTCTTCGACTTTCGTCTACTATTGTTCACTTCTTGTGGATTCTGTTGGTGAAAATTATGTCACAAAAACGAAAGATATAAACTAGAACTGAATGAAAAAGATCTTCATAGGTAGATACTCAACCATTCGTTTCAAGAAATGCAACTTGGAAATCGTTCAAATAAAAAGAAATGAACTATCGAAGTTTACTCAAAACGGATGTAAGTTTTATGACATAAGGCGTTTACGATATCTCATAAATTCCACTCGGAATGTTGTTTCGAAACCCTGGCATTGCAATGTTCCTATCACGGAAATATGTGTTCTTATGAGCGTAATGATAGAACTCGGGTTTTCTTAAGTAATCATTAAAGGAAAAAATGAATAAATAAATAAATAATACGATAGCAGCATCATTAGGTGATTAGGCAAGAATTTCAACCATTACCATCCATTCATTATGTATGCAAGAATTTTTAGCCAAAATCAAGAAAAGTTGTTTATTTCAGCCTGTAAGATCCAAACCACGCCTCCGCCTTGTTATGAATATTATTATTAGATATTATTACAGTTCATTTTATTCTACAGCAATAAAAAGCAATCAAAGTTGAACATATTCCATGCTCCAAAAATAAGATCACTAAAATAAAAAATGGGTTCAAGCCCTGTGGACAGGAGCTTTCTGGCGCTCTAGTTCAAACAGACAAATTATATCTCCGAAAGTATTGGTTTCTCTGAGTTGGGAATTATATCAATGTATACATATGATAGAGCTGCATCATGAAGGAAATTCAATTCAAATAATAGTTTATTTATCAAGATTAAATGAGCAACCATGAGAATGAGAACTGCACCATGGAAGAAATCGAATTAAATATGGCCAATTTTGCCCAATAGCGAACTTAGCCTAGATATTCATCTCCCTAACCTACTCTGAAAATTTCAACTGTCTAGCTCATTCCGTTCGAGAGTTATTGTGGAAAAACTTTTTTTTAATTTTCAAAATTTTTTTTTACACTTTGCGGTAATCTGAACAATACAAAACTTCACATGCGTATAAAGGTCATGATTCTACAATTTGATGCTAAATTTCAGATAGATCCAACGAACTTGTCCGAGATATTTACGCTCCAAAACCACCTTGCAATTTTCAATCCGCTAACTCCTTTCGTTCGAGAGTTATCGTGCCTACGGCCGGTCGGCCGGCCGGACAGAATCGATTTCACACTCGGATTCTTGATCAGTGAGTCGAACCAAATCGTTTGAGACCATTTTCAGCCAAAAATTCCATTTTACAGACACTTGGGCAAATTGATAAGCACTCTGTTCCGAGGAACTAGAGCGCCAAAAAAACAAGTTTCGTATAACAATTGCTCAAAACAGGTTTAAAGTACCTACAAATAGTAGGTATTCCATAAAACGAAAGAAGATGCGTAATAATATGAAAGAAGATGAGTAATAAATAAAAAATTACCTTGTAGTCGATCAAAAATTTCCTGATCTACGTTCACCAAATTTTCTCCTCTCTCGAACTACACAATTATGCTTTCAATATTAACGTAATATTTTCAAACATTTTCGGGTGAGGTCCCCGTTGCATCGCTAAAATACGAGTATTTCAACCCCACTATTTTTGAAGTTACAATATTCCCTTCTGTCAAGTTGACATTATGACAATTCATACATAGAATAATTATATCAATGTGTGAAATACGATTTACATTGAAATTTTGAAGAATCATATCTCCGAAAGTATTAGCTTGTTAGAGTTAAAAATGATATGAATGGATTCTTATGATAAAACTTCTTATTAAAAAAAATTTAATTTGGAATTTGTTTCGTAAAAAAAAATTTTTTTTTTGTTACTCCGAAACTGTCTGTCCGATTTTGCCCAATAACGAACTTAGCCGAGATATTTATCCTCTAGTTCAAACAGACAAATTATATCTCCGAAAGTATTGGTTTCTCAGAGTTGAGAATTATATCAATGTATTCTTATGATAGAACTGCATCATAAAGGAAATTCAATTCAAATAATAGTTTATTCATCAAGATTAAATGGGCAATCTGAGAATGAGAACTGCACCATGGAAGAAATCAAATTAAAAAAGCTGAAATGAATTTGACTCTCTCTTATAGAACAGGATGACATGTACGAGTATGAACACAGAGCATATAATAAAGCTCAGATGGAATAACTATAGCATTCTGTGAAAACATAGAAGTACGATTCATTATTGAAATTTCGAAAAATCATATCTCCGAAAGTATTAGCTTGTTGGAGTTAAAAATGATATCAATGGATTTTTATGATGAAACTGCATCTTGAATAGAAATTGAATTTGAAATTTGGACTTGAAAAAAATTTCTTTTTTCGTTACTCCGAAACCATCTGGCCTGTTTCGCCCAATAACGAATTCAACCGAGATATTCATTCCCTAACCTACTCTGAAAATTTCAACTGCCTAGCTCATTCCGTTCGAGAGTTATTGTAGAACATTTTTTTTTATTTTAAAATTTCTTTTGACACTTTGTGGTAACCTGATCAATACAAAACTTGACATGCGTATGAAAGTTGTGATTCAACAATTTGATGCTAAATTTCAGATAGATCGAGTGGTCGGTTCCGGAAATAATCATAAAAAATGTTTTTACCAAAAACGGCCATAACTCCGAAACCACTTGATGTATTTTGCCCATTAACGAACTCCTTTCGTTCGAGAGTTATCGTACCTACGGCCGGCCGGACAGAATCGATTTCGACCTCGGATTCTTGATCAGTGTGTCAAACCAAATCGTTTGAGACCATTTTCAGCCAAAAATTCGAAAATTACAGACATTTGGGCAAATTGATAAGCACTCTGTTCCGAGGAACTAGAGCACCAAAAAACGTACGCCTCAAGTAACTCCAGGATACGATATTCGCGAACTTCCGCGAAACCTAGTGGATCGGCATTCTACAAGTGAACAGCGAGTTTTAATTGGGTCAGGTTTGTATATTTCGAGTTATAGGGGAAATAACAACAAAATTCCAGATGAGCACAATCCTAAACCATTTGGCCGATTATGCCAATTAACGAACTTAAATGTCGCATTCGGATGCGCAACCTTGCCTGAAAATTGCGAGTTGCTGTCTTTATCCGTTCTCAAGTTATCGTGAGATACATCATATTTTTTAGTAATATTTTCAAAATTTTCAAGTGTTACGATTCTCACAGAATTTCGGACACGTCTTTATGTCAATATTCTACAACTAGATATCAAGTTTCTATATTTCAGTTACAGTATTCTTTGAGTTATCGAGAAAATAATATTCCAGATGGTTATAATTCTGTAATCGTTTAGCCGATTATGCCCAACAACGGATTCAACTCTCCCATTCTGATGCGCGAACATCCCTGAAATATTCAAGTCTCCATCAACTGATTACCGTGTTGGAATTGGATCTGATTCGTACTTTTCGAGTTATTGAAGAACTAACAAGCAAATTTCATGAGGGTATAACTCCAAAACCGTTTGGCCGATTATGCCTATTAACAAACTCAAATGTGGCATTCAAATGATCAATCCTAATATTTGCAAGTCGCTATCTCTTTCCGTTCTCAGGATATCGTGACTGTTCAAAAATCTAGGTGGTGAGATAATTGGCAATTACTTTTTAGTGGACTGTTACCAAATGATTGAGTTGAAGATGTTTAATAAAATGTTTATTGTATTAGTTCACATTCACATTATAAACAGGTACTCGCATGGAGTTAAAATTATATACAAAATTTAACAACATCTAAACAGAGTTGACCTATTTACATTTATTGAGAGACAATTGAGTGTAATATTTCACAATAGAGAAAGTCTGAACGTTGTGCTTGAATTGAGAGAATGCTTTGAGATCGATAATTGAGATGTATTGAGTATTATGTGTTGCCTGTAACAATTCTAAATCACTAACGTTGATCTGAGAAGCATTATTTGTCAATAGAAACGCAACGTTTACAGGAATAGAGCTGGCATGTATTAAAATGTCCCCTATTAGAAAAACAGAAGATTCATTGACAAACAGAGATGGTTGAGGGTAAGTGTAATTGACAGGAGATGAGAGAAATGTATAATCAATAATTATGGTTAACGACGTTTACAGTGATAAGCCTGTCCTTATCAGAAAAACAGAAGTAATACAACATAACTATGGTAATGGAGGTGATAATTGAGAGTCATATGAGGTGTATATAAAGGCAGAGCAGTTAAATTTTAGTTAGCGAAATGAATCAATTGACAACACATTTACTTGAGAGGATAGTTGGTCATAGGTTGAGGAGAGTATAGAGTGCAGGCAATGTAAGTTGCAAGTTATGATAAAGTATAAGAAAATACAAATACAAATTATACTTATGTGAGGTGACATGGGTCTGGAACCATCAAGCGATACATCCAACCAGGTCCTTTAGAGTTTTGAGAGCATTTGCATGAGTAGAACAATTCTGAATACTTATCAGTTGAGACCAGGCCTGGTTGTACGATCCATGTGATGACTCCAGCTGGAACGGAGAGGTACCTGAAACTTACAAAAGCCTGAGAAGTCTAATCGTAGAGGTGTTTTTGAGTATGAGAGATTGTGAAATACTATGAGTGAAAATAATGAGAAGTAAGTGCCTGAGATGTAGGTGAAATGTGAACCTGGTGCTCGAGAGAATACGAGGAGTAACTAGGTACGAAGAGTTTACGAGGGGGGGTCGTTTGGAGATTATAAAATTGGAGAGTTAGTACAAAGGGTTAGGTACAGTACACACGTGGTTCGAGAAATAAATATGAAAATACCAAAAATATACCTTAATGAGGGAGGTACAGGTGACGAGGAGGCTATATAAAATACACTTCAACGATATATACTCAAGATGCATGAGATATTTCGTGGAAACGTGAGAGTGCATGATATTTTACAGGAAGCATGTTCGGAACAATTCATATAGTTAAGAAAAATGTACTGTACCTGTATTTGAGGAGATCTAAATAATCACTTAAAGCAATATAATTGTCTTTTAAGGTTTGTTTGGTAAGCACCAAGTTCACAATTCGTAGAGCACAAATTAATCGACTAGCGAGAAAATGGCGTAGGAGAAGCAAAAAAGGCACAAGAGCGTAGAAAATTTATACACGAGCGGAAAAGCGAAGTGACAAGAAAAGTGGTAAAAGAGAGAAGGCAGGTTAGGAGAGTTCTTGCCGGTGTTTTATGTTAGAGATCACAGATGAACGCGCATGTCAGATCTCGAGTATGTCAGAAATCACAATACTCTGTGACCAAATAGCGTTGGGCGAGGAGGGCAACCAGGAGCGTAGAGTAGACTGCATCACAGGGTTAAAAACTCATTTAATTTTTAACATTCCGGCCGCCATAATTAACGGAGTTGATTATAGATGAGAAGAGCTTCGTGGAACTTCCCTGGTGAGGAGGGTGAGAGAAACCTGCTCTCCAGTGTCTGAGCTACTCAATCCACCCATCAACTGGAGGAAACAGGCCCCTCGTTGTCCTCAGAGTCCACCAGGATTGGCAAAACGCATAACTTTGCAATTGGCCTCGTGAGAGTGAGTGGTCCGGCGTAATCGACACCGGTGTGGAGGAATGGACGAGATGGCTGTACTCGAGGTGCTGGTAGTTGTCCCATGAGCTGTTGTGCCCGAATGCCACGGTGCCTGGCGCAAGTTACACATCGAAGGATATGGGATTTGACTGGGGCTCTTCCTCCAAGAATCCAATACCTTTGACGTATGCGGGCTAGAGTGAGTTGAGTGCCTCCATGGAGAGTTGATCGATGAGCTTCATCGATAGCTAGAGAAGTGAATTGAGAGAATCGAGGAATAATTATAGGATGTTTGCTATCTGGGTCTAGATTTGACTGGGTGATTCGTCCGCCTTCACGAATTACACCATCGTGGTCGAGGAAGGCTGTGAGTCTACTGAATGCATTTGAGGAGTAGATTGGAGTCCGAGTGCGAAGAGCCTTGAGTTCGAGTGAGAAGTAGACTTCTTGAGTTGCTTTTATCTAGAAAATTCTGGATTTTTCCAAGTCAGACGAGGTGAGGCTTGTGAGAGGTGCTGGATCCAGCTTGCGTTGGAGTCGTGCGAGAAGCTTTGAACAAAGAGAGGTGATTCTCAACAATTTATTCATAGAAGAATACCTGTAGATAAGGTCCCACTCGTAGTCCTTCGAGGTGGAAGTGAGAATGGAGGTGACAGGTTTTGCTTCGGATTCATGTTCAGTTGTCGATGCCGGCTGACGACTGGGCCATGAGTCTTCTGACTTGGAAAGCCATGGTGGTCCCGTCCACCATAGCGAGTGGTTGCGAAGTTGAGCGGGAGTTAAGCCTCGAGATGCACAGTCAGCAGGATTGTCTTTGCCGGAAATATATCTCCATTGGGCCCTAGGAGTTAGTTCTTGGATTGTTGCCACGCGGTTCCGAACAAAGTCCTTCCAACGTGAGGGATGAGTTGTGATCCAGGATAGAGTGACTGAGGAGTCCGTCCATAGAGTTGTGGAGAGGCTGTTAAGCTGTAAAATATTATGCGCATAATTTACGAGACGAGAGAGGAGAAGTGCAGCTGACAATTCGAGGCGCGGGATTGTGAGAGGCTTCAAAGGCGTTACTTTTGTTTTGGAGCAGAGCATTGAAACTTTGCGTTCCTTGGACGGAGTTTGAACGAGGAGGTAGAGGACTGCAGAAATGGCAAATTGAGATGCATCGGAGAAGCCATGGAGTTGTACGGAACAACCACCTTGGTAGTTGATCCATCGAGGAATTTTTATGCTGGCCAGCTTGTAGAGGTCGTCGCTGATGTCATGCCATTTCTGTTGGAGTAGTTGAGGTAGAGGTTCGTCCCATGATAACTTTTGGAGCCATAATTCTTGCAACAACATCTTGGCCCTAATCGTAACAGGGGAGACTAAACCTAATGGATCAAATATTTGAGCGATATGAGAAAGAACTGAGCGTTTTGTTAGTATAGACCCAGATAGGATGGAGCTGACCTTAAATGTGAAGTAATCTTCTTGAGGGTACCACAGGAGTCCTAATACTTTGGTTGAGGTGGGATTTTCATCGAAGGAGAGTGGAGATGAAGTATGTTCGTCCTCTTGTACATACTGGAGTAGTTGTGGTACATTTGACTGCCACTTTGCGAGGGGGAGGCCGGCCGCCATGCAGAGGTGCTGGAGTTGTTTGGCAATTTCGAGGAGTTGGTCTTCAGTATCTGAACCGCCACAGATGTCATCGACATAACGACCTTTCGTCAATGGGGGAATGGCTAACGGAAACTTGTGACCTTCATCGTTGATGAGCTGGAGAAGAATTCTAATTGCCAAGAATGGAGCGGACCTGGTTCCATCTGTGACTGTGGTGAGGTGGTACGTTTGGACTTTGTTGTTGGAGTCGAGCCATAGGATACATTGAAGATCCCAATCGTCAGGATGGACCAGGATCTGTCTGTACATCTTTGTGATGTCTGTGGAGAAGACAAATTTGTACTTACGCACCCACATAAGGACATCTATCACGTCGAGTTGTAGTTTGGCTCCTGTGTGCATGATATCGTTGAGTGAAATACCAGTTGAGGTGGGGCTGGAGCCGTTGAAGACCACTCGTAGTTTCTTTGAGGTGTTGTCTGTTTTGAGAACCCCATGATGAGGCAGGAAGTATCTTGAGATGGCTGTCTCTGATGAAACAGGTTGCATGTGATGGAGAAGTTCATATTCATCGATGAATTGATGATAGAGGTCGGAGTACTCTGGGTCCTTTTCGAATTTACGGAGCAGGCCTTGGAGACATCGAAAAGCACGTTGTCTTGAGGAACCCAAGACGTCGACAGACGATTTCAGCGGTAGTCTTACCATGTATTTGCCTGAATCTAGTCTTCGGTGAGTAGAGACGAAGTGGTTTTCGCATTCTTGCTCATCAGGGGTGAGGTGTGACTGAGAAGTTGATTGGATATCTTCCTGTTCCCAAAACTTGGTGAGGAGTTGATGGAGATCATCTTGAGTAGTATGAAACATCGGAGAGTGATGTGGAATGTCTTCTGGTTGTTGACACACAGGACCAAGGATGAGCCATCCGAAGATAGAGAGCTGTGCTGTTGGAGATGATGGAGGACCTCTTTTCATTTGAGGGAGAATGATTGAGCCGTAGACATCAGCGCCCAAAATGATGTCGATTGGTCGTGAGATGTGGTAGTCTGGATCAGCCAGCTTGAGATTCTGGAGGTGTGGAGATGGCTGGAAGCAGGTGTGAAAAGAAGGCAAGTTAGAGAAGGATAATGAGAGAACATGAGCATCAACATGTATGGATTGATGGTCATATAGCGACGTGAGCGTGATAGAAAGGCATCCCTTTGCCTTCGAGGTGGTACCATGGATGCTGACAATTACAACGTGTGACTTCCTTCGAGGAAGACTCAGCTTGTTGGCCAGAGGTGGAGAGATGAAGCTCAACTCAGATCCTGAGTCGATGAGAAGTCGAACCTTGTGTGAGGCTGTTGAGGTGACGAGGTTGGCAGTGGCGGTGGCGAGCAGAACATTGAGACGACGTGGAGGTTCCTGTTGAGATGACTGTTAACGCCTCTTCGTTGAGGTGCTAGGACTCACCTCCTTTTGAGGTGACTGATGAGAAGTAGAGGAGCTGGTGACCATTCGAGGAGGCACGATTGGTATCCTTGAGAAAGGTTTGCTGTTGAGGGGGACGTCGTGGAGCAGGGTGTGGTGCTGACTTCCACAGCTCTTGCATCTTTTGGAGGTCTTACATGAGCGGCGATTGTGCCTACCCAGACAATTGGTGCACAGCACTCTGTGCAGCACCACATCAGCCTTCTGTTGAGGAGACCTGTTGGCAAACCGTGGACAATTGGAAATAAAATGCTCTTGTGCACAATCATCGCAATTGAACGATGGCAGCGAACTGGACCTGATCGGCGTCGTTGAGCTTGAGGAGACTTGTTCGGTTGAGGAGACTGCTAAAGGAGTTCGGACTGAGATGTTCTTCTTAGAGGGGTCTGGGACTCCTGAGCGAGGCTTGGAGACGGCTTGAGGCGGCTGTCGTTGTGTGGATTCCACCCAATCCAAAGATCTGGACCTTGATTCAAGGAAATCCATGACTTGAGGTAAGGTAGGGAATTCCATGTGGGTGGAAATAAGACTCTCCCACTGAGTCCTAGAGGCGTGATCGAGGCGGTTGATAATATGGAATACCAGAAGATTATTGTTTTGCTGGAGGTTTTCACCAAGAGCAGAGAGGCACTGAAGGGGATTGGTAATGCTATCGCACAACTGTCGTATGGCTGAGGCGTTGGCAGCCTTTTGGTCTGCGAGTGAGAACGAGAGAAGACGGGAGTATTGAGAAGAAAGGAGCAGTCTTCGATTTTCGTATTTTTGCGCAAGCTTTTGCCACGCAATTGAGAATGAGGAGGCTGTGAGTGGCAGACTTGAGATGGTTTCGAGGGGTTCATGAGACAGGCATGTTCTCAGGTAGTGGAGGCGTTCGATATCAGCGAGCTGTTCAGCGTCGATGACTAGAGACTTAAAAAGATCTCTAAATGCAGGCCACTGCGAGTAATCTCCCGCAAACGTGGGAATGGCGATGTCTGGGAGGCGTGGACGTGATTGAGTAGACTGAGTGAGTGAGGAGACTGACTGAGGGTCGACAATTGTGGCGAGGCACCCAAGCTTTTTGGTGATTGACTGATAGAGGCAATGCTCTTCGAGAAAGACGGAATCGGAGAAATAGGGATGGTCCAGACAGGCTTCTGGCCAGGCTGCTTCGAAGTGGGTGTGTGTCTTTGAGAAGGCTTGATGGATTTCTTGAACATGTTCAAGAATGCGGGCAAGCTCTTGAGCGGTCCAGTCCTTAGTGACTGCGAGATCTGTGAGAGTAGTCATGAGGAGTCTGACACGCTGGCGTTGAGTAGACACCTTGATTTTTAGAGGGGTTGGCAACCCCATGGAGCGGGTTTGAGGCGATTCCTTGGCAGAGGAGGTGGACGCTGAGCGTGTCCTTGAGGCGACTGGGAGGTGGCTGGCATCCTCCTGAGGTGGAGGAGAAGTCTTCGAGACGTCAGTCACAGCAGACTTAGTGGACATAGCTGTATTTGAGAGAATGTGATGTGAACGATTAATATAACAACTCAATCATCCGGCTCGAAGGACCAAATGTTCAAAAATCTAGGTGGTGAGATAATTGGCAATTACTTTTTAGTGGACTGTTACCAAATGATTGAGTTGAAGATGTTTAATAAAATGTTTATTGTATTAGTTCACATTCACATTATAAACAGGTACTCGCATGGAGTTAAAATTATATACAAAATTTAACAACATCTAAACAGAGTTGACCTATTTACATTTATTGAGAGACAATTGAGTGTAATATTTCACAATAGAGAAAGTCTGAACGTTGTGCTTGAATTGAGAGAATGCTTTGAGATCGATAATTGAGATGTATTGAGTATTATGTGTTGCCTGTAACAATTCTAAATCACTAACGTTGATCTGAGAAGCATTATTTGTCAATAGAAACGCAACGTTTACAGGAATAGAGCTGGCATGTATTAAAATGTCCCCTATTAGAAAAACAGAAGATTCATTGACAAACAGAGATGGTTGAGGGTAAGTGTAATTGACAGGAGATGAGAGAAATGTATAATCAATAATTATGGTTAACGACGTTTACAGTGATAAGCCTGTCCTTATCAGAAAAACAGAAGTAATACAACATAACTATGGTAATGGAGGTGATAATTGAGAGTCATATGAGGTGTATATAAAGGCAGAGCAGTTAAATTTTAGTTAGCGAAATGAATCAATTGACAACACATTTACTTGAGAGGATAGTTGGTCATAGGTTGAGGAGAGTATAGAGTGCAGGCAATGTAAGTTGCAAGTTATGATAAAGTATAAGAAAATACAAATACAAATTATACTTATGTGAGGTGACATGGGTCTGGAACCATCAAGCGATACATCCAACCAGGTCCTTTAGAGTTTTGAGAGCATTTGCATGAGTAGAACAATTCTGAATACTTATCAGTTGAGACCAGGCCTGGTTGTACGATCCATGTGATGACTCCAGCTGGAACGGAGAGGTACCTGAAACTTACAAAAGCCTGAGAAGTCTAATCGTAGAGGTGTTTTTGAGTATGAGAGATTGTGAAATACTATGAGTGAAAATAATGAGAAGTAAGTGCCTGAGATGTAGGTGAAATGTGAACCTGGTGCTCGAGAGAATACGAGGAGTAACTAGGTACGAAGAGTTTACGAGGGGGGGTCGTTTGGAGATTATAAAATTGGAGAGTTAGTACAAAGGGTTAGGTACAGTACACACGTGGTTCGAGAAATAAATATGAAAATACCAAAAATATACCTTAATGAGGGAGGTACAGGTGACGAGGAGGCTATATAAAATACACTTCAACGATATATACTCAAGATGCATGAGATATTTCGTGGAAACGTGAGAGTGCATGATATTTTACAGGAAGCATGTTCGGAACAATTCATATAGTTAAGAAAAATGTACTGTACCTGTATTTGAGGAGATCTAAATAATCACTTAAAGCAATATAATTGTCTTTTAAGGTTTGTTTGGTAAGCACCAAGTTCACAATTCGTAGAGCACAAATTAATCGACTAGCGAGAAAATGGCGTAGGAGAAGCAAAAAAGGCACAAGAGCGTAGAAAATTTATACACGAGCGGAAAAGCGAAGTGACAAGAAAAGTGGTAAAAGAGAGAAGGCAGGTTAGGAGAGTTCTTGCCGGTGTTTTATGTTAGAGATCACAGATGAACGCGCATGTCAGATCTCGAGTATGTCAGAAATCACAATACTCTGTGACCAAATAGCGTTGGGCGAGGAGGGCAACCAGGAGCGTAGAGTAGACTGCATCACAGGGTTAAAAACTCATTTAATTTTTAACAGTGACATAAATAAAATTTTTTAATAAATTTTTTCAAATTTTCTAGAGTTACGATTCTCACAAAATTTTACGATCTTTTTTTTGCGATTATTCTACAACTAGCTACCAAGTTTCAATGTGATCGGATCTGTATTGGTTGATGACAAAATTATCACTCGGAAACCGTTGGCTGATTAAGACCATTAACGAACTTGCTCTCAAGTTATCGTGGCAACGGCCGGCCAGGCAGAATCAAAGTTGACCTCGAAATCTTCATCAGTGAGTTGACCTAATCGTTTGAGACAATTTTTGGCAAAAAATTCGAACATTACCGACAATTGGGCAAAATGATAACGTTATGTTCCCCAGGACATGTGCGTAAAAAGAAAAATAAAACTGAATGGAGAACCCATGAAAAAAATTATTCCAAATCTCACCAATTCCGCGAAGACCAAATAAAACATCAAACTGGTTCATAAAACATTTAATACCAGGCGCACATACAATATAGACAGGCCACCGGTTCCAGACTTCAAACACCCTGTTGGAAATGAAATGCTATTTCGAGGTGGTTAAAAATGGCTCCCATGCAAGCTCGCAATCATGAACTCTTAGTTTATTACGATTGATCACATTTAGTCCAAGTTCACAGATATAGAGGAGGTATATACACCATCAGCATCATAGACTGTTTTGGGGTGGATCTCATTGCATTTGTGATGCACAGACAAGCAAGTCACTACTGAATTATACAACGTATCCATATCAGTCAAAAAAATGTATCTTACTTGAGTTCAAAACTTCTCACTAACAAACTATATAGAATGAGTGATCCTTCAAACTTTCGTTTGTATGCAGAACAAAGATAATCCTGAGATCAAATGAAAGTTATCATTTAGTAGTATACAGGGTGAGTCTTTGACCACTGCATTTATTTCAACCAAAGATTCCTCTCATAAAATGAAACACTTTTTTCATTTACCATTTTTCCAGATTCGGCTCAGGTAAAAAGTTACAAGCGTTTAAACATTTCACAATGTGCTAATACACTCCCGCAAATAAATTATCTATGACATTATTGGCGGAGGAGAATAAGGCATGGTAACGTGGTTTACAGCTTGATTCGGGATTCCAACTCTCAGGGACGGATCCATAAAAGTAGTGAAATTTCTGGAGTTTTCCATTTTAAAACATTCAATGAAGAATATCTCGAAAACGGTGCGTTTAAGGAGAAATGATGAAGAATAATATAATGTTCTAAAACGATGGAATATTCTTGAAATGACACAAGAAAAACTTTATATGCTTTCTTTATGCTAATTTCTTTTAGTTTCATGAATCCACGAGTCCATAACTAGAAAACCAGTAGAAGTAGAAAATAACTAATAGTTGGAAAATATGTATCATAGTTATAGGAATATTTTACGCCAACATTCATTTTATTCGAAAAAAGGATTTCAAAGCTACAAAATAAAAACTGATTTTTTTTCAAAATTTCAACAGCCTGTATCTTTTTACCTGAGCTGAATTTGGAAAAATGTTAAATGATAAAAGTGTTTCATTTGATGAGAGGAATCTTTGGTTAAAATTAATGCAGTGGTCAAAGACTCACCCTGTATAAGGAAATGTAGCCTGCTGAATGAAATAAGAATCTCTCGTAAACGGAAACTCGTACCTGGACGAACTGGACTTAAAACTCTAGGCAAAGCCCTCAGATAAAATGCCAACCATATTCTATTTCGAAACAACCTTTCCAACGGTCATAAGAGACCGTGCGGTGGACCTCGTTGAGCAATTGGACAAAAAATATTCCATTTGGTATAATGATGGATAAAAATCAGATGAAGGTAAAGCTATAAGGGCTATTGGGCCGAAAATAATGATCTCTGTGTAGGATATGATTCCTCTATATTGGAGGCAGAAACACTATTTATAGTATTTATCTTTATTTGTACTCTTAGTGTCCGAATAGGAACCTCAAGAGGGCGCACATCTAGGAGGTTGATGAAATTGCAAAAAGGGGCTACAGGGTAACAACTGCTGAACCAGGAAACTTCTCTGAGCTTCGAATATACCACTAACGGGGGAGCTAAATAACACAATAGCTCTTTGGAGAAATAATCCATGACTTTAAGGGGCAAAAAGACTCAAGGATTTCTCTCCATCCTATACGAGAGTGGACCATCAATGGGAGCTAAATAACAGAACAGCTATTTGGAGAAATACTTCAGGACCGGTAGACAGAGTCGTGCATTTCTCACCATAATATACTAGAAAGCTCCTGTAGTTGCCACGAGGTGGGCTTCGGCGAATGATGGGACTACTGACAGGGCACTGCCTGTACAAATACCACTTTGTATCGTATGGGCAAGTCAGTAAAGAAACATGCAGTCTCTCTGGATGGGAAGAGGGAACTGCCGAACATATAGCAAATATTCAGAGCGAGCTAGCCTAAGAATTTTACATATGGGTGAGTCAGTTCCATGGGGTGGAAACTTCCTTACTAAAGACTGGTCCGTGGAATAGTTCGAATAATCCCACACAAATTTGAGGATGTCTCTGCCTTCGCGATTTGTGGATCACGTGATGATACCACGTGATGCCTTATCAGCTGTCCGCTACCGGCTTGCTTGTATTTACTTTTACATTTTACATACCTAGTTTTGGTGAAATCTGTGTGTTAAACTTTTCCGAATATCACTGTTTGATGTTCGGTAAAAAACTTTAAGAATACAAGTAAAGTGATTAAGTGTTCTCCTAATATTGCAGACAAGGTTATGGTCTTCATGGCTAAGGGAGTTTTTCGTAAATACAAACAAACAACCCTAGCTTATTTCTTCAATCATGCAGGAATGAAACGTGATGATCTTTCGAAATTACTTGAAGATATTGTTAGATCATGGGACTCATGTCGTGGCACTTGTTTGTGATCAAGGTTTTGGAAATGTAGCTGCTATAAATAGGCTACCTATATAGAGAAACCACTGGGTGATTTTCACGTACAAAATATTTTTCACATTATGTTGTGCATAATGATATCCATTATTTGTATTATATTTCTCATTTGATTCTATCCTTCTAAATGTATATTGGAGTAGAATATACTTCCACATTGTGTTGTACTCGCATAATGATATCCATTTTTTGTACGATATTTTACATTGGATTTTGTTCTTGTAAATGAATATTGGAATTAAGGCAGCCATTCATTCCTTTGCTCCTTCAAATTTGAAGGTATATAAAGATAATTTTATCGAAGAAAGTTTTTACTGCATATTCTGTATAATTATTTTTTTAAAGATGTCACACTAAATGTTATTTTCATGCCAAATGTATTTTTTAATTTTGATATTCTTTCTTTTTCTAATATACATGTACATTAGTTCACATGAACTGTTGAACTTAAATTCATGAATCTGATATAATTTTATTGAAGAGAGTTTTGGGATTTCATTTGTTTTCTTTCGATTACAGCGAAAACCATTGTTCCAAAAACATTGTCAAATGCCAGGTTTTTGACGAATTATCGTCAACTTGGTGTTTGGCAGTGTTCTGGAAAACAATATAATAGAATATAGGATATATGGGAGATATATTTGAATTTCCCGCTCATTCGAGCTTCAAATAATCCCAGTGCCGCACCGCTAGTGTTGCAAGGAACAGAAATATGGTTTGAGTGGCCTATCTATAGTATATCTTGTCTATGGTCAGTTCTAAATCCTCACGACGTAATAGCAAAGGCTTCTAAGGACTTCATCAGATACGTTAACACCATTGACAATGTCCTTAGGCTTGAATAAGTATAATAATAGAACATAAGATCTTATTGGTTGCAGTTAAGAAGGGCCGAAGCAGGCCACACTACCGCCTTCTAATAACAATAATGATAATGTTATTATTTTGTACTTACACGAACTCCATGCTTAAGCCGATCAATCAATTTCCTTCACAAGAGCAGATTTATTTAATGTGTAATTTGTATTATCATCAGAATGACATCATATCGTTTTTCACAGGTTTTGGGACATTCCTAGTCCGTGGTGGCAGGCGAGCACAATTTTAGTGGGAACAGGGAGTGCCCTCAGTTTACTTATTGCCGTAACAGCGACAGCGGCCTGCTGTATCACCTACGTCATTCACTCAGGAAATGCGAAAATAGCAGGATCAGCTCAACTTGTATCAGGTATGCTTTAAAACAATATTTCGTTAGTAAATAACGAATAGGGCTTCACGCGAGAGTGAGATTTATCTCGTCTCGTCTCGTTCTCGTCTCGGAAAAGCGAGACGAGACGAGACGAGACGTTTTCAAAAATATTATAGGCGATACCGAGACCACATACAGCGCAACACGGGAGTCTCATTTTAAGTCTCGTTAAATTTTTTGTATGAAATTTTATATATGACTCGACTTTTTTCAACACCCACAGAAAACAATTGAATATGAAGAGTTTCCACTATAATTAACAATATATTTTGTCTATATTATACATCGATCGTTCTAGAAATACACGATTTTTTAGAAGATTATTAATTCGTTATGACCTTGCGATAATTGAGATTATTTCTCAAGCAAAAATAGAATTCACAAACATAAAACGGATGCCATTATGAATTCAATACTTATCGGACAACTTTTATTGCCCCTAAATCCCAATGCTTTAAAATTTCATCTCCATCCGAACTTCTGGAGAAATTCATTCTCTTGTGCTCCTTGTAGTGAAGATGTGAACAATTATTATATACATCAGTGGAAATACGTATAATAAAACTGGTAAAGAAATGAAGCTATTCAATGTTTCGAAAATTGTTAATAATAATAAGAGGAATACGCCAAGAACACCCTTAATGATCTACCCACTGGGAAGGTATTCTTTAAAAACTATACTAAATTGTTCAATTCTATTAAAAAATGTATCGACATCGATAGCCTACTTAAAACATCAACAAATCTTTCGAAATATTGGAAAGCTGAGTTTGAAGAATATTTGCTGTTAAAAAGAGCAAATAGGAATTAAAATATTTCACAGAGATCAAATAGTGCCACACTTTCCAAGATGGCCGATGATTTAATAATGGCTACATGCGTACCTATTGAAAGATTATTTTTCACAGCAGGTATGATCATGGCAAAAACACTTACATCTTTGAAAGATGATGTGATGCAAGCGTGATTATGTTTGAATTATTGGTCATCGAGTAATTCAAAAGTTTAAATTATCAGTGTTTAAAATTGAAAATAATTTGTACATGTACAAATATTTTTGTATAAAAGCGAAATAAATATAGCTTTACAAAATTTTTCATTATTGTATACTATTTCGTTTATATATTATAATATTTATTATCGATATTCAGAATTAAGCGAGACGAGACGAGACCACTGATTACAAGACGAGAACGAGACTTAATTTTTTGGGAATTGGCGAGACCGAGACGAGATTTTTTATACTCTCGCATACTCTCGTCTCGTGTAAAGCCCTAATAACGAAATTATTACGAGGAATTCGAACCGAAGTAATATAGGTGGATATATGTATTGTGTGGAAAAGCCAAATGAAATAAATTCATTATCTTGGTTACTGTACAGTACATATTTATGGAAATTCCTGAAACACATCAAATTTAGATTTCAAATTGTCATTCTTTTTCGTAAAAATGGGAACCCTTTTTTCAACCCCCTTCAAAAGACTGGTACCACACCCAATTTTTCAAATAGGCGAAGTGTGGGCTTGTGATACAACGTTTGAAAGCTCGCGTCATTATTGCAAAACTTAAAATAGAAAAATATGCAATCATGTGATTACCGAAAATCATTATAATATTCCCTCGTATATTCCCATATCTTGTTACAATAATATTAAACCTATTTGCCTTCAAGATGTGGTAGCAAGAAAATAAAAAAAAATATATAACATTATGTTTTCCAGAAGGTACCATGAAAACTACGTAAAATATTATATCCTGATAAAAGAATCAGGACTCAACAATAGATCCTTCGAAACATAATATCCTGATAAAACGTTTTTGGATTGGATAGCAATTCGTAGTTGTGAATGGTGTTTCATCCAATACTGTTCGTGTGACATCTGGCGTACCACAAGGTTCTCACTTTGGCCCTCCTTTGGTTGCGATATACATCAATGGTATTTCAAATTGCGTTCTCCATACTCTCTTTGAGTTATATGCGGATGATTTGAGGATATATAAAACCATTCGGTCACATCAAGACTTTTTATTTTTTCAGGAGGATCTTGATCGTTTGTTTACATTTTGCGCGGAGAGATATTTTGTCCTGAACATTGATAAGTGTAGTCGTATAACGTTCACCAGAAAGACCAATATATTCAATTTTCCTTTGTCGCTCGGTGGATGTGTACTGCGGGAAGTGGACCATGTGAAAGATTTAGGAATAGTCCTCGACTCTAAATTTTGTTTTGATTTTCATATAGACAGCGTTGTGACTAAAGGTTCAAAAATGCTTGGCTTCATAATACGTCCTGCCTCTTTAATTCTCGCTTGTGAGAAGTAACTTGGAGTATGCTAGGCCTATCTGGTCACCTTTTTATTATAAATATATAGATAGGGTCGAAAGGATCCAGAAGAAATTCATCAAGTGTCTTAACTACAGATTTGATCGCCCTAGGTTGACATGTGATTACAATGATAATTTGAAGATGTATAATATCCTCAGCTTACGACATATGAGAGCGCTCTTCGATTGCATGTTTCTTTATCGAATTGTGAATAATTGTTTCAATTACCCACTGATACACTTCCTCAATTTTAATATTACACAATATTCAGATCGAAGGAGAACGCTGTTCTAAGTCTCTAAAGCTAGAACGAATGTTCGTTAACATTCAGTGTTCCTGAGAGTGATGCGTTTTTATAATTGGCATATGAACAATATTGATGTCTTCAACATAAGCTTGGATAGTTTCAAGAAATCTGTCATAGCATGGCTGCAGTCATCGTTTGATTGAGTTGTTCGGTCTGATGATCTCTGTCGTTGGCTATCTTTTTCGGTTTGTGAGTTAGTTGGGGGATGTTTTAATTTATATTTGGGGTTACCTTCTCATGATGTTATTGAGCCACGTAGGTATGCATTTTAAAGTAATTTGTAAAAATTTTGTGAACCTCTGTAATTGGGATTTCCTTTGAGGTTCCTGCTTAATAAATAAATAAATAAATAAAACAATCAGGATTCAGCAGACATGTTGGATATCATGATTATCTAATTGGTAGGTATACGTTTTGTTTTCTAATTAGTGCACTTTTTCTCTCAACGGCCATGCTAATCATAAAAATTACCGCTACTGGTCTACCGAAAATCCTCACTGAATTAGAGATGAACACACGTAATTCCCTCAAAAGGTTAATGTTTGGGCAAGAAATGTTCGAATCCATATCATAGGCCCCTTTTTCATTGAGGGCAATTTGAATAGCGATAAATATTTAGCACTACTTCATATTTTTGTCGTTTCAACTTTGGCAAATTTATATCCTGATCAAGGAAATCCTCAAGTTCCACAGAATACGATATGGTTCCAACAGGATGGAGCACAACCACATTACCAACAGAATGTCCGGCATTACCTCGACGCAATATTTCCAAATCCTTGGATAGGAAGGCCAGGAACGATCGAATGGCTAGCGCGATCCCCTAATCTCAACCCATTGGATTTATTTCTATGGGGATCTGTGAAGAGGATTGTGTACAAAACTAAACCCCTTGATTTGAATGATCTCTAAAAGATCGAATAAAGCTTGCGATTGGGTCGATTACTCCTGTGATGTTGAATAATGATGGAAGAAATTTTTATATGAGGTTAGGATGTTGCCAAGGCGTTCGCAATGAACACTTGAAACATTTATTTCATTAAAATTCATAATTTGTTTGCTAAATTTTGGTTTTTGATATTATACCAAATTTTGCTAATAACTTGATTTCATTTTTTTTAATTCGATTTTTACAATAAACATGGAAGTGATAACATTTCTGTTCTGAGGTTGAATTAAATAATGACCTACACCATTCGTGGAAGATCCACCAATGATTTCATAGAATATTCTTGATTATTTTACTTAAATCAGTTCTGATATCGGTTAAATTTTGCCAGTTGGATGGGTGACTGCACTGGCTATAAATTTGAACAAGCGTTACAGAACTCGTGATCTAACTCTTCCAACTGGTTGTTCTATCAAGTGGATTTGTTTTGTAATTAAATAGAATCCGACGATCTGTTACAGAATCAATATCACTAGATGAATTGGAAGTCATATAAATTGTACCACACAAATTCATCGGAAACTTCTTTTCTCAATTGAAATACGGTCACTCTAGTAACTTTTATCTAGATCCAAAGGGAATGATCACAATGGAAATCCTATCACGCGCTCATTGATTCAGCAGCATTAGTTCACCTAACATAAAACTATCTTCGTGTAATGGCCTCATATATTCCAGATAGGTGACACCGCAGCCTTTTTCTTTCTTCTGTGAGGTTCGTATGTAAGCTTTACTCTAGCGCCATGACACCTCCCGCACGAGTATTAGGCACTTAACGGCGCATCGAAATTATGTGCAATGATAGGGATTTTCTATGCGTGATTTAAGGTGGGTTCATACAGCAAATAAATAATAAGAAAATTGGTTCAAGCACTGACGTGGAGTCAGGAGCTTTTGCGCGTAAGTTCTATTGTCCATTCTCCAGTATTGGACACTCTGAATGGAATTTACCATGGTAAATTCGAAATATACAATTCTCTTGTATTGGACTATAGAACATACGCGCAAACGCTCCTGACTGCAAGTCAGTGCACGAACCACCTTTTTTTCGTCAGTGCTTGAACCAATTTTTTTTTCAATGATTTTAATAAAAAATCTAGTGATACGATCCTCACGAAATTTTGAAATAATTTTCGCGTAGGTATTCTACAACTTGTGACCATGTTTGAATTGGATCGGTTCTGTATTTTCCGAGTTATTGAGGAAATAACAAACAAATTTCAGAGAGGCATTACTCCAAGACCGTTGGGTCGATTATGCCTATAAACGAACTCAAATATTGCATTCGGCTGCGCAACCAACCTAAGAAATTACAAATCGCTATCTCTTTCTGTTCCCAAGTTATCGTGAGATACATAATATTTTGTCAAAATTTTCTTAAAATTTACTAGTGAATCTTGCAGCAGCATCAAGATTCAGAGGGAATAGAAGAATAAGCTGAAGAGCAGGTGAGAGATGCTCCAAACCAACAGCCACATTGGACGAATCAAAGGAGAGAAGAACGGGATGAGAGACGAGTGAGAGACGCCACTAACATCCAACCTCTTATGTCTGGATTGCGTGAAGAAGTCGCAGCACGAGCATGGAGCAGGTGAGAGATGTTCCAGAGCTATTCGCCAATAGAAGAGAAGCATTTGAGGCTGCAGTAGAGAATCTTAACTTGAGGACCATAAGGCTGAAATCGAGATTCCCGGCTGAAGATCTAGCTGCGATGAATATAATAATCGACGATCACCTAAACGAGGACTGTTCAAGATGTCGTAGCTGCAGTGAGAGCAGCTGCTTCACTTCTGTGCTCACTAGGAAGAACAACAACAAAAGAGGACAAACATAAGTCAAGATTGATTAAGCTAGGCAAGAAGATAAGAACCGTTAGGCAGCAAGCATCTTTGTATCAATGTATCAAAGATGTTATGAAAGGACAACTGAAGCCAAGCAAGAAAATAGAGGACATGATGGTTGAGCTGCGTGCGTTGCATCTTACGATGAGCCTGCCACCATAAATCTCTAAAGCAGAAAGCTGTCGATAATATAATATCACTTGCTGCGGCAAGGAAGAAGCTGATCAAGAGGCAAAAGTGGATAGAAGACAACAACACCTTCACCACCGAACCTTCAGAGTTATTTCGACCCAAACAAGTAGAGGAAAAAAATCCACCACCACAGAATGAAGTCGAAGATTTCTGTAAAAATTTGTACGAGTGACCAGCAGAAACCAGGGATACTCCAGCACTTCACAGATTCCAGATATTATGTGATGAAAGTCTGCAACAACCCGAAGAGCTGACTGAAGGAACAACCGAAGAGATTAGACATGCCTTGAAGAACAAGCATGATTTCACGGCACCTGGACTGGATGGCGTTCAGAACTACTGGTGGAAGAACTTTCCAGCTACCCACCAACACCTAGCTAGATTATTTAGTGAGATAGTAATTCACCGTGAGCCAATTCCTTCATGGTTGGTAGAGGGTAGAACTGTACTGATACCGAAATGAGGTGATCTAGGACAGCCACAGAACTACCGCCCAATCACGTGCCTGAATACGTTGTTCTTCGACATCGGATTCTAGAATCCATTGGAACAGTGTGGAATCAACTTCACGAACAAAGAGGAGCGAGGAAAGGAGTACAGGGGTGCATGAACAACCTTACTATAGACAAACGCATTTGTCAAGATGCGAAATACTACAAGCGCGACCTACATACATCATGGTTAGATTACGCGAAAGCATTTGACACATCGGCGCACAGCTTGATAATACGGATGCTAGAGATGCTCAAATTCCACCCTAACATCGTCCATGTGATGGGAAACATCATGGCGTCATGGAAAACTAAGTTCGCCGTCCGATCTGAAGGTCGGACCGCTTATACTGGATGGGTGAGATACAGGCAAGGCGTATTTCAAGGAGACTCGCTAAGCCCGTTTTTGTTCTGCATAACACTTCTACCATTAACAACTGAGTTGAGGGCAAGCAGAATAGGGTACAAGGCTGGGCCACCAGGCAGAAGAGAACATCTGATCTCACATCTACTCTACATGGACGACATAAAACTGTACGCTTCTTCCAAGGCAGCACTACAACAACTACTGAATATCGTTGCCTAATACACCTCAGCAATAGGAATGTCATTCGGTTTGGACAAATGTGCTGTTTTTCATCTAAGCAGAGGAAGAACTGCAGAAACAGGAGAAGACATCGACCTAGTAGGGGGAATAAGCATTCGACACCTCGAAGAGGAAGAAACATACAAGTTCCTTCGGATGAAACAACAAGGTGCACAGGAGACAACCCAAATCAAGGATGCCTTAACAGCTAGCTACAAAAAGAAGGTCCGAGATAAATGGCAGCTGTCCGGCAAAAATTAAGTATCTCCTACGAACAGCTTGGTAGTACCGATAATCACCTACACATTCGGGATAGTTAACTGGACAGTGAATTAACTTCTCGAGCTATACAGAACCACTCGTAAAGTGATGAACATGAATCGTAGCCTGCATCTCAACTGCTCGATTCAAAGGATAAACTTTCCACGAACGCAGGGAGGCAGAGGTTTGCAAAGTTTGGAATACCAACACCATCAACAAACGTTGGAAATGGCAATAAGGATATTGAGAAGCGAAAACCCACTTCTGAAAATGGTGGCCCAGCATGAAATCAGGAACCAAGGAGCTTTCCTATTTAGGGCTGGTCAGAGAGCTTTGGATAAGCTCTGTATAACCAGCATATCAATCGATCATAAGCTAGCAGGAACACCTATCTCGCCTACAGACCAAAGAAGAGTTGGCAGAGAGATAAGGCAGGCACAACTGAAGAAACTACTCGAAGATCACATGAGTAAACACCTGCACTCTATATACTTCAGGAGTTCGAAAGATTAGGGCCTGTCGGAAGAATTATCCTTCGCCTTTTTGAAGTCCGCTGGACTCAAGTCGGAAACGGAGGGATTTGTTATAGCTTGTCAAGATGGGGTTATAAATACCAGATGGTATAAAAAGAACATCATGAAAGTGGACACCCCCACAACGTTCAGAGCATGTCGCAGATAAAAAGAAACTATTATGCACATTCTGTCTGCTTGCAGAGTCCATGCTCCATCAGGATATGTGGAGAGACACAATGCGGCACTCCGAATTCTCTACTTCCATCTGAGAGAGGTTTATGGTATAGACAAGGAATCAATGCTACCATATGTGCCTCTGGAGATTGAAGCAGTTGTTGAAAATAGCAGAGCTCGCATCTACTGGAACTATGCGATTCCAACAACTCGGCAGATCCACGCCATAAGGCTAGATATACTTTTGCTGGACAAAGAACTCAAGGAATTGTTTGTCGTCGAATATTCCTCCCCCGCAGAAAATAATGTGGTGATGAAAGAAGAACAGAAGAGGGAGAAATACAAGGATTTAATGTTTGAACTTGGGATCCTTTATCCAAGGCATAAGGTAAGGAAGGTCATACTAATCATAGGATGCCTAGGCGGAATGAGAGCGAACTACGTGACCGAATTGGAGAGTATTCCGGCCTGCAAATCTCTGGCCGAGGATTTAGCTCACAGAATGCAGAAAGCGGTGTTGCTCGGATCACTTCGAGTCATCAGGTCCCATCAACTATGAAGGCCGCTTGCTGCTCATCTCTTTTGTTAAGAGACGCTGTAAGGGCAGGACGAAGAACTACTCCAAGGAACGTGCGATAGGTTTTTTAGTGAGTAACCATCAACATCTGGAGTCTCACACTCCTGGGAGAAGCAGACCCACTCAGGGCGGGCCTATAAAAGGTTTTTCCTCTCTAGCGAAAAAAAAAGTGACTTTATTTTCAATTTTTTTTCATTAATTCTTTAGTGATACGATTCTCGCGAAATTTTGCAAGAATTTTCGAGCCAGCATTTTACAACTAGTAACCAATTTTGAATTGATCGGTTCTGTATTTTTCGTGTTATTGAGAAAATGAAAACCAAAATTCGGATGGGTATGAATACAAAACCGTTTAGCCGATTCATTCATTCAGATGCACAACCTACCCTAAAAATTGCAAGTCGCTATCTCTTTCCTTTCTCGGGTTATCGTGACATAAATAATATATTTTTTTAATATTCTAGCGACACGATTCTCACAAACTTCTACGTATTTGTATTCTATATCTTGCTACCATGTTTCAAATCTATCGGATCTGTATTGGTTGATGGCAAAATTATTACTCGGAAACCGTTGGGACGATTATGCCCATTAACGAACTTGTCTGTCGTATTTAGATGCACCACCTACCCTGAACATTCCAGGTAGCTCTCTCTTTTCATTCTCAAGTAATCGTGGCAACGGCCGGCCGTACAGATTCAAATTTGAGCTCAAATTCTTCATCAGTTAGTTGAACCTAGTCATTTGAGACCATTCTCGTCAAAAAATTCAAAAATTAAAGACATTTGGCAAAATTATAACGCGATGTTCCCCAGAACATGCACGTAAAAATAATAATAATAGCACAAAGCTATGAGACAATCTAGAAAAAATAAAAATAAAAGTAATAATAATGCCTATTTCCATATTCAAGTATATTTAAAGAGTACGTAACATAAAAAAATCAATATCACAAATTGAAAATCAAATTAGAAAAATCTATGTGTATTTTTCATCGGCGTTGCTTGTTATGCTTCACTGACGGTTCCTATAATAAGGATGGAATCGCGGTATGTAGCTATTCAACGTTGACGGAACTACACTTTGTGGATTGTTCTCAACTTTGGTCCTTGCTAGTCCTATTTCTTATTTATTGTTTATAACGACATACGACTGTTCCCAAGTCGCAGTGGTTAAGATCGGAGCTACTAGAACTCAGGGATCCGCGGTCTAGCTCCAGTGGAGATGGGAGTGGATTCCTAAAAAGGGAACCTAGTAAATGGGCGCCAGGTAAATTTAAGTCTCCCAGATACCCCTGCGTAATGTACTAATTCCTAAATTCACCAAAAGAATATTCACGCTAATAACAAACAGTTTATTCTAATAGCATACAACCCAGGTCTTTAGATCCAGCAAAATTTAACTATTATGAAACCCTGAATAAGGGTGGCGGAAATTGTACGTAGATATTATTCTTGGATTCAAATACGCGTCGCTTGAGCTCAGGCGCATTCACGTTTCTCCTCTATGATCATATACGATTACTACAAATCTTGCCCCAATTTCCGCTTTCCAATAACAATAACCTAGATAATTGATAACAATATATGTTCAAGTTATATATATATAGTAGGTATAAGATGATTCGGGATATGTTTTCTATAACTTGCGTGCTATTCCTTGTGCCTGAACGTATTATTGCCTCGATGGTCTCGCAATACCGTTCTCCTTCCCTTTGTACTCGCCGTCTGCGACTTTTGACTGAATGTCCCCCAGCGCTGCTTCCTGACCACCTTGTATATACTCGGGATCGGTAACACTGCGTTGGCTGTCTCACAGCGCTACTTATGGATCACCTTGTATATATTCGAATGTCTCAGTTACACTCTTCCTGATATAAAAAAATCGTGCTGGCCTCAAAAACTCCTGCCACCATAAACTTCGGACTGCCACAAAAACTTCGGACTGCCACAAAAACTTCTATTCCTCTTGATATAAAAATCGTGCTGGCACACAAAAACTCCTGATGTTACAAAAACCCTGATGACAGAAAAGAAATCATCAGTGACTTCTCTCGGATAAGAAACAAATGAATTTTCGCAATACATAATAATTTCGGTTATCATAATATTAATCAGACCAATTATTCGTTGTTATGCAACAGTTATAGAATTCGTACATACCCTGATGTTCGGGGTTGTCCTGCACACGTTTGCTTCGAAATCAAATCTTGTCGTGCCTCCACCAAATAATTCTTCAAGCACACAGCGATGTTCTGGATATAGAAATATAATTACGACCTGAATTGATTCTACTATAAATGACGAGGATAGAACATCTAACACATACCTGTCAAAGTCGCCAAGATCGTTCACGTGTTCAACTCTTAGATTTGCAGAAAGGTCGTTAGATCCTCTTTCGAGACGAGTGCAAGGTACCTGTTATCTTCCCAAATCAAACCAATGTAACCCTCACTCCTAATTCGATTTTCGAAACTATATCCAACTAAGAAGAAATCACCAATTCTTATTAAGTTCCGAAAATACGCCTAACCTACTGCTCCTCCTTCGAGTGTTCACAAAATGGACGACCTCATGTCCCTGACTGGCGCAGACCCTCACAAATTTCAGACTGTCACAATTCAACAATATTGCCAACTTATTCGGTTCTTCGAATACAACAATTATTATTTAGCGTCGATTGGCACCACTGAGATCCAACCTCAAATGCGACGTCAACACAAACGACAACCTTATCGTAAACAAAACATAAACAAACCCTTGCCTGAGTTAAAAAGAAACGTTACATGTTGATGTGAATTTTAAGAAAATTGTGGAGTAAAGTTGGCGATTGTGGAATACTCTTTCATTTTGGCGAAAAAAAAATGAATTACAATATTAATTTCCAATTATTTTGATATAGAGCGGCAATTTGTCAGGATTAAAATCGACGAATATTGCACCGTGTGTCTTTTAACAATAAAAATTGGTTCAAGCACTGACGTGAAGTCAGGAGCTTTTGCGCGTATGTTCTATTGTCCATTCTCCAGTATTGGAAACTTTTAATCGAATTTACCATGGTGAATTCTATTGTCTATTCTCCTGTATTGGACCGCCTTAATCGAATTCACCATGGTAAATTCGATTAAGAGTGTCCAATACAGGAGAACAGACAATAGAATTCACCATGGTAAATTCGATTAAGAGTGTTCAATACAGGAGAATGGACAATAGAACATACGCGCAAAAGCTCCTGACTTCACGTCAGTGCTTGAACCTATTTTTTTTTCGTGAAGTCAGGAGATTTTGCGCGTATGTTCTATTGTCCATTCTCCTATATTGAACACTCTTAATCGAATTTACCATGGTGAATTCTATTGTCTGTTCTCCTGTATTGGACACTCTCAATCGTATTTACGATGGTGAATTCGATTAAGGCTGTCCAATACAGGAGAATGGAAAATAAAATTCACCATGGTAAATTCGATTAAAGGTGTCCAATACAGGAGAATGGACAATAGAACATACGCGCAAAAGCTCCTGACTTCACGTCAGTGCTTGAACCATTTTTTTTCGTGAAGTCAGGATAGAAAGCAATGATGAAAAAATTAACACATTATTATCTACCTTCAATTCTTCTTTAGGAGAAGAATACTTAATTATTCTTGAAAAATATGACTGGAAGTAAAATCATATTTAAATAATCAAAGTAAAGAAAATTATAAGTTTAGTTACTAACATATTGAATGAAATTCAATTTAAACATCAAGGTGAAACATAAAGATATATTCTCATTAGTGATAGAAAAACTGGCCTAAAATGTCCACCAATGAGCCTCTCACCTAACAAGATCAGAAAGTGTGGTTAATTTAAGTTAAGTTTTCAAGCCTTCAGCAAAATTTCAGCGATATCATATTAAAAATAATACATAACCTTTCAAAAGTCCCCTCTCAAAAATATACTCCTCTGAAGGCACATGGATCTCTTGAAGAAGAATCGCCTTCTCTATTTCTCAAAGATATTCACTCTTGTTCATAGAAATGCCTTCAATATTTAGTTGCCTCCTCCTAAGGAGGATCTCTTTCAAAACCAGGTCTGACCGCTAATGTAGGGCTATCATCTCCCATAGACTTGTGATGAAATAACATGATTTTCCCAAGAACATACGTGTAAAAATATGTCATCATGACATTCATATTTTTAAGGTTCTCGCAAAAATACAACCATAGACAACATATCATACGACGATTCGCATCCAGCTACCGAACTCACAAAAGGCTGCTCGGTTCTCCAACAATATGGATCCGATCGTGTTCAAACTTGGAACTCTGCAGTAGAGTTATGTTCTGAAGGCTCTTCCAAAATTTCAGCCATGCCGGACGAATAGTTTATGATATATAGAATTTTTTTTTCAATTATTTTCAATAACTTTTTAGAAATTTTCTAATTATACCATCCTCATGAAATCCTGCCTGAATTTTCGCGTTGGCAGTTTACAACTAATAACCATGTTTGAATTCAATCGGTTTCGTATTTTTCGAGTTAATGAGGAACAAAAAACAACCAAATTTCAGATGGCTATAACTCTAAAACCGATTGGCCCATTATGCTTATAAACGAACCCAAATGTCGCATTCAGATGCACAACCTAACCTGAAAATTTCAAGCCGCTATCTCCTTCCGTTCTCAGGTAATCTTGTCAAAAATAATATTTTTTAATAATTTTTCAAAAATTTTCTAGTAACACGATTCTCACAAAATTTCACAAACGTGCTTAGATTTATATTCTACAACTATTCACCAAGTTTAAATTCGATCGGATTTATTTTGGTTGAAAACAAAGAGTCTTAAATTCTGGGAACCAGGTTGTGAGGTTGGGAGGTTGTGATAAATCAACTAACTGCGTTGGTAACGATATCACACACTCCATTGGTAACAATATTTTCACTTTATGTGAAGAACAATAAAAACAAAGCATTACCAATGCAGTTAGTAGATTTATCACAGCCTGCCACTTGACCACTGACTACTGAGATTCCAGGTTGTTCCCAAAATTTAAGACTCTGTATTTCTCAAAATGAGAGAGATGAACCAACACATGCATATATATTCGAAATCAGGAGAGAAAGACCTAACCAAATATAAAAAAATATATAGAGTGGTTCATTTAAAAAAATTAAGTTGCACTCAATATCTTGTCCACCCTGTATATATTTCAATTCGTGAAGACGTCCTGAAAAAATATAGTTGTTTTTGTGTAACTTTGGTGCAGAACATTTTATTGTAAAAGTTAAAGGGGGGGTCAAATTATAGTGGGAAATCCGGTACAACCCCCAATTTTTCAAGTAGAAGGTATGGGCTTGTGATACATCATTTGAAAGGTCTCGTCATTCGCTATTGAGAAAGGTTATCACTTTCATGTTTAATGCAAAAATCAACTTAAAAAAATTGGTTCAAGCACTGACGTGAAGTCAGAAGCTTTTGCGCGTATGTTCTATTGTCCATTCTTCTGTATTGGACACCCTTAATCGAGTTTACCATGGTAAATTATGTTGTCCATTCTCCTGTACTGGACACTGTTAATTAGAATTTACCATAGTAAATTCGAATTAACTAACAAATTTCAAATTAAATTTTTATTTAAGATGCAGTTTCACCATAAAAATCCATTGATATCATTTTCAACTCCAACAAGCTAATACTTTCGGAGATATGATTTTTCGAAATTTCAATAATGAATCGTACTTCTATGTGTTCCCGAATGTTATAATTATTCTATCTAAGCTTTATTATATGATCTATGTTCATACTCGTACATGTCATCCTGTTCTATAAGAGAGAGTCAAATTCATTTCAGCTATTTTAATTTGATTTCTTCCATCTTGTAGTTCTCATTCTCAGATTGCTCATTTAATCTTGATGAATGAACTATTATTGAATTATTGAATTGAATTTCCTTTATGTTGCAGTTCTATCATGAGAATACATTGATATAATTCCCAACTCTGAGAAACCAATACTTTCCGAGATATAATTTGTCTGTTTGAACTAGAGCGCCAGAAAGCTCCTGTCCACAGGGCTTGAACCCATTTTTTGGCGCTCTAGAACTCTCGGAACTGAGTGCTTATCAATTTGCCCAAATGTCACTGATCAAGATTCCGTGGTCGAAATTCATTCTGTCATTCTGTAGGCACGATAACTCTCGAACGGAATGGGCTAGAGAATTGAAATTTTCAGACTAGGTTTGGGGGATAAATATCTCGGCTAAGTTCGTTATTGCGCAAAATCGGACTGATGGTTTCGGAGTAACAAACAAAAATTTTTTTTTACACAACAAATTCCAAATTAAATTTTTTTTAATAAGCAGTTTTATCATAAGAATCCATTCATATTATATCAACTCTAACAAGCTAATACTTTCGGAGATATGATTTTTCAAAATTTCATTGTAAATCGTATTTCACAGATTGATATAATTATTCTATGTATGAATTGTCATAATGTCAACTTATGACATGACCTGACATTATCTAATCAATCGAAGAATTATGAGAATAAAGTGTATTCCGAAAAGTGAGCGAAGTGAGAAAATCTCAGTTGTTTGCTCCGAAATTAGTTTTTCTCAGAAAAATCTTACATTTCGGAACGGAACATGAAGTAAGAGATCTGAGAGTAGTCAGACTGCTTTTCATCCATAGACGAATGCTCAGTTCTCTCAATTTATGACGGGACCGACAGAAGGGAATATTGTAACTTCAAAAATATTGGGGTTGAAATACTCGTATTTTAGCGATGCAACGGGGACCTCACCCGAAAATGTTTGAAAATATTACGTAAATATTGAAAGCATAATTCTGTAGTTCGAGAGAGGAGAAAATTTGGTGAACGTAGATCAGGAAATTTTTGATCGATTACAAGGTAATTTTTTATTATTACTTATCTTCTTTCATACATGTTTTATGGAATACCTACTATTTGTAGGTACTTTAAACCTGTTTTGGGCAATTGTCATACGAAACTTGTTTTTTTGGCGCTCTAGTTCCTCGGAACAGAGTGCTTATCAATTTGCCCAAGTGTCTGTAATTTTGGAATTTTTGGCTGAAAATGGTCTCAAACGATTTGGTTCGACTCACTGATCAAGAAACCGAGTGCGAAATCGATTCTGTCCGGCCGGCCGACCGGCCGTAGGCACGATCACTCTCGAACGAAAGGAGTTAGCGGATTGAAAATTGCAAGGTGGTTTTGGAGCGTAAATATATCGGACAAGTTCGTTAATGGGCGAAATCCATCAAGGGGTTTCGGAGTTATGGCCGATTTTAGTAAAAATATTTTTTATGAATATTTCCGAAACCGATCACTCGATCTATCTGAAATTTAGCATCAAATTGTAGAATCATGACCTTTATAAGCATGTGAAGTTTTGTATTGACCAGATTTCCGCAAAGTGTCAAAAAAAATATTTTAAAATGTGGTGCAGTTCTCATTCTCATGTCTGCTCATTTAATCTTGATAAATAAACTATTATTTGAATTGAATTTCCTTTATGATGCAGTTCTATCATATAAATACATTGATATAATTCCCAACTCTGAGAAACCAATATCAGAGATAATTTGTCTGTTTGAACTAGAGCGCCAGAAAGCTCCTGTCCACAGGGCTTGAACCCATTTTTACTACAAGGAATGATAATTTAGAATTTCTATTTGATAAGTTTGCATAAAAATGTACAGTATATAAGATAATGAACTTATTCAATTTGGCCGTTCCACACTGTATACGTGGATAACGAGGACAGACCAAAGAATCCTATGACGAATATTTGGAGTTCCATTAATTTCTCTCCTAATCCAATAAAACATTAATCGCTGCGTGTCTAGCTGGACATTGCAATCCCCACATTAATCTGTTATTTAGTATTTCCCCATCCAGCAATCACTGCCTTGCGAGCTCCCAATCATCCATCAAATTTCTCTTGCGAAGTATGTCTGCCGTCCTTCTTCTAAACGAGTATCACAGCAGGATATTAATTTTTCTGTCACGAATTTAGGGCCGCTGGGCAGTTCAGTAGATTCATAATTGAATCCGTCCTGAACTCTAGCAATTAAAACTTCACACTTCTCCGAGAAATTAATTTCAATTTTGGAAATCTAGCGTTTGAATACTCCGAAAGTTTTGAACATGAAATGAATTTTGGAGTATTAACGGGGTTGTGAAAATTCTATGTCGCACAAGAGTGAAACGGATGATTGGTTTCAACCCTGATTAATTCACCGGTGGGAAAACAGCCGAATGAGATAGCAGAATTTGACCTTGAAGTATTCGTACGCTACTGTACAATTGGACGGCTACTGTACAATTGGACGGATACTGATGCAAACTGATACGAACAGTCGCGTCTGAGTAATTGAATGTGGGAACACATTAATCTGATATGAGGCATGATATCGAAGAGTGCATTTACTTCATCCATTTACATCTGCAGGAATCTAAGGGATAACAGTATATATTAAGAAAGGGGGAAAATCTAATTCAGGGATGAAACAGCTACCGGTGGGGAGACATTTGAATAACTTGAAATTGAATATTTAAAAAATGTACAGAGAATATTTATCACATTCGGAAACAAAATTCTTAGCATAAGGGGATGGTTCACTTACACCTCCAAGGGAAATTTCATAACTGATAGACCCTTTCATGACCTAATATTAAATATCTGAAAAACAGTACATAGAATCGATATCTAATTTTGACGGAGAATTAAGAACCCCCAGCAGAAAAATACCCCGTGTACCTAACTTACTTACACCCTCAGTTAGTTCACTTACACATTCATGGGGCCGAGGGGGGACATTTTTATTAATAAATATTCATTATCTGAAAAACTGTACCTAGGATCGAACTAAAAATTGGAGGTAGTTTTAATAAGCCCCAGCACAAAAAAAAATTAACCTCATTTACTTACACCCTCAGGGGGGACCAGGGGGAAGACCTTTATTACTAAATATTCATTATCTGAGAAACGGAACATAGGATAAATATCAAATTTTGAGGTAGAATTAAAAGGCACCAGCAGAAAAAAACCCACTTTACCTCATTCATTTAAACCCTCAGAGGGCGGAGGGGGGACATTTTTACTACTAAATATTCATTATCTGAAAATAGGTACATAGGATCAATATCAAATTTTGAGGCAAAATTGTGAAGCCCTAGCAGAAAAAAATTCTCTTCGCCGCATTCACTTACACCCTCAGGGGGCCGAGGGGGGACATTTTTACTACTAAATATTCATTATCTGAAAAACAGTACATAGGATCAAACTAAAAATTGGAGATAGTTTTAATAAGCCCCAGCAGAAAAAAATTGCGTTTATCTCAATTACTTACACCCTCAGGGGGGGCCAGGGGGGACACTTTTATTACTAAATATTCATTATCTGAAAAACGGTACATAGGACCAATATCAAATTTTGAGGTAGAATTAAGAAGCACTAGCAGAAAAAAACCCACTCTACCTCATTCACTTAGACTTTCAGGGGGCCGACGGGGGACATTTTTATTACTAAATATTCATTATCTGAAAAACTGTACGTAGGATCGAACTAAAAATTGGAGGTAGTTTCAATAAGCCCCAGCAGAAAAAAATGGCCTTTACCTCATTTACTTACACCCTCAGGAGGGGCCAGGGGGGAGACTTTTTTTACTGAATATTAATTAGCTGAAAAGCGGTACATAGGATAAATATCGAATTTTGAGGTAGAATTAAGAAGCACCAGCAGAAAAAAACTCACTTTACCTCATTCATTTACACCCTCAGGGGCCGGGGGGGGACATTTTTATTACTGAATATTCATATCTGAAAAACGGTACATAGGATCAATATAAAATTTTAGGCAAAATTGAGAAGCCCTAGCAGAAAAAAATCACTTTACCGCATTCACTTACACCCTTAGGGGGCTGAGGGGGGATATTTTTATTACTGAATATTCAGTATCTGAAAAAAAGTACATAGTATCGAACTAACAATTGGAGATAGTTTTAATAAGCCCCAGCAGAAAAATATTGCGTTCACCTCATTAACTTACACCCTCAGGAGGGGCCAGGGGGGAAACTTTTATTACAAAATATTCATTTTCTGAAAAACGGTACATAAGGTCAATATCAAATTTTGAGGTAGAATTAAGAAGCCCCAGCAGAAAAAACCCACTTAACCTCATTCACTTACACCTTCAGGGGGCCAAGGGAGGACATTTTTATTACTAAATATTCATTATCTGAAAAACTGTACATAGGATCGAACTAAAAATTGGAGGTAGTTTCAATAAGCCCCAGCAGAAAAAAATAGCATTCACCTCATTTACTTACACCCTCAGGAGGGGCCAGGGGAGAGACTTTTATTACTAAATATTCCTTATCTGAAAAACAGAACAGAGGATAAATGTCAAATTTTGAGGTAGAATTAAGAAGCACCAGCAGAAAAAACCCACTTTACCTTATTCACTTACTCCCTCAAGGGGCCGAAGGGGGACATTTTTTTTACTAAATATTCATTATCTGAAAAACGGTACATAGGATCGAACTAAAAATTGGAGATAGTTTTAATAAGGCCCAGCAGAAAAAAATTGTGTTTACCTCATTAACTTATACCATCAGGGGGGGCCAGGGGGGACACTTTTATTACTAAATATTCATTTTGTGAAAAACGGTACATAAGATCAATATCAAATTTTGAGGTAGAATTAAGAAGCCCCAGCAGAAAAAAACACACTTCACCTCATTCACTAACACCTTCAGGGGACCGAGAGGGGACATTTTTATTACTGAATATAAATTATCTGAAAAACTATACATAGGATAGAACTAAAAATTGGAGGTAGTTTTAATAAGCCCCAGCAGAAAAAAATAGCATTTACCTAATTTACTTACACCCTCAGGAGGGGCCAGGGTGGAGAATTTTATTACTAAATATTCATTATCTGAAAAACGGAACATAGGATAAATATCAAATTTTGAGGTAGAATTAAGAAGCACCAGCAGAAAAAAACCAACTTTACCTCATTCACTTACACCCTCAAGGGGCCGAAGGGGGGCATTTTTTTTACTAAATCTTCATTATCTGAAAAACGGCACATAGGATCAATATCAAATTAAGAGGCAAAATTGAGAAGACCTAGCAGAAAAAAATCCACTTTACTGCAACCACTTACACCCTCAGGGGGCCGAGGGGGATACATTTTTTCTACTAAATATTCATTATCTGAAAAACAGTACATAGGATCGAATTAAAAATTGGAGATAGTTTTAATAAGACCCAGCAGAAAAAAATTGCGTTTACCTCAATTACTTACACCCTCAGGGGGGGCCAGGGGGACATTTTTATTACTAATTATTCATTACCTGAAAATGTGTACATAGGATCGAACTAAAAATTGGTGGTAGTTTTAATAAGCCCCAGCAGAAAAAAATAGCATTCACCTCATTTACTTACACCCTCAGAAGGGGCCAGGGGGAAGACTTTTATTACTGAATATTCATTATCTGAAAAACACAACATAGGATAAATATCAAATTTTGAGGTAGAATTAAGAAGCAGCAGCAGAAAAAAACTCACTTTACCTCATTCACTTACATCCTCAAGGGGCCGAAGGGGGACAATTTTTTTACTAAATATTTATTAATTGAAAAACGGCACATAGGATCAATATCAAATTTTAAGGCAAGATTGAGAAGCCCTAGCAGAAAAAAATTCACTTTACCGCATTCACTTACACCTTCAGGGGGCCAAGGGGGGACATTTTTACTACTAAATATGCATTATCTGAAAAACGATACATAGGATCAATATCAAATATTGAGGCAAAATTGAGAAGCCCTAGCAGAAAAAAAATCACTGCTGAGGCTTATTAAAACTATCTCCAATTTTTAGTTCGATCCTATGTACAGTTTTTCAGATAATGAATATTTAGTAATAAAAATGTCCCCCCTCGGCCCCCTGAAGGTGCAAGTGAATGAGATAAAGTGGGTTTTTTTCTGCTGGTGCTTCTTAATTCTACCTCAAAATTTGATATTGATCCTATGTACCGTTTTTCAGATAACGAATATTTAGTAATAAAAGTCTCCCCCCTTGCCCCCTGAGGGTGTAAGTAAATGGGGTACACGCTATTTTGTTCTGCTGGGAATTATTAAAACTACCTCCAATTTGTAGTTCGATCCTATGTACAGTTTTTCAGATAATGAATATTCAGTAATAAAATTGTCCCCCTTCGGCCCCTTGAGGGTGTAGGTGAATGAGGTAATGTTGGTTTTTTTCTGCTGGTGCTTCTTAATTCTACCTCAAAATTTGATATTGATCCTATGTACCGTTTTTCAGATAATGAATATTTAGTAATAAAAGTCTCCCCCCTGGCCTCCCTGAGGGGGTAAGTAAATGGGGTACACGCTATTTTTTTCTGCTGGGAATTATTGAAACTACCTCCAATTTGTAGTTCTATCCAATTTACAGTTTTTCAGATAATGAATATTCAGTAATAAAAATGTCCTCCCTCGGCCCCCTGAAGGTGAAAGTGAATGAGGTAAAGTGGGTTTTTTTCTGCTGGGGCTTCTTAATTCTACCTCAAGATTTGATATTTATCCTATGTACCGTTTTTCAGATAATGAATATTTAGTAATAAAAGTCTCCCCCCCTGGCCCCCCCTGAGTGTGTAAGTAAATGAGGTGAACGCAATTTTTTTCTGCTAGGGCTCATTGAAACTACCTCCAATTTGTAGTTCGATCCTTGAACAGTTTTTCAGATAATGAATATTCAGTAATAAAAATGGGTTCAAGCTTTGTGGACAGGAGCTTTCTGGCGCTCTAGTTCAAACAGACAAATTATATCTCCAAAAGTATTGGTTTCTCAGAGTTGGGAATTATATCAATGTATTCATATGATAGAACTGCATCCTAAAGGAAATTCAATTCAAATAATAGTTTATTTATCAAGATTAAACGAGCAATCATGAGAATGAGAACTGCACCATGGAAGAAATCAAATTAAATCTGGCCTATTTTGCCCAATAACGAACTTTACCGAGATATTCATCTCCCTAAACTACTCTGAAAATTTCAACTACCTACCTCATTCCGTTCGAGAGTTATATCTATGTCTATGGATGAAAAGCAGTCTCACTACTCTCAGATCTCTTACTACTCTTACTTCATGATCAGTTCCGAAATGTAAGAATTTTCTGAGAAAAACTAATTTCGGAGCAAACAACTGAGATTTTTCTCACTTCGCTCACAATTCTTCGATTGATTAGATAATGTCTCAGGAACATCATTTGACATTATGACAATTCATAGAATAATATCATTCTGTGACAACGTTGAAATACGATTTATTATTGAAATTTTGAAAAATCATATCTCCGAAAGTATTAGTTTGTTAGAGTTAAAAATGATATGAATGGATTCTTATGATAAAACTTCTTATTAAAAAAAATTTAATTTGGAATTTGTTTCGTAAAAAAAAAATTTTTTTTTTGTTACTCCGAAACCATCTGTCTGATTTTGCCCAGTAACGAACTTAGCCGAGATATTTATCCCCCAAACTTACTCTGAAAATTTCAACTCTCTAGCTCATTCCGTTCGAGAGTTATCGTGCAGAATGAATTTCGACCACGGATTCTTGATCAGTGAGTCGAACCAAATCGTTTAAGACCATTTTCATCGAAATATTAGAAAATTACAGACATTTGGGCAAATTGATAAGCACTCAGTTCCGAGGAACTAGAGCGCCAAAAATGTCCCCCCTCGGCCCCCTGAAGGTGTAAGTGAATGAGGTAGAGTGGGATTTTTTCTGCTGGGGCTTCTTAATTCTACCTCAAAATTTGATATTGATCCTATGTACCGTTTTTCAGATAATGAAATTTAGTAATAAAAGTGTCCATCCTGGCCCCCCCTGAGGGTGTAAGTTAATGAGGTAAACGCAATTTTTTTTTGCTGGGGCTAATTAAAACTATCTCCAATTTTTAGTTCGATCCCATGTACAGTTTTTCAGATAATGAATATTTAGTAATAAAAATGTCCCCCCTCGGCCCCTTGAAGGTGTAAGTGAATGAGGTGAAGTGGTTTTTTTTTACAGGTGCTTCTTAATTCTACCTCAAAATTTGATACTGATCCTTTGTACCCCCTGAGGGTGTAAGTGAATGCGGTAGAGTGAATTTTTATCTGCAAGGGCTTCTCAATTTTGCCTCAAAATTTGATATTGATCCTATGTACCGTTTTTCAGATAATGAATATTTAGTAGTAAAAATGTCCCCCCTCGACCCCCTGAGGGTGTAAGTGAATGCGGTAGAGTGAATTTTTATCTGCTAGGGCTTCTCAATTTTGCCTCAAAATTTGATATTGATCCTATGTACCGTTTTTCAGATAATGAATATTTAGTAGTAAAAATGTCCCCCCTCGACCCTCTGAGGGTGTAAGTGAATGCGGTAAAGAGAATTTTTTTCTGCTAGGGCTTCACAATTTTGCCTCAAAATTTGATATTGATCCTATGTAACTATTTTCAGATAATGAATATTTAGTAATAAAAATGTCCCCCCTCCGCCCTCTGAGGGTTTAAATGAATGAGGTAAAGTGGGTTTTTTCTGCTGGTGCCTTTTAATTCTACCTCAAAATTTGATATTTATCCTATGTTCCGTTTCTCAGATAATGAATATTTAGTAATAAAGGTCTTCCCCCTGGTCCCCCCTGAGGGTGTAAGTAAATGAAGTTAATTTTTTTTTTTGTGCTGGGGCTTATTAAAACTACCTCCAATTTTTAGTTCGATCCTAGGTACAGTTTTTCAGATAATGAATATTTATTAATAAAAATGTCCGTCCTCGGCCCCATGAATGTGTAAGTGAACTAACTGAGGGTGTAAGTAAGTTAGGTACACGGGGTATTTTTATGCTGGGGGTTCTTAATTCTCCGTCAAAATTAGATATCGATTCTATGTACTGTTTTTCAGATATTTAATATTAGGTCATGAAAGGGTCTATCAGTTATGAAATTTCCCTTGGAGGTGTAAGTGAACCATCCCCTTATGCTAAGTATTTTGTTTCCGAATGTGATAAATATTCTCTGTACATTTTTTAAATATTCAATATCAAGTTATTCAAATGTCTCCCCACCGGTAGCTGTTTCATCCCTGAATTAGATTTTCCCCCTTTCTTAATATATACTGTTATCCCTTAGATTCCTGCAGATGTAAATGGATGAAGTAAATGCACTCTTCGATATCATACCTCATATCAGATTAATGTGTTCCCACATTCAATTACTCAGACGCGACTGTTCGTATCAGTTTGCATCAGTATCCGTCCAATTGTACAGTAGCCGTCCAATTGTACAGTAGCGTACGAATACTTCAAGGTCAAATTCTGCTATCTCATTCGACTGTTTTCACACCGGTGATTAATTCTCGTGAATATGGTGGATGGTGCGTATGTAGGAGAGAAGCATACTCAACTTGTGGCTGAGAAGAGTAATTTGAAAGTGAATTTCAACTCATTGATCTCGGTTGATACTTTATCAAATGTATACTGACTGACAAAGAAACTGCAACACCCAGAAAGAACTGTTCAAATTTTATTTTATTTTTTTTGGTGAAACATAGATAGTATAGCAAGGAGTAAATGATTGAAATTCCAAGAAAAAAAATGAGTTCAAGCCCTGTGGAAAGGAGCTTTCTGGCGCTCTAGTTCAAACAGACAAATTATATCTCCGAGTATTGGTTTCTCTGAGTTGGGAATTATATCAATGTATTCATATGATAGAACTGCATCATAAAGGAAGTTCAATTCAAATGATAGTTTATTTATCAAGATTAAATGAGCAATCATGAGAATGAGAAATGCACCATGGAAGAAATCAAATTAAATCTGGCCAATTTTGCCCTATAACGAACTTAACCGAGATATTCATCTCCCTAACCTACTCTGAAAATTTCAACTACCTAGCTCATTCCGTTCGAGAGTTATATACCTATATGTCTGTGGATGAAAAGCAGTCTCACTACTCTCAGATCTCTTACTTCAGGTTCCGTTCCGAAATGTAAGACTTTTCTGAGAAAAACTAATTTCGGAGCAAACAACTGAGATTTTTCTCACTTCGCTCACAATTCTTCCATTGATTAGATAATGACATGTCTCAGGAAAATAAATTGACATTATGACAATTCATACATAGAATAATCATATCATTGTGTGACAACGTTGAAATAGGCTTTATTATTGAAATTTTGAAGAACTATATCTCCGAAAGTATTAGGTTCTTAGAGTTAAAAATGATATCATTGGATTCTTATGGTAAAACTACTTATTGAAAAAAATTTGATTTTGAGTTTGTTTTGTAATAAAAAAATTTTTTTTGTTACTCCGAAACCATCTGTCCGATTTTGCTTAATAACGAACTCAGCCGAGATATTTATCTGCCAAACCTACTCTGAAAATTTCACTGTCTAGCTCATTCCGTTCGAGAGTTATCGTGCCTACGGCCGGACCGGCCGGACAGAATGATTTTCGACCACGGATTCTTGATCAGTGAGTCGAACCAAATTGTTTAAGACCATTTTCATCGAAAAATTTGAAAATAACAGACATTTGGTCAAATTGATAAGCACTCAGTTCCGAGGAACTAGAGCGCCAAAAAGAAGGGTTTACAATTTTTCAATAAATTGATTAATAATGTGTTTTTCTACCGCGATTATCTATACACTTCCCAACACGTCTTGGCATTGATGCAATAAGATGGTATATTTCTTCTTGAGGGACACTATCCCAAGCTACCTGTAGTTCATGTACCAGAGCCGCCAAAGTCCGTGGGGGCCGCGGTAAATTTCCAAGCCTTCTACCCATGATGTCCCAAACATGCTCGTTGGGTGAAAGATCAGGGGATCTGGGCGGCCATGGCGAAAGATTCACAGGGGTCGCTTCAAAAAAGTTTAAACTAACTCTGGCAACATGAGGTCGAGCATTATCTTGCTGAAATATTGGATTCTTGAGGCCGGTTAAGGTATATATGGCTCCACTATTTCTTGAAGGTAACGCAGCGCTGTCATGTTACCTAGAATAAAGACTAAAGGTAACCTACTTGCATGTGCAATAGCACCCCATACCATAACGCCTACTGTCAGGTGTACACGACGCTCAATATCAGACTGATGTTCACGTCTTTCTCCCCGACGTCCTCTAACCCTTCTTCGGCCATCATGTGCACCCAAGGAGAATCGAGATTCATCAGAGAAGTCGACCTGATGCCATTCCACATTCCAATGTTTGCGTTCTCTGAACCACTGTAATCGTTGTCGGCGATGCTCAACCGTCAGAGGTAACACAAGATGGGGTCAATAATGCTGCAGTCCAAAAGACCTCATCCGGTGGTAATCCGTTTGGACAGTTAGAGGATGACCTTGTTCTCCTAATCACTCATCAGCCAACGATCGAGTTGCCGCAAATCGGTCTCTAATAGCCATAAAGGCCGGTCCACACGCTACGTTCTGTACAACCTTTTACCTGCGCAGTTCAAAACGTTGCAAGTAGAACGTTGCGTGTAGACAGCAAAATTTCGTAGCTTTGAAAACGTCGCGGAGACGTTGCAGTTGCAGCGAAAACTGAGCTGGACAGCATAGATATCCGTGAATTGCGCGGATTTGTCGCTGCATGGCTACAAGCGATGGCTTTTCGGAACTCTAGCTTCTGTGATATCACAGAATATATATATTATTATGTAGACGGTTACTGTGGTAACAGCATGCCAAAATTGACAAGAGTAGTACCTCCTCCATGATGATATCACTAAAACTGTGCGAAATATACAGATATCTCTGCATCGTGTGGACGCACTAAGAATTGCTACGTTCTCATTTCGTCTTGAGACTGCGCAGACAAAAGGTTGTGCAAAACGGAGCGTATGGACCGGCCTTAAGTCTTAGACGTCGATCTTGAAGTTCATTTGTGCCCCTTCGACGTCCGGTGCCTACTCTTCTTCGATTTTGGGAATTATCAAACCACGCTTGACAACATCTCATAACCGTAGTTGGTTTTCTGTTCGTACGGTTAGGGATTTCTCGAAATGACAAACCGCCTCCCGTAGACCAATAATTTGACCTATTTCAAATTCACTTAGCTGGCGATAAAATCCGTGTACAAGGCATTTTAACAACAACTAAACATCGACTTTGGATCATCTCGAACAGATGATTTATGTAAAATTTAAAAAAAATTGCAAAAACCGACTATAATATGTAAGTAACAAAAAATGTTTATATGAGAAAACCTTCAATTTTTTTCTCAAAATTTTGATCATTTACTCCTTGCTATATTTTCTATGTTTACAGAAAAAAAATTATAAATTTAAACAGCTCCTTCAGGGTATTGCAGTTTCTTTGTCAGTTAGTATAGTTCAGAAAGCGTTGAATAGGTTTCAAAAAATATTAGATGGACTGTAGAATATATCAAATGTACTTCAAGTATACGTACGCCAAGACCTCTCCAACTTATCTTGAATAATAGCCACCTCGTACATAAAGTGTGAGGATAATCCAAGGTCTTCAAAAAGGATTTCAATGTTTTCCTCTCCTCGGACAGAACTCCACGACGGACAGATCATTTCAATAAAATCAAAGCTGAAGTGGAGCAACGGAAATCTAGAGGTGGAAGTGTGGAACAGAAGTTCCTGATGGGCATCTCTATTATTGCGCGTATGTTCTGGGGAACATCGCGTTATAGTTTTGCCCAAATGTCTGTAACTTTTGAATTTTTTGACGAAAATGGTCTCAAACTATTTAGTTCGACTCCCCAATGAAGAATTCGTGGTCAAATTTGATTCTGTCCGGCCGGCCGTCCGGCCGTTGCCACGATAACTTGAGAACAAAAAGAGCTAGCGACTTGAAGTTTTCAGAGTGAGTGGCGCATCCCAATACGACGGACAAGTTCGTTAATGGGCATAATCGGCCCAGTGGTTTCCGAGTAATAATTTTGTTTTCAACCAATATGAATCCGATCGAATTGAAACTTGGTGAGTAGTTGTAGAATATAAACCTAAGCACGTTTGTGAAATTTTGTGCGAATCGTATGGCTAGAAAATTTTAAAAAAATTATTAAAAAATATTTTTGTTGTCACGATAACTTGAGAACGGAAAGAGATAGCGGCTTGAAGTTTTCAGGTTATGATGTGCACCACCACGCGACATTTCAGTTTGTTTATGAGCATAATCGGGCAAACGGTCTTAGAGTTATAGCCATCTGAAATTTGGTTGATTTTTGTTCCTCATTGACTCAAAAAATACTGAACCGATTGAATTCAAACATGGTAATTAGTTGTAGAATGCCAACGCGGAAATTTTTGCGAAATTTCGTGAGGATAGTGTTTGTGTTAAATTTTTAAAAAATCATTGAAAATTGAAAAAAAAAATTCTATATATCAGTAAGTATTCGTTGGAGAGTGCTGAAATTTTTCTGAGCCTTCATAACCTAAGTCTTCTGCCAAGTTTCAAGTTTTAACACGATCGGTTGAATATTGTTGGAGATTCGAGCATTCTTGTGTGAGTTCAGTAGATGGGTGACCGTTGCCTCGATAACTTTCGAACGAAAAGAGATAGAGACTTGCACTTTTCAGGGTAGGTTGCGTATCCGAAAGGGACAGTTGAGTTCGTTTTTGGGCATAATCGGTTAAACGGTTTACGAGTTATACCCACCTGGAATATTATTTCCTTGATAACTCAAAAAATTAATATTCGATCGAATTGAAGCTTGGTAACTAGGAGTAGAAAATAATCATAAAGACGTGTTTGAAATTTTGTAAGAACCGTATCCCTAGAAATTTTGAAAAAAATGACGAAAAAATAATTTTAAGAACCGCACCCCTAGAAAATTTGAAAAAAATGAACAAAAAAAATCGGTTCAAGCACTGACGTGAAGTCAGAAGCTTTTGCGCGTATGTTCTATTGTCCATTCTTCTGTATTGAACACCCTTAATCGAATTTACCATGGTAAATTCGAATTAAGAGTGTCCAATACAGGAGAATGGACAACATAATTTTCCATGGTAAATTCGATTAAGGGTGTCCAATACAGAAGAATGGACAATAGAACATACGCGCAAAAGCTTCTGACTTCACGTCAGTGCTTGAACCAATTTTTTTTTTCTTCATTTTTTTCAAATTGCATTCAGAAGAGGAACGTCCTATATTATCAGAATATATGTTGTCTCAATTCAATGACTCTTGAAGATGTTTCTACTGTATCAAGTGATGACTTATATGCAGAATGGCGTATAACATGGTGAATCATTTGCCTCTGACTAGGTAATGTTTTTCGGTGTGATAGAGATCTCGTCACCACAGGGTGGAGGTGTACTTGTGGCTGTTCGCGGTGAGTTATGTGCGGTTCAGATCGATTTATCAGGGCTTCCTGCCCTTGTTTCTCTCATCGATTCAGTAGCCTATAATAGTCTAGTCAACAAGTGCTTTTTAGGTCGAAATTTTTGCGTATCCTCCGAAATTTTTGATTGGGATGTCATTCGATTCGGAGTGGCATGCAGATAGTTCTTGAGAAAATGCTAGGGCTGCTCGCAAAAATTGCAATAGTTATAAAGAAATAAGTGAAAAAAAGAAGGAGGTTTAGGTTTTTGCTCATATCTCAAAAAGTATTTGAGATAATTGAAGTTCAAAAAAAGATTCAAATAGAGGAGGAAATTTCCTGAAAATAGTCCCAACTTCCGGAACTGTAGGACCAATATTTATAATTTTCCAAGAGGGTTGAAAATACGCCCGAAAACGGATACTCCGGCTTGCGCAAACCTTGCCCCCTTCGTAACTTTGATGAATAATTATTATTCAAACTTATTAAATATGAAAATAAAAATTGAAAAAATCCAGGCGACTGCAACATAGATCAATGAACAATAATCAGTGGTCCAAAAATCTCTATCGCGATTTTTCAATTAGTTATCCATTAGTTAATTAACAATTTCTTGTAGCACTAACATTAACATTGCAAGTACGCTAATTGTCAAACTATTAATCTGAGAATTTTTACCTTTCATGGAGCTATTTTTCAAAGGTCTTAGAATAGATTTCTGTTAGAAAATTTTCAAAATTGTTAATTTTCGTTTTGTAATGAACAATTTGCTTAAGTGAAGAATTATAATCTATATATATTAAAGAAAGTCGTGTTAGTTACTCAAGAACGGCTATACCGATTTGGCTCAAAATTGGTGGGGCGGTAGCTTAGAACCAGGAGACGGACATAGGATACTTTTTTGTGTTATACAGGGTATTTTTCTTTTAACGTCAATTAAAACTTGCTGTTTTTCCTGCCATAATCGTACAATTTTAGTCACGTGTGTTTAAAAATAAACTTTCGAGGCATACACCATTGAAAATAAAGCATTACTATACAGGGTGTCCTTTTTCTCATGGCACAATTGTACGGGATTGAATGATTTGTGTCACAAACAAAGCATTAACTAAATAGGTACCTTGGATGGATTTTCAAAATGTATTCGTCCGAAATCTCCATACAGGGTGTTCTTCTATTAAAGTCAATTGCAACTTGCTGTTTTACATGCCACAATCGTACAATTTCATTCATTTGTGTTAAAAAATAAACTTTAGAGGGATACATCATTGAAAATAAATCATTACTGTACAGGGTGATACTTTGTGATAAAATCTAAAATCTGCATATTTATTGCCTCTAAGGCGGAACAGAGTTCGCTGGGTCAGCTAGTATAAATATAAAATTTTATTATTATCCCCCATTGTTTAAAAAATTGTTATAAACCAATGCGTTGTTTATCAGATAGTTAAAAATTTTCTTTTGAAACATAATTGAATCTTTATAATTTTTCACTTGAGTAAATTGTTAGTAACAAAACGAAAATAAACAATTTTTCAAATTTGCCAACGGGAATCTATTCCCCTTTGAAAAATAGTTCCAATAAAGGAAAACATTTCCAGACTAATAGTTTAACAATTACCGCACTAGCAATGTTAATCTTCGTGCTACAAAAAATTTTAATTAACTAATGGATAACTATTTGAAAAATCGTGATAAACATTTTTGGACCACAGATTATTATTCATTGATCTATCCTGCAGACGCTGGAATTTCTTCAATTCCTATTTTCATGTTTAATAAGTTTAATTAATATTTATTCATGAAAGTTCCGAAGGGGTCGAGGCTTACGCAAGCCGGAGTACCCGTTTTCGGGAGTATTTTAAGCCGTCTGGGAAATTTATAAATAATGGTCCTAGTTCCGGCAGTTGAGATCTTTCCTAGTATATTTCCTCCTCTTCTCGAATCTTTTTTCAAATTTGAATTATCTCCGACAGTTTTAGACGTATTGGCGAAAAACCAAAGCCCCTTTTTTTTTCTTCACTTAGTTGCTTATTACTATTGCAATTTTTGCGAAAGGCTTTAGCATTTTCTCAAAAACTATCTACATGCCATTTCAAACCGAGTGACACCTCAATCATAATTTTCGGAGAATACGCAAAAATTTTGACCCAAAAAGCACTTGACTAGACTATAAGATCATGTATAAAACTCATTCTCTCATTGTGTTGCTGTTGTATATATTCCGTTACGGATTGGCATTACAAGTTATGAACAATTTAAGAATCACTGTCCTCATTTTGTCCATTACTGGATAAAACGATAATTACTTTAGGTGACTTGAATGCTCCCAAATAACTATAAGGAGAAATCTTTATCCGATAATCGCACTTGGGTATCTTAACCAGAGCTGAGCCAAAAACTGTGCTTAGTACTTGTAGAAGTGCTTGAAGCCTTTTTGTGCTCCCGAGCACTCTTCAAAATCAGTGCTTCGTGCTTTGTAATTCAAGCACTTCATGAAAAGGCTTAGTGCTTAGTAATCCCTCAAATGCTCCCGAGCACTTCCGAGGATTACTAAGCACTGAGCCTTTCCGGAATCATGTCGTAACAAGAATAGACGCTAACGCGCTGTGTCCCGAGGAGTGTGTACCAGGGTGAATAATTGAGGCATGAACGGGACTTGTAATGATAAGATGTTGGTTATTGATTCATGGAATGGGACGGGATATGTCAATATTACCAACCCTGGAAGGTATTCAGTATCAAAGCCGTGTTATGTGGTTCGTCTATCAGGAAGATATGATTGATTTTTTTTTTGGAAAATTTTCATGCTAATTCACAGATCTGTTCGATATATTCATATTTAAATTTACATCTGATTTACAACGCTAAATTTCTTATGAACACAATCCCAATATAAAATAATGCGATCCGATTTCTATGCAGATTAATATTTTTGATATTCTGAAAAATTAAATAAAGCATTTACGTCATGTTGATTAATTTGAATTAAATTATGAATTAATGGAAAACTACCACATAGTGCACTGAATTCACGTCAGTGCTTTTTTATTAGTGAGGGAAAGAAACACTTGGCCCAAGTTTCACAATAATACTATGTTGTTGTCATTTTGAAATTTGGAATTTCATTTTGCATGTGCAGAAAAAAACTGAGACGCTTATGCAATTCATATTTCCATTAATTGATCATCATTTCCTAAAATAACAAAAAACATTTCAAACTGTGTGAGAACATAACGAATTTTGAGTTTGTTTGTTTTATAGAAATATGTTTCGCTGCACTCCATTTCTTATCCGTCAATGACGCATATATTATGAAGAATGCAAGTTTGCTAGTTTATATGTTTCTGCAATAGATTACAATTATATATAACAGTTCGGAGTACCTAAATATCCTCATTTCCAACAATTTTCTAAAAGTGCTTAGTGCTTAGTGATCGAGGAATCGAATTACTTTTATAAAGTGCTCAGTAATCGCAAGCCTTTTGTGAAAACGCGGTGCTTTGTGCTCGAGGCTCGGAAGCATTTTTATTGAGTGCTTAGTGCTTAGGGCTTGAAGCACTTTTCATCAGTGCTCGGCACAGCTCTGATCTCAACCAATATAAAAACTAAGGAGATGAATATAGAAGGAGGAACAATACATTTTGAAAGAAGTATAAGATATGAAGTTAAAATCAATAAAGAAGCCGACGCACAATGTTTTATCTGAATAATAAGTTTGGTGACTGTAAATACAATCCTCCTAAAAAAACTGGTCCACTTTATTTTTGTGATTTTTCTGTATTTTCCTAACTACTCGCAATATTTCAACGTTATCGGGCAGATAGTTTCTGAGATACAAAGTATTTTAAATTTTTTTTTTATTTTACAGTCACAAAATTTCGCATAAGTGTTTGTGTCGGTATTTTTCAACTAACTATCGAGCTTTAATTCGATCAGAGCAGTATTTTTGAGTTATTGGGAAAACAACATTTCAGATGGCTATAATTCCGAAACTACCATACTGATTTTTTCCTTTATATTGTATATTGTTGTAGGGAGTAACGTTGCACAGCGACCTTAAGGTCTATTGTGCCCCCCCCCCAACATGGTGCACATGGACACATGGAGCTGTCCATGTCATTACCATCTATAGCTCGCCTTCCAGTTCCAGAGTTCTGATGAACTCCTGCTCCTGCAAATTTCTTGCCCAAAGCGTTGGTTTGAGATGGCTAGGCTTTCCATTATCAGGTGATCAGGAGTTTCATCCTCCTCCCAACAGAATCTGCACTCGTTAGTTTCTGTTTTTTTTTTTATTTCATAGTCACACAATTTCGCATAGGTGTTCGTGTCGGTATTTTTCAACTAACTATCGTGCTTTAATCGGATCGGAGCAGTATTTTTTCAGTTAATGGGAGAACAACATTTCAGATGGCTATAATTCCGAAACTACCAGACGAATATTGACCTTTAACAAACTTAGCTTGCGCATTTGGCCTCCAGACCTTACCTGAAAATTTCAACTCTCTAACTCATTGCGTTCGACCGTAATCGTGCTGACGGTCGGACCAAATCAAGTTTTACCTCGGATTCTTCATCAGTAAGTCGTGTAACGGTATAAAATACCGTCACTCTTTCTGACATTACATTTTGGTTCATTTTCATCATACAGATAGAATATATTAAGCATTTATTCCTTATATCTAGCTTCGTGGTTCAATATACCCCTTCTTCACGGATTTCGTAGTTTTGCAATCAGCGATACATTGAACGTAATCATCTAGTTTGAAATGTTTGATTTGCTTTCAATGTTAGTTCAATGTTTTGTCTCATGAATGCCTATTGATTTTTCACAGTTAATATTTCAATATATTATAGAAATTATTTTACTATAGTTTTGTTCAGAAGATTAATATTGTCGTTTGATTATTTCGGTCTTTACTTGACGGAAATTCATTATGAACGATTAAAGCAAACACTTTATTTCCGCTAAAATTTGTTTATTTTCACAATAATTGTTTCGTCAATTACATTATGACTTCAAAGATGATAAGTCAACATGTAGTCGATGAAACGATTGTTGTGAAAATAAAAAAATTGGTTCAAGCCCTGTGGACAGGAGCTTTCTGGCGCTCTAGTTCAAACAGACAAATTATATCTCCAAAAGTATTGGTTTCTCAGAGTTGAGAATTATATCAATATATTCTTATGACAGAACTGCAACATAAAGGAAATTCAATTCAAATAATAGTTTATTTATCAAAATTAAATGAGCAATCTGAAAATGAGAACTGCACCATGGAAGAAACCAAATTAAAATAGCTGAAATGAATTTGACTCTCTCTTATAGAACAGGATGAAATGTACGAGTATGAACACAGATCATATAATAAAGCTTAGATAGAATATTTATAGTTCTGTGAAAACATAGAAGTACGATTCATTATTGAAATTTAGAACTTCATCTTAGCAGAAATTGAATTCAAACATCATAGAAGAATTTAAATTCAACAAGAGTGCCAAAAATTATCAATCCAAAACCAATAGACGAATTCTACCCAACAACGAACTCATCCGAGATATTCATTCCTCAATTCTATGATGAACGATAATATATATCTTTCCTAAAATCTACTCCAATACACCAATATTCCAGTTTTGTTTTTAGTGGAGATATTCTGAACTCAATAATATTAACTTACCATTACCATTCCCATCATCATATGGATTGACCATCGGCATGAAAATATCAACCAGCAAAAAGTATGATATCAAATTAGAATTATTATATTTATAGGATTGCTGGAATGAATGACAATGAGACAACGTCATGTCTCACGAAATAATTTGACATTATAACAATTCATAGAATACCCACAGAATAATTCTATCATTGTGTGAAAACGTAGAAATACGATTTACATTGAAATTTTGAAAAATCATATCTCCGAAAGTATTAGCTTGTTAGAGTTATAAATAATATGAATGGATTCTTATGGTAAAACTGCTTATTGAAAAAAATTAAATTTGGAATTTGTTTTGTAAAAAATAATTTTTTTTTGTTACTCCGAAACCATCTGTCCGATTTTGCCCAATAGCGAACTTAGCCGAGATATTAATCCCTCAAACCTACTCTGAAAATTTCAACTGTCTAGCTCATTCCGTTCGAGAGTTATCGTGCCTACGGCTGGCCGGACGGCTGGACCGGACGGCCGGACGGCTGGACAGAATGAATTTCGACTACGGATTCTTGATCAGTGAGTCGAACCAAATCGTTTAAGATCATTTTCATCGAAAAATTCGAAAATTACAGACATTTGGGCAAATTGATAAGCACTCAGTTCCGAGGAACTAGAGCGCCAAAAAAATTGCGTAAATAAAGTGTTTACTTCAATCGTTCATTAATATCGTCGTTTCGCCTCTGTACGCTATCCAAATTTTCTGTTGCCATATGAGAAGGTGGGGACAAAACATGAGGGATTGATTCTCTTTACGGTCTCAGCGCTCAAGGGAGATACTTCTCTAATCGTTTCTCGTAAGATTCCTTTGTTTTTTGTTGTTTACGAAATCATATACACAGGAGGAAAAAAGAATGCTAGTGCAGAGTAGAACGATGCAACTAGTTTTTGGTTGTTCTGTCGTTGCGTTGATCAGTATGGAGCATCGCTTTGCAATTAAGATAAATCTCACATTCAGTAAGTTATTTAATTGTTTCGTATATTATTGTATCGTATATTATTATACTGATCCTCCTTCCCCGAGGAGACCCCTCAAATGCTCTCGAAGATCTTGAGCGAGTAAGGAGAACCAGTTTTGTTCTGTGTAGGCTTTGTGACTGTGTTCTTACGCCATCTTAGGCACAGCACTGTTAATTTTTAAAGTGAATCTTGGCGATTAGTAGGAAATTTCTGTCCTAGCCTCGAAATTGAACTTGGGGCTTCAGCTCGCAAGTCAAATACTCTCCCACTGAGCTAACCGCACTACTTTTGAGCGTATACTATGTATACTATGTTTTGAGTGTTTCAACTGATATATAGAGCTCATTGGTTATGTTTACGTTCTATAGACCTCTGAATAAGCATAGGTTAATACAATATAGGTTATTTAAAGACAACTTGCCTACATTTTATTAGTTTTTACCTAATATCTCAGAAAGCATTAGTGTATCGTTGACCTCCCAGCTAGTCGGGCAGACATCTAAGTTTCAGCGTTATAGTCGAAATTGATGATTTGAGAGCATTTTCGGCCAAGAATTGTAAAATTACAGACATTTGGACGAATTGATAGGCACTCTGTTCAAGTGAAGAAGCCGGCCGAAAACCATTTAATTTATCAACTTTTTTTCAACGATATCAGTTATTCTCTTGGTAATGTGTTCTTACATATTGGAGTGACAACATGACAGATCTCGTTCTCATTGGGTGACATGCTTCTGCTTTATGAACTGCAGAATTTCTCTCATTTGTTGGATTCAATTAATTAATAATACTAACCTGATATTGAATAATTAATAAATTCAATAAATAATCCACAGAGCAGAAGCAAAACTACGTACGTGGCAAATTGCAAATAGGTTCAGAAAAATATTACTGTTGGATTCACTACAATGCAATCAAATTAATCTAGTTCGATGAACTAGTTGAAATTCTGCTTCATGTCAATCAACCACATATTACGAATACACACATCAGTAAATCCTAGATAGTCTCTCAACTAGGTGTCACTGAACAGGTGTAGAAATGGTGAATTCAATTTTAACATATTTCTCTAGAGAATCAAATATTTCTACTGATTCTGAAATGATTCACAATTATCATTGGGCATGGATTCAGTCAGGATACTGTTGAAGGAGAATTGATCACTAAATGGCTCCTTTCTGGTTTTCTCTCCCAAACTCTAAAAAGTATCTATGAAATAAAAAAAAATATTATTTTGATATTGTTTCTGCGTTAGAAACGATAGACATTTGTCAGAAGCAATATATAGAACAATATCGCCTAATAAACAGTAACGAAACAACGTCAATGTTGAAACAACTATTCTGTAGGTATTGTTTTGGAGACTAAATCGGACTCCTTCATCAGACACCAAGAGAAAACCCCCGTTCTTTCTTTACATAGAAATTTCCAAGTTCTAAGTCTTTCTTCAACGAATTCAACCAAATATGGTCAATTCCAATTGAGCAATATGCAAAATTTACCAAAAATATTAGGAATATTATATACACAGTTTTTGATTTTTGTTTTTGTTGATCAGTTCTTTCCTAGTTAATAAAGATCAACTAAGATCAACTAAGATCATTTTGAACAAAAATGGCATTTTAGAAAGTGTCGATGTTGTTAATTTGTTCCTCAATGTTCCTAACGATAAGTCTCTTCAAATAGTTCGAATAAAATAGAAAAAAAAGGGGGAAAGCCCTGTGGGCAGGAGCTTTGGCGCGCTGCCAAATCTATAGGCAGAGCTGTCACCCATCCAGGTACTGAACTCGCCCAAAGCTGCTTAGCTCCAGGAAAAAAATAATATTTCCAAGAATTTAAATCCGACAGTAAAAACAAGCGTCCAAACAAAAACTGGTACACTTTCTGGCCGAGAATAGTATCAAACGATTAGTTTCAACTAACATACATTCATTCACTGTTGGTTCGAAAATGTACGGTGCTGTGTTTGTGGTGGCAAAAGGTCTCATTCAAATACATTCATCCAGTATTGTTTCGAAAATGAACAGTGCTTTGAGGCGTATGGTGTTTATTCAAATACATGGTTTACCTATGGGGGCGTCCATTAATCACGTGATGTTTTTTTTATCATTTTTTGACCCCCCCTCCCCCTTGGTGATATTTCGTGAGGTTCAAGACTACACCCCCCCCCCCCCACCCCTATATCACGTGTATTTATTTAATACCAACAAAGAATTTCCATTTCCTTAAAAAATATATATAAATATAGGCTACAGGTATGAGTATTATCTATTTTTATTATACCAAATAATATACTGGTGTGAGTATGATCAATTTTTATTATAACAAATAAAAAAAAACAATAATAATATAAAAAACCTGTTTTGAACTATGGAGAAACAAATTCAATTGATCGTTTCCTCATACCACGGATTTGCAAGACTTTCTGCAACACCAATAACTGGATATGCAACTTGCAAGTCTGTTGTAGTCGCAGTGCTCTGTTGAAGACCAACATCGGTTTCATCATCAAGCCACTCGGCGTCATCATTTTCGCGCACTACGCAGAGAATCTCTCTCGATGTACCGATCGTTCGTCGCGTGAGAATGCGGGAAGGACGAACATTGTGCATCTCTAGAGTATTGCTCAGTTGCTTGTGACAAGAATTCACATGTGCCTTAACCTTTGTTTTTGTACAGAAGTACAATGCACACCGCTGGCATGTCCTTTCCAACAGTATTCGATCCGTCTGCAGGCTAGGGCAAAACAGGTCATAAATCAGATTGCCGAAGCCTTCATGCGTTGGAGTAATTTTAAGAGAACTTCGCAGAAGAAATGGAGCAAACGTCTTGCCATCATGCTCTTGAGGCTTTGGAATATATAGGCCATGGGACGACTGCAAAATCGGATAAGGAGGTATAACGAAGCGTTCCGGAAGGACGGTTCGTATAGAGCTCCGCATATGTCCACAGCAAGCTCGATTTATATATACATACACTGCAATTATAACTACAATTGAATTCTTATTATTAGAACAATGATCAGAAAAGATATAATTACATAGAAATTTTAACTTACCTTTTTAGTGTTAGAACAATAAAATAGTATGTTCGAAGATTTCTTCGTTTGGTTCTTTCGGCGATAATCTTGTAAAAGATCATTCGCCCACTTCATTAATTCTTCTTTAGCGATATATTTTTTTTTCGCGTCAGCCCACAATTCATTGAACTCTTTTTGGGCTATACCAGGTTTTTTTCCCTTCTTATATTCGGTAAATAGGTCTTTGTACAAATCACCTAGTTTAGACATTGTTTAACTTGAATTAACGTACGAGGAGTAAACAACTTTTACGTATGTATTCTGTGCCAAAACAACAAAATAACTGGCGGTACTGACACTGAGATGCTGCGTCTGGCGGGCGCTTACGTTGTCATGCGCGAACTTTTCTTCGCTCGTTGCCTGGCAACGCGGAATCTGCGTCACACTGCAAGCCGCTTAAATCGAGTTTGTACGTGTTTGAAGAAAAAAAAATACACGTGATATTATACTTAACCCCCCCTCCCCCTTCGTGATATTTCGTGATATTTTCATGGACCCCCCCTCCCCTTTAGAGCATCGCGTGATTAATGGACGGCCCCTATGTTGGGTCAAAAACAAACTGTGCTGCGTTTGTGGTAGCATAAGGACCCATTCGAGTACATGCATTACATGACACAGTCAATACTGACGCTGACTGTGACACAGAATAATTCTATGTATAATATGTGCATGAACCTAATGAATGCATTGCATTGATTACTACATAGGAGAATTAATTATTTCGTAGTAAATTGTGAGCCTTAAAACGTACAAGAATATTTCGAATTTTGTAAAGCTGAAAGAACTTGTTTCCTTTGATGTAACTATTGCGGACATTTTTTCCTGTAAAGATCTCTGTACTTGCACTTGTACTATAACCTTAAGGTCTATTGTGCCCCCCAACCCCCCAGAGATGTGGAAGTCATCACCATCTACAGCTTGCCTTCCAGAACTAGAGTTCTGATGTACTCCAATATGTTGGCTGCCCATTTCCTTTCATTCCCGAGTGACCAGGAACCCAGACATCAGTATTTCTGTGATAGAGTTTTTGTTAAACAAGAATTTGAATCCGAAAGTAAAAACAAGCGTTCAAAAATATGATAGTACACTTTTTGACCAAGAATAGTATCAAACGATTAGTTTCAACTTAATACATTCACTGTTCGAAAATGAACAGTGCGGTGTTTGCTTGTGGCATAAGGTCTCATTCGAATACATTCATCCACTATTGGTCCAAAATTGGTTCAAGCCTTGAGGACGGGAGCTTTGGCGCTCTTGTTCAAACTTTGACAAGATTTGTTGTTATTTATCAAGATTAAATGAGCAATCTGAGAATGAGGACCGTGGAAGAAATCAAATTAAAATAGCTGAAATGAATTTGACTCTCTCTTATACAACAGGATGACATATACGAGTATGAACACAGACCATAGAATAATTCACAGATAGAATAATTATAGCATTCTGTGAAAACATAGAAGTACGATCCATTATTGAAATTTCGAAGAATCATATCTCCGAAAGTATTAACTTGTTAGAGTTCAAAATGATATCAATGGATTTTATGGAGAAACTGCATCTTAAAAAAAATTGAAGTTGAAATATGTGAGTTAAAAAAAATTTTTTTTTCGTTACTCCAAAACCATCTGGCCTATTTTGCCCAATAACGAACTTAACCGAGATATTTATCTCTCAAACCTTCGAAGCTTCGATTAGCTTAATTGTGGATTTAATTTGGTGGTTGCATCAAAAATTAACTGGAAATTGACATAGAATCACACTGATTTGCCAATAAAGAGCTGTCAAAGTTTTGTGAAACCCACCGTAAGAGTTGGGAATGATATCAATGTATTCTTATGATTGAACTGCATCATAAATTAGAGTTAAGAAGTTGTTGTTCAGGTATCACCAATTTGCCCGCCTCGTACAGCCGTTATGACCTGGCGTTAATATTTTAAGATTTAATTTCTCATATAGAATCGCAAATCACAGAATCAATTTACTCAATTTACTAAAGATGGTGTGTTTGTTTAACTCACAGTTTACGCATATGGGATTTCTGGAGGTATTATTATTATTGAATATTCCATAAATATCCAATAATCCATTCATTTCCAAGAAAATCTCAAATCGAATAGCTTAGATGTGAGTTCAACCGACAGAATAATCCTAATAATTATCCGTAGGTAACGTTCACAGATGCATGGGATCACAGACTTTATATCTCTCTCCGTTCACTATTCGCATGCGGCATTATCAAACTGTGTACCAGGCTTTGGTATATTATTAAATCGAGGATTTTGTATTATATACAGTGCGTTTCAAAAAGTACCCACCAAGGGGAAAACTTCTTGCCTGTATAGTTTTTTGAAATTTTGGTATACGGGAAAGTTGGTGCTCAAGAAATGATGATTTTTGACATATATGTCCTTGATTCTGTTACTCTGCAAACCTATCAAAATTGACAATTTTTAGAAAAATGGCCGAAAGACGTAGAAATCGAAAAATATGAGAAAGTTTCTGAAAGAAATGTTGCTCAAAATTTCATTTTATACCAAACTGCCAAATTTCATAGTGAAATTCCGAAATTTTGTTATTTTAATATTTCGACGACAGCACGCTAGAGGGAGCTTTGGGCTTTGCGGAAAATTGAAAGATTATTCGGAATTTAATTCCAATGGAACTGACATTACTACAATTCAAATAAAGTTTATATGAATTCAATGTTCCTCTAAAATTATGATTACTATAGTGAAAACCTCGCAATATTGGTGCTAACCGAATTATACTAGAGAAATTAAATACCCAAAGAGCTAATATCTTGCTTATGATTCTTGGAACATCATAAGAAATTAAATTCTTCGATTTCACATCTGAAAGTGAATTCTACAATCCTCTGAAATCCCTTGTGAATTTATTAACTCAAATACCACTAAAAACGCAATACACACATCATCTAAAACAAAGTTACCTGTGAAAATGAAATCGAGTTGACAGGCGCATTGAATAAATAAATAATTTGTAAGTGGATAATTTTATGCGCCTGTCAAATCGATTTCATTTCATTATTTTCACAGGTATCTTTGTTTTAGATGAGGTCTGTGTTGCCTATAAAAAATTCACAAGTGATTTCAGAGGATTTGAGAATTTTTCTTCAGATGTGAAATCAAAGAATTTAATTTCTTTTGATGTTCGAAGAATAATTAGCAAGATATTAGCTCTTTGCGTATTTAATTTCTCAAGTATAATTCGGTTTGCACCAAGATTGTGAGGTTTTCACGATAGTCATCATAATTTATGAGGAACATTGAAACAATATAAACTTTATTTGAATTGTTATAATGTCAGTTTCATTGAAATTACATTCCGAATAATTTTTCAAATTTCCGCAAAGCCTAACGCTCCCTCTAGCGTGCTGTCATCAAAATATTAATATCAAAAAATTTCGGAATTTCACTATGAAATTTGGCAGTTTTGTATAAAATAAAATTCGGAGGAACATTTCTTTCAGAAACTTTTTGATATTGTTCTGATTTCTACGTCTGTTGGACATTTTTCTAAGAAATTGTCAATTTTAACTTGTTTTCAGAGTAACAGGACCAATGACATGTATGTCAAAAAACATAATTTCTTGATCACTAACTTTCCCGAAAAACAAAATTTCAAAAAAATATACAGGCGAGAAAATTTTCCCTTGGTGCGTACTTTTTGAAACGCACTGTATATCTTGTGAAAGCGAATTGATAAGCATGTTGTGCTGCAGAACAAGAGCACCGAAAATTAATTTGAAAACGTAGGTCTATGACTTACCTGATGTGTTGGATATACACACATAAGCAAATTATAATAACAGCATTCTTTGAAATAATAAAATCACGATTAATTATTGAAATTTTTAGGAATCATAGGTCCGAAATTATTAGTTTTTTAGAGTTGAGAAAGATATAAGTGGATTCTTATAATGAAAATGCATCCTAAAAGAAATCGAATGTGAAATTTGTAATGTGAAAGAATTTTTTTTGCCCAATAACGGGCTCAACCGAGATATTGTTGTCCCAAATATACTCTGAAAATTTCAACTGTCTTGCTCATTCCGTTCGAGAGTTATGGTGTTAATGGATGGACGGATTGCCGGCCAGACGGATGGCCAGACAGAATCGATTTTGACCACGGATTCTTGATCAGTGAGTCGAACAAAAAACGTTTGAGACCATTTTCTGCCAAAAATTCTAAAATTATAGACATTTGGACAAATGGATGAGCACTCTGTTCCGAGGAACAAGAGCGCCAAAAAGTAAGCACATAACAAAATTAGGTATATATGTCCCTAAAAACCATAACATTTATACTCTTCTCAAAAAAAAAAAAAAAAAAATAAAAGTTAGTTTGAATGATAGATATATTTTTGAAGTTCGAATCCGTTAAATATGTTATTAGAACTAAATAATATAAGATTAACTTCATTAGATTTGGTTTCCATTAGGAATGTTGTCGTCTTTTGGGAGAACTTGAAACGAAACTGTTGAATCCTGATTAGTTTATCAGGAAGTTATGATTCGAAGGACCAGAATTTTACACCCTGATGGTTTTATCAGGTGGATGAGTAATTTGTTACTTGGAATGAGGTAACAATTACGACGATGGGAAGTGGTGAATGATTCGAACGCACTTTGAATGGACAATTAACTGTATTTTGTTGTTACCGTTACTTCGATAACAAGCACGAATTATTGTACAATACAATATTGATACAATTTAAAATCTTCCTTCTATATGAAAAATGAAGAAGTGACTACTTAGTTGCTAAGACAAGACAATGTTATTGTTTCGCGACAGATCAAGAATAGTAATGAAATTGAACAGTGTAATTGCATATAAAAGCCGAGATAGAAGGAAATATAGGAGGTTCCTTCATCTGGGTAAAAAAGGGGAAATATTAACAATTATTGGGGGTTCGATCTTAAAACCGCCCCAATACTTTCATTTGTCGATTGCGAAAAAGTAGTAGGAATGCATACTAAATGCACCAATCAGTGAACTTCTAGCGTGTTTAATCTTAGAAATTCAAAATCTCGAAAATCTCCCCCCATTTAAACTAATTTTCACTAGTTGTCTGGATATAATCTATAAGCGAAAGCTGATAAATGACTTTCACAGACTAGGGGTCTTCCAATAGCCTAGACAAAAGACTCACAGCTCTGGCAATGTGTTAGTTGTTGTATGCATTTTATCAATATTTCACAGGAAATAGGTCATAAATACTTCTACAAGGGTTGAAGTATTACAAGATATTTTACTTGCAGTTATCTTTTCGTGGAAAATATTGATTTCAAGGGTGAAACGACACATGATAATCTGAACCAGTTAACCCAAAACATTTAAGTTTTACTAGCGAGCTCCTTTGTTGAGAAAAAACTAATCTGCGTTTCCCAAAATGTGAAGTCATGGGACGCAACATAAACTGTGGAAACGCCACCTAATTTTCCGCTGAATGCAATATTGAGCGGAATCGCTATACCGGCTAGATGGTGAATATTATTTCCAAATATGAAGCGAGTATCTGCAGTATTCATAGTTTTCACATCGAAGTATCCTATACCTTAACCTCAGTTCAGTAACCGGTACTCTTCATTGGATAGATACTTTTTTGCCATTTTGCACATCTTTACATCAAAGTGGCTGACGCCTTGTTTAACGAATAAATAGACACCGAGTTCCTTCTGTTTCGGATTCCAGTCGATAACCATTATGAATAACTTATCCGGACAGAACACACATCATTCGTAACATGTTTCTAAAAACACCCCCTTAGTAACCCAATTCTTTTCACCCAAAACCTCACACGCGCCCTTGTGCAGGAGATAACGAGATAACTTCTCCCTTTAAGGAGAACAAATATTTTCTGAGATAACAGGATCCTATCGAACCCTAACCTCCCTAGTCGCGAGGGCAACGCCGAATATTTCCCGGCGAAAAGGGGATAACGAATTCATCCAAGTATTTTATTTCACGATTTGTATACCCACTAAACTCGAAAACATTCGCCCAGTGTTCCGCGGCGAGACCCTTTGTGTCGGAAGGGCCCATAAAAATGTAGACGGGTTCTCACCGAGGCTGGGCTCTGTGGTTCTTCAAATAAATATTCATAAATTTCTCGGTAAAACGACCATAAAGTTAGCGTCAGAGGCAACTTTTGCAGATATAGATTTCGCGTTGTTTCTGACGCATTTCCTTTAGAGGTGTCGCTGCGTAATTTTCGGCGCTTTTCCACGAGAAATTGCCCAATGTTGATTACTTTCGGCGGCCCAAAGGCGCTGATGAATTTCGGACTTTTCAAGGGTTGTATACTTCGGGCGATTCAGGCTTTTATCCCCTGTTTCAACCCTGAGTTGGGGTATACTGTATTGGAGCACTTTGTTAATGTCACTTCTTTTAATTATGCCAATATCAATTTTTGAAGAATTAATGGACATAAAAAACTCTAAAGATGTCGTGTTTTCAATAAGGACACTAACACCAACTTGTTCTGTTCTAAAAGGGACTACTTGTACCCCTGGCTAGCTAAAGAGCTTGAGATTATTTTATTATGGCGCCCCTCTTTATAACGATGATAACCTCCCCCCCCCCATTGTTGAACGTATTTGGGAAATTTTAACACAGTTGCAAAAATTTCAAAGGTGTTGGAATATTTCCGAAAAAATGTGGGAAAGCCCTGTGGACAGGAGCTTTGGCGCTCTTGATCAATCTTTGATAAATCATATCTCCAAAAGTGGTTTCTCAGAGTTGGACATTATATCAATGAATTATTATGACAGAATTGCATCATAAAATAAAATGAATCAAATAAGACTCCATTGATATCATTCCCAAGTATGAAAATCCAATACATTCGGAGTTATGATTTGTTAAAGTTTGAACAAGAGCGCCAAATCTGCTGTCCACAGGGCTTTGCCACAGTTTCAATTTGGCTTCTGTGCCTCAGTTTTCAAGAATTTACGTGAATAAATTCAAAAAGTAGGTCTATGAATCATCTGGATTTACATACATCAGCAAACTATGAGTTTTCTATGGAATCAATAATATAGAATAATTATTGAGAAGAATTATTGAAATTTTGAAGAATCATATCTCCGGAAGTATTAGTTTTTTAGAGTTTAGAATTATATCGATGGATTCTTATGATAAAAGTGCATCTTAAAAAATATTGAATTTAAAATTTGTAATGTAAGAAAAACATTTTTTTTTATTAATTCGAAACCACCTGTCTGATTTTGCCTAATAACAAACTTAACCGAGATATTTATCTCCCAAACCTACTGTGAACATTTCAACTGTCTAGCTCATTCCGCTCAAGAGTGTTATCGTGTTAACGGCCGGATTGCCGGATAGAATCATTTTTGACCATGGATTCATTAGTGAGTCGAACCAAATCGTTCAAGACCTTTTTCAGCCAAAAATTCGAAAATAACAGACCATTGGGCAGATTGACTCTGTTCCGAGGAACAAAGAGCGCCAAAAATTGTCATAAAATGTGAAGTAAGTTGACAGGCTCCGGATTAGGGCAAAGCACGTAAATAAAAGAGACGGTATCATATGGAATAGCACCATGTACCCTTGTACATATTCCTGTTGCCGTAAATTCAATATTCAATAGTTTTCGGCACAATTGTATGTAGCCGGCAAAAACATGATATTTATCATCACTGGAGGAGCCAGAAGAGGGCAGGGTGGGGTAGCAAAATTTTCAAAGATACCAACATTTTCAATTTTTTCTTAGTTCACTGTCAAAAGTCAAACATTTCCCATTTGGTTGTTCAGTTCAGCCCACCCCATAAAAAAATCACTCCCCCCCCTAAAAAAATGGTCCCTAGTAGCCTTCTCAGTTGCAACAATATCATATGACATGAAAATGGCAATATTTTGGTAAGCTTGTAGTATTTGTTTATAGGATACTTTACATGAGTCTTCTTTGTTGATGTAATTCAAAGAATAGCAAGCAGAGTACATGGTTCTATTACGTCAGCAATAATAATAATAATAATAATAATAATAAATGTCTTCATTAACATAAATCTTAATATTTTACATGAAAATCATTCCTTAGGGCGAGATTCAGTAGGGCGAGATTCAGTATGCATGCAATTGTGCTCTTCCATCTAACCCCTACTATGAGGCAAGATTCAAGAGATAAGTTTAGAATGAAAACATCCAAGCCTACATCGAAGTTTTCGAATACCATGGATAAAGTGGACATCCCAGAGCAAAAAATATCTAAAAAAAACAGATGAACAAAATATGCTACCGAAAGCAAGATCGAAACTCCACCGTCAAAAAAACAAAATAAAAATCTACTACATTGATAATAGTTTCCCCAAAATATTCCTTTTAAAACCCAATTTGGACAAAATACGAAATTCGTCAGATAAGCTGACGTAGTAGAGTAGCTTAAATTCTTGAAGCTTTCAAGCATCGCGTGTAATTTATTATCAGTCAATTCCGTTGCCTTTGTGTTTCACTATTTTTCCCTCATTCCATATCCTTAATTCTCCACATGTCGATATTAATGCACGTATGTTCTGGGGAACATCGCGTTATCATTTTGCCCAAATGTCTGTAACTTTCGAATTTTTTGACGAAAATGGTCTCAAACGATTAAGTTCGACTCCCCAATGAAGAATTCGATGTCAAATTTGATTCTGTCCGTCCGGCCGTCCAGCCGTTGCCACGAGAACGAAAAGAGCTAGCGACTTGTAATTGTCAGGGTAAGTGGCGCATCTCAATACGACGCACAAGTTCGTTAATGGGCATAATCGGCCTAGTGGTTTCCGAGTAATAATTTTGTGTTCAACCAATATGAATCCGATCGAATTGAAACTTGGTGAGTAGTTGTAGAATATAAAGCTAAGCACGTTTGTGAAATTTTGTGCGAATCGTATGGCTAGAAAATTATTAAAAAATATTTTTGTTGTCACGATAACTTGAGTACGGAAAGAGATAGCGGCTTCAATTTTCAGGTTAGGATGTGCACCAGAACGCGACATTTCAGTTTGATTATGAGCATAATCGGCCAAACGGTTTTAGAGTTATAGCCATCTGAAACTTTCTGAAATTTGGTGGTTTTTTGTTCATTAACTCGAAAAATACTGAAGCGATTGAATTCAAACATGGTTATTAGTTGTAGAATGCCAACGCGGAAATGTTTGCCAAATTTCGTGAGGATAGCATTTATAGAAAATTTTTAATAAATCAATGAAAATAAAAAAAAAATTCTATATATCAGTAACTAATCGTTTGAAATTGCTGAAATTTTGCAAGAGCCTTCATAACCTAACTCTTCTGCCAATTTTGAAGTTTTAATACGATCGGTTAAATATTGTTGGAGATTCTAGCATTCTTGTGTGAGTTCAGTAGATGGGTGACCGTTGCCTCGATAACTTTCGAACGAAAGGAGATAGGGACTTGCAATTTCCAGGGTAGGTTGAGTATCCGAAAGGGAGAGTTGAGTTCGATTTTGGGCATAATCGGTTTAACGGTTTCCGAGTTATACCCACCTGGAATATTATTTCCTTGATAACTCAAAAAATAAATATTCGATCGAATTGAAGCTTGGTAACTAGTAGTAGAAAATCAACATAAGCACGTGTTTAAAATTTTGTAAGAACCGTACCCCTAGAAAATTTGAAAAAAATGACGAAAAAAAAAATTTTAAGAACCGTACCACTAGAAAATTTCAAAAAAATCACGAGAAAAAAAATTGGTTCAAGCACTGACGTGAAGTCAGAAGCTTTTGCGCGTATGTTCTATTGTCCATTCTTCTGTATTGGACACCCTTAATCGAATTTACCATGGTAAATTCGAGTGTGCTTGAACCAATTTTTTTTTTCGTGATTTTTTTTATAAAAGGGACAGTACATCTGCGGGGCGAGACTCCCACTTGAACCACCCATAGAGTTGAAATGGGCACAGGAGATGTCGCCGTTTTCGAGAACAACTAAGCATACAATCAAAGATTTTCCACCAAGTTTCTGCGAATGATTAATCTAAAACAAAATTAATAATAAATCACAGCAAATCTGTAGTTTTCTGACGGTACACAACAGTAACGCCCTATTACACTTCGTTCAAATAACTAATGGTACCTATCTATTAATGTTACCTTTTCCACAACAACAAAACTTATCGACCCTTGATCGATACGAGAACCGGAGCAGGAACTTACCCACTATAGATGGCGCTACCAATATTGATATTCGTTATGCTCTACAAAATTAAGAATGCGACAACACAACAACTTTGTATTTGATTCAGGCGATATTCACACTGCACGTAATGTTGTGCGATTCTGAGCCCTATTTCATTGGGGAATCGCGCGATAATTTGAAAGTCCATCAGAATATATATGTTGAATTGGAACCCGGGTTGTTTGGGAAAGATGCCACCTGAACTTTTGTTAATTTACTTCACTAAGTTAATCCCTGAGAGGGCCCAGTTAAGGACATTTGCATAGAATGTGTTCAGCCAATTCGTTGGCCAATCCACAGAGCATGAATTCAACATTAATTGGTTCCTTTCTGGAAGGTGAATGACTTCGATTCTGATATAGTTCCTAAAAGATGGATTTTTATCTACCTCTACTAATTCTGTATTCTTAGAAAATAGATAATTATGTGAATTTTTACACTGACTTATCCAATACATTTTTTATGTCGAACTGGATCAATAAATTTATTATTATTATTATTATTATTATTAATACTCACCTCTACGATTGGTATTTATGCATTCCTAAATCATATGGTCGGCGTTTGCATTTCAGCTCAGAATGAGATATTTATTTTTCTTGCGGCCCCATTCAATGAGGCGTTGAACTTCCTCTAATGGTGGGTTGGTTACGCCTCCTGGGCCCGAGGCAAAAAAATGCTGCTTCTAGATGTTATCAGATCCTACTTCAACTAGCACCACAACAAGATCCCTCGTCAGAATTTGAGTGGAAGGAAAATCGATTATTTCCTTTCTGTTTATCAACGTAGCTTTTGAGTTATCATGCCTTATGTATTACACCAATTGGTATACGTTGACTGAAGGTCCTCTATTTTGACTTCAATTAGTCCTGTTATGTCAATGTACCATCTTGATGTTCTGTAGCCAAAGGCACATTAGGCTGCCTTTGAGAGCTGAAAGTTTATCAGAATTGTTTTTTAGTCTTGCTGAAGCGTACGATTAATCTATGCCTTCGCAGAAGTTCTTGCAGGATTGCCGTTTAGCTTCTCTTATCTTTTTGTGGTAGTTGGTAAAGGCCTGATGATAGGCATTCCAACTAACTTTTCGTTTGGCCGTATTAAAGGTCTTTCTTGTCACTGCTTTGAGCTGATATTATTGGAAACATATATAGACATTGTTTAACTCACAAGTGGACAGTTGTTGTCATATGGTCTGGTCAGACATGTGTTGAAAAGAGAAAAGGCCTTTTCTAATTCATCTAAGGTGCTGATATTTCATTTCGCATTCGATTCTATGTGAAAATCTATAGCCATGCCATCAAACATGGAAGTTTCCTTAGATGCCTCAAAATTTTTGACTATTTCCGCTTTTAAGTAGCCAGCGTAAGGTGTAAGGGTTCTTGCAGCACCATTCAATGAGGCGTTGAACTTCCTCTGATGGTGGGTTAGTGCCATCTCCTGGAAAGTAGACCAAGGCAAAAACAAGAAGCCTCTTGGTGTTAATAGTGCACAATAAGATCCCTCTTAAGGAATTGTGTGAGGGGAAGGCAGATTAGTTCATTCCTGTTTATAAAAAAAAAATTGAAAAATAAATGAAAATAAATATATAAAATATCGATCAAACTGAAAGAACACAAACATAATACTAGAGCAAAACAGGATAATTATGAAAGAAAAAAAGCAGAAAAAAAATTGGCCAACGTAGTTGTACGTATATAGCATCTAGAATTTATCCAACCATATTCAGATAAATAATTGACGAAAATAAATTCAAAAAAGAATTTAAAAATTGGTTCAAGCCCTGTGGACAGGAGCTATTGGGCGCATGTTCATCTTCCTTGTGGCCCGTACTGACCAGTAAAGAAAAAAAGCAGTATCATGTTGAATACCTTAATATTATTCTGGAACACAAATTTTCCATTACAATAATCTTCATCTAGCTTCTATTTAGTATCAATTCCTGTAGAACGTGATCATAATAAGTGTTTTCCATATAATAAAATGTGTTTGAACTTGGTATGTAGGAAATCTGACATCAATTATTGGAATTAATTGATTTTACAAACAGCCGTCAAATGAGGTAAATAGATTTTTGTGACGATTTTCTGTGACCATAAAAAAAATTAAGCATTTCATTATTGCATTTCTTGAAATAGGTACCTTTTCAAGTCGATCAACATCGTCCTTCTTTCAACGTCTAAACTATGACTTGATTCTTTATGTTTATGTCTTTGAATTTGTTTTCGGTGGAATTCAAAGAGTTCATAGAATAATCGATGAAAATACTGAGAGAGACCCAGGAAATTTGACACATTTTGTCTTATATCTCCAGAAATTGAAATCGTATAGAGCCAAAATTTTGCACAATGTTGCAAAATACTACAATTGACGTTAGTACAAGTTTTTGTTGCAATCTGATGAATAGTTCACGAAAAAAAAATTTTTTTTTCGAAAAAATTAAAAGAAATATTTTTTTAAAAATTACCAACATTTCGATCATAACAGAATTTTGCCAAAAGTTGCGCGTTTATATCCTCGAACTGACTACCAAGTTTCGATTCAACATCTTCTTTAGTTCCTGAAATATCAGGGAAATAACCTCAAAATTTTAAATGTCTATAACTCCTAAACCGTCCGGCCGATTTTGCCCGTTAACGAACTTAACCGTCGCATTTTGATCAGAAACCTACCCTGAAAGTTTGAAGTCGATAGGACCTTCGGTGCTCCTGTTATCGTGCCTACGGCCGGAAGTACGGCCGGCCGGCCGGCTGGCCAGCCGGCCGGCCGGCCGTACGGCACCCAAAAATCTGACACCGGATTCGTAATCAGGGAGTCCGAATTAGTCTATTAGCCAATTTTCAGCTCGAAATTCGAAAATTACAGACATTAAGACGAAATGATAGGACGATGTTCCCCTAGAACATACGCCCAAAAAGTGGCTTATTAAAGAGGATCGAATAAGAGAAATAACAACCGATAAAGACGATCTGCACCCCATGAAGAGAAATAACACCGACAAGGACATAGAAAGAAAAAAAATATATTAATTTGTATTTTTTGAATTAGGATTAGGAGTAGATAAGTTTGAGTATTTAGTTTAGTTTTATCAGATGAATTTTAAGTTTAAATAGCTGTACACAGTTATCACGAATAACTCCACAGTGTTTTTCAGATTTAATTGTAGTTTTTGAACCAATAAACTCCATATTATCATTATTATTTATTATCAATCTAGCTTTTGGATACTCTTCCCTGGTGCAGTATACCAATTGGTATAAGTTGACTGAGGACCCTCAATTTTATCCCCATTAGTCCAGTTCTCATGTATAAGCCCTATGTCTATGTGCCTTCTTTATGTTCTCCAGCAGAAATCACACCGGTCTGCCTTCAAGAGCTGAGGATTTATCTGGAGGCACCTTGAATGTTCAGTCAGCACTTGCAATGTCAATAGTCCGAATTTATGATTAGTTCTTCATTGATCTGCTCTTAGGATCTCAACAGACTCAGCGGCAGCCGAGATTACCACCCCGTGAACAGCTCCTGATGGTACCCTGACAAGAATCCTGAAGATGTGTACGTGTTCTGACCCTCTAATAGTGTCAGGATCCTCTCGATCTGGTAGTTTTCCTAGAACATGTCCCATCGTAATATCAGAATGAGTAAATTCAGCCTCTTCCACCATTCTGAAATTTGTCCTGTACCATAGCTTCAACTGTCACTGATCCATTCAATGATATTTCAGCTCAATGAAAAATTATATACGATTTACACTTAATTATTCAATTTTGTGACGCATTTCGTCGACACAGCGACTTTATCAGAATACATCATACTGTACAGAATCATGTAGTCAGTAGTCAGTATGATGTAGTCTGATGAAGTCGCTGTGTCGACGAAACGAAATATTGAATAAATAAGTGTAAATCGTATATAATTTTTCATTGAGTTAATATGGATTTGCATCAAGTAAAAGTCACAAGCATTAAAAAAAAGTTATTTAATCAACTAGTTTATTAATGATTAATGGTCGAGATATTTAACACGTGAGCGGAGCGAGCGTGTTAATGTTCGAGACCATTAATCGCTAGATTAATAAACGTGTTGATTTCAAGATTTTTCCGTCGACCTCATTATGAATTAGAAATAAATTATTTAATCAAATAAATTTTATTTCTCACAAATTAAAATTTGACAATGAAAATCTCGATGCTCACTTTGACATATTTATATTTATGGTTCCAATTGAACAATTCGTAAAATTCATAGACGGAATTTTCGAGATGTGACATTCTGAATAGTCCACATTTACATCGTTACTGACGATTTGCGATAAGGAATGTGTGTTATATTTACCTTTGACATCAAGAAAATACTGTCTGGAGCATTTGCTATAAACTCTTTTACATGAGCTTTCTCGAGAACTTTCGATTTCTTAGGAATATAACCCACTTTTTGTCCCTTAATGAACATCACCAGTTTGTGATATCTGCTTATATCAATATTCCCTTTAACGTTCAATGTTGCTTTCAGCATTGAATACTTTGGCCATAAACTTGCTAAGTATCCCTTTTCTGCAACACTCTTAAAGTATGCCAACAAAACTGTTTCAGAATAATTGAAAACGTTCTTCTCCTCGCACCATGACATGAATTCTGCGTAGGTTTTGTCATACAAATGTCGGCTTTTTTCAGGTAGCAGGGTCAAAGTTGCTGCTTTTGCCATTTCATCAACGTCCGGCGGAGTTAAGGGGATATTGACTTCGTAACTCATTGTAATTAAAGTAACTGGCGATATTAGATTAAGATTAAGATTGAAAGCAGCTATATTACTCGTAATTTGACAGGTCGATTATGTTTGGATTTGTTTCATTATTTTTTTTTCTCTGTGGAATAACAATGTAACCAGGAGATAAATAAGCGACTATTCTGTGATTAAGAGTGAGAGTCACAGGCCTCATACATACAAATGAAATATCAGTCGAGTTGTGACGTTACTCACATTACTTCTGAATACTCTATGTTCGGTTGCCCATGACAATCATGCATTAAAATAGAAAGAAATCGTGCATTAAAATGGGTCACTAATGGCTGATTTTGTGAACGTTAAACAGAGCTTTTATTGGGAGGTCGACGGAAAAAGATATTTCAGCTTATAGCAGCCATGTTTCACAGTATTTCGATGTTATATAATAGTAATGATGTCACCATGGAAGGTAATATTTTAGGAGCCGTTAAATTCGAAAATCATCATTGAATGAATGTATTGAATTCTGAAATTTAAATCAAAGCTACAAGCATATTCCCTCTGTGTACCTACGGGTCCGAACTATGACATTTTCAATTGTATATTTCTCACAAATCCAAACCGTCTAAATTGAACCTGCTATTCGTCTCGCCTTCTATGTGGCTAGCAGCGTTCAAATTACATCGCATCTGAGAACCCGAATTCCAAGGTATCGGAATATCGGAAAGATCCGATCGATATCATCAAACTATTCCCTTGAACTTCGAGAAATTGAATTTCTGTGCTCTGCCGCCAGAGGGTTCAAGATGAGGGAATTGCGGAAATAATGCTGTACTCGTACAATGTTCTCTCGATTGTGGAGATTCGATTACTTGGAAGGAAACATTCATTGCAGCACACTATGGCTGCATGAATATTCCTCAACGTTGTTTCCGATGTATCGAATTCGATTTTACGAAGAGCAAATATTCAGGTTAAACCTATTGTTAGATGGGATCTTTGAATTCCTTAACGAGTAAGTTATAAATTTTTGATTTTTCATTATTTTTATAGGAGGAATCATTATTCACCATTCACAAAGAATGATACACAAGACATGAGCATTCTGCCAATAAGGTCTTTTGAGTTGTGGTTGTGAATCTGTGTATCTATACTTATACTTACATAGAGCTCACGAATCGAATTAGTACACAGAAGGTTCTGCTGTTATTCCGGGAGCAAGAACAGCCACTTATTTCGGACATCTTGACCCTAAGTAGTGTTCTGCGACTTTGTAAAATTCAACTAACCTGAGACCGTGTTAACCGTTGGATATAGCGAACACAAAAAGTCGAAGGTTTACAATCTACATTGTCTTAGTCAAGCTGAATTTGACATTAATGAAACATGTTTTTGAATTGGGGTTGCGAACTCTATGCATAAGTGTAAGTACATAGATTACGAGTAAAATTCACATAATCCTATTGACAGATTGCTCATGTTTTGTTTATTATTATATCATTGGTATCAGACATTTTTGCGCAAACTCTATTGAAACATTTCGTGAGGATCCCATGACTAGAAAAAATTCAATAATATACTACTATTTTGCGGAATATTTCGCTTCAAATTCCGAAATCTATTTTTTGAAGTTCATGCTGCCCTTCCGGGCATTTTTCGTTATGCGCATGCGCAGATGAGAAGTGATTTAACTGCTGGAGTTCTTATCTGAGGGGATTTGGATTTTTGGGAAGATGCTATTCCTACATAGATGATGGTTCGCGCATGCGTGGATTCAAGTTGCGATATCTCCTGAACCACTAGTGTTGGAGAATCTGAGTTTTGTGTTAGGTGTGTGATTTTAAGAGGACTTTCAGCCGCGAGTGGATTGCGCATGTGAAAAGGAGAAGTGACTGTTTTTAGGTTGTATTGATTATTTTTGGGAGTGGTTTAGGACTAACGGCATGGGTCAGGTAATGAGCCGATATTGTGAGGTAAGAATGGCAATTCTGTGCAACGACAAGTCAGCTTTGGGTGAAATAGCGTTGTTTTTGAGTTGCAGTGTTCGTACCGTGGCCCTGGGGCCAATTTTGAAATTAATGTAACCCCATTCGGGCATTCTTCGTTATGCGCTTGATCAGAAGAGAAGTGAGATAACTGCTGGCGTTTTCGTCTGAGGGAATTGATTTTGAGGTGAACCAATGGTGTTGAAGAATCAGAGTTTTGGGTGAGGAATCTGATTGTGGGAGGACTTTAAGCCGAAGAAGATTCCGCATGAGCAGAGGATACGTGGCTCTTCCAATTGAGTAATTTATAAAAGTTCATTCATTGTTCAACCAAATACAAGTTGACTCCTTAAGTTTCCTTTTTAATGTAATCAGACTCTGTCATCAGAATCTTTGTTCTAATCCAATACATCGTGTGATCTCCTTTCGTATGTCTATATTTCTTATGTTCTTCTTATGTTCCGACTTTCTTATTTTCAGTAGTTTCGATGTTCCTCCTGTTAACGATTTACCACAAATACAAGGAATATCATACACACAGTTTTTTGCGCGTATGTTCTGGGGAACATCGCGTTATCATTTTGCCCAAATGTCTGTAACTTTCGAATATTTTGACGAACATGGTCTCGAACGATTTAGTTCGACTCCCCAATATAGAATTCGAGGTCAAATTTGATTCTGTCCGGCCGGCCGTCCGGTCGTTGCCACGATAACTTGAGAACTAAAAGAGCTAGCTACTTGAAATTATCAGAGTAGGTGGCGCATCCTAATACGACGGACAAGTTCGTTAATGGGCATAATCGGCCCAATGGTTTCCGAGTAATAATTTTGTTTTCAACCAATATAAATCCGATCGAATTGAAACTTGGTGAGTAGTTGTAGAATATGAACCTAAGCACGTTTGTGAAATTTTATGCGAATCGTATGGCTAGAAAATTATTAAAAAATTATTAAAAAATATTTTTGTTGTCACGATAACTTGAGAACGGAAAGAGATAGCGGCTTGAAGTTTTCAGGTTAGGGTGTGCATCAGAATGTGACATTTTAAATGTTTTATGAGCATAAACGGCCAAATTTGGTTTTTTGTTCCTCATTAACTCGAAAAATACTAAACCGATTGAATTAAAACATGGTTATTAGTTGTAGAATGCCAACGCGAAAATTCTTGCAACAATTCGTGAGGAAAGCATTTGTAGAAAATTTTTAAAAAATCATTGCAAATTGAAAAAAAAGTTCTATATATCAGTAACTATTCGTTTGAAATTGCTGAAATTTTGCAAGAGCCTTTAGAACCTAACTGTACTGCCAAGTTTCAAGTTTTAACACGATCGGTTAAATATTGTTGGAGATTCGAGCAGCCTTGTGTGAGTTCAGTAGATGGGTGACCGTTGCCTCGATAACTTCCGAACGAAAGGAGATAGGGACTTACAATTTTCAGGGTAGGTAGGGCGTATCCGAATGGGAGAGTTAGGTTCGTTGTTGGGCATAATCGGTCTAACGGTTTCCGAGTTATACCCACCTGGAATATTATTTCCTTGATAAATCAAAAAATAGATATTCGATCGAATTGAAGCTTGGTAACTAGTAGTAGAAAATCAACATAAAGATGTGTTTAAAATTTTGTAAGAACCGTACCCCTAGAAAATTTGAAAAAAATGACGAAAAAAAAAATTTTAAGAACCGTACCCCCAGAAAATTTCATAAAAATCACGAAAAAAAAATTGGTTCAAGCACTGACGTGAAGTCAGAAGCCTTTGCGCGTATGTTCTATTGTCCATTCTTCTGTATTGGACACCCTTAATCGAATTTACCATGGTAAATTATGTTGTCCATTCTCCTGTATTGGACACTTAATTCAAATTTACCATGGTAAATTCAAATTAAGAGTGTTCGAAATTACCATGGTAAATTCGAATTAAGAGTGTCCAATACAGGAGAATGGACAATATAATTTACCATGGTATATTCGATTAAGGGTGTCCAATACAGAAGAATGGACAATAGAACATACGCGCAAAAGCTACTGACTTCACGTCAGTGCTTGAACCAATTTTTTTATTTTTGTTTCTCGTTAATGGGTTTTGTTTTTTTTTAATAACCAAGATCATTTTGTGCCTTGAAAACGGTTCTTATATTGAACTTAAACCGATTCTCCAGATTTTTTCCGATTCAACATATTGGGTTATTTTTCATGTTAATTATTCTGTTGTACTTGATTGTTTGTTATTTCATTAGGAGCACTTCTTGCTAAATTCATGATTGATGTATTTATGAATTGCCTCGGATAAGCATTATCTTCAAGAAATTTTTTGATGATCACACTAATGGTGATGGTTCGAATAGAAATTCTGATGACACTTGTTTCAAAATGGTTCGAATACTTTATTATCGAAACATCTAGAAAATAAAGCTGATTATTTTTGTTTATTTTCCAAATGAATTTTATTGTTGGTTGGATTCTTCAAATCGAACATTTGCCTAACTCTACTCTACCATATTGCCAAATTACAAATATATCGTCAGTATATCGCCACCATGCTTTTGGTTTAAACAAATATGTATCCACAAATTTTTGTTCAAAATTGTCTATGAAAATATTATATGACAGGTGATAAAGGGAACCCATTGCCATGCCAAAATTTTCAACAGTAAAAACACAAGAGCTTTTTTTATCGGAAAAATTCCTCTTTGTAGCAAAACATTTTTGCCAATCAGGAATTTCAAGGAAAACAGACGGGATAAAATTGCGAGATCGCAGGTCGAGCGATTTTATCGAATGTCTGATTTTCGAATTGAATTCCTGGACAAAACTTTGAGGTTAAAGGAGAAGTTTATTCGATAAAAATTTGGTTCAAGCCCTGTATCATCGAAATGTCTAGAGCAAGGCTGGAGACGATCATAGCAGATTGTCAATTTATTCCTGATATTTTAGTAGATATAGGCTTAAAACAAATTATTTCAATAGTCAAAATATATTAACTAGCAACATTATGAAACTACTGTATATCGGAACATGTCTTACTATTTAAGGAAGTAACTACTAACTACTTAAAATGTAATAGGTTTGTTCCATCAACAATTTTGGAGCCACCCCTGGACATGCCCTAGAGTTACAGAGAGTCGCCACGGGTTAGCTCCAAGGTTATACCTCGCGAAGTTTTGTTGGAACGAGTAGAGAGCGAGTGGACTGAGTGGGCGTCGCCGTTTGCGTGACGTTGGTAACCTAACCTCACTAATCAGTTAAGAAATTTTAATTTTGAAATGGTTTTACCTACCTACCTAAGTTGATTACTGTATGATTACTATTCTCTGTTTGTCAGATTTTAGTGTGCAATGGCTGTAAATAGTATTATTTTTGGTAAACGATTCCACATCAGAATTGCTCAGGAATGCATCAATCCACGCTTGTGAATCCATTTCAAATACAACTAAATCGACACACTGACAAAACAAATATGTATCTGCGGAAAAATCAAAATTCAAAAGTAGCGAAGTAAGGTTAGCTTGTTTGTTGTGACAAGAAGTTCAAGCAGGTTATAGATGTTTTGCAAGTACGCATGCGCGGGTTTGGTGCTCCCTATCGAGCTCCAACCCATCAGAAGGAAAAGCTTGGAGCAAACCCGAGAGACGCTCCAGCGAGCTCTCGCGGTTGTTGGAACACGAAGTTGTGTACTCCAAAATCTTGTAGGAACGCGACTTCGAGCTCCAAGTCCTCAATGCGCATGAGTGTGATGCTCCGAGCGGCTCCAAACTGGTTGATGAAACAAACCTAATATTAACCTCAGTGGTCAACGAATAGTAATTTGTTTTGATGATTCCATTATGTTCTTCTTTCCTATTGCCTTCATAAACTACATCATTAAAATGATCCAATTCGAAATCTTCTGAAACATCATCCCGAATTTATACGTAATTTATTCAATATGCAACCAGTCAATATCATTTTCGGTTTCAAAACAGTCTTGTATATATTCACAAATTCAAGAATCGGATACTTGTTTTCAAACTACGAATTGACATGACTCTAATGTCTAGATAAGATGACATTTATGAACAGTGAACACAGATAGTGAATACATAAAACTACGATGTATTATTGAAATTTTGAGAAATCATATCTCCGAAAGTATTAGCTTCTTAGAGCTGAATATGATATCTTTGGATTTTAATGATAAAATTGCATCTTAGAAAAAATTGAATTTAAAGGTTGAAATGTAAAAAAACAATTTTTTTTTGTTACTCCGAAACCATCAGGCCGATTTCACCCAATAACGAACTTAACCAAGATATTCATCCCTCGAACCTACTCTGAAAATTTCAATTGTCAAGCTCATTCCGTTCGAGAGTTATCGAGTTAACGGCCGGACGGACGGATGGCCGGACAGAATCGATTTTGCCCATGGATTCTGGATCAGTGAGTCGAACCATATCGTTTAAGACAATTTTCAGCCAAAAATTCAAAAATTACAGACATTTGGGCAAATTGATAAGCACTCTATTCCGAGGAACAAGAGCGCCAAAAAAATATAATAGTACCTATGTACCTTCATCTTCTTGGGTAACTACGGTTTGTTCACATTAGTTGTATTTTCATTCTTGTCGACGTTCTCATACTCTCTCATTTCTTCATGCTTATAATAGGAAAATATGCCTCATAAAATTCCTCACTGTAATTGATTTAGCTTTTTGGCGCTCTTATTCCTCAGAACAGAGTGCTTATCAATTTGCCCAGATATCTGTAATTTTCGAATTTTTGGCTGAAAATGGTCTTCAACAATTCGGTTCGACTCACAGGAGAACGGACAACAGAATTCACCATGGTAAATTCCACTAAGAGTGTCCAATACCAATACCAATTTTTTTTTCGTAATTTTTTTAAAATTTTGTAGGAGTACGGTTCTCAGAAAATTCTACACACGACTTTATGTCGATATTCTACATCTAGTAAGCAAGCTTCAATTCGATCGGGTCTATATTTTTTGATTAACCGAGGAAATAATAATAATAATATTCCAGATGGATATAACTCCGAAACCGTTGGGCCGATTATGTCCAAGAGCGAACTTTACTCTCCCATTCAGATGCGCAACATACCCTGAAAATTGCAAGTACCTATCTCTTTTATTTCGAGAGTTATCGAGGCAACGGTCACCCATCCAGCTGCTGAACTCACACAAGGTTGCTCAGATCTCCAACAATATAGATCCGATCGTCATCAAACTTGGAATTTGGTAGTAGAGTTAGGTTCTGAACGTTGTCGCAAAATTGCAGTCATATCGAATGAATAGTTTCTGATATAGATCATTTGTTTTAATGATTTTCAATGATCTAAAAACAAATCTAGTGATAAGATGCTAACAAAATTTTGCAAGAATTTTCGCGTTGGCGTTTTTCAACTAATAACCATGTTTAAATTGGATTGGTTTTGTATTTTTCGGGTTATTGAGGAAATAATAACCAAATTTCAGCTGGGTATAACTCCAAAACCGTTTGGCTGATTATGCCTTTAAACAAACTCAGATGTCACATTCAGACGCACAACATAACCCGAAACTTCAAGTCGCTTTCTCTTTCCGTTTCTGGTTATCGTGACATAAAAAAATATTTTGCGCTAAGGTTTATATTCTACAACTATTCACCAAGTTTCAATTCGATCGGATTTATATTGGTTGAAAACAAAATCATTACTTTGAAATATTGGGCCGATTATGCCCATTAACGAACTTGTCCGTCGTATTGAGTATGCGCCACCTACCCTGAACATTTCAAGTCGCTAGCTCTTTCCGTTCTCAAGTTACCGTGGCAACGGCCGGCTGGCCTGCCGGCCGGACGGACAGAATCAAATTTGACTTCGAATTCTTCATCAGGGGAGACCATTTTTGGCAAAAAATTCGAGAATTACAGACATTTGGGCAAAATTATAACCCGATGTTCCCCAGAACATACGCGCAGAAATATCTCCTAGATGGAAATAGGCGGTATTCAAACATAATAATAGAGAGAGTTTTTTTTGACATTGGTCATTCTATCATGTCTCATGTCTCTCCTACAATACGTCATAGGATTATATACGTGCATTTACTCATGATATCTTCTTTGAATAATATCAATATTGATACAATTCAATGTTGTAGTTCCTCTTTACCTGAAATGAAATTATTCCGTTCTCTTTTCAGTAGCCTGAAATATCTGTCGAATTAAACCCCTTTTTTAGAACCAAATGCTCCACATTTGCCGCATACCATCAAAGTAAACAGTTAAAGCCAACAAAAACAAAAGCGGAAGCGATATATCTGAACTACCAATTTTGTTTCATTTAATTGCTCCGAATTAAACTCGAAACGAAAATATTTGCATTCCTGCCAAACTAGACCGGCCTCTTTATAGCATTTATCCCCCGATAATGGGAAAAACACACAAAACACCTACCCGCCACCCCGTGACCAATTTCCCGTATGTGTGTTCTCACCCCTTCGCCAGAATAATGGCTTCATTAATATCAGGACGACCATGAAATTCCTTCAATCCAACCCCTGCATTTTGTTTTGTTTCAGCTCTTCTGGTGTTAGGGGGAGCAGTGGTCTATCCTGTGGGATGGGACAACAGAGAGATGCGGGAGTCGTGCGGGAACAGCAGTCATGTATACAGACTAGGTCAGTATTTCACCCCATTCCGGAAAACTCCGTTAACGTTCTAGAAATTTTCTTAGTAGGGCGCAGTTTTTATCCCTTATAGGTGGAGATTTTTTACTGTAATAGGTACATATGGTAATTACATCACTGAGCCGATAAGATCGAGCGGATTTTATGATCACGTGATTTTCGAGTCTTTCGAGCGTCTAGGAATATCCAAACGCGATTGTTTATTCTGACTTTGGAATTCTAACCTAAATAGACTGCTTCCGTCATATTAAAATTTCAAAAATATGAATAATAAATTATTATTCAATCTATTACATATAGGGAAGAGATAGATACTCGATAGCGATTCAGAAGATGAGGAAATCAACCATGAAGAAAAAAATATGGTATTTTGCCGAAGATACCGCTATTAGATTTACAGATAATCAATTTAGGCATAATTTTCGAATAACTCCGGTCGCCTTTTTTTAATAAAATTGCATGAGGTTCATGAAGATAATGTGCCGCGAGGCCATCCTGAAGTCGCAGTGGAGAAGCAATCAATGATTTGCGTGTGGTACCTTGCTAACTTAGAATCATGTTCAAAAACACATACGTTCTTCCATATGTATTTTCATATAACAGAAATGTTTTCTGTTGTTCCTTGGCAAATTTCGCATTCATAAATCATTCTCAATTTTGTTTGGGTAAATATTTCGTTGAACGTTTGACGGTTATATTGACATTGAAATTGAAAATAGTTGATAACTCGATCCGCTCCACCGATTTGCTCGGAGCTTTTCGAGTGACGTCCGAGCAATCGCTGAGGTAATAAGCATACACCATTTTGATCACTCAGTGTACTCGATTTGTAAATAACAAACACGATTGAGCGATCCGAGCGCTCAGATGTATTTAACAAATGCACCTATTAGTCACATATGGTAAACACATCTGGGTTCTGTTCGAAAATTAACTCCGTAGAGTAATATTTACTCCATTGCGTTCGAAAACAGAAAGGTTGAGTAAATTTTACTCTGTGACTGTCGTCCGAAAAGTCGGAGTATTCGACTCGGAGTTCATTTTACTCCTGTCAAAATTGACATAACTCATGGGAAGGAAAATCTAGTATCTTTGTCTAACTGTTTTATGAATGTTTTGTGAGGTAATTTAATAGTTTTTATACTGCTCACAATATATATTTATGATTAGGGTTACATATATGTGAAGAAAACAATAATAATAGGATCTTTCTTAAACCAACATAACCTATTTTCCGATATTGGCACCTTCTGTCACTGTCAGTGTCAGAGTCAGAGTAACTCTAGAGTAAATCTGTCAAACCTTCAAAAACTCTACTCTACTCCGTGGAGTTAATTTTCGAACACAACTCAGAGCGGATCGAGTAGATTTTATGATCACGTGATTTTCGAGCATCTAGGGATATCCAAACGCGATTGTTTATTCTGAGTTCGAAATTCTAACCTAAATATGCTGCTTTCGTCATATTAAAATTTCAAAAATATGAATAATGAATTATTATTGAATCTATCACAACGTCTCAAACGATTGGGTTCGACTCCCTGATGAAGAATTCGAGGTCAAATTCAATTCTGTCCGTCCGGTCCGGCCGGCCGGCCGGCCGTTAGCACGATAACTCTCGAACGCGACGACTTAGAGCGTTGAAATTTGCAGGGTAGTTTCGTAGCGTAAATATCTCGGACAAATTCGTTAACGGGCTAAATCGATCGAGCGGTTTCGGAGTTAAGGCCGTTTTTAGTAAAAACGTTTTTTATGAATATTTCCGGAACCGATCACTCGATCTTTTTGAAATTTGGCATCAGATTGTAGAATCATGTCCTTTATATGCCTGCGAAGTTTTGTGTTGAACGGACGGCCCTAAAGTGGCAGAAAAAAATTTTGAAAATTTAAAAATTTTGTTTTCACGATAACTCGAAAAATACTGATCTGATTAAAGTGAAACTCAGTAGTTAGATGCAAAAGACCAAAGCAAACACTTTTGCAAAATTTCGTGAAGATCACGTGACATGAAATAAATAAAAAAATTACTACTATTTTGCGGAATACTTTGCTTTTAATGCCGAAACATATGTTTTTGAGGTTCATGCTGCCCTTTCCGGGCATTTTCCGTATTGCGCATGCGCAGATGAGAAGTCCTTTAACTGCTGTAGTTTTCGTCAGAGAGGATTGGGGTTTTGGGGTGGCGGATGCTATTCCTCGATAGAATTCAGATCCCTGATGAGGGTCTGCGCATGCGTATATTAAAGATGCGATATCTTCCGAACCACTAGTGTTGGAGAATCGGAGTTTTTTGTAAGGTGTGTTATTTTGAGAGGACTTTTAGCCGCCAGTAGATTGCGCATGCGCAGAAGAGAAGTGACTGTTTTTGGGTTGTATGGGTTATGTTGGGAGTGCTGAGTCGATAATATGAGGTTTTAAAAGAATATTCATAACAATTCAGTGCAAGGACAAGTCAGTTTGGGGGATGTAGCGTTGTTTCCGAGTTAAAGTGTCCGTCCCGTGGCCCTGGGTCTAATTTTGAAATTGATGTAACCCCTTACAGGTATTTTTCGTTATGCGCATGAGCAGACCATCAGTGATTTAACTGGTGGTGTTTTCGTCAGAGAGGATTAGGGTTTTGGGGTGGCGGAAGCTATTCCTCTATAGAATCCCCTGTTGAGGGTCTGCGCATGCGTGGATTAAAGATGTGATATCTCCTGAACCACTTGTGTTGGAGAATCGGAGTTTTTTGTAAGGTGTGTTATTTTGAGAGGACTTTCAGCCGCGAGTAGATTGCGCATGCGCAGAAGAGAAGTGACTGTTTTTGGGTTGGATGGGTTATGGTGGGAGTGCTGAGTCGATATTATGAGGTTTTAAAAGTATATTCATAGCAATTCAGTGCAAGGACAAGTCAGTTTGGGGGATGTAGCGTTGTTTTAGAGTTAAAGTGTCCGTACCGTGGCCCTGGGGCTAATTTCGAAATTGATGTAACCCTTTACGGGCATTTTTCATTTTGCGCATGAGCAGACCATCAGTGATTTAACTGCTGGTGCTTTCGTCAGAGAGGATTGGGTTTTGGGGTGGCGGATGCTATTCCGCTATAGAATCCCCTGGTGAGGGCCTGCGCATGCGTGGATTCAAGGAGCGATATCTCCTGAACCACTAGTGTCGGAGAATCGGAGTTTTTTGTGAAGTGTGTAATTTTGGGAGGACTTGCAGCCACGAGTATACTGCGCTTGCGCAGACGAGAAGTGAATGGTTTTGGGTTGTTTGGGTTATGTTGGGAGTAATGAGCCGATATTGTGAGGTTTTAAAAGAATATTCATGTCAATTCAGTGCACGGACACAAGTCAGTTTGGGGTAAATAGCGTTGTTTCCGATTTGAAATGTCTGTATGGTGGCCCTGAGGCGAATTTATAAATAACTCTATTCGGTAGATCTATATTAAAATACGTTCGGATTTGGAGAAGATGCAATTGCGTTCCTAACGGAGGACCCACAACCGCCTTTTTTTCCGATCTACGGTAAAGCTAACAGCCAAACTGTATTCATAGCTATATTTGTTAAAGGAACTTGAAAAAAAAAGCACTGACGTGAAGTCAGTACTCTTTGGCGCGCGTGTTCACGGTGGCTAATTTGAATTGAATGATGAGTACTTCAAGCTCAGTGGATAGAGCGAGCCGAAGATCTACCCAAAGGATAGTGGACACCATTCACTATCGGTTCAAAAATTAACAGTGCTGTATCTAAGCTGCCATCAGGATAGAGTAACAAAGTTAGAAAAGAACACAAGTGACTCTCCTTAGTCGCACAAGCTCCTAGAAGATTTGGGAGGGTCAGTATAATCCTAATCATGTTTATAGCACGCGCGCAAAAGCAGATTGACTTAACAATGAAAGAAAAAGTGTAAAAAGTCAATCTGCTTTGGCGCGCGTGCTATAAACATGATTAGGATTATACTGACCCTCCCAAATCTTCTAGGAGCTTGTGCGACTAAGGAGAGTCACTTGTGTTCTTTTCCAACTTTGTTACTATATCCTGATGGCAGCTTAGATACAGCACTGTTAATTTTTGAACCGACAGTGAATGGTGTCCACTATCCTTTGGGTAGATCTTCGGCTCGCTCTATCCACTGAGCTTGAAGTACTCATCATTCAATTCAAATTAGCCACCGTGAACACGCGCGCCAAAGAGTACTGACTTCACGTCAGTGCTTTTTTTTAATAAAATTGCATGAGGTTCATGAAGATAACGTGCCGAGAGGACATCCTGAAGTCGCAATGGAGAAGCAATTAAGGATTTGCGTGTGGTACCTTGCTAACTTAGAATCATGTTTAAAAATGGGTTCAAGCCCTGTGGACAGGAGCTTTCTGGCGCTCTAGTTCAAACAGACAAATTATATCTGGTATTGGTTTCTCAGAGTTGGGAATTATATCAATGTATTAATATGATAGAACTGCATCAAAAAGGAAATTCAATTCAAATAATAGTTTATTTATGAAGATTAAATGAGCAATCATGAGAATGAGAACTGCACCACATTTTCAAATTTCTTTTTTTGACACTTTGCGGTAATCTGGTCAATACAAAACTTCACATGCGTATAAAGGTCATGATTCTACTGTCTCCTACAGTCTGGTGCTAAATTTCAGATAGATCGAGTGATCGGTTTCGGAAATATTCATAAAAAATATTTTTACTAAAATCGGCCATAACTCCGAAACCCCTTGATGGTTAACGCCCATTAACGAACTTGTCCGAGATATTTACGCTCCAAAACCACCTTGCAATTTTCAATCCGCTAACTCCTTTCGTTCGAGAGTTATCGTGCCTACGGCCGGTCGGCCGGCCGGACAGAATCGATTTCGCACTTGGATTCTTGATCAGTGAGTCGAACCAAATCATTTGAGACCATTTTCAGCCAAAAATTCCAAAATTACAGACACTTGGGCAAATTGATAAGCATTCTGTTCCGAGGAACTAGAGCGCCAAAAAAACAAGTTTCGTATGACAATTGCCCAAAACAGGTGTAAAGTACCTACAAATAGTAGGTATTCCATAAAACATGTATAAAATAATAAATTACCTTGTAATCGATCAAAAATTTCCTGATCTACGTTCACAAAATGTTCTCCTCTCTCGAACTTTGGAATTATGCTTTCAAATTTACGTAATATTTTCAATCATTTTCGGGTGAGATCCCCGTTGCATCGCTAAAATACGAGTATTTCAACCCCAATATTCCTGAAGTTACTATATTCCCTTCTGTCAAGTTGACTTTATGGCAATTCATACATAGAATATACATAGAATAATTATATCAACCTGTGAAATACGATTTACATTGAAATTTTGAAGAATCATATCTCCGAAAGTATTAGCTTGTCAGAGTTAAAAATGATATGAATGGATTCTTATGATAAAACTGCTTATTAAAAAAAATTTAATCTGGAATTAAAATTGAATTAAAAAAAAATTTTTTTTTTTATTACTCCGAAACCTTCTGTCCGATTTTACCCAGTAACGAACTTAGCCGAGATATTCATCCCCCAAACCTACTCTGAAAATTTCAACTTTCTAGCTCATTCCGTTCGAGAGTTATCGTGCCTACGGCCGGACGGCCGGCCGGACCGGCCGGCCGGACAGAATGAATTTCGACCACGGATTCTTGATCAGTGAGTCGAACCAAATCGTTTAAGGCCATTTTCATCGAAATATTCGAAAATTACAGACATTTGGGCAAATTGATAAGCACTCAGTTCCGAGGAACTAGAGCGCCAAAAAAAACATACGTTCTTCCGTAAGTATTTTCATATAACAGAAATGTTTTATGTTGTTCCTTGGCAAATTTCGCATTCATAAATCATTCTCAACTTTTTTTGGGTAATTATTTCGTTGAAAGTTTGACGGTTATATTGACATTGAAAATAGTTGATAGCTTGATCCGCTCCACCGATTTTGCTCGGACGTCACTCGAATAGCTCCGAGAAAATCGGTGGAGCGGATCAAGCTATCAACTATTTTCAATGTCAATATAACCGTCAAACTTTCAATGAAATAATTACCCAAAAAAAATTGAGAATGATTTATGAATGCGAAATTTGCCAAGGAACAACATAAAACATTTCTGTTATATGAAAATACATATGGAAGAACGTATATTTTTTTGGGCGTATGTTCTAGGGGAACATCGTCCTATCATTTCGTCCAAATGTCTGTAATTTTCGAATTTCGAGCTGAAAATTGGCTAATAGACTAATTCGGACTCCCTGATCACGAATCCGGTGTCAGATTTTAGGGTGCCGTCCGGCCGGCCGGCCGGCCGGCTGGCCGGCCGGCCTTCCGGCCGTAGGCACGATAACAGGAGCACCGAAGGTCCTATCGACTTCAAACTTTCAGGGTAGGTTTCTGATCAAAATGCGACGGTTAAGTTCGTTAACGGGCAAAATCGGCCGGACGGTTTAGGAGTTAGAGACATTTAAAATTTTGAGGTTATTTCCCTGATATTTCAGGAACTAAAGAAGATGTTGAATCGAAACTTGGTAGTCAGTTCGAGGATATAAACGCGCAACTTTTGGCAAAATTCTGTTATGATCGAAATGTTGGTAATTTTTAAAAAAATATTTCTTTTAATTTTTTCGAAAAAAAAATTTTTTTTTCGTGAACTATTCATCAGATTGCAACAAAAACTTGTACTAACGTCAATTGTAGTATTTTACAACATTGTGCAAAATTTTGGCTCTATACGATTTCAATTTCTGGAGATATAAGACAAAATGTGTCAAATTTCCTGGGTCTCTCTCAGTATTTTCATCGATTATTATATAATAATCTCAATAATATTAAGGTATTCAACATGATACTGCTTTTTTTCTTTACTGGTCAGTACGGGCCACAAGAAAGATGAACATGCGCCCAATAGCTCCTGTCCACAGGGCTTGAACCAATTTTTTTAACATGATTCTAATTTAGCAAGGTACCACACGCAAATCATTAATTGCTTCTCCATTGCGACTTCAGGATGTCCTCTCGGCACGTTATCTTCATGAACCTCATGCAATTTAATTAAAACTTATTGAAAAATTATATACGGTCTACACTAATTTAAAAAATTTAATGCTTGTGGCTTTTACTTGATGCAAATCCATATTAACTCAATGAAAAATTATATACGATTTACACTTATTTATTCAATATTGTGACGCGTTTCGTCAACACAGCGACTTCATCAGACTACAACAATAGTTACAAATCACCACACTCACGGGGAGAAAGGGTTTTTTGCTGAGGTTTTTCCCTAAGCTCTTGTATCATACGTCGAATTGTATGGTACCCCGTTACACCAACCTCTGCTAACACATATACAGCTCTCAGTCAAAAGAATATATATATATCAGACTACATAACCAATAATCAATCAATTAAATATCAAGCGGAACATTTTATTAAAAAATAGGAACTTTCTGAAAACGGTAATCCAGAATTGAAAATCGTGAAAACATTGAAATCGAAAAGTGCCGCGGATAATATTGTTTTTACAAAAGCCGATAAAGGAAATACTGTTATCGCAATAAACAAGGACGATTACATTAACAAAACGGAAAATTTCAATGCAACTCAAAATTATAAAATACTTAATAGGGATCCGACTACAAAATTCCAACGAGAATTAAAGAACAATTTGAAAGATATACATTATTTAATAGATGAAAATTCAAAATTTAAACTTATTCTGGGTAATCCGCAAGTCCCGCAATTGTACTCGTTTATCAAACTTCATAAACCGGATAGAAATATTAGACCAATAGTTTCGTACATTTCAGCACCAACAGTTAAAGCTTCGCGTTTTCTAATAAACCCTATTAAAAATTATTGTAACTTCGTACCTACCAACTTTTTCGATCAAGAACTCACTTGATCTAGTAGAAAAAATTAAAAATATTTCCCTACCGGCCAATGCAAAATTAGTGTCTTTCGATGTTGTTAACCTTTTCCCTAGTATTCCACCCCAGGATACAGTGAAAATAGTTAGGGATTTATTAGAGAAAAACAAAGTCAATATCGTGATTCAGTCCGAAATACTCCAGCTTTTAGAAACGTGTTTGACTCAAAATTACTTTAGTTTCAACGATAAGATTTATGATGCTAGCGATGAAGGACTTATCATGGGGAATCCGCTCAGCCCCCTTTTGGCAGAAATATTCATGGACAACCTAGAAGCCGTCGCTAAAACACATCCTATTTTTTCCAAATTCGTATATTGGTTTAGATACGTAGATGATGCGCTCGCGTGTTTTAAAGGAACAGACCGGCAACTGAAAATATTTGTAGACTTTATTAATAGCATTCATCCAAATGTCAAATTCACAATAGAAATGGAAAATAATGGTGCAATTAATTTTTTGGATTTAACAATAACGCGGAAAAAAAATCATCATGATTTTTCAATATTTAGGAAACCATCCCATACGGATACAATCATTCATCGATCCTCGTGTCCATTCGAACATAAAGTCGCGGCATTTCATTGTATGTTACACCGGCTAATTAATATACCTTTATCCGAAGAAAATTATGGTACAGAATAAGAAATTATCGAACAAATAGCGTTGAACAATGGATATAACACAGAGTTTATCAGAAAAATGTTGACCAAAAAACAATTTAGTAAAACAATTAGTTTAGTATTTCCAGAAATTAAGGATAAAAATAAAATATTCAATAGCTTAACATATTTTGGTACACCGAGTCAACAACTTAAAAGGTTTCTTCAAAACCAACAGGTGAATATATCATTCCGGACACATAGTAACCTTGCCAAACTCATAAAGAACAATAAATCGAAAAGGAATAAAGAAGATAAATCCGGTGTTTATGAATTAAATTGCGGGAGTTGTGACAAATCATATATAGGAAAAACTGGTAGAAATTTTGGCATAAGAATAAAGGAACATCATCACAGCTTCAAAAACAACAAAATTAATTCAAATTATTCCAATCATTTATTAACAGAAGGACATAAGTTTAACCCGGATTTCAAAATTCTACACAATTTGAATAAAGGTGCGCAACTGAATTACTGGGAAATGGTCGAAATAAATAGGGAAAAACATACGGGTAATTTAGTTAATGAAAAATTAGATCTAAATTTTTCACCGTTACTCAATCTATTCAAATAGAGAATCAATTTATAAAAGCATTAGGAATTAATTATTGTTAATGTGTACAAAGAATTCAGCAGTGAAATCTCATGTAAGTAGGTTTAAATAAGTCTATTATGTAATTTGTTTTAAATAAGATTCTCATGTAATTAGTTTTATATGAACCTGTGTCCATGTCATCTAGGTATAGGGAGATAATAACTTGTTAAGAATTTAGTATGATGTAGTCTAATGAAGTCGCTGTGTCGACGAAACGCGTCACAATATTGAATAAATAAGTGTAAATCGAATATAAATTTTCATTGAGTTTACACTAATATACTTAATATCGTTACGCGATTCCTCGATAAAGTGACTTAATCAGACTATATAAATCTAAATTCTGAACCAGTAATAGTTTCCCTATACCTTGATTACCTGGACATAGAATCTTTGAGTTCTTCATCTTCCTTTTTCTTCTCACAACATATTTAAAACTAGTTACATAATCTTGTACTGCTAGTTCTTGGTAAACATTTACAGTAACTCATTCCTAGCGCTTTCATAAATTTATTGTCTATTAGAATAGATTGAGTAACGGAGTAAAATTTAGAACTAATTTTTCATTAACTAAATTACCCATATGTTTTTTCTCTATTTATTTCCACCATTTCACAATAATTGGGTTGCTCACGTTTATTCAAATTGTATAGAATGAAATCAGGGTAAAATTCATGCCATTCTGCTTATAAATGGTTCGAATATTTATAATTAATTTTGTTGTTTTTGAAGCTGTGATGATGTTCTTTAATTCTTATGCCAAAATTTCAACCTATTTTTCCTACATATAATTTATCACAACTACGCTATTTAACTGATAAACACCAGATTTATCCCCTTTATTGCTCTTTGATTTATTATTCTCAATGAGTTTTGCCAGGTTATTGTTTATCCGGAATTAGAAATTTTCCTGTTGGTTTCGAAGAAACCTTTTAATTAGGTGACTCGGTTTACGAAAATATATTAAGCTATTGGATATTTTATTTTTATGCTTAATTTCTGGAAATACTAAACTTATTTTTTTTCATCCTCACAGCTACCAAAAAAATAAAATTAATTCTAATTATTCGAATCATTTATAAGCAGAAGTGCATACGTTCAACGAGGATTTCAAAATTTCACACAATTTGATTGAAGGTGCGCAACTCAATTATTGGGAAATAGTGGAAATAAATACCGAAAAACATATGGGTAATTTAGTCAGTGAACAATAATTAGATCTGCATTTTTCTTCGTTACTCAACCTATTCAAATTAGGAATAAATTCTTAAAAGCGGTGAGAAAGAATTATTGTAAATGTTTGAAAAGAACTAGCAGTGTAAGATTATGTATCTAGTATTAAATAAGTCGTAAGAAGAAGAATAACAGAAATACTCTAGGTCCAGGTCATCAAGGTATAGGGAGATCATTAGTCCTTAAGAATTTAGTCTGATGAAGTCGCTGTGTCTACGAAACGCCACAATATTAAATGCATTAGATTAGAGTAATTCATATATAAATTTTCATTGAGTTAATATGGATTTGCATCAAGTAAAAGTCGCAAGCATGCTGTTTGGAATGCTAATAATTATAAATTGATTAAAATTACTATACAGGGTGAGTCTTTGACCACTGCATTAATTTTAACCAAATATTCCTCTCATCAAATGAAACACTTTTTTCATTTACCATTTTTCCAGATTCGGCTCAGGTAAAAAGTTACAAGCGTTTAAAGATTTCACAATGTGCAAATACACTCCCGCATATAAATTATCTATGATATTGTTGGCGGACGAGAATAAGGCATGGTAACGTGGTTTACAGCTTGATTCGGCATTTCAACGCTCAGGGACGGATCCATAAAAGTAGTGAAATTTCTGGAGTTTTCCATTTTAAAACAGTCAATGAAGAATATCTCGAAAACGGTGCGTTTAAGGAGAAATGATGAAGAATAATTTAATGTTCTAAAACGATGGAATATTCTTGAAATGACTCAAGAAACACTTTATATGCTTTCTTTATGCTAATTTCGTTTAGTTTTATGAATCCACGAGTCCATCTCTAGAAAACTAGTAGAAGTAGAAAATAACTAATATTTGGAAAATATGTATCATAGTTATAGGAAACTGGATGCCAACATTCATTTTATTCGAAAAAAGGTTATCAAAGCTACAAAATAAAAACTGATCTTTTTTCAAAAGTTCAACAGCCTGTATCTTTTTACTTGAGCTGAATTTGGAAAAATGTTAAATGAAAAAAGTGTTTCATTTGGTGAGAGGAATCTTTGGTTAAAATTAATGCAGTGGTCAAAGACTCACACTGTATATATGATCTTTCTTTCGACATATTAGGAACGCTTCTTTTTGCGTGCATGTTCTAGGGAACAGCAATCTATCATTTTGCCCTAATATCTGTGATTTTTGGATTTTTTGCCGAAAATAGTCTCAAACGATTAAGTTCGAACAATTCGAGATGAAATACGATTCTGGCAGACGGTCATTGCCACGATAACTTTTGTACGGAAAAAATAGACTTAAAATTTTCAGGATAGATTGCGCATCTGAATGCGATGGTTAAATTCTTTAGTGGACATAATCGGCCAAACGATTTCGGAGTTGAAATATCGATTTCCAAATAACTTAAACGATACAGAACCGATGTAATTAAAACTTGGTAACTAGTTGAAGAGTTCCGAAACAAAGACTAATTTCACGAGTATTGTATCAATAGAGAATTCAAAAAAATAAATTAAATAAAAATGTGTGAGAGTCTCGTGGACAGGACCTTTGGCGCTCTTGTTCAAACTTTGACAAATCATATCTCCGAAAGTATCGGTTTCTGATAGTTGGGAATGATATCAATGGATTCTCATGATATAACTGCGTCATAAAAAATCAAAACGTAGATCTATGTCTCACATTGAATTTTGAAAAATGATATCTCCTAAGCAGACTGATCACTGTGTAGTGCTTTCCCTGCTTATTTGTACAATAAATTTCCCTATTTCAACTCAGGTTGTTTAAAACTTTTCAATTATACAGGGTGTCTACTCTAAAAAGGGCCAAACTTCAACGGGAGATTATTCAAGATATTTGCAACAAAAAATGTCATATAACACATGGTCCAAATCCTGACGGTTATTCTTCATTTCTTGATTTCACGAAATATTTCAAATTTTTCCATAAAATCAATTATAATTCAGTTATCCAAGCAGCCACCTGAAATTCGATCACATATCTGGAAAGGCCATTAAATTTGCTAAAAGACAAAATTTACAGTGTGCCAAAAAAATCATTTTTGCGGGTGTGGTAAGAAGATGAATATCACGATTCTTAAGTGACCAAAATCAGTCATATTTTTCCAATGGTTTTATCGATGAAAAATTATTCATTAAGGACACGTTTTCTTTTCAGTAAAAACTACCTCATTCAATGTACTTCAAAATGACATATCAACTTTTGCGCTAACTGCTTTTCTTCTGCCATAATATCATGGCTAACAAGTTAACAACAAAAAAGTCTAAAAATTCCAAACCTCAATTTGTTCTTTCTTGAAGTTCCTTGCGATTGAATATCAAAGTGAACATTGTACAAATTTGAAATCTAACAGTTTTTGTCACTTAATATTTCTGAGTATTAGTAACGTTTTCTTGAATTTAACAAATTAACGCGATTCATATTAAGTGTTACAATGCCTGTTTTTTCGAACATATAATATCGCGATATGCTGTTCATATATGGATTTGCGAATGGAAATGCTCGCGCAGCAGTTCGCGAGTATGGTATACGTTTTCCGAACAGACGACAACCAAATAGAAAGACATTTGTACAAGTGTTCAGAAGATTAGGTGAAACAGGCTCATTTGGTGGTTACCGAATAATAGAAGGTGGTCGAAATGCACAGCAAGGCCAGCATGCACCTGCTATACTCCAAGCTATTCGGGAGGACCCACAACAAGTACTCGTCGAGTTGGATGTAGATTGAGGAAACATCATTCTACTGTACACAGAGTACTAAAAAAAAATAAGTTTCATCCATACCATATGAAAAGGTGCAGGATCTGTTAGTTGTAGATGCTGAGGTGAGACTAACATGTTGTAGGTGGTACCTGAATAAGTTGGAAGAGTGGGGGAGCGATAGAATATTATGGACTGATGAAGCAACTTTTACGAAATCGGGTTTGATAAATTTGCGGAAAAGCCATGTATGGAAAAGAGAAAACCCCCATGCAACTATTGTTTCTCATTACCAACATTAATTAAGGGTCAACGTGCGGTTGGGAGTGATGAGAGGTGAACTTTTTGGACCAGTTATACTTCCCGATCGCCTCAACTCTGAAGAATTCATAAGATTAATTTAAAGCAGCGTAGCAAACATATTAGATGAAATGCCCCAGGTTAACAGACGAAATTTGTGGTTTCAAATGGATGGCTGTCCAGGTCATAATAGTCTGAACGTACGAGACTTAATGAATCAATATTTTGGGCAACAATGGATTGGAAGGTACGGTTCGGTGAGGTGGCCACCAACGAGCACGGACCTTAAGCCTTTAGATTTTTATGTTTGGGACACCTTAAAAGAAAAAGTGTATCAAATTCGCGTTCAGACTCGAGAGGATTTGATCGAAAGGATACATATGTGTTGTGCAGAAATTCGTCAAAAACATTGTGAACTTCGTAGGGTTGTGGATTCAGTTCGAAAGCGATCTGTAAAATGTATCGAACAAGGCGGTGGACATTCCGAACAATTGTTATAAATGGCATGTAGTGTGTTTATTAGTATGTGGTATGTTTTCTTCACATTTTTTCATGAAATTTCTTCAAATTACTCTTTTTAGACACATACCTGAATTCATAATTCTCATGAGAATAACTTCGATATTCAATCATAAAGAGCTTCAAAACTGAGCAAATTTTGGTTTGGAATTTTTCGACTTTTTCGTTGTAATCTTGTTAGCCATGATATTATGGCAGAAGAAAAGCAGTTAGCGCAAATGTTGATATGTCATTTTAAAGTACATTGAATGAGGTAGTTTTTGCTGAAAAGAAAACGTGTCCTTAATAAATAATTTTTCATCGAATAAACCATTGGAAAAATATGACTGATTTTGGTCACTTAAGAATCGTGATATTCATCTTCTTACCCCACCCGCAAAAATGATTTTTTTGGCACACTGAAATTTTTGTCTTTTAGCAAATTTAATGCCTTTTCCAGATATGTAATCGAATTTCAGGTGGCTACTTGGATAATTGAATTATAATTGATTTTATGGAAAAATTTTAAATATTTCGTGAAATCAAGAAATGTTAAATTGAAGAATAACCGTCAGGATTTGGACCATGTGTTATATGACATTTTTTGTTGCAAATTATTTGAATTATCTCCCCTTGAAGTTTGGCCCTTTTTAAAGTAGACACCCATATTGTGTTGTACAAATGAGAGTTTGTTAAACTTGAGAATTTAGATTGAAATTTCGATTGCCAGCCACTGAAAACCCCTGTGTGATATCTACTTGCTGAGCTATACCCCCTTCTGGGAAGTACATGACGAGGTTACAATATTCTCACATAAATTGAGATAATTGGTATATTCTGAAAAGAAAATAATAAACCTTTTTGTACAGTTTGCAGAATTTCTATCTGAATTCGTTACGTTCAATTAATATTCAAAGGAAACCCTGTTTGGTAATGAAAAATTTCACTTTCCAAAGCCACGGCATCTGGTTTCACACGCAGGAAAAAAGACTAATGATTCGAAGCATACATACACGGGAATTTTTTTTAATAGAAACGCTGGGTGCTCTTGGATGCGGACTAATTAGAGGGTTGTATTTCCTAAAGCAAAAAATATTTGTTCAGCCATAAAAGGTCCTCTGTAATGAAATGGAAGTAACTCGATTCAGGTCGGTATTTATATCCTTCATAACATGTTGGGATTCCGCATCAAACACAACAGATTGAGTTTTATTTTGTGCATCTGCTTCAGTAATATTCATCGTTTTCAGCCTCAATATACTTACTGTTCAAAAATTAGGTGAATCAGAGCGGGATATTAGGTTTTTTCAGTGCATGTTATGGGTAACAGCGTGCTATCATTTTGCTCAAATCACTATACCATTTATTGCCGAAAATTGTCTCAGGTTTGACTCTCTGAAGAAAAATAGGAGGCCAAATTTTATTCCGTCCTGTCGGTTGTTGCCACGATAACTTTCGAACGGAAAGAGATAAGGATTTCCAGGGTAATTTGACTTTGGGCGATCTAATTCATTGAATGCTCTCCAGGTAAGTCAAAAATAAAAAATTGTTGACATTTGTGCAAAATGATGCATGCACGCTGTTCCCCAGAACAGCCGCGCCAAAAACTAGTAGGCTCAAACTCCTAACGTCATGTGAGTGTTGTTGATATTTTTGATCATTGTTTTCAACGATGCATTTCACATACATTTCTAATACCGCCTCAATTAAATAGTGGATATTTTAGGGTAGATAAAATTGGAAAATTATTTCGGTTTAGTCCTTCCGACATACCCTGTATACGAGAGCATCAATACGAACATTCAATACGAGGAAGGGATTTTCTTCATCTTCTCAATCGTGACAATATATAATGGAGTTATGTGGCTAAATGCCCAGAATAGAATACATGTCCCACCATCAGCTTATGATAACGTTTCTGATCAATGGATTATTGAATATCTAGCCTAATTCAGCATAACTATTATGCATACTACAAGGATGGGTGCATTTACCACGCTAGTATCACATTACATACTGTTCTGTAGTATCTGAGCATGTGTCGATATACATTTTGCAATATCTAATCTACTTCTGTACATCAGACTGTAATATACTATTCTTGTGTGATGATTTTTAGTGTTTATACAGGGTGAGTCTTTGACCACTGCATTAATTTTAACCAAAGATTCCTCTCATCGAATGAAACTCTTTTTTCATTCAACATTTTTCCAAATTCAGCTCAGGTTAAAAGATACAGGCTGTTGAAATTTTGAAAAAAAAACAGTTTTTATTTTGTAGCTTTGACATCCTTTTTTCGAATGAAATGAATGTTGGCGTAAAGTTTCCTATAACTATGATACATATTTTCCAAATATTAGTTATTTTCTACTTCTACTGGTTTTCTAGTTATGGACTCGTGGATTCATGAAACTAAATGGAATTAGCATAAAGAAAGCATATAAAGTTTTTCTTGAGTCATTTCAAGAATATTCCATCGTTTTAAAACATTATATTATTCCTCATAATTTCTCCTTAAACGCACCGTTTTCGAGATATTCTTCATTGAATGTTCTAAAATGGAAAACTCCAGAAATTTCACTACTTTTATGGATCTGTCCCTGAGCGTTGGAATCCCGAATTGAGCTGTAAACCACGCTACCATGCCTTATTCTCGTCCGCCAACAATGTCATAGATAATTTATATGCGGGAGTGTAGGAAGGGTTACAGTACTACCACTCTTCTATTGAACGTAACCGATGATATTTTTAGAGCTTTAGATAGAGGAGAAGCGTCAATTCTAACTTTGTTGGATTTTGCGAAGGCGCTCGATACTTTGGACCATGAACTGCTTTGTGCGAAGTTGAGCTACTATGGTTTTGATGAGACTTCTTTGAAGTTTTTCAGATCTTATCTATTTGGTAGATATCAAAAAGTACGTCTACATAATACTTGCTCTGAATATACTCCAATTACATCGGGAGTACCGCAGGGTTCCATTCTTGGTCCCCTGTTATTTTTGATTTATATAGCGGATAATTATCGAGTTGTCAAATTTGTTGATATATATTTTTATTGTGATGATGCTCAGGTACGACTCTCTTTCCATCCCTCTCTTGTGGATCAGGCTGTTCGGCGGATGAATGAGGATTTATCGGAAATACTAAATTATTGTTCGTCAAACGGTTTGAAGATAAATACAAATAAATGTTTTTTTATTCCCTTCTTTCCCAGATCCTCGCTTCCTCCAGTTGTGATCAGGATAGGTGGTGAGCAGATTCCGTCCTCAAGCTGCTGTAGAAACCTCGGAATTATTTTTGATTGTCAGCTGAGATTTATTATTATTATTATTGATAAGGGGGTTACGTTGCACCGCGACCTTGAGATCTATTGTGCCCCCCAACAGAGCTGTTCTCACCATTACGCCAGCTGAGATTTAGAGAGCATATCTCTTTATTGTTGAAGAAGTCTTTCCTAGCCCTGAGACATTTATACCGCCAGAGACATTTTTTAGACCTCAACTCGCGTAAATATCTTTGTGAGACTCTGGTGCTGTCCATACTGAATTACGGCTTGGTACTTTTCTATCCGTGCCTTGATTCTATCGCGAAGTATAGATTACAGAAAGTCAAAATGCTTGTTGCAGGTTCATTTTTGGCTTGAGGAAGTATGACAGGGGGGTTGGGGAGAGGATTGATAGGATTGGGTGGCTCAGAGTTGAAAATATTTTTAAGCTTCAGATGTCAATAATAGTTTATCGGATTTTGCTTTCTTCCATTCCTCCCTATTTGAGGGAAAAGTTGGTTTATAGACGGGATGTTCATGATGTTGCGATAAGACATGGTCAAAGGCTGATGTTGCCTAGATTCGGGTCGGCCATGTTTCAGCGCTCTTTTACCTTCAATGCTGTGAAGGTGCACAACGAAATTTTGTTGCTTTTTGAGACAGCCTCTTTGAACTCACTGAGACGAAATTTACGGCAACACTTGTTGAACTGTCAAATTTCGAATCGATTTGTATAATCCTAGATTTGTGAAGAAAATGTATTTTATTTTATTATAGTTCTCTTTTATTTTAATTATATATATATATTTTTTTTTTGTGGGTTGAGTGGAGTAGCTTTTGGCTAGACTTCGCCCTTATGTTATGTTTATAAACATGCAAATAAAGACACTATTATTATTATTATTATTATTATTAGCACATTGTGAAATCTTTAAACGCTTGTAACATTTTACCTGAGCCGACTCTGGAAAAATGGTAAATGAAAAAAGTGTTTCATTTGATAAGAGGAATCTTTGGTTAAAATTAATGCAGTGGTCAAAGACTCACCCTGTATACCACCAAATACAGCGTTTGATCAGTACGAGGATATTTTTGAGAAACCAATACTTCCGGAGATATGATTCGTCAAAGTTTGATCAAGAGCGTCAAAGCTCCTGTCCACAGGGCTTTCCCACTTTTTTGTACCATATTTTCCGACAGCGGTTGTCACTCATACGTAAAAGTTGGACGCAAGTCCAAGATGACATGTGTGAACACAGATCATACGATAATTCATAGATAAAATAATTAAAGCATTCTGTGAAAACATAGAAGTACGATTTATTATTGAAATTTTGAAAGATCATGTCTACGAAAGTATTAGCTTGTTAGAGTTGAAAATGATACGATGGATTCTGATGATAAGACTACATATTAAAAAAAATCAATTTCAAATTTGTGATGTGAAAAAAATTTTTTTTTTTTCGTTACTCTGAAACCATCAGACCGATTCTGCCCAATAACGAACTCAACTGCGATATTCATCTTCCAAACCTACTCTAAAAATTCCAACTGTCCAGCTATATTTGTTTGAGAGTTATTGTAAAAAAAATTTTGAACATTAAATTTTTTTTTTCGACTCTTTACGGCAACCCGATCAATACAAAACTTCGCACGCATATAAAGGTCATAATTCTACAATTTGATGCTAAATTTCAGATAGATGGAGTGATCGGTTTCGGAAATATTCATAAAAAATGTTTTAACTAAAAGCGGCCATAACTCAGAAACCGCTTGGTGGATTTCGCTCATTAAGGAACTTGTCTGAGAAATTTACGCTCCAAACCTAACCTGCAAATTTCAATCCTCTAACTAACTCATTTCGTTCCAATGTTATCGTGTTAACGGAGGGCGGGCCGGACCGGCTAGCCGGCCAGACCGACTGGCCGGACCGGCCGGACAGAAACGATTTCAACCACGGATTCTTGATCATTGAGTCGAACCAAATCGGTTAAGACCATTTTCAGCCAAAAATTCGAAAAAAACAGACATTAGGGCAAATTGATAAGCACTCTGTTCCGAGGAACAAGAGCGCCAAAAATCAGTTCAAGAACTGACGTGAAGGAGCTTTTGCGCGCATGTTCCATTGTCTATTCACACCTTATACGAAGTCAATCGAGCTGAAATTTGGTACTCGATTGTAAAATAGTGGCTCAAACTTATGTGCGGAGTTCCAGCTTACATGAATGTTAATAATGTGTTACTTACCTCTATTGGACACTATCAATCGAAGTCACCATCCATATAGACCGTTTTCTAAGCTTTTATAAGTTATGGATACATTTCGTACCATTTTAATGACATACTTCAGTAATGAGAGAATATTCTTAGATTCCAGAATTTATAATTTTCACATATGTATTCTATCGATATTGCAATCCGTTAAATATCTAATAATATAGGAAAAAACTTACGTCTGAAGTAATTTCAGGAACTTCCTCGAAAATCAGCACGTCGTCATTCTACAAGTAATTTCCGAGTTTAACTTGGATCGGATCTGTATATTTTGATTGTATAACAACAAAACCGTTCGACCACTCGGATGCGCAAGCCACCCTGAAATTTGCAAGTTGCTATCTCTTCCCATTCTCAAGTTATCGTGATATACATAATATATTTCTATAATTTTTTTAAAGAAATTTTTGTGACATGATCACAAAATTTCACACGCGTCTATATGTCGTTATTCTACATATAGTTACCAATTCAATTTTGGCGCTTTACACGAGAGTGAGATTTTTCTCGTCTCGTCTCGTAAAGCACTTTTGTGAAAGTTTGTGAGAATCGTATAGCTAGAAAATTTAAAAAAATATATTTTTATGTCACGATAACGGAAAGAGATAGCGGCTTGAAATTTTCAGGTTAGGTTGTGCATCTGAAATCAACATTTTAGTTTGTTTATAGGCATAATCGGCCAGACGGTTTTGGATTTATACCCATCTGAAATTTTGTTGTTATTTCCTCAATAACTCAAAAATACAAACCCGACTGAATTCAAACTTGGTAATTACTTGTAGAATGCCTTAAAGAAAATTCTTGCAAAATTTTGTGAGGGTCGTATAACTAGAAAATTTTTAAAAAATCATTGAAAATTATTGAAAAAAATTCTATATATCAGTAACTATTCGTATGACATCGCTAAAATTTTGCGAGAGCCTCAAGAACCTAACTCTACTGCGAAGTTTCAAGTTTGAGTTCGATCGGATATACTCGTATATTGTTGGAGTTTCGAGCAGCTTTTTGTGAGTTCAGTAGATGGTGACCGATGCCTCGATAACTTTCGAAAAAAAGGAGATAGGGACTTGCAATTTTCAGGGTAGGTTGCGTAGGCAGATGGGAGAGATAAGTGTATTTATAGGCATAATCGGTCTAACGGTTCCGGAGTTATACTATACCCACCTGGAATATTATTTCCTCGATAACTCAAAAAATATAGACTCGATCGAATTGAAGCTTGGAAACTAGCTGTAGAATATCGATACAAAGAAGTGCTTAAAATTATAAAAGAAACGTACTCCTAGAAAATTCCAAAAAAATTTCGAAAAAAAAATTGGTTCAAGCACTGACGTGAAGTCAGGAGCTTTTGTGCGTAAGTTCTATTGTCCATTCTTCTGTATTGGACACTCTTAATCGAATTCATCAATACAGTCCAACACAGGAGAACGGACAATAGAATTGACCATGGTAACTTCGATTAAGAGTATCCAAAAGAGGAGAATGGACAATAGAACATTCGCGCAAAAGCTGCTGACTTCACGTCAGTGCTTGAACCAATTCTTATTGTGCTACTTGTATTGAAGATACTAACAATTATTGTGTATATCTGTGGAAGTACATATAATAAAACTGGTGAAGAAATGAAAAATTAAGCTATTCAAAGCCTCGAAAAGTGTTATGAGGAAAGGAATACGCCAAGAACACCATCAATGATCTACGCACTGGGAACGTAATCATTGAAAACGATACCAATTTATCCAATTCCATTAAAAAATGTATCGACATCGATAGCCTCTTTAAAACATCGACAAAACCATCGAAATGTTGGAAAGCTGACTTTGAAGAACATTTGCTGTTAGAAAGAGCAAATATGAATCAATATTGTATTTTAGAGTGGTGGAAAGTGCATCAAAAAGTTTCTACACTTTCCAAGATGTCAATGATTTATTAATGGCTACATCCATACCTGTTGAAAGATTATTTTCCACAGCAGGTATGATCATGGCAAAAACACGAACATCATTGAATGATGATGTGATGCAAGCGTGATTATGTTTGAATTCTTGGTCGAGTAATTCAAAAGATGAAATTAACAGTGTTTAAAATCAAAAAAATTATATGCATGTACACACATATTTTTGTATAAGAGCGTAATGAATATAGCTTTATAAAATTATTCATTGCTATCTACCATTTCGTTTATACAGGGTGGTCCAGATCTTAACCAAGAAATTTTAACCACGTATTCTACGTCAAAAATAAGCCCTAGTTTGTCATATAAACATATGTCGGGAAATGCTTCCTCTTTGAGATACAGGATGTTAAAATTATTAGAAAAAAAATGTTTTTCTTTCTTTTACTTCGAACACCTTCTTGAAATTCATAATCGAGTGTGGCTATTAACGCTTATTTTTTTGTAATTATACGTTTCGTTTACAAAGATAGTCTTATTATTATTATGTACCATATCATATTTTAGCGATTTCCTCATGCATGAGAATGTGTTTAATTTTTTTACTCGGAAACGGTGTCTCGGATGTCAAAAACGCAAGAGAAGGAATTTGCTCCATATTAAATAAGTATTTCAAGAGTAATTTTTAATGTTGGAAAAACCAGTGCTGTAACATTTTCTTGTCTGAAAATATTCAGTCTCGATGCAGTGCGGACGCCACTGGTAGCATAAACTAAAACTTATTCCATTCAAAAAGTGCTCCTTGATCCTTAAAACCTATGTCCCAAATTTATTAGAAATATTTCAAAAATTGTAAAAGTTATTAATAAAAAACTTTTTTTTTTCTATAATTTTAACACCCTGTATCTCGGAGAGGAAGCATTTTTCGACATATTTTTGTATGACACACTAGTACTTATTTTTGACGTAGAATACGTGGTTAAAATTTCTTGGTTAAGATCTGGACCACCCTGTATATTATAATATTTATTATCGTTATTCAGAATTAAGCGAGATGAGACGAAACAACTGATAACGAGAAGAGACCGAGACTTAAACGAGACTTAATTTTTTGGGAATTGGCCGAGTCCGAGACGAGATTTTTTATATTCTTGCTTACTCTCGTCTCGTGTGAAGCCCTAGTTTATTTTTTGAGTTATCGAGAAAATAATTCTCCAGAAGGGTAGAACTCCGGAACTGGTTGGCCGATTATGCCCAACAAAAAAATACAGGCTGGTCCAGATCAAAACCATGAAATTTTAACCACTTATTCTACGTCAAAAGTAAGCCCTAGTTTGTCATACAAACATATGTCGAGTAATGCTTCCTCTCCGAGATACAGGGTGTTAAATTTATAAAAAAAAAAGTTTTTTATTAATAACTTTTACATTTTTTTAAATATTTCTAATACATTTGGGACATATGTTTTAAAGATCAAGGAGAACTTTTTGAATGGAATATTTTTTTGTTTATTCTACCAGTGGCGTCTCCACATTGCATCGAGACTGAATATTTCAAGACAAAAAAATTATACGCCACTGGTTTTTCCAACATCCGAGGCACCGTTTCCGAGTGAAAAAATTAAACACATTCTCATGCATGAGGAAATCGCTAAAATTTCATATGGTACATAATAATAATAAGACTATCCTTGTAAACGAAACGTATAATTACAAAAAAGTAAGCGTTAATAGCTACACTCCATTATGAATTTTAAGAAGGTGTTCGAAGTAAAAGAAAGAAAAAATTTTTTCTCTAATAATTTTAAGACCCTGTGTCTCAAAGAGAAAGCATTTCATGATATATGTTTGTATGACAAACTAGGGCTTATTTTGACGTAGAATACGTGGTTAAAATTTCTTGATTAAGATCTGGACCACCCTGTAGAATTCAATAATTTTCGATGACTTTTAAAACATTTTCTAGTGATAGGATCCTCACGAAATTTGACGGAAATTTGCGCGTCGATGATGTACAACTCATGACTTACCATGTTATCGGTTTCGTATTTTTATGAGTTATTGAGGATATTAGAATAACATTTCAGGTAGGTATAATTCCAGAATCGTTTGACCGATTTAGGCTATTAACAAACAGAAATTTCGCATTTGGATGCGCAACCTACCCTGGAAATTGAAAGTCGCTATCTCTTTCCGTTCTCGAGTTATCGTTGTTGTATTTCTTTAAATTTTTTTTTAAATGTTATGAACTTTGAAAGTGATATAAACTTCCCAAAATTACAACTAGTCACCAAGTTTCTTTTCGATCAGATTTGTATTGGTTGAAGACAAAATTAGTAGTCGGAAACCGTTGGGCCGATTATGCCCATTACCGAACTTGTCCATCGTATTTGGATGCGCCACCTATCCCGAAAATTGTAAGTCGCTATCTCTTTTCATATCTTGATAAATAAACTATTATTTGAATTGAATTTCCTTTATGATACAGTTCTATCATAAGAATACATTGACATCATTCCCAACTCTGAGAAACCAATACTTTCGGAGATATCAAAGTTTGAACAAGAGCGCCAAAACTCCTATCCACAGGGCTTGAACCAATTTTTTTATCAAACAATTCAGGTACATTCGGTTAGAATATTATTTGACGCATCTTGTACATTATTTGAGTGTGAAAATACTTAGTTATTCTATTCTATGATAACAATGATTTCAATGTTTGAATCTTTGTTTCAGGGACCTGCCAGCTCTCTTGGTCGGTGTATCTTCTAGCTTTCGCAGTTCTTCTATTGCTAGTCTGTTTCTGTCTAAGTTTTTGCGCGTCTCGGGTAAGTAGATATGTCAAACCGAACTGTATATAGAAATTATTCAGATATATGCTATGGAGAAACCACAACCCACTATATCTACTAGCCTGGAAGATGATAAAATGGCAACACCGCTCAGAGACGTACGTCAGTCGAACGTTTGTTCGTTTGTTATTGTAAAAATGGACGATTACTTCTGATTCTGGAGTTAACCATTATTGTTTTTCGCGGAAATTTCGTGGTATTAATTGTGTATAACGGTGTCAAATGTGAATTAATGCAATGCAGTGATAAATATGGTCGGATATTTATATTTTCTGTGATTAAACTGCAGTGTGTAAATAGTGAAATTTCCTTTGGATTATTTCTACTTATTGGAGATGAGTACATTTCAGTTGAGACTATAGACAACAAGATGGATAAGAAATATGAGTGAAAAAGAACTTTCATTTCTTCCGATTTTATAAAACATTTTGATGACCTTTCCAATAATTTTTCAACAAAAATTGATACATCTGAATAGGATATCAAGAAGCTCAAAGAATCTATTTATTTTTATATATATGTATTCAACTTCCAAAAGTCTGCATCTGTAGATGCTTCAGTTGAAACCAATAAGGACCTTATTATTCATCTTAAATTATTCAATAAAAATGTTCAGATTTTCTGCAGTGATTTAAAATGGATTCTTCCTTTCGATCTTACCATTACCCGAGCAGATGGTCTCAACCTCAGATCAATAAGTGAACATTTCCCGCTACAGAAATATAATTAATGGGGATTCAGATTAGGAATTTATCAATTTGTTTTATCAACATTTTTACACAGTTTAGATCAAAAAATAATTATATGTGAATATACTCTTGGTAGCATTGAATTGATATTCTGAATTCACATAGACTTGTAGTTGTGGTTTACATTCATAAATCATTCTAAATTCACCTTGTTCTGTTTTCGCAAATTAACTTTTGAAAAATTTTGTAGAAAATACGAATTACAATGTTATTGTCCACCGAATGGAAAATAAACAGAAACATTTGTAGATAGCAGAAACTTACCATTATAGTTAGAACCAAAACAAGACAAACTCTAAGATGATTATCACAATTTTCATTAGCCTTCCTTATTATAGTCTTATATAATAGTTATGTTTGGGAATATTTTTTTATTTTGAATTTCATTCAAGTATATAATTTTTTGGTAATTGTCTAGAACCATAACTGTCTAATCGTCCTGAAAATTTACTCACTTGCTAATTTTGGGTTATAGATAACGGATCTGAATTTGAAAATCCGTGCTCTCTCCTAGTTTTTTTTTAAAATCCCAAAGTGTCCAAAATCACAACACTTCATCTCGTAATTACATTGTTTTAAACTGCTTTATCGGTAAATATTCATCATAAATATGATCTTATTGTAGTCCTCATCATTTCTCGACAGAATCATTTGAAAAATGATGAAATAGTCGAAATTTCATCAAAATCCAGCGCTACCGCATTGAAGGATTATGCCTCTAAGAGACGATTAATGGCGGCGTTGTCAGACTGTGTTCCAGGCTATCTCTATAGTGGGCTGTGGAGAAACTGTATCACTCAAGATTGCGATCTTCCAATTAACCAGTAGATCGGTCGAGGTTGTGGACAGTGAACATACCTATTCCTTTTGGCCTTTCTTAGATAAATCAAGCGCATTCCACCTTGTCAACCATGAACTACTATTAAAGAAGATTGAGAACTATGGCATTAGAGAAAAGCAATTGAACCTCATTAAAAGCTATCTGAATAGACATAGGCAAACGCAGGTTATACCAACTCAGGAAGGAATCTATTTGTCAGACGCAGAAGGTACCAATTTTGTCACCCTAGACAGCAACCTTCAGGAATCAGTCTGAAAAGCTGCGATTATACTTGATTGTATCTAAATTTGGTGCTTCAAAAATCAGCTTTTTTTAAATATGGAAAATAAAGAGTTTACCTTTTTCAATGTGATAGATGGGACATTCATCCTCCAGATTCTATTATATGCCATAGGGTTGTAGTTACTTCTTCAGACTTTGGAAATTTTCTGGGTATCCAGCTAGATTCAAATCTGAAATGACATAATCATTTCCAGAGTCAATATCAAAAATTGAGCAAACCTATACATACCCTTACTGTTAGAAGACACCACATTGACAAGAATGTATTGATTGTTTTATATCATTCTAACTTTCAATCCGCCATAACTTATGGTATTGTTACTTGGAGCTACAGCAAGCATTTGCATGAAGACTTCAGGGTTCAAAAGGTTCGAAAGGTAGTCATTAGATTCATATTCAGAATTAAATTCCTTGAAACATGTAGAGGGGTTCACAAGAAAAATTACTTTCTGACAGTGGTTGGTCTCTATATACAAATGTATGTTATTTATGTTATAGCATCTAAATTTCTTTGAAGATTACTTAAATTACAATAATACAAGACGTAAGGTGCCTTACTTCTATCCGAAGCATTCTCTCAGTCTGGCCTAGAACAATGATAAATATATGTGCACGTAGTTGTAGAACTCACTTTCTGAAAATCTGAGAATCATCAAAGAATTTAATTAATGGTTCCTTTCTGGGTTTTCCCTCCCAAACTCTGAAAAATATTTAAAAAAATAAAAATTTATTATTTTGAAATTGCTTCTGCATTAGAAACTCAAGATGTTCGTCAGAAACAATATATAGAACAATATTGCCTAATGAACAGTAACTAAACAACATCAACGATAAAACAATTATTTTGTAATGTTTCGGGTACCATCATCACCAATCGAAAATTTTCAAAAATATTTTTTTTTGACAGTTATTCTGATTTTCTTTACTGTGACAGTCTTTGAAGAACAAAGCAACATAGTTTCACTTCACATAGAAATTTCCAAGTTCCAACTCCTTCTTCAACAGAATCAATGAAATATGGTGACCTTTGTTTCCCTTTTTAGTGTTGAGTAGGACACGACTTGAAAAAGAGTTTGTAAGAGTAGCCTCTTTTTTGTCCTGAGCCAGTACAATGTCCCACTTCAAAAGAAGCGAGGCGTACTGAACCATTTGAAGTTATTATAGTACGAATTATGCGCGCCTCCTGGCGCCTCAAATGTTAGACGCGACGTGCTTTTGTCACTGCGGTATTGATGAGTAAGCTCTCTAGGAGGTTTGTCATTATCTGTGGTTTGTCACTCGAACTTGGAAAGTTGTAAGAGTGCTTAGCTTATGTAATGAGGGTTTCGGCAAGAACATATCTAACGGACAGATATTAGGAGGATGAACCACATTTGATTGTTTAGTACAATTATTATGAAATTAGGCAATTCTACTACCCTCACATCAAAGGTTCCGACTCAAAATGGAATTTCTTTATCTGCCTCTGCCTCGCTCTCGATCGACCGCGACAAATAAATTGAAGTAGTACAATTTTAAATTTCGCGGCACTCTTACATTTTGACGTCATGTCCGGGACAAATGAAGCGCCTCTTGTATGTCCTACTCAACACTATCCCTTTTTACTCGTTAGATTTTGGTAAAAAAAACCTGCTTATATAAGCTCCCTCTAGTCAAATACTTGAAGTAATCGCATCTTTGAAACTTCAGGAATGTGGAGAATTACATTTTTTTCATTCGTTTTTGTTTGGATAGCTAACTGTTTTCCATTCACTGTTTGTAACTTGACTGGTTCCAGAATCCTATCATCAAGTTCACCGAGATGTGTTATGATTATTTAGGTTTCAGACATCCTTTGAATTACTTTCATACAAAATTATCTGGAAATAATAAAAAAATGTGAAAGAATATGAAAAATTAGTATTATGATACATAAACAATTATTATGAATTAAAATGGTAAAATATCAAGCTAGTTTCTATGAAATTATCAAACAATTAAAATAATAATGATAATGTTGTGTACCGCATGACTTTTCGGTCAATAATGAATCTCTGACCGTTTTCGAGGGCATACTGTGTACTGCCACCTGTTTATATATCAATTGATAAAAGGCGGTGGATGGTTGGTGTTATTTTGGCATTCCACGTTCTTTCGAGTAGGGGTACTAAATTTACGGGATTTCTACAGAAATCACCTTAATTCTTTACCATTTTAATATTTCTCACTCCTCCACAAATCGGGTTTTAGCTTCAATCCATAATATTTTTTTTTGTATCAGAATATTAATGTTGCACATTTTATATTTTTTTTGTATTTTCACGTGTTTGTGTTTCAAAATCAGGCAATGTATATATGAAATCCAAATAATTAATTTACTTTGCCGTTCATGTTTGAAACAATATTTGCAATATCTCGGCATTTTTTCCCATTTTCAAGATATTTTATAAATTTAAACTGGTAGGGTGTTTTGACAGTGATATCATTTATGATAATAATGGATATTGTAACTACGAAATGATTCAAAGTATTCAGGAATATATCCTCAGAAATTGATAGATCCTCACAGAAAGATATTTCTATCATCGTTTAATCTGATTACGTAGTTTGGTGACTGTATAAAAAAAACTTTTTTTGTGATTCTTCTGTATTTCTGTGGATGGTTATAATTCCGAAACCTCTCAAAGGATTTTCACTATTGAAGAACTCAACCCGCGCTTTTAGACTCCATCCCTACTCTGCAAATTTCAACTCTCTAACTCATTACGTTCGAAAGTAATCGTGCTGACGGACAGAAGGACAAAATCAAGTTTGACCTCGGATTCCTCATCAGTGGTTCGAAACTAATTGTTTGAGACCATTCTCGGCCAAAAATTCGAAAATTATAGACATTTTGGCTAATTGATAGGCGCTTTATTCAGGTGAACAAGCGCGCCAAAAATTAACGTTTTTTTCATCGCATTTTATGAACTGCCATACAGTTCATCCAAAGTTGATAACTTATTGTATGGCGGGAAAATTATAGGAATGGTACAATTTACTAACTGGTGCTCCGCTGTTATACCCAGTCATTATTGGGTTTGAAGGCCGTGACACATCTCGTTGCAAATTGTCGGAACGGACAGACAGACATGAGATGCTAGGTTATTCCAATCAATGTTGATTTGTTTGCTCATTCGTACTTACATATTGTATTAGCTGCCTGATTGCGATATGAGTTTGTCAATTTATATCTTGCACTTTGAGGCATATTTGAGGCATAGTACAATTAACATACTGGTGGTCAGCTGTTCTACCCAGTCAATATTGGATTAGGAAACCGTGGCACATGGCGTTGCAAATTGGCGGAAGTATTGTATAAGCGTACATTAAACATGCAAATGCTCCGACTAGGTGTAGCGTTACTAATTATCTCACTAAATGTATTAATTTTGTAACATGGTAGGTTGAGATAGAATAAATGAAATAATAATAACAAATATCAAGACACTAGAGGTCCACTCTCTTGCCCAGCCAACATTATAAAGTTGTTACATATCGCGTTGCAAATTGGCGAAAGTGCCAGGCATGAGATCATAGGCAATATATTATTATTTGTTAGTATGCTTGTTTGTACGTATTGTATGCGCTACTTGAGTATGATAAAACTTGGTCATCTTATTACTTCAAATGGTGAGAAGATTATAGGTTTAGAAGAAATAGCTCAATCGTGGCCTGCTGTAATATTCAGTCAATAATGGATTACGGAGTTATTACTCCTCGCGTTGCAAATTGGCGGAGGTATAAGGCATGATATCGTAATTCAAATGGTCTTATTCTGGGTTTTCTATCTCACATTGTTACTGTTCATTAGGCATTACTCCATAAATTGCTTCTGGAAAAAACATGGCGTTTCTAACAGGGAAACAATTTCAGAAGAATTTTTTTTTTAATTAAGTTCAAATAAAAGTTAGAGAAATATTTAAATATTGCAGAGAAATGTTAATTCGTAAACAAATTTTTTTTCTTACCACACCACATTCTTTAAGATAATTTTCTTCGGGTAAAGTTATATTAATAAGCGGGTGTAACATACTATGAAATACCGCGACTTTGTTAAATGTCAAATGCACAACAGAAAAGGAAATGAGTGCAATTTTCTGCATTCAACAATAACGTGGAAAAACAGAACACACTATAGGTATTCTGATATTTAGGAGTACATCCCATACGGATATAATTACTCATTGATCTCAGGGTCACCCATTCGAACATCAAGACGCGGCATTTCACAGAATGTTACATCGCCTAAATAATATACCTTTATCCGGAGAAAATTATTGTACAGAATTATAAATTATTGAACAAGTAGTGGTAAACAATGTAAAAGATCCAGAGTTAAACAGAAAAATGTTGAATAATAAACAATTTAGAAAAACAACCGAGTCATCAAATTAAATGTATTCTTTATAACCAGCAGCTAAATATCTAATTCCGGATTAACACTAGCCCAACAAAACTCATTAAAAATAATAAATCAAAGAGCAATAAAGAAGATAAATTCTCTGTTCATCAATTGAATTGCTTTAGTTGTGATAAATTATATGTACGAAAAATAGGTAGAAATTTTTGCATAAGAGTTAAGGAAAATATATCACAGCAACCAAAACAACAGAATGAATTCAAATTATTCCAATCATTCATTAGCAGAAGAGCATAAGTTTAACCCGAATTTCAAAATTCTACACAATTTGAATAAAGATGTGCAACTCAATTATTGGGAAATGGTGGAAATAAATTCTAACAGTGGTACGAATGAATTATTTCAAATGTTTTCAAAGTATTCGCAGTGTAAGATTATGAAACTAGTTTTAAATAAGTCGTAAGAATAAGAAGGAAAGAGGAAAATAACAAGAAGACTCTATGTCCAGGTCATCGAGGTATAAGAAGATCATTACTTGTTAAGAATTTAATACAATGAAGTTGCTGTGTCGATGAAACGCATCACTATATTAAATGAATTACTATAAATCGCACTGTCTCGCAAGTAGTCAGCCATAGTTCACTGATGTGAATGACCTCTCGTGGACTTAAAAATCGAAAATCTATTTTGGAGATACAGGATGATTAAACTTTTTCTGCTGAGAATACACCCATTGATAACTTCTGAGTGGGTAATTATGTTTCAATCAAATTTTTACAAGTAAACACCACTAAGAATTCACACTATCGTGAGTAGATGGAAACAACATTCCATGCACGTATTCAGAAAAATTGGATTTTCTTGTTGAGTGTAACATTTTCTCCCTCTATATGCATTTTCTGAAAATAAATTTATTGAGTTTACGCTCACATAGATATTGCTGATCATAACAATAATTTGAAAAATCTGCACACAAAAGCAAAAAAATAAATCAACATTATAAGGCTCTGTCGATGTTGAGGAGAAATAGACTCCAAATTAAGAGGTCAGGGTATTCAACAATTTTCACTATTTCCTCATGAATAAAGGAAATTTACAAGTATCTGCAACTACAGCCATTCATATTGAGATTGAAAAACAAATTTTTATTCCAAGAAGTTTGAAAATATGAAACAAGCAACAGTAATAATAGCAACAATAAATTGAGTAAAGCTAATTGTGGTTCAACGAGTTTCATAAAATATGTTCGTCATTACACAATCTGTTACAAGCATTTTCTTATCTTTCTCTTAGCTCATCTCTAGATTTAAGTAAGCATTAAAGGATACTTTGTGAGGTATATTCATTATTGAATGGTTCCTTTCTGGGTTTTCTTCCCCAAACTCTGAAAAATATCTATAAAATGAAAGAAATATTACTGTGTGTATTGCTTCTGCGTTAAAAACACAAGATATTTGTCAGAGGCAATATATCGAACAATGTTGCCCAACAAAAAATAACGAAACAACATCAACGATAAAACAACTATTTGTTTTGTACAGTGTCTCCTGCGTCAGACACTAAACGAAAATCTTCAGAATTATTTTTTGTTGATAGCTATTCTGAAATTCGGAAATTGTCACATTGATTAGCTATCAACAAAAAATAATTTCGAAGATTTTCGGTTAGTGTCTGACGAAGGAGTCTGATATAGACTACGAAATATTCCAAAATAGTTGTTTTATCGTTGATGTTTTTTCGTTATTATTTGTTAGGCAACATAGTTTGATAGATTGCTTCTGACAAATATCTTGTGTTTCTAACGCAAAAGCAATTCACAAAATAATAAATTTTTTATCTTATAGATATTTTTCAGCGTTTGGGAGAGAAAATTCAGAAAATAATTGACACTTCAGAAACAGGAATTTGTTTCTGATCACCCCAGTGGAAATAGTCAGTGGGAGTTGAGTCAGCCAATCTCGGAGCCCATGTGATTCGGCCAATGTTTCCTATCCACCTATTACGATGTCTTTCGTTCAAGTACTGTACTACCTCTCTTGAACGATGTGGTCGCAAAATTTTTCAATCCAGTCAATTTTTCGTCGAAAAGACGACCATTGCGAAATTTTTTGTCTCAGATTATGTGGATTATTTTCTGGTCATAAATAAGAATTTCTCGAATTGAATATGCCGTCTTTAGTGAAAAACGATACATCTGTGAAAAAATTTCTAGAAATGATTCGTGGATTATTCAATACCCATCGGCAAAATGTCCTCCGTTGAACATTGTCCACTGGTTCGAGTTTCTGGACTCTTTGTGAAGGGTAAGGATATAAATTCACTCAATGTAATGTTTTCGAAACAGTTGATTTTGGAACCCCTTAAGCTGCACTCATTCTCCTATTACTTGTTGATAGGTTTTCTACCACATGTTGGAAAATTTCACGTTGTACGTTCACAGGTTGATTCGGATTATGCTCCTGGCGAATTATAGTACTTTACATACTGCCGAGAAAATTTAAAACTCTAGAGGTTTTTTTTACGGCATTCGACGATTCGGAAAACGTAGTTTATATTCTGTGACTGCAGATCGTCATTGTCATCGTAAAAACCATAAACGAAAACCATATCGGCATATTCTGTATGGGTTACATTTCTGCACCATCTTAAGTTTATTGTTGGCGCTCTAGTTCCTCGGAACAGAGTGCTTATCAATTTGCCCAAATGTCTGTAATTTTCGAATTTTTGGCTGAAAAGGGTCTCAAACGATTTGGTTCGAATCACTGATCAAGAATCCGTGGTCGAAATCGATTCTGTCCGGACGTCCGTTAACACGATAACTTTCGAACGAAAGGAGATAGAGGATTGAAGTTTGCAGGATAGGTTTGGAGCGTAAATATCTCGGACCAGTTCGTTAACGGGCGAAATCCATCAAGCGGTTTCGGAGTTATGGCTGTTTTTATTAAAAACATTTTTTATGAATATTTCCGAAACCGACCACTCGATCTACCTGAAATTTAGCATCAAATTGTAGACATGACCTTTAGACGCACATGAAGTTTTAAATTGATCGGGTTACCGTAAAGTGTTAAGAAAAAATTTTGAAAATTTTTAAATTTTGTTTCTACAATAACTCTCGAACGGAATGAGCTAGGCAGTTGAAATTTTCAGAGTAAGTTAGGAAGATACATATCTCGGTTACGTTCGCTATTGGGCAAAATAGCAACTCCAAAAAGCTAATGTTTTTGGAGATATGATTTATCGAAATTTCAATAATAAATCCTACTCCTATGGTTTCACAGAATGCTATTATTATTCTATCTTTGATTTATTATATGATCTGTGTTCATACTCGCATATGTCATCCTGTTCTGTAAGAGAGAGTCAAATTCATTTAAGCTATTTTAATTTGATTTCTTCCATGGTGCATTTCTCATTCTCAAATTGATCATTTAATCTTGAAAAATAAACTATTATTTGAATTGAATTTCTTTTATGATGCAGTTCGATCATAAGAATACATTGATATAATTCTCAACTCTGAGAAGCCAATACTTTCGGAGATATAATTTGTCTGTTTGAACAAGAGCGCAAGAAATCTCCTGTCCACAGGGCTTGAACCAATTTTTTTTAATATTATGGCCATTATAAATCTCACTCTGCTATTATTACCTCACAAAAACCACATCACAGAATAATAACATGAATAGTTTGAATTATTGAGGCGAACTAATTCACTAAATTTCAGATTAATCAATATTAATTTTTGCATTGCTAATGAAGTATATTCGACTAAACACCGAATGAGATACCTCCATAAAATTCATTCAGAGAAATGTATTTCAGTATCGTATTGAGTCCATTCCAGCACTAAAAACAGTGCCGGAATGAACTCATTCGCGCATTGTTTCCAGTTATATTTTTCGTTTTGTGGTAGTCAGCACTGACATTCGATCCTATCAAATTTCAACACACGTCAATTGTCAATATAATATAATCTGGATATAGTGAAATAATTGTTGAAAGGAAAAGTTTTATATTCATTAAAAAATAAGATAAGTACTAGATATTTCTTTCTTGCTAATTTTGAATCATTCCTGTTATTAGGAAACTCTTTTAAATCTGATCTCCACGCCCTACGTACGATTCAAATTCCGTAATCTGTCAACTTTCGTAACAGTCACACCAACTGCCAAGATACGATACAAAATTCACTAGGATGTATAGTCTGAATTTTTCATTGAATTTCAACAGTATTTTACAAAACTTGACTGAAATAGAGAAAATATCGTCTAATACTCGTTGCAGAAGGCTATTCCAACACTCATGCCTTCGAAAACTCGCACCTTCGTCGCTTGTTTTCGAATTTCGAAATCGTGTTTAAATAGGAGCCCATTCTGCAACTTGTTTTAGAATATACTATTCCCCTCAATATCAACAGAGTGGTATTAGGTTGATTCATTCAATATTCAATTCACCTGAACACATCTTATCCTAACTCTTTTCGCTTTGGAGTGTCCAATTTTTAAATTATTGTAATGATGAGAGCTACCTATGCAGGGTGCAGTACAATACATTTATTTTCAGCAATACTTACATATACAGGATGAACATTTTCATCCCAATAGGAAAATCCAATTTTTCTCTATAAGTGCCTGGATTTGTATGCGCATGTTATGGGGAACATCGCCTTGTCATTTTGCCCAAATATCTGTAATGTTCCAATTTTTTGCCGAAAATGCTCCCTACCGATTAGGTTCCACCCACTGATAAATAATTCAAATTTATTGTAACCGGCCGGTCGTTGCCACGATAACTTGAGAACGGCAAAAGATAGCGACTTGAAATTTTCAGGGTAGATGGCACGTTCAAATGCGACAGACAAGTTCGTTAATGGGCATAATCTACCCAACGGTTTCCGAGTGATAATTTTGTCATCAACCAATACAGATCCGATCAAATTGAAATGTACCACCTAGTAGTAGAATACTGACACAAAGACGATTGTCGAATTTTGTGAGAATCGTGGTACTGGAAAATTTTGAAAAAATTATTAAAAAATACTATTCATTTCACGATAACCTGAGAACGTAAAGAGATAGCGATTTGCAATTTTTAGGGTAGGTCGAGCATCTGAATGCGTCATTTGAGTTTGTTAATGGTCAAAATCGGCCGAACGGTTTTGGAGTTATACCCATCTGAAATTTCTTTGTTATTTCCTCAATAACTCGAAATATACAAATTCAATCCAAGTCAAACATGGTAATTAGTTGTTGAGTATCAGTGCGAAAATTCTTGAGTATCGTATTATATATAAATTTTTTAAAAAATATTTGAAAATCTTTGAATAACATTATATCAGAAACCATTCATCTAACATCGCTGAAATTCAGCGAGAGCCCACGAAACCCATCTATACAGCCAAGTTCCAAGTTTGAACACGATCGGATCTATATTTTTGGAGATCCGAGCTATATACTATTATGTATTTCATGATAACTTAACGGAAAGAGATAGCGACTAGCAATTTTCAGGGTAGGTTGTGCCTCCAAATGCGACATTTCACTCTGTTAATTGGCATAATTGGCCAAACGGTTTTAGTGTTATACTCATTTGAAATTTTGTTTTTATTTCCACTGTAACTCAAAATATACAAATCTGACCCAATTAAACTCGGTGATTACTTGTAGAATGCCGACCGACTAGTTATCGCGGAATATCGTATCCTGAAGTTACTTGAGGCGTTGGTTCTTTCATATCGCAATTTCTTTAAAATGGTATGGTTTTACGCGTATGTTCTTCCTTCTACACCTCTATTGAACACTCTCTATCGAATTTAGCATCGATATATACCGTTTTCTCAGATTTTATGATATATGAATACATACAGGGTCTTTCACGAGGAACCTCACCCATATTTATACGGGAAACTACTGAACGTATTTTCATGAAATTCAGCACTTATTAGTATTTCACGATGCTGATGAAATCTAAAATATTTTCAAGGCATGAGCACCTCCGGTTTTTCCGGAAATGACGTCAACTTCCGTTTTTCAAATTAGAACACCATTTTTTCATTGCAGAAATAGATTCCTTAAAAAATTTCAAGTTATTTTGATGTAACATTTTTCAGCTTTGGTTGGAAAATTCTCTCTGAGCGGGAAAATTCGAAAAAAAATCGAAAATAGAGCTCCGCTGAAACAAGAATAACTTCGAGGTTTTTGGATGGAAAATTTTCATTTTTGGGATTTTTCAAGATGTAAGATTGATGTATCCACTTTAAAAATCGAAATCGCGATTCATGATACAGGGGGTGAAAAAATCGCTTTCAAAGTTAGGGATGACAAAATCGTGAAAAATCAAATTTTTCAAATTAGAACCCCATTTTTTTATGGCAGATATTGAATTCCCGTATAAATATGGGTGAGGTTCCTCGTGAAAGACCCTGTATAGTATTCATATATCATAAAATCTGAGAAAACGGTATACTCGTATATCGATCCTAAATTCGATAAAGAGTATCCAATAGAGGTGTAGAAAATAGAACAGACGCGTAAAACCTCCTGACTACTCGTCAGAGCTTGAACCATTTTTGCGCGTATGTTCTGGGGAACATCGCGTTATCATTTTGCCCAAATGTCTGTAACTTTCGAATTTTTTGACGAAAATGGTCTCAAACGATTTGGTTCGACTCCCCAATGAAGAATTCAAATTTGATTCTGTCTGGCCGGCCGTCCAGCCGTTGCCACGATAACTTGAGAACGGAAAGAGCTAGCGACTTGAAATTTTCGGGGTAGGTGGCGCATCCCAATACGATGGAGAAGTTCGTTAATGGGCATAATCGGCCCAATGGTTTCCGAGTAATAATTTTGTTTTCAACCAATATAAATCCGATCAAATTGAAACTTGGTGAATAGTTGTAGAACATAAACCTAAGCACGTTTGTGAAATTTTGTGAGTATCGTATCTCTAGAAAATTATTAAAAAATATTTTTGTTGTCACGATAACCTGAGAACGGAAAGAGATAGCGGCTTAAAGTTTTCAGGTCAGGTTGTGCATATGAATGCGACATTTGAGTTTGTTTATAAGCATAATCGGCCAAACGATTTTAGAGTTATAGCCATCTGAAATTTGGTTGTTTTTTGTTCCGCATTAACTCGAAAAATACAAAACTGAATGAATTTAAACAAGGTTATTAGTTGTAGAATGCCAACGCGAAAATTCTTGCAAAATTTTGTGGGGATAGTATTTGTAGAAAATTCTTAAGAAGTCATTGAAAATTGAAAAAAAAATTCTATATATCAGTAACTATTCGTCTGAAATTGCTGAAATTTTGCAAGAGCCTTTAGAACCTAACTATACTGCCAAGCTTCAAGTTTTAACACGATCGATTAAATATTGTGGGAGATTCGAACAGCCTTGTGCGAGTTCAGTAGATGGGTGACCGTTGCCTCGATAACTTTTGAACAAAAGGAGATAGGGACTTGCAATGTTCAGGGTAGGTTGCTTATCTGAATGGGAGAGCTAAGTTCGCTTTTGGGCAAAATCGGGATAACTGTGTCCGAGTTATACCCACCTGGATTATTATTTCTTCGATAACTCAAAAAATAAAGATTCGATCGAATTGAAGCTTGGTAACTAGTAGTAGAAAATCAACATAAAGACGTGTTTGAGATTTTGTAAGAACCGTACCCCTAGAAAATTTAAAAAAAATGATGAAAAAATATTTGTGAGAACCGTACCTACCCCTAGAAAATTTGAAAAAAATTACAAAAAAAAACTTGGTTCAAGCACTGACGTGAAGTCAGGAGCTTTTGCGCGTATGTTTTTTACATCTATCCAAGATCGTGTGAGTTTTTAATGTAGAACACCTGTAAAAAATTTGATTGAAAAATACAACCCAATTCGAAGTTATCGAAAAGTGTATTTTCAGCAGAAACAATCTAATTATCCTGTATCTCCACAACAGCTGACTTCAGGTCAGAAGTATTTTCAGTTTTAAAGTGCTCTAGATAGGTCCTTCACGTTAGTGAGCTATGGCTGACTAGTTGCGGGACACCCTGTATATATAAAATCAGCAATCACTTAGTTGCCAACCCAAATTACTTCAAATAATCGTTAAAGGATACTGTGGGAGGCAAGGCCGTCTTAAAATATGCTGGGGCCCTTGGGCACACCATAAATTTGGGGCCCTTTTGGAAAGTAAAGAAAGTGAATTATACATTTTTCTACCCAGATAACTCTTGAACGGAATGAGCTAGACAGTTAAAATTTGCATATAAATATCTCTGTTGAGTTTGTTATTTCTTATATTACAAATTTTAAGATGCAGTTTCATCATAAGAATCCTCTGATATCATTCTCAACTCTAACAAACTAACACTTTAGGAGATATGATTTTTCAATATTTATGCTGCAGTCAAAGTTTGAATAATTACTCGCTAGTACTTTGACAAGAGCGCCAAAGCCCCTGTCTAAAGAGCTTTTCCACTTTTTGCGCGTATGTTCTGGGGAACATCACCGTTGTCACGTTAACTTGAGAACGGCAAGAGATAGCGACTTGAAATTTTCAGGGTAGGTGGCGCATCCTAATATAATGGACAAGTCCGTTAATGGGCATAAGCGGCCCAATGGTTTCCGAGTAATAATTTTTTCTTTTCAACCAATACAAATCTGATCGAATTGAAACTCGGCAAGTGGTTGTAGAATACAAACTTAAGGACGTTTGGGAAATTTTGTGAGAATCATATCACTAGAAAATTAAAAAAAAAATTATTAAAAAATATTATTTATGTCATGATATCCTGAGAACGGAAAGAGATAGCAACTTGAACTTATGAGGTTGGGTTGTGCATCTGAATGCAACATATGAGTTTGCTTATAGGCATAATCGGCCAAACGATTTTGGAGTTATACCCATCTGAAATTTGGTTATTATTTCCTAAAAAACTCGAAAAATAATTAACCAATCCAATTGAAATTTTGCAAAAGCCTAACTTTTGTGCGGTGTTCCAAGTTTGAACACGATCGGATCTATATTGTTGGAGAACCGAGTAGCCTTGTGTGATTTCAGTAGCTGGATGGGTATCCGTTGCCTCGATAACTTTCGAACGAAAGGAGATAGGGACTCACAATTTCCAGGGTAGGTTACGCATCCGAATAAGAGAGTTAATATCCTTTTTGAGCATAATCGGTCCAACAGTTTTGAAGTTATGCCCACATGGAATATTATTTCCTCGTTAACTCAGAAAATATAGACTTGATCAAAATGACGCTTGGTAACTAGTCGTAGAATATCGACATAAAGATGTGTGTAAAATTTTGTGAGAACCGTACCCCCAGAAAATTAAATAAAAATTACGAAAAAAAAATTGGTTCAAGTACTGATGTGAAGACAGGAGCTTTTGCGCGTATGTTCTATTGCCTCTTAATCGAATTTACCTGTATGTCCAATACAAGAGAATGGACCATAGAACATACGCGCAAAAGCTCCTGACTTCACGTCAGTGCTTGAGCCAAGTTTTTTGACTTATATTGAGCCAAATACAAGCCATGTTCAGTCTTATATGGCTTTTTTTGTCTTAAATCGATCCTTACTAAGCTGATTAAGTCAAAATCAAGTCAACTTTTATGGACATTTTATACTTCAAAAATTGGTTCAAGCACTGACGTGAAGTCATAAGCTTTTGCGCGTATGTTCTATTGTCCATTCTTCTGTATTGGACACCCTTAATCGAATTTACCATGGTAAATTATGTTGTCCATTCTCCTGTATTGGACACTCTTAATTCGAATTTACTATGGTAAATTCGAATAAAGTGTCCAATACAGGAGAATGGACAACATAATTTACCATGGTAAATTCGATTGAGGTTGTCCAATACAGAAGAATGAACAATAGAACATACGCGCAAAAGCTTCTGACTTAACGTCGGTGCTTGTAGCAATTTTTTTTTTCGTGATTTTTTTGAAATTTTCTAGGGGTACGGTTCTTAAAAATTTTTTTTTCGTCATTTTTTTCAAATTTTCTAGGGGTACGGTTCTTACAAAATTTTAAACACGTCTTTATGTTGATTTTCTACTACTAGTTACCAAGCTTCAATTCGATCGAATATTTATTTTCTCAGTTATCAAGGAAATAATATTTCAGGTGGGTATAACTGGGAAACTGTTAGACCGATTATGCCCAAAAACGCACTCAACTCTCCCTTTCGGATACGCAACCTACCCTATCTCCTTTCGTTCGAAAGTTATCGAGGCAACGGTCACCCATCTACTGAACTCACACAAGAATGCACGAATCTCCAACAATATTTAACCGGTCGTATTAAATCTTGAAACTTGACAGTAGAGTTAGGTTATGAAGGCTCTTGCAAAATTTCAGCAATTTCAAACGATTAGTTACTGATATATAGAATTTTTTTTTATTTTCAATGATTTATTAAAAATATTCTACGAATGCTATCCTCACCAAATTACGCAAACATTTCCGCATTGGTTTTCTATAACTAATAACCATATTTGAATTCAATCGGTTCAGTATTTTTCGAGTTAATGAGGAACAAAAAACCACCAAATTTCAGAAAATTTCAGACGGCTATAACTCGAACATAACCGTTCAGCCGATTATGCTCATACACAAACTGAAATGTCGCTTTCTGGTGCACATCCTAACCTGAAAACTTGAAGCCGCTATCACTTTCCGTTCTCAAGTTATCGTGACAACAAAAATATTTTTCAATAATTTTCTAGCCATACGATTCGCACAAAATTTCACAAACGTGCTTAGGTTCATATTCTACAACTACCCACCAAGATTCAATTCGATCAGATTTATATTGGTTGAAAACAAAATTATTACTCGGAAACCACTGGGCCGATTATTCCCATTAACCAACTTGTCCGTCGTAGTGGGATGCGCCACCCACCCTGAAAATTTCAAGTCGCTAGCTCTTTACGATCTCAAGTTATCGTGGCAACGGCCGGCCGGACAGAATCAAATTTGACCTCGAATTCTTCATTGGGGAGTCGAACTTAATCGTTTGAGACCATTTTCGTCAAAAAATTCGAAAGTTACAGACATTTGGGCAAAATGATAACGCGATGTTCCCCAGAACATACGCGCAAAAAGAAAATAGGCAAAGTTCGACTTGATTTTGTATTAATTTGTTTAAATAAACGTAATTTTGATTTAAATTTTAAGACCAAAGTAAATTCGACTCGGTTGCTTACTGTTACTGTGCCCGACAAAAATGTTTTTAGAATAGTGAGAGAAATTGTCTGTCTTTCGGGGCCCCCCTAAGGATGGGGGCCCTTAGCACGGGCCCCGTGTGCCCTTATGGTAAAGACGGTATTGGTGGGAGGTATATGTATTCATTATTAAATGGTATATTTCTCGGTTTTCTCTACCAAACTCTGAAAAATATCTATTAGAAGGTACCCCCATTTCTAGAACTGTATAAATGAATTATTATGACATTAATCCGGGCTCTACAATAAAAATTCTTTTTTATATTTTCAGGTGAAAGCCGGCTCGTTTCGGATCTGAGTGTACAGCGTAGGCATGTTACGGATCAACGTGTAGCCATCAGGTTGGCGCATCAGGTCCCGATGATCAACTCCATCGAGTGCATGGAAGAGCCAGCCGGGACCTCGAAGAATCATCTGCCATTGAAAACCATTCACGCGGATATCGAGAACGTGCCGCTTTCACCCGTGATCGGTGTTGCGAACATTAGTGATGCCGTGAAAAGTTTGCCCAAATGTCTTATGCATACGGATGGAACAGTCTTTGACTGATTGTTTTAGACGACACTTTGGGGACAGTCAATTCATGAGAGGAAAATTTATGTTCTCATATTCAATTGGTTGGGAAGTCTATAGGAAGACTTGGATGTTTATAAGTCAGAGTTTTCAGTGAACACTAGCAGATACATAATATTTATTTTGCATTCCATTAACCAACTTTTATACGTTTCAAAGCTAGTTCGGATCATTTTACAGAAAAAATATAATGTTCTCATATTTAATTGGTTGGGACGTCTATAGGAAGACTTGGATGTTTATAAGAGTTTTCAGTGATCACTAGCAGATACATAATATTTATTTTACATTCCATTAACCAACTTTTATTATAAGTTTCAAAGCTATTTTGGAACATTTTACAGAAAAAATATAAAGAAGCACTTATGTGAAGTCACTACTGTTTGGCGCTCTTGTTCACGTTGACCTATTTGAAATGTAAGATGAGTGCTTAAAGCTCAGTGGATATAGCGAATCGGAGATCTAGTGAGACTGTAGTTGTCACCATTCACTGTTGGGTCGAAAATTAATAGTGCTGTGCATAATCTGGCAAAGCGATAGAGTAACAAAGCCTTCACAGATCACTTCTGACTCACCAAACTCGCACAAGCTACTTGGAGCGTCTGAGGGACTCCTTGGAGAAGACCTGGAAGAGTCTAGAATCATAACCATCTCATTAGTAAGCACTGCAATGCAGATTGGCCCCAAGTCAGTGCATTTTTAGCTTTTTTATTTCTTTCATACTGATGTAGATCTGCATTGGCACGCTTGAAAATTACATTATTCTCCAAGGAGTCCCCTCAGAAGCTCCTAGGAGCTTGTGCGAGTTAGGAGATTTAGTGGTGTTCTATGTACGCTCTTTTAATGTATCCTTACAATAGTTTGAGCATAAAACTGTTAGTTTTCGACCCAACAGTAAATGGTTGCCGCTACCGTCTGACTATATCTCCGGTTCCCTCTATCCACTGAGCTTGAAGCACTCATCATTCTGTTCAAATTGGTCAACGTGCAAAAGCGATCCAAGGAGTACGGACTTCAAGTCGATGATTGTTATATTTTCTCAAATTGTTTTTTGATAATTTTATTCATTTGTAGTCTGCTCTACGCCTATCAATTTCACCGTCAGAAATAAAAAAAAAGATTGCAGTCAGGGGAACGTCGTCAGGAACGAAATTGCTTACGTCTATTCTTCACATCCAAATGTAATCGAATATAGATCATGTGCAGAACGAAAAATTTCAAAATTGGCCTTAGGGCCACTCCACCGCTGAAACAACGCTGAAACAACGTAATTTTCCCGAAACTGACTTGCACACCCATTATTGCCATGATTTTTTTAAAGCCTCACAATATTTGCTCTGAACCACACCCATGACCTTTAGATGTAAACCACTCCCTATCTAACCTATACAACCTATAAACAGCCACTCCTCCTCCACTTGTTGCAAGAAGTCCTATCTAAATCACACACTTTATATAAAATTCGATTCTCCAGCACCAGTGGTTCATGAGATATCGCAGCTTCAATCCAGGAATGTGTGGATCCTCTTAAGAGGACAGGGTAAAGCAGCTTCCTCAAAACCCCACTCCTCTCAGACGAAAATTCCGACAGGTCACTTTTCATCTGCTCATGCGCATAACTAAAAATACCCGAAAGGGGAAGCATAAGATTCAAAATTGGCACAGACCACGTTATGGATACTGTGACTCAGAAAATACGCTATTTCCTAAGAACTGACCTACACACACAATTGACCCAAGGCAATAATATGCCTTACAGTGCCTGTCGCTCAACTTCCAGACAAATTTTGAAAAAAGAACGCACATTGTTAATCCACATATTCATTCGCCACTGTACTTAAACTAATCAGTCCGAGTATATATTTTATATTGTTGTAGGGGGTAATGTTGCACTGTGACCTTGAGGTCTCTTGTGCCCCCATCAGAGCTGTCAATGTCACCTCCATCTACAGCTCGCCTTCCAGTTCCAGAGTTCTGATGGACTCCAGTATCTGGGATGGCTTCGAGGGGGCTACATCTTCGCCCCTGCAGATTTCTTTCCCAAAGCATTTGTTTTGTTGGTTTGAGATGGGAGGCATTCCATAATCAGGTGATCAGGAGTTTCATCCTCCTTCCCACAGAATCTGCACTCATCAGTTTCTGCTAGCCCCAATCTCATCATATGCTTCCTAAAACAGTGCCCTGTGAGGAAACCAATGAGGAGATGCAGCGTGTTTTTACTGAGATCCATGTACTTCTTGATTCTGACAGTGTCAAAGTTTTGTAGAGTTTTTTTGGAGTGATGCATTTCTGGACAAACACTCCAGAGTATACTTCTTTCAGTTTATTCCTTCATTCGACATTCACTTTTGTAGGTTCCGGGGCAATAAATGGGTTCGTGCTCCTTTCTTGGCAAGTATATTGGCCTGCTCATTTCCTTTAGTTCCCGAGTGATCAGGAACCCAGACCAAGGAGACCCTGTTGTTGCCTACTTCATTAAGTTTACTTCGGCATTCCCATATTAGCTTACACTCTATAACATGACTGCCAGCATGGATTGCTATATCACACCTCTGAGATTCTTTCTAGGTTCATTTCCACGCATCTTTCGATTGCAAGTATTTCTGTCTGAAAGACGCTCGGATAGGAGCCTAGCGATAGAGAGCACTTGTGGAATTTGATTATTTCCCTCAAATTTTGTACGCTCGAAGAGGTTATTATTGGTCACCAAAATGACAAGCTCATACAGGTCTTACTTCCAAAATTTGTTGCTATCTTTCAGACAGGTCGAATAAGTAGGTTCGGAAATATTCAGGAAAAAATTGTCAAAATCCTCATTACTCCGAAACTACTAGGCCGGTTTCGCTCCTTAACGAACTTAACCGATTTATTTATGCTTCACACTTACTCCGTAAATTTCAACTCTCTAACTCATTTCGTTCGAAAGAAGGACAGAATTGGATTTGACCGCGGATTATTCGTCAGTGAGTCGAACTCCATTATATGAGACCATTTTCGACCAAAAATACAGATATCTAAGCAAAATGTTAGCACGAGTTATACGTTCAGATCCAGGAGTTCCCAACACTACCCAATGCTGACAGGGACATTCCCACTCTGGCCAATCTGCTGAATGGCATATTTCCATTGTTTTTTGATTGAACCATTTCTTCATACTAATTAGTCTTGACATATTCGGAATCGCGAATTTATGTACGAATCATCCGTCACATTTTCCATCCTCTGTAAATAGTAAATAAATGTTATTTTAAAAAGTCAGTAGCTCACTACTAAAACATAATTCACGCTGTTCTTATAGGAACGAACGGACAAAAAGGAATATGTTGCTAATTGACATATTCCGTGAACCGATCTCGAAGTGGGAAACAATTATTAAAATACGGGAACTTTGGCGCGCTGCAGTTTAACCCCGATATTATACAAAATATTAGAAAATTTAGAGAATAAATGAGTCCCCGATCCTCCATCACCAATTCAGGTCCAACGAATTGAGTTTTACGAGAAAAAGTTGTTGTTTGGATCTTCGAAGCTTTGAATTGCGCCAGATTCCGTTGACTCCATTCGTCTATCTTTTTATGATTTTCGTTTAAGGAATCGATATGCTGGCATCGATGGAAGTGAGATTCAACAGTGCTCAAATGTATGTCACTGGTGAAAAAAGACATAACCGTGATGTCAACCACTGAGCTGATGTCGTGGGTTTCGGGATGTACATTTTAACCGTAGATTACTCTTATAAAATGGAACACCTTTTTGGCGCTACTGTACCTCGCAACAGAGTGCTCATTAATTTGCCAAAATGCCTGTTATTTTTTATAACTCGAACTCTCGAACTGAATGAGCTAGTCAGTTGAAATTTTCATAATGGTTTGGGGTATACAGGGTGGTCCAGATCTTAACCAAGAAATTTTAACCACGTATTCTACGTCAAAAATAAGCCCTAGTTTGTCATACAAACATATGTCGAGAAATGCTTCCTCTCCGAGATACAGGCTGTTAAAATTACAGAAAAAAAAATGTTTTTTATTAATAACTTTTACACTTTTTGAAATATTTCTAATAAATTTGGGACATAGGTTTTAAGGATCAAAGAGCACTTTTTGAATGGAATAATTTTTTGTTTATTCTACCAGTGGCGTCCGCACTGCATCGAGAGTGAATATTTTCAGACAAAAAAATGATACGCCACTGGTTTTTCCAACATTAAAAATTACTCTTGAAATCCTTATTCAATATGGAGCAAATTCATTCTCTTGCGTTTTTGACATCCGAGGCACCGTTTCCGAGTAAAAAAATTAAACACATTCTCATGCATGAGGAAATTGCTAAAATTTGATATGGTACATAATAATAATAAGACTATCTTTGTAAACGAAACGTATAATTACAAAAAATTGGTTCAAGCACTGACGTGAAGTCAGAAGCTTTTGTTCTATTGTCCATTCTTCTGTATTGGACACCCTTAATCGAATTTACCATGGTAAATTCGAATTAAGTGTCCAATACAGGAGAATGGACAACATAATTTACCATGGTAAATTCGATTAAGGGTGTCCAATACAGAAGAATGGACAATAGAACATACGCGCAAAAGCTTCTGTCTTCACGTCAGTGCTTGAACCAATTTTTTTTTCGTGATTTTTTTTAATTTTCTAGGGGTACGGTTCTTAAATTTTTTTTTTCATCATTATTTTCAAATTTTCTAGGGGTACGGTTCTTACAAAATTTTAAACACGTCTTTATGTTGATTTTCTACTACTAGTTACCATGCACCAATTCGATCGAATATTTATTTTTTGAGTTATTAAGGAAATAATATTCCAGGTGGGCATAACTCGGAAACCGTTAGACTGATTATGCCCAAAAACGAACTCAACTCTCCCTTTCGGATATGCAACCTACCCTGAAAATTGCAAGTCCCTATCTCCTTTCGTTCGAAAGTTATCGAGGCAACGGTCACCCATCTACTGAACTCACACAAGAATGCTCGAATCTCCAACAATATTTAACCGATCGTATTAAAACTTGAAACTTGGCAGTAGAGTCAGGTTATGCAGGCTCTTGCAAAATTTCAGCAATTTCAAACGAATAGTTACTGATATATAGAATTTTTTTTTTTATTTTCAATGATTTATTGAAAATTATCTACAAATGCTATACTCACCAAATTTTGCAAACATTTTCGCGTTGGCATTCTACAACTACTAACCATGTTTGAATTCAATCGGTTCAGTATTTTTCGAGTTAATGAGGAACAAAAAACCACCAAATTTCAGAAAATTTCAGATGGCTATAACTCTGAAACCGTTTGGCCGATTATGCTCATAAACAAACTGAAATGTCACGTTCTGGTGCACATCCTAACCTGAAAACTTCAAGCCGCTATCTCATTCCGTTCTCAAGTTATCGTGACAACAAAAATATTTTTTAATACATTTTTTAAAATTTTCTAGCCATACGATTCGCACAAAATTTCACAAACGTGCTTAGGTTCATATTCTACAACTACCCACCAAGTTTCAATTCGATCGGATTTATATTGGTTGAAAAAAAAATTATTACTCGGAAACCACTGGGCCGATTATGCCCATTGACGAACTTGTCCGTCATATTGGGATGCGCCACCTACCCTGAAAATTTCAAGTCGCTAGCTCTTTTCGTTCTCAAGTTATCGTGGCAACGGCCGGACGGCCGGCCGGACAGAATCAAATTTGACCTCGAATTCTTCATTGGGGAGTCGAACTTAATCGTTTGAGACCATTTTCGTCAAAAAATTCGAAAGTTACAGACATTTGGGCAAAACTATAACGCGATGTTCCCCAGAACATACGCGCAAAAATACGTGTTAATAGCCACACTCAATTATGAATTTTAAGAAGGTGTTCGAAGTAAAAGAAAGAAAAACATTTTTTTTCCAAAAAATTTTAACACCCTGTATCTCAAAGAGGAAGCATTTCCCGACATATCGCTCACTGGGTGCAATAGTGGCACATGTCAAAAAATTGTTATTTTCAATTAACTGTACCATTGTAACTATCATTTTGTACTTTATCTGCTAACAATATTGGCACATTTCTATGTTATTGTGTAACCGCTAGAGGGAGCTAGTGTCACTATTGTATTTGCCGCGTTTTTTAACGGTGACGCGGCAACATCGGCACATTTGTTCAGTGTGTCAGAAACCTTGAAAGAGTTAACTTCATGTGCCAGATCAACAGTGACACATTTTGAATAGTACGGTAAGTGTGATAGATATTATAATATTTGTTGAACAATAATGGCACATTTTCAGTTATGCCAGTATTGTAAGTTCACATTTTATTGAAAAGTTTAAAAGTATTGGATCAACGTAGTTTGTGCCACTATTGCATATTCAATGCTTGATATTTCTGATATGTGCCATTGTTGCTTGTTTTAAAGGATCGCTCTAGAGTGAATAATTTGTGTGATATCACATAATGTGCCACTGTTGTATTTCTAATCTTTTCTTCTTACCTTTATTTTTAAGTAATATTGCTAAAATTTATATTGAAATAATCATTATTTACTATATGAAAGACTAAGTAACACTATAATGTTCCTTTCCTTCACATTGTTTGGTTTTCATAGCTTTATTGTAGCTTTAGGTGTGCAAAAATAAATCTATTTATGTAAAATTCTTCGTCTCAGCTATCAGTATGGAACATCAATATGCCAGATCAAGAGGGAAAAAAATGCTAGGACTGTTGGGCATTACAATTATGAAAGATAATGCCGACAGCTGGAAAATTGAATCTGATTCGTCTGTGATTCGCGATGTCTTAGAAACTATTATAAGTCATGTAGAAGAAAATGAAGAAAAAGCTTTGCAATCAGAAGAACAACACCTACGTATAGGAAAATATAAATTGATCCCTAGTGAAGTTTCCCAATCATCACAAAGTACAGAATATTTTCCGATAGGCGAAGAAAGTGAGGCAGAATCCACTTCAGAGCCGAATCCATTTTCAGACGACTCTTATGACGATCCCAATTACGAAGCCAAGTTAACCACAACAACAGAGAGTGAAGAAGAAGTAACAACGCCGAAAAATGTAGAAGAAGTAAGTGTAACAAAAAAAACCAGGAAAAAGAAGAGGAACCCTAATGAGTGGAAAAGAAACAAAATAAAATCTCTGAGGAATAGCGGACAGGCCTATTTTACACTTAATAAACGTACACCTGTAGCACCGAGACAAATGAAACCGCCCTGTGGAGCAAATTGTAAACTTAAGTGTTCAGTTAAATTCACCGAAGTGGAAAGAAGTGAGTTGTTTCATAAGTACTGGAATTTGGCTGACATTGTCAAACAGCGATCATTTCTTGGGACACTGATTCACGAGTTAATTCGTGACGATAATAATAACGCTCAAGGCATAAAAAAACGAGCCAATAACAATGTTTTCTATTTCTTGAAGGACGACAAGAAGATAAGGGTTTGTAAAGTGTTCTTCATTTCGACTTTGGGCATCACCACTCGCTGCATTCGAAGTCTGATAGTTAAGAGAAAAGAGGGCGATTTTGAAGATAAAAGAGGAAAGCATGGGAACCAGAAGAAAATACCGGACGCAAAGAATGATATACGTGCTCACATTTTATCTATTCCCAAAATCGAGAGCCATTACACCAGAGCTCATAGCGAAAAAGAGTATATTGAAGGTGGTAAGACGATTACCGATCTTTACAGAGACTATAAAAATCTTTGTGAACAGTCGGGCAAATCTGTAGCAAGTTTATCCACATACAGGGATATATTCAATTATGAATTTAACTTGGCTTTTTTTGTCCCCAAAAAGGACCAATGTCAGAAATGTGTGGCCTACGAAAATGAGGAAGATGTTGAAGAAAAAAAGAAAATGTTAGATAACTATTTGAAACATCAAAGTGAAAAGAAATTGAGTAGAAAAGAAAAAGAAATAGATAAAGCAAAATGCAGTGAAAGTTATCGGGTTAGTTGTTTTGATTTACAGGCTACTCTGCCGACACCGAAGGGTGACGTTTCATCTTTTTACTACAAGTCCAAACTGTCGACTTATAATTTTACAGTGTGTGGCCTTACTCAAAAAGGCCAAGGTCCTGTTACATGCTTTATGTGGCATGAAGGACAAGGTAAAAGAGGAGCTAACGAAATTGGCTCTTGCTTGCTGAATTATTTACAGCAAGAGAGTGAGAGTTATGATGGAAATGACTTAGATATTGTCTTTTTTTCAGACAACTGCTCAGGACAACAGAAAAATAAATTTATTTTAGCTGCGTACTTTTTCGCTGTAGCTAATTATAATATAAAGTCAATTACGCATAAATATTTGGTTACTGGACACACACAAAACGAAGGTGATAACGTTCACGCAACCATAGAGAAGAATATTAAAAGGTCACTAAAATCTGGTCCAATTTATACACCTAACCATTATGTCATGCTGGTAAAAAGTGCGAAGAAAACGGGTTCACCATACAGAGTCATAGAGATGAGCTTTGAAGACTTTTATGATTTGAAAGATTTAACTATTCAAACTTCGTTTAATTTTCATAAAGATTCATTTGGCGATGTTGTGAAAATAAATTATACCTGTGTTTTCAATGTGAAAAAAGACTCTCCTGATGTTTTCTATTACAAAACATCGTTTAGTCAAGCCGAATATAAGTCTGTAAACATTAGAAATAAAAACAGAACGCGATCAGGTACAATATTTAATTCTTTCGAAACCGTTCGTCTAAAACGTGCATACAACGATGTGATACCGATACAACCAAAAAAATTTGATGACCTGATGTATTTGTTGCAAAATAATGCAATTAAAAAATCTCATAGTCATTTTTATAATAGCCTGAAAAGGGCCAGAGAATAAGTACTGGTTTTCGAAGAAGTTTTAGAGTTTTTGTTCCTTATTTCCAATTGATGAAAATGAATATTTTTTTATTTGACCTCGAAATTATATAAAGTTCCTATGTCCAGAATTGTTCTTTTTTTATGTTAATATAATGAAAAGTTTGTTTTTAATGAAGTCATACATGCAAACTGCAGTTTTATTTCGAACATAATTATTTTATTCCACCATATTCTTAAATATTATGTGTTGAAAAAAAATGCAATAACGGCACAATTACTGTTTTTTGTTTTTTTTTTAATGAAAGAAAGGTTCTGTTAGAAAATTGAACTAGTACAATTCGGTATCTAACTCTAGATGTGTAAACCAATAAAAGAATTTCAATTATTTGGAAGAATTGATATTGGATATTGAAATCAACCAACTCCACTTTATAAATCAGTGATTTTCTCGGAACTAATAATTTGTTGATGTGCCACTATTGCATCCAGTGAGCGATATGTTTATACGACAAACCAGAGCTTATTTTTACGTAGAATACGTGGTTAAAATTTCTTGGTTAAGATCTGTACCACCCTGTATACAGGGTGAGTCTTTGACCACCGCATTGAATTTAACCAAAGATTCCTTTCATCAAATGAAACACTTTTTTCATTAAACATTTTTCCAAATTTAGCTCAGGTGAAAAGATACAGGCTGTTGAAATTTGGAAAAAAAATCAGTTTTTATTTTGTAGCTTTGACATCCTTTTTTCGAATAAAATGAATGTTGGCGTAAAGTTTCCTATAACTATGATACATATTTTCCAACTATTAGTTATTTTCTACTTCTACTGGTTTTCTAGTCATGGACTCGTGGATTCATAAAACTAAACAAAATAAGCATAAAGAACGCATATAAAGTTTTTCTTGAGTCATTTCAAGAATATTCCATCGTTTTAGAACATTATACTATTCTTCATCATTTCTCCTTAAACGCACCGTTTTCGAGATATTCTTCATTGAATGTTTTGAAATGGAAAACTCCAGAAATTTCAATACTTTTATGGGTCCGTCCCTGAGCGTTGGAATCCCAAATCAAGCTGTAAAACACGTTACATGCCTTATTCTCGTCCGCCAACAATGTCATGGATAATTTATATGCGGGCGGGAGTGTATTAGCACATTGTGAAATCTTTAAACGCTTGTAACTTTTTACCTGAGCTGAATCTGGAAAAATCGTAAATGAAAAAGGTATTTCATTTGATGAGAGGAATCTTTGGATAAAATTAATGCAGTGGTCAAAGACTCACCCTGTATATCTGGGTTAGGTTCGTTATTAGGCAAAATCGCCTAGTGGTGTCGAAGAACGGAAATAAATTTTCCCTTTACATTCAAATTTTCAGACTCAATTTTTTTAAGATGCAGTTTCATCATAATGATCCATTGATATAATTCTCAACTCTAACAAACTAACACTTTCGGAAATAGGATTTTTCAAAATTTCAATAATTATTCTGAAATCTATGAATTCATAGAATACTCTAATTATGATTTTCTGATGTATGTAAATCCAACATAAGGTGAGTCATACAGAATTTAAATTTAATTAGGAAAATTCTTGAAAATTGACGACTGAAGCCAAATTTGAAAAAATTTTACGGAACGTGGTGTTCCCAAGCAGTCACCCATCAACATTCTAACTGCACCCGGCGATGCTTGGCTTCTGTGTTCAAACGGTATCTACCATATTCATTGTGATATGGTTGCGAACAATATTTTCTGCTGTAACTCTGCAATTATATTTATGATGCAGTTCTATTTATGCAAGATGCGAAATTTTCTTATCACATGCACATTTTTCAAATAAAAGTATTCGATAATTCAAAAGAATATCTTAATTATTTCCGAAATTAGTATCCCATAATTTAATATTAATGTATGGGACATGTACATGCCATCATAAGATTCTTGAGAGATACGATCACGTGGTTTTTTTTTTATGAAAGGAATAATTCCGAAAACAGATATTTGATATATCTCCTAGTCTCGTAGCTACAGGGCAAAAATGAAAGCTTTGGTACTCTTGTTCCTCGGAACAGAGTGCTTATCAATTTGCCACTATGTCTGTAATTTTCGAGTTTTTGTTTGAAAATGGTCTTAAACGTTATGGTTTGACTCACCGATCAAGAATCAGTGGTCAAAATCGATTCTGTCCAGCCATCTGTTAACACGATAACTCTCGAACGGATTGAGCTAGACGGTTCGAATTTTCAGAATTAGTTCGAGACATAAATATCTGAGTTATTTTTTTTTTACCTTAAAAATTTCAAATTCAATTTTTCTAAGATGCAGTTACATCATAAATGTCATTCTCAACTCTAACAAACTGATACTTCGGGATATTTGATTTTTCAACATTTCAGTAGTTAATCGTGATTTCATGATTTTTTTAATTTAATTCTTATCTTATTAATCCATTCATATCATTCCCAACTCTGAGAAACCAAGACTTTTGGAGATATGATTTGGCAAAATTTAAACAAGAGCGCCAAAGGTCCTGTCCACACGGCTTTTCCACATTTTCATTAATCATTTTTACAGATTCGGTATAGGTATAAAGTTTAAAGATATTACAATGTGCAAATACACCCCTACACTTTCTTTACACTTTCAACACAGATAGCTCTAACTCCGTATTGTATATTGAGCAAATTTGTATCATGTGGTGCTTGAAATTCAATGAATTAGTTTGAGAACTCTTTTTCACCATTCTTAAATATCAACACTGAGCTTCAACTTGATATCTGTTGTATTATTCATTATCTAACTGTTTCCCCTACAATATTATACATAATATGTGTGTATTCTCGTCCATATTTTAGATGTGGATTGGTTCGCAGGAATTTTGACTATGTTGATTTATATTTCTTTATTTAGAAATTTTGCCAACGTTTCGGCACACAGATCGTGCCTTCTTCAGGGCTAAAAATGTACAGTAATAAGATATTTATTTAGGGTCAACAATCAACTTATAAAATTAAAAAAATTTGAGTTTTTATCAAAAACTAATGTACATTAGTTTACATTAGTTTTTGATAAAAACTCCTTATTACTGTACATTTTTAGCCCTGAAGAAGGCACGATCTGTGTGCCGAAACGTTGGCGGAATTTCTAAATAAAGAAATATAAATCAACATAGTCTAAATTCCTGCGAACCAATCCACATTATACATAATTTCATCATCGCCTATTAGGAAAAATCCACAAATAACCTAACTATCAAATTTATAAATTAATACAATTATATCGTTCCAACCTCAATATAAAATGTATGATCAAATTCCATAAATACGGAGTCTCGATCAGATCCACGTTGGACGTGGATCGTCGGACGTAATCAATTAAAGTATAATTGTAAACGAGGTTGGTATGGAGTTGTACCTATGGAAAACCCATTGCCTGAAGATGCTAGAAGAATAGTCCGTCGCTTCCAATAACATTTTCAGAAACGGTGAAATTACAAATTTAATGGAAATAAAAATTAAAATACTAATCTAATTTAAAATAAATAATGGAATCTTCCTCGCGAGCTCGTTTGTACGAAAAATGAATCCATGAGACAGACGACGTTTTTTTTCGATGTGTGTTGTGAGTATGAATCATCTATGAGCAATGGCAACGTGGCTTTCACATTTAATCAAGGGTTCTAGTTCAGGACGGGATTTTTGCATGTAGTGGAATTTCTGTATTTTTCATCAGACTTCACATCATTCTAAGAAGAATATCTCGAAAACCGTACGTTTGAGGAGAAATGATGAGGAATAATTTAATTTTTAAAATGAAGGTAGATTCTTATAATAACTCACGCAAAATGTTACCTGCCTTCTTTACGATAATTTATCATAGTTTGTCGAACTGACGAATCCACAACTAGAAAACCATACCCTACTTATCATAGTTATAGAAAGCTCCAACCAGAATTAATTCCATTCGGAATAACCATGTCAAAGCTACAAAGGGAAAACTGTTTTTTATTTGAATATAAACAGCATTATATCTCTTTACCTGAACTGAAAAATAGTAGATGAAAAATTGGTTCGAGCCCTGTGGACAGGAGCTTTGGCGCTCTTATTCAAACTTTGACATATCATATCTCCGAAGTATTGCTTTCTTAGAGTTGGGAATTATATATATGGATTCTTATGATAGAACTGCATCATAAAGGAAATTCAATTCAAATAACAGTTTATTTATCCAGATTAAATGAGCAATCTTCAATGCTTTAATACTTCAAAAATTATCATTCGAAATAATAAGGAAAGTATCATCGAAATATCTAGAGCAAGGCTGGAGACAATCATAGCAGATTGTCCATGTATTCCTGATATTTGAGTAGGCAGAGGCTGACTAACAAATTATTATCTTTTCATAATTTAATAGTTCATACCACTAACAAGCTAACTAATACACAAATGTAGATCCATATTTTAGTACTTTTTTTGCTAGCAACATTATGAAAATACTGTATATAGGAAAATGTTTCACTACTTGAGGAAGTAAAAGGTAATATTTACCTCAGTGGTCAACGAACAGTAATTTGTTTTGATGATTTCATTATGTTCTTCTTTCCTTTTGTCTTCATAAACTACATCATTAAAATCATCCAATTCTAAATCTTCCGAAACATCATCCCGAATTTATACATAAATTATCCAATATGCAACCAGTCAATATTATTTTCGTTTTCAAAACACGTTTCTTGTATATATATTCACAAATTCAAGAATCGGATACTTGTTTTCCAGCAGACAATATTTTCAAACTACGAATTCACATGTCTATAATAGCTAGGTGGCATTTATTAACAGTGAACACAGACAGTTATAATTCGCATTTTGTGAATAGGTACATAGAACTACGATGTACTATTGAAATTTGAAAAATCATATCTCCAAAGCATTGGCTTGTTAGAGTTGAAAATTATATCAATGGTTTCTTATGATGAAAATGCATCTCAAAAAAAAATAATTCAAAAGTTGTAATGTAGAAAAAAAATTGTTTTCGTTAGTTCGAAACCATTAGGCCGATTTTGCCCAATAACGAACTAAACAGAGATATTTATGTCCCAAACCTACTCTGAAAATTTCAATTGCTTAGCTCATTCGGTTCGAGAGTTATCGTGTTAAAGGACGACCGGATGGCCAGCCGGACAGAATTGATTTCGACCATGGATTCTTGATCAGTGAGTCGAACCAAATCCTTTAAGACCATTTTCAGCCAAAAATTCTAAAATTACAGACATTTGGAGAAATTGATAAGCAATCTGTTCCGAGGAACGAGAGCGCTGAAAAGGTATTTATTTGATGAGATGAATCCTTGGTTAAAATTTATGTACCGACAACTTAAATATTGTACGAAATAATATATCCACTGGTTTTGCAGAGCATTGCGTAAAACTAAATAATGTCATAGATTTTAACGAATACGAAATATTATATCCCTATAGACTGATTAGCCAAAACTCTGTACTTTTCATTAACAACGTCTCAGTGTGATTTATTTGAAGTCGGTGTTAATGAAGAATTTAAGATGGCAAATTACGATATGAGCCAATATTTGAGGTAGATTCAGAAAATTACATATAATTTAATATGATAATATAGTTATGATTTCTCTGTCTGCTCATCGGTTACATATTCATTGCATATTTACCGTTTCTGTTCCTGTTATTATGCTCAATTCAAAGGTATATTATAAGACTCGAATTTGATAGCATATAACGAAGTGTTGGATTTTGGAATTTATTTTTTCTTGTCAATCATCGTTAATAGAGGTTTTGTGTATTTTTTGTTATTATGTATATATATCTAGCTTCACTGAAAATTTACAAATGGAGGTTATTGGATTTTTATTGTTGCGTTATGAAGTTTTTTGCTGTCCTTCAAATCAGCAGCGAATGTTGCTAATCAATTGTGAAACACCATGTATATACGTAGAGTTCTTCTTGTGCATATTGGAGAACAGAGATTAATATAAATATTAATATATAGCCTATCAAAATGTAATTCATTATACATTCACCTTTAGTCATGTATATATTCCATACGACAGTAATTCCTTCGTCAACGTGAATTATTACATTGATGACTGTCCTTGAAGTGTCTTTCAATAGATTATACATTTGATCGTGACTTTGTTACCCCTTATGTTAGGAAATTGTTCGTTTTGGAGAAAAGATTTTAAATGATGCGGATCGAATATCCGTATCGACGACTATTGTGTTCATAACCATACTGTGTATTTCCAATAAAGACCAGTGATATTTATTAATATAAACTGAAAGAAAATATCAAAACTTCAATCAAATATTTTTTGGAATGACCTTCCAATTGCTCTTCCTTTGATATCTTTTAAGATTAAACAGATTCGTTTAATTGTGACTGAGAAACAGATAAATGTGTCGAAATCAATTAAAGAGAATTCAAATATATTTCTTATTTCATTATTTCACCCATAATTTTTCAGGAAATGGAGCACTGATACAAATCAGTAATTCTATATATGTATATACATATGTATAAGAAAATTATAAATGTATGAAAAATATTTTTTACTCAAAACAAAATCATATCAAGTAGTCTAAACCATGTATATGAATGAATCTGAATAACCAAGTTCATTTCCTTTTTTTGTCGTCGTCATTGATTTGAATTCGATGTACTATAAAACATCCAATGAAATTACAAGATGTTTAACTGAACAAATTGCTCTGTTTTGATCTGACAGAAAAGTGAAAACATTTTTTTTTGATACATCAGAATGTCCTAATTATATGAAAGACTTCATTTTCAATACCTATGTTGTTCAAGATCTTGAAGAAATTCGCCTTATCATGTTATTATTATGTGCGGATTTTTTTTTCTTCTGAATCTACTATTTTGATATATTATGGATTCAAATCAAATCATATTTAATGACGTAAATTCAATTATGATGAATAGTTGTCTCTTGAAATATTGAGTTTATCATTTAGTAATTTTTTAGAAAACGTAGTTATTATCTACCTAAAATCCAAACTTGTCTAAGCAGAATCTATATAAAATATTCTATTTATCGTTAATAATTTAAAGTATGAAACATATGACAAATAAAATTTGTTAACTGGAATTCAGCTTTAAATGATAAATATTAAATGAATAATACTCTCCATGATATGTATTCCCAGAAATGTCTGAATATATTCAATCGAACAACAATAAGTATTGAGAAAAAATTTTAAATTTCTATTTTAGAAACGTACTTATTACTCATGTACGTAAATGCAGAAGAATAATAAAAGGAACTCATTTCTAACCATCAAATTAATGACAACAGGAAGGTAAAAAGATTATAACGAACAGCATCATATCTCAAGAAACATGTAGGTCTCTATTTGATTACAAAAACATTTTATGAATCCCTTATCTGTTCACAATCAACTTACTGATTCATAGGAAATGAATCGATTTCAAGGCAAACTTCAGACGATTGAACAACTGAATACCAGCAAAGGTAGGTGATGATTCGAATTTGTATTGCGTCGAGGTGTGATCATTATATCCTCATGCCGAGTCTGATATTGATGAAAATCAATATAATTCGACACATTGTCGGCTGAAAATTTGGCATTGTGTAGAATGCCTAAACAAAGTATGGAATGAAGTATATTATATGACTTTTCAGATCACAGAGGTCAAAGAATAAAAAAAATGGGTTCAAGTCCTGTGGACAGGAGCTTTCTGGCACTCTAGTTCAAACAGAAAAATTATATCTCCGAAAGTATTGGATTCTCAGAGTTGGGAATTATATCAATGTATTGATATGATAGAACTGCATCATAAATGAAATTCAATTCAAATAATAGTTTATTTATCAAGATTAAATGAGCAATCATGAGAATGAGAACTGCACCATGGAAGAAATCAAATTAAATCTGGCCAATTTTGCCCAATAACGAACTTAATCGAGATATTCATCTCCCTAACCTACTCTGAAAATTTCAACTACCTAGCACATTCCGTTCGAGAGTTATTGTAGAAAACCTTTTTTTTAATTTTCAAATTTTTTTTTGACACTTTGCGGTAATCTGGTCAATATAAAACATCACATGCGTATGAAGGTCATGATTCTACAATTTGATGCTAAATTTCAGATAGATCGAGTGATCGGTTTCGGAAATATTCATGAAAAACATTTTTACTAAAATCGGCCATAACTCCGAAACAGCTTGATGGATTTCGCCCATTAACGAGCTCGTCTGAGATATTTACGCTCCAAAGCCACCTTGAAAATTTCAATCCTTTCGTTCGAGAGTTATCGTGCCTACGGCCAGACAGAATCGATTTCGACCTCGGATTCTTGATCAGTGAGTCGAACCAAATTGTTTGAGACCATTTTTAGTCAAAAATTCCAAAACTACAGACACTTAGGCAAATTGATAAGCACTCTGTTCCGAGGAACTAGAGCGCCAAAAAAACAAGTTTCGTATGGCAATTGCCCAACACAGGTTTAAAGTACCTACAAATAGTAGATATTCCATAAAACATGTATGAAAGAAGAGAAGTAATAATGAAAAATTACCTTGTAATCGATCAAAAATTTCCTGATCTACGTTCACCAAATTTTCTCCTCTCTCGAACTAAAGAATTATGCTTTCAATGTTTACGTAATATTTTCAAACATTTTTGGGTGAGGTCCCCGTTGCATCGCTAAAATACGAGTATTTCAACCCCAATAGTTTTGAAGTTATAATATTCCCTTCCGTCAGTCCCGTCATAAATTGAGAGAACTGAGCATTCTATGTCTATGGATGAAAATCAGTCTCACTACTCTCAGATCTCTTACTTCATGTTCCGTTCCGAAATGTAAGACTTTTCTGAGAAAAACTAATTTCGGAGCAAACAGCTGAGATTTTTCTCACTTCGCTCACAATTCTTCGATTGATTAGATAATGTCATGTCTCAGGAAAATAAGTTGACATTATGACAATTCATACATAGAATAATTATATCATTCTGTGACGTAGAAATACGATTTATTATTGAAATTTTGAAAAATCATATCTCCGAAAGTTTTAGCTTGTTAGAGTTAAAATGATATCATTAGATACTTATGGTAAAACTGCTTATTGAAAAAAAAATTAGTTTGGAATTTATTTTGTAAAAAAAAAAATTTTTTTTGTTACTCCGAAACCATCGTTCCGATTTTGCCCAATAACGAACTTAGCCGAGATATTTATCTCCCAAACCTACTCTGAAAATTGTCTAGCTGTCTAGCTCATTCCGTTCGAGAGTTATCGTGCCTACGGCCGGCCGGCCGGCTGGACTGGCCGGACAGAATGAATTTCGACCACGGATTCTTGATCAGTGAGTCGAACCAAATCGTTTAAGACCATTTTCATCGAAAAATTCGAAAATTACAGACATTTGGGCAAATTGATAAGCGCTCAGTTCCGAGGAACTAGAGCGCCAAAAATGGAGTTTCCACATTCACTAGAGAGAACCATCTTAAAAATGAGTAGACCTCTCACACAAATGGGATTCAATAAAATGCATGATCTCTTGTCAGGTATGAGTTAGGATTTTATAAATCATTTAAATGACTCGAATGAATGTTTTCATATGTTCCATAAATTTTTCGTTAATATATTTAATGTCTCGTTTCCTGAAAAAATGTTGAGACATAGTCTTAACGATTGGGCATCAGCTGGTTCACAGATGATTAAGAAAATAAGAGATCCCTTAAAATTTCTTCAGGAATCATACCGTGATTTTGGAACGAATGAAATGAAAAATTTGAGAAATGGATTAAAACAGCAATATCACATTGCTTTGGCCTCAGCAAAAAAAGTAGCAGCCGAATATTTTCTGAAGAATCCCGATAATAAAATTCGAGCCAGCTGGAAACTTATCAATAATTATAGAAACACAAAATTAAGTAATCATTAAAGGATACTGTGGGAGGTATACTCATTATTCAACGGTTTTTTCTGATGAATTGTCCAATTCTTGAATTTCACTAAATAACTATCAACAAAATAATTCTCTCGATTTTCATTGAGCGTCTGAAGAAGGAGTCTGATATAGACTCCGAAACGTTACGATATAGTTGTTTCTTCGTTGATGGTGTTTCGTTGTTGTTTGTTAGGCAACATTGTTCAATTGATTGCTTCTGACAAATATCCTGTGTTTCTTACGCAGAAGCAATTCACAAAATAATTAATTTTTATTTTATAGATATTTTTCAGAGTTTGGGAGAGAAAACCCAGAAAAAACCGTTGAATAAAACACAAAATTGTCTGCTACGTCATCTATTTCACCTGATGACTTTAACACTGATTTTCCCAGTGTAGCATCGACAATTGTGAGAGATATTCTAAATTTCAATGATGTTGATTGTTGAATGTGAAGAATTTGGTGGCGTATTCGAATTTGAGGAGGTCACTTACATAGGTGTCAGGAATATTATCAAATCTCTAAAGAATTCTAAGTCCAGAGATATTTACGGACTTTCTGTCAAGATTTTGAAGCGTAACATTAGCACCATATGTATACCTCTCCCAAAAATGTTGAAGAAATGTATTAACGCTGGAGTATTTCCTTCTGACTTGAAGGTGGCAAAAGTATTGCCCCTTTTCAAAGATGACAGTAAAGATAGTGTTTCAAGCTACAGGCCAATTTCAGTATTGCCGGTTTTTTCTAAAATATTCGAGAAAGCTTCGAATATACAGATAGTAGAATATTGTGAGAGGAATAAATTATTTGGTGATAACCAATTTGGCTACAGAAAGGATAGGGGTACTGCTTCGGCTATTCAGAGACTTTGAATAGCCCGCTATTTTGGTAGATGTCACTTTTGAAGCTGTCATTTTTTGACATTCGACAAGTTGAAACTACGCCATTAATAAAAATGCAACGATACACGCTTCAAGAATGCATTGAAATTATTAAAATTCACTATAAAAATGGTGAAAATTTGGCAGAGACGGTTCGTAAATCTCGAACATTTTTGGGTCGTTGTGAAGCATCTTGTCAGACCGCAATAAAGAAATTGCTGGAAAGATTCGAGCTGTTGGGACAAGTTAGTTATGTGAAGAATAAAACCCGTGCACGTAGCTCAAGAACAGCCGAGAATATTGCTGCTGTAGCCGAAAGTGTTGACGAAAACCCAGGTTTGTCCATTCCTCGTTTTTTGGAATTAGGCATTCCACAAACGTCATTACACCGTATTTGGCATAAAGATTTGGGTCTTAAGGCTTATAAAGTTCAGTTAACTCAAGCCGGCCAATCATCAACAACGTCGTGTTTTGCTGATTAGGTCGTTGAAATGCATGAAAATGTTCCGGAATTCCATCGAAAAATCATCTAGAGTGATGAGGCCCATTTCTACCACGGTGGCTTCGTCAACAAGCAAAATTGTCGCATCTGGGGCTCGGAAAACCCAACAGTTATGGTTGAAAAGCCTCTCTATCCTCAGCGTGTGACTATTTGGTGCGGTTTATGGTCCGGCGGAGTCATTGGACCTTACTTTTTCGAAAATGAGGCTAGAGCAACCGTTACGTGAATGGATTGCGCTATCGAGAGATGATTAATGATTTTTTATTGCCGGAATTGGATGGTATTGATCTGGACAACGTTTGCTTTCAACAAGACGGCGTTACGTGCCACACAAGCAACGAAGCCACTGATCTTTTGCAGGAAAAGTTTCCGGACCGTGTTATCTCTCGAACAGGTGATCACAATTGGCCACCGAGATCTTGTAATTTAACACCTTGCGACTTCTTCCTTTGGGGCCACGTGAAAGAGAAGGTCTACGCCAATAGCCCAGCGTCGATTCAAGACCTCAAAGATGGAATTCTTGAGGCTATCGAGGGCATAGGGCAGCCACTTTGCGATTTGGTTATGGAAAATTTAATTATTATTATTATTATTAAAAAATACATAGAGTTGAGGTAAAAAAACCTATAAACTCAAAAGCTCAAAAAAAAAAAAAAAAAAAAAAATACAATTCCACAATGAAAGAAAGTATGAAAAAAATATTAACAAAAAAAAGAATTAACATGGCAAAAAAAAAGAATTATCAATCAGTTCAACAGTCCAGAGTAACACTGCATACACATCTCATCCCCCACGCTTCCAGCTGTCATAGCGGTTTTTGAAAGTGTTTACACTAGGAGATTCAGCCACAGGACCTGGTAAGCCATTCCAAACGTCAAAAATTCTATTAGATAGAAATCGCATGCGTGTAGTTGTCCTGAAGGGTTCCTTGGCAAGTTTATAGGCGTGTCCTCGAAGGTTGTTTCTGTTGAGCTGAAACAAATGACGCATGTTGATACCGAATTTACCGGTAATAGACCGATAAGCCACTATTAAATCGCCTCTAGTGCGTCGCTCCTCAAAGGACGCTAAGCCAAAGAGACGCAGCCTAGCTGCGTAGTCAGGACGATTAATGGCAGCAAAAGGAATCCTGGTACACCACCTCTGGACTGATTCCAATAAGTTTCGATCCCCCTGGAGAGCAGGCCACCAAGCAGGTCCAGCATACTCCAGAATGGGTCTTACGTAGCTTTCATAAAGTATCTTCATTGTCTGGACGCTGCAGGAGCTGAAAGACCTATGCAACATGTAGGTGGTTCTTTTTGCTTTAGCACAGATGGATGCAATGTGCTCAGACCAATCTAGGCTGTTCGTGACGGTCAGACCCAAATCTCTCTGCTTCTCAACGACGACAAGAGGACGGCCACAAAGCGTATACGGAACACGTGGATTACTCCTACCCATGTGAACAACACAACATTTATCGAAGTTCAGCGGAAGCAACCAGTCCTCCATCCACTGCTCCAAAGCATCAAGATCAAGTTGCAGCTGATTCGTATACATTGATGGAACTCCGTATAATTTTGTGTCATCGGCATACAGCAGGCACCTGGATCTTATGAGGCGGGGAAGATCAGCTGTGTACAGTATGAAGAGAATTGGTCCAAGCACCGATCCCTGTGGTACACCACTAGAAATTGGACTGCTAATGGAGGAGAATGCACCACCAACCCTGACCATGAAGGTTCTCATACTCAGAAATGATTCAATCCAAGACAGCAAGTTGCCACGAATTCCAAGATGTCTCAACTTGCCGAGCAAACGTCGGTGGGGTACTCGGTCAAAAGCCTTCGCGAAGTCCAAATATATCACGTCCATTGGAAGGCCGTCATCAAGTGATCTACTCCAATCGTCCACAGCAAGGAGAAGATTGGTAAGAGTCGAACGCCCAGGAAGAAAACCGTGTTGCTCTTCCGGGATCAAGTTATTACTTACCGCAAATTTTAAAATCTCATCGGCCAAGATACGCTCGAATATTTTTGCCACTGTTGATACCAGACTTATCGGCCGGTAATTGGTGGGTAAGGTCTTATCTCCACCCTTATGTATTGGGGTTACGGTGGCTGATCGCCAGTCAGATGGAAGAGACGACATATCGAAGGATCGCTGAAATACAAGATATAGAGGCCTAGCGAATGCTCTGGAACATCGCGAAAGAAGGACCGGAGTGATCCCGTCAGCACCGGGTGCGGAAGAAATATTTAATTTAGTCAGATGTCTTTCCACCAGTTCTTCAGATAGAAAAACACCATCCAGAGCGAGGGAAGGGCTGGGGACGCATACTTGTGGAACACAGCCAGGGGGTTCTCTCGAGAATTGAGAAGCAAATGTTTCAGCAAGAACATTAGCAGAAGAAAGTGCATCATGACAAAGCTCACCAGATCCGTCACGAACGATTGGAACTGAAACCTTGCTGTTGAGATTACCGCGGACATACTTGAAGAATTTCTTCCTGCTACCCGATGTAGCTAGTTTGTGTTCAAACTGTCTCTTCGATGATGAAATCAGGTCTGACAAGTAGTTCGAGTAATTTCGATGGTTAAGATAATCCACTCTGCTTCCACTACGAGAATAACGTTGCCAAAGACTCCTCTTCACCCTGATAGCCCTCGTGATGTCACCACTTATCCACGGTTTCAACGGACTTTGCTTGACAGTGATAGACTCAGTGTTACCGTCAACCGCATCTCTAACAATTTCGAGAAATTGACTCCATAAGTCATCCATATCTACGCAACTGTCAAAAGTCCGTGACCAGTCCACACTCATCAAATCTGAAGAAACCCGATCAAATCTTGTCCTCTGGTAAGGTTTACTCTGCATAGTAGGAGGTTTGTTGCTACAAAACTGCAACCGAGTCATCAGCAAAACGTGGTCAGATTTTCCAAGAGGAGACAGGTATTGTATATCCGAAAGGAGGTCGGAGTCGGAGGTTACAAGAAGATCCAAGGTAGAAGGCGTCTGCCCACATCGATATCTGGTTGGTTTCAGAACTAACTGGTGGAGGCCTGAATTAAGTATGAAATCAGCAAATGGAAAAGAGGGAGAGCCAAAAGCAGGTAAAATTGACAGAGGCCACCTAATATCAGGGCAGTTAAAGTCACCAGTCACCAAAATGTTACTGCGAGAAAGGTGGAGCTCTCGTAGGAACCGAATCACCGCTGTATCGTCTGTATTCGGTCTGGGCCTATAAATACATGCTAGGGTCAAAGAGATGTCAGCATTAGAGATGTCAAGAAAGATATTGTCAATGCCCATCCAATCCTCATGGAACGCCAAAATCTTGAAATTTTTGACAATAGAATCATGTAGATAGATGCACACTCCTCCGTGCCCAACTGTACGTACACTATCATTACGAAAAACAGTGTAATTTGGTATATAACAAACTGAATCGGCAATGGATGGTTGGAGCCAAGTTTCTGCTATAAAGATTATGGATGGTTTGTGAGTGTGAACAAATGCTAGTAGCTCAGTGAACTTGGACATCAACGACTGAGCATTGGTATAAATTATTGGCCAAGAGTTAAGCGAGGGCAGTTTTTTGAATCGGGCAACTTCGTTCCACCAGTCGGGACTACTGTTGGTTTTCCTTTGAGATACCTAATTGTAAAAAGAGTTTCTCCTTGTTCACGTCTCCTCCTCAGATCACTACGGGCCTCCTCCAGTTCCGACAACTGTTTTTTGGTCATATCCTCCCGGATGACAACCCCACGAAACCGTGGGTGCCCATGCAAAGATTTTTTATTGCGCAAAATTTTTCGAACTATATCACTGCCAGAAAATTAAAAGGATATGGTCCTGTAAGCGTGGTCGTGGTGGTCATTTGCCTGATGTTATTTTCCACTATTAACGGCATAGCTTCCTTCTTCTTTATAATGAAATAAACATCCAATAAACTTTCTCCGATTTGTTGTTACGACTATGAACGCGGATGAAAAGTGTATTGCGGTGTTTTTGGATATGGCAAAAGCGTTCGACACTGTCTCGCATGATATTTTATTGGGGAGAATTGAGAGGGTGGGAATCAGGGGGGCGTGTTGGGAACTGTTGAGGGATTATTTAACTGGAAGAGTCCAGAAAGTTAAAATGAATGACGAAATAAGTGATCCCCAGATGGTAAACATGGGCATACCACAAGGTACTGTGTTGGGACCTGTCCTCTTTCTGCTGTATATTAATGACTTGACATTACTGAATGTTCCAAACAGCGAGATAGTTTCATATGCGGACGATACGGTGTTATTGCTAAGAGGGAGTACATGGGACGGTGTCCATCGAGATGCGGAGGAGTATTTGAGGTTGGTGCAGGCATGGCTGTCTGAAAGTTTGCTCAGTCTTAACACTGAGAAAACTAAGATTATTAGTTTTTCCCTTACGAGGACCGGGCAACCAGATCTTCAAGCTATCAAAGTGCATGGGCCAGTCTGTTCGAACCGATTCTGTTCTTGTCCAACCGTTAATAGGGTTGATTCAGTCAAATATCTGGGTGTCTATGTGGATGAACATTTGAGATGGAATGTCCATACAGAATATTTGACGAATCGCCTTAAGGCATTGCTACATGTATTTTACAACCTTCGTGATGTTACCACTGTCCCCTATATGTTAAAAGTTTATGAGGCTTTGGTTGAGTCCGTTTTGAGGTATGCTATGATTATTTGGGGTGGTCTGTTTTGAAAATGCAGTTGAAGGTTTGCATATAATACAAAAATACATATTGAAAATCATACTAAGAGTGCAAAAAACACATAGTTCAGAAAGCTTATTTGCAGAGTGTGACAGGATGAATATAAGGCAGCTTTATATCTTTGAATGTTTAATACATCAAATCAAAAAGAATAAAAACTATGTTTCCCATAAGTATCGTACAAGGCATCAGTGTTTAGGATCATTACAGGTACCTATTCTATATAAAACACACTTGCAACGTAATGTTTACTTTTTTGGTCCCAAATTTTTCAATGTTTTACCACCTGCCCTGAAGAGAATGAGTACGAATAGTAGAAACGGTAGAATTGGATTAATTAAATTTATTAAACAAAATCATGATAGATTTGTCAGCATCATGTCTTGAATTCACAGTTTATTTTGTTATTTATTGTAATTATTTATCTCTTTGGATTCAGTTTTGCTTACTCAGCTTGTCCTACCCTGAAAAAATTTTGCTTTTTGTTTTTCTTTCCTGATATAGGAAAATAATAAATGGTATGTATTCCAGTTTGTTGTGGCTTATTCATGATGTTGAATTTATTCTGTAACTGTGGTTTACTGTGTGACAAACAAGCTTGTAGCTTAGGTTACACAGTTTCCAATGATTGGTTAAAAAGTGTGAATCTTTGTAGTTTTGAATTAATAAACTTATTATTATTATTATTTATATTGAAAAATGGCATTTTTCTTTGAATATCAAAATAACACCTCTTATTGGAAAACCCTTTATCATGCAGGGATTCGAAGAGGGTGACTACGGTGGTATCATTGTTAGATTTGAGCAAGGCTTTCGACTGCGTCTCGCCGCGGATCCTTCTAGCCAAACTCAGGAATTATGGATTTTTGGATAATAGTATTAAACTAGGTACTCCAATCGTATATTTCCGATAGGTTCCGATAGGTATTTCCTTCAAAAAGTGGTTGAAGGTGGAAGGGAATCGCATATGGAAAATATCGAACTAGGCGTACCTCAAGGTTCGATCCTTGGACAGATATTGTTTTCAATATATATAAGTGATTTTCCAACTATTCTCCCAGAAACAATTGAAGCTATTTTGTTCGCAGATGATAATTCCCTCCTTTTGAGGGGTCGCGTTTTGATCAGGGTATGTAGGGTTCGCGTGATGCGCAGTCGAGAGCAAAAGATTAGTTCGGTATGAACGGGCTAATGCTGAATCAGAACAAAAAATATTTTAATATGTACTTTGAATCCGCTGTACTCCAAATTTAAACATAGTGTTAAGTTCTTGGGCTTGTATTTGGATGCTAAACTTACTTGGGATATTCACTGTGAAGAACTTTCAAAACAATTGAGCAAGAATATTTTTGTGATTCGTACTCTCTCATTTAAAGTTTCGCTGGAAACATTGCTGACGGCCTACCATGCTCTATGCCACTCTTTTATAAAGTATGGAATTATAGTGTGGAGTTACACTACACACGCCGCTAAGATCTTTTCACTTCAGAGAAAAGTAGTTAGAATTTTGGACAATTTGGATTACAGAGCAGATTTTAGAGGCTCTTTCCGAAAATTTGGAATTCTTACTCTTCCAAGTATTTTAATTTTTGAATGCTTGAAATTTGTTCATAATAGTCCGACCCATACCCTCTATTCAGATATTCACCATCATTATACAAGAGCAAGGCTGGATGTCAGAAATGAGTTCTGAAGGCTGTCTAAGACACAAAAGTGTCCAAAGTTTTGGGCTTATAAATTATATAATTGGCTACTTCATTCAGTGATAAACCTGAAGGATCAATTCTGCAGCAATATCAAAAAATATCTTGCTGAAAATAGCTTTTATTCTATAGAGAAATTTCTTGTAAAGTAAATGATGTAATTACCAGACTTTGTGGATACGAATGTCAAAAGTCGTAAGACATTAGCATGAATAAAGATTATTATTATTGCCTGTATACTTGTATAACCTGTACCTGTTTACTTGTATAACATTTAGTCTTCATACCGGATTATACAGATTGCCGATTACCTGTATAATAGTTAGTAATTTAGGTATATCTATTTAATATTATTTGAATGGAAAGGTTGAGTGGGTAATTCCGCAAAAGGAGTAGGTAAAACTCATTCTGCTGATACCTGATGACAGGTACCTACCAGCTTCTGCGTTAGAAATACAATATATTTGTCAACAAACAATAACCATTTCGTTTCAGAGACTATACAAGACTGCTTCGTCAGACACCAAACGAAAACCTTCAGAATTAGTTTTTGTTGATAGCTATTCTGAAATTGGAAAATTGTCACATTATTATATAAATATAATTCTTAGGAACCTTGGAATTATTCTATTGTCTCAGCATCAGCATACGTAATAGCTGTTTCATCGTTAATGTTGTTTCGTTATTACTTTAAAATCTTTTTGCGCGTATGTTCTGGGGAATATCGAGTTTTGCCCAAATGTCTGTAACTTTCGAATTTTTTGACGAAAATGGTCTCAAACGATTTACTTCGACTCCCCAATGAAGAATTCGAGGTCAAATTTGATTCTGTCCAGCTGGCCGTCCGGCCATTGTCACGATAACTTGAGAACGAAAAGAGCTAGCGACTTGAAATTTCAAGTTCGTTAATGGGCATAATCGGACCAGTGGTTTCCGAGTAATAATTTTGTTTTCAACCAATATAAATCCGATCGAATTGAAACTTGGTGAGTAGTTGTAAAATATGAACCTAAGCACGTTTGTGGAATTTTGTGCGAATCGTATGGCTAGAAAATTTAAAAAAAATTACTAAAAATATTTTTGTTGTCACGATAACTTGAAAACGGAAATAGATAGCAGCTTGAAGATTTCAGGTTAGGATGTGCACCAGAACGCGACATTTCAGTTTATTTATGAGCATAAGCGGCCAAGCGGTTTTAGAGTTATAGCCATCTGAAATTTGGTTGTTTTTTGTTCGTCATTAACTCGAAAAATACTAAACCGATTGAATTCAAACATGGTAATTAGTTGTGAAATACCAACGCGAAAATTCCTGCAAAATTTCGTGAGGATAGTATTTTTAAAAACTTTTTAAAAAATCATTGAAAATTGAAAAAAAAAATTCTATATATCAGTAACTATTCGTAAGAAATTGCTGAAATTTTGCAAGAGCCTTTATAACCTAACTCTACTGCCAAGTTTCAAGTTTTAACACGATCGGTTAAATATTGTTGGAGATTCGAGCATTCTTGTTTGAGTTCAGTAGATGGGTGACCGTTGCCTCGATAACTTTCGAACGAAAGGAGATAGGGACTTGAAATTTTCAGGGTCGGTTGCGTATCCGAAAGGGAGAGTTGAGTTCGTTTTTGGGCATAATCGGTTTCCAAGTTATTCCCACCTGGAATATTATTTCCTTGATAACTCAAAAAATATATATTCGATCGAAATGAAGCTTGGTAACTAGTAGTAGAAAATCATCATAAAGGCATGTTTAAAATTTTGTAAGAACCGTACCCCTAGAAAATTTCAAATAATCACGAAAACAAAATTGGTTCAAGCACTGACGTGAAGTCAGAAGCTTTTGCGCGTATGTTCTATTGTCGAATTTACCATGGTAAATTCGATTAAGGGTGTCCAATACAGAAGAATGGACAATAGAACATACGCGCAAAAGGTTCAGACTTCACGCCAGTGCTTGAACCAATTTTTTTCATATAGATATTTTTCAGTATTTGGGAGCGAAAACCCAGGAAGAAACCATTTAATAATGGATATACCTGCCACTGTATCCTTAAATGATTACTTAAGGGGTTAATTTCAACAAATCGATTTTTTTGCATTTTCTTAAAGTATGATATCTTACAAATATTCCCTGAGAATTTGTTATAAATCCGAGGAATACCTTTCGAGTTATTCGATAATTAGCAAAGGGTTCTTGGGCGCTCAGGAACGTTCGAGAGCGGGCAGCTAGCAGCTAACGCACTAACGACTACACTCGAGAAGGTAGAATGCTACGTAGACAACATCAAATACACTGCTCAACAATTGATAGGGATCACTTACTTTTTCTAAATTTATTTCTGAATTATTCGCTCCAAGATTATAAATTTAGTCAGATATCAGAGTATTTTCAGTTGATAATATGGTTCACTTGAGAAAAGAATGAAAAAATGGAAAGTTGGAGAGAAAAAAAGACTTTATTAGGAACACTCAAAATTCTGTGTTTGAATAACATAAAAATTTTATGATGACACCACAAGAAGGCTGAAGTTTCGGTTAAGCTAGTACCTAGTTGGCCCCCCACGAGCTCGTCTCAAGCATTCTACCCTACGAGGCATACTTTCAATCAAACGATTTATAAAATTTTGGGGCAAATTCGTCCAAATATCCCGTAAAGCGTTAGAAAGGTCCTCCAGGTTATTGATCGGTTGTTCTAAGGTTGACAATTGTCTAGACATCTCAGACCAGACATGTTCGATGCAATTCATGTCTGGAGAGCGAGCTGGCCAGTCCATCCTATCAATAGCATGAGTTTCTAGCGCTTCATTAACCAGACGACTACGGTGTGGACGGGCATCGTCAATTAAAATGAAATTCTCGCCCACGGCAGCCGCAAACGGAACAATTATGGGTTCAATAATCATATCGTGATATCTCTGGCTGGTCATTGTGGTGTTCTGCAGAACAACCAACTCTGTGCGTTGGTTCAAACAAATGCCTCCCCATACACATATAGAACCTCCGCCAAAAGCTGTTGTGGGTACCATAAACTGTTCTGCATACCTTCGACCTCTTTCCCTCCAAGCAAGAATACGTCCATCGGAGTTGACCAAACGAAATCTAGACTCATCCATAAATAAACATCGGCTCCAATCTTCAACTGTCCAATTGCGGTGCTCCTCAGCCCATTGCCGTCGATGAACCCGGTGTTCCCTATTCAAACGGGGATGTTGTACCCTCCTACGTACTCTCAAACCACGAACATGTAGTCGTCGTCTTACAGTCTGGTTCGAAATTAGAACTCCTGTTGCAACTCTCAGTGATCCATTGAGCCGCGACGCCGGGTAAGTGGGATTTCTCCTAGCATTGAGGACCAAAAGACGATCTTGGGCAGCTGTTGTACTGCGCTGCCGACCTCCCCCATGAACATAAGCTACTGAGTCGTTTTGGATGAACCTATTCCAAGCCCGACTCACGACACTTTGCGAAACATTCAACCGCCGGGACACTTCTCGCTGGGACAAACCTTCCTGTATCCACCGTATGATTTGGTCCAGTTGCACAGGAGCCAAACGTCTTCTCGGCATGACTGATAAGCTAATATTGTTCTCATTTCTTCAATTATTGTCACCTTATGTGTTTGAACGAGAGAAAAAAACAGATTTAATAACAAATACCACATTGCTTTTCACTCCACATGTAACAGCCTACAGATAATAATCGATTTTGTGAACAAGAGCCGATGAAGTGAGGAAAAATTTGATATAATCAACTCAAAACATCTTAATTTTTCCTTAGAGAACATATAATGTACAGATATTCACGAGATAACTTGAAAAAAATACAAATGAAGTGAAGTTCATAAGTGATCCCTAGCAATTGTTGATCAGTGTATATATTTTGGAAGCTGCTACAACGGCCGAAGAACTATTATAAGGCCCAGGAATAGATGACTCAGGTTAAATAATTAAATAAGACGTATTTACTTTACGTATATTGAGTGTAAAACTTTAAATGTGTTTTCCTCAAAACTATGTTTTTGCGCGTATGTTCTGGGGAACATCGCGTTATAGTTCTGCCCAAATGTCTGTGACTTTAGAAATTTTTACGAAAATGGTCTCAAACGATTTAGTTCGACTCCCCAATGAAGAATTCGAGGTCAAATTTGATTCTGTCCGTCCGGCCGTCCGGCCGTTGCCACGATAACTTGAGAACGAAAAAAGCTAGCGACTTGAAATTTTCAGGGTGGGTGGCGCATCCCAACACTGCGGACAACTTCGTTAATGGGTATATTCGGCGCAGTGGTTTCCGAGTAATAATTTTGTTTTCAACCAATATAAATCCGATCGAATTGAAACTTGGTGAGTAGTTGTAGAATATGAACATAAGCACGTTTGTGAAATTTTGTGCGAATCGTATGGAGAGAAAATTTTAAAAAAGTTATTAAAAAATATTTTTGTTGTCACGATAACTTGAGAACTGAAAGAGATAGCGGCTTGAAGTTTTCAGGTTAGGATGTGCACCAGAACTCGAAAAATACTAAACCGATTGAATTCAAACATGGTAATTAGTTGTAGAATGCCAACGCAAAAATTCTTGCAAAATTTCGTGAGGATAGTAATTGTAAAAAATTTAAAAAAAATCATTGAAAATTGAAATTGCTGAAATTTGGCAAGAGCCTGCATAACCTAACTCTACTGCCAAGTTTCAAGTTTTAACACGATCGGTTGAATATTGTTGGTGAATCGAGCATTCTTGTGTGAGTTCAGTAGATGGGTGACCGTTGCCTCGATAACTTTCGAACGAAAGGAGATAGGGACTTGCAATTTCCAGGGTAGGTTGCGTATCCGAAAGGGAGAGTTGAGTTCGTTTTTGGGCATAATCGGTCAAACGGTTTCTGAGCTATACCCACCTGGAATATTATTTCCTTGATAACTCAAAAAATAAATATTCGATCGAATTGAAGCTTGGTAACTAGTAGTAGAAAGTCATCATAAAGACGAGTTTGAAATTTTGTAAGAACCGTACCCCTAGAAAATTTGAAAAAAATGACGAAAAAAAATTTTTCAAGAACCGCACCCCTAGAAAATTTCAAAAAAATCACGAAAAAGAAATTGGTTCAAGCACTGACGATGAAGTCAGAAGCCTTTGCGCGTATGTTCTATTGTCCATTCTTCTGTATTGAACACCCTTAATTGAATTTACCATGGTAAATTATGTTGTCCATTCTTGAACATGTGTGTTATGTTGTCCATTTTTGAACATGTGACCACTGTAGCTCGAAAACCGCTCGGTAGATTTCAATGAAATTTTTACAGCTCTTTGAAAAGAGCTTAGATCAGGCACTAGATCATCTATTAATAAAACTATTTTTTTTTGTCCGATTGATTTAGATGAATCTCCAAGGATAAGTGATGGAGCTTCGGTTGGAACTGGATTAATACTAACAGCCATTACTTTAAAAATTATATATTTTTTTCTTTAATTTCTGTCAAGTCAAGTCGAAACCTTATTTAATGATGGTATATTTTTACTTTAATATATTAAAATAAATTACTGGCAATAAAATATTATTCAAAATTGCCATTTGTACATGTCTACTAGTACAGTCATTTTAGGTTTTATCTGCGGAAAAATTCCTAGTGAGCTGAATTTTTGTATACACCTTTATTTCGGCGTTGTTATGAAGATGTGAAAAATCTAAATTGATATCTTGCCGGTGTAAAGAGTTATAAAGGTCAAAATATCACGAAAATCAGTTTTTCACAAATATAACGCAAGCTATTGCTCGGAGATTAATAGAGATCAGTATCAAAATTGTTTGTCGTGAAATTGTCTTCCAAAATTGACGCCTGCATTTTTCTGTAAAATTAACTGTTTCCGGAGTAGAGCGCTGAGAAAGCGACTGCATTATAACGATGAACTCGTTTCCTCACCACCTTCGAGGTGGAATTCAAGGCGCGTTTTTTTTACATGGTTCGCGTCGTAGGCAAATGATATGTAATAAGACGTTTTTTAATTAAGGGTGAATAATTTTTTATTCGACTACTGAAAAATACAGTAACAAAAAACTTTAGTATACATTTTTTTTTGTTGCTGAAAAAACGTCGAGTGGACTTATTCCTATATTTAAATCGAGATCTTCATCATCATCATTGGTTGACTGTTCGTATAAGCATGACTGAACGCGGCAATGTCCACAAGCTCTTGAACATCTTAATCATCGCAAACTTTTGTACAATGTCAAAAGACTGTGTTCAGTATGTTGGCTGTAGTATATTATTTTTTTTAACTCCCAACCCCACTGTTCTGGATCAATTGCTCTTAATGCCAGGTATATATTTGATGACACACTCGATAGATATACTATTGAGCTGCTGAAGAAGTAGTTGGTAATAATGGAAATTTCACAGCTGTGCTTTTTCATGTTAGTTTAGCAAAGCTACAGTATCTGTAATTATCTATCGAATGTTCAGATTTTGGACTACCGTACATTATAATAATAATAATAATAATAATTTATTCCTTTCATCAAACAATGATACAATTAAAATGCAATGCATACTCTGTAAAATTAAGTCCAACAAATTGGAATAAATAAGGATCCCACAGAAGCTTTAGAAACTATCACTTGTACGTGTCCATCCGAATGTTTACTCCCTTGTATTAATCTGACTTACAACTATAAACAATTTTTTGATAAATTATACTTGTGTAGATTACATTACATGTACAAATATTACAACTATTAAAACATATATATGTTTTTTTTTAAATTTATTTATTCCTTTATTTTTTTTTTTTTTTTTATTATATTTTTTTTACCACTACTTCACTGCAATTCCTATGCCCATTTCACACAATCTCATACACGTTTCTGTCTCACTGTTATTGGATTTGATTCACGAGGTCATGAAAAAATTTTCTCCCCGATCCCGTGATCCAAGATTTCATCCTCTTCTTGAACAATGTTAAACTATTTATTTTCCTTATTTCTAGAGGTAATACACCATATATTCTTGGCGATAGATACTCACATTGTCGTTGACCTATGGTTTTATAACAACGAGGTACAAAAAATAAATTATCCTTGTTCCTTGTACTGTAGCAATGTGAGACTGGTATGGACGTAATCTTATGCCTTTCAGTTCGCAACAGGAAACACATACAAAAGAGCTGTCTCACATCAAAAAACCCAGACTCCAAATATAAAGTGTCACTTGGATATAACATAGGCCTCCTAAACATCACTCTCAAGATCCATCTGTGTATAACGTTCAGGCTCTCCAAATGTGTGTCACACACACCTCCCCAGCCAACTATCCCGTATGCTAATTGTGATTGCACAAGTGCATGATATAGTATCTTCAAATGTTTTATGTCCAGATAGTCTCTGAGGAGTTTAAACCTGAATAACATCCCTCTTAATTTTTTGACAACATTTGCTATATGTAGGTCCCACCTCAGATGTCAATTACGATCCCAAGGTATGTGACCGACTCAGCCTCGGGAATACAAGAATTTGGGGTTATAAGCAGAGGTCCCATATTTGGTAATCCATCAGAATATGACGAGAATGGCAGGTATTTTGTTTTCTCCAAGTTGAGTGTAAGCTTATTGTATCTTAGCCATTTCTCTATATTCCCGAAGTCGCTTTCTGCCTCGGACTTAAGTTGTTGCCATGTTTTCCCTTCATAAAATATCGCAGTATCATCTGCAAAACTAATGATTTTCCCTTTTGTTTTTAAATCCAGTAAACTATTAATGTACAGAGTGAACAAAATCGGTCCTATAACAGTTCCCTGGGGTACTCCGTATGTGAGGTATTCCCCAATACAAACTCTCTACTCTCGCCCTGTAAGATAGCTTTCCAAAAGTTTACTGACGTTTCCTCGCATTCCGTAGCTATTCAACTTTTCCAAAAGTTTTCCATGACACACTGTATCGAAAGCTTTCGACAGGTCAACAAACACACATAGAGATGGTTTGCTGTTATCAAGTGATTCATAAAGATATTTAGTCAGTTGGTGAATGGCATCATCTGTAGATTTCCCCTCCATGAACCCATATTGATGCCTTGATATTATATCATGTTTTTCACAAAATTTCAAAATCCTTATTTTGATAATCTTCTCAATAATTTTTGAGATATTGGAAATCAATGAAATTGGTCTGTAATTCCCCGTCTCTGTTCTATTTCCTGACTTGTATATTGGTTTGATGATTCCGACCTTTAGACACTTAGGAAAATATCCTCTATCAAAGCAACTATTGATTAAATGCGTTAGGGGAGCCTTTATTTGATCAGAGATTTTCCTCAGAGTTTCCGTTTGAATATCACCATGGCCGGGAGATTTTTTTGCCTTTAATTCTTTAATAACACGGTTCACCTCGTCTGTGGTTGTGGGGTACAGGTACATAGACTCTCTTACAGATTTTCTTTTTTCGGAGTAATTCTCAGGTTCAACTATTCTGTCTGCATAGGTTTGGCCTAATCTGCTATAATACTGATTGAAAATATTTGCAATATCTTTTCCAGATTCAACAAGGTCACCGTTCATACAATGAATTTTTTCAATTTTTGTTTTGGCTCTGGAACGATTGCAGATTTCACCTACACATTTCCACAGGGCCGAAGACTGGTTAGAATTATCAGCTATCTGTTTCTGTATAAACATTTTTTTCGAGAGTCTTATCAGTTTATTTAATTTATTTCTATAAGTATTATATTGAATTTTCAGATAAGTGTCATCTGGTGACCTCATTAAGCGATCATACATGAGTTCTCTTTGCTTCACTGAGACTAAGACTGCTTGGGTCATCCATGGCTTTCGAAGTTTTTTATTCTTCTTTATTTTGATGTTTACTGTACTCTTCTGGATTAGTGCTTTGATCCCCTCGATGAGATACTGCAGCAGAGTATTCAGTTCCATCCACCACAAGTCTATTCCTCCTAATAAAACAATTCTTGTTTTTCTCCTTCCCAAATCGTAGATGTCTTCTCAATATCCTCCGTTCCTCAAGTTGAGCCTTAGTGTAATCGTTCTCAACAAATATCCCAGATCCTTTCAGATGTTTCAGGTTACGGAATATTTCACCCTTCTTGAGGTGAGAGATGAACTCTACTTTCACAGGACAACCCTCTGACCTTCCCAAACTTACGATATGTTTTATGTGTGACTTCTCAATATTTACTTTCAACACTGTACTTAGTTTATCAACAACAAAATCAGTTGTAATATGCTTAGGTTCCAGATCCAACCCGAACAAAACTATGTTATTTGATTTCCTCCCCCTCTCCAGAGATTCAACTTTTTCCCTCAGATGTTCGTTATCTTCCTCTAGAATTGTAATTCTGCTCTTCAAGCTCTCAATTTGTAATAGCAATCTAGTTTCACTAGCCAGTATTGTATTTTTCAATTCGTCTTTATTTCTTTTCATCTCTAGTAAAATTGTCTCGAGCGCTGTTTCATTCATAGTTAGCTTGTTATTCACTGGAATCCTCAAGTGCAATATTCGAAAAAGAAAAACGAAAAAATTCTCCAAACACCGGAAAAACAATAAGTGCTCTAATCAGGGAGGAATTTTTGGTACACGCTGGTAGGAAAATTAGGACGGGACACACACGCTTCACTCTTACGGGCCTATGTAAGAGACTTTCATCAACAAACACAGGTAGGCCGCGGTTAAAAGGAAAAATCAAAACAGATGGTTAGACAAACGGAATCCCCTTCAATCACACCGTCTGGCCCTTATCTTGCGATCAGTGATAAGGAATAATCACCATCGATGAGATATACAGAATTGTAAACTATGCCAGATGTTTCCAGCTGAACGTGAATTCAGAATAAAATGTCGAATCTGAATGAAAATGATCGAATCTTGTTTATAAAGTAATCTCAACAAAGTTAAATTAGCTCACGTTTATCCCGGTAGTTTACACTACCTGATATAGCACTTTCAGCAGTTTCAATTCTCCAAGTCTCGAGAAAAGTTACTTTCACTTCACTGTGGTTCACAAGTACATCCTCCTCACCAGATGTTCACAATATTAATGCGAAAATGCGAAAATACAATTTTTAATTTCTTTCACTTCCCTTTTGGTACCTCGTATCTCCTCTAAAATTTGTTCTACTTCGTTTGGCATTCTCAATCAAATATGTGACTGTGTGGTAGCCTTTAGATTACTCGGAATTCGCTGACACATGCAGATGTGGTCATATGGATATGCAAAATAAACAATTTCCTTATCGTTCTCGGAGATTTCTCCGATATTGTTGAATCGGTATAACCGTTGAAAATTCAAATTTTTAACTACAAATCACTGCATTCACAGTCGGATCCACAAAGTTCTTATACACAATTTTTTTTTTCGATTGTTTCCAACTTTTGAAAACTGAACAAACTCACACCAGTAATGTATTTTGCTTTATTGATCTCATGAACACCTGTTCGTTCGCCGTTCACTCGACGAATATTTATTTATTATTTATTTATTTAACATTGCTAGCAGACAATGTATTTCAGCATTGACAATGACATCTCGAGAGCAATTTTCTTTTTGGGATATTTCTGCAGAATTATTTAAATCGGGTCTGTTTTCAAACTTCTTCATGACTTTCATTTTTCCTTTCCTAAAAAGTGCTAAAGTTGTATCTCATTCGGTCATGGCATGTAGAAACATAATATTTTTCTTGCAATGTGTATACTTGTTGAGGCTATCAGTCGAGTATATCTTGTTTCAACAGTGTTTTTTCCTGGTTAAAAATAAATTATGTAGATCTCGTTTATTTGTATACGTGCTATGAGAAGTACCAACAGATCTATGTATTCGCCAACGATAATTGTAGAATTATTTATTGATTTTTCAATCGCTTTTTCAACTATTAAGACATCATCACGTAATTGTCTTGTAGCAATACGACCTTCTTCGAACTTCTCAATAATCATTTCAATTAATTTTCTTTTGTTAAATCGATTAGATAATAAACATCTATTATATAAGAATATTTTCACAGAATACCTCAGAATCAGAAGGAAGATTTTTAGAAATTTAATAACATTAACAAGCAATGACGTGAAGTCAGAAGCTTTTGCGCGTATGTTCAATTGTCCATTCTTCTGTATGGACATTATGGACAATAGAACATACGCGCAAAAGCTTCTGACTTCACGTCAGTGCTTGAACCAATTTTTTTTTTCGTGATTTTTTTTAAATTTTCTAGGGGTACGGTTCTTAAAATTTTTTTTTCGTCATTATTTTCAAATTTTCTAGGGGTGCGGATCTTACAAAATTTTAAACACGTCTCCATGTTGATTTTCTACTACTAGTTACCAAGCTTCAATTCGATCGAATATTTATTTTTTGAGTTATCAAGGAAATAATATTCCAGGTGGGTATAACTCGGAAACCATTAAACCGATTTTGCCCAAAAACGAACTCAACTCTCCCTTTCGGATACGCAACCTACCCTGAAAATTGCAAGTCCCTATCTGCTTTCGTTCGAAAGTTATTGAGGCAACGGTCACCCATCTACTGAACTCAAACAAGAATGCTCGAATCTCAAACAATATTTAACCGATCGTATTAAAACTTGAATCTTAGCAGTAGAGTTAGGTTATGAAGGCTCTTGCAAAATTTCAGCAATTTCAATCGAAGAGTTACTGATATATAGATTTTTTTTTTTTTTCAATGATTTATTAAAAATTTTCTACAAATGCTATCCTCGCCAAATTTCGCAAACATTTTCGCGTTGGTATTCTACAACTAATAACTATGTTTGAATTCAATCGGTTCAGTATTTTTTGAGTTAAGGAGGAACAAAAAACCACCAAATTCCAGAAAATTTCAGATGGCTATAACTCTAAAATCGTTTGGCCGATTTTGCTCATAAACAAACTGAAATGTGGCGTTCTGGTGCACATCCTAACCTGAAAACTTCAAGCCGCTATCTCTTTCCGTTCTCAAGTTATCGTGACAACAAAAATATTTTTTAATAATTTTTTTTAAATTTTCTAGCCATACGATTCGCATAAAATTTCACAAACGTGCTTAGGTTCATATTCTACAACTACTCACCAAGTTTCAATTCGATCGGATTTATATTGGTTGAAAACAAAATTATTACTCGGAAACCACTGGGCCGATTATGCCCATTAACGAACTTGTCCGTCGTATTGGGATGCGCCACCCACCCTGAAAATTTCAAGTCGCTAGCTCTTTTCGTTCTCAAGTTATCGTGGCAACGGCCGGACGGCCGGACAGACAGAATCTAATTTGACCTCGAATTCTTCATTGGAGAGTCGAACTAAATCGTTTGAGACTATTTTCGTCAAAATATTCGAAAGTTACAGACATTTGGGCAAAACTATAACGCGATGTTCCCCAGAACATACGAGTAATAAAAAGCAATAGAGTTTACGCCTTGGTGTACGGTATACAATACCGTATGTGAGTGCTTTCTAGTCGCTTTCTCAGCGCTCTCCTCCGAAAACTGTTAATTTTACAGAAAAATGTAACACAAATTTTTTGTAGATAATTACACGGCGAACAATTTTTATATTGACCTCTATCGACCTCCGACCAAAAGATCGCGAGATATTCGCGAAAAACTGGTTTTCGTGACATCTTAACCTTTATAACTTTTTTAGCCGGCGCGATTCAATGTCAATTTTTCACATCTTTATTACAATGCCGTAATAAAGGTGTATACAAAAATTCAGCTCACTATGAATTTTTCCGCAGATTGGGGTTCAAAATACCTAAAATGACTAAACTATACACCTAACCCCAAGTAATTACCAAGTTTTAATTGGATTGCATTTGTCACACTGAGTTATTGCAGAAATAACAACAAAATTTAAGATAGGTATTGCCCAACAACGAACTTAATATCCCATTCGTATGCGCAACCTACCCTGAAAATTGCTACTACTTTTTTACGTTCGTAAGTTATCGTGGTAACGGGGACCCATCCATCTAGTGAACTTACCCAAGGCTGCTTGGATCTTCAACAATATTGATGCCATCGTGTTTCAAATTGGAACTTGCGTGTAAAGTTAGGTTTTGAGGCTTCGCAAAATCGATATCGGACCGCTAGGTTTTCAGGTAAAGAAGTTTTTCAACTATTTTTTTAGTCGCTTTACCTTCCCTTTCTAACATTATCATGAGATACATTTTTAATAATTATTTAAAAATGTTCTAGTGATATGATCCCCACAAAATGGCACATACGTCATTGTGTCGGTATTCTACAACAAGTGACTAAGTTGCCATTCGATAGGATCTGTATTGTTTGAAAACAGAATAAGTACTCGGAAATCCTTTGGTTGATAATGCTCATTAACGAACTCAACTGTCGCATTCGGATACGCAACCTACCCTGAAAACTTTCAAGTCGATAACTCTTTCTGTTCGGATGTTATCGTGGCAACGGCTGGCCCTACGGACAGAATCAAATTTGACCTTGAATTATTCATCAGTGAGTCGAACCTAATAATTTGAGTCCATTTTTGGCAAAAAATTTGAAAATTACAGAAATTTAGGCAAAATGATAGGTAGCACAGATTCCCAGAACAGGCGCGCAAAAATGGAATGACACTAAACTAGGTTACAGAATCACATGAATTTCCTATAGGTTCTTTTATGAAAGAACTTCTAATTATTAGTGGTCAAGTTTTCCCTCCTGAAGTTTCGAATAATTCCGATGATTTCGGGTCATATAATTCTTCTATAAGTGTGGAAAATTTAAATTTAATTAATTAATTAATTAATTAAAAAAATTGGTATTTTCACTTAGTTTGTTGTTCTTAATTTTATGAATTTGTTTTCAAACAAGTAATTTCATTCTAGCTTTTGCTTCAGTTCTCTTCGTACAATGAACGGACGTTTCGACTAAATGCCCTCTCATTATCTATAGCAAACGTATCCAAGGTGATATGAACAAATTATATAAAACAGGAAAATAAATGAACATTACAAGTTACACAATAATATGTCATTATGTGTATTTATCCTCTTCAATAGTGACGGAAAGTGATACCACAATTCAAATTAAATACCGTAAATTAAATAGTCCTATTTCCTTTCGCACCGAAGTGCATGAAACGCTGAATATTACAAGCCTCTCTACTATTATTCAACACTAGCTGACCCAGCGAACTCTGTTCCGCCTTAGAGGCAATAAATAAGCAGATTTTAGATTTTATTATACAGGTTTGTCATAAAATATAGATAGTTTATATTCACCGTTTCTATACAATCCCTTTATGTCTCAATAATTGTACGTTAATTGGATGTAGTTAAGCATAAAGGATCCAACCCACAAATCGTTGTTTATGAATTTCAATTTGAAGTATATGAGTAAATACACTATATTTTTATCTAATTTTATTGGTACAAATCACTTCAATCGCGTACAATTGTGCAATTAGAAAAAAAACACCCTGTACAGTAATGATTTATTTTCAATGATGTATCCCCCTAAAGTTTATTTTTTAACACAAATAAATGAAATTGTACGATTGTGGCATGGAAAACAGCAAGTTGCAATTGACGTTAAAAGAAGAACACCCTGTATGGAGATTTCAGATGAATACATTATGAGAATCCATCCAAGGTACCTATTTAGTTAATGCTTTGTTTGTGACACAAATCACTTCAATCACGTACAATGGTGCCATGAGAAAAAGGACACCCTGTATAGTAATGCTTTATTTTCAATGGTGTGTGCCTCGAAAGTTTATTTTTAAACACACATGACTAAAATTGTACGATTATGGCAGGAAAAACAGCAAGTTTTAATTGACGTTAAAAGAAAAATACCCTGTATAACACAAAAAAGTATCCTATTTCCGTCTCCTGGTTCTAAGCTACCTCCCCACCAATTTTGAGCCAAATCGGTGTAGCCGTTCTTGAGTTATAAGTGGTGTAACTAACACGACTTTCTTTTATAAATATAGATTAATTTCAACTCCCTTTCTGAATACGGCGAAGAAAGACAAAAACAATTCTATTCATTCATTTGAATATCTACTTCGAAAACACCGCTTGGAACTGGAAAAATGCAGAAGTTTAATAACTAGTCAGATTACAAACCCCAAGCACCTTCTGTGTTCTTAAACTGTACTGAGGAGCCGATTGAAATTATAATTCCGTAATTGGACTTTGGATGCGAAACTTATTCTGGAGGCTATTGTTTTTGTGCACTAACGAATACATATAGTAAATGGAAGAACATTCTTCGGCAATACTCCGTTTTGTAGCAAGTTTCATCAATTTATTTTCAATACTTCAAGAGAAAAGATTTAGACTCTGATTTCCGAAGAAGATTCACGTTCAACATGCCGAACTAATTAGTGCATAAATTCTTACTTCGAAATCAATTTAGCTCACAACATGAATTATCAACTTTATGCGAAGAGGTCGACGAATTCTCACAAAATAATTATTTATGAATTTCAACCATCAACTTTCGACACTCCAATTTTTCTAAAATCTTGCTAGAATCATCTCCGTTTATACAGGATGTTTTACAAATAGGCCACCAAGTTTTAGTAGAAGGTTCCTAGCTGAAAATGAGGTTTGTTTTATATGGAAATTTTTCTGATTCTCATTTTGAAAGGGGTTGAAATTTCAACTCTTTACAGATATAGTAAAGGGATGAAAAAAATGTATAAGTGCTTTGATGGAAGTAGTATTGGAGCCAAGTTTCATTCAACTTCAAACATCAGTTAATGAAATAATAGTTATTTTCCTAACAGGTGCAGAAATAGCCGTTGTCCGAACGACTCGAAGCGCAGTTCGGGCAAACAGTTGAGTTGAGTGCGGGAATAGTATATTCTAAAACAAGTTGCAGAATGGGCTCCTATTAAAACACGAATGCGAAATTCGAAAACGAGCGACGAAGGAAAGAGTTTTAGAACGCATGAGTGTTGGAATTGTCTTCTGCAACGAGTATTAGACGATATTTTCTCTATTTCAGGAAAGTTTTGTAGAATACTGTTGAAATTTAATGAAAAATTCGGATTATACATCCTAGTGACTTTTGTATTGTATCTTGGTAGTTGGTGTGACTGTTACGAAAGTTGACAGATTAAGGAATTTGAATTTGAAACGTGCGTAGGACATGGAGATCAGATTTAAAACAGTTTTCTAAATAGCATGAATCATTCAAAATTAGCAAGAAGGAAATCTCTAGTACCATATTTCTTAATGAAAATAAAGCTTTTCTTCAACAATTATTTCACTATATCCAGATTATATTGTATTGTCAATTGACCTGTGTTGAAATTTGATAGGATCGAATGTCAGTGCTGACTACCACAAAACGAAAAATATAACTAGAAACAATGCGGGAATGAGTTCATTCCAGCACTGTTTTTAGTGCTGGAATGAACTCATTACGATACTGAAATAGAGAAAGACACTTTCAGTAAGAGTAACTATAACAACACACAGATTTTTCCTTAATATTAGTTATACTTATCGTAAACGTACAGTCATATGCCTTGTGCAATAATAGCGGAAGACAATATGTTGGTCGGAGTCAACTGTTCCTAGAGAGAATATAATGACTCTAAGTTAGAGTTTGAAAAAGACGGAGCATTAAAATTAAGAATTTTGTCCGAATTTTTTTGACTGATTTGTAGATTTTTCCAAGTAAGTATCCCTCAGCAACTGAAATTCCTTCAATAAATGCTGCTAATATTTATGTAGGAAGGTCTTCATCAAGATGTATCCACTAATCAAATTTCACCGTTGGTTGATATATCAATTTGAAAATTTGTAGGTACTTATATCTGTTTGTTCAATCCTCCTAAGAGGAAGGCCATTCAACTGTCCACCTCTTTTTACAATATGGCGGTGAACGTGGATAAAAGTTCAATTTACAGTTGTTTTGTTTGTGGATGCTTAAATCTCCGTTGAAGATTAGATTTCACGATTCGATATTTTTAGTGAATAACGTTTTTACGGTTTATTTATTTTTTCGATATGTAATTCTGCGGAACGAGCTATCAATGCGTGTACATATGATAAATAGCCTAATATCTCCATATAACGATGTGGTTTACATTGCACCATTGAAAACTCTGACTTATTTGCATACATTTCCAAGAAAAGTTGTCTGCGGACTGGAAGATTCAGGTTTTGAGGTATTGATAGCTGTAACAGATAACCATCATATAGGGTTAACGAAAAGGAATATCTGGTTTTGTCGAACCCCCTCATTTTACCAATGAGTATATACATCCTTATATTTTTAACATACATCGTAAAATATGTCCAAATTACCCAGGACTCAGTGTTAACAACTCATTGTCCAGATTATATGGTAGAATAATAAAAGGTAGAAAAGAAGATGAAATACATTCGTTGCCAATATTTTTTGCCTAAAACAGGTTGTGGAAAAAAGAACAGGGAGAATATATATTGTAGACTTGCTGAAGGCTTATTAGTCTCACTCGCTAAATTGTGGAATACATTGGAAGAAAATGGCGTAAGCCAGATATATATTAGGGTATCCCTACACGGATATTTTTCAGCAAGTGTGAAGGTGTGAATCAAACTGCCTAAGCAGTTTCGTATCTCAAAAGGGCTCCGACAGGGCTGTCCGGTGGCCATTATTCTGTTTAAGGTCTACTTTGCCTCGACTCTGAAACATTGTCGAATTATGGGAATTCCAATTGGAGAAGATAAACTTATCACTCTACACTTCGCCAACGACCAGGTCATCATGGCTGAAGAAAATATTTATTATATGTTGAGGAAATTAAGTGAGGCATTATAGTGTGGGGTAGGACCATAAACACCTCAAAATTTAAATATATTGTTGTGAATAATGCCAGGAGAGATCTTATCCTGGAGGGACTAGATGAATATGGCAATCTCAGAGCAATCGGATCCAGTGAAAGGGAAATAAAGAAAAGGATCGCCCAACTCCGGAGTTCAGAAACAAGAATTAGATTAAATGAAAAATCTATAAAACCTTAATAGAGAATATGGAGTACCTAATATGGAGCCGAGGTATGGGAAATGACAACGCAACTTTAGCATAAAATGAAAGCTATGGAGATTGGATATTGGAGCCACTGCTCTACACTAACGCTACTGGATCGAGTCAGGAATGGGAAGATAAGAGCTAGAGTGGATGCTGATGCAGATATTAGAGACGCCTTTGAAGCAAAAACGCTGGTGGTTCGGGCCCGTGTCAAGAATGAGTGACGAGAGATGGCCATTTAAAGTCCTCCATTAGGTTCCTGCGCAAAGAAGAAAAGGCAGAAGAACGTGGAGAGAAGGAGTTCTTGGACCGATGGACAGGAGAGGTTTTCAAGACCAAGATTGCGAGAATAGGAGTCTGTGTCAACTGAGATGCAAGAAATTACATAATTGTTGTATTTTATATAAACATCCTACTGATATTTAAAGACACCTTTCGTATGCTGTCCACTCAGTTCATCTTTTGAAAAATATAAGAAATAACTGGTAGACCTGCCATCTATATATATCTAACATCGATTTAAAAGCGAAATTTTCAATCAAACCACATTTGTATCACTTATTGGTCTAAGGGCATCACTTGAGTATCATGAAGATACTGCTATATTTGTTAAGATTCAAAATGGTCCAATAGAGGACCCATGGAAAATATAGGTGCGCTCTCGAATAAAATATCGCTTTATTGCATGGCATGTATAATTCAGCAATTCGTTTGAATATGAGAAGAATCATATAATTCAACTTTTGAATTCACCACGATTTCTCCATCCAAGTTGGCTGTCATATTGGTTTTGATGACTGGCCCTCAGTGTAGGTGGTGTTGGATTAATTCATATACACAAGAATGACAGACGTAATACTGCATGTCGTTATCATAGTTATTTCATCATTGGCTACAAGTAGCTTTATAGATAAATTAATTCAGGTATTCGTCGATTAACCATCAACAAATATTTCCCCGTGATACGAGCTAGCCACGTCATCGCCCAATGTCCCCTCAGAGACAAAAGTGCTATTCTGATAGATACGTACCGGCTTCATGGTTATTTCCTATTAAAAAAATTGGTAACAACCACTAATTTATACTAAACGTAACAATGGTATTGTTACACCCAGAAAAAATTAATCCTTTAACTCGATTTTTTCGGCTACAAAATTTACCTTATAAAAGATTAATATGGTAATAATCTTTGATAATTTTTTTACCAATACAAAATCTTACATATTAGATTTTTGTGGAAGAACTGGTTTTTGAGAGCTGAATAGTTCATATATTTTAATGTTAATGTTGAGAAATGGATGACACCATTTTCAATAAATCTTCAAGTCAAGAGCGTTCTTTCAATAGAGCTGTCAAAATGGTTTGTCGGATTTATAAAATTAGGATTGCAATTTTACTTGTATATAGTTAAAATTACGATTATATTTGAAGAGTGCAAACGACGTATCTACTATCGAACCATCAGACGTTCTCTGCACTCTCGGACGCCTCAAACCCATTATTTGGTATATCGTTACTGATCTCAGACAGATCCCGAAGACAATGTACCACCCGACAGGAGATGGAGAATTTAATACCAAACCCCGACTCCTTGGCGTCTCCAAGGAGGTCGGGGTTAACAGAATATCTGTACCTGGAGTTTATAATACTCGAAAGGCCCTCATGAATTGTTATTATTAATTATTCCACTATCGACAACCATATTAAGCAGTCAAGAACCAATGACAAAAATTGGAAAAGAACGCAATTTAAATGATAGCATCTTTTTTATTTGTAAACAAGCATTTGTTAGTAACCATAGCATTTACAACGTTTGCCATTCACAACAACCTTGTGAATATTTGAATATTAAAATTCACATTGGAGTTTAGTGTCATTCAAAATTCACCTATTTTATTACCAAAATAGAGCAGTTATACATAAAACATTGTATGATATTTGTGATAAAAGTGATTTCGTTTTGTTCGTGCGATTGTTCACTTCGCTCATTCCGAAAACTTTTTCACTCACAAAATAAAACATAAAATTGAACACTCACATCATAAATATCTATTTTTAATAGTTTTTTTATTTTCTTGTGCGATTGTCGAAAAATGTCACAAACGTTTTCGTGTCAGTAATCTACAACTAGCCACCGAGTTTCAATTTGATCGGATCTGTATTGTTTGATGACAAAATTATCACCCGGAAACCGTTGGGCCGATTATGCCCATTAACGAACTTGTCCGTCGTGTTTCAACGTGCCACCTACCCTGAAAATATCAAGTGGATATCTTATATTCCTCCTCAAGTTATCGTAGCAATGGCTGGCCAGCCGGAAAGAATTAAATTTGACCTCGAATTCTTAATCAGTGAGTTGAACCTCATCGTTTGAGACTATTTTCGGCAAAACATTCGAAAGTTACAGACATTTGAGCAAAATGATAACGCGATGTTTCCCAGAACATGCTCGTAAAAATATCGTATCGGTAGTAGTTCTGAAGGACCAAGCAACACGACCCCGTTCAAATAATAATGAAAAAAAAAAAATCATATTTACCATGGTAAATTCGATTAAGAATGTCCAATACAGGAGAACAGTCAATAGAATTCAACATGGTAAATTCGATTAAGAGTATCCAATACAGGAGAATGGACAATAGAACATACTTCACTTAACGTCCGTGCTAGAACCAATTTTTTTTTCGTACTTTTAAATAAATTACCTAGGGGTACGGTTCTCAAAAAAAATTACACATGCCTTTATGTCGATATCCTACAACTAGTTATGATCAATTCGATCAAGTCTATATTTTTGAGATATCGAGAAAATAATATTCCAGGTGGGTATAACTCCGAAACCGATGGACCGATTATGCCCAAAAACGAACTTAACTCTCCCATTGGGATGTGCAACCTACCCTGGAAATTCGTTAGTTATCGAGGCAACGGTCACCCATCCAGCTACTGAACTCACACAAGGGTGCTCGGATCTCCGATAATATAGATCTGATCGTGGTCAAACTTGGAACTTCGCAGTAGAGTTAGGTTTTGATGAAAAAAATACGTAAAAAATAATACATAACTTTTCAAGAGTCCCTTCTCACAAATATTCTCCACTGTAGCCGCATGGATCTCTTGAAGAAGAATCGCCTCCGCTAGTTTTCACAGATATTCACTATTGTTCTTAGAAATCACTTCAGTATTCGATTTCAAAAAGGAAAATGGCGTTGCTAGTAAGGCCAAGAGGGTCTCTTTCAAAACCAGGTCTGGCAAATCCAAACGATGGTTATCCAGAACTTCAGATCTTTGAAGTAAAGACCGCTACAGGACCCATTGTAGGGCTAGCATCTCCCATAGATACATGCTTCACTTCTTCTTCTGTATCGACCCGAAAATTTATGTTATAATTTAATATGTCATCATGACATTCATGGTTTTGAAAGTTCTCGCAAAATTTGAGCTATGCCGGACATATGATTTGTGATAAATAATTTTTTTTTCAATCTTTTTTTGTCCGTATGTTCTGGGGAACATCGCGTTATAGTTTTGCCCAAATGTCTGTAACTTTCGAATTTTTTGACGAAAATGGTCTCAAACGATTTAGTTCGACTCCCCAATGAAGAATTCGAGGTCAAATTTGATTCTGTCCGGTCGGCCGTCCGGCCGTTGCCACGATAACTTGAGAACGAAAAGAGCTAGCGACTTGAAATTTTCAGGGTGGGTGGCGCATCCCAATACGACGGTAAAGTTTGTTAATGGGCATAATCGGCCCAGATGTTTCCGAGTAATAATTTTGTTTTCAACCAATATGAATCCGATCGAATTTATACTTGGTGAGTAGTTGTAGAATATGAACCTAAGCACGTTCGTGAAATTTTGTGCCAATCGTTCCGCTAGAAAATCAATAAAAAATTATTACAAAATATTTTTGTTGTCACGATAACTTGAGAACGGAAAGAGATAGCAGAGTGAAATTTTCATGTTAGGATGTGCATCAGAACGCGACATTTCAGTTTGTTAATGAGCATAATCGGTCAAACGGTTTTAGAGTTTTAGAGATAACCATCTGAAATATGGTTGTTTTTTGTTCCTCATTATCTCGAAAAATACTGAACCGATTGAATTCAAACATAGTTATTTGTTGTAGAATGCCAACGCGAGAATTCTTGCAAAATTTCGTTATTCGTAGAAAATTTTAAAAAAATCATTGAAAATTGAAAAAAAAATTCTATATATCAGTAATTATTTTGTTTGAAATTGCTGAAATTTTGCAAGAGCCTTCATAACCTAACTCTACTGCCAAGTTTCAAGTTTTAACACGATCGGTTAAATATTGTTGGAGATTCGAGCATTCTTGTGTGAGTTCAGTAGATGGGTGACCGTTGCCTCGATAACTTTTGAACGAAAGGAGATAGGGACTTGCAATTTTCAGGGTAGGTTGCGTATCCGAAAGGAAGAGTTGAGTTCGTTTTTGGGCATAATCGGTTAAACGGTTTCCGAGTTATACCCACCTGGAATATGATTTCCTTGATAACTCAAAAAATAAATATTCGATCGAATTGAAGCTTGGTAACTAGTAATAGAAAAACTTCATAAAGACGTGTTTAAAATTTTGTAAGAACCGTACCCCTAGAAAATTTGAAAAAATGTCGAATACAAAATTTTAAGAACCGTACCCCTAGAAAATTTCAAAAAAATCACGAAAAAAAAATTGGTTCACTGACGTGAAGTCAGAAGCTTTTGCGCGTATGTTCTATTGTCCATTCTTCTGTATTGGACACCCTTAAACAAATTTACCATGGTAAATTATGTTGTCCATTCTCCTGTATTGGACACTTAATTCGAATTTACCATGGTAAATTCGAAATAAGATTGTTCAATATAGGAGAATGGACAACATAATTTACCATGGTAAATTCGATTAAGGGTGTCCAATACAGAAGAATGGACAATAGAACATACGCGCAAAAGCTTCTGACTTCACGTCAGTGCTTGAACCAATTTTTGCGCGTATGTTCTGGGGAACATCGCGTTATAGTTTTGCCCAAATGTTAACTTTCGAATTTTTTGACGTTAATGGTCTCAAACGATTTGGTTCGACTTCCCAATGAAGAATTCGAGGTCAAATTTGATTCTGTCCGTCCGGCCGTTGCCACGATAACTTGAGAACGAAAAAAGCTAGCGACTTGAAAATTTCAGGGTGGGTGGCGCATCCCAATACGACGGACAAGTTCGTTAATGAGCATAATCGGCCCAGTGGTTTCCGAGTAATAATTTTGTTTTCAACCAATATAAATCCGATCGAATTGAAACTTGTTGAGTAGTTGAGAACAGCTCTGATGGGGGGCACAATAGATCTCAAGGTCGCGGTGCAACGTAACCCCTTATCAATAATAATAAATAAATAAAACTTGGTGAGTAGTTGTAGAATATGAACTCAAGCACGTTTGTGAAATATTGTGCGAATTTTATGGCTTGAAAATTTTAAAAAAATTATTAAAAAATTATTTTGTTGTCACGATAACTTGAGAACGGAAAGAGATAGCGGCTTGAAGTTTTCAGGTCAGGATGTGCACCAGAACGCGACATCTCAGTTCGTTTATGAGCATAATCGGCAAAACAGTTTTAGAGTTATAGCCATCTTAAATTTCGTTGATTTTTGTTCCTCATTTACTCGAAAAATACTAATCCGATTGAATTCAAACATGGTAATTAGTTGCAGAATGCCAACGCGAAAATTCTTGCAAAGTTTCGTGTGGATATCTGTGAAAAATTTAAAAAAAAATCATTGAAAATTGAAAAAAAAATTCTATATATCAGTAACTATTCGTTTGAAATTCCTGAAATTTTGCAAGAGCCTTCATAACCTAACTCTTCTGCCAAGTTTCAAGTTTTAACATGATCGGTTGAATATTGTTGGAGAATCGAGCATTCTTGTTTGAGTTCAGTAGATAGGTGACCGTTACCTCGATAACTTTAGAACGGAAGGAGAGAAGGACTTGCAATTTCCAGGGTAGGTTGCGTATCCGAAAGGGAGAGTTAGCTTCGTTTTTGGGCATAATCGGTCAAACGGTTTCCAAGTTATACCCACCTGGAATATTATTTGCTTGATACCTCAAAAAATAAATATTCGATCGAATTGAAGCTTGGTAACTAGTAGTAGAGAATCATCATAAAGACGTGTTTAAAATTTTGTAAGAACCGTACCCCTAGAAAATTTGAAAAAAATGACGAACAAAAATTTTAAGAACCGCACCCCTAGAAAATTTCAAAAAAATCACGAAAAAAAAATCGGTTCAAGCACTGACGTGAAGTCAGAAGCCTTTGCGCGTATGTTCTATTGTCCATCTTCTGTATTGGACACCCTTAATCGAAATTACCATGGTAAATTATGTTGTTCTTTCTCCTGTATTGGACACTTAATTCGAATTTACCATGGTAAATTCGAATTAAGAATGTCCAATACAGGAGAATGGACAACATAATTTACCATGGTAAATTCGATTAAGGGTGTCCAATACAGAAGAATGGACAATAGAACATACGCGCAAAGGCTTCTGACTTCAAGTCAGTGCTTGAACCATTTTTTTTTGTGTTTCGATCCTCACAAAATTTCACAAACGTGCTTAGCTTTATATCCTTCAAGTATTCACCAAGTTTCAATTCGATCGGATTTATATTGGTTGAAAACAAAATGATTACTCGGAAACCATAGGGTCGATTATGCCCATTAACGAACTTCTCCGTTGTATTGAGATGCGCCACCTACTCTGAAAATTTCAAGTCGCTCTCTTTTTCCGTTCTCAAGTTATCGTAGCGACGGCCGGCCGGACAGAATCAAATTTGACCTCGAATTCTTCATCAGGGAATCGAACCCAATCGTTTGAGACCATTTTCGACGAAAAATTCGAGAATTACAGACATTTGGGCAAAATGATAACGCGATGTTCACCAGAACATATACGCGCAAAGATACGGATCTCGAGACCTTATATTCGACACTATCCATCTCATATAATTTTGCATGGTGTTTCTCAGGAATGATGATGCATCTTTATAAATTTTGTGCGTGTCCGATGAATTGATCATGGAAGTCCAGCAAAAAAATGAAAATAATATTGATTTAATGGTATACGTTCTCATTAAAACTGCGGAATTTCCCTCTCGGAAAATTGTCCCGAATTGGAATACTCGCCTATTTCATAATGTTTCCACGGCCGTCATATCGTCGGTTCCTATGAACGAAAATAAATTAACAAAGAAATTGGACGTCATTTCCAGATTCCGCTCGATTTATTCTGATCGAATCAATCAGTGAATTGATTGAGCATTCTGAACATCGCATTTCCAAGCTTTCATGTTAAAACGTATCAACGGTCTTTGATGTTAACCATTCATGATTCAGACATTTCCACTGATGAAGAAATTCCTATTTCAATATGCGGAAATAACACCTAACTCTTGCACGTGTTCCGCAAGGAACACAGAGCTATCATTTTGCCACGATGTCTAAATTTTTCGAATTTTTTATCGAAAATGTTCTTAAACGATTGGGTTCAACTCACTGATAAATAATCCTGGGTCAAATTCAATTCTGTCCGTCCGGTTGTAAGCACGATAACTCTCGAACGAAATGAGTTAGAGAATTGAAATTTTCGATGTAGTTTTAGAGCGTAAATATCACAGCTATATTCGTTAATGGGCGAAATCCACCGTGAGGTTTCGGAGTTTTTTATTCAAAACATTTTTCACGTATTTTCGGAACCAATTCCTCAATCTTTGGACAGATGGTTCGCGGGTGATGCTACATGTTTATCTCTGTGCTTGTCTTCAATTGAATTTTCGTTTTCTTCCTCTTCTGTATCGTTTATGAAAATTCTTCTTTATTAAGTTTGATTTTTTTGATTTTATAGATTAGTCTCAACTCTACTGTAATTTTGATGATAATAATACATACATTCACTGTTAGTCGAAAATGAACAGTGCTATGCTTGCGGTGACATAGTCCCATTCGAATACATTCTTCCACTTTTGGTTCGAAAATAAACAGTGCTGTATTTGTGGTCGAGTAAGGACCCACTCGAGTACATGCATTTACTGTTGGGTCGAAAATAAACAGTGCTTTGTTCCTGGTGACGTAAGGACACAAATCAGTTCAGTCTTATAATTGTGCCATGTGATAAACAATTGTGTATTAAGAGAGTAATTTCTATGAAACAAATCAGTTCGATCGTAAAGCCGGGTCCAGACGGGTGTAATGTAACGCTTAATGCAATGCGTTATGTAACGCGAATTCTCCGTGTGGACGGTACTACGAGCATTACATGTAACGCTCGTGTACCGTCTACACGGAGAATTCGCCTTATATTACGCCTTACGCGTAATGTAATGCGTAATGTAAAGTGAATTCTCCGTGTGGACCGTAGACGAGCGTTACATGCTATGCTCGCAGTACCGTCCACACGGAGAATTCGCATTATATTACGCATTACATTACGCCTTATATTACACCCATCTGGACCCAGCATTACATGTTGACTATGACACAAAATAATGATATGTATATCTGCATGAAGCTATTTAGTACCTTGACGATGCAATTTCGTTTGATGAAGACCAAAAAATTATTACATAGGAGAATTAATTCTCTCATAGAAAAATGTAAGCCTTAAAATGTACAAGAATATTATGAATTTCGTGAAGCTGAAGGAATATGTTTTCTGCAATGTAAGTACTGTCAACATTTTTTCTTGTACAGATCTCTCTACTTTGAGTAAAATAAACGATCTATGTATCTATCTATCTATTGTTGTAGGAGGTAACGTTGCACTGCAACCTTAAGGTCTATTGTGCCCTCCCATCAAAGATGTCAATGTTACCACCATATACAGCTTGCCTTCCAGTTCCAGGCTTTTGATGAACTCCAGTGTGCTGGCCCCCTCATTTCCTTTAATGCCGTAATGACCAGGAATCCAGAACCAGGAGACCCTGTTCTTCTTGCCTACTTAATTAAGTTTTCTTCAACTTCCATATTAGCTCAATATGGTTTCCATATTAACTCGATATGATGGGAACTCAAAGCTTTAATAGCAGCTTGACTGATAGAATGGACTGCTATAATACACCTCTTGGATTCCCTGTCCCAGTTTTTGTTCCTACCAAGCATTTAGTGAAGTTCTTTTCGATGGTTACTCTATTAATCATTTCGTCACTAGGAAGATTAGCTGATGAAATGTACCTGGTAAGAGAGGACCAGGCTTTCTCATTTTTAGTACTCTCATTACCTATTTCTTTCCTATATATTCTGGGAATAACTTCACAGGCCATTTTGACTATCACAAGGTGCAAGGCTGTGAGATTTGTGATAATTACAAGTGCGTGCTAGGACAGGTCCTCATAGTGACACACATACAGGCAACCTTATGTAATTTGTCGAGGGTGTTCCTCGAACTAATTTTGACTTATTTTTGAATACTGGACTACTGCACCATACATGATTATGGGTCTCACAATCATGACTTACAACCATCGCAATCTTGGGGTTGCAGTCCCCAGTCTTACTAGCTAAATTTATGCACTTATAACCTCTTCGATTGTTCCCAAGTCGCGGCGGTTAAATTCGGAGCTACTAGAACTCGGGGATCCGCGGTCTAGCTCCAGTGGAGATGGGAGTGGTTTCCAAAAAGGGAACCTGGTAAATGGGCGCCAGGTAAATTTAATTCTCCCAGATACCCCAGCGTAATGCAATCATTCCTTAATTCACTAAAAGAATATTCACGCTAAAACCAAACAATTTATTCCAGTAGCTTACAACCCAGGTCTTTAGATTCAATAAAAAAACTACTGTGAAACCATGAATAAGGTTGGCGGAAATTGTACGTAGATATTCTTCCTTGATTCAAATACGCGTCGCTTGAGCTCAGGCGCATCCACGTTTCTTATCTATGGTCATATATGATTACCACATATCCTTTCCGAATTTCCGCTTTACAACAATAATTTATACAATCTAATGATATTCTGTTCAGGTAGTATGTATAAGATATAATATTTCGAAGATCTATTTCCTATAACTTGCGTGCTGATTATTCCTATTCCGTCAATCCTCCCAGGTATCCTGGTACTCTCCTCGATGCTTATTCCTGAACGTAGTATTACGTCGATGGTCTCGCAATACTGTCCTCGTTCCCTCGGTGCTTGTAGTCTGCAACCCTGCGTTGGCTGTCCCACAGCGTTGTTTACTGACCACCTTGTTTATAATCGGGATCTGCAATCCTGCGATGGCTGTCTCACAGCGTTACTTATGGGCCACCTTGTATATTCTCGAATGCCTCAGTGCTACTCTTCCTAACATAAAAAACTGATGATAGAAAAGAAACCATCAGTGACTCCTCTCAGACAAGAAATACATGAGTCTCCCCAATGCATAACAATTTCGGTTATCAGAATATCAATGAGACAAGTTATTCGTTGTTATTCAATATTTATATACTTCGTACATACCCTGATATTCGGGGTTATCCTGTGTAAGTTTGCTCCAAAACTAATTATGGCCGTGCCTCCACCAATTAATCCTTCAAGCACACAGCAATGTTCTGGATACAGAAAGATAATTACCAACCTGAACTGTTCCTACTAGAAATGACGAGAATAGAACATTTAACACATACCTGTCAAAGTCGCCAAGATCGTTCACGTGGTCAACTTGGATTTGCAAAAGGTCTTTAAATCCTCTTTCGAGACAAGTGAAAGTTACCTGTTATCTTCCCAAATCAAACCAATGTAACCCTCACTCTTAATTCGATTTTCGAAACTATATACAACTAAGAAGATTTCAATAATTCTTACAAAGTTTCGAAAATGCGTATAACCTATGCTTCCTTTGTCAACTCTCCACAAAATGGACGATCTTATCTCATCGACGCCTACTCTCACAAAATTTCAGACTATCAGAACGAAACAATGTTGCCATCGGGTTTCGTGAACACAATCCATTATGCGTCGATTGGTACTATTGACACTTAACCCCAAATTCAATGACAATACAACTGACAAATTCATCGCAAGCAAAATATAAGCAAACCTCTGCCTGGATCAAACAGGAACGTTACACACTCCATTAAAGTCAATATTGCTTCACTAGCAGTGATTTCAACATGCACTTATTCCACAGAAGTTTACTATCTAGTATTACTCCTAGACATTTAACTTCAGACTTCTATAATAGCTCCGTTCAAAAAGAGGGATCTCACAGCTGGAAGTTTCCTTCTCCGAGTAAACGGAATGACTGTGGTCTATCATTAAAGAATACTTTGGGGGGTATATTCATTATTAAATGGATATTTTCTGGGTTTTCTCTCCCAAACAATGAAAAATATCTCTAATAATAGAAAAACTGACAAAGCTCAAAAAACTCATAAGAGGATATGAAACGAAGAAATCAGGATAATGTGGTGAAGTATATAAAAATTGGATAGCGTATGCTAATTCTGCAAAAGGAACTGAGAAAAATAATTATGCTAGTAGTTTCTAACAAGTCTTTCTACTAATTGGCTTGTCCAGAGCAAGGTAACCAAGGAAACTATCGTATCGGTACGGAGGAAGCATAAGTAGCCTGTGCGATGTGATCTCTGCCCGAAGATAAGAAACAAAGGAATCAGGATAATGCAGGATATCATTCAAATATACTTATATTTGAATGGTAAAGTCCTATGTGTTATTCTGCAGCAGGAGCAGGGAAAAATCATTCTGCTAGTTTTTGCCGATACATGTGTATAGTAGTTGGCTTCTTTAGAGCAAGGCAACCAAGGAAATGAAGGTTATATATTTGAAAACTTATGACACCAAAAGAGGAGCAAGCTACCAATGTGTGCTTTCAGCTCAATGACCTACGATTCAGAGGCAATCTATAGCAACGGCATAGTAAAGTAAAGTAAAGTAAAGTAAAGTTTATTAATCCAAGAGACCATATACAATGGCATAGGACACGTCAGGTCCAGCAATACAATAGAATGAACAAAACACAACTATAGAACTATCGAAATGAATATGCAAACATACAATAAAGCCTTACATATGCAGATACATACATTTGTACACAAGGAAAACTAAATATGATCCGTCAAGTAGCTGTCCACGTTATAGTAACATTTTTCAATAAAAAAATCCTTCAGTTTTCTCTTATACAATTTTATATCCTCAATATTTCTCAGACCAGCAGGTAATTTGTTGAACAAATGAATACCAACATAGCTTGGATTGCTTTCTGTTGTGGATAGGTTGTGCAGAGGAAAAGCATATCGGTCCACATACCTTGTAGAGTAATCATGATGAGCGTTGTTAGCTACAAAATTATGTGGATTTTGTCGCACAAACAGTAAGACCTCTACAATGAATAGACAAGGCACTGTTAGAATTTTCAGCTCTCTGAATATACCCGCACATGATGCATATCTCCGAGCGCCAACAATCGTCCTCAATGCTCTCTTCTGCAATCGAAAAACCCTGACAGCAAAAGAAGAACGACCCCAAAAAATTATGCCGTACTTTATTCTAGAGCAAAAATACGCATAGTAAAACGATAACATGACTTGTCTGTTAGTCAATTTCTTCAGGTTATAAATTGCAAAACACGATGCTGACAATGACCCGCATAGAGCGTCAATATGTCCCTCCCAACATAGGCTACTTTCCAAATGTAGTCCCAGAAATTTAACCCTGTCTACCTGATGAATGCTACTTCCCTGAATCTTCAACAAGCTACTTTCCGATGATGATTTGTTCCGCGGAGTAAAGTAAATGAACACAGTTTTCTGCTTGTTTATGAAAAGCTTGTTCTCATGAAACCATCTTACGAATTTATTCAGTATATATTGTGCGTATACCAACATTTCTTCTTTAGTTTTTTTGGAACAAATGAAACTGTTATCATCAACAAACATAACAAGATTCTGCTGGTCATCCACGCTAGGGAGATCGTTCATAAAAAGCAAAAACAGCAAAGGACCCAGCACAGACCCCTGGGGTACACCTATATCTGTTGGTAAGACTTCAGAGTAAATTCCATTTATATCCACGATCTGTGTTCTGCCAGATAAGTAGCTTCTCAGCAGTTACCCGATCTTACCCCTTAAGCCAGAAGCATTCAACTTATCCAACAAAAGGTCGCGATCTACAAGGTCGAAAGCTTTACTCAAATCCATAAATAGACCCAGGGTCTTCATTTTCTTGTCTAAATTAAGGTATATCTTGTTAACAAACTGATAAATAGCCGATGTAGTGGATCTTCCCTTGAGAAAGCCATGCTGTGCCGCATGCAATACATTGTACTTATTTAGAAATTTCATTATTTTGTTGAGAATTATTCTTTCTACTATCTTTGACAATATAGAGAGCAATGCAATTGGTCGATAATTCTGAATGTCTTCTTTTTTTCCTTTTTTGTATATGGGAATGATTTTCGCAGCTTTTAACGGTTCTGGGAATACACCCTCTGTTAGTACCATATTTATCAAAAACGTGAGTGGTCCAACTATGAATTGAACACAATTTTTAAGCATTTCAGTAGATATTTCATCCACTCCAACAGAATTAGAATTTTTCAGATTTCTTATGACATCTATTACATCCTGCTCAATTATCGGCGTCAAAAACATGGTGTGAAATAGCAGACAGTATGGCAACGAACAACCAGGCTGAACATCCGGCAATCTCTGTCCCAGATCTTTAGCTACACCAGAAAAATGACGATTGAAGCTATTAGCGATTTCAACGGGGTCATCAACTACTTCATTATGTTGAATGATTTTATTGATTCTACGATTATTATTCATTTTGTTGCCAATATTATCCTTGATTATTTTCCATGTTATTTTAGATGCATTATCAGATTCCATGAACGTTTTTATGTTATGTAGTTTTTTTGCCTCAGAAATGACTTTTCGATAGATTTTTTTATATCTTTTATAATACTTCAAGATGGTTTCATCATAATCACTACCCAACAAAATTTTATACCAGAGTCTCAAGTTTCGGGCCGACATGTGAATGCCGCGCGTAATCCACGGCTTTATCCGCGATTGATTTTTGACGACAAATTTTCTTAGGGGAAATGACAAATTAATATAATATTTTATAATTCCAATAAAGCATGAGAATGCTTCATTTATTCCCGTGCACTCATAAACTTCACACCATGTTTCCTGCCCAAGATAAATCCTAAAGGTCTCATGAGTTCCAGCATTATATAATCTTTTGTAAGTTACATAATTCGTCTCTGGTTTTACAATATTTAATGTTACAAACTGGGCAGAATGATCTGACAAACAATTCAATAATACACAGCCACGTATATCGCAATCGGCACTATTCGTACTAATGTAGTCAATACCAGTTTTGGACGTTCTGGTAATTCTTGTGGGCAAGTTTACCAAATTTCTGATATTGTATGACGAGAACATATCAATTAGATTTTTACGCAAATCTGTATTACACAAATTATCAATATTTAGATCACCACATAATATAAGTTCTGTTCTATTACATGAGCATGCCATACTGAGTACCTCTTCGAGTTGTTTAAGGAATAATCCAATATCCCCCTTTGGAGGTCTATACACTGACACAACAAAGAAGCAACCATTCTGTGTTGTTACCTTGATGCCACATATCTCAATCTCTCCTTCAATCGACAATTCCATGAACCTTGTCACATCCTGTACATTGGAAACAAAACCACTTCTACAAAATACTGCACTACCACCGCAGGACTTCTTTTTCCTACAAAAGATGCTGCACAGTGTATAACCGCCAATATTTACTGCTTGAGACTCATCATCTGTGAGATAATGCTCAGTTAGACAGAGAATGTCAACTTGTTCACGATCCAACTCAACTTCACAAAGATCTATTTTATTACGTATAGAATTTACATTTTGATGCATTATTTTGAAGCAGTTTTTTTCAGGAAAATCATTCTCATGCACTGATTGCTATTCAGCATCAGTAGCACTGGTAGGTAACATTTGGATGTTTCTTCTTTTGGCCTCTACCTTTTTCAAATAAACAGGACAATTGACACTAAATATACTATGATCAGCACTGAGATTCAATTTAAGTTTTTCTTTGGCAAATAAACAATTATTAGAACATCTGTAAAAGCCACTTTTGCAATCTTCAGTTTTATGTCCAACTTGAGAACAACGCAAACATCTTTCCTCTGCTTGGCAGTCCCCTGCTTTATGGTCAAAATTTCCGCACCTGAAACATCTGAACACTGGTACATACTCATAGATCCTACAAACTGACCACCCAATGCTCAGTTTACCATTCTTTATCAGCAACTGGAAACTTCCTGGATCGCATTCCATTATTGCCATATATCGAGTTTTCATCTTCTTCACTATTTTCACATCTAAATGGCATTCCTCCTTATTCAGATATATATTTTGCTTTTTAATAATCTCTTCCAGGGTGTCCTTACAATAATTGTCCTCAATTCCAACGATTTTAACTCTTGGATTTTTATGTTCCGGCAATTTGACTTCATAATTTCTTTTCAGTTTTTTCTCAGTAGCAGTTTTTTCAATTTCTTTTTTACTTTGACATTTAATAAGTACCCCTCCTTCCTTCAACTCCTTCATCTCAGTTATGCCAACTTCCAATTTTGTGGGATCAAATGATTTTTTTGAATGCTTCCTTAGTTGTCTTGCAATCCTGTTTCGTTTTAGGTTTGATTACTACTACTTCGCCAGCCGCCACAGCAGCATAACTCCTTTCCTGTTCACCTACCCCCCTGTTGCACACCATGTTCTCCAAGACATTTATTCTCTCCATCATCATCTCCTTTACCTGACGCAACTCTTCATTTTTCATAATACTGAATTGAACATACGGCAGGCAACTGTTGCAGAACCACTTTATGTTGGCTGACTTCTGAGTTACTGTGCAATATTCCTCGGAAATCTCCGCACATTCTGGATGCAAAGATTGACCGCACAATCCATCGCACTTCACAAAGACAGTGTTCAGCCTCAACTTACATTTTTTACAGTTTTCACCCATTCCTGAACAAACTCAAACCTACAATCAAGTCCACACAAATTGAAGCAAATGAGTCCGGAAATGTATGGTACCCTTTACAATGTACCGGCATTCAACAACTAACACCTGTGTCACTGATAAGAGTGAGACGTGTCGATAAACAAATCGGAAAAGTCCTGGGCATTAATTAAAATGAAAGAAAACTTGCGTTTAGATATTGTTGAGCTTCAAACAATTGAAGCAACCATTCATCCAGTCACCACAGAAACACTTCTCAAATTTTATTTTGCAATTCGAGCACCGAAACTAGCAGAATAACTCGGAGCCAAATATAAACGTGCAATATCAGATACCAGTTTCACCACACCTCATGGAGGAAGCATAAGGAGCCTGTGCGATGCGACCTCAACCATAGTATATGAAACAAAGAAAGCAGGATAATGCAGTGAAGTGAATAAAAATTGAAAAGTGTAGGTTAATTCTGCAAATGGAGCATAGAAAAATAATTATCCTAGTAGTTGCGGACACGTGTCTCTACTAATTGTCTTTTTCAGGACAAAGCAATCAAGGAAACTATCGCTACGGTGCAGAGGAAGCATAAGTAGCCTGTGTGATGCCACGTCTACCAAGGATAAGAAACAAAGAAATCAGGAAGATGCAGAGAAGTATATTTGAATGGTAAAGTCTTATGTGTTATTCTGCAGAAGGAGCAGCGAAAAATCATTCTGCTAGTACTTGCCGACACATGTTTCACCTAGTTGGCTTCTTCAGGGCAAGGCAACCAAGAAACCGAGGAAAAGAAGGAAATACATTTGAAAACGGATCACACCAAATGAGGGGCGAGCTACCAATGTGTGCCTTCAGATCTAGAACAGTTCAGAGGCAAATTGTAGCAGCGGCATGGAGGAAGTATTAGAAGCCTATGCAATGCGATCTCAAACCGAGTGTATGAAATAAATAAATCAGTATAATACGGAGAAGTAAATTTAAATTGAAAAGTTTGACAGCTATTTCCGTAAAAAGAGCAGAGAAAAATAATTGCTTGCTGACACGAGTTTCTGCTGCTTGGCTTCTTCAGGGTAAGGCAATCAAGAAACCAAGGAAAATATGGAAAGAAAACTGAAAACACGTGACACCACAGCAGCAGCGAGTTACAAGCTCATGCTTAAGACTAGTTTCTTATGATTCCTCCGTACCTATGTGATAGTTTCCTTGGTTTCCTGAATAAGCCGGTTAGTAGAAAGACTTGACGGCAAGTACCAGACGAATGAGTTTTCTCTGCACCTTTTGCGGAATTACCCGTTAAACTTTTCAATTAAAATATAATTATCTGCATCATCCTGATTTTTTTTTCATATCATAGAGTAGAGGTCACATCACACAGTCTGCTTGTGCTTCCTTCATACCGATACGATAGTTTTCCTCCGAATTGGAGGTCCTAGAGCTGAATGCACAAACTGGTTGCTGTCTCCTGTTGAGGTGTCACCTGTTATCAGTTTTCTTTACATATTTCCTTGGTTTCTTTGTTGTCATGTCCTGAAGAATCTGATTAACAGAAACACGTGTTCGCAAGTACAAGGAGAATGATTTTTATCAGCTCCTTTTTCGGATTTAACCGTTAAACTGTTCCATTTAAATATACTCTTCCGCATTATACTGATTTATTTAGATGATAGCCAATTAGGTATGCGATAAGACGATCCATCAACTCGATTGGGAACAATTCTACATCTGTTAAAGTTGCTAACATTGTGATAATTATGGTTTCCAAGCAATTTGATGCACTCGACGATACTGGACACCGTTAAACATTTTCTGCACAATGAACTATGACATGAATTTTTGTTTTTTCAAAATCACAATCGTTGATATTGTCATCTCAGCATGGTTTAAATATAATTAATCTCATCATTTCTTCTGGTTGTAGTGATTGTGCACTAGTTGCAACTAGTGTAAATTAGCGGTCTCCAGAAGGTAGGAAAGACTTTCATGAAGAGATTAACCCTTTTTGAAGAGTTTGACGTATTGCATAGTATTCGACGAAAATTACTGACATATCTCGACCAGCTAACTATTTTGAGTTTTATTCTGAATAATTGAATTATTGTTATATTTAGGGGTTTTATTTTTTATGATTGAAATATTGTTATATGTCGGGGTTTCATTTTGAGTAATTGAATTTTTTTTTTCCGGAGTTTATTCTGAATAATGGGGATATGGTCATATTTTATGTGTTTTCTGTTAACATACTTGTAATATTTCATAATTGAAGTGTTTGCTTTTGATTAGATGGAATATTGTAAGAGTTGGGTTCATAGTTTCGGCCCTCCGATAAATTATCGACTTGTATTATGACAGCAGGGTACTGATTTTTCTTAGATATAAATTTTAATTTTCTCTATTAATCTTGGGTTTTACTCAGTTTTCCTCTCCTTTCCCAACCACCTAAGACAAATTTTAACATGAGACTCCCTCTTCGTGCAGGGAACATGGACTAAGCGTTCTTTCGGAAATGCCTTAGAAATACTGGTGATAAGTGCCATATTGTTAATTTATCTAAACCCCTTTGATTTGATCACAACTGAGTATATTTAACATGTTTACATTCATCATACTGGATGCACGAATGCGAATTGAATAGAAATAATTCGAATTAAATGGATGCAATTCAAACATTTGGACTGACTGCAAAACGAACAGTAGTGATCGATTTTGGATGAATATGTGCGTTGCAAAGTATAGGTATTCCCGAGATATCTGTGCCGTTAACCCATTCGTTATTCAACTAGCAGCAGTTCTAATTGAATGGTGTAAGTTACATGATGAAATCGATGGACCCGTATCGTAAACCAATCAGAATTGAGTCTGTTCAAACACGTGTCACAAGTTTGTTAACTGATATTTACATAACATGCTTATGTACCTACCCTTGAGTTTTGTAGACAAGCTGTTGTAGCCTTACTGCGAGTGAGAAATAGAAAAGAACCGAAGCAGAACACCAGGGATAAAGTAAAACGATATAACATGATTTTGAGTTTGATGTGTTATGTTTAATATCTAGTGTAATGAAGTTTGATTTTTTCACGAAAATCAGGCTTCATTTTGATAGGCTATCCGCCGTATTTACAAAGCATTCAATCTCCGTTAGGTCCTAACTGAGGTCCTCAGTTAAGGATAAATTTGAATCGCAACCTCAGGCCTGTTTCACGTTAATTTTCACGTTAACTGATGTTGCGATTCTTATTTATCCTTAAATGAGGTCCTCAGTTAAGACTTGACGGAGATTAAATGCTTTGTGAATACGGCGGAATATCTTTGATATCCGTTAAAGTTACAGTGCAAGAACATTAATATTCATTCAGTCCGTTTCCGAATTATTTCTCAATAGAATTCCGTTGTTAAATCATGAAAGGAATCCGTTTCCCATAATCCGTAAAAATCAAGAATTCATTTCTTTCATTACGATCCTCAGTATTCCGAAATTAATCAACAACCGAAAAATTATATTTCTGCATGTAACTCCGTTTTTCTAGCCGCAAAAACGCTACCGATATATGATAAGGCGGCGTTGAATGCATATATCACCGTTTTTTATGTACCGATGCGGGATAAATTGGAGCTGAAGACTTTTTCAGACCGAAATTGTTCTAGAACAATTAGTTTTTCAGTAACAATTTTCACGCAGGTCCTTTACTCTGCCCCTCCAGCAGATATAAAAGGAAATCTTCCCCCGAAAAAGATTCATTCTACATTCCATAGTCATTCCATTCTATATTCTAAATTAATTCCGTATTTAAATTCTGAGTCATTCTATAGTGATTCTATATTATTCCATAGTGATTCTATATTCAGGCGTTATTGTTCCCAAGTTTCAACCGTACCGTCGATCGTAGAATTCCGTATTTTCTGTCTTTTGATTTGTCTCTTGATTTTTTTCGTTATTTTCTAATTTTTTTTATTTTTTCCGAATCGGCTTTTATTTATTTTTTCTTCTTCATTAATTAAGTTTCTTTTTCCAGGGTTGCTTCATTTTCCTTATATTTTTAATTTAAATAGTGAGTGAACAGTGAATACTGAAGTTTCAGCTGATAACCGTTTACTTCCCGTATACCTTCGTGACTTGTGGTTCTTGCATTTTAACTGTAATTTTTGCTTCGCCTCTCCACGCCTCTGACCGTCCTACCCTACCGCCCGTTTTCCTCGTCTATCGAAAGGAGTCCTTCGTCACCTGTTTTCACGAAGTTTTAACAGACGGCAGGGAGTCCTGTTAAGTTGCTCCTCGCCCTTACCCATGGCGTGTTAACCCTTGGGCAAGAGAGAAGAAACTCGAACCACCTACCCTTTATCCCGTTTCTCTCGTCTATCGAAAGGAGTTCTTCGTCACCTGTTTTCACTGAGTGTTAACAGACGACAGGTAGTCCCGTTAGGTTGCTTCTCACCCTTACACATGGCGTGTTAACCCTTGGGCAAGAGAGAAGAAACTCGAACCACCTACCCTTTATCCCGTTTCTCTCGTCTATCGAAAGGAGTTCTTCGTCACCTGTTTTCCCGAAGTGTTAACAGACGACAGGTAGTCCCGTTAGGTTGCTTCTCGCCCTTACCCATGGCGTGTTAACCCTTGGGCAAGAGAGAAGAAACTCGAACCACCTACCCTTTATCGTGTTTCTCTCGTCTATCGAAAGGAGTTCTTCGTCACCTGTTCTCACGAAGTGTTAACAGACGACAGGTAGTCCCGTTAGGTTGCTTCTCTCCCTTACCCATGGCTTGTTGACCCTTAGGCAAGAGAGAAGAAACTCGAACCACCTACCCTTTATCCCGTTTCTCTCGTCTATCGAAAGGAGTTCTTCGTCACCTGTTTTCACTGAGTGTTAACAGATGACAGGTAGTCCCGTTAGGTTGCTTCTCATCCTTACACATGGCGTGTTAACCCTTGGGCAAGAGAGAAGAAACTCGAACCACCTACCCTTTATCCCGTTTCTCTCGTCTATCGAAAGGAGTTCTTCGTCACCTGTTTTCGCGAAGTGTTAACAGACGACAGGTAGTCCCGTTAGGTTGCTTCTCGCCCTTACCCATGGCGTGTTAACCCTTGGGCAAGAGAGAAGAAACTCGAACCACCTACCCTTTATCCCGTTTCTCTCGTCTATCGAAAGGAGTTCTTCGTCACCTGTTTTCACTGAGTGTTAACAGACGACAGGTAGTCCCGTTAGGTTGCTTCTCACCCTTACACATGGCGTGTTAACCCTTGGGCAAGAGAGAAGAAACTCGAACCACCTACCCTTTATCCCGTTTCTCTCGTCTATCGAAAGGAGTTCTTCGTCACCTGTTTTCACTGAGTGTTAACAGACGACAGGTAGTCCCGTTAGGTTGCTTCTCACCCTTACACATGGCGTGTTAACCCTTGGGCAAGAGAGAAGAAACTCGAACCACCTACCCTTTATCCCGTTTCTCTCGTCTATCGAAAGGAGTTCTTCGTCACCTGTTTTCCCGAAGTGTTAACAGACGACAGGTAGTCCCGTAAGGTTGCTTCTCGCCCTTACCCATGGCGTGTTAACCCTTGGGCAAGAGAGAAGAAACTCGAACCACCTACCCTTTATCGTGTTTACCTCGTCTATCGAAAGGAGTTCTTCGTCACCTGTTTTCACGAAGTGTTAACAGACGACAGGTAGTCCCGTTAGGTTGCTTCTCTCCCTTACCCATGGCGTGTTGACCCTTAGGCAAGAGAGAAGAAACTCGAACCACCTACCCTTTATCCCGTTTCTCTCGTCTATCGAAAGGAGTTCTTCGTCACCTGTTTTCACTGAGTGTTAACAGATGACAGGTAGTCCCGTTAGGTTGCTTCTCATCCTTACACATGGCGTGTTAACCCTTGGGCAAGAGAGAAGAAACTCGAACCACCTACCCTTTATCCCGTTTCTCTCGTCTATCGAAAGGAGTTCTTCGTCACCTGTTTTCCCGAAGTGTTAACAGACGACAGGTAGTCCCGTTAGGTTGCTTCTCGCCCTTACCCATGGCGTGTTAACCCTTCGACAAGAGAGAAGAAACTCGAACCACCTACCCTTTATCCCGTTTCTCTCGTCTATCGAAAGGAGTTCTTCGTCACCTGTTTTCCCGAAGTGTTAACAGACGACAGGTAGTCCCGTTAGGTTGCTTCTCACCCTTACACATGTCGTGTTAACCCTTGGGCAAGAGAGAAGAAACTCGAACCACCTACCCTTTATCCCGTTTCTCTCATCTATCGAAAGGAGTTCTTCGTCACCTGTTTTCACGAAGTGTTAACAGACGACAGGTAGTCCCGTTAGGTTGCTTTTCGCCCTTACCCATGGCGTGTTAACCCTTGGGCAAAAGAGGAGAAACTCGAACCACCTACCCTTTATCCCGTTTCTCTCGTCTATCGAAAGGAATTCTTCGTCACCTGTTTTCACTGAGTGTTAACAGACGACAGGTAGTCACGTTAGGTTGCTTCTCACCCTTACACATGGCGTGTTAACCCTTAGGCAAGAGAGAAGAAACTAGAACCACCTACCCTTTATCCCGTTTCTCTCGTCTATCGAAAGGAGTTCTTCGTCACCTGTTTTCCCGAAGTGTTAACAGACGACAGGTAGTCCCGTTAGGTTGCTTCTCGCCCTTACCCATGGCGTGTTAACCCTTGGGCAAGAGAGAAGAAACTCGAACCACCTACCCTTTATCGTGTTTCTCTCGTCTATCGAAAGGAGTTCTTCGTCACCTGTTTTCACGAAGTGTTAACAGACGACAGGTAGTCCCGTTAGGTTGCTTCTCTCCCTTACCCATGGCGTGTTAACCCTTAGGCAAGAGAGAAGAAACTCGAACCACCTACCCTTTATCCCGTTTCTCTCGTCTATCGAAAGGAGTTCCTCGTCACCTGTTTTAACGAAGTGTTAACAGACGACAGGTAGTCCCGTTAGGTTGCTTCTCGCCCTTACCCATGGCGTGTTAACCCTTGGGCAAGAGAGAAGAAACTCGAACCACCTACCATCCCCATTCCCCGCGGCTGTCGAAAGGAGTTCTTAGTCACCTGGGAGTCAACAGGGAGTCCTGTTAGTTTGCTTCTCACCTCTAATCATTGAGTACTAACCATAAGACAGGAGAGAGGAAATTCGACCAGCCATCCTAACTTTTACCCCGTTTTACGCTTCCCCAATCCACCCAAGTCCGTTACCTAGTTTTATACTTCCGATTCCGTTCCGATAAAACTAACTCAATTCAAGTTCTTATTGACCAGTATGTCGGGGCTAACTGAGACATGCTCGTAGTCTGAATTTGTGACCGCATTGTATGTATATCCGTCCTACTTTGGGATAATTAGATTATATTGGAAACTCTCTCAAATTCTTTGTTATCGCTACCAGCCCTGATAACCCCGAACTCTGTCTCTGACTAGTGGCAATCCAGGTGGGTTTGCTATTTTTCCTTTTAAAAGAATAGCTCGCTCCTGAGGTTAACCTCCGTCCGACGAAATCCCGTTACACTTGTAGCTGAGTTTATCATTTAGACAGTAATAAAATAGATGATGAATAGGCGTATCAACCATCATAACATGCCGCAGTCGGCCGGAATGAAAGTTGGAACATAATGCCCAAGAAAAGATATTAGAGGTGTCATTGTTTGTAGATGTACTGTCCAACAAGAATTATTTTAATTTCTCCAAACCCTTTGTGGTCCACCATTATATCAGGGAAAGATGTATACTATTAAAGTGGTACTATTTATTAACGACTACAAACATTGTATGTTCCACTAGTTTCGGCGGTGCAAACTCGCCATTTTCAAGATCTGATTAGCAAGACAAGATGTAGCAGTCCTGTCGCAGTTCCAAAATTGGACAGAACAATCGATGAGGAAACATTCAATATATAAGACGTCAATATTCAAAATTGAATTATTGTATTAAACTCTTTTCGGGGCTCTTGTTCCTCGGAACAGAGTGCTTATCAAATTGCCCAAATGTCTATAATTTTCGAATTTTTGTATGAAAATGCTATCAAACGGTTTGGTTCGACTCACTGATCAAGAATCCGTGGTAGAAATCGATTCTGTCCGGCCGTCCGGACGGCTGTCCATCCGTTAACATGATAACTCTCGAGCAAAAGGAGTTAGAGTATTGAAATTTCGAGGGTAGGTTTGGAGCGTAAATATCTCCGACGAGTTCGTTAACAGGCGGAATTCATCAAGCGGTTTCGGAGTTATGGCCGATTTTGGTAAAAATATTTTTTATGAATATTTCCGAAACCGATCACTCGATCTATCTGAAATTTAGTATCAAATTGTAGAATCATGATCTTTTTACGCATGTAAAGTTTTTTATTCATCGGGTGACCAAGTGTAAAAACAAAATTTCGAAATTTTTTAAATTTTGTTTCTACAATAACTCTCGGACGGAATGAGCTAGGCAGTTGAAATTTTCGAAGTAGGTTTTAGAGATAAATATCTCGGTTGTGTTCGTTATTGGGCGAAATAGGCCAGTTGGTTTCAGAGAAACGAAAAAAAAAAATTTTTCATCTTACAAATTTCAACTTAATTTATTTTTTAAGATGCAATTTCACCATAAAAATCCATTGTAATCTTTTTCAACTCCAAAAAGCTAATACTTTCGGAGATACGATTTTTCGAAGTTTCTATAATGAATCGTACTTCTATGTTTTCACAGATTGCTATAATTATTCTATATATGATTTGTTATATGATCTGTGTTCATACTCATACATGTCATCCTGTTCTATAAGAGAGAGTCAAATTCATTTCAGCTATTTTAATTTGATTTCTTCCATGGTGCAGTTCTCATTCCCAGATTGCTCATTTAACTTGAGAAATAAACTATTATTTGAATTGAATTTCCCTTATGATGCAGTTCTATCATACGAATGCGTTTATGTAATTCCCAACTCTGAGAAACGAATACTTTCGGAGATATAATTTGTCTCTTCGAACAAGAGCGCCAGAAAGCTCTAATAGTATCTATTTCAATTTTCAAACCATCACTAACATTAGTCTAGGATTCTTAGCACAAAATCTAAGTTTTTATGAATTCACACTCTTGATGAAAACATCAATCCTTTTGCGTGCATGTTCCAATAAGATTGAAAAGTTCGTTATGGAACATAATCGCCCAATGGTTTCCGAGTAATAATTTTGTTTTCAACCATATAGCCTCTCCCCTAATCGCAGATTAAATTAGAGGTGGTTGAGGTTCTACGGGACCCTACTAGCTCCTAGCAAAACTAAAATATGGATGTTAAGTGGGCGCCAGACACTCCAACTTCAGAAAAACTCGAATTAAATTTTACAAATTTATTCAATCAACAGTCTAAAGATTGGCCAATGTGAAACATGCAATAGAAATACTAAGTCAGACTGATCACAAATGAAATGCTTAAACTACTTATCTTGGAATCGTTTCAAATATAGTCACTATGGGCAACTTCACAATGAGTCAATCTAAGTGTCCAATCAGGTTCCCCAAATTAGCAACAGGAACTGGATATCATGTAACTCGAGACTGGTCTTCTTCGTCGATTGCTAGGTCCCTCTATCCAAACGAAATAATTCCAACCAGGTGGTTGTCCTGGGAAACAGCGTAGATATTCCTCCAACTGGATAACTCGAGGTACGTGCCTGACAGGTGGTTCTCAAAGCAGGATTATGAAACTTCCTTTGTATGGAAGCAATTCGAAGATAATCCAACAGCTACAGAATAAGGTATAAAAGGGTTCCTGCAAGATACATCATTCTTAGACTTTATCCTTGCAAATAACGTGCCCATTTCGAGTTCTAGTACACAATTTAGATATAACGACAATGTGATTCATTCAAGTTACAAAGTGATCATAAAATTATTCCAGTTAAAAACTACAAAACGACTGGAAAAACATCAATCCGGCTTTCTACCTTCACTAAATGATTCTGAAGGATGAATTAGTTCTTAAAAGAGAATAATGGATAATAATTGCCGGGAAAAACTAGAGCTCAAAATGGCCACGCGGACAGATAACGAAGAAGCGAGCAACAAGTCAGGGGCGTCCCAACCAACACAACCGGGGTACACAAAATGCGACCAAACTTCCAAACACAAACTGGACTCTCAAGATCCCGTTACACCCCCTCACCAAGAAGAGCGCAGGCCAGACGAAGCAGAAAACCACTTGCAAGGGAAGATGAAAAAACCGACAGTAGCAAGACAGTATTCAGATGTTCGACACTGGTCTAGAAGTTGCGCCAAGTGATTCAGCAGACAAGGCCCCATTCATCTAGACAAACCAACACACAACACAGAGTGAAGTCCCAATAAAAACCCCAAACCCCAAAAAAATTTAAACCCTGCTCAGGTGCTGAAGGCGTGTCTCTGGGATACCACTGGTATCCGAGAGATTAGGGGTGGATGCCAATTTGACTCCACCCAGATGAACAAGGGGTCATGCCCGGCGGGAACGTAGTCGTCCACTAAAAATCAGCTTCATACAGAGAACTTCGTCTCTACTCAAATTGACCTCAACCAAGGATGTTAACGAATTGAAATTGATATCTGGAACCGAGGGAACCCAATTGTTCCAACTGTTCCAGACCCCCAGCGGTAGGGGAAAAAAGAAAAACTAAAAAGAGAAACTTGACAGCACCGGGAGGCACCAATGCGGTCAAGGGGGGGGCATGGAAGATTTTTGTTTTAGCGACAAAATCTCAAAAACGCTTCCATCACCCAAAGCCGGTTCCAGCGGCAGCAAGCGATGTCAAATCCGGGAAAAAAGAAAAAAAAACGTCAAATCCGTGTAGGCTATAAATTAGCGACATCGAGCGAAACATGGTCCGATCATTTCCAACTTCAATCCTAAACAATAGACTGCAATCACGAGTCCCAAAATCGAAATAAACAACTACCTACCTCATTCCGTTCGAGAGTTATATCTATGTCTATGGATGAAAAGCAGTCTCACTACTCTCAGATCTCTTACTTCATGTTCAGTTCCGAAATGTAAGAATTTTCTGAGAAAAACTAATTTGGGAGCAAACAACTGAGATTTTTCTCACTTCGCTCACAATTCTTCGACTGATTAGATAATGTCTCAGGAACATCATTTGACATTATGACAATTCATATTCATACATAGAATAATATCATTCTGTGACAACGTTGAAATACGATTTATTATTGAAATTTTGAAAAATCATATCTCCGAAAGTATTAGCTTGTTAGAGTTGAAAATGATATAAATGGATTCTTATGATAAAACTGCTTATTAAAAAAAATTTGATTTGGAATTTGTTTCGTAAAAAAAAATTTTTTTTTTGTTACTCCGAAACCATCTGTCCGATTTTGCCCAATAACGAACTTAGCCGAGATATTCATCCCCCAAACCTACTCTGAAAATGGCAACTCTCTAGCTCATTCCGTTCGAGAGTTATCGTGCTTACGGCCGGCCGGCCGGCCGGACCGGCCGGACAGAATGAATTCCGACCACGGATTCTTGATCAGTGAGTCGAACCAAATCGTTTAAGACCATTTTCATCGAAATATTCCAAAATTACAGACATTTGGGCAAATTGATAAGCACTCAGTTCCGAGGAACTAGAGCGCCAAAAATGGGTTCAAGCCCTGTGGACAGGAGCTTTCTGGCGCTCTAGTTCAAACAGACAAATTATATCTCCGAAAGTATTGGTTTCTCAGAGTTGGGAATTATATCAATGTATTCATATAATAGAACTGCATCCTAAAGGAAATTCAATTCAAATAATAGTTTATTTATCAAGATTAAATGAGCAATCATGAGAATGAGAAAAGCACCATGGAAGAAATCAAATTAAATCTGGCCAATTTTGCCCAATAACGAACTTAACCGAGATATTCATCTCCCTAAACTACTCTGAAAATTTCAACTACCTACCTCATTCCGTTCGAGAGTTATATCTATGTCTATGGATGAAAAGCAGTCTCACTACTCTCAGATCTCTTACTTCATGTTCAGTTCCGAAATGTAAGAATTTTCTGAGAAAAACTAATTTGGGAGCAAACAACTGAGATTTTTCTCACTTCGCTCACAATTCTTCGACTGATTAGATAATGTCTCAGGAACATCATTTGACATTATGACAATTCATATTCATACATAGAATAATATCATTCTGTGACAACGTTGAAATACGATTTATTATTGAAATTTTGAAAAATATCTCCGAAAGTATTAGCTTGTTAGAGTTGAAAATGATATAAATGGATTCTTATGATAAAACTGCTTATTAAAAAAAATTTGATTTGGAATTTGTTTCGTAAAAAAAAATTTTTTTTTTGTTACTCCGAAACCATCTGTTCGATTTTGCCCAATAACGAACTTAGCCGAGATATTCATCCCCCAAACCTACTCTGAAAATGGCAACTCTCTAGCTCATTCCGTTCGAGAGTTATCGTGCTTACGGCCGGCCGGCCGGCCGGACCGGCCGGACAGAATGAATTCCGACCACGGATTCTTGATCAGTGAGTCGAACCAAATCGTTTAAGACCATTTTCATCGAAATATTCCAAAATTACAGACATTTGGGCAAATTGATAAGCACTCAGTTCCGAGGAACTAGAGCGCCAAAAAGAATCTCAGACTGACGAAAAAATCCTCCCCTACGGTTCGAAGGCAAATTCTCTCTCAAACTTAACAGGGAGACTGCTACGACAAAACCACGAGGCGTCTTAAACCCTCAAAACAACAACCAGGCGAAAGAACATGACCAGACCATACTCCACCCATATCACCAATCAATGTTCCTCCAATGAACCAAATTCGAGCCTAAAAACAGTCAAAATCAGGCAAAGTTCAATCCGGGCCTAAATAGAACAGGAACTCATCACAGGTGACACATAGGTGCGACGCTTCAAGACCGGCATGATCATAGCAGTTGGAGGAAACAAAAATATACCGAAATATACGCAATCTTAAATTTCAGACTTCAAGGGAAAAACGTCGCAAAACGAACGAATGAAATACACGGACTCAAGTCCAGTAGTACTAAACGGTTACCAAAATAACAACTACATACCAGTAGTTCTGATAAGGGAAAAGGGCCAATAACTCCGAGGCAAAGATGGCGGCGAATAGTTCCGATGCGTAGAGAGGAGAATATCTCCGAGAAGAAGAACGGCGAAAATTTTCAGAAGGGAAACAAATTCGAATTTACAAGAAATTCTCGTCCGAAGACTAATTTCCCAGTTTCATCATGCTAATAGCCACCCTCCGACTCAGAAACATCAACCAAGTCAGGCTTCAGATCTTTAACATGCCAGTTGCCCAAATCACGACCATCCGAGTCTCTCAAATTATAGACCAATCTAGAAACAACTGCACGAACAGTGCACGGAACGAAAGAGCTAGTTAATTTGGATGCAAATTTGTTAGCCGCGTCTGATTGAGTGAAATTGCGTTTCCAAACTCGGTCACCCACTTGAAAAACGATATCCCTTTTTCCCGAATCATATAACCGTTTGTTTCTCAAATAGGCATCATGTAAGCGCTGTCGCATGTTGGCGTAAATAGGAGGCAGTCCCTGTAGGTCGTCACTCCATTTTAATCGACGGGAGACTTCATCTAAATTCTGAAAATTTTGATCAACCCTACCATAAGCATCACCTGAATTTGGAATACGACGTCCAAAAAGCAAAAAGGCGGGGGAAACACCCAAAACTTCATGCTTAGCTGTATTGATAGCGTGGGCGATCTGTTGTATATTTTCATCCCAGACAGTATGATTATCTGCGATATAGCAACACATTGCAGTCAAAATAGTCCTATTAGAACGTTCACTATGATTAACCTGAGGGTGTCGTTTCGCGTTAAACCACGGGGTGATCTTATAAGACTCCATAAATTGTTTATAATCTTTGGAAACAAACATGGTGGCGTTATCCTGAACTAAAATCTGAGGTACACCAAATTTCAAGAACACATTCTGTTCCAAAAATGCAATAACTGGCTTGGCCTTTGCATCCCGAAGTGGGTGCACAAATGTAAACTTCGTGAACCAATCCACCACCACTAGCAAATACTTGTTTCCATGTTTTGACCGAGGAAAGGGTCCCATCAAATCTAACGACAATAATTGAAAAGGGAAATTTATATTCTTATAGGATCCCATTAACCCTATTCTAGCCTGGTTTAACTTTTGTTGGCCTTACACACATCACAACCATTACAATACGTTTGTACCGACCGTTTCATAAGAGGCCAATAATAATGCTCAGCGACACGAGCTAACGTTTTAGAAATACCAAAGTGACCACAAGTAGGAGAGTCATGATTTTCGCGAATGACTTCTGACCGATTAGCCGTGGGAACAACCAGCTTCCATTCTGACAAATTGGAATCAATATTGAAACTGTGTGCGACATGTTTGTAAAGACAATTGTTCTTAATTAAATAGTCGGGGTACATATGTGGGAACTTAGTAACCTTTCCTAACATATCATGATACCAGGTGTCAGGCGTCAGCTTAGCAACATCAATCAAATCTACGCTACGTGAAAGAGAATCAGGCATTAAATTCAAACAGCCTTTCCGGTGCTCAATATCAAAAGAATATTGGGACATTTTTAAACTCCAACGTGCTAATCTCATGGCCGGGTCTTTTTAGTTTTTAAGCCACAAAAGGGAGTGATGATCGGTTATGACTTTAAAGTGAGTCCCCTCAATAAATGGACGGAAATGCTCAATAACAAACAACACTGCCAAAGCCTCCTTTTCCGTCACCGAATACTTCCGCTCAGTTTTAGTCAAAGATCGGGAGGCATATGCTATGGGATGTTCTAATCCGTCAAATTCCTGAATCAAAACAACACCAAGACCTCTATCCGAGGAATCACATTGAATCACAAAGGGCCTGGAGAAGTCCGGGCTAGCTAAAATTGGTGCAGATACCAAACTATTCTTTAATTCACCGAAAGCAGCATCAGCTTCAGGTGTCCACCTAATAGGTTGTCCTTTTTTCTTACCGTGTAAAAGATCGTTAATAGGGGAAGCTACGGATGACATATCTTTGACAAACCTTCGATAGTATGAAATTAACCCAATTACCCTTTTAATGTCAGAGGTGGTCTTCGGAGTAGGTAAATTAACAATAGCCGAAACCTTCTCAGGGTCAGTACGCAAACCGCCAGTAGAGTCAACAATAAACCCAAGATATTTCAAAGACGGCCGACAGAATTGACATTTGTCCAAATTTATAGTGAGCCCTGATTGGTTCAATTTCTGATAGACTTTAGTCAAGGTATCTAAATGCTCGTCAAAGGTAGTACTAACCACAATAATATCGTCTAAATAAACAAATATTCTATTGTCACCTAGTGGGAACAACGCATCCATCAGCCTTTGCATAGTTTGGGGAGCATTCTTTAAGCCAAAACACATACGAGTATACTCAAACAACCCCCTACCAGGTACTTGAAAAGCCGTTTTAGGCCTAGACTCAGGCGTAAGGGAGATCTGATAGAATGCTTGTTTCAAATCAATACTACTCAAAAATCGCGCTTCACGTAAACTACTGAGAATTGAGTCAACAGTCGGGAGAGGATAACTATCCTCAACCGTGAGTTTATTCAAACTGCGTCCGTCGAAACAGGCCCTATATTCCCCTGAACTTTTCTTTACTAATAACATGGGTGAAGACCATGGAGAGTGCGAGGGAACAATTACTCCCTTTGCCAGCATGTCGTCGATTTCGCGATTTAAGAGCTCTTTAAGGCTGGTTTTCCTGTCACGCTGACGGTCGGCGCTGACGGTCAGCGCTGATCGGTCATCTCGGATCACGCTGATCACATTGAGAAATAGAAGGATGCTATTGTCTCTGGCTCACTGAATGTGGAGGCTTGTCGGCGCCAGCTAGTCAGCGGCGCCGACGCGCCGGCGCGTACGTGCGCGAATATAGCTCAGCGCTGACAGCCGTCAGCGCCGCGTGACTCGAAAACGCTACCTATAGCTACATACATATTGACCCATCAGCGCCGACCGTCAGCGTGACAGGAAAACCAGCCTAAGAGCCGGAGAAATAGGATACTGTCTAGTACGAATTGGCGCAGCATCGCCCGTATCGATATGATGTTGAATAAGAGAAGTGTGACCCAGACCGGTATTTGATAGAGATTTAAACTTAGACATAACCTGTCCCAACCGAAATTGATCTGAAGGACCGAGACCCTCCGCGGGCGGGACTGACTCAACCGCGTTAACTATCAAATCAGTACCAACCACATTAAAGGAATTATCTTCAAAATTCACACGCATCTTTGAGAGTCGACAAAAATCTATACCCAATATCAAAGCATGGCTAATAGAGGGGACCACCAAACACATCATTTTGAAGGCAACATTGTTAATTTTAAAGGGTACAACAACAGAACATAATACAGTTTGTGGAACACCATCAGCTGTCTTTACCCGACAGGGAGAGGGCTCCTCCTCCGGAGTTAACTTCAATGAGTCAATAATATACATTCCCGAAGAACCAACTATGGAAACATTAGCACCCGAATCAAATAAGGCGTTCAAACAAAAAGGTCCCACCTGAACTTTAAGATAATGGCGGTCATCATTAGGTAACTGATCAAAAATAGGCGAGACAGATTTAGGTGAACAAGAAGAATTGATCTCACCCGACCGGTCCCTCCATTCAGATAACTTAAATTGAGTAGGACGAGTGGATTCCACCGATTCACGCTGCCTACCACTCCGGGAGCGCCCATTACGTCTTCTTGACTCAGGAGCAACAAAACCAGGATGACATCCTGGACAAGTTCTCACAACAACGTTGGGTCTGCCACATCTGAAACAGAAAGTTTTCCGGGGCCTCCTACACTGCCGATGCAAATGCCCAGTATCTCGACAATTCCAACAAGTTGGAGTATTGGATGTAGTCACTCCACATGCCTGCGACGTAGAAGCACAGCTCAAATAGGCCAAATCAGGTTCCAGAAGATCAGAGCAAGATGGTGGTGGTCTGTACCTAGAAGCACGAAGGTGGGATTGTTCAAGTGCCTTACAACAAATTTCAAGATCATCCAAGTTGTCAACTTTGCTCAATGCCAAATGGGGATGAAAGAAGGGTAACAAATTATTTTTCACTACTTTAAATTTAACCTCCTCAGTAGGGGTCTCATTCAAACGGTCAAATAAACCCATCAAGGATGCAATAAAGATGACAACTGGTTCATTTTTACCCTGAGTTCTAGCCCTAATCTCCTGCCACAAATCCTCATCATAATCCATGTCCACAAAATCACGCTTAAGACGCTCAACTAACTCATTCCAAGAGGAAACCTTGGATTGGACTCGAAGGAACCAAGTCAGAGCCTGACCCTCAAACAAATCGATAGCGGAATCAAATAAGTCTTCAAAAGACACATGCCTGGCTTTACGTAGTTCCTCGATTCTCATTAAAAAACATTTAATACTGAATTTGGTGACAACCCCATTAAATCTCAAATTCCATTTGGAAACAGACGTATAATTACTACAATGCACAAACTGAGAGCACGACTGAGTTGGATCGGCAGGGTAGGTCGATTTAGCATTTGGACTAGAAGAAGCTAAAGGCTGGACTGACATCCTGCGATGAGCATCTTCCCTATCTGTTTGTCGAATGGCAAAATCAGAAGCTTTATCTTCAAAATCACCTTCCACCAATAATAAGTCCTGTGACAGTGCTAAATGGATGGCTCTTTCTTCATCCCGAACAACATCCATGAGACCAATTCTATGTGAAAGATGATTGAGTAACGATTCAATCCTACGATAAGCTTCACTATCCCTAGAATCAGAAAAAGCATCTACCAAAGACTTCACGTCAGACAAGGTTTCACCAATTTCTCTCTCATCCACTCCAAAAGGAAAAGGATCCTGAATCTTAACTAAAGAACGTTGATGACGTTCTTGGTGTAGCAATCCACGGATGATTTTCTTTTTCTCATCAACTCTTTCCTTATCAAACTTGATCCCCCTACTTGACAATTCATAATTCAATTCCCTGGTTCTCAAAAATCTTACTTCCATCGTCATACTTAACCGAACTATATCAAATAACACACCGTACGATACCCAGATGAGACAAGTTAGAGAAAACCGAATCGATGTCTGACCAGTCGGTTCTCCAAAGTTCGAGTGTCAATTTTAGAAAGGTTTTGCTACGTTGGATAAAAAAATACACGTTGGGCGCCAATTGTATAGCCTCTCCCCTAATCGCAGATTAGATTAGAGGTGGTTGAGGTTCTACGGGACCCTACTAGCTCCTAGCAAAACTAAAATATGGATGTTAAGTGGGCGCCAGACACTCCAACTTCAGAAAAACTCGAATTAAATTTTACAAATTTATTCAATCAACAGTCTAAAGATTGGCCAATGTGAAACATGCAATAGAAATACTAAGTCAGACTGATCACAAATGAAATGCTTAAACTACTTATCTTGGAATCGTTTCAAATATAGTCACTATGGGCAACTTCACAATGAGTCAATCTAAGTGTCCAATCAGGTTCCCCAAATTAGCAACAGGAACTGGATATCATGTAACTCGAGACTGGTCTTCTTCGTCGATTGCTAGGTCCCTCTATCCAAACGAAATAATTCCAACCAGGTGGTTGTCCTGGGAAACAGCGTAGATATTCCTCCAACTGGATAACTCGAGGTACGTGCCTGACAGGTGGTTCTCAAAGCAGGATTATGAAACTTCCTTTGTATGGAAGCAATTCGAAGATAATCCAACAGCTACAGAATAAGGTATAAAAGGGTTCCTGCAAGATACATCATTCTTAGACTTTATCCTTGCAAATAACGTGCCCATTTCGAGTTCTAGTACACAATTTAGATATAACGACAATGTGATTCATTCAAGTTACAAAGTGATCATAAAATTATTCCAGTTAAAAACTACAAAACGACTGGAAAAACATCAATCCGGCTTTCTACCTTCACTAAATGATTCTGAAGGATGAATTAGTTCTTAAAAGAGAATAATGGATAATAATTGCCGGGAAAAACTAGAGCTCAAAATGGCCATGCGGACAGATAACGGAGAAGCGAGCACGGACCCAGATCACACGCACTCAACAAGTCAGGGGCGTCCCAACCAACACAACCGGGGTACACAAAATGCGACCAAACTTCCAAACACAAACGGGACTCTCAAGATCCCGTTACAACCAATACAAATCCAATCGTCGCACATGCTCCTAGGAGGTTCTAAAGGATCTCCTCGGGGAGGACCTTGGAGGGGCAGTATAAATAGAATAATGTCTATAGCACGCACGCCAAAGCAGATTGACCCCACATCAATGCATTTTTAGCCTTTTTCTTTCATTGTGAAGTCAATCTGCATTTGCATGCGTGCTATAGATATGATTATAATTATACTGACCACTCTATGTATTCCCCAAGAAGATCCCTTAGTACCTCTTAGGAGCTTGTGCGACTAAGGAGAGTCAATTGCGTTCTTTGTCGACTATGTTACTCCATCCTTGCGCCAGCCTCGAAACAGCACTGTTCATTTTTTGACCTGACAATGAATGATGTCCGCTACCTTCTGACTAGATATCTGGCTCACTCTATCCAATGAGCTCGAAACACTCCTCATTCAATTCAAAACAGCCAACGTGAACACGCGCGCTAAAGAGTGCTGACTTCACGTCAGTGCTTTTTTATATTTCTTCAAGTTTCCTTGACTATTCTGGCTACTTGTTTTACCGTAGGTCAAAATAGAAAAAAATGCGGTTATAGGTCTCCCGTTGGGAACACAATTGCTTGCGCCTATTCTATACGAATCTGATTTAAAATAGATCTTCCGAATATAGTTATTTATAAATTGGCCTCAGAGACACGGTACACACATTGCGATTCGAAAATAACGCTATTTCCTCGAATCTGACTTGCCCATGCACATAATTTCCTTTCAAAACATCACAATATCGGCTAAGCACCAAATCCTTGATCACTAGACGTAAACCACCAAACAGCCACTTACCCTCTGCGTATGCGTAATCTAGTAGTGGCTGAAATTCATCTCGCACCAACACACCTCAAAGAAAACTCGGATACACCAGTGATTCAGGAGATATCACACCTTCAATCCACGCATGCGCGGATCCTCCAAAGGGAATTTTGTGGATGAGTAGAATCCTGCACCTCAGAACGCCAATCTTTCCATACGAAAACTATAGCAGTTATATCACTTCTCATCTGCTCATGCACACATAAAGAAATATGCCCGAAAAGGGTGACATGGATTTCAAAATTGGCACCAGGGTCACGGTACAGACACTTAAACTCGGAAACAACGCTATTTTTCCCAAACTCATTCGTCTGCGTACAGAATTGCCATGAATTTTGTTTTAAATCCTCATAATATCGACTCAGCACCGATAGTGCTAAACCACTCCCAACTTAACAAATAAATCTGAGAAACAGTAATTTCTCCTCTGTGCATGTATGATCCACTCTTGGCTGGAAATCCCCTCAAGATCACAAACCTCACACAAAATTCCAACACCAGTGGTTCAGGAGATCTCGCATCTTCAATCCACGCATGCGCGGGCCGTCACAAGTAGATTTTATGGAGGTATAGCTTCCTCCACCACAAGACCATAATCCTCTCAGACTAAAACTCTAGCAGTTAATTCATTTCTCGTCAGCTTATGCGAACAACAAAAAATGCCCGAAAGAGGCAGTATGAATTTCAGTATTGGCCCCAAGGACTATGTTATGAACACTACACCCCGGACACTACGCTGTTTCATCGAAACAGGTTTGTTAACTACCAGAATTGACACGAGGTGATAATATGGCCTTCCAGTTACACCCCCAATCGCTCATCGTTCAGACAAATTTTTAAAACCAATTTAAAATTTCAGCCATCGTTCACCCACTAATTCAATTGCCACGGTAGTTACTCGGCCATATTTTAATCAGTTGCCCTCGTACAAATTGCGATGTTCGATAAAACAGGTAGAATGTTTAGCAGATGTTCGAGCAGATGTTATTTTCCACGATTCGAAGATTTTGTTTTAGGATCCTAGTGGTCTGTTCTCAGTGAAATTTTGCACACCCGAAGAGGTCATCATTGGTCACCAAAGTGCCAAAATTGAACTCAATCCGTTATTTGGCTTCGGAATTTCAAGCAACATATTCCGCTAATAGTTAAACATTTATTGAATTTTTTCTACTCATGCTATCCCCAAAATGTAGTGTAAATTTAATGGAATCAGCATTTTTCGAGTTATTGAAAAAACAAAAGTTTAAAATTCTTGAATTTTTTTTCAAGTTTATAGCCATTGGATTAATACTAACCTTCGCACGCATGTAAATGTCATTATTCTATAATTTGATGCTAAATTTCAGATAGATCGAGTACTCGGATCCGAAAATATTCATAATAAATATTTTTCTAAAAAAGGCCTTAAGTCCGAAACCGCTCGGTGGATTTCGCCCGTTAACGAACTTCTCTGAGATATTTACGCTGCTAACTACCCTGCAAATTTCGACCCTCTAACTCATTCCGTTCGAGAGGTAACCGAATTATTCATCAGTGAGTCGAACTCAATCGTTTGAGACCTTTTTTGGCAAAAAAAATCGAAAAATACAGACATTCTGACGAAATGATAGCACGCTTTTCCTTGCGGAACACGCACGCAAACATTAAAGATTCAAAAATAAATCTGTAGCAGGAAAGGATTACGTGTATGAATCTAACAGTATTTCGATGCAACTACATTCCTTGTGGATCACCAAACACCTAGTGATTCAATTAATACCATTGAAGATCTATGCTATTACGATATCAATCGTAATTACCGAGAAATTACTCCGGTAGATGCATCTCCACTCGAAGCCGTTGCCTAACTAAATAATATTGAAGCAATATTATTGACCCGTGTGCGGGCACCGCTTTTCACAAAATATTGATCAATGTAAGGTGCACTTAAGGATGAAGTACATGCCTCCAAACTTGAATACATAGAATGCATTTATTTCGATCTGAAAATACTGAACCCATGTATAAAATTTGCACCGTTCAGATTAATGGATTTAGTGACATGATTGAATAATAGCGATTTCAGTGATAGTTAATACTAGGCAACAAATCATCTGCCAGATCCAGATATAACACCAGGCATTTCAGATAGAATAAATAACTTCGAATTCACAGCAGAAGAACAAATGAAAATTTATGTTTTTATTCTTGAACTTCCAAATCAGTGATCTGAAAATGTTTCCTAAACAAACTAATCACCTTGTCAAACGTTGAGTTCTACCAACGGCGACCGTAGACGGCACACATGAATGAGTTGGAAATTTAATTAAGTATCGGATAGGTCCAGGCCATTCGTAACTGTCCGCCAATAAAAATTGTGAATATAAATCTCACCATAGAATTTGGTTTCATTATGGACGCGTCCGATTCGTCGACTTTATCGATGTTCAGGACCGGTGAGTACGGCATGTGGGAAAATTTTTCATTTCGCTTGGCGACGTTTCCTGATACATTAATTATGTGTGGGAAATCCCTCGAGTGACGCAAAAATTTATGAATGAGTTTTGGAATGAACTTCAACTACAATTATTTTGATATCGATTCCAAAAATTTTATTCCTAGCCTACAGTTCTCTATATTCACGAAATGTTCATTACATCAATGAATTCGATCAGAAGATACTGCTAGCCACCTCTAAATTCTAATGTTAGTAGTTATTGTTGTTTTTGTGTTAGACCGATTCCGATCGAGTGAGTGGCACGTGCTGCAGCCTATAGAGGCTTATTGCACCTTGGTCAGTTTCCTAATAGCTGACAGTCTTATGGTTACTCCCCCTCAGCTCGAGTTGCTAGCCTCCATTGGGTCTCTTAGTCGATCCCCTGCAGCTCAGGTTTACTTAACCCGTAACCGGTGACGTGCCATTTTAGTTACGTGGAGAGTGTCATGGAGTGTCACAGATTCCTTCATTAAATTTTGACTAGCCTCAAAACTGGACTTCGTTAGTAAAATCAGCTATTACTTATTTAAGAAGATATTTGTACCTGAATTCGTTGACTTTGGAAAAAACTGCATTTGACACATAAAAAATTCAAAAAATTGGTTCAAGCACTGACGTGAAGTCAGAAGCTTTTGCGCGTATGTTCTATTGTCCATTCTTCTGTATTGGACACCCTTAATCATTTACCATGGTAAATTCGAATTAAGTGTCCAATACAGGAGAATGGATAACATAATTTACCATGGTAAATTCGAACAAGGGTGTCCAATACAGAAGAATGGACAATAGAACATACGCGCAAAAGCTTCTGACTTCACGTCAGTGCTTTAACCAATTTTTTTTTTCGTGATTTTTTTTTTTACTTTCTAGGGGTACGGTTCATAAAAATTTTTTTTTCGTCCTTTTTTTCAAATTTTTTAGGGGTACGGTTCCTACAAAATTTTAAACACGTCTTTAGGTTGATTTTCTACTACTAGTTACCAAGCTTCAATTCGATCGAATATTTATTTTTTGAGTTATAAAGGAAATAATATTTCAGGTGGGTATAACTCGGAAACAGTTAGACCGATTATGCCCAAAAATGAACTCAACTCTCCCTTTCGGATACGCAACCTACTCTGAAAATTGCAAGTCCCTATCTGCTTTCGTTCGAAAGTTATCGAGGCAACGGTCACCCATCTACTGAACTCACACAAGAATGCTCGAATCTCCAACAATATTTAACCGATCGTATTGAAACTTGAAACTTGGCAGTAGAGTTAGGTTATGAAGGCTCTTGCAAAATTTCAGCAATTCCAAACGAATAGTTACTGATATATAGAATATTTTTTTTTATTTTCAATGATTTATTAAAAATTTTTGTACAAATGCTATCCTCACCAAATTCTGCAAAAATCTTTGCGTTGGCATTCTACAACTAATAACCATGTTTGAATTTTATCGGTTCAGTATTTTTTGAGTTAATGAGGAACAAAAAACCACCAAATTTCAGAAAATTTCAGATGGCTATAACTCTAAAACCGTTTAGCCGATTATGCTCATAAACAAACTGAATTGTCGCGTTCTGGTGCACATCCTAACCTGAAATTTTCAAGCCGCTTCTCTTTCCGTTCTCAAGTTATCGTGACAACAAAAATATTTTTTAATAATTTTTTTAAAATTTTCTAGCCATCCGATTCGCATAAAATTTTACGTAGCGTGCTTAGGTTTGTATTCTACAACTACTCACCAAGTTTCAATTCTATCGGATTCATATTGGTTGAAAACAAAATTATTACTCGGAAACCACTGGGCCGATTTTGCCCATTAACGAACTTGTCCGTCGTATTGGGATGCGCCACCCACCCCAAAAATTTCAAGTCGCTAGCTCTTTTCGTTCTCAAGTTATCGTGGCAACGGCCGGACGGACGGCCGGACAGAATCAAATTTGACCTCGAATTCTTTATTGGGGAGTCGAACTAAATCGTTTGAGACCATTTCCGTAAAAAAATTCGAAAGTTACAGACATTTGGGCAAAACTATAACGCGATGTTCCCAGAACATACGCGCAAAAAGACATCGTCGTGTTTTAAGAATAACAATGAGAGAAATATATGCCTATATTTAGAACATCTAATTATAAACCAGAACTAAATTTTGGTATTCAATACAACGATAAAAGAACATATTATTATCAGGGAAATCAAAAGAAAATTATCAAACAAAAAAAACAACAATACATAGAAATCGAAAAAAATTAGTCTTTAATTTTTTCACCACCGGAATTCAAATATTTTCATAGCGTCTTCTCATGTGGAGATGAACTAAACTCTTTGCTAAAGTCTTCATAAAATCTTTTCTCCGAAATGGTTGATTATTTTTGTAACATCCTTAGATTCTGTAGGTGTTGACTATGCCTGATATCGAGTATTTTATGAAACAAGGCCATAGGCCAACGCAGTGTTCTTCTGGAGGAGCTTGTGAGGCTGTTTCCTCGTGGAGAAAACACGGATCGCACTAGGCGATTGTCATTCGGGTTAACGACACTCGGGCGCCAGTTACAATAGGGTTTACAAGGTTGTAACGCCTTGACGGTTCCTCACTTATGGCCAGGGTCGCCTTTAAACAGTGAAGAAGGGTTCGGTTACAATCTGAGGTTGTAGCGATTGTCTGATTCGGCTTCTCTCACATCAGGATTAGTCGGATGGGAAAGACGAAAGTCGTGGTTTATTAAAATTATATTCCTGCACTCACAATTAATAAGAACGGTACAGTGTTAGGTTAGGGCGGCTAGATGCGGTGACCTGACGAAACGAGGCTCTTGAAAATGCTTGGAATGATGTAAGGTGACGAATGGCGGATGCGCAGGTGCACCAATTGGTAGGCCACGGCAGAGTATCGTCCTCAATGGAGGATGCACTTACATATTTCTTCGTCAGAACTAAGACGCCAGTCCGTCAGCAACTGTGGCTCGATCAATCCACGCACAGTGCTTGTCGGTAACCCCAAGCTGGGACGCCAACGGTTCCCAGTCGACTGGCTCCAAAAGAGACTACCAAGACCGGCAAGTAACCTTAACAAATCCGCTGATAGCGGGCAAACAAACTGGCAAGGGGAGCCCCCGTGAGAGTGTTGTGACCTCCACCTCCGAGTGTTCACCACAATGCCACCGAGACGGATGTAAATTAGGAAACCCCAAGCTGGGACGCCAATGGTTCCCGGTCGAGTGACCCTAAGAGGGACTATCAAGACCGGCAAGTGACCTTAGCAAATCCGCTGACAGCGGGCAAATAAACTGGCAAGGAGCACCCCCGTGATAGCGTTGTGACCTCCACCTCCGAGTGTTCACCACAATGCCACCAGAATTGACAGGTATCGGCGTCGCAGTAGGATAACCCCTGACGGACGTAAATTAAACGGACGTGTATGCATTAGGACGACACCCTGACGGAAAAATAATCGGTAACATCGGTATAAAAAGGGCACTTTACACTCACTGCGCTCACGAGTCCTGTCCTCGGTCCTGTCTCACTTATCACAAGAAAAATCGTCGAATTGTCACGGTGATTGCGGTCAAATTCAGAAAATCTTGCACTTCGAGTTTCATCTTCACACGACTGGTTCGTTACCGAACTCGGAAAACTCAGAAAATGCAGAAAATCACGAATCGCAGAATTACGAAGAATGCAACTTATCGATGGAATTATACCGAGAATGAATAATAATCTAATTATGCGCGGAATTAAGCCAAGAATCGACGGAATGACTGAACTGTCTCCTTCGTGGGTCTTTTATGCCCTCGGTAACAGCTGAGCAACCACGTGGTCAAAATCTCGCACTTACGGGCGGTAGGGGTCCAAATTCGCCTTCTGATTGGTGGTTCCTAACATCATGTCCTTCTGGAAGGAAATCGAGATTTCCTTATAAGGTAGTTTTGTCAGATACAACGCGACTTTTTCCACCTGCTTACGGGCACCAAAACAGTGAACGGACGGTAGATAAGATGGTATTATCTGACGGACAAAAACTTCTGAGATTGTTTTTCCACGTAGGAGCTCGCTGAAAATATCGGACAATTTAATTCGAATTCGACTTTTTTCAGACGGAAATAAATATGAATATAAATTATGGGATTTGTGAGTACAAGGCTCGCACGGAAATTACTGAACTTCGTTACAAGCTATAAATATTACATTTTTCGTCAAGGTCATCCTCACCTCCCTTTGTCATATTATAAAAGTTTATTATTTCAGGTTTTCCATTTTCTGGATGATTATTTATGGTATGATTTTCTGTCACAAAATAATACGTTAACGGTGATGTGGAGTCTTTCCGACTCCAAGGGGTTGTTTACACGAATATGGCTGATTGAATATTGACGATGAAGCTGTGATAATGGACTTTCCCCATTTCTAGGAAGGTACTAGATGGCGCGTGACTATCGCTCAAACGTTTCAAGAGATTTTGATATATTCAAATCACAAGGAGTCTGGGTGACTCCACGTCACCGGTTAAGGGTTAACTTTACTAAGTCCTGTACCGCTGACTTTATATGGGTCTCATGTAACATCCCCACTGCCTTGTCGGTGTATTACCTACAATATAAGGTCCATTTTCCTAGCAAGTCGGATTAGGCCCCTGACTAGATACCTCGCACGGTTTCTGGCACTCAGGGTCTTGTCGTCGCCCCTATAGTGGAGTCTCCATTAAATGTTGGCTGGACAGTAAAATATGACATGTGAGGCAGTTTTGTCTGCTCCCCCACATTTCCGACAAACAGGGTTTTCTCAGAGAATCCCCATGTTGTTCAGGTGCTTTCTCATGCTACAGTTTCCAGTTAATAGGACAGTTACTGCCCTGAGCTTACTCATACTTACTAGTTTGACTCCTTTAGTTAGTGAGGGGCAGGGCTGCCTATCAATAACTTACTTTGTCGCTGGTCCGAAGTTTTGTTCCAGTGCTGAGTGTGCTTCGCAGGGCTCCATTTTTTAATTACGCCTTTCACAGCCAATTTGGTAACCCGTATTCGTGGCTCTGGCCCGATGAGGGGGATAGCCGAGCCCTCTCTAGCGAGTGCGTCAGCTCTTTGATTCCCTTCAACCCCTGTGTGCCTTGGCACCCACCCGAGCTCAACTTGGTCGTTGGCGGCCAAGTTTTCCAGGTGCTGTCGGCATTTAAGCACAAGCCTGGAGTTAATTCTCCAGCTGGCTATTGCCTTAAGTGCAGCCCGACTGTCCGAGAGAATTCGTATGTTCCTATTGGAATAGCCCATACGAATATTCTACACGATACATGTCATGATGGCTAACATTTCCACCTAGAATTTAGTGGTGCATTGCCTAAGTGACATCGAAATACTCACATTGGGTGCAGCCGCATACACTCCAGCTCCAGAGCATCCGACCATCATTGAGCTTGAAGGAAGGATTAAATTTTTGAGTTAATGGACTCCAGTCGCTCACCATGTTCAGAATCATGTGAATATTAAGTTATTATTAAATGGTTTCTTTCTGGGTTTTCTCTCCCAAACTCTGAAAAATGACCGTTGTCTTCAGAAACCGTATAGCTGCAGCCTATAGGCCCTCAGCCTTACCTTGGCCCTCACCAGAAGGTCACCAGAAGAAGAAGGGGAGGGAGTCCCACGAGAACCTCCATAGCCGGAGTTGGAGTACTTTTCATTGCTTCAGTAACACAGAGCAAAACCAGCCTCTGAACTTTCTCCAGCTCGTTGACGGCTCTGCTCTGATTCGTTTTTGTCCACCACACAGTACTAGTATATGTGAGAGAGGGCCTCACTATTGCAATGTAAATCTACCTATTGCCGGGCTCAAGTCCCATGTTTTGCCAATTGCTCTGCGAATAATCATGAGAGGTTTCTTGCCATTGGCAACTGTTGTTGAGAGTTGTGAATTTCAGGTTCGCTTGATATCAAGCATCCAGGTAGCGTACCTCAGCAGCCTGGTTTGGTTGCACACCCATAAATTTGGGTGTTTTGAGGTTGACCCTCACTCACCAGCTCTCTACCACTTTCATAGCCTGGAGAGTTAACGGCGAGACTTCCCTTGGAATCGTTCCCCGGATTAATATGCAGATGTCATCCCCATTACCCTGGGTGTAGAGTCTGCTGTTATTCAGTTCCACCAAGAGCTCGTTCACCACCAGGTTCCATAGCAGCGGGGAGATTACTGCCCATGTGCCCCTAGTCGCAATAACACCTCCAAGGTTTCCCCACACCACGACACCTGTGTCTGTTGGTCATGCAGGTTTTAGCCGATCCACCTGCAATAGGTTTCGTCTACTCCAAAATTATCGCCACCTTGAACATAGATCCCCATCAATTTCTTCAGTGCCTTCAAAGTAAAGGACGAGGGTTAATTGTTCTATGCGCCCTAGGGTCTAAAGGGATTTTCCCCGGTATATATCCAAATGCCACGCAAGCCCAAGGTATTGTTGATAACCTAACCAGGAAGGCAAGATTTAAATAACTTGGAGGGATTTTATTCAACTTCATCATAATTAATATACAAGATGAGTCTTCAAGTTATACATTGATTTCAATCATAGATTGTTTTCATCAGAAAATATGATCAGATGCCGTCTTTGTCCACTCCACGTTCTCCTATTTCTTTCACGGATATTGAGTTTCCTGAAGAACTGATTGGGACACACCTTCAAAGTCTTGACACTGCGTCTGCTCCAGGTCCTGATTGCATACCTTCCACTATTTTGAAGAATTGTGCTGGCATGATTCCATCTCCATGGTCTAAACTCTTCCAGCATGGATTCCTAAAAGGATGTTCAGTGATCACAAATGTCCTGAGCTGTGTCGATGTCTCGACCCATATGTTAGACAATAACAAACCAGTTGATGTCATATAACTGGATTTTTCGAGAGCATTCGACAGGGTTCCGCATAGGCCCTGGAAAGCAGGTTCCAATTTGGAACATCTTGCGTTGTGGGGAGATCTGCTTATTTGGTCAGAAGCATTCCTCACCTCTCATAGTTGCCAGGTGCGGGTGGTAGGATCGGTTTCTGGGACGAAGCACGTTATTATTGGTGTCCCCGGGGTTCAGGGCTTGGGCCACTTTTTTTTCCTGCTATACACATACGACCTGTGTAGTTGTTTGCAATCTATGATTTCTATGTTTGCCATAATGCAAAAAAATACATTATGCCTTTCATTACGGCAAGTATTACAGATCGATCTGAACTACATATCTCTCGATAATAATAATCATGGGAGAAGCTCAGTGGCATATCCATCGATCATGAGCTAGCAGCAACACCAATCACGCCAACAGGCCAAATGAGTGTGGAGAGAGAGATAAGTCAGGCAAAAGACACTACTCGAAGACCACATCAGTTAAAACCTGCACTCCATATTCTTCAAGAATTTGAGACACCAGAGCCTATCAGAAGACTTATCCTTCGCCTTTTTGAAGTCAGCTGCGCTCAAGTCGGAGACGGGGAAATTTAGTATGGCTTCTCAAGATGGGGTGATAAATACAAGATGGTATAAAAAGAATATCATGAGAATGGACACTCCAACAACGTGCAGAGCATGCCACAGTTAGCAGGAAACTGCTATGCACATCCTGTCTGCTTGCAAATCCCATGCTTCATCAGGAGATATGCAAAGACACAATGCGGCACTTCGTATTCTCTACTTCCATCTGAGGGAGTTTTATGATATATACAACGAACCAGTGCTATCATATGTACCTCTGGAGATTGAATCTTACATATACTAGAACTACGGTATTCCCAGAACTCGGCATATTCACTCCATAAAGTCAGATATAGTCCTGCTGGACAAAGAGCTAAAGAAATTGTTTGTAGTCTAATTATCTGCCTCCGCCGAAAATAACGTGATGATGAAGGAAGAACCGAAGAGGGAAAATACAAGAATATAATGTTCAAGCTGGGATCCTGTATCAAAGGCATAACGTTAGGATACTCGTATACTAATCATGGGATCTCTAGGCAGAATGAGAGCGAACTACGTGACAGAATTGAATATTATTCCAGCCTGCAAATCCCTGGCTCAGGTATTGTCGCTCATAATGCAGAAAGTAATGGGGCTCGGATCATTTCGAGCCATTATGTCCCATCATCTATGAAGGCCACTTGCAGCTCATCTCTTTTGTTAAGGGACGCTGTAAGGGCAGGACCAATAACTACTCCAAGGAATGTGGGAGAGGTTTTTCACTGAGTAACCAACAAGATCGAAAGTACCACGTTCCTGAGAGTGAGGACCTTCTCAGGCAAACCTAGAAAGGGTTTTATTCTCCCATACAGCCAAAATTGCGTCCACTTGTATACGGGTGGATCAAAATTAGATAAGGGTGCAGGTATTGTCTTCCTACTGTCATGGGAATGCCGGAATAGGTACCATAAAGCAACTGGCTAGAGGCAATATGGTGACTCTTCCATGGGTGCCAGGGTAATGTGGTACTGAAGGGAATGAGAAGGCCGATGATCTTGTGAGAAGGGCCCCTAGGGTAACACCTGTTGGACCATAACCCTTCTGTGAGCTTGAAAAAGATAATCAAAGGGCTGCGGTCCATGAATAAGGGCTAAATAACCAGAATGGATCTTTGGAGATGAGTACGTCGTTAGGTATGTCAACACCATTGACAATGTCCACAGGATTGAATTAATAGTGAAAGTAGCATAAAGAAAGCATATAAAGTTTTTCTTGAGTCATTCCGAGAATATTCCATCGTTTTAGAACATTATATTATTCTTCATCATTTCTCCTTAAACGCACCGTTTTCGAGATATTCTTCACTGAATGTTTTAAAATGTAAAACTCCAGAAATTTCACTAGTTTTATGGATCCGTCCATAAGCGTTGAAATCCCGAATCAAGCTGTAAACCACGTTACGATGCCTTATTCTCGTCCGCCAACAATGTAATAGATAATTTATATGCGGGAGTGTATTAGCACTTTGTGAAATCTTTAAACGCTTGTAACTTTTTACCTGAGCCGAATCTGGAAAAATGGCCCATGAAAAAAGTGTTTCATTTGATGAGAGGAATCTTTGGTTAAAATTAATGCAGTAGTCAAAGACTCACCCTGTATATTGACTTAAAATCAATTTTACAAATGAAAGCTTCACTCAGTAGAGAATAAAAGAATCTATTTCAACTTCATTGACTTTCAATCGAACCTAAATAAATGAGTCCAAATTCTTTAAAATAAGTCTATATGTACAATATTTAACTCGTCTCAATCCGCGATGGGCTGTTAAATATCGATTTAAATTTAAAAATTTCTTCCCTTATAAGAATGACATGACCATAGACATGACGTTTCTGATTCTATAAATCTGCTGCGTCAAGAAGTTCGTTCGATACGCGTCAAAAATCAAGAACTGTTCAGATCTTTGTTGTTCGGCTGTAAAACAATGGACTAGTACACGAAAATCGTTATAATATTCCGATATTTCACCAATATTTCAAGCAATATAGATCCGATCAAAATTAAATCTAAAACTTCGCCGTAAAATGAGGTTTCAAAAGCTCTCACACTTCTCAAGAATTGCCATCGATAGTGAATGTAACATATCAGAACATCTAGACGAAAAGTTGGTGAAATCCTTTTGTATGAATATAACTCTATGATCTTTTCTGGAGGATATGTTAGATGTAGTAACAAATATATTAGTTTGGATAAAAAAAAAAACAGGAAAAATACTTAAGTCTGTGGATTTTTCCAATCGATTTGAAACTTTCAATAGACTTTCATAACTATGCAGCTTCATCCTGAATGACTTTGGGATCACGAGCTGGGTCATAAATCTCTCAACATCGAACTACCAAAAAGAAAGGTCAAGAAATCGCATAAACTTTCTCATACCCAGATTTTAGTTTTTCATGTGTTCAGAAGTGCCGGCATAAAGGAGAAATGGCCTATAAAGAATTGAATGTGTGATGGAACTGACGACGACACAGCGGACGTACAATTTGAACGACATTTTGCTGAATTTTGCATAAAACTGGATGTGTTTTCATTTCATTGAAGAACGCATATGTTCTGTAGATAAAACACCGCATGGACTTAGATGATCTGAAACGGAAGCTGCAGCTGAGACACTATAACTTAATGATAGGGAAGGACATTAATAGTTATCAATCAACTTAACTTAATGACAGCGATTAATGATCGAGATTTTGTAAAGTGCAAGCGGAGTGAGTACGTTAATGGTCAAAATCATTAATCGCTAAATTAATCAACGAGTTGATTACTAGATTTTTCTGTCGTCCTCGTTTCGAATTGAAAGAATACTGGATTGAAAAAAATGTTTATTTTCCATAATAGAAAAATATGACAGAATAAAAAAATTTTATATTCATTTCGTTATATTTATATTTATGCTGCCGATGGAACAATTGCAAAAATCATAGACGGAGTGTTTAGTCCATTGAAAAGTTACATTCGCCTGTCATGATGACATTAAATTATAATGTGATTCTTTTCATTCTTTTATACAATACAAAGTAAAACATGTATCTATGGGAGACGATAGCCCTACTTAAGGGCCCTATAGCGGTCTTCGAACATCTGAAGTTCTGAATAATCATCGCTTGGACTGGTCAGATCTGGTTTTGAATGACACCCTCCTGGCCTTACGAGCAACATTATCCTATTTGAATTTAAATATTGAAGGGATTTCTAAGAACAGAAGGGAATATCTTCGAAGACTAGCGGAGGCGATTCTGCTTCAAGAGATCCCATGCGCCTACAGAGAAGTATATTTGTGAGAGTAGACTTTTGAGAGGTTATGTATTATTTTTAATTTGTCGTTCATCTCCTCTTGTATTTTCATTTTTCAGGTTGAGTTTCGGGTACCTTGGTGAAACCTCTCCGTTTCTTGACGAAGGAATCCATATTGAAGAAATAAATGCCTATCAATATTTTCAAATTTCAGCAAATTTTGTGAACAATAGTTACAAATCACTACACTCACGGGGAAACAGGGTTTTTTACTGAGGTTTTTCCCTAAGCTCTTGTATCATACGGCGAATTGTATGGTACCCCGTTACACCAACCTCTGCTTACACATATAAAACTCTCAGTCAAAAGAATAAATATATATATTTGGCGTTGCATTTGTCAGAGGACGCAATTTTATTTTTTAGCTATCAAAGGGTGGTCAGTTAAAAGTTAAATCCAAGTTTTTGGGGCTGCAACTTGTCTCACGGCAGCTATCTTGGAGAAAGAGGTTCAAATGGTTTTATCTGGCGAACTATAAGTATCACAAAAAAAATAAGTAATCATTTTTTGTCGCAAATAAGATTACCCACAACTTTTTGTCGTAGATCCAAAAATAAAGAAGTTATTAAGCGAAAGTCTATGAAAATTTGAGAAAAAAATTTCTATTGATCGATATAACTTTGTTTCTAATCATATTACAAACAAATTATATTAGACTAATTTTATTGATCGTGTTTAAAGGAATAAATTTCATTATAAACTTCTAAAATTTTATTGATTAGTTAATGTTTTACAGCGCTGCAAAACGAATACAATCCCTCAGTATTCATAACTATACATAAATATTAATTTCAAAGATGAAGGACTAGCAGAGACCAAAGTTTTTTTTTACTAGTGGTAAGCTTTTCCTAAAGTATTATTCTCTTCGTACATGAATATTAATGATTTGCCATTATTTTTAATCATCTTTCCATTTTTTCATGATATTCTTTTTAATAATTGATATTGCAATACTGTTTTCAATTATTGATAATGCAATATTGTTAATAATTAATTGAGAATAATTAAATAATTATTGACCCTTTTCCCCACCACCTACGAGGTAGAGTCTGGAGGCATTTCAGGTCTGATTTTTGACATCCACACATCGCTCCACAACTTGATAAGCATCTCCACAAAATTAGTTATAATTAACAAGCCACGACTGGACCTGATGGTGGACTCGGAAGCTGTGGAAGCGAGCTGTATCTTGTGTTGAATGAAGTGAAGATAAATTAAATGTACTCTGTCACTGACGAATTGTTTATATATTAGGCTGTTAAGTAAATTATCATCTTTACTACAACCATATAAAGAGATGAAAAAACGTTCACCAATGACAGTGAGCAAAGCAAGGTCAACTCTCGCCTCCTATGAACTAAATATAATAATAGTAATAATAGCAGGCAGGTCTTCTTTTATACCCAAACAGTTGCTTGGGTCTTTCCTAACAGCGCAGTATTCTCGGTATTGTACACTCTGATTTGAAATTATTTTATAAATCAATAAATTCAAAGTTTTATGATGAAGTGTCAACTCAATAATAATTCATTAATAACAATATTGCATTATCGATAATTAAAAAGATTATCCAAAAAAAAATGGATAGATGATAGAAAATCATTCATTTTTATATATTATTATGAATACTGAAGAAAAGTATTCGTTTCGCAGCGCTGTAAAACATAGACTAATAATAGTTATTTATTGAAGCCCCACGTTGGACGCTTATGGTAAAAAAAATCAAAACTGGAGCGACAATGCCCACACGATTCAAAATTGCCAACTAACAATTCATATCCCACATGTTGTAATAATGCAACACGCACGGATAGGCAATGTCTATGGTCCACCAAGGGAGCGACGTTATTGGGTAACGAAGTTACAAACTATCAAGTCAAAATAAATATTTCGCGAACATTCGGGATTCTGATAGTTCCCTTCGTGAGCGAGTGAAGGGAAAACAGAAAATAATAACCCAATCATATAAAATTTCCGATGTTTTGTTATCAGAAAGGAAAAGGGCTTAACCCCTCAATTCTATTCAAATTTCCAACATATGCATACCCGCTGGCCACAGAAACAGACAAAAACTATTCCGTTTCTGAATAAACATGCCCGTATAAGATATTCAATAGTTCTCAACACCACTGTCTTTCGTAGGATCAACACTAACCAACTATCTAGCTCTGTGATGTGAAAATTAATTCAGAATGTTGATTCTATCTAAACCAAGCGTCTACTTCCATTAATAAATCCACTGAATTCACAGTTTGTTACCTTTTGAATTATGCATTAGTGGTGAATTAGCGTTTTGATCAGATTACTATTGAAGAAGAGAACAAATGGATGGGATAATTGGAAAGCAGGATTCTGTTATGCATATTGATGAAAGTAATTCATGAAACAAATTGGTGGAAACAATTCTTGGTATGAATGTGCATCTACGGTAACGCAGAATAAAGCTGACACGATATAGATCATTACTAAAAGGTTTCTTTTCGGATTTTCTCTCCCAAACTCTGAAAAATATCTATTCAATAGAAAAATATTATTTTGTGAATCGCTTCTGCGTAAGAAACACAAGGTACTTGTCAGAAGCAATAAATCGAACAATGTTGCCTAGCAAACAATTACGAAACAACATCAACGATGAAAAAACTATTTCGCAACGTTTCGGAGTCCAAATCATACTACTTCGTCAGACACTAACGAAAATCTTCAGAATTATTTTTGTTGATATTGCTATTCTAAAATTCTCGAATCTCAGAATAGCTATGTATATCAAAAAAAATTATTCTCAAGATTTTCTTTAGTGTCTGACGAAGGAGTCTGATTTAGACTCCGAATCGTTACGAAATAGTTGTTTCATTGTTGATGTTGTTTCGTTATTGTTTGTTAGGGCACATTGTTCAATTTATTGCTTCTGACAAGTATCTTGTGTTTGTTACGCAGAAGCAATTCACAAAATAATAATTTATTATTTAATAGATATTTTTCAGAGTTTGGGAGAGAAAACCCAGAAAGAAACCTTCTAATAATGAATATACCTCCCACAGTATTGTTTAATGAGTACTTTATAGATCAGTAGGTAAACTACCGGGGTCCTAGGACATTTCAAGGCCACCAAAACCATGGTAGTTCCTGGTACACTTCAAGGTCACCCAAATGGAACCTAACCCAAGTGGGTAGGCAACCAAAAATTAATGTAGTAAACGTGTGACGTCATTGCAGGTGACCTTGGGCTGGTAGATCAGGCCTAGCCAGGCTTGCGCAGGTTAATTTTGCGAGAGAAGTGAAAAAAATTTTTTTTCGGACTTAGAAAAATTTCGAGAATTTCGGACTTAGAAAAATTTCGTAAAGTTCGGACTTAGAAAAATTTCGTAGGTTAATTTTGCGAGAGAAGTGAAAAAAATTTTTTTCGGACTAAAAAAAATTTCGAAAATTTCGGACTTTGAAAAATTTCGTAAAGTTCGGACTTACAAAAATTTCAACAAGTTCGGATTTCAAATCGAATAAAACGATGATTAATTTTGTGAGAATTGTGAAAAAAAAATATATTTTTGAAAATTCTTTATGTTGGACTTGGAAAAACTTTGAAAGGAACAATTTTAGCTACTATAAACCTTAGATATCCTTATGGGAAATTACATGTTAAAATAAGTGAAATTGAACTAGAATTCTGGGAGGAAATAAAACAAGACAATTATAATATTTGTTTTTTATTGACAAGCCAATCGTATAGTAAATTAACATTTTCGAGTGCACATATGAGTTCATTCTTTACATGTAACCTACAATGATAACTTGTTGTGGATGCTTCTTTTAAGAGTTTTAGCTTGGGGCAGTCAGACATCTCTAGGATGATACATCGATCGGAGTCTTTATGTAATAGTGTTCTTAGAATCCTTACTTTCGGCAATCCTTTTACGTAAATTAAGCTTTGTGCATCAGGTAGTAGGTGGCTCTTCAAAACAGAAATTAGCATTTCTACAGGTATATAGTAATCATAGTTGGTCGTCCAATCCAAACCATGGATGTTGTTTGTTGTGTAATCTATCTGCCATTTGAAATGCTCAGATAGTAGATGAAATTGCACTGGTGTTCTTATAAAATAATGTTTCCTTTCACAAGTGTTAATATTTAGAATTGAAAGTTCCCTGATGTAAAATTCACTATCTTTGTAGTGGAACCCTTGGAAATCCACAATAAATGCCATTTTGTGCCGTCGTATGAGCTCTAGATAATCCTTACAGTCCCACTTAATGGATTATATATCACGTTTCGGTCGTGAAGAATTAAACAATAAGCACTTGTTTTGTTTGGTACCGGTTTTGCTGTTTCAATTTCAAGTCTGATATCGACTGCACCGTTCTTTATTGTCTCACTCTGATGAGTACAATCTATGACAGCTATTGGTGCTGTATGTTTAAATGAACTGGGTGTAAACGCTGGTTCAGCTTCGTTTTTATAATAGTACGCTCTTTGAAAATGCGCATACATTTCATATAATAACGACCATTGATTCTTGTCCCAATCAAGGTTAAGGTTATCATACGGATATGCGTCTGCATTCAGGAATAATTTAATATTCCTTAGATTGCAATGATCAAATAATGCCGAATCTCTGTTTAAGCTATTTTTACGATCCGTTTGGAAGGCAAAAATAACAATTCGGGGTTTTTCCATCAAGCTGCTTGATTTAACAGTCCAGGTGTGATGGGTAGTCTCTTGAAGAGTGGGTAATTGTTGAATTTCCCAATTTCTAAATGAAATGGATAAATCTCTGCTCTCCTCAACATATTTCAATAATCTTAATTTTTGCACATCGGCCACTTTAAGATGTGGCACTTTCCAATAAATTTTGTTGATTTCCACAAAGGGTTTTTCAGTTCCTGTTACTGGTTGATTAATAATCGCGTTCAAATCATTGCTGCTCCTAATCAATACCAATTCTTGACGAACATTCATAATAACCTTTTGGAAATCCTCTGCAAATCCCAGCCACAATTTAAGAGGTATACAAACGGTAAAATTACCTTTTTGATCAAGGATATCAGGTAGTCCATCTAATGCCAATCCAGCATTTTGCAAACGATCAAATTGATTCTTCGTGTAGGATAAGTAACTCTTCAATGTGCTAGTTATTCCCAAATTCCGTGTTTGATCAATCACAGTGCCTCCTATTTCATAACGAATTTCATCGAAAAGAAATGAAATTCCATTTTTTATAAATTTTATATGTGTAGTTTCAGTAGGTGGATGTTTAACATCATCACTATTTTTTAATAATTTCCCCTCAATATAAATGTAACTATATGATGGTAAAGTGTATAGATCTTGCGTTTGGATGGGTATTCTTATTTCATCACTGCACTTATATGTCGTTGAAGCATACGGTTGATGAGTATGATATTCAAAATTCGCAATAGATTCATCAATTAGAACATTTTCAGCTACATTTAAATTTAGGAAACTCATTTTGTCTTCACTTTAAAACCCAAGGACCTTAAAAATAATTTATTTGTCGCTGTTAACGGTACACTGGTTTTTGTAGTACTGAACAATATATTTCTTTCAGCCCCTTTTTTATTATTTTTCATACCATTAGATTGTTGTTGTTGTTGTTGGTTGCTTGAGAAAACGTTATAATATCTCATGATCGCTCTTAGTTCACTTGTTGTAGATTTTTTTCACATGTAATCTTACTGTTACCACTTCTCCGTTGAAATTGACCAAGTTACCCTCTTGGTCTGTTAGTTTTATAGCAATTTCATTGATAAATTTCGTATTTATCGGTAAATAGATAACATTAGAGGGGTTTTCAACTATCTTGGTGCCTGGTGCATTTTTTGGATAGAAGACGTGCAAAATATGTTTTTTTTCATCATTAGAATATGAGTTTTGCACTAAATTACATTCAATATTGATCGCATTCACTCTGAAAATATTGATAGGCTTGTTGGAAATATGTTTTTTATTAGCAGCTAATATTTGCGGTGTAAACCCCAAAACTTGTGCTATACTACAATTCTGTTGAAAATCAATAGGTTCCGTGCATTTCACTTCCGATCTCAGGGTGGTTCGATTCAACGAAATATTTATGGCTGGTCTATCTGTTTGACCTTTCAATGGATTATTTTCATAGTTATCAATTATATATTTTTGTAGATAGTGATTTATATCACTTATTTCATAGCAACCAGGTGGAAGAATGATTATGTTGTTTACACCAAAATGGAAACGATTATTTGTTTCATCGACATTGGGAATGCTATTGTAACTGACAAAGTTTATTAATCCGATAACATAGTCATGAGATTCACTTAACACAATTGGTGGATATATAGTGGCTTTCAATTCTGACGACTTGTCGTTTAACGTGAACGTGTAGGACATGATGATGATGCTTGCATAACACTGACCATATTTTTCATTTGAATGATAATTTATTTAATAAAAATTTTATACATAAGTGTCCACAATTATACGATGTTTTTTTTTGATATGTTTTATAATTATAGAAAATATTCAATTGTTTCTTATGCGTACAATGATGTTTACAACCAGATTTAAAATATTTACAAACTTCAAGAGGTGGAGGTAGATTTCCATAACTATCAAAATATGAAATGTTATCCCCCTTTTTGCGATAGCTGACCCAATGTGTGCCCGGCCCATCAGAGTTGTCTAAATTCACAATTCCGCATTCATTTTTTCGAATACGTTTAGGCATCTCATCTTTCATAAAGCATCCACGAAAATTAGCAATTTTTAATTCTGTAACCAAATTGCTAATATCCCGATCTGTTAGTGCTCGCTTTGGAAGTTTCATCTCTCTCTCTCTCTTTTTTTGTTAATTGTAACGATCTGCTTCACTGTCTCGTAGAAAAAGTCCAAATCCTTTTTTGTATTTTCTCAAGCACATTCCTTTTCCCATAGCAATAGCTTCCATAGTTTTATTGTGTCGATTTGCCTCTTCGAATTGTTGTTTGGCCTGTTTAGCAGCATTAATTGAATCAATAATTTTTGCAGTTCCCCCACCTAGTGCACCTAAAGCACTCAATCCCGCAAAAATCGGAATTAATGGTAAAATACCTCCTTTTTTAGGTAACCTTATCACTTTTGTTGACTTTATTTTGGATTTGAATTTATTGGCTAATTTCTTTGCCAAAAATACCCGTGAAAATAGATCCTTAGGTTTTTTTCTTATTATATGTTTTTTTATTTCTTTCACCACTTTATTGAAAGAAACACGTTTAATCTTCTTTTTCTTCATGCTCATTCTTTTTACACCATATATACACACTCAAAGTTGAGCAGGACTGCACCCCAATTATGTAAAGCTCACATATTTATAGGTAAAATTCTTGTTCGTTTAGCACCCCCATTCTCGTCCTGATCTTCATCTGTGGTTCTTTTTCGTTTTATATAAGGTATTTCTTCATAATCTATCTCAGGACCAAGGAGACCGCTAATAATACTTCGTTTATCGATTACCTAGATCAATATCCACCCATTGCGAGGAAATATATTATGAGTCTGAATGAAAATCCTTCAAAATTCGATCGAAAATATGGTGTTCGTTTTGATCCAGAAACGGAAAAATTCTCGATTGGTAATTCACGAATGCAAATAATTGATAATGGAGATGTTATGGTAAAAAATAAAAGGTATCGAGGTACTAGAGGTTTATACGAATTAATATTTAAACGAAAACCTAAGAAATATTCTGAGGAAGACTTGCAAAATTACCATGATATAATTACTAAAACAAACGCATATAAATGTTATTATCACCCAAGCAATCAGATAGATGGTAACAATACTGTTAAATATAAAAAAATTGTTGCACCGTTAATAAAAAAAAAGGGGGGTTCTATCAATTTGAGATTACATAAAAACACAGCCTATATGTTTTGGAATGATCCTAATGAATTAGTTGAACGATTGAAATTATTATTGGCATCACATGAAGCTGGAAACAGTGGTGTTATAAATGAAATCACTTCAATTGTTGAAGAATTGTACGAGGCTGGTTTGATAGTATAACGATGACATCGAGAACCGAGAAGAAGTGGCAAATTGTCACCGAGCTGTATACGCAGGCCCGAATAAATTTTAAACGTCGTAAAACAATTGTACGTGGCTTGTGGGACTTATGCCAAGCTGATCTGATAGATATGCAACCATATGCCAAAGAAAATAACGGTTTCAAGTATATTCTAATTGTCATCAATTGTTTCTCTAAATACGTTTGGACTGAACCGCTCAAGGATAAATCAGGGAAAAATGTGTCTACTGCTATGGAAACTATTTTGTTGAAGATGTTGAAATCGAAAAAAAACAACAGTTTGAAAAATTTACAAACAGACAAGGGTACAGAATTTTATAATGTTACTTTCAAAAAGCTAATGGAAAAATATTCTATTAATCATTATTCCACCTACAGTGATAAAAAAGCAGCAATTGTTGAACGTGTAATTCGAACAATTAAAGGAAAAATGTATCCTCAATTTTCCTTTCAAAATACCCACAAATGGATAGGTGGTATTTTAGCTGAAGTGGTTAAAAACTATAATAATTCTGTGCACCGCACAATCGGAATGAAACCGATCGATGTAAAAGAAACAAATGAAGATTCTCTACGTGGAATTTATAGTAATCCAAAGTCACCAATACGAAAATGTAAATTCATAAAAGGTGATCATGTAAGAATTTCCACAGCGCGGGGTGTCTTTGATAAAAAATATATATGAATTGGTCTCCTGAAATCTTTATTATTAAAAAAAAAGTATTGAGCACACCCACAACATATATTTTGAAGGATATCAATGATAAAGAAATCAAGGGAGGATTTTATGAGGAGCAAATGCAAAAAGTGAAATATCCAGATATTTATTTGGTTGAAAAAGTTTTGAAACGTAAAGGTGGAAAAAGCCTAGTTAAATGGGTTGGATTTGACGATACACATAATCAATGGATATCAAATGACAATGTATCTTAAAGGTTACAATAAAACACCAATAATTTAATAATGATTCTTTTATTACTTCAAAGTCCCAAATGGTTAACGTTTTTTTCAAATGAAATCATGATCATCAATCTCGATTCTTGGCATTTCCCTTCTTCTTCTTTTCGACGGTTGTGATGAGGGTGGTTGTTGTGATAGGGGTGGTATTGTTTCCTCCTCCCCCGCTAATAATTGTGAATTAATTTCAAAAAGTTGTCTTTTGGCTGCTCTTCTTTGTCTCGAATCCTCCTCATTAAGCCCATTATTCACATGAGGTGTACTTTGGGTAATGGGAACTCCTGCTTCCCTCAAGGCTCTCTTCAATATCACCCCATCTGATTGTAATGGGGGTGTTTGTGAAGGTGGTGGTGGTGTTGATATACATGCTTGTGTTACTTGAGCACTCTCGATATCCTCTTCGTCGACAATATTGTACTTGTATCTTCTTATGACATCTTCCAATAACCCCAGATCTTTGTCATCCTCCAATCGTGTTTTCAGGTATTTCACAGGTAAATTACCAAATTTTTTTTTCATCGTTTTTACTTTTGGACTATATGATAGTTTTATTGTTACCTTATCATCATAAAGAGTGACTTTGGGGGCTCCATATCTTTGAACAAATGAAGGTAGTTTAAAAAAAAATAAAAATGATTAGGGAGGAAAAAAACTTACTGAAAAATCTGCTTGCACACCACCTCTAACATTCGGGGAGTAAAATTGTCCCGATCAGTAGAGAAAACAACAATAGTACAAGGAATATTCATGTTAAAGTTTTTTTCTTATTCACGTGCACGTTCGTAGCTGGTAACTCCAATAATTATACTAGTTTTTCAAGATGAATTGAACGGAATTTATACTCTGAAATCGCTGATTGTCAAGGACAAAATGTTTAAATTTTGGGACAGAATATTTTACTGTCAATCCTTCTTCCCCTTTATTTTATATGAAAATGTAAATACATATAATTCATGTGAAATATCAATTGAAATTTGTTTGAAGTTATTCATTTTCACCAAACGAATATCCATATTAAGAATTACATATATCAATTAATTGGTGTGAATCAATTACATATTTAATAGATAGGTTTATTTCCAAAGGTCCATACTGTATTCATATTACTTTGTTAGATATTGCTTATTTAGCATTTTGCATCCTAGCGCGTGGACCTGCATCGCACATTCCTTAGATAAGATAATCTTATAAATATAATAATTATTTATTAGGCGTACTCTCTAAGTAAACGCTTATCGGTATGCTAATTGAGCTTCGTCGGCGTTTATTTATCTCCGCGGATACATTGACCAACTTGACCATTTATTCGTCCTCTTAATTTTATCGAATGATACATTGTTTTAATATTAATGATGTACATGCAAAAATCTAGATTGTTAGGATGCAACTTTGTCTACTATTATAATCTGAATTGAATTATTGCAAATTAACAAAAATTTTGGGGCACGTGTAATTGCGATCCGAATTGGTATATAAGAAATAGATTGCGTAGGTATTCTACTTGAGGTTGTGTTTGTGCATAGAGCAGAATCGAGGTAAGCAGATTTTATTTTCTACCTGTTTAAAAAAAAAAATGTTTGGGCTGATTTTTGAGTTTCCAATTTTTCAAATGAAAATATATTTTTCAGACATAAAAGAAAAAAAACCATAAAAAAACAGCAAAAATCCGTGAAAAAGGCAGAGAAAAAAAATGAGCGGTACAGCAACCACCCGTTTAGATAGTTGGTCGGCTGAAGCCGTTAAGACTATGGAAAGGGTGAGTAGATTAATCAAAACTAAAGAGGAATTTTTAAAATATATTACTTATTTGAAAAATATTATTTGCGTTTTGAATAGATCGATTAAAAATAAATATAATGATGCTATTGGGAATTTTGCAAGAGTTGAATCTAATCTTAGTATTTTAAAGTATTATCAACGAACATTTAGGAAAAAGTTATCAAAATTAATGGAAAAACGATGCGAAGCAAATTTAGAATGGCATGAAATTAAATCGGCATTTAATGGGCGTATATCTAGTGGTATTATTACAAATCTTGGATTCAAAGATCCTCAATTATTTTTGGAGAAAGCATTTAGAAGTTTTGCAATTCAAATTCGTAAGTCGTTGAAAAAATCTGTACTAAAAGTTAACACTATTTTGGCTGGTTTATTTGTGAAACCCTCTGATTTAGAGACTAACTTTAAATTTTTTTCCACAAAAAATGAAGTTATTGACGTTAGTGTAAATTTAAAAGATTGGTATAAAAACAATGTATCGTCTGTTATTTTGAATCGAATGGGTGAGTTCCAAGAACGCGATTCGGGCTGGAGTCTATATGAAATTTTGTATTTGAAATTGAACATTAATCATTTCAGTCCAATAAATGTTGGTATGTCCACTTATGTAGATTTACCAGCATTTGTGAAAAGCACGCATAGTGTAATCAATATAAAAAATAATGATCAGTACTGTTTCCTGTGGTCTATAATGGCTGCTCTTTTTCCCGTTTACGATGAATCCAAAAATAAATGTAGAGTATATTCTTACCCCGATTTTGAAGGCTTTCTTAAGTATGAAAACATTAATTTCCCAATAGAATTGAAGGATATTCCAAAATTTGAATTATTGAACGGTTTAGGAATAAATATTTTTACTATTTCGAATAACAAGGAGATTGTTCCTCTTTGTCTTACCAAGAGTCCATTTTACAAAATAATAATAAATCTCTTGATGGTGCCTTGTGAAAATTTGACAAATGAAATAGCTGAAAATAATCCTGGAACGAGTTCAATGAATTTGAAAACTAAAACATATTACCATTTTGCTCTAATAAAAAATTTATCCCGTCTTTTGAGTCGTCAACTTAAAGATTCGAAAAATAGGAAATATTTCTGTGAAAGATGTTTGAATCATTTCGCTACAAATGAATCTTTGGAAAGGCATCTGGAATTATGTAGAGATTTGAATCACTGTAAAATAGTTTTACCTAAAGAAACTCATAAGATTTTAAAATTCAAAAATTTTACACATCAAATACCTATGCCTTTCGTTATTTATGCGGACATTGAAAGTCTTTTGGTTGATTATGATCTGTCCTCTTCCTCCTTTGCTCTCGATAATAAAACTATAAAGCGCAAAAAACATGAAGCCTTTAGTATAGCTTATTATTTCAAATGTGATTATGATGATTCTTTATCTAAATTCAATTTATATACAGGTTCTGATTGTATAAAATGGTTCATAAATGAATTGGAAAATCTTTCAGCATATGTTGGAGGAATTATATCGAACCCTCTTCCAATTGTAATGAACGATGAGGAGAAACAGAATTTTTATGAAGCGAAGCAATGTTATGTGTGCGATAATGAATTTTCTGTTAGTGATGGTAAAGTTCGTGATCATTGTCATTTTTCAGGAAAATATCGTGGTGCAGCTCATGAAACTTGCAATTTAAAATTGCAGATATCTAATACTATACCTGTGGTTTTCCATAACTTTTCCAATTATGATAGTCATTTTCTAATTAGAAGTCTTGCGAAAGATATTGAGGGTCCCTTGAATATTTTGCCTGTTAATAAGGAAAAATTCATTTCGTTCACAAAATACATCACTAAATATAAAATAAATTTGAGATTTATAGATTCCTTTAGATTTTTAGCCGGTAGCTTGGAAAAATTATCCTCGTATTTGGATGATGAACAAAGAACTATTGTTTCAAAATTCTTTCCTGATAAAACTCACTTTGAGTTAGTGACAAGAAAAGGTGTATTTCCATATGAGTATCTTGATAATTTTAAAAGACTAGACGATCAGGAACTTCCATCGAAGGAAAATTTTTATAATACGCTCACTGAGGAGGCAATATCGGATGATGACTTTAATCATGCAAATAATGTATGGAAAACTTTCAAAATTCAAAATTTAAAACAATATGCTGAATTGTATCTTAAAACTGATGTTTTACTTTTGAGCGATATTTTCGAGAATTTTCGAATTAATTGCATGAAATATTATAATTTAGATGCACTCCATTATTTTACAACACCAGGATTGGCCTTTGATGCGATGTTAAAACTTACAAAAATTGAATTGGAATTACTCACTGACATTGAAATGATTAATTTTATTGAAAAAGGCATTAGAGGAGGAGTGTCGCAATGTTCGAGGCGTTATGCGAAATCCAACAATAAATACATGTGTGTTGATGAATACAAGTCTGATGAGCCTATTTCGTATTTAATGTATTTTGATGTGGTGAATTTATATGGAGCTGCCATGACAAAGGCATTACCATTTTCTGATTTTCAATGGGTGCAGATAGGGTCTAATGAAATAGGCACTATCTTAAACACACCAGATGATGCTGAATTTGGTTATGTTTTAGAAGTGGACTTGGAATATCCGAAATCATTATATGAAAAACATAAAGATCTTCCGTTATGTCCGCATCATCTGCCACCACCTGTATCTGATAATGATACAACTAAATTATTATTGACTTTATACAATAAAAAAAAAATATATTATTCATTACCAAAATTTGAAACAGGCTATTAAATTGGGGTTGAAGCTAGAGAAAGTTCATCGGTGTTTGAAATTTGCTCAAAAACCTTGGATGAAATCGTACATCGATTTTAACACAGAGTTGCGTAAAGCCAGTAAAAACGAATTTGAACGTAACCACTTCAAATTGATGAACAATGCGCCATTTGGAAAAACAATAGAAAATGTTAGAAGATATAGAGATATAAAGCTAGTAACACATTATGAAGGAAGATATGGTGCTAATTACTACTTATCACAAGGGAACTTTAGTAGCATTACTATTATCGATGAAGATATTGTACTAATAGAAATGAAAAGGTTAACCATAAATATGAATAAACCAATTTTCATCGGTATGTGTATTTTAGATATTTCGAAAACATTTTTGTATGATTTTCATTATGAATACATTAAAGCTAAATTTAACGACAATGCAAAATTATTGTACACAGATACTGATAGCCTTATTTATCAGATTTTCACAGATGACATTTACCAACATATAAGGCAGGATATTGATAAATTTGATACCTCCGATTATCCTGAGAATAATATTTTTAATATTCCTAGGCGGAATAAAAAAGTAGTTGGTTTAATGAAGGATGAAAATAATGGTTGCATCATGAGTGAATTTATCGGGTTGAGGTCGAAGATGTACACGTATAAAGTTTGCGAAATTGAAAAAAAAAAAGAACAGAATATTAATTATGCTGATAACCATGAACTTATTGAGCTTTTGAAAACAATTAAAAAAGTAAAAGGAGTAAAGTATGCTGCTATAAAAAATTATATAACCTTTCAGGATTTTTATAAAACACTTTTCGAACAATCAACATTTTCAATAATTCAGAACAGTATAATTGCGAAAAATCATGAGATTTTCTCAATTCAACAAGAAAAGGTTGGTTTAAGTTTTGATGATGATAAAAGAATTGTATTGGAGGATAAAATATCAACGGTTCCATGGGGGTATTTTGATTAATTCCTATCTTTATATATTTTGATTGATCTACACAGCCTCTCTCGGTGAAAATGCTGTATCGTTGTTTCTCAAAAAAAAAAAAAAAAAACTAAAACAAAATATAAAATTTCATTACCAGAATGAATAATCTACCTACTGGAGCAGAGCTGCGGCGGTGCCCAATAGCCGCGTGGGAGCTTGAGGTACTTTTCCATGTACTGGAAAAACCTGGAGACTTAACACTCCAGGACCTGAGACGGCTGGTGGCACTGGCCAATATTCCAGGTCATTGGAAAGCCTGGCTTATTCAGCAGTATTATCTAACGCATTGTGCTGTAATGTGTCAGGACAACTAGATTAGGTTTTATATTTATCTTTAGGTTAATATTATATCTATTTAATAAGTTAAGAAATTGATGTTTAACCCGAAGTAGTAGTAGTGCCATTAGGCGGTATTTTATATAAGAAAAAGTAATCGATGAACTACCAGTTTCATTTCGGTCTCTCCACTGTTTCATTTGATACAGAATTTCTCAAAGATCAACATGCCTGTGCCCGTTAAATACGTCTGTCCTATATGTAAAGGTGAATCTGAACAATACTATGCACCTTGTATTCGTTGTTTTTTTCAATTACTAGACAAAAAACTGTATGGAGTAAAACATAGATGTAGTTGTTGTCGATTAATGTGGCAAGAGCAGTGAAGATGTGTCTTGAAAGTATGGATCACATGGACTTTGAACAACGACTTCTCACGTTTAAGAAGAAATTTTGGACCGGTGCTGCAAATCCTATCGATTTGGCTAGAGCTGGTCTGTATTTCACCGGTGAAGGAGACATTTGCCGTTGTGTTTATTGTTCAGTGCAAATTCATAATTGGAAGAAGGAGGATAGTGCTTTGGAGGATCATTATAAGTATTCCAAAGATTGTGCATTTGGTCAGATGTTGTGGAAATATTCCAGGACTACGCATAACGAAGATCATCACCCCCACAAAATACTACTACTACTACTACTACTACTACTACTACTACTACTACTACTACCACTTCTACTACTACAAAAAAATGAATTTAGTAATCCTTTACTCGCTTATTGGAAATATTTTATATGTTCATTTCCAACCTAAAGTGATAAAGGCTCAAATATGTACTAATAAAAATAAACTATGTGATAATATGGTTGTATGCAGGCTAAACAATGATCTACCTGTATTTAAATATTACTTTAAAAATGATGATGATTAGTATGTCTACAACATACATACTTTCAAAATAATTTATACTTTTTCAAATCGAAGTTGTAAAGAATCTGATTGGCTAAACGTGCCTCCTTCTGAACCAAAAGAACATCACTCTTCTATAAAGATACTTATAATTTTGTTATTTTGCTTAATATGTATGCTCGTATCCATACTTACCTTTTTATTAAGAAATACTTTATTTCCTAAAATAACTACTTGTATATAACATAATACTTATCGATAATCTTCCTAATACATATATATTTTTTTTTTAACATGAATGCAGCCTCAGAATCTTCCCTATGTACTCTGTTACGAGCTGTTTCCTTTCTTCCTTTATAGGCAGAACCTTTTTTTTCCCTGAAATCTTCAATCGGCATCTTAAACTCTTCATAGTATCATTACTGTGCCTCCCTTTTGTACTCTTATTCTTGTGTCGTTGGTCGCTGTCACTTATACTGGCACATTTCTACCTCCTGTCAAGTACGTTACCTGAACTAACTACTTGCGTATAATATAATTCTGTGAATGCAGCCTCAGAATCTCCCCTATTTAATATATGCATTAATCATTTGTTCTAGCACATTTCTACCTCAGGTCAAGTACGTTACCTAAACTAACTGCTTGTGTATAATATATACAATTTGTAATCTTTTTTTTGTTAATATATTTACATACAACCCATTTGTACTTATAAACCAGTTTGTTGTACTACCATTTGTAATTTAAGAATTCTTATTACCTGACAAGTTCGTACTTGTATATTACACAATATCCATGGTTTGGATTGGACCACCAACTATGATTACTATATACCTGTAGAAATCATGTAAAGAATGAACTCACATATGCACTCGAAAATGTAAATATACTATACGATTGGCTTGTCAATAAAAAACAAATATTATAATTGTCTTGGTTTATTTCCTCCCAGAATTCTAGTTCAAGTTCACTTATTTCAACATGTAATTTCCCATAAGGATATCTAAGGTTTATAGTAGCTAAAATTGTTCCTTTCAAAGTTTTTCCAAGTCCAACATAAAGAATTTTCAAAAATATATTTTTTTTCACAATTCTCACAAAATTAATCATCGTTTTATTCGATTTGAAATCCGAACTTGTCGAAATTTTTCCAAGTCCGAACTTAACGAAATTTTTTTAAGTCTGGAATTTTTTTAAGTTCGAAAAAAAATTTTTTTCACTTCTCTCGCAAAATTAACCTACGAAATTTTTTTAAGTCCGAACTTGTTGAAATTTTTTTAAGTCCGAACTTGTCGAAATTTTTCTAAGTCCGAACTTTACGAAATTTTTTTAAGTCCGAAATTCTCGAAATTTTTCTAAGTCCGAAAAAAAATTTTTTTCACTTCTCTCGCAAAATTAACCTGCGCAAGCCTGGCTAGGCCTGATCTACCAGCCCAAGGTCACCTGCAATGACGTCACACGTTTACTACATTAATTTTTGGTTGCCTACCCACTTGGGTTAGGTTCCATTTGGGTGACCTTGAAGTGTACCAGGAACTACCATGGTTTTGGTGGCCTTGAAATGTCCTAGGACCCCGGTAGTTTACCTACTTAGATCATCCATACCTGCATGAACAAAACATGAACGCTAAGAATATATAATTTACATTTACAAAATACTATATATTCATCGTTTTGCCGTAATAGAAAATCCTCGAAGATCTCCAAGAAATATCCATTTGAGAACACTCATGGGGTGTCAGGAATTTAGTTTTACAGTTCATTAAATGATGAATATAATTCACTGATTTATAACACTTGTGAAAGACTTTTATATCTATGACATGGTTTATGATTGAATTACGATCCTAACATTTTGCCTTTCACGTTTTTGATTTTCAAAATACTGGTTTTGATATTGACACTTTAATTACAATATTATAACTCGCCGACAATATTTACAGCTTCGATAAAATACACTGAAGTTCGAAAACTACCGCAATATGTTCTAAGTTCTCCTAAGTCAGAGGTTCTCATGTAAAAAAAACGTCTAAGTATGAGGGGCTAAGACTCGTATTCCAACAATCGTCTCCGTCATAGGTACTCGTATCCCAGTTCCTGACTGCCGAAATCCTCCTGTGTTCAGCCGACCTATACTGTTTAGCCCTCCCCCCCACTCCGGCTATCCCATGATCTCATAGGGTAGTACTACCAAGGTGGTGTGCAACGATTGGTGATACCCTGGCTGAAAATCACCTTAGACCAATAGGATTCCACTGGAACGATTTAATGCAATTCCAGGAAAATAGCGTTGTTAACGTTGCACCAAAATTTATGAGAGTCCTGAAGTTTAATCTTCGAGTATTATGAACTCCAGATACAGATACTCAGTTAACCAGAATCTCCTTCGGGATACCTGAGGTTCGAGCTTTTGGATGGAATACTTGATCTCCTGTCGGGAGTTACATGTTCTTTGGGATCTGTCCAAGATCACTATCCATATGCTAATGGGTTTTGGGTAACCAGAGAACGTCTGATTTGTCGGTAATGCGTCGTTTGCACCCTTCGAATCTAATCTCAACCCGAACTATACAGGGCGACTACAAATTAGACGTCAACCTTGAAGGAGTTGTTAGTATGACTCATTTGCTGTTGCTTGAGCTATATTTGAAAATTATCAACAATTTGAGAGGTTGCTGTCTCTGGTTGTTTTGCGGGTGGATTCAGGGATTGAGTTGTCTGAAGGTTCATTTTATTCTATGGGTCGTGAATGTATACAATTAAGGTAAATTAAAAAATAAACGATAATGAGGTACAGCACATACAGGTGTTACACATCTAGGTGCTCAAAGTGAGATTATTAGGTTAATTAGTATATAGGATTGGATGGTTAATTGGTTTTGTTAGTTTTGTTAGTAAAATTTCTTCTTCTTATTATTTATTGAATACCGAAAATCAACAGTTTCTGAGATATTTGAGTTCTTGTGATTTATAAGAGATTTCTCAACTTAGTTAATTTTTAGTCAATTTTTTCTACGTTGAAAAATTTTATTATAAGTTTTGGTTATTTTTATCAGAAAAGGATATGATATGTATGAAAAAAGTGAAACTATGCTATTATTATATGCTGAAAAATTATTAGTATGATTTTAAAGAGGAGGTATGAATCAAAGAAAGAAATACAACGAATTAGATAGTTTTCTATTGCAACTAAACTAAAAATTTCCATCATACACTATGTTCGAAATAACCTCCACCATTCCTTATACAAGCACGTGTCCACTTTCTAATTTCTTCAGTTGTTACTTTCCGCCTGAAATTTACTCTCAATCTTCTAGTTTCTTCGTCTATTCTCTCCACGTTTATTTATTTCTCTTTCATATACCATTTCTTTCAAACTGCCCCAAACATAAAAATTGAAAGGTTTTAGATCCGGGCTTCTCGCTGGCCACGAAATAGGTTCTCCCCTACCTATCCACCGATTAAGGAACAATTCGTTCAAAAAACTACGAACGTTTTGCCTATAGTGTGCGGAACACTCATCCTGTTGAAAAATGATTTCACCCCTGTCAATCAAGGGAGCCTCGTCCAAAAAACTATCCAACTTTGTTCTCATACATTCTTCATAATTTTCTTCATTTAAGTTATTAGGTTGACGGAAAATGAACTAAGGTAATACATCTTTCAATAATCATAAAACTGATATAACTCGGAAACTATTGATTTTCGGTTATCAATAAATTTAATATGGCTCCAACGACAGTAAATGGGTCATACTAACACCTCCTACAAGGTTTACGTCTAATTTGGAATCACCCTGTATGCAAGTAGAAATTCGATTTCTAAGTGAAATCCTACACTTGTAAAGGTTCATTTACCTATTCATTAAATAGTTCCTAATATTACCATTCCTAATATTTAACTGCATTCAATAGTACATCTTATTTTGATAGTTCTATATTTTAAATTCATAATAAATGATTTAAAATCATGCATTCAAGCGCATTCCATACAAGACTTTCTGGGAGAGAAAACTGTATATTCCCATTCTGCAAGCATTTGAATCCTAAAGGTCGTTCATGCTGGAGCTTTCTTCCGGTACCCTGATTTCATCCAGTTCACATCGTTGTTATTTGATATCTGCCGTCTCAAGTAATTTCAGGATAAGATATCCGTGAAATTCGGCCAAATTAGGCGCGTCGATATTCTAATTACCAAGTTTTGGATCGAATTTGTATATTTCGAGTTATAAAGAACAACAAAATTCAAGATGTTTATAACTCCAAAAAGGGTTTGGCCGCTTATGCCTATGAACGAACTGCAATGTCGCATTTGGATGTGCAACCTACCCTGAAAATTGCAAGTCGCTATCTCTTTTCGATCTCAAGTTATCGTGAGATAAATTGTTTATGATTTTCTAGTGATACGAAAGCCACCAAGTTTCTATTCGATCGGATCTGTATTTTTTGCGTTATCATGATAATAATATTCCAGATGGATATAACTCCGAAAACATAGGGGCCATTATGCCCAACAAAGAACCCAACTATTCCATTCGGATGCTCAACCTTCCTAGTAAATTTGAAGTAACTATCTCTGTTCGAAAGTTATCTTGGCAACAGTCATCCATCCAGCTACTGAACTCACACAAGGCTGCCCGGATCTCCAACAATATAGATCCGGTCGTGTTCAAATTTGGAACTTGGCTGTAAAGTTTTGAAGTCTTCCGCAAACTTTCAACGATGTCGAACGAACAAATAGTTTCTGATATATAGAATTTTTTTCAATGACTTTTTAAAAATTTTCTAGTGATACGATCCTCACGAAATTATGCATAATTTTGCGTGTCGACATTCTACAGCTATCTTTACAATGTTTGAATTGGGTCGGTTTCGAGTTATTGAGTAGATGACATCAAAATTTCAGATAGGTATAACTCCGAAACCGTTTGGCGATTATGCCTGTTAACGACTTCAAATATCGTAATGGGATACGCAACCTATCCCAAGAATGGTAAGTTGCTATCTCTTTCCGTTCTCAAGTTATCGCTAGATAAATAATATTTTTTAATGATTTTTGCGCGCATGTTCTGGGGAACATCGCGTTATCATTTTGCCCAAATGTCTGTAACATTTGAATTTTTTTACGAAAATGGTCTCAAACGATTCGGTTCGACTCCCTAATGAAGAATTCGAGGTCAATTTAGATTCTGTATGGCTGGCCGTCCGGCAGTACGGCCGTCAGGCCGTTGCCACGATAACTTGAGAACGGAAAGAGCTAGCGACTTGAAATTTTCAGGGTAGGTGACGCATCTTAATACGACGGACAAGTTCGTTAATGGGCATAATCGGCCAATGGTTTCCGAGTAATAATTTTGTTTTCAACCAATATAGATCCGATCGAATTGAAACTTGGTTAATTGTTAAAGAATATAAACCTAAGCACGTTTGTGAAATTTTGCGAGAATCATATTGCTAGAAAATTATTATAAAATCATTAAAAAATATATTTGTTGTCACGATAACCTGAGAACGGAAAGAGATAGCGGCTTGAAGATTTCAGGTTAGAATGTGCATCTGACCGCGACATTTGAGTTTGTTCATAAGCATAATCGGCCAAACGGTTTAAGAGTTATAGCCATCTGAAATTTGGTTGTTTTTTGTTCCTCATTAACTCGAAAAATACACAACCGATTGAATTCAAAAATGGTTATTAGTTTGTAGAATGCCATCGCAAAAATTCTTGCAAATTTTCGTGAGGATAGTATTTGTAGAAAATTTTTAAAAAATCATTGAAAATTGAAAAAAAAAAAAAAAATATATATATATATATATAAGTGGAAAAGTTTAACGGGTAATTCCGCAAAAGAAGCAGATTAAAAATAATTCTGCTGGTACCTGCTGACACGTGTTTCTGCTAGTTGGCTTCTTCAGGACAGGGCAACCAAGAAACCAAGAAAGATGGAAATAAAAGTGAAAATAGGTGACACCACACCAGGAGCGAGCAACCAATTGTGCCTTCAGCTCTAGGACCTCCATTTCGGAGGTAAACTATGGCATCGGCACGGAGGAAGCATAAGCTACCTGTGCGATGCGACCTCAACCCGAGGATATGAAACATAGAAATATGGATCATGCGGAGTAATATAAATAAGTGGAAAAGTTTAACGGGTAATTCCGCAAAAGAAGCAGATTAAAAATAATTCTGCTGGTATAAAATATATAAATATAAATATATCAGTAACTATTCGTCTGAAATTGCTGAAATTTTGCCAAGAGTCTTTAGAACCTAACTCTACTGCCAAGTGTCAAGTTGTTTTAACACGATCGGTTGAATATTGTTGGATATTCGAGCAGCCTTGTGTGAGTTCAGTAGATGGGTGACCGTTGCCTCGATAACTTTCGAACAAGAGGAGATAGGGAAATGCAATTTTCAGGGTAGGTTGCGTATCCGAATGGGAGAGTTAAGTTTCATTTTTTTCGGTCAAACGGTTTCCGAGTTATACCCACCTTGAATATTATTTCCTTGATAAACTCAAAAAATAAAGATTCGATCGAATTGAAGCTTGGTAAATACTAGTAGAAAATCAACGTAAGGAAGTGTTTAGAATTGTGTAAGAACAGTATCCCTAGAAAATTTGAAAAAAATGACGAAAAAAATTGTAAGAACCGTACCCCTAGAAAATTTCAAAAATATTGCAAAAAAAAAATTGCTTCAAGCACTGACGTAATGTCGGGAGCTTTTGCGCATTCTCCTGCAGTACAGTCCAAGGGCGTAGTCAGGAATTAATTTCGGGGGGGTTTTGAAATAGGAATTAATTTTGGGGGGGAGGGGGGGGTTTGGGGGTGTAAGGGTCACTTTCTGCAGCAAACATTTTTTTTGAAGAGAAAAAATAACATTTCGGGGGGGGGGGTTTGAACCCCCAAAACACCCTCCCTGGCTACGCCCTTGTTGTACACCCTTGATTGAATTTACCATGGTAAATTATGTTGTCTATTCTCCTGTATTGGACACTTGCTCCCGACTCCAAGTCAGTGCTTGAAACAATTTTTTTTACTCTTCTGGTGATACGATCCTCACAATATTTCACATACGTATCCATGACGGTATTCTACAACCAGTTACGAAGTGTCAATTCGATCAGATCTGTATTGGTTGAAAACAGTATTTGTACTTGAAACCTTTAGGCCGATTATGCCTATTAACGACCTTCTTCGTCGTATTTGGGCGCGCCATCTACCCTAAAAATTTCAAGTAGCTATCGTGGCAACGGCCGGCCAGTCGGACAGAATCAAATTTGACCTCAAATTCTTCATCAGTGATTCGAATGGTTTGAGACCATTTTCGTCAAAAAATTCGAAAGTTACAGGCCTTTGTGCATAATGATAGCATGTTATTCCTCAGAACATGCGCGCCAAAAAGTGTTTATGTGATGAATACTTGCCAAAGTCAAATTTGACTAGTCGATGCGTCATTATTAACATTCGTTATTCTAGATTTAAACTTGATCGAATAATATGTCCCTTGATGATATTTTTCTGAAATTATGAATTTGAAAACAAGATATCACAGGTCAGTAATAACATACGTTGAAGTGAACGGAATCCACATTATTCATTTACTGCTTCTCTTGTCTAGTTGTGGGATTCGTCTTCTTGGCAAGTAGATAATGGGATTGATCCCAGTAGCCGAAATTATTGGCCCTTTTTAATTTTTTTGGCGCTCTAGTTCCTCGGAACTGAGTGCTTATCAATTTGCCCAAATGTCTGTAATTTTCGAATATTTCGATGAAAATGGTCTTAAACGATTTGGTTCGACTCACTGATCAAGAATCCGTGGTCGAAATTCATTCTGTCCGGCCGGTCCGGCCGGCCGTCCGGCCGTAGGCACGATAACTCTCGAACGGAATGAGCTAGAGAGTTGAAATTTTCAGAGTAGGTTTGGGGGATAAATATCTCGGCTAAGTTCGTTATTGGGCAAAATCGGACAGATGGTTTCGGAGTAACAAAAAAAAAATTTTTTTTTTACGAGACAAATTCCAAATTGAATTTTTTTTAATAAGAAGTTTTATCATCAAAATCCATTCATATCATTTTTAACTCCAACAAGCTAATACTTTCGGAGATATGATTTTTCAAAATTTCAATGATAGAATTATTCTGTGGCTATTCTATGAATTGTTATAATGTCAACTTTGACGTTGCCTCATTGTCATTCATTCCAGTTATCAATATGAGAATCATAATATGAGGAGCAACTTATCAAAACGCATTAAGTCCAAAAACCATTTTATTGGGAATCAACGAAAAACGATTTTTTCTTCCTCCCTGGCTTATAATTTGAGTATGTCGAGTTTGTTTGATAGAAATTTACATCTAAAGGTAATAACTAATCTCATTTAAATCAATATTGATCAGATATACATAGAAAATGTAAAAAACGTTTGGACTTAATGCGTTTTGATTCATCTCATTGTACATATATAATGCGTTTTGATGTGGTTGAAATTGAAAATAATGCTGTTTGTTGCGATTTTTTATACATTTAGAGAAAACAGTCTGCACAGTAAGTGTTTGCCTGTAACTTAATTAACATGAGCAAATCGATAAAACATGTTTTTGGTTATATTTTATTTCTTTTAAAAATGCAAACGTAAACATAATTCATTTCGATGCGGCTTACATACTTTGGATTTGAATTACAAAGGGACATAATGCCATTTGGAAGATTTTGTTTACATAGGGCTATAGAGCAACAGAAAACATTTCTGAATCCGCTTCAAACTCAATTTCGCCCAAATTGGACATAATGCGTTTTGAAAAGTTACTCCTCATATAATATCATACTTTTTGTTGGTTGAGATTTTCATGCCGATGGTCAATCCATATGATGATGGGAATGGTAATGGTAAGTTAATAACATTGTCATTCATTCCAGCAATCGTATAAATATGAGAATTATAATATAATATCATACTTTTTGTTGGTTGATATTTTCATGCCGATGGTCAATCCATATTGAGTTCAGAATATCTCCACTAAAAACAAAACTGGAATATTGGTGTATTGGAGTAGATTTGAGGAAAGATATATATTATCTTATCGTTCATCATAGAATTGAGGAATGAATATCTCGGATGAGTTCGTTGTTGGGTAGAATTTGTCTATTGGTTTTGGATTGATAATTTTTGGCACTCTTGTTCAATTTGAATTCTTCTATGATGTTTGAATTCAATTTCTGCTAAGATGAAGTTCTAAATTTCAATAATGAATCATACTTCTTTGTTTTCACAGAATGCTATAATTATTCTATCTAAGCTTTATTATATGATCTGTGTTCGTACTCGTACTTTTCATCCTGTTTTTAAAATGTTCTAGTGATATGATCCTCACGAAATTTCGCAAGAATTTTTCATATAAAGGAAACACTTAACATTAATACTCTCATACTATCTCATCTTATCAGAGGTTTTCCGAATTTAATCGAATTATTTAGTTATTTTTATTTATTGTTATGGGATTCTCCGTATTTTTATTTCAGTGGAAATTATGAAAGTCAGGTTCACGATCGAATAATTACTTCCTCGAAATGAATGGTTGTACTTTGAATGAAAATGTAATCTATACTGATATACGTTAACAAAGGTTGCTATACAGGGTGGGCCTCGTTCGATGGTACCGTGGACTTTTAAGGATAACGGGAGGTACGATTTTATTTAAATTTGGTTCCTTGGCTAGGAACCACTGCTCCATCGTCTAGAATATTTTCAGCGCTGCGGTGTTGCCGCTTGTATCAAAAAGTACTAACAACTTTAATATTTCAATTGGAACACTCCATATATTGTTGCTGGCAGTTGAAATTTTCAGAGTGTAGATTAAAGAGATAAATATCTCGGTTAGGTTCGTTATTGGGCAGAATCGGCATGGAGGTTTCGGAGCAACGAAAAAAAAATTTTGTTTACATTACAAATTTCAAATTCAATTTTTTTTAATATGCAGTTTCATCACAAGAATCCATTGATTTCATTTTCAACTCTAACAAGGTAACACTTTCGGAGATATGATTTTTCAAAATTTCATACATAAGTCGTACTTCTATGTTTTCACAGAATGCTGTACTGATAGAACTCTATACTACGTTAGTATGGAGTTCATTGGTTGTACTTAATTATTCTATCCATTAATTATTATATGATCTGTGTTCATTCATGTCATCTTATTTTGCTTAAAGTGACATTTCAAATTTATTTCTGGTTCGTTATTCTTGATACCCCTCCTGTTATAGAGAACAAAGTATGATTCAATGCAAAATGATCAATGAAATAACCTCAGCTATCGTAGAATTAAGGGGATGAAATATTATACTTTTAAGATGATAATATAATGCCAGTGGATAATCCATATGATGATGGAAATATATACCATTTGGTAGGTTAATTGGGTTCAGAATATTTCCAGTATGAACAAAACTGGAATATTGGCTGCTAAGTTTCGATTGATGTAATATAATTTTCATAGTAGATTTAGATTTGTGGAATGTATATCTCGGATAAGTTCGTTACTGGATAAAATTGGCCTGTTGGTTTTGGATTAATGATTTTTGGCACTCTCGTTGAATTTAAATTATTTTATGTTGTTCGAATTTAATTTATTTTATGATAAAGTTCTGTCATAATAAACCATTACCCTAACTCTGAAAACCAATACTTTCGGAGATATGATTTGTCAAATTTTTTTATAAGGTGGTTAATTAAAAACTTAAAATGTCGAACACATTGGATAACGCAGTTATGAATTTTTTTCCTTACTTTATCCACATACTGTATACCCTGAGCTCTGAGTGAACTCATCTGATAGACTTCTTGGTATATCCATCTCAAAATCACTTATCAGATAATATTCAGGTGACGATTCACTGCAGTATATATAATTTTGGCGAAAGGTATCCACCATCGATCAGATTAGCTTCAATCATGGCAAACAAAACTCTTATCATCCTAGCGATTTTTTTCGTTTCTGTTAATTTTTGTATCGGCGAGTGTCCATATGGGATATACGGTAAGAATTATACATTTTCGATTTTGTGTAAGAAAACTATAACGAATATTCGGAATTGTTGAAATGCTAAAAAGAGTAACAAACACTGACGTGAAGTCGGAAGCTTTTGCGCGCATGTTCTATCGTCTACTCACCTCTATTGGACATTCTTTATCGAATTTCCATCGATATGAACCGTTTTCTCAACTTTCATAATATATGAATACATTTTAATGAGATACTTCAGTAACGAGAGCTTCTGTGATCACAAAATTTTTAATTCTGTCATATCTATTGTATTGAATTTGAAAGGATGAGTATAACTCAAAAACCAAACTGAATTTATCGTGAGATAAATATTATTTTTTCGTATTTTTTTTTTAAATTTTCTAGTGGTACGGCCCTCACAAAATTTCAGGCACGTCTTTATGTCGATATTCTACAACTAGATACAAAGGTTTAATTCGATCGAGTCTGTATTTTTCGAATTATCGAGAAAATAATATTCCAGATGGGTATAACAAAACAAGTTTAAAGGATTACAGTTGTTCAATCATACGTTTTTTCAGAATATGGTCTATCCCAAGAAGATCGTGATTACATCGTCAACCAACATAACTACCTTCGAGGTTTAGTAGCTTCTGGGCAGGTTCCAGGACAACCAAAGGCTACCAATATGAAACAAATGGTAATATAAATATCTAATGTTTTTCATCATTCCTTCTTATTTTGTTGCTCTCGGATGATTTAATTGTTATTTAGTACACACCAGTGTATTTCGTCTTTCTGTATTTCCATTATTACTGTGAAAACTGACTGCGAAAATATATAACTGACAAACCTTACTGTAATAATTTGGAATTTGTTTTGTAAAAAAAAATTTTTTTTTGTTACTCCGAAACCATCTGTCCGATTTTGCCCAATAACGAACTTAGCCGAGATATTTATCCCCCAAACCTACTCTGAAAATTTCAACTCTCTAGCTCATTCCGTTCGAGAGTTATCGTGCCTACGGCCGGCCGGACAGAATGAATTTCGACCACGGGTTCTTGATCAGTGAGTCGAACCAAATCGTTTAAGACCATTTTCATCGAAAAATTCGAAAATTACAGACATTTGGGCAAATTGATAAGCACTCAGTTCCGAGGAACTAGAGCGCCAAAAATGGGTTCAAGCCCTGGGGGAGGAGCTTTCTAGTGCTCTAGTTCAAACAGACAAATTATATCTCCGAAAGTATTGGTTTCTCAGAGTTGGGAATTATATCAATTATCAATATTCATATGATAGAACTGCATCATAAGGGAGATTCAATTAAAATAATAAATTATTTATCAAGATTAAATGAGCAATCATGAGAATGAGAACTGCACCATAGAAGAAATCAAATTAAATCTGGCCAATTTTGCCCAATAATGAACTTAACCGAGATATTAATCTCCCTACCCTACTCTCAAAATTTGAACTACCTAGCTACGGTTCGAGAATTATTGTAGAAACTTTTTTTAAATTTTCAAAATTTTTTTTTTACACTTTGCGGTAATCTGGTCAATACAAAACTTTACATGCGTATAAAGGTCATGATTCTACAATTCGGTGCTAAATTCCAGATAGATCGAGTGATCGGTTTCGGAAATATTAATAAAAAATATTTTTAATAAAATCTGCCATAACTCTGAAACCGCTTCATGGATTTCGCCCATTAACGAGCTCGTCCGAGATATTTACACTCCAAACCCACCTTGCAAATTTCAATCCGCTAACTCCTTTCGTTCGAGAGTTATCGTGCCTACGGCCGGCTGGACGGAATCGATTTCGACCTCGGATTCTTGATCAGTGAGTCGAACCAAATCGTATGAGACCATTTTCAGCCAAAAATTCCAAAATTACAGACACTTGGGCAAATTGATAAGCGCTCTGTTCCGAGGAACTAGAGCTCCAAAAAAACAAGTTTCGTATGATAATTGCCCAAAACAGGTTTAAAGTACCTACAAGTAGTAGATATTCCATAAAACATGTATGAAAGAAGAGAAGTAATAATGAAAAATTACCTTGTAATCGATCAAAAAATTTCCTGATCTACGTTCACCAAATTTTCTCATCTCTCGAACTACAGAATTATGCTTTCAATATTTACGTAATATTTTCAAACATTTTCGGGTAAGGTCCCCGTTGCATCACTAAAATACGAGTATTTCAACCCCAATATTTTTGAAGTTATAATATTTCCTTCCGTCAGTCCCGCCATAAATTGAGAGAATTGAGCATTCTATGTCTATGGATGAAAAGCAGTCTCACTACTCTCAGATCTTTTACTTCATGTTCCGTTCCGAAATGTAAGACTTTTCTGAGAAAAACTAATTTCGGAGCAAACAACTGAGATTTTTCTCACTTCGCTCACAATTCTTCGATTGATTAGATAATGTCATGTCTCAGGAAAATAAGTTGACATTATGACAATTCATCCATAGAATAATCATATCATTCTGTGACAACGAAGAAATACGATTTATTAATGAAATTTTGAAAAATCATATCTCCGAAAGTATTAGCTTGTAGAATTAAAAATGATATAATTGTATTCTTATGCTAAAACTGCTTATTGAAAAAATTTAATTTGGAATTTGTTTTGTGAAAAAAAATTTTTTTTTGTTACTCCGAAACCATCTGTCCGATATTGCCCAATAACGAACTCAGCCGAGATATTTATCCCCCAAACCTACTCTGAAAATTTCAACTGTCTAGCTCATTCCTTTCGAGAGTTATCGTGCCTACGGCCGGACAGAATTAATTTCGACTACGGATTCTTGATCAGTGAGTCGAACCAAATCGTTTAAGACCATTTTCATCGAAAAATTCGAAAATTACAGACATATGGGCAAATTGATAAGCACTCAGTTCCGAGGAACTAGAGCGCCATAAAAGCTTAATGTTGAACTGATAATTTTTTGAGTAGTGTGGAATGTATTACTTATTTTTTCCAGCAATATTCGATAGAACTGGAGATAAAAGGACAAGAAATTTCAAATACATGTGAATTCAAACATGTTCCCGTGACAGGAAGTAAGTATCTCAAGGTACAAGGTGGATATTTCTTTCACCTGTTATTATACTTAGTATTCATTAATACTTTTTTTATTGAAGCAACCTGGGACTGGGTAGGACAAAATCTTTTCCTCAGTATGTCGACTGGAATTGCAAATGGATCTCACTGGGAGTCTGCTATCCAAGCATGGTTCAGAGAACATGAAAAATACATATTCGGTGGTGAAGGAGCAGGACATTACACTCAGGTGAAAATACCAAAAATATTTCATGTAAAATTGGTTGACAAGCCTCACAAGAAGCTTATACAGTTAACGAGTAATCAGATCTTATAATAAAGATCCAATCCCCTAATTGTACAAGGCCTTTCTCTACAAGACCTGATTTCGTGAATCCTTCATCTTGATCAAAAAGTATGATTTGTCTGTTTCACAGAACTCACTTTGTCGTCATTTATACAGTAATCTAGCTGGTAGAGAAATAATCCCACCAGTGCCACCTATGGAAATCCTTACGAACCCCGACCCTCTGCCATGAAGAAACCTTGAGCGATGTTCAGCGACGTTCATTCTCTTGCCGTAAGATGGTCAGGGACTGCAGAGCCGTCAACCTATATAAGACCCTTACGGCCTGGTTTAATGTGGTTAGATAAACCACTAACCAGTAAACCCCATGGCTCAGGGTTCCTCCAAAGAGGTAAGCGTCATTCTAGGGCAGACAAGCTTCCCTCTTAGGAGGAACACAGAGTGATGGGGTCACCTAGCTCTTCTGAAGGGCTGGACCAAGCCTCATAAGGTTCTCTCTACCTATTTCATATTAACAGCTACATTTCCCTTCAAGGAAACTAATATTTTCTTGCCATTTTAGTTGGTGTGGGCTGATACTGATAATGTAGGATGTGGATATACTTATTACAAAAAAGATGGGACGTACCCTTACCAGAAATTTTACGTCTGTAACTATGGACCAGGGTAAGATTAATTTTCTCATAACTGAAAATCTTGAATTAATATTGTTATATTAAACTCCGTCTGAGTAGGTATATTTTAACATTAAAGGATACTGTGGGAGGTATACTCTTTATTAAAAGGTTTCTTGCTGGGTTTTATCTCCCAAACTCTAAAAATATCTAGAAAATTAAAATGAATTATTTTGTGATTTTCTTCTGCGAAAGAAACACAAGATATTCGTCAGAAGCAATCAATCGAACAATGTTGCCTAACAAACCACAACGAAACAAGATCAATGAAGAAACAACTATATCGTAACGTTTCGGAGTCTATATCAGACTCCTTCGTCAGACGCTTAACGAAAAATAACAATCAACAAAATAGTTCTGAAGATTTTTTCGTTAAGCGTCTGAAGAAGGAGTCTGATATAGACTTCGAAACGTTACGATATAGTAGTTTCTTCGTTGATGTTGTTTCGTTGTTATTTGTTAGGCAACATTGTGCGAGGGCACTCAAGAAGGTGGAGGATGATATGCATCTCTCCTCCGGAGGAGTGACCGTGCGGGCTCCTTATTCTGCTTTAACGAACCCTATAGGGTGATTTTTCCTGATAGAGACCAATGGGATACAAGGAGTGATCTCCTTAAACCGGAGGGGCCCACATGGTTCACAGATGGCTCTGTAAAGACTACAGGGACAGGTGCAGGCATTGTGGGACATGCTCACTCAGGTCCCACAATGCCTGCACCTTCCCTCTCGAGAAGAACTGCTCTATAATACAGGCAGAACTATATGCTGTTCTTGTCTGCGCGCTGGAAAACATCCGATTAGGATACTCTGGCAAGTACATATATATATGTTGTGACAGTCAAGGAACATTAAAATCCCTATCTGATGTGAAAATAAACTTCTACTTAGTAGGCGAATGCAGGAAGGCTCTGCGAAGGCTGGGCGCTGGTAACGTTGTAAAACTCATGTGGTGTCCGGCTCACTCGGAGATTTCAGGTAATGTTAAGGCAGATAAGCTGGCGAAGCAGGGGGCTCGGATACCATATATACAGGGTGTTTCATCATAAAGTGGACAAACGAATATAGCGTGTAGATGACATCGGGAGAATCATTTTTGCCTTATGACATATACCCCGTTTTCGAAGCATAAGCGAGATACAGGGTGTTCATGGTAATTTTTGAGCAATATTCTATCGAGTGTGGTCAGTTATGTGTAACATTTGAAATAATGATTTTTGGTCACATCTCAGTATTTTTTATGCTCAATTCTGAAATGATATAAGATTCTGAAAATAGTATTTAAAAATGGCGGAAAACCTGCAAAGTTCGAAATTTTTTTACGCGGTTGCCAATTTGAGTTTCACTCTATGAATTATCTCAAGTTTTTAAGAAATTCTGTGAACAAAATTTTTCAAAATTCGAACACAACTTTTTTTTTACATGTCTACAGCAAAAATAAATTTTCATCCGAAATTGATGAACTTTTCCACGCTTATACTATTCTTAAACCTTAACGAAAATATGAAAACAGAACCGAAAAATATCGATGGGTTTGTTTTTTATAGCCATTCAAAGTTTCCACTCGGATATCTAACTTATTCGTTTTTTGAAAACTGGTTTGGCTATGAGGGCAAAAAGTTTGAAATTGAACTGCCGAAGCATTCCAGATGGAAATTAAAATTTCTCAAAAAAAAATTTTTTTGCTCATATTTCAATAAAACTCTGGCCGGGATCAAACTAGTGACCTTGCGATAGGAATTACTCTTAGCTCTTGATAGAAATTGAAATTATTCGGAACATATTAATTATCGTTACCTAGCAACGGTAATTCAAAGCATTCGATAGATTATTCGAATTCACTGAATATTATTTCGCAAGTTTCTTGAAAACCATTTTATTTGAGCAGAAATGAAATATTCAATCTTGGAGAAAAATGATATGGTTCAGGCTTATTATGAAGCGAATTCCTCAGGGAGGAAAGCGAGAGAAATATACGCCCGCAGATTTCCAAGCCGATCAGTACCAAACTTTAAAACATTTATGGCAACAGTACGTAAATTACGTGAAGATGGCACTCTTAACCGAAAGAAAAAAGAAACAATACGAAGTCACGATGAACGTGTCCTGGATTTGGTTGAGAGTAATCCTAAAATATCAACTAAAATGATATCTAATCACCCCAGTGTGATCCAAAGTAAATCGACTGTATGGAGAGTTCTAAAGACGAATCACTACCACCCATATCATTTTCAAAGATGTCAAAAATTAGAAGAAGGTGATTGCAGTAAAAGGAAAGAATTCTGTGAATTCATTTTAAGAAGAACGCGTGCGAATAGAGATTTTCCACGTCTCATTTTATTCAGCGATGAAGCGACCTTTCATAGAGATGGATTTTTTAACAGAAAAAATAATGTGGTATGGCAAATCAATAATCCACATTCTTCGGTTTCGATGAATAGTCAAAAAAGGTTTTCAGTCTAAGTTTGGGCGGGAATGAAGGACAGATTCATCATCGGACCTTTCATTCTCCCTGAAACATTGACTGGAAATGGTTACTATCAATTTTTACGAGAGACTCTACCAGATCTCATGGAAAATATTCCTTTGAATCAATTTAGAGGTATTTGGTACCAACACGATGGTTGTCCTGCGCACACAGTCAGGAGTGTACGCGAGTTTCTAGACTCCTAATACCCACGGCGATGGATTGGTCGGTTTGGACCTGTTGCATGGCCTCCACGTTCTCCAGATCTAACTCCACTGGATTTTTATTTCTGGGGTCATATGAAAAGTCTGGTCTACGACAAGCGAGCTTCAGTAGAATCGAAAGAAGAATTGATTCAACGAATTGAATCAGCTGCCCAGGAAATTCGTCATAATCAAGGAATGATAGGTTCAGCGGTGAACAGTGTGGTAAAAAGAGCGAGACTGTGTGTTCAAATGAATGGGAATATTTTAGAAACTGAATTATAATCTATAATTTCGTCAGAGTTGTTCAATTAATTGTTAAATTTGTCTACTATTGTGTCATATTCTTGCGTTAGTGAAATATAAAATTAAATATTCAAGAAAATTTTGCTATAAGACAATATTCTCTCACTTTCTTGATTATCTTGATTCGCTGAACCAAATAATTATTTCCAACATTGATTATTTAATTTCTGCTCGAATTGAAATGTTTTATAAGAAACTAACGAAATATTATTCAGTTGAATTCGAACATACTGTAAAATTCTGTGAATTACTGTTGCTAGGTAACGAAAATTAATATGTTCCAAAAAATTTCAATTTCTATCTAGAGCTAAGAGTAATTCCTATCGCAAGGTCACTAGTTCGATCCCGGCCAGAGTTTTATTGAAATATGAGCAAAAAAATTTTTTTTTGAGAAATTTTAATTTCCATCTGGAATGCTTCGGCAGTTCAATTTCAAACTTTTTGCCCTCATAGCCAAACCAGTTTTCAAAAAACGAATAAGTTAGATATCCGAGTGGAAACTTTGAATGGCTATAAAAAACAAACCCATCGATATTTTTCGGTTCTGTTTTCATATTTTCGTTAAGGTTGAAGAATAGTATAAGCGTGGAAAAGTTCATCAACTTCGGATGAAATTTTATTTTTGCTGTAGACATGTAAAAAAAAAGTTGTGTTCGAATTTTGAAAAATTTTGTTCACAGAATTTCTTAAAAACTTGAGATAATTCATAGAGTGAAACTCAAATTGGCAACCGCGTAAAAAAATTTCGAACTTTGCAGGTATTCCGCCATTTTTAAATACTATTTTCAGAATCTTATATCATTTCAGCATTGAGCATAAAAAAATACTGAGATGAGACCAAAAACCATTATTTCAAATGTTACACATAACTGACCACACTCGATAGAATATTGCTCAAAAATTACCTTGAACACCCTGTATCTCGCTTATGCTTCGAAAACGGGGTATATGTCATAAGGCAAAAATGATTCTCCTGATGTCATCTACACGCTGTATTCGTTTGTCCAGTTTATGATGAAACACACTGTAGGTCCTGAGCCCTCGCTTCCAGTATGTCGTACCTCTGTTAAAACATTCTTCAAGAATCGTTTGGACAGGAATTTCTCCAGTGTATGGAACATGGGAGTAGGACTCAGGCAGTCAAGGCTTCTCATTAAGAAACCATCGTCAAAGTCTGAAGTAAAGAAACTTCTTTCACTCGAAAGAAGAGAATTGAGCCTGGTGACTGGATTACTAACTGGTCACCAGTTCAACAAACATCTGAATAGGATGGGATTAGCCGATAGCGCTCTGTGTAGCTGGTGCAATAGCATGGAAGAAACAGCTGAACATATTCTGTTCGACTGTAACAACCTTAAGGATTTGAGGGTCATACACCTAGGCAACCCAACACCTACGATTCCTACGATGAGAGGGACTTCTCCTTTTAAGCTCGCGGCATTCCTGTCAGCGTGCTTTTTGGACTGAGTCTCACGAGTTTGGCAAGCAGGAGAACTATGGGCCTGAAGGCCTCAGTTCAGCCTGGGACGGCACCGCGGTAGAAGAAGAACATTGTTCGATTGATTGCTTCTGACAAATATCTTGTGTTTCTTACGCAGAAGCAAATCACAAAATAATTAATTTTTTATTTTATAGATATTTTTCAGAGCTTGGTAGAGAAAACTCAGAAAGAAACCATTCAATGATCAATATACCTCCCACAGTATCCTTTAATGATTACATAGAAGTACGATTTATGTAGGAAATTTTGATAGTTATCCTACAAAGATTTTCGTTAAGTGGCTGACGAAGGAGTCTGATATAGACTCCGAAACGTTACGATATAGTTGTTTCTTCGCTGATGTTGTTTCGTTGTTGTTTGTTAGGCAACATTGTTCGATTGATTGCATCTGACAAATATCTTGTGTTTCTTACGCAGAAGCAAATCACAAAATAATTAATTGTTATTTTATAGATATTTTTCAGAGTTTGGGAGAGAAAACCCAGAAAGAAACATTTTAATAATAGGTACATTTTTCAATGAATAGACCGATAAATAATCTTGATATTCACTTTCTGCCTTTCTCATTTTTCCGTGCATCTATATTTATAAAAGAAAGTCGTGTTAGTTACTTCACTTATAACTCAAGAACGGCTATACCGATTTGGCTCAAAATTGGTGGGGAGGTAGCTTAGAACTAGGAGACGGACATAGCATATTTTTTTGTGTTATACAGGGTGTTTTTTTTTTAACGTCAATTAAAACTTGCTGTTTTTCCTGCCATAATCGTACAATTTTAGTCATGTGTGTTTAAAAATAAATTTTTGAGGCATACACCATTGAAAATGAAGCATTACTATACAGGGTGTCCTTTTTCTCATGGCACAATTGTACGTGATTGAAGTGATTTGTGTCACAAACAAAGCATTAACTAAATAGGTACCTTGGATGGATTCTCATAATGTATTCGTCCGAAATCTCCATACAGGGTGTTAGTCTTTTAACGTCAATTGCAACTTGCTGTTTTCCATGCCACAATCGTACAATTTCATTCATTTGTGTTAAAAAATAAACTTTAGAGGGATACATCATTGAAAATAAATCATTACTGTACAGGGTGTTTTTTTTCTAATTGCACAATTGTACGCGATTGAAGTGACTTGTACCACAATCAAAACATTAACTTAATAGGTACCTCAGATAGATTCTCATAATGTATTTGAATAGGGACCTTATGCGACCGCAGAAGCGGCGTCGATTATCTTCGAATGTTGCAAATTGATATATGATTAATTGGACGCAGTTAAGCAGAAATATATGATTATATATGATCGGTTGTAAAATCAACACTTTGACCATTTGCGGCAAACGTCCTAATGAAATCCCTGCCCAATTTGAATATATTTGCTATAATGCTATGTCACATATGAGCTAACTTGGATTTTTGTTTGTGTAAAACATTGAAGTAATTTGTATGACTTCTATGCAATATATACTTTAGCTAATAATAAATGGTTGAACCGACTCTTGAGGGTTGGATATATTGTACCAATAAAATTAGATAAAAATATAGTGTATTTACTCATATACTTCAAATTGAAATTCCTAAACAACGATTTTTGGGTTGGATCCTTTATGCTTAACTACATCCAATTAACGTTCAATTATTGAGAAATAAAGGGATTGTATAGAAACGGTGAATATAAACTATCTATATTTTATGACAAAAGTGTATAATAAAATCTAAAATCTGCTTATTTATTGCCTCTAAGGCGGAACAGAGTTCGCTGGGTCAGCTAGTTTTCTATAAAAAAGCGTGCTATCATTCTGCCCAAAAGTCTGTTATTTTTTGCCCAAAATGGTCTCCATCGATTAGGTTCGACTCACTGATGAATAATTCAATTCTATACAGCCGCCCGTTAACTTCCGAACGGAAAGAGATAACGACTTACAATTTTCAGGGTAGGTTGCGCATCCGAATTCGACGGTTGTGGTCTTTAGTGGGCATAATCGGCCGAACGCGAAGTTATGCCGATCCGAAATATTGTTTCCTCAAAAACTTAAAAAATATAGATTCGATCGAATTGAAGCTTGGTAATTGATTGTAGAATGTCGACATGCAAATGCATCACTAAAAAAAACATTTTTTTCGGCAACCGTCCGGGAAGTGCCCACTTCCCGGACGCTTTTTCTTTGAGAAAGAAGCATTTCCCGGCCTAGTCCGGGAAGTACGTACTTCCCGGACTAGGCCGGAAGAATCACGTCGTTTTGGTCATTGTTAATACATTATGAAAATCTTGGTAGGCATATTTTTGATAAATGAAGTTACCATGGCACTGAGAAAACGGTTGACAGTTCATAGAAAATTAGTTGACATGTTATATTTTCTGTTCTGTTTAATTTGAATAAGAATCAAAATATATAAAAAGAAATGTGTCGTCTCATTGATTTGTTATACTACATGGTTGCCGAAAAAATATTGTACGCAACACGCCCGAAAAAGGTTTTTTTGGACTCATAGACTTCTAGGACGAGCGTAGGCAAAAAAACCCTATTTTCCGGACTTGTTACGTAAATTACTATTTCTTCAAGAATGTTATATTTCAGAAAATATCTGCCAGTTGGCAGGATTTCAGCTCGATCAGCTTTGTATTTTAGCAAATATTATGAAAATAAAATTTCAAATTACTATCTTATTAAAATTTTAAATCACATAGGAATGAAACATTTAATATCACTTTCATTGTAATTTTAACTATTCTGAAATCATCCTTATCATTATTCCATTGAATTGATTATTTCTATTTATCTGTTTTTTTTTTTCATTTCAGTGGAAACTATGAAGGCGAGCCTCCCTATAAAACATAATATGAAGCCAGTTCAGGATCACATTATTTATTCCTCAAGATAAATGGTTCTAGATTGAATGATTGTTCGACTGTATAAGTAAATTGGATATCAATAAACAAGAGAATATTCTATTTATTTTGCTTGCTGACAACCCTATTGAAATTTCCTTATATTAGTTTAGGTCTCCCTCCAATAGAAATTAATGAGTACTTGATGTAAACTCCGCTTTGCATAGAGCAAAATATATTTTCTTTTAACGATGAACGATGAATATTATAATAGTATATTCTAAAACAAGTTGCAGAATGAGCTCCTATTAAAACACGAATGTGAAATTCGAAAACGAGCGACGAAGGAGCGAGTTTTCGAACGCATGAGTGTTGGAATTGCCTTCTGCAACGAGTATTAGACGATATTTTCTCTATTTCAGGCAAGTTTTGTGAAATACTGCTGAAATTTAATGAAAAATTCAGATTATACATCCTAGTGACTTTTTTGTTGTATCTTGGCAGTTGGTGTGACTGTTACGAAAGTTGACAGATTACGGAATTTGAATTTGAATCATATACGTAGGACATGGAGATCAGATTTAAAACAGTTTCCTAATAGCATAAATGATTCAAAATTAGCAAGAAGGAAATCTTGTTTACAATTCTATCGGAAAAATAACTTTGATGAAAGGAATATGGACGGAATCAAGTCGATTCAAAAAAAATAATGCTATACAAGGTGTTTTTGAAAAGTTCTAAATTTAGAGTTCATCATGGCACAACCGTACGATTCGATGATTTCCATCATAAGAATAATTCTCAGAATAAATAATTGATAATAAACCACTGCCATACCAGTGTCTTTTATCTCATTGGAGAATTGTATGATCAATTTGTGTCCTTACGCCGCCACAAACAAAGCACTGTTTATTTTCGACCCAACAGTTAATGTATGTAGTCGAATGGGTCCTTAGGCCACCACAAACACAGCAAATTTAAAATACTAATTGACAAAGAAACTGCAACACCCAGAAGGAGCTGTTCAATTTTTTTATTTGTAAAACATATATAGTATAGCTAGGTATAAATGATTAAATTTGGAAAAAAAAAGGAGGGTTTAAAATTTTTTTTAATGAATTTCTTAATAATGTGTTTGTCCACCACGATTATCTATACACTCTCCAACACGTGTTGGCATTGATGCAATAAGATGGTCTATTTCTTCTTGAGGGATACTACCCAAGCTACCTGTAGTTCATGTCTCAGAACCGCCAAAGTCCGTGGGGGCTGGTGTAAATTTCCAAGCCTTCTACCCATGATGTCCCAACATGCTCTATGGGCGAAAGATCGGGGGATCTGGGCGTCCATGGCAAAATATTCAGATAGGTCGCTTCAAAAAAGTTTAAACTAAAGGCGGGTTTATACAGCAAATAAGATAAGATAAAATAAAATAAGAAAGTTAAGCATGTTCATTACTATGAGAGCGTTTATACACGAAATAAGATCAAATAAGAAATAAGAATAAGAATTAAAGTTGGCCAACTCTCATATTTATTTCTTATTTTATGTTATTTTGTTTGGAAAATGGCAATGCGCATGCTCAAAGAGTGAAATTGATAGAACTTGCATAAAATTGTCAAAAAGCTGCGATTTGATTGGTTCATTCTTATTTCTTATTTTGTTTTAGATTATCTGTATAAACCGATCCGTTTAACCCTTAATTCTTATTTCATTTTAATTTGTTTCTTATTTTATCTGATTTGCTGTATAAACCCGCCTTAACTCTGGCAATATGAGGTCGAGCATTATCTTGCTGAAATATTGGATTCTCGAGCCGGTTAAGGTAAGAGAGAACATTATGACTCAACTATTTCTTGAACGTAACGCAGCGCTGTGGTGTTAGCTCGAATAAAGCCTAAAGGTGACTGACTTGCATGTGCTAGAGCACCCCATACCATAACGCCTACTGCCCGGCGTACATGACGCTCAAACCCTTCTTCGGCCATCATGTGCACCCAAGGAGAATCGAGATTCATCAGAAAAGATGACCTGATGCCACTCCACATTCCAATTTTGACGTTGTCTGCACCACTGTAATCGTTGCCGGCGATGCTAAACCGTCAGAGGTAACACAAGATGGGGTCGATAATGCTGCAGTCTAAAAGGCCGTCGGTAAACCGTTCAGGCAGGGACAGGATGGCCTTGTTCTGCTAACCTCTCATCAGCCAAAGATCGAGTTGTCGCAAATCGGTCTCTAACAGCCATAATAGACTACAGGCCCATGTTGAATAAATTATAGGTCATTTGAACCACCAGGTGGCCTATCTAGAACGATATAAGAGCATAAAATAATAAGATTCAGCACTATGCCGTCACTTGTAAGCTGTCCAACTGAGTGCAGGTGAGAATTCGAAAGTACAGGTAGAGTGAGTACATTTTGGTCACATATTTTTGTACGGCATTCTTACCACCGATAGATCCATGAAAAATAATAAGAAAACGCGCAGTGCCGTAAAAAACTGGGGCGCCACAAAGTCGGAATTTTTTTTTATTTTCCGACAATTACCAGTGTGAATTTGGTCATATCATTTTGTACGGCATCTGTGTCATACTATTTCAACACTGCTTCTAATCCATTATTCCGCAACGCCGTACAAAAATCATGCGACAAGGGGAAAAAATCGAGGGTTGCAATCCCGTCTCTTTCTGTGGTCCAGGGGGTGATTTGAAAAAGTACGGCTTCGGTTCCAAAACATTATCTAGCACTCAAAAGTACTATTAAACATAATGCCGTCAAAAAATGATTGTTCATTTGAATTTTAATCAATAATTATCTTAATTTCATCGTATCCTTGATTTATAGAGCTGTAAAGTCATTTGATCCTGTACGGGAACTTTTTTTTTACATGATATTGTTAAATACAATTGTTATATAGTATTGCCGTTCAAAAGAAACCGTTCTAAAAAAAAATTATAGAGAAATACAAAAACTGAAATTTTGCAAATTATTATGAAAGTTTAAATATCACAGATTAATGAAATATAGCAGTTTTCTACATTTTATCCCTTGTTTTAAATAGTATTAACATAGATAAATTAGGAAAAAATAATGCCGTACATTTTTATGCAGCCCATATCTTTTAGGCTGATGAAAGTGACGCTACAATTTTAAGAGTACATTATGACCATCTGATACGGTACGCTATTAACATATTTTTGAAGAGAACAATTGATAATATGATGAAATCACTATGACGTCTAACTGAACTGAAACGGTGTGTATATTATGTCCAAGAATTGAAACTGTCAATCCCAGTATCAACAGTTTTATAAACCTTTTAGTTTAATATATACTTCAAACATTATTGATACATACATATAATTGATTTGTTTCATTGTAATGATGTGAATAAATAAAACAATCATTTTTAAAAAAATTCGATATATTTAATGATAATAATAAAAAATCCGAATAAAATACGATATTCCCTACAAATGCTAAACGTCGTAAGAGAACGTCACTCCGAAAATGTGCGAGTACTTATGATTCTGAAATTAGCAGACATGTAACAACTTTTATGATTTTTTTAATTGAAAGAATTATTTTTAAAAAATTTCAAAAAAAATTGCACATCTACATAATTGAAAAAACTGTAAGTACGAATTTTTTAAATATTTTTTTCAACTTTTTCTGAAATAGAAGCTTAAATTTTACAGGTGTCTGCAAACTTCAGTGTCATGAGTACTTCTCAAAAATATGTTGTATTTTGGAATTATCAGTGACAACATGTCTATATTTTGGTATGAATCGATAGTATGCAAACCCATATTTAACATAGTTTCTCAATAGCAACCTAGAATCACGAAAAGACTATGAAAATTAGTACAAATAAACTATCTAAATGCCTTATCAAAAAAATTTCACCTTACATTTCGTTATATGGATTCTTTCTTTTTGATTCTTTTTTTCAGTTTTTTCCCCTTTGGACCAACGAAAATGTACGGCATATGAAAAAATATTATCTATGCATAAAATACTTTCAAAATAAATTTATTTGATGTGTGTATCATCCCCGGGACTACGGAAAGAGAGGGGATTGCAACCATCGATTTTTTCCCCTTGTTGCATGATTTTTGTACGGCGTTGCGGAATAATGGATTAGAAGCAGTATTGAAATAGTATGACATAGATGCCGTACAAAATCAAATGACCAAATTCACCCTGGTAATTGTCGGAGAATAAAAAAAAATTCCGACTTTGTGACGCACCATTTTTTTACGGCACTGCGCGTTTTCTTATTATTTTTCATGGATCTATCGGTGGTAAGAATGCCTACAAAAATATGTGACCAAAATGTACTCACTCTACCTGTACTTTCGAATTCTCACCTGCACTAAGTTGGACAGCTTACAAGTGACGGCATAGTGCTGAATCTTATTATTTTATGCTCTTATATCACTCTAGATAGGTCACCTGGTGGTTCAAATGACCCATAATTTTCACAACATGGGCCTGTAGTCTATAAGTCTTAAACGTCGATCTTGAACTTAATTTGTGCCCCTTCAAGGTCCGGTGCCTACTCTTCTTTGATTTTGAGCATTATCAAACCACGCTTGACAATATCTCATAATTGTAGCTGGACTTCTGTTCGTACGGTAATCGATTTCTTGAAATGACAACCCTGCCTCCCGTAGACCAATAATTCGACCTCTTTCAAATTTACTTATCTGGCGATAAATTCCACGTACACGTGCTCTAGGCATCTTACCTACAACTAAACGTCGACTTTGGATTTCCTCGAACAACTGGTTTGTTGAATAATTTATAAAATTTGCAAAAAACGACTACAATAATAATAATAATAATAATAATAATAAGGTCTTTATTTCACAAGAAATCTCAAGGGGAAGTTCACCCGAAGGTGTTCTACCACTTAACCCTTGTTATATACAAAGTACACATTTGAACATATCTAAATCCAATTTTGAAATCAAAGAGAAAATTGTAAAAAAGTCAACAAGAGAAAAATATAAAGTATAAGCATTTTAACAAACAAAAATTCGCAGAGACGACAGAGAAATTATGCTGATAAGGAATCGAGAAGATAAGTCTTGATCTTTTTCTTGAACATATTTTGATTCAAGACCTTCAAATGATCAGGAATACCATTGTACAGCTTACAAATATTATAGCTAAAACTTCTTTTAAAAGTAGATGTTCTGTGACGGGGACACGATAATATATTTCTCCGACGTATGTTGATGTTATGAACGTCCGTTCTGTATACCAATCTATTGAAGAGATATGGTGGGCTCCTCTTTAAAATTATATTATGGAATAGACATAGAGAAAAAAACTCAAAAGAAATCTTCATCGGAAGCCAACTCAACTCACCCAACTTATGAGACACATGATCATACTTCCTAATTCCATAAATGAACCTAATACATGAGTTCTGCACACGTTGGATCCTGTACAAAGTTTCTTTGTCTAGACAAAAACTAAACACAAGTGAACAGTAAGTGAACTGTGACAGGACCAAAAATTCGCACAGAACCCTCTTAGTTTGCACAGGAAGGTACGACCTATGTGGGTACAGTAATCTCAACGCTCCATACGCCCTCCAAACCACACTCACCACGTGTTCACGAAACCTGAGAGAAACATCTATTATCAAACCCAAGTCCCTTGCGCTATCAACGAATTGTATGACATCATTATTTATAGCGGGTTTGTATCTGTCTTTAATAATTATTTTGTTATTGTTCGAACCGAATACGAGAGCAGATGATTTCTTTGCGTTCAGTTTCAACGCATGTTTCGCAGCGATGTCAGCCAGTCGATTCAGATCCTCATTCATTCTCAATCCTGCATCATCCAGGTTATCCATGGTGAAATCGTAATAGAGCTGAAAGTCATCCGCGTATATAAGGACGCTACAATATCGAATAAACCTGATGAACTGGCTGGTATAAACCAAAAAAAGGAGGGGACCCAGGATCGAACCTTGAGGAACACCATCCAGAATATATTTTGCCTGGCTGGTTTGACCACCCAACTTCACACTCTGCGAACGTCCCGTCAGATATGACCCGAAAAGTCGTAGAGCATCCCCGCGGACTCCACACGATCCCAAAACAGCCAAAAGAACATCATGCTTAACCATGTCAAAGGCCCTGCTAAAGTCTAGCAGAAACAAAGCCACACACCTAGAGTCATCGAGTGACCGCAGGATGTCATCAGTCACCCCCAGCATTACACCAGTGGAGCTGTATCCAGGACGAAAACCCGATTGAACTTCTGGCAGAATCGAATTTTTTTCGAGATATTCGGCAATTTGGTCAGCCATTACTTTCTCAAACAGTTTTGATAAACCTGACACGATGCTGATGGGTCTAAGATCAGAGAGCTCCTGAGGACTATGAGTTTTGGGAATAGGGGTAACCTGAGCATGCTTCCAGGATGCAGGGAACTTTGAATCAAGCAAAATTGAATTGAAGACGTGCACAATGAAAGGAAGGATAAGAGGACAACATATCTTGATAAAAGATATCGAAAGATTATCGAAACCAGGAGCACTATTTTTCAGATTCTTTAAGAATTTCAGAACCGTTTCCTCACCCACAAGACGAAAATTGAACACCTCCAAACAAATCAGATTATCTCTATAATAATCCAATACCGAACTATCCGAACTAAGGGATGAATTTCTCAGAAAATAATCATTAATTGCATCAGGGTCATCGAATTTTAAATCAGACCGTGATATGTTCGATATCCCAAGAGATTTGAGTTCCTTCCATTGTTCCCTACTCGAAGCATTCACGGTGATATGATGAAAAAACAACCGCTTTTCTTTATTTATAGCATGATTCACTACATTACGCAAGCGCTTGTATTCCTCCCACCTATCCACAGTCTTATGTTTTTTATGTCGAGCCTTAGCTTTGTATCTTTCCCTCATCAAACCTCTTACCCTATCAGTCATCCACGGTGCACGCCTCTTCGATGCTCTAATAACCCGTGCAGGAAAATGTTTATTAAACAACTCCATCAGTGTATCCGAAAAAAACTTCACCTTCTCATCAATGTCATAGATTTTAAATATCCTCGACAAATTAGCACCAGAAATGTCATCGAACAGCAACTGCTCATCGAACCCTCTGCAATCCCTGATGGTGAAAATCCGCGGTTCAATCTTTGTTTTCTGTACTCTCATCTTACAAGCTACACATTTGTGCCGAGAAAAGGGAGATGGACACGAGAAGGCCGACGTCACAATGCCATTTTCATTGCTTAAAATAACATCAATAAGCGATTCCGAAGTTGGGGTAATATGAGTTGGCTCCCGAATAAGTTGTTGCATACCAATAGAAGAAAGCATGAGTCGAAATACTTCACTGAAGGCAAATTGATATCCAAAAAATTTACGTTAACATCCCCAACACAGACAACATCCTCACAATAAGATGAAGCATAAGTCAAACTAGTCTCTAGAGCATCAATAAAAAGTTTATAAGGTAAGTGAGGTGGTTTATAAACCACAGCAATTACAAAAGAAATTCCCTTACAATGAATTTTGACGAATAACTGTTCTAAATTATTAGAATCGTTTGGCATATCAAGCCGTTCAAATCAATATCTTTTGTGAATATATAACGTAACCCCCCCGCCTCTTGCACCAGTATTTCTATCTGCCTTACGAAATTGAAATCCCCAATCATCAAACTTCCCGAATCAACTGAATCATTTAACCAAGTCTCTGACAGTGCGAGTATGTCAAATTTATTCTGCTCAATAAAGACCTTTAATTCATTAAATTTAGGACCAAGGATTGTACATTCAAATGTCCCAACAAAAGCATTTCTTAATAAATTCGCCAGTGCGCCAGAAGTGCAAAAAACAAACATGACACAGCTAGTGAACCGTAATAAACGAAAATTAAACTTACTAACTACACACCAGAAATCAGTTTTTTAACACCCATCTCCGCTCTGACGAAGACAGCTCCATTAGACGTCCAAACATTATTGAACCCATACTTCTCCGATGATTCTCTGACAAGTTTCCATCTGTCGTGCGTAAGGTCTTCCTTCATAACTATATTCGAACCTTTGAGAAGTTTCTTTTTCTAGAATATAATATTTTTGAATTCTGTTTTTCTGAAAGCAACTGAAAGCTTTTGTTCGTGGAACCATACACGAACATTAACCCGGCCTAAGGAGACACAGAGACATCTTTTCTGAACTCACTTAGGCAAATCTCAGAAGGCGCGTCCACGTCGCGGGGGTGGGCCCGACTCAAATGAGTCGGTGGCTAAGTTCTACTGGGGACCCAGGGTTGCGGGGTATAGCGCTTTCCCCTGCCCAGGGTTACGGGCGAAGACCACACCGGCAGGAAAGGCGGAGAAGAAGGACTTCGGTACGGCGGACCTAACGTAAGTGGCATCCCGTGTTTTTAGGGATGGTATAGAAACATGGCAACGTCTGTATCCATATTGGACGGTTGCAAACGGCGTCTGACCCAGAATGGGCGGCCGATAAACAAGCCAAGAGTTGGCATAAAGGAAGGCAACGGGATACCACCTTTATTATTTTCATCCCAAGACAATAACATGAATACATTTAATTCAAAAAATTCCGGAGGTATAAATAGTTCCCCAATCGGATCTCCGGGGGGAACAGCTTTAAATGTATCAAATCATAGAATAAACCTGAGAAAACCATTAAAGATAGGAACATGGAACACACGCAGCTTGTTCGAAGCTGGAAAATTGGACAATCAAACACGAGAAATGAACAGAATGAAAATAGATATCCTGGGCGTAGCTGAAACCTGGTGGCCTGGTGCGGGAAAATGCAGTGTGGAGAATGGTGCTTTCTTCTACTCCGGTAACGATGATAAAAACCATAGAAAAGGAGTGGGAATTGTGATAACGAAAGCAGTACTAAAATCTGTCGTCACTTTTGTACCATACTCAGACCGCACTGCTTTGTTGAAGCTCAGAGCAAGGCCAAACGACATTAACATAATACAGGTATATGCACCAACTGCAGATTCTCCAGATCAAGACGTGGAACAGTTTTATGAGGAAGTCAGGGAACTGCTCAAATTGACTAAAAAACACGAAGTCAACATGATAATAGGAGACTTCAATGCCAAGATAGGAAAGGGTAAATGCGAGGAAGTGGTTGGAGCTTATGGTCTCGGAACCAGAAATGAAAGGGGCGACCGACTTTTGCAGTTCTGCCAAGAAGAAAACATGAAAATTACAAACACATGGTTTCAGCTTCATCCTCGCCGCCTTTACACTTGGAAGTCTCCAGCGACCTCACAACGTAATACGAAATCAAATAGATTTCATCCTTATCAACCAAAGATTCGGCTCAACCGTCAAAAGAGCTACCACATATCCTGGAGCAGACGTACCTTCCGATCACGTACTATTGATGGCCGTTATAAAAATCGCACTGACAAGTGAAAGAAGGCCGACCACACAACGACGGATAGCACTAGAAAGAATAAAAGACCCAATAATAAGAACTGAAATAAGTGATGAGATAAACACACAAATCCAGGCGATAACATCAAATATAGGTGAAGATCCAACACCCTCATGGACGAATATAACAAACGTCATAACAACCTCTATGCGAAACAAGCTAGGATATAAGGTAGAAAACAAAAAGCAAAGGTGGATGACAGACGAGATATTACTGTTAATGGATGAACCACGAAAGCACAAGAACATGATAGACGGGAGCATTTACAAAGACATTCAGAGACTTATAAGATCAAAGATAAGAACAGCAAAAAACGAATGGCTCAAACGTGAATGCATCGAAATAGAACATCTTCAAAGCCAACATGACGGTCTAAACCTACATAAAAAACTGAAGGAAACTGCTGGTATATACAAAAAGAAACAACCAACCGTAGTAGTCGACAAGAACAACCAGATAGTTCTTGACAACAAAGAAAAAACCTATGTCTGGGAGAAATATATAGAAGAACTATTTGATGATGACAGACCCCCAATTGGAATTAATACCGAACAAACTGGACTATCTATTACTAAAGAAGAGATAGAAAAAGCGATACGTAACTCAAAGAATAACAAAGCGGTTGGCCCAGACGAAATCCCTTCAGAAATACTTAAACTCCTTGACGAAAGAGGCATCACAACACTGCAAAAAGTGTTCAACAGTATATATGATAGTGGTCAATACCCTGATCAATGGTTATGCTCTACTTTTATTCCCTTACCTTAACAATGCAAGAAAGTGCGAAGATCATAGACTCATTAGTCTAATGAGTCACACATTAAAAATATTTCTTAAAATAATACATCAAAGAATATACAAGAAATGCGAAAGAGACATAAGTGACTCTCAATTTGGATTCAGACAAGGGTTGGGTACAAGAGAAGCAATAGTTGCAACGCAGGTGCTTACTCAAAATTGCTATGATCAAAGAAAAGACGTTTACCTATGTTTTATAGATTATGAAAAGGCATTTGATCGAGTACAGCATCAAAAGTTAATGCAGCTCCTTCAAAAAATTGATGTAGACCAGAAAGACATCAGATGTATTAAAAACTTATACTGGAATCAAACTGCACAAATAAAAATAGACAACAATATTTCCAACACCATACGAATTAGAAGAGGTGTGCGACAGGGATGTGTATTATCCCCACTATAATTTAATTTATACTCAGAAGCAATTTTTCAAGAAGCTCTGGAGGATGTAGAAATAGAAATAAAAGTTAACGGAGTATGGATCAATAATGTTCGTTATGCGGATGATGCGATTCTGATTGCTGATAATATACACGACCTTCAACAACTAATTAGTATGGTGGGAGAAAAGAGCAAGTCGATGGGTCTGACCATTAATACCAAAAAGACAAAATTTATGATCATCTCCAGAAATCTAAAACCATTTGCAGATTCTACTATAACCTTTAACGCAATGCCCATAGATAGAGTAGAGAAATTCAGATACCTTGGCACTTGGCTTTGCGAAGACTGGACAACAGACAAAGAAATAAAATGTCGCATAGAACAAGCTCGACAGGCATTCTTAAAATTCAAAAGAGTGCTTACCTGCTCCGACTTTGACCTCGACTTACGGCTAAGGTTCGTAAAATGCTTCGTTTGGTCGGTGCTTCTGTATGGTATGGAGGGATGGACATTGAAAACCAGTGCAATCAATAAGTTGGAAGCTTGCGAGATGTGGATATACCGCAGAATTCTTAGGATACCCTGGACAGCGAAAATGACGAATGAGGAAGTTCTTAGACGTGTCAACAAAGAACGCGAACTGTTCAAAACTATTAAGAGGAGGAAGACGGCATATCTAGGACATATTATGAGAAGTGAAAGATACCAGTTTTTACAGTTGATGATCGAAGGTAAAATAGAAGGCCGAAGAGGAATCGGTAGAAAGAAAATGTCTTGGTTGCGAAACATCAGGCAATGGACAGGAATAAAAGAAGTGCAGTCTCTGATACACACTGCAAGAAACAGAGATGCAATGGAAAATGTTATCGCTAACATCCATTAGTGGATAAGCATCAGAAGAAAAAGAAGAAAGCAACTATGAGCTGACGGGAATTTTTCTTATCAGTGGCACCTGTTCTGTACACAGATGAGATTTCATCGAGGACCGATACGTTGAGCTTATCTTGAAATAGTTTCTTGAGCTGGCTCAACACATTCTCTTCACGGGATTCCCTGATGCCGATAAGACGGATGTTTTTATTTTTTGTTCTCTGCTCGAGATAATCCACTTTCCGTTCGAGTTTCTTACGTGTGTCTTCGGTGAAATTATTTTCATTTTTATCAACATTGGATTTAAGAACTTGAATTTCATTTTCCAGAGTGGCAATTTTAGCCTCATAAAGATCAAATTTTTCAGCAAATTTCCTGCTGATGGTGTTGATGATGGCATCAGATATTTCCTTGATAACATTATCAGATTTTAGGGCTTCAATCAAAGACTTTTCGAACTCAGATTTTTGTCTTGTTGTCATATTGCTACTTTCCGGTGAAGTTGAGAGAGGAACGAACAACAATTGGTGTTTTCTTTCAAATGTCGAAATGTCACTAGCTGTATCTGAAGGAGCACAACTAAACGCGTGTGTTCTCGGCAACGTGTCGCATACTGACATGATATGATATGTATAAATTCGAACAGCTCGCCAAAGCTCCTGGCCATCTTGGCTTCTCCTTCTTGTTAACTATACACATTAATCGACTAGGAAATGTCGGAGATTCCTCATAAAATTAATATATCAATATTAATCTAGTAATGCCTTAATTTCTTGGAGCAGTGTATACGGGAATAACAAGCGGAAGGGAAATATCAGCGAAAGATTACCACTTTTTATTCCAACAATTCAGGACAATAGAATTCTTTGAATATATTTTAATATTCCTGATTCTATTTGAATTTCTAATTAAAGCAGTATTTAACTCGTGATTAAAAGAAAACAACGAAAATGAATCTGGAACCGTCCAAAGAGAACGTGAATTTGGCCATATCTAAATAAAAATCCCCAAGATATTATCTCGAGATATTCCCCACTAATTTCTCATCCTTTTGCAACCGCAACCGCCTCTGATTTAAAATGCAGATGCTCGGCTGAGGTTCAGTAACAAAAAAAGTCATATCATTAAATTTTTTAATGTTGGTTTAAAACTGTGAATAGGAGTGGGTCCCACGAATAGACCACGAAATTTATGTGTATTCTAATTTATTATTTGTCAGTTTCAGTTCAGAGCTCGTTAAAAAAAATCTATATTCTGGTTGATATTAAATCATTTCTGGAAACATTGCAGAATTCAGAATTCTTCCTATTCTTCATGGAAGTGGTTGAAAAATACAATTTCAAATGAATCAGGACGAAATTAGTCATATACGAGTACGCAGCAAAAGCTTCCTGTCTTCAGCGTTAATAGACCTCGAAATTAATAGCTTCAAATAACAAATCATAGTGGTAGAATTTTTCAGTTTATTCAGAAAATTATACTTTGTAACTGAGTATAGAGAGAAAATATATGCACTCTGCTGGTTTTGATGCATGCAGAATTTCAATGTGAAAAAAAATGCTTACCATGAAATTCAAATATTTTCTCCACAGAAGGTCTCCACTAATATTTTCGTTTCACTCTTAATCAAACCGCATATATTCTCCGCGAACAAAAAATATACAAGTAGTTTCCTCAATCCACGTGAAAATTTTAAGGGTGAATTAATTTTAGATAGAAAATGTTTTTGCACGCATGTTCTAGGGAATACGTGCTATCATTTTTCGCAAATCTCTGTAATGTTCCAATTTTTTGCCGAAAATGCTCTGAAACGATTAGGTTCGTTCTAGCCGAACGTTGCCACGATAACTTTTGCACAAAAAGTGATAGTGACTTGAAATTTGCAGTTCGCTAATGGGCGTATTCGGCCCAACGATTTCCGAATACAATTTTTTTTTCAAACAATACATATCCGATCGAATTGAAACTTGGTAACTAGTTGTAGAATACCGACTTGAAGACGTATGTGAAACTTTTTGATGATCGTATTACTTGAAAATATAGGGTTCAAGCCCTGTGGACAGGAGCTTTTTGACGCACTTGCTCAAAGAGAGAAATTATATCTCTGAAAGTATTGGTTTCTCAGAGTTGGAAATTATTTCGATAGATGATAGAACTGCATCATGAAAGAAATTGAATTTAAAAAAAGTGTCGTTTAAATTATAATGCTTAAAAAATTATCATTAAAAAAAGAGCAATATACAATGCTTTATTGCTTCAAAAATTGTCATTAAATTTATTTATAAAGATTAAAGGAGCAATCTGCAGTGATTCAACCTCGTGGAATGGGTTGTTGCAAAACTCACACTCGGTGCATAGTTTTCACAACTCGAAATACCTAAGGAAAATATCATCGAACTGTCTAGAGCGAGGCTGGAGACAATCGTAGCAGATTGTCCATTTATTTCTGATATTTTTGTAGGTAGAGGCTGACGAACTAATTATTTTAATAGTTCAAAATATATTAATAAAATACTATCCTCTTTTCATAATATAAAATTGAATAGTTCATACCACTAACACATTCTTTTCTGTATTATGGACATTAACTGAAAAAAAAATGTTTGGTACACAAATGTAGATCCATATTTCAGCATTTTGTTGCTAGCAACATTATGAAAATACTGTATATAGGAACATGCCTCACAACTTATGGAAGCAAAAGTTAATATTAACCTCAGTGGCCAACGAACAGTAATTTCTTTTGATGATTAAATTATGTTCTTCTTTTCTATTGCCTTCATAAACTACATCATTAAAATGATCCAATTCTAGATCTTCTGAAATATCATCCCTAATATTTATACATAAATTATTCAATATGTACTCAGTCAATATTATTTTCGGTTTCAAAACAGTCTTGTATATATTCAGAAATTCAAGAATCGGATACTTGTTGTCCAACAAAAAATATTTTCAAACTACGAATTGACAAGTCTCTAATAGCTAGATAAGATGACATTTATGAACAGAGAACACAGACAGGTTCTGTGTTCATATTCTGTGAATACATAGAACTACGATGTATTATTGAAATTTTTAAAAATCATATCTCCGAAAGTATTAGCTTGTTAGAGTTAAAAATGATAGCAATGGATTCTTATCATGAAACTGCTCTTAAAAAAAATTGAATTAGAAATTTTAATGTAAAAAAAAAGTTTTTTTTCTTTACTCCGAAACCACCACGCCGATTCTACCCAATAACGAATTTAGCTGAGATATTCATCACCCAAACCTACTCTGAAAATTTCAACTGCCTAGCTCTTTATGTTCGAGAGTTATTGTAGAAACAAGTATTGAAAATATAAAAAAAAAAATTTGACAGCAATTGACGGCAACCTGATCAATACAAGACTTCGCATGCATATAAAAGTCATTATTCTGCAATTTAATGCAAAATTTCAGATAGATCAAGTGATCGGTTTCGAAAATATTCATAAAAAACCGTTTTTACTAAAAATGGCCATAACTCTGAACTCACTTGGTGGATTTCACCCATTAACGAACTCGTCCGAGATATTTACGCTCCAAACCCACCTTGCCAATTCCAATCTTCTAACTCCTTTCGTTCGAGAGTTATCGTGTTAACGGAGGGCCGACTGGACCAGCCGGACAGAATCGATTTTGACCATGGATTCTTGATCAGTCAGTGGAACCAAATCGTTCAAGACCATTTTCATCAAAAAATTTGAAAATTACAGACATGTGGGCAAATTGATAAGAACTCTGTTCCGGGGAACCAGAGCGCCAAAATAGTATATTCTAAAACAAGTTGCAGAATGGGCTCCTATTAAAACACGAATGCGAAATTCGAAAACGTGCGACGAAGGGGCGAGTTTTCGAACGCATGAGTATTGGAATTGTCTTCTGCAACGAGTATTAGACGATATTTTCTCCATTTCAGGCAAGTTTTGCAAAATACTGTTGAAATTTAATGAAAAATTCGGATTATACTTCCTAGTGACTTTTGTATTGTATCTTGGTAGTTGGTGTGACCAAAAGTTGACACATTACGGAATTCGAATTTGAAACGTACGTAGGGTATGGAGATCAGATTTAAAACAGTTTCCTAATAGCATGAAAGATTCACAATCAGCAAGAAGGAAATCTCTAGTACCATATTTTTCAATGAAAACAAAGCTTTTCCTCAACAATTATTTCACTATATCCAGATTATATTGTATTGTCAATTGACGTGTATTGAAATTTTATAAGATCGAATGTCAGTGCTGACTACCACAAAACGAAAAATATAACTAAAAACAATGCGGGAATGAGTTCATTCCAGCAATTTTTTCAGTACTGTAATGGACTCATTACGACACTGAAATAGTGCAATATTATTCAACTCATTTTAACTTGATGACGGAAAGAGATAGCGACTTGCAATTTCTAAGGTAGGTTGCGCATCCCAGTGCAACATTCGAGTTTGTTATTAGGTATAATCGGCCAAGCGGCTTTGGTGTTATATCTATCTCAAATTTTGTTGTTATTTCCTGAATAACTGAAATAATCAAATCCGATTCTATCCAAATATGGTAATCAGTTTTAGAATGCCGGCAGGAAAATAATTATTGCGTAATTTCGTGAGGATCATATCACCAGAAATATTGTGGAAAATCATTGAAAAAACAGTGTATAAAATTTAGGCAATGGAGGTCCGAAATCTTAATTGTAGTTTTATATTGTTCATCAAAAAACATTCTCTATCTCAGAAACTATTCGTCAGATGTTGCTTATATTCCACAAGATCCTTCAGAACCTTTTTTCAAAGCCGAGTTTCAGATTCAAAGTCGATCGAATCTTGGTTGGGAATATTGGAAAAAATATATCGAAGGCTCTTTTTGGAATTACGATCTCATCATCTATGCAGTACCTACGTGTCACAGATGCTAAGTCACATAACACTAATAATAAGAAATGAAAACTTCTAATTGGTCGTCGGCAACACCTAATGCCTTTTTACAGGCGCCATGTTTGGTTGCAATAAATGATAGAACGGCGGGAACTTTGAATTTACATACCTTTTCAAGCTGCAAATAGTTTTCGTGTATTGTATTCACCCTCAATGAAAATTTACAGCTTCTATTATGGAATCTGATTCTGCCAACAGAATGTATGATTGAATGCCATAATTTACATTGGAAACTAATGAATTAGAGAAGGGAAAAAAGCACAATTATGAAAGTCAGCTTTTCATGTATTAATTGAGGGGAAAGTCTAATAATTCACACGATTTTTGAGACCATTTATTGTATTTTATCGGCAGACATGTTTCGGCATAATAGCCATCTTCGGAGCCATAGGCTGTAAGTATAAAAACTGGTTTTTTAGTACATCGGTGCTAGTAGGTTGCCTGAACGGTCTTATAGTTAACATAAGTAAAATCAAAAATACCTATTACAAATTCTAATTGAACTGAATGATTAAAGTCTGAGCTTAAGGCTGATATACAGACATAAGTAGTCAACTGAAACCATTACAAAATATACGTTCTCTCAGGTAAATCTGAGGTATACTGTAACCTGAATCTCCACATGTAAAACCTTGAAATTCACAAAACACAGTGAAAAATTCACCATAAAATTAAATTCAAAATTTAAAACCTTACGTTCAGAAATTTTGAAAATGTGACGGAAGCGTAGTGATTCCGAGGTTATACCCACTAAAATTAAGTCTCTGGTGAAATATGAAGAAATCGATGATGTAAAGATCAGCCAGAATCCCAAACAAGACTCCAACACTCATAGAATCAACAACAGTAAAAGTTAGTCTCCAAAGAGATCTAAATCAAATAAAATAAAATGGGTTTCTTTGAAAAGACGTAACATCGTTTAAAACAGACAGCTGACTGAAAACGACGGATGACACAAGGAGTAGTAGGGATAAATCCGAGATCACAGAGTAGGGACATCATGATGCATGTCAATTGATGTTTCTTCTTTTTATTTATATTAGGTCTCCTGGAATTTGATCACCATATTTTTCACTCAAGGTATTTAAACCATCCTTCTTAATGTGTTTATAAATCTCGACTTTCTCCAAGACTTCAAGTTTTTTTTTCCAAATTTACAGTCATGAAGTAGTTTGACTTTTTCTTTTATATCAAATTCATGAGATGTTTCTCTTAAATGGCAACCAAACACAGACTTGTTATTATTCGTATTTCTTAGGCTAGCTAGATGTTACTTTGTTCGAGTCTCTATGCTTTTACCTCTTCCCCCCACATAGGCTGTATTACAACCTGGATCACCACACTCCAATAGATAAACCACTGATTTCAACAATAGAGAGGTGGGGTCCTTGTTTCTGACTAGGTTCTGATTTATTTGTTGATTTAAAAGATACTTTAAAGTTGTTGTAGTTGCTCAATATTTTAGCTACTTTTAATGACACTAACAAGTAACTAACATATTGAGCAACTACAACAACTTTAAAGTATCTTTTAAATCAACAAATACATTGTATCCGAACCAAGTCAGAAACAAGGACCCCACCTCTCTATTATCCAAATCAGGGGTTTATCTATTGGAGTGTGGTGATCCAGGTTGTAATACAGCCTATGTGGGGAGAAGTGGTAGAAGCATAGAGACTCGAACAAAGGAACATCTAGCTAGCCTAAGAAATACGAATAATAACAAGTCTGTGTTTGGTTGCCATTTAAGAGAAACATCTCATCAATTCGATATAAAAAAAAATGTCAAACTACTTCATCACTGTAAATTTAGAAAAAAAAGTTGAAGTCTTGGAGAAAGTCGAGATTTATAAACACATTGAGAAGGATGGTTTAAATACCTTGAATGACAAAATGGTGAACAAATTCCAGGACACCTACAGGTTGTTAAAGTGACATAGGAGAACACCACATATAAATAAAAAGAAGAAACATCAATTTACATGCATCGTGCTATCCCTACTCTGCGATCTCGCATTTATCCCAACTACTCCTTGTGTCAACAATCGTTTTCGGTCAGCTGTCTGTTTTAAACGATGTTACGTCTTTTCAAAGAAACCCTATTTTATTTTATTTGATTTAGATCTCTTTGGAGACTAACTTTTACTGTTGTTGATTCTATGACTGTTGGAGTCTTGTTTGGGATTCTGGCTGATCTTTAATCATGGATTTCTTCATATTTCACCAGAGACTTAATTTTAGTGAGTATAACCTCGGAATCACTACGCTTCCGTTACATTTTCGAAATTTCTGAACGTTGGTCTTTAAATTTTTAATTTTAATTTTATGGTGAATTTTTCACTGTGTTTTGTCAATTTTAAGGTTTTACATGTGGAGACTTTTAGAGATTTGAGCAAACCATGATCAATTCCTATATCTTAGTACTTAGTATATAGTTTCAGGTTACAGTATACCTCAGATTTACCTGAGAGAACGTATATTTTGTAATGGTTTCAGTTGACTACTTATGTCTGTATATAAGCCTCAAGCTCAGATTTTCTATCATTCAGTTCAATTAGAATTCCTAATAGGTGTTTATGATTTTACTTATGTTAACTATAAGACCGTTCAGGCAGCCTACTAGCACCAAAGTACTGAAAAACCTGTTTTTATACTTACAGCTTATGGCTCCGAAGATGGCTATCAAGCCGAAATATGTCGGCCGATAAAATACAAGAAAAGGTCTCAAAAATCGTGTGAGTTATTAGACTTTCCCCTCAATTATTATATTGACTCACAATGGGTTTTCGTGAAGTAATTTTCATTTATTGTTTGTCAATATTCAACAAATATGAAAATATTTCTTAAAAGAGTAAATTCATACAATTGACTAAATTATTCAAAAATATTTAGATAATTGAAAAGAAAGATGCTTAACTAAAATATTCCCAACAATATCACATAACATCGCAGTGCTCATCATTCAGGCAGGCATCTTCTCTTTAGGCTGTCTCATCCTTGAAGAGTCTTAGCATCCAATTTCAGAAGTAGAATGGGAAGACTTGAGAGGGTCAGTATAATCATAATCATTTTTATAGCACGCGCGCCATTTGCAGATTAACTCACAATGAAAAAAAAGAGGCTAAAAGAGCATTGACGTGAGGTCAAGTTGCTCTGACGCGTGTGCTATAAACATGATTATGATTATACTGACCCTCCCAAGTCTTCCACATGGAGATCTCTCAGAAGCTCCTAGGAGCTTGTGTGACTAAGGAGAGTCAGTTGTGTTCTTGGTCAACTTTTTTACTCTATCCTTATGCCAGCTTAGGCACAGCAGTTTTAAGTTATGACCCGACAGTGAATGGTGTCCCCTACCCTCTGGGTAGATCTACAGCTCTTTCTATCCGCTGAGCTTGAAACCCATCATTCAATTAAACATTTGTCAACGTGAACCCGCGCGCCAAAGAGCACTGACTTCACGTCAGTGCTTTTTTGTATGTTTAATTTAATATTTTTTATGATGCAGTTCTATCATACAAATCCATTGATATCATTACCAACTCTGAGAAACCAATACTTTCGGAGACATAAATTTTCGAAGTTTTAACTAGACTGCAAAGCTCCTGTCCACTGGCCTTTCCCTCACTTTTGGCGCTCTAGTTCCTCGGAACTGAGTGCTTATCAATTTGCGCAAATGTCTGTGATTTTCGAATACTTCGATGAAAATGGTCTTAAACGATTTGGTTCGACTCACTGATCAATAATCCGTGGTCGAAATTCATTCTGTCCGGCCGGCCAGCCGTAGGCACGATTACTCTCGAACGAAATGAGCTAGACAGTTGAAATTTTCAGAGTAAGTTTGGGAGATAAATATCTCGGCTAAGTTTGTTAATGGGAAAAATCGGACAGATGGTTTCGGAGTAACAAAAAACATTTTTTTTTTTACAGTACAAATTCCAAATTACATTTTTTTCAATAAGCAGTTTTACCATAAGAATCCAATGATATCATTTTTAACACTAACAAGCTAATACTTTCGGAGATATGATTTTTCAAAATTTCAATGATAAATCGTATTTCACAGAGTGATATAATTATTCTATGCATGAATCGTCATAATGTCAATTTATTTTCCTGAGACATGACATCATCTAATTAATTGAAGAATTATGAGAATAAAGTGTATTCCGAAATGTGATCGAAGTGAGAAAAATCTCAGTTGTTTGCTCCGAAATTAGTTTTTATCTGAAAAGTCTCACATTTCGGAACGGAACATGAAGTAAGAGATCTGAGAGAAGTGAGACTGCTTTTCTTCCATAGACATAGATTGCAAATAGAATGTAAATATTGAAAGCATAATTCTGCAGTTCGAGAGAGGAGAAAATTTGGTGAACGTAGATCAGGAAATTTTTGATCGATTACAAGGTTATTTTTCATTATTACGCTTCTTTGATACATGTTTTATGAAAAATCTACTATTTGTAGGTACTTCAAACCTGTTTTGGGCAATTGTCATACGGAACTTGTTGGCGCTCTAGTTCCTCGGAACTTAGTGCTTATCAATTTGCCTGTAATTTTCGAATTTTTCGATGAAAATGGTCTTAAACGATTTGGCTCGACTCACCGATCAAGAATCCTAGGTCGATATCAATTCTGTCCGGCCGGCCGGCCGTAGGCTCGATAACTCTCGAGCGAAAGGAGTTGGAGGATTGAAATTGCAAAGTGGGTTTGGAGCGTAAATATCTCGGACGAGCTCGTTAATGGGAGAAATCCATCAAGCGGTTTCGGAGTTATGGCCAATTTTAGTAAAAATATTTCTTATGAATATTTCCGAAACCGATCACTCGATCTATCTAAAATTTAGCATCAAATTGTAGAATCATGACCTTTATAAGCATGTGAAGTTTTGTATTGACCAGATTACCGCAAAGTGTCAAAACAAATTTTGAAAATTAAAAAAAAGTTTTTCTACAATAACTCGAACGGAATGAGCTAGGTAGTTGAAATTTTCAGAGTAGGTTGGGGAGATGAATATCTCGGTTACGTTCGTTATTGGGCAAAATTGGCCAGATTTAATTCGATTTCATGGTGCAGTTCTCATTCTCAGATTGCTCATTTAATCTTGATAATTAAACTATTATTTGAATTGAATTTCCTTTATGATGCAGTTCTATCATAAGAATACATTGATATAATTCCCAACTCTGAGAAACCAATACTTTCGGAGATATAATTTGTCTGTTTGAACTAGAGCGCCAGAAAGCTCCTGTCCACAGGGCTTGAACCCATTTTTAATTGCCATGTTGCAATTTGTTCCAATATTTCTTCGCGCCAAAGAGCACTGACTTCACGTCAGTGCTTTTTTGTATGTTTAATTTAATATTTTTTATGATGCAGTTCTATCATACGAATCCATTGATATCATTACCAACTCTGAGAAACCAATACTTTCGGAGACATAAATTGTCGAAGTTTTAACTAGACTGCAAAGCTCCTGTCCACTGGTCTTTCCCTCACGTTTGGCGCTCTAGTTCCTCGGAACTGAGTGCTTATCAATTTGCGCAAATGTCTGTGATTTTCGAATATTTCGATGAAAATGGTCTTAAACGATTTGGTTCGACTCACTGATCAATAATCCGTGGTCGAAATTCATTCTGTCCGGCCGGCCAGCCGTAGGCACGATAACTCTCGAACGGAATGAGCTAGACAGTTGAAATTTTCAGAGTAGGTTTGGGAGATAAATATGTCGGCTAAGTTTGTTACTGGGAAAAATCGGACAGATGGTTTCGGAGTAACAAACAAAATTTTTTTTTTTACAGAACAAATCCCAAATTACATTTTTTTCAATAGGCAGTTGTACCATAAGAATCCTATGATATCATTTTTAACTCTAACGAGCTAATACTTTCGGAGATATGATTTTTCAAAATTTCAATGATAAATCGTATTTCACAGAGTGATATAATTATTCTATGCATGAATCGTCATAATGTCAATTTATTTTCCTGAGACATGACATTATCTAATTAATCGAAGAATTATGAGAATAAAGTGTATTCCGAAATGTGAGCGAAGTGAGAAAAATCTCAGTTGTTTGCTCCGAAATTAGTTTTTCTCTGAAAAGTCTTACATTTCGGAACGGAACATGAAGTAAGAGATCTGAGAGAAGTGAGACTGCTTTTCTTCCATAGACATAGATTGCAAATAGAATGTAAATATTGAAAGCATAATTCTGCAGTTCGAGAGAGGAGAAAATTTGGTGAACGTAGATCAGGAAATTTTTGATCGATTACAAGGTTATTTTTCATTATTACGCTTCTTTGATACATGTTTTATGAGAAATCTACTATTTGTAGGTACTTCAAACCTGTTTTGGGCAATTGTCATACGGAACTTGTTGGCGCTCTAGTTCCTCGGAACTGAGTGCTTATCGATTTGCCTGTAATTTTCGAATTTTTCGATGAAAATGGTCTTAAACGATTTGGCTCGACTCACTGATCAAGAATCCTAGGTCGAAATCGATTCTGTTCGGCCGGCCGGCCGTAGGCACGATAACTCTCGAGCGAAAGGAGTTGGAGGATTGAAATTGCAAAGTGGGTTTGGAGCGTAAATATCTCGGACGAGCTCGTTAATGGGAGAAATCCATCAAGCGGTTTCGGAGTTATGGCCAATTTTAGTAAAAATATTTCTTATGAATATTTCCGAAACCGATCACTCGATCTATCTAAAATTTAGCATCAAATTGTAGAATCATGACCTTTATAAGCATGTGAAGTTTTGTATTGACCAGATTACCGCAAAGTGTCAAAAAGAATTTTGAAAATAAAAAAAAAGTTTTTCTACAATAACTCGAACGGAATGAGCTAGGTAGTTGAAATTTTCAGAGTAGGTTGGGGAGATGAATATTTCGGTTACGTTCGTTATTGGGCAAAATTGGCCAGATTTAATTCGATTTCATGGTGCAGTTCACATTCTCAGATTGCTCATTTAATCTTGATAATTAAACTATTATTTGAATTGAATTTCCTTTATGATGCAGTTCTATCATAAGAATACATTGATATAATTCCCAACTCTGAGAAACCAATACTTTCGGAGATATAATTTGTCTGTTTGAACTAGAGCGCCAGAAAGCTCCTGTCCACAGGGCTTGAACCCATTTTTAATTGCCATGTTGCAATTTGTTCCAATATTTCTTCGCTTCATGCTAAATTGAATAATTTTTGTGGCAATTTGGTGTTCTAATTTGCCTTCGCTGCGATTAACGGAAAAGAGGATCTTTTGAAATCGAATCATAAATATGAAAGTGGATATTTTCGGTGAGTTATAATGAAAAGTGTAGTTATGTCATACGACATAATCGTAAGAAAATAAAATCCCAGGTTCCTTATAAATACAACCCTGCCTAAGCCGTAAAACAAGCAATTATCCACTCCATTACCGTTTTTTCCTAATTTTCAGGATGGGGTGTAATTCTCTGGTAATGGTCCTTTTAATATCGGGGCTCTGTAATATGATTATAACTTCATTTTCCACTCTCAAAGTGAATATAACAATACGTTTCGCTAATGAGAGGTTTCACTGGTATCGTTGGAAATATTTGTTACCAGGGTTGCTTCTCTTTGAAAAGGAGTGGAAAATTAGATGAAAATATAGGGCCTAAATCTTAGCTTTACTCAGGAATAGGTATTGGATCATCCCTACAGGAATATTCTATATCGATGGTTGGAACCAACGGAAATAGAAATGGCTCCCACTATCACCCGTTCTTTATATTTTAGATTTAATTTTTTGGATCTTTTTTGAAGATAAAATAGATAAGAAAAGACATCCTACTATAGAAAACTCCGCCGAGAATTGCGTTTGTATTTTTACAAAATCAACCAGAAGTCATACTCAATACGCTACGAAGAATTGAAAAACTAAGCCAATTTTAGAATACTAATTATGGAAATCCCTCAATTTATATTGATTTCCGTTCGGTGCATTTTGAAATAAAACTTTTTATCCATATTTTTGGAAGGAAATATCAAGGATATATTATGTTTTCGAAAAATATTCGAAAAACGAACCTTATCTATTGAATGATATAGATAAAGGGTGTCCTATGAGAAAAATCAAGTACACCTGTTATAATTAGAGAACTGTCATTGGTAGAACAGAATCGATTAACTCATAACTGGCGTGGTCAGAAATTTTAACGCTCCGTGCGTGGCGGATTCTGTGAGACTCCGGAGTTTTTGAAAGAATTTTTTTTTGTTCTAAATGGCGAATTGGTTCCTGTTTCGCTGAAAAAAATGATTAAATACATACAATGGAATACGATTTAATACATAAATGAACATATCAACTTATAAACAACTCAGTAAATATGATAAACAAAAATAACACAAAAAGAACTCTAGGGAAATTAACATTAGGATTTTTCCCTTGATTCATTTGACGAGACTGAAATGGTAGTTTTACTTCATGTAGAATATGTTACGTAGATACTATAGTGTAGAAAACTGAGAATTTGAGGTCCTATTGACAAATAGCAAAATACTGACAATGGTCCAAATCTCATTGAAAACAAAATTGGAAATTACCACTCATTTAGCGTTTCAATGCACTGAATACAATTTGTTTTGCTACATTTCAGACTAATCGATATTTTGCATTTCACACATAAATATGCAGTTTTTCTTTTCAATTTTGGATCACATTAAAAACAATATTTTCTCTGATTCCTGGCCAAATCCCCAACTTGTGCTGGTGCCTGGGGCGCAATATTCGAAATTTTGTATAGTCCTAATTTCAATTCTCACGGTAAATTGGTTTTCTGGGATCAGAATGGTTTCTTTCTGGGTTTTCTCTCTCAAACTCTGAAAAATATCTATAAAATAAAAAATTAATTATTTTGTGATTTGCTTCTGCGTAAGAAACACAAGATATTTGTCAGAAGCAATCAATTGAACAATGTTGCCTAACAAATAACAACGAAACTACATCAACGAAGAAACAACTATATCGTAACGTTTCGGAGTTTATATCAGACTCCTTCTTCAGACGCTTAACGAAAAAATATTCAGAGCTATTTTGTTGAATAACAATAAACAAAATAGTTCTGAAGATTTTTTCGTTAAGCATCTGAAGAAGGAGTCTGATATAAACTCCGAAGCGTTACTATATTGTTGTTTCTTCGTTGATGTTGTTTCGTTGCTATTTGTTAGGCAACATTATTCAATTGATTGCTTCCGACAAATATCTTGTGTTTCTTACGCAGAAACAAAACACAAAATAATTAATTTTTTTATTTGATAGATATTTCTCAGAGTTTGGCAGAGAAAACCCAGAAAGAAACCATTCAATGATGAATATACCTCCCACAGTATCCTTTAATGTTTACTTAATTTCTGGGATCTCTCAACGAAAAAGATATTTGGCCACACCTTCAAAAAGCCTAATCGTTCAAGTCTTTTCGTGTCGGAACAAGACTGGTGGATGAATTGAAAAGTTACACTAAGAGCATCGCGGAGTCCGATGGACTCTAAGCTGCTCAGAATAAGTTCTACTTGTGAGAATTCAACGAATTCCACTGAGCTATCGATGAGTTATCCCACCACAGGATGATACTCAGACACGCGAATCACTCGACCAATAAAAACGAAGATTACACGATTATTTAAACATGCAAGAGTCCGGGGGACTCCGCAACGCCGGTTAAGGGTTAAGTAACTGAATTCTACATCAAAATCTCTGCCAAGAATCGTACACATTATATATAAGTGTAAGTACAGATTTTCTATTTCATCATCATCTATTTCATCTTCGAAGGAGATCGAAATTGGGATAATATGTACAATGTGCCATCTTAATCATGGATTTGAAAACTTAACACAGAGATTTTATTTTTGCTGCCTTTGCAGCATTCTAGTAGCTGGTATCTTTTTTACTTTATACAGGTATTTATAATGGTGCAGAGTTTTAAGGTCAGTAACTAAAATAATAGCAATGGGTTTGACCCCTAGACCAATGCTAATCTTACTTATTACTGAAATGTTTGCTAGGTTCGACTAACATTATTGGTTTCTATGTTTATCACAATGCAACACGATGATTAAATAATAAAAGTCTTCCCTTTTTTTTGTGACATGTGAAAGCAAGCTGCATGAGTATGTAATATGTACATATACAGGGTGAGTCTTTAAGTTGTGCATTAATTTTAACCATATATTCCTGTCATCAAATAAAACACTTCTTTTATTTTCCATTTTTGCAGATCCCGCTCAGGTAAAAAGTTAAAAGCGTTTGAAGATTTTACAATGTGCAAATACACCCCTGAACTGTCTTTAACTGTTGAACACAGAAACACTTAGGTGATTCATTATCTCATAATTAAATGATAGATTCATCATCTGTTGCTCAAAATTCAATTAAATTGTTTGAGAAAACATATTTCTCTCTTTCAGTATCGCAATGAGTTCATTACAGCACTAAAAACAGTGCTGTAATGAACTCATTCCCGCATTGTTTCTAGTTATATTTTTCGTTTTGTGGCACTCAGCACTAACATTCGGTATCAAATTTCAACACACGTCAATTGTCAATATAATATAATCTGGGTATTGTGGAATATTTGTTGTGAGGAAATTTTATTTTCATTAAAAAATAAGGTACAAGAGATTTCCTGATTTTGAATCATTCATGCTATCAGGAAACTGTTTTAAATTTACAACTTTCGTAACAGTCACACCAACTGCCAAGATACAATACAAAAGTCACTAGGATGTATAATATTTCATTAAAATTCAACGGTTTTTCACAAAACTTGCCTGAAATACAGATATTATCGTCTAGTACTCGTTCCAGAAGCCAAATCCAGTACATGCGTTTGAAAACTCGCTCCTTTTCGAATTTCGCTTTGGTGTTTGAATAGGAGCCCATTCTGCAACTTGTTTTAGAATATACTAACTTCCTGAATATTAAAACACTGACTATAACTTGATTTTCATTGTATATCCACAATATCTTCATCAGCTATTCTGACGTTCATTAAATATTTCAATTCACATCATATAAATGACTCTATAAACCATTTTACCACTTTATAAACAACAAGAATCATTATTACCTTTATCAGTCTATGTCCTATAATGGATAGCGTATAACCTCGACAAATTATGTTCACAAAGATACGTTCAGTTAACAGTTAACCAATTTCTCTATCATATTTAACAAGCAGAATATGGGTTTCACAAAGGTTTTCGATTATATCAAAACCCGAGATTCTTAGATAAGAAAACCTTCATCAAAACTTCAGATTTCTCGAAACAATCAGACAAGTGACAACCTCCTATACACATAGTATAATAATCGACGACGCTATATTACAATCTGAAAAGATCGGAAACACCGAACTACACTTTTTAAAACTTTTTTCGTCAGGGTATCGCGGAAGGAATTTTCGCGAGCGGCGAAGCCGTGGGCCCGGTAAGCGCTAATATAGCGACGGAAAAGGCGAGGGCGGACGTATCACCGAAGGCGATTTTCGTCGAGATCGGAACGTCGCGAGTATTTTAAAAAAATTCCGGAAAAGTCGCTAAATCGGCAAAATCAGCGAAAGCGGGGTCGCTCGAATCCCTAATGCTTTTTCGTTCGGGACGTGGGCCAACTTTTAATGGTACGAATCGAAAGACGAAATATATACGGATAAACTTATCGCGCCGCTTTTTTCCTATTCCTTTCCGTTCAATTTCTACGAGCGTTCGAAGATCGCCAAAATAGGGAAAATCGACATGGGACTATAGAAATAAAACGACCCGATCGAGGCCGGAATCGAACGATCCTCTGAATCTTGATTGAAGATCCCGTGCGGCGAAAACTCACGAAAAGCTCGAAGTAAATTAAAGGATGAAATCGCAAACGCACATCTCTTATTTTTTGAAAGGAATGAGTTAGAACGCTAGAAGCATTCCAAGGTCAGTAATGTCAGTCAGATCGGGAGCTTTAATTTAGAAGAGGAATTAACGAAAATCGATCGATTATGGATTGGAAACGTGCCGAGAATTATTCAGAATCGATAAAAACCCTTGGATTCGATTTGATACTTTTCACGGAATTTCATATTTACCACGATCGGTACGTATTCACCGGTTGAAATGAATAACCTCAAAATGGACTGAGCGGATGGGTTTTCGTGAAATCTACGATAATCTGTTATAAATTACATGGAATACCACTCTATAAGTAAGCACTATAAGGTAATTACTACTTTACTTAAATTTATAAAGAATTCGACGATTTTCAGGTCAGATGATCTTCCAGTGTATGAACATAAATAGTACCACAATTTTGCAGTTTTCCAGTATATATCACGATAGAAAGTAATTATTCATGCTTATATCTGGATATTTTCACTTTCCAAAAGATTTTTTTCGAACTTGACCTTTTCCATTGGTCGTTTAGACCTGTAAATATCGTGGTTTTTTGAAAGATTCTTGCTTTTGGCAATTCTGTAGGAACATGAATCAATAAGGGTTTTATAACGATAACAAATTATTCTTTTTGCAGTTTTTTTTTTATCAATTTCTGAGGATCTGTGATAAAGATTAAGATAAACACCAATCATCCTGTGTATTAAAGGCTATACAATACTATACATACATCTGGGAAGTGGTTTATATGGCTTTATATTGAATACTTCCATTAATTTACATTATCTATTTCCATACGTAAGTATTTTTTAAACATAGGTGGAATTTAAGCGAATAACCAAAACACAGTGGTTCCCCTACCAAACATAACCGATCAGTTATGATAGAATAGGGTTGGTCTTAACAACTGTGTTCTGGGCATTCACTTAAATTCGACTATAATATTATACTTTCTCCCTGAGTTAAATTGTCTACAAGTTTGGCATCAGTTCAGTCTGTCATCTTGATTACGATGATACTGATTCCAGATTAATGGACTGAGGAAACACATTACACGGTCGCTTCTCAATGAAAATGCATTGGATTCTTCGAATTCAATAAACTTGCTGCTTGAAATACAATCAGTTTCCCGTTTCTCTGACATCAATTATAAATGGATGTCAGACTGAACTGATTCCAGTTTGACCGTGTAACCTCCTTCTTCTATGGGGCTCATTGGACCTGAACCGGCCTGTGGTATCTTTCTCAGGCAGCGGTGAGGGAGAACAACAGATGGTTGAGCCAAAAGCTCTAGGAAATCTGGACACAGATATGCTCGCTCAACAATTACTGGCCCATCAGCTGAAAGAGCCAGAAAATGGCTCAGATTCTCCAGGGTATACCTGAGAATCCTAACAGCCGTATACACGGACCACTGTGGCCTCAGAAAAAACCTAATTACGTTGGGTTTGATTGAGGACTCTGAGTGCAGACTATGCCTGGAGTACCACGAGTCTATCGAACACATCATGTGTGACTGCCCCGCTGGGGACAGGATCAGATTTGAGGAACTAATGTGGGTGAAGTATAGATTATAGGTGTGCCACAATAGAACAATTGGTCTCAGTGGAGGGGCGGGTTTCGTCTGCCCAACACAATTCATATAATAATATCCTATGTCTAAGTCATCTGTTTTAATGGAAATTCAAGAGTCTGGACGTCATAATGTGTTGCATGTGTATCACACGTGGGATCAGTTGATCCTTACCTTTGTTGTAAACGAAGGGTATTTAATAATAATAAATAATGAGATTTTTAGGTAAAGTAACTTTAAAACTATTAAGTTTGGTTCGGTTTTTGAATATATACCTACACTTGACAGGATAGTTATTAATATGAGTTTCATCTTTTACCGGATAGCTCTTTATTCCATTGTAATAGTGCTCTTCTCATCACGATTTGGAAAATTTAGTGACAATTTTTGATTAACAGTACCTATTTGTTGTAAGTAAATGAATTTTAACAGTTTATTATTATTTCAGAGCGGACATTAGACAACACATCTTTCCAGAATGGAGAATAATTTGATATGATATACCTAGAACGAGATGAAAGTGTAAGAGCCGACGCACACGGGTCGACCGGCATATATTTGACGCGATCAGAATCGCATTGGCAATTTCAGCGACCTGTCATTCAGGGCTTTGCTTTATCGTTCAGTCTTATGATCACAGAATAAAATTTATTCAAGCCAGAAATTCATCGAAGCGCATAATATTTACATTCCACATAACCTTACTTCCAACATACAATAATATTTAATACAAGAACGAAATCAATGCAAAATGATGAATAGGAAAAGCTCTATCACTCACCGACAATTTGCGATGCCAAAATTGAATTCAGTTATGTTATCTGCGATCTACCATATCCACTACTCTATTCTATGATCTTCCTGGTTAGAAAAGAATGATCAAGGGTGGTATCTCCGCTCGAATTTTTGCATTTATAACCAGTATAGTATATCATGTCTATGCATATATCATAGATGCTTATAATTACATTCTATGCATCTTATATGCAAGATGCATAGAATGTAACGAATTTATATTCTAAAACTAGACGTCATACTCGTTGCGATTTGGAGCGTACGATTTGGAAAGTACGATTCACGCGATCGGAGTGCAGGAAGTATATACCGACATATCGCGCGTCGCTGACGTCATGGAGGTAAGTTTGTGTAGTTCTCATTCATATTTATATTGATTTGGACCACTATTTTTTGTATAAATGGCCCATTCCTTTTATATTGAATTATAAGTAGATACCTGAAGAGTCTAGGGAAAAAAATTGGCTCAGTTATAGACAAATTATCGAAAAAAGGAATTTTATGAAGATTCTCGCTTACATCAACCTCAATTACCTTTTTTCTTCTACCTTCCAGATACATTCGAGTACTTTATAAGTTGTTAGGTACTGATAAATAATCTGTAAAATACCCATTAATTCTTCTACAATTTTAATGAATTTGAATTTCTAGGCCTCTCTCAATTTAATATTCGTTGGGGAAGTAGAGAAGTAATGAAAGGCGTGGAACAATGTGGATAATTGTTCGGGAGTTTCGTAGTTATTCCCCCAAGAACTTGAAATAATTCAAGCCAAATTCCAAAAATCTAAGACCTGTGGTTGGTGAAAAATTTTGTATATTTGATTGGATTATATGTATATAATTGTATGTATTTAATTTAGAAAAGTTCTACCTAAATTAAAATTATTTACAAAATACATTCAGAAAAGTGTGAGACCAACATCATTTACTTGTTTTATTCCATACTGGAATATTTAATACACATGAAATTAATAAAATTATGTTAATAAAGAAACTATTGTTCATAAAGATTGGTTTCATTTTGAAGTATATTTCCTTTCGAATCATTCTGAATTTTGAAAACAGAATGATAAACATTCCGAGAATTCAAACTGGAGGGAAACACAGAGCATCATTGTAATTATATACTAAAATAACATATATTTCAACAAGCGGACACCCCTTAGAACCATAATGGATTGTACCCACTTATTTTAATCTCTCTAATTTATGGCATAAATGTCACTACTGTTGTGCACAGTTTACAAGGAAGGCAGTTACTTCTTATGTTATATTCTATGGTCCTAACTAACCAAGTAAGAAAGTAAGGTTATGTGGAATGTAAAAATTTCGCGCTTCAATGGACTTCCGGCATGATTTAAATTTATTCTGTGAATATAACACTGAACGATAAAGCAAAGCCCTGAATGACAGATCGCTAAAATTGCCGATGCGATTCTGATCGCGTCAAATATATGCCGGTCGACCCGTGTGCGTCAGCTCTAAGAATCATGAAGTTGAAACAATATATTATATACAGGCTGGTTCTTCATTTTTCTACTCATCCCACACAATCCAAAATCTATCCTATCATTGATTATCATAAGAATTGATGATATAAATTACATTAGGTAAGATTATTTTCCCATTTTTATGTGCTCGGTCACTCGGACCATCTATTATATATTATTATACTGATCCTCCTAGGTTTTCCCTAAGGAGACCCCTCATAAGTTCTCGAAGAGCTTGAGCGAATAAGGAGATTGTGTTCTGTGTAGGCTTTGTTACTGTGTCCTTACGCCACCTTAGGCACATACCTGTTAATTTTTGACCTAACAGTGAATGGTGGCCTCCTATGTCATATCTGTTCAATTTTGATCCAACAGTGAATATATAATATTCCATTCCATGAACATATTTGAACTGTTGATTCATCGAGTGGGTAGTTTAGATGTGATTAAGTTAGTTATATGGATTTAATAGCTGGATCTGCTAAGTAATTGGTTTATAACTATGAACTTATGCCATATTTAGCACAGCACTGTTAATTTTCTTCCCAACAGTGAATGTGAATATTTCAACAAAATTAACTGTCGAAGAAAAACCACTATAGAGGGTGTTTTTAGTAAAATGTCGAGATATCTATCAAGAGGACAATTATAAACTTTGTAAAACCGTTGTGTTTTTCGAAAAATTGCAACTCAAAAAGGGCTTGATCGATTCTGATGAAACTTCGTGTGCGTGTGTTGCGGCGGTTCCCAATTGGTCCTGGTAGGTGGCGCTACAATCGATCTATAGGAACTCAAAAACGACTGGGCCAAATTTGATGAAACTTTGTGTTTGTGTTTTTGTGTATTTCTGGTTCACAATAGCATCCGGTAGGGGGCACCCCAAGATAAAACGTTGTGTACGTGTTTGAGTGGGTCTTAAAGTCACAATAGGAAACCCGAAGCTGGCACTGTATCCGGTTTATAGGATGAACGGCTGGACCGATTTCAATTAAACTTTGTGTGTGTATCTGGGTATGTGTCAGGTCTACAATATACCCCGCTAGGTGGCATTGCTATCGCAGAAATGGCTAACTCAGAAATGTCTCGACCAATTTTGATGAAACTTTACTTATAAGTTACTTTTCGTGATCTGAATCTCTTAATAAACATTATTATTATTATTGTTTAAGTCAGTGTCGAGGTTACAATAGAAAACCGGTAGGTGGCGCCATATTCGGTTTATAGGAACTCAAAAATGCTTCGACCTTTTTCGATGGGACTTTCGTGTGTGTGAAAATGTAGATCTACCGGAAAAATGTAGATCTACCAGAAAAATGTGGATCTATGGCTAGGTAGATCTGCTGGCTCATCTGGATCCCAAAATATGTACTGCTGGCCACTAGTATTCTTTATACTGTGACAGATGCAGGCACAGAAATGTAATAATTATTAGAACATAAGGGTAGCCACAGAATATATCGTTCGTATTTAACATTTTTAACACTATGTAGGAATTCGTTCTATATTCAGTATTGAGGATAAGTAGGGAAATATTCAAAGATTAAGACAAATCATGTTAAGCCTATATATTTCCCAAAAGATAAATATCCTGCGATTCAAGTTGTTTGAAAAATGATTGTCTTTTTCTATGGCTTTTATTATAATAATAACCTGTTTCAAGTTGTTTGAATTGCAGGTGAATTTGCACGATTCACAAACAACTAATCATTTTAAAAGACTTATCCCGCTTGAGGTGGTAATATAACCAATCGTGTTGGAAACAAACGAGATTGAATTGAAATGCATAAACATTATGTGGGATGAAAAAAAACCTCAGCAAGTGTCAACTTTCAGATCAATACCTAGTCTATATCTTTATTCGAGCACAGATCATCTGTTATTATATTCCAGGGCCAGATTGATAAGAGCAGTAAAATTTCTTGAATTTTATCATATTTTATGACATTCAATGAAGAATATCTAGAAAACTGTACGTTTTAGCAGACTTGATGAAGAATAATTTAATTTTCTAAAATTATTGAGTATTCTCAATATGACTTGAGGCAATCTTCATCTGCTTCCATTATGCAAATTTCTCATAGTTATATTCATATAACTATGAGAATAACTTCGCGAGTCTATAACGAGGAAACCGGTAGCAGTAGGAAAAAAACTGTTTATTGTAGATTATGTGTCATAGTTATAGAAAACTACACATCAAAATTCATTTCATTCTGAGTAACCATGTCGAAGACACAGAAAGAATACTGATTAAGTTATCAAATTTGAGCAGCCTATATCTTTTTCCTGTGCCAAATTTGGACAAATGTTAACAGAAAAACGTGTTTTATTTGTTAAGTGGAATCTATGGTTTAATTAAATCTACAACTTAAAGACTCACCCTGTATAATTGTGAAATCTGTGTTTTTTTCCAATTCAAATATAACAAATTCAACAAGTTATTATTCGAAGAAATAAAGGTATAAATCCGAAATGTATAAGAGTGAAAGAACAAAACGAGCGGTGCTCATACCTTTGTACCTAGGTCGGCACACTAGCTCTGGTGATATACTCTCTATTGTGACCTCATAATGATTTTTTGATATGTTGATCCCTGAAAGCTCCAACCTTATTTTTAATCTTTTTTCCTGGACCTAAGCAGCCTTGAGCAAGGACAGTACCTGGATGGGTGAGCGCTGTGGCTATAAATTTGAACAAGCCTGCCCAAGCCCCTAGCCACAGAGATTTCCCAACTCATAACAGCAGCAAATTTATGTCAAGATTCACTCAGATCAGATCTGTATTTTTTATGTTGGAAACAATATTTCAGATAACTATAACTCTGAAATCGTTTGACCGATCGTGCCCACCAACTCATTCGTATTATTTGGATGCGCAACCTAACTAATTTGAATTCGCTATCTCTATCCCTTCGAACGTTATCGAGGCAACGGCCGGACAGAATCAAATTTGACCTCGGATTCTTCATTACTGAGACAAATCTAACCGTTTTCGGCAAATAATTCCAAAATTACACACATTTGGGGAAATAATAGCACGCTGTCCCCAAGAACATTTTCGTAGAAATGATTTGAAACCAAAATTTAATCTTATTTTCGAATTTTTGGATGAAAATGGTCCCATACGATTTGGTTCGACTCACTGATCAATAGTCCGGCCGGCCGGCCGTAGACACGATAACTCTCGATTGGAATGAGCTAGACAGTTGAAATTTTCAGAGTAGTTTTACGAGATAAATATCTCGGCGAAGTTCGTTATTGGGCAAAATCGGCAAGTGGTTTCGGAGTAACGAAACAAAAAAAATTTCTTACATTACAAATTTCAAATTCAATTTTTTTTAAGATGCAGTTTCATCATCACAGGAATCCATTGATATAATTTTCAACTCTAACAAATTTATAGTTTCGGAGATATGATTTTTCAAAATTTCAATATCAAATCATAACTCTATGATTTCACAGAATGCTGTATCGAAAATCAACATCTATGAATTTCATGATCGGTGTTCATAAATGTCATCATTATCACCTCATCTGCAGATAAGATACATGACAATCAAAGTATGATTGAATGCAAAATGACCAATGAAATAACCTCAGCTATCGTAGATAGCTCTTGGATAATCCATATGATGATGGTAATCCATAAGATGATGATGATGATGGAAATATATCGCTTCCCCGGAAGAAAAATGACATAACTGCAAACTACTGAACCTAAATCGTAAATCTTGCGTGTTTAAGGCTAAATAACCATCATTCAGCCTTAATGACGTAATCAACTGAAATTCTCAATTTTAGAATTTCAGTTGATCGTGTCATCAAGGCGAAATTCATTCACATTATTCAGTCTTAGTGAAGCGATTGAAGATTGACGATTGAGTTTCTGACAGTTTGCAGTTATGTCATTGTTCTTCCGGAAAAGCGATATATTTTGGTGAGTTAACCAAATGGGGTTCAGAATATCTCCAGTAAAGATAAAACTGCAATATTGATTAAGTTTCAATTGATATAATATAATGTTCTCAGTAAATTTGAGGAATGAATATCTAGGATAAGTTTGTTATAGGGTAGAATCCGTCTGGTGGTTTTGGATTAATGATTTTTGGAACCCTTGTTGAATTCAATTTATTTTATGATATTTGAATCTAACTTCTTTTATGGTGAAGTATAAAAATCCATTGATGTCATTCCGAACTCTGAGAAACCAATACTTTCGGAGATATGATTTGTCAAAGTTTGAACAAGAGCGCCAAAGCTCCTGTCCACATGACTTTCCCACTTTTTGGCGCTCTAGTTCCTCGGAATAGAGTGCTTAACAATTTGCCCACATGTCTCTAATTTTCGTATTTTTGGCTGAAAATGGTCTTAAACTATTTGGTTTGTCTCACTGATCAAGAATCCATGGTCAAAATCGATTCTGGCCGTTAACACAATAACTCCCGAACGGAATGAGCTAGACAGTTGAAATTTGCAGACTAGGTTTAAGAGATAAATATCTCGAAGGTCGTTATTGGGCAAAATCGGTCAGGTGGTTTCAGAGCAACAAACAAAAATTTTACATTACAAATTTTGAATTAATTTTTTTTTTAGTGAACTAATAGTTTCGGAGATATGATTTTTCAAAATTTCAAAAATACATCGTACGTCTATGTTTTCACAGAATGCTCTAATTATTGTATATATGAATTATCGTATGATCTGTGTTCACACATGTCTTCCTGGACTCGCGTCCAACCTTTACGTATGATTGGACGCAAGTCCAAGATACGTTTTAAAACGGAAAATACCAATATGAAGTTTGCCACATTAAAGAGAACTACTCATCTGTCAAATATTTTGTTACGTTTCACGCGCCATTTCTGAGTGCGTTTTTCAGCGGGTATTGGTTGCTTCCTAATAATTCGAAATTAAATATACAACGGCGGTTTTGAGCAGGTGAGTTATTGATTTTTCTTGCCTTTTATGTTGTCATCTCTAGTTTCATTTTAAAATATTCATTCGTAAACATTAAATATATGTTAAAATACTTAATTTCTGAACTACTTGGGAAACGTTTGAATATAAGGTAACTTTGAATCGTTCAATGTTACCCGCAATTTGAATTTGCTATATCGGGTAACTTTGAATTTTCATTTTAGTTGGAGAATCGGAAAAAGCAATTACAGGTGTTAGAAAATATGGTACCAAAGGTGGGAAAGCCCTGTGGACAGGAGCTTTAGCGCTCTTGTTCAAACTTTGACGAATCATATATCCGAAAGTATTGGTTTCTCAGAGTTGGGAATGATATCAATGAATTCGTATTATAGAACTGCATCCTAACTCTGAGAAACCAATAATTTGGAGAATGTTTTAATAGACACATTTTGGAGTTCTTGTTTTAATTGAGTTTTTTTTATGATGCAGTTTTATTGTAAGAATCCATTGATCATTCCCAACTCTGAGACACCAATACTTTCGGAGATATGATTTGTCAAAGTTTCAACAAGAGCGCCAAAGTTCCTGTCCACAGGGCTTTCCCACATTTTATTTACATTCATTTACATTTATTTTTGTCCTTTTTGGCGCTCTAGTTCCTCGGAACTGAGTGCTTACCAATTTGCCCAAATGTCTGTATTTTTCGAATATTTCGATGAAAAAGGTCTTAAACGATTTGGTTCGACTCACTGATCAAGAATCCGTGGTCGAAATTCATTCTGTCCGGCCGGCCGGCCGTAGGCACGATAACTCTCGAACGGAATGAGATAGACAGTTGAAATTTTGAGAGTAGGTTTGGGAGATAAATATCTCGGCTAAGTTCGTTACTGGGAAAAATCGGACGGATGCTTTCGGAGTAACAAAAAAAAAATTTTTTTTTACAGAACAAATTCCAAATTAAATTCTTTACAATAAGCAGTTTTACCATAAGAATCCAATGATATCATTTATAACTCTAACAAGCTAATACTTTCGGAGATATGATTTTTCAAAATTTCAATGATAAATCGTATTTCACAGAGTGATCTAATTAATCTATGTATGAATTGTCATAATGTCAACTTATTATCCTGAGACATGACATTATCTAATCAATCGAAGAATTATGAGAATAAAGTGTATTCCGAAATCTGAGCGAAGTGAGAAAAATCTCAGTTGTTTGCTCCGAAATTAGTTTTTCTCAGAAAAGTCTTACATTTCGGAACGGAACATGAAGTAAGAGATCTGAGAGTAGTGAGACTGCTTTTCATCCATAGACATAGAATGCAAATAGAATGTAAATATCATAGACATAAAATAACATGGACTGGTTGTGAGAAAGAGACCATTGAAATCAGCATTGAAAAAAGACAGAATAGTTAAAGGCAAACCACGGTATATGAATATTTTCTTATAATTTGGCGATTGGCAAAACCACAGAATACAAAACATTGGTTTCCTTTATTCTCTGACCTTTTTTGTTACTGTATTGTTTGGTTTCATGTATTGTGTATGTGTTTTGGTGATTTGTAGACAGAATATTTAAAGGCAAAACATTTTCATTTAAATCCGACACTCGTTTCTGAATATTCTGATACTTATAAAAAAAGCAACATTATTTTTATACCATTATTTGCCTTTAAGTATTCTATCCTTCATAACATCTCTCTCTAATGTATTCCGCAACGAACTGTGTGATAAAGTTACGTGAGGGCCAGTCCATGTTATTCTATGTCTATGGTAAATATTGAAAGCATAATTCTGCAGTTCGAGAGAGCAGAAAATTTGGTGAACGTAGATCATGAAATTTGAGATCGATTACAAGGTAATTTTTCATTATTACTCTTCTTTGATACATGTTTTATGAAAAATCTACTATTTGTAGGTACCTGTTTTGGGCAATACGAAACTATTTGGCGCTCTAGTTCCTAGGAACTGAGTGCTTATCAATTTGCCCAAATGTCTGTAATTTTCGAATTTTTCGATGAAAATGGTCTTAAACGATTTGGTTCGACTCACTGATCAAGAATCCGAGGTCGAAATCGATTCTGTCCGGCCGGCCGTAGGCACGATAACTCTCGATCGAAAGGAGTTAGCGGATTGAAATTTGCAAGGTGGGTGTGGAGCGTAAATATCTCGGACGAGCTCGTTAATGGGAGAAATCCATCAAGCGGTTTTGGAGTTATGGCCGATTTTAGTAAAAATATTTTTTTGAATATTTCCGAAACCGATCACTCGATCTATCTAAAATTTAGCATCAAGTTGTAGAATCATGACCTCTATACGCATGTGAAGTTTTGTATTGACCAGATTACTGCAAAGTGTCAAAAAAAATTTCAAAATTTAAAAAAAAGTTTTACTACATTAACTCTCGAACGGAATGAGCTAGGTAGTTGAAATTTTCAGAGTAGGTTGGGAAGATGAACATCTCGGTTAAGTTCGTTATTGGGCAAAAATGGCCAGATTTAATTCGATTTCTTCCATGGTGCAGTTCTCATTCTCAGATTGCTCATTTAATCTTGATAAATAAACTATTATTTGAATTGAATTTCCTTTATGATGCAGTTCTATCATAAGAATACATTGATATAATTCCCAACTCTGAGAAACCAATACTTTCGGAGATATAATTTGTCTGTTTGAACTAGAGCGCCAGAAAGCTCCTGTCCACAGGACTTGAACCCATTTTTCAGCAATACTCGTGAAGTATGCTAACAATAATGATTCAGAAAAATATGTAACGTTTTTCTCATTGCACCACGCTATGAATTATGAATAAGCTTACTCATACAAATTTCGGCTTTTCACAAGCAGCAAACTCAGATATGCTGCTTAAGTAGTTTGTGCCACATCCAGGTGTATTAATGTTGAATTTTCTTCGTAATTCAATTTAGGAACCGGCAAAATCAGATTCTAATGTTGAATTAAAAGCAGGTAAATACATTTGACAGTACGATGGTACCTCCTCGAATTGATTTTAGAATTCATTTTTCTGTGGACCATGGTAAATTTATGTGGTGGATACGCAGAGCTCAGATAGAATATTTGAAACATATTTCAGTAAAGTTGTGACATAATTCAGATTGCTTGTGAATCACTCCTATGTGTGGTTACCCATGAAAATCATGCATTAACACTATAGAAATTTAGTAATAATAGGGGTCATTAATGGATAATTTCGTGAACGTTACACATTACCATTTTGGCGAGATCAACGGAAATAATATTAATAATTCTTCACCTTCGTTAAACGAGGTGATTTGGTCTAGCTACAACTGCTAGACGTGCTAGAACAACACTGGTTTGGAATTATCTCGGAGCTTACGACGAGGACCAAGAGTTAATATAGGGTGGTCCAGATCTTAACCAAGAAATTTTAACCACGTATTCTACTTCAAAAATAAGCCCTGTTTTTCATATAACCATATGTCGAGAAATTCTCCCTCTCCGAGATACAGGGTGTTAAAATTATAGAAAATAAAATTTAGTACCTAATAACTTTCACATTTCTTAAAATATTTCTATGAAATTTGGAACATAGGTTTTAAGGATTAAGGAGTACTTTTTGCATAACATCATTTTTTGTATTCTACCAGTGGCGTCCGTACTGCATCGAGACTGAATATTTTTGGACAATAAAATTACTCTTGGAATCCTTATTCAATTTAAAGCAAATTCATTCTCCTGAATTTTTGACGCAAAAGGCACCGTTTCCGAGTAAAAAAAATAAACATATTCTCTTGCATGAAGAAATCGCTAAAATTTGATAATATGGTACATAATAATAATAAGACTGTCTTCGTAAACGAAACGTGTAATTAAAAATGGGTCCAAGCCCTGTGGACAGGAGCTTTCTGGCGATCTAGTTCAAACAGACAAATTACATCTCCGAAAGTATTGGTTTCTCAGAGTTGGGAATTATATCAATTTATTCATATGATAGAACTGCATTCTAAAGGAAATTTTATTCAAATAATAGTTTATTTATCAAGATTAAATGAGCAATCATGAGAATGAGAACTGCACCATGGAAGAAATCAAATTAAATCTGGCCAATTTTGCCCAATAACGAACTGAACCGAGATATTCATCTCCCTAAACTACTCTGAAAATTTCAACTACCTACCTCATTCCGTTCGAGAGTTATATCTATGTCTATGGATGAAAAGCAGTCTCACTACTCTCAGATCTCTTACTTCATGTTCCGTTCCGAAATGTAAGAATTTTCTGAGAAAACCTAATTTCGGAGCAAACAACTGAGATTTTTCTCACTTCGCTCACAATGTCTCAGGAACATCATTTGACATTATGACAATTCATACATAGAATTATATCATTCTGTGACAACGTTGAAATACGATTTATTATTGAAATTTAAAAAAATCATATCTCCGAAAGTATTAGCTTGCTAGAGTTAAAAATGATATCATTGGATTCTTATAGTAAAACAGCTTATTGAAAAAAACTTAATTTGGAATTTACCTTGTAAAAAAAAAATTTTTTTTTTGTTACTCCGAAACCATCTGTCTGATTTTGCCCAATAACAAACTTAGCCGAGATAATTATCTCACAAACCCACTCTGGAAATTTCAACTGTCTAGCTCATTCCGTTCGAGAGTTATCGTGCCTACGGCCGGACCAGCCGGACGGCCGGACAGAATGAATTTCGACCACGGATTCTTGATCAGTGAGTCGAACCAAATCGTTTAAGACCATTTTCATCGAAAAATTCGAAAATTACAGACATTTCGGCAAATTGATAAGCACTCAGTTCTGAGGAACTAGAGCGCCAAAAAAGCTACTTTTACAAATACGAATTCAAAGAAGATGTTCGAAGTGATTGAAAAAAATCTCAAAGAAGAAGCATTTCTCGACATATGTTTATAGAATTCCTGCTGGCAACCACCGGGTCGATAGATATTAACTAACTTGATATTTGCTTGTGAAAAACCTTAAGTATGTTATATTAACTTATATGTGTAAATTAGCTTTTATGCTTACTGTGTCTGAATTGCCATACGATAAATAATAATATGACAAACTAGGGCTTATTTTTAATATACGTGGTTATAATTTCTTGGTTCAGATCTGGAGCACCTGTATATATGTATCTGTATCTGTATATCCGATTGATTCATTCGATTGAGCCCAACTTTAAAATTATTATGAAAGGCTACTCGGACGTCCCGTTTAACATTTTCATGGACAATGTGTTGAAATTGTTGGTGTATCTTACCCAGGAGCTTTGTTAGCTACTCGACAGCTCTTCACCTCCAGGGATAAATTGGAGGCCCCAATGTTCGCGTATCATTAACCACCCAGTCCTTTTGGCGGCTACGCCCCTAAAACCGTTAGTCCGCAATCCCTCCTCATTTGAAGTGACTTACGTGCAATGTTCTTGATATCTACACCCCAGAAGAGGGATGCTTGAACATATTCGGAACTGGCTACGGACTTATCAAGGCTTGAGTTATACCTGACAAGGGATTAAGTTGTGTTCAGACCCCTCGGGCAGAACAGTTGCGAATTATATCAATTCGAATGGAATTAGATAATTTATTTTGTCCGCTGAATTCGCTTGATTGGAGATACCGATATACCGATTATACAAATAGTTCATAAACAATTTCTATCGCATACGACGGGTTGTTTCCACCCGAATGAGTATTTGCGGAATATTAATTGATTTTCATCATTTTACGAATAACGTTTGGAAATTTAGTATGGTGTTTTTGATGAAGGTACAACATATCATTAACACTAGCCCGAAACGATGATTTCAAATTATTTCCGCAATGAAATTCAGGAAACCTGGCGATGAGAATAATGCGATATTGTCGTAGTGATTAGTCAGTACACAATTTGATTGGAGAATGCAAATAGAATCACATACAGTGAGTTTAAAAGTATGGAATAATGTATTTTTTCGTTGACCTTTATGAAAAGTGACATTTTACGTACTATTTCCTGCCCTAAAATCGACTACTATTGAAGGCAAGTACTTTGCGGACGAGAATAGTATGTTCTAAAACAAGTAGCAGAATGGGCTGATATTCAAACACGAATGCGAAATTCGAAAACGAGCGACGAAGGAGCGAGTTTTCGTACGCATGAGTGTTGGTATTGCCTTCTGCAACGAGTATTAGACGATATTTTCTCTATTTCAGGCAAGTTTTGTAAAATACTGTTGACATTTCATGAAAAATTCGGATTATATATCCTAGTGACTTTTGTATTGTATATTGGCAGTTGGTGTGACTGTTACGAAAGTTGACAGATCACGGAATTTGAATTGTACATACAGCATGGAGATCAGATTTAACAGTTTCCTAATATCATGAATGATTCAAAACGAGCAAGAAGAAAATCTCTAGTAGGTACCTTATCTTTTGATGAAAATAAAACCTTTCCTCTCAACAATTATTTCACCTTATCCAGATTATCTTATATTGACATATTGACAATAATTGACGTGTGTTGAAATTTGATAGGATCGAATGTCAGTGCTGACTACCACAAAACGAAAAATATTACTAGAAACAATGCGGGAATGAGTTCATTCCAGCACTGTTTTCAGTGCTGGAATGGACTCATTACGATACTGAAATAGAGAAAGTACTTTCTCGTCCACTGTGGTCACTATGAATACGGTTCAATCCAAAAATAATAAAATGTCTGTAAGAATAACTGTCAGTGCTGTGGTCACTATGGATACGGTCCAATACAAACATAATTGATAGTTATCATTTGCAAGCTGGTGAGAAATGGTTGAAAGCATAGACAAGATATACTAAAGATGGGCCACTGTAACCATATTTCGGTTCCTTTACAGTGACTTTATACAAGACAGTGGCGACAATAGCGGTAAGCGTTTTGATTGGTTTCGCCATTAACGGTCGAAATTCATCTGTGTTCTACTAGTGTGCCTTGATTTTTCTCATGTTTAAACAGTTTTTTTCCAGTTTCCTCGTCGTGTCAGTTCAATTTGGGACATTCCATTATATTTGTGAATATCTAAATTTTAATTCTTCATATATCTTTGGGTTTATTTATAAAGTTTTATCTCGCAGAGAGCCTTATTTGTGCATACCAGTTTGGACTATTGTTTACATTTATTTATTCATCTAAGGAAGGATTAAAAGTAGCAAGGTGAGTGATATTGAGATAAATAGATTAACTAAACTAAACTAAAAGTTATAAATTCTATGTTGAAATGTAATATGTATTGATATGGAAATTTAACTTAATTGTCTGTACAAAGTTACACTTGTTCGATTTCCCTTATGAAATTACATTGAAGCTTGCTTACATTACATTTAAATGTCATAAGAAGAAATTCAATAAGCGATTGGATAGGTTCATATTACAGTCAGTTATTTTACAGGTAAATTAACTCAGAAGCAATGCCTGGTTGTGCAGCAATTGGTTGCTCCAATTCCTCAGAAAAGGGGTTTATTATGAAATGTTTTCCCAAAGATCCCCAGCGTAGGAAAGATTGGGCAATTAGAATGAAGCGAGACAAATGGTTTCCAACCGACTCTTCACGATTATGTGAGGTAATTTATATCAATATTTTCTATTATTTCTATAACTATAACTGTTCTGCCTGTATTGTTGGTATATTTGTCTCAAATTTCAGGTACATTTTTCCTCTGAGATGTGGGAAAAAGTGAGGGTGGATGGGAAGAAGAAGTTGAAAGCAATTGCAGTGCCTAATGTTTTCGTTTTCACCAAAAATGTACCAACTCGTAAATTACCGGCTATGAGAACGAGTGCTTTGAAATCCATTTCCTCAACTCGACTTGAAGACCCAGTTCCCGGTACATCTGGTTACTCATGTACCTTGCCATTGGTTAGTACCTCGAACATTTCTTCAGACTGTGCTTTAGAGTCCTCCATCGAGACCTCACAGAACATCTCCAATGATATATCTACAGAAAAATCAAGCGATGATACAATTCCTCCGGAGAATTCAATTTTTGAGAAAAGGAGTAAAAGGAAGCAAATTGAAATATATGAAAAAAAACTTCATAAAAGAGAGAGCAGTTTGAGGTTGTACAAAAAGAAGTTCCGAAAAGCTTCATCTGAATTAAAACAATTAAAGAGGAAGCTCAGTGTAAATCACATTGATATATTTGATGGTTTGTTCAATGAGGACCAAATAAGAGCTCTAACAAAAAAGCAGACTATGAAGACAACAAAATTCATGAAATGGACCGATAACACTATAATTAAAGCATTGAAATTGAAGTTTTCTTGTGGTAATTCTGGATATGAAGAAATTTTGAAGCAAAATCTTCCATACCCATCCATTCGTACACTACAACGAAGACTACAAAATTTAAAGTTTGATAGTGGTATTTTACATGAAGTATTTACTTTCCTCAAATACAAAATTGGAACATTCAGTGAAAACCAGAAAGACTGTGTACTAGTACTGGATGAGATGGCTATAACACCTTGTACAACATTTGACATTTCCTTAAATAAATATTTCGGAGATGTCACTCTTCCTGAACATTCTGGCCCAGCAACTCATGTATTGGTGTTCATGTTAGCAGGTGTTAACTCCAGATGGAAACAAATGATTGCATATTATTTTACTGGAAACTCTGTTAATGGAATGGTTTTTAAAAACATAATTTTTGAAATTTTTCGAATCGCCAAAAATATTGAGCTGAACATCATTTCTATAACATCAGATATGGGCTCAGCAAATCAAGCATTATGGAGAGCTTTAGGAATTGGTGCTGGCAGATATGAAATAATTAGAAATTCTCTTCCAAATCCTGTAGAATTGGACAAGAAAGTTTTTATTTTGGCTGACGTTCCCCATCTATTTAAAAATCTCAAATCTGCATTCATTTCTAATAAAATTATCAAAATTTCAAAATCCATTCAACAGAAATATAATTTGCCCACAGATATTGCTGAGTCCTCCCATATTTTCGAACTCTTAAGTTTTCAAGAAGAACTGCAATTCAAATTAGCTCCAAAATTGAGTGAAAATGATCTAATGCCATCACATTATGATAAAATGAAAGTTGGAAAATCGACTAATGTGCTAAGCCATGATGTATCTAGTGCATTGAAATTTGTTGCTGAAGAACTAGATAAACCGCAGTACTTAACAACTGCTTGGTTCATAGATATCTGTGAAAAGTGGTTTTATTTAATGACTTCAAGATCCCCGTCTAATGCCATAAGCAAATTCAATATTGAGAAGTATATGGAAACAAAAAACTTTCTAATAGAATTTATGGAAATTGTTAGTGATCTTGAAATAGGTGTAAAAAAAATTTGGAAACCATCCCAGACTGGAATTCTTATATCAACTAAATCCATCCTACAAATTCAAGAATTCTTAATAGAAGGCCGGGGTTATGAATTTGTACTCACAGGAAGATTTTCACAAGACTGCTTAGAAAATCTTTTTAGTGTTTTAAGAAGCAAACAAATTATCCCCAATGCAGTGCAAGTTAAAAATAATTTGAAACTGATCTGTGTATCACAATATTTGAAATGTCCAAAAGGTTCAAGTTATGATGAGGATGATAGAGAATATTTGGAGAATTTTTTAAAAATTCTTGAAGATAGTCCCAAAACAACTTATGACCCAGTGAGAATTCCAAATGAGATTCCATCTAGTGGTGACCTGAATTTCAGTGAAATTAATTCACTCTATAACATTGCTGGTTATATTGTAAATAGCATCAAGCAGCAATCGAAGACATGTGATGAATGTATTTCATACATGGGAAGTAAAGAACCATTGCACAAAAATTTTACCAAGTTTACTCGGATAAAATGTTACCGTTCAAAAACATTATTTTTCTGTCATGAGTCCATCTTTTATTTTTTTGTTGATATGGAACTGCTATTTAGAAAATATTATGAATTGGTAAGACCACAAAATGTGAACCTTAAAGCATTTTTCATAGATAAAGTGCTGGCAATTGATTGCCCTACTATACCAGATTGTCATGGTATGAAAAATAAATTGATTAGCAGGTTTATAGTCTTTAGATTGAAGATTGCAAGCAAAAAGTATAGGAGTCTAATGCAAAAATATTCCAGCAAATCTATGCGTTGAGAAATTCATAATATCCTGTTTTTTCAAAAAGCTTATATGCGAGCTTCTATATTATATTGTATAATAATTGTTTAAATAAAAGTTTAAAATATATAAATTTTATTTTCCCATAATTCTGTGATATGAAAACCTTATCACCGATGTGCATTTATCCCGAGCATTTAAATGAAAACTATCCACGCCACTTAATTCTGAAGGCGTATCTCCCTTGTACGCTCATTTTTTAAAGGAACACCCTATGCACTATTGGATTCTCTCCTGCAAAAAGATTTTAAAATAGTTAAATTAAAATGTGAAAAAGTTAACGTATAATACTGAAATATTTTAAAAGATGCCCAAAATGACCACCATTGGTTTCCATATAATGATGCAATTCATTTTTGAGGTGTTTTTTCATAAAAGTGACACCTTCAGAATAATGTGGACCTTATAGTTGTAATTGAGATGGTCTGTATATCCGATAACATAAATATTGAATTCGAGCGAACATGGGTATTTTCCAGTTCAAATACAATTTTTCGAATCATATCTAGGGTGGATAGGCATAAGGATATTCCAAAAAGATTTTATTAAAAATAAATTAATAAATTTTGCATTGACTGATATCGTCGCCTTGAAGTCCTCATTTTTCCTCGATTTTGAGATAATATGTATTATAAATACAGCTTGCGCACTTCTGCTAATATCCAGTATATTCATTAGACTATAGTCTAAGGTATTTTCATGCTCTCCGACTCACTGTACTGATTTATAATACACATTATCTCAAAATTGTCTCAACATGAGATACGAGGCTATGACTTAACGGCGACGATATATCATATGAAAGAAGGCTCACAAAAATTTTTCACACTATTTTCTTCCACATTATCTTTTTTTTTAAGTAGAAAGACCCCACAGTAAAAGATATATCAAAATATACTGCTTCTTGTTTGAATTTATTATTTCCCGCCGACCGTTAATGGCGGATGGGCGGGGCTTATGGCCTATTGTCGCCACTGTCTTGTATAAAGTCACTGTAGGTTCCTTGCTACACTAGCGGTGCCGGACGGGAAATATTTGAAGTTCGAACGAGCGGGAAATTCAAATATATCTCCCATATATCCTATATTCTATTATATTGGTCCATAACACTGCCAAACACAAAGTTGACGAATTATCGTCAACCTGGCATTTGACAATGTTTTTGGAACAATGGTTTTCGCTGTAATCGAAAGAAAACAAATGAAATCCCAAAACTCTCTTTAATAAAATTATATTCAGATTCATGAATTTAAGTTCAACATTTCATGTGAATTAATGTACATGTATATTAGAAAAAGAAAGAATATCAAAATTAAAAAATACATTTGGCATGAAAATAAAATTTAGTGTGACATATTTGAAAAAACAATTATATAGCTTATGAGAAAAACTTTCTTCAATACAATTATCCTTATATACTTTCAAATTTGAACGAGCAATTCAATGTTGTCAATATTCACAATATTCATTTGGGAAAAAAAATAAATGTGAAATATAATATAAAAAAATTCGAAAATAAAAGACATTTGGGCAAATTGATAAGCATTCTGTTCCGAGGAACAAGAGTGTCAAAACAGATAGCATTATATACAACGTAATGTGGAAAACATTTCCTACATGAAAATCATCCCTAATCCATACCTTTGAATATGAAAGAGCGGTTGAATAAATGGCTGCCGTAATTCCAATATTCATTTACAAGGACAAAATCCAATGTGAAATATAGTAAAAAAATTATCATTATGCACAACATAATGTGGAAATATATTCTACTCCAATATACATTTAGAAGGACAGAATCAAATTAGAAATATAATATAATAAAAAAATGTATATCATTATGCACAACATAATGTGAAAAACATTTTGTACGTGAAAATCACCCAGTTGTTTCTCTATATATAGCCTATTTACACTGAGAGAAAGGATTATTCATGTTTAACTTATCGACTTGTTAACCACTTGTCAGTTGAATATAAATATTTAATATTTGTGATTAACGTTATTTATTACATGCAAAATCAACCCGCCAAATTTTCAGCTTTAGGAAAAAAATTTCGAATGTTAAATAATTGTTCCAGGTATTTGTTGAATAAAAACAAATTATCTTTGCATAAAATAAAGTATTTTTGATGGACTTCCGATTGTTGGTCATAACCAATTCTCATAGTGCTCAGTAATATTGGTTTCTTCTTAATAAATATATCAATACGCAAAAAATATTTATTTCTCTTGAACCTCGGTATCTTTATAATGAACTTATAGAAAATAATTAGAAATGGAATGAAATGAGAATATACCCAGTAAGATACGCTTGTTTACAGGAACGATATTTCGAAGAACTTTCTAGTCGCATTTTGTCACGTGCACCAAATTGACGAATGAACATTAAAATAGTATAAAGTGGGAGACTAGACCACCTATCAGGACAGGATCCTCACAACCGCAAATTGGCGCGAACCGCGCGAGTCGTAACGGGTAGTTGGTAGTTCATAGTTCAGTGGTAGAGCAATTGACTTGTGAGCGGAAGCCCCAAGTTCAATTCCGAGGCTAGGAAAGAAATTTTCTAGTCACGGTAATCGCCACCATTCACTGTTGGGTCAAAAATTAACAGTGCTGTGCCTAAGGTGGCGTAAGGACACAGTAACAAAGCCTACACAGAACACGAACTGGTTCTCCTTACTCGCTCAAGCTCTTCGAGAGCTTATGAGGGGTCTCCTTGGGGAAGACCTAGGAAGGATCAGTATAATCCATATACTATACTATACTATACTATTTCAGTTCTCATGCATGCGCATGAGAATTCGTGAACCATACATAGTTCACGAGTTCACTCACGCTCCTTTGGTGTCGGACGGTACTGATCTGAATCAAGTAAGAATTATTTTATTTTATATTACTTATATTAGTTGAATTATTTTTTAATATCATTCATACATTCCTGATATAACTATCGTAATGAGTTAATGTTTGGTTTTGTTCAAGATCCTTTTTCTACATAATAAGCACATGGACACTCAAGCAACCACCCTTTTGGATACAATGTCCGCCACAGCCACAAATCCGATAAACATCTTACTAAACAATTGGGGCTTGGAGCATTTGTCCAACAAATTTCACGGTAAGCTATTTTTGAGTATTTTGTTTATTTCAATATGTTAATTTTGATGCCAACATACAATTTCACTTCAAATAACATTCATTTGCTGGTATATAACATGAAACATTTCCATTTAGCATATATAATAATATATATAACTAACATATAACTATAATAATAACATAACTAATATATGGTTGTTCAGAAATAACATCAAAATGTCATCATAAATGGATATGATGTTTCCATTTATAAATGCTGATATATATGAAGGTATTTAGTGTGGTGTCTTCTTCAGTTCAAGCAGACACCATTTTGATTGTTCTTGTAGCTGGAGTCAATTTGTTTTGTTAACTACACGGTATGTACTCAAAATATTTTTAAATTCATATTACTTATATAACAAAGATGAGGTCATAACAATGACATGAAATAATTGAATAAGTAAGAACCTACTTATATTTCGAAATAGTTTTTATGAATTTGGGTAAATATCTACCTACTTGCTATTTTTGTGTGATAAATTGATGACCACCTAGACTATAATATCCTATTTAATACAAACTTGCATACCTAGGTTTACATATGTATAATATTACACAGTAAAGTATGCATACTTAATGAACTGATGCATGGACTGAATTGTTATGTCATTACAATAAAACTTCTAAAGAAATATGTTGTACATTTATGTTTCTTTTTTTACAGAAGAAGGAATTAACCTCGATATATTGAAGGATTTTATTGAAGAAAAACATCTCTTGGAGTCGCTGGTTCCAAGAATTGGTGACCGTTTAAGACTGGTTCAAAAAGCAAAGGATTATTTTCATGCAGGAAAGGAACCAGAATACACAGTGATGAAAGTCAATTAAATGTATATATAAACAGTGTCCGCCAAAAAGTTTGCTTCGAGAGAAAAGTTTTTTAGCTGTGTTGTATTGCAGAAAAGTATGTATGTATGTAATTTTGTTTTTTGTAAAATGTTTTTTTATGTCTGCAATAAATATTTATGTTCAGTTTCATTTGATATTTTATTCATTTATTTACATCATACCTGAACTCATAAGAACTTTGATAGTATTTATTTATGAGTTTTAACAGGGTTATGAGTTCTGGCCAAAATTAATCATAAAATAAAAATAATATTGGCAAAATATATGTAGCTATAATAGTTTCAGTTTAGATTTTCACTGAAACTATTATAGCTACATATATCTTTTGCCAATATTATTTTTATTTCATGATTAATTTTGACTAAAACTCATAATCCGTCTCTGTTAAACTACCACGTCAAAAAAAAAATTTTGTATACCTTTTCAAAAGTAAAATACAAACTTATCATTTATTTAGGATAAAAAAATATTATCATACCTGGAAACATAACAATGTTTTATAGAACTATCTGAGGTACAATATAAACTGATCGTTTGTTCAAAGCAAAGAGAATTATGATGTGACAAAATATATCGATATTATGGAGCAATTTTCGAGTACAATACAAACTCATCATTTATTTCACATTATCATTTATATATTGGGTTTATGAATATATTTATTATACAATATGCGAGAAGTTCGACGTAAACAAATATGTTGCTGCTTACAAAGAGATATATGTTATTAGAAAGCTTAACAGTGCTACTCAACAAGATATGATTGTTTAATATACAACAAATCATTTATTCACAGAAGTTTAGCATTTCAAACGTTAGTGTGAAACTTAAGTAAGTTGGGACCTATTCAAAGCTGATATTAGTTTGTGATTACCTGATTTTATTAACCACAAATAAACGTTTCTCTCAGTGTATAGCAGCTACATTTGCAAAACCTTGATCACAAATAAGTGCCACGACATGAGCTTGTTGTGTTCATCAAGTGTCCGAAAGAATGGCATGCATAACCTAGCTCTTTGACTACTAATTTCAGGCCTTTATTCTTTTCAACAATCCTTCTTAATTTGCGGTTCAATATAGTTTAAATTTTATATATTTCCATAGCCTCTGGGGAGAGCTGGGAGGGTCTTCCTTTCCTATCATCCCCTTCTCGTTTTTCCTGAGAAGAAATTATGACAATTCAATTTTATATATTCATTTTATATTAGTACATAATAAGTTACTTGGGGTAGCAAACATTTGTGGTTCCACTTCGGCCACATAGTGAACTTCTTGGACATCCAGGAATATACATGCATATTCATGCAAATCATCAAGGATTTTATATCATGGATAATATCAACATATATCATAATCCTAGTTTTCTATTTGACTGATTACATCAGTTGGAAGTGATGCGCATCAGTTCAAACCAGAGAAATAGAGGGAAATTCCGGCTATTTCTCTGGTTCAAACTGATTTCGCATCAGTTGGGAAGTGATACAGCGTCAAATAGAAAGCGAATATTGAAATTTACAACTTTAAATGAAATAATATCAATAAATGGAAATCTTAAATGAACGTGAAGTTCCTGCTTGCTTTCGAATGGAACTACTTTTTTCTACAATGGCATGTGGATCTAGTAATAGGAATTCAAATATCAAAGAATTGCATTAATTATACGAGGACGCATATCAAATTTTCAAGTCATATGAAAGCAGACATTCATAAAGACTTCAGGTTTTTGAATCTGCATATTTAACTGAGACCATGTGCAAGCTCCTGCAACTATTATCATTCAAGATATGAACAATATAATGAAAAAATTCCATTTACCTTGTATTCCAACATCCATTGGCAAGCATAGCGAAGGAATCACACCAGGTGGTATAACAACTTGCACCCTGATATTTGTTATAAATTCGGACGGATTGAAATAGCTGGAACAAATGTCGAAGTGTTCTTAGATTAATATTTTAGCTTTAGCAATCAAGTCCAAGCGTCCTGTTCCTTCTAGCCATATCCGCTGAAAACGATGATATAATAGTTATTTATGTAATAAGGATCATAAAGACGATCATTATGGTACAAGTCGTGAATGTTATCGTGCGAGGCGTAGCCGAGTCCGATAACACGGCGTGTGCCATAATGATTGTTTATGATTCGTATTACATACAAAATTTTATCTGATGGCATTTATATCAATACATTTTCGAAAAATTAAAAACTTTATTTTCGACATGTCACAATGACAACTATTTTTAAAGGAGTAAGTATTGTGTAGTTTCAAATATTATTAGGTGAGTGAGCTGTGCTTTGCCATTTCCTTGACAACGTCATCAGGTTGTAACGGCAATATCTATTTATCGCTGTCAAACTAAATAATTATTGTCAGGTAGAATTTAATATAATTTAAAAAATGAGTGATTCTGAAGCTGATAGTTTACCTTCTGATTTGGAAGAAATGTCGAGAAATATCGTGGACTCCCTTTCGCCGGAAAAATCACGGAGTGTATATGAAATGGTGTTTAATCGGTACGAAGAATGGTGTTCTGCTAAAAAAATCAAGAATATCACTCATGAAAAAGTATTGTTGGCTTACTTTGAATGCTTATCTAAGGAAAGAAAACCATCTTCTCTTTGGTCGTATTATTCGATGATAAGAAGTATTTTATCAACAAGAAAAAGCGTCGATATTAGTAAGTACCTACAGCTGGTTGCATTACTAAAACGTAAATCAGAAGGTTACAGAGCTAAAAAATCCAAAATTTTTACTAAACAAGATGTTACAAAGTTTTTAACGGAAGCATGAGATGATACATACTTATTTAATAAAGTTGCCATGATAATTGGACTAAGTGGAGCATGCAGAAGAGAGGAATTGACAAATATGCTTATTGAAAATGTAATAGATGAAGGATCCGTTTTTAGAATTACATTACCGAATACAAAAACGAAGGTAATGCGAGAATTTTTTGTAACTTCGGGAAATATCCTAGGATTGAATATGGTAGAACTTGTCAGACAATATGTGAAAATATGACCTTGCAACACAAACCATCTACGTTTTTTGGTCACTTATAGAAATAAGAAATGCACAAAACAACCCGTTGGAATACATACCTTTGGTAAAATGCCAAAAGTTATTGCCACTTTCTTGAATTTACCTCGCTCTGAAGAATATACCGGACATTGTTTTCGGCGATCGTCTGCTTCGTTTTTGGCTGATTCTGGAGCTGATCTGTGTACCGTGAAACGCCATGGCGGATGGAAAAGCAATACTGTCGCTGAAGGTTACATCGAAAATTCGAAAGAGCAAAAGAAAAAAATATCAGAAGCAATTTTTGGTGCCAACAACCAAACAGGATTACAAGTTTGCCAACAATCATCAACTACTGATGTAAAAACTGTAGAATCCACTGGAATTAATATTACAAATTGTAGTAATTGTTCTTTTTCCATTTATAATAAATAGTTTTGTACATAGTTATACATATTGAATAAACTTTTTTGATCAAACCATTACATGTTTTCCTTATAGAATTTCATTATGGTACTTAGTACCATAATGAATTCATTATGGTACTTAGTCCCATAATGAGCTTCCTTATGTCATCAAAATTGAGTGACATAACGTTGTCATTATGATATGCCATCAGATAAAAGTTTTTTAGATATATCAAAATATCAATAAAGTAGGTTAATAATTAAGTACTTTATTGCTCATATATACAAACACTAACCCCACAACAAATAAACAATCGTATGCAGGTCAAAACAAGAGATTTAATATGTAGGTATGTTCCATTTTCTATTCACTATTTTGTTCTTGTTTTTGTATAAGTAATTTTAGTGGGTATTTTCTGGCCCTTTGGTCAATATCGTCTTGATGAAACAGATTCAAAGCATCTTGTGATTCCTTTAGTCGATTGAAATAGTTTTTATGCAGTGAGCAATAAAGTACTAAGAATACCTAAACCTAAAAAGGACTTACCTTATCATCTTTCGGAGGCCTGTGCAACTTACTCACTTTACTTGTATTCTTACAGTTTTTTACCGAACATCAAACATTGATATTCGAAAAAGTTTATTTTACAACACACGGATTTCACCAAAACTATGCAAAAGTAAAAACAAACGGGCCATTAGCGGACAGCTGATGAAGTATCACGTGGTGTCATCAGGTGATCCACAAATCGCGAAGGCAGAGACATCCTCAAAATTGACTGGAATTATTCGAACTATTCGAACTATTCTGTGGGACCAGTCTTTAGTACGGAAGTTTCCACCCCATGGTTGAAAGTGAAAATGTCTTCTGAAATTGAGGTTTTGACGAATGAAACTGTCCCTTCCGTTGGACCGTCGAAGTCTATTGAAAAATATTCTGCAGCTTATGATCACTTCGTGAATTGGTGCAATTCGAAAAATGTGACAGTTTACCAAGAGAATGTGCTTCTAGCATAATTCAACTTAATGGCTAGAGAAAAAAAATGTAAATCCTTTGTGGGCCTGATATTCAATGATACAGTCGCAACTAGCGATGAAACATGAAACAGATATTGGTAAATATCTGAAGTTGCCCGCATTTTTGAAAAACTCCAATGAAGGGTATCTTACAAAAAATCAAGAGTTTTTTCTGAGGAAGAGTTCGAACATTTTCTCTTCAAAGCACCGGATGATCCATATTTTGGATTAAAGGTAACTATCATATTTCAAGTAATTATAATTTTGTATTTTGATCACGTGGTTGTTTCAGATTGTTCTATTATTCGGAGTAGCTGGTGCCTGCAGATGTGAGGAAATGGTGAAAAGGAAAACTGCAGATATCGAGGATAAGGGAAATATTATAATAGTCAATATTCCTGATAGTAAAACGAGAGAACTTCGAATATTCACGGTTATTAGGGACAATAATCTAAATATTTATCGGAGATACACTGCGTTAAGACCAAAGGATTTCGTTGAAAATAGATTTTTTTTGAAATGTCGATCCGGAAAATGCTACAGAGCTGTGATGGGAATACATAGTATAGGAAGGGTTTCAAGAAAGGTTGCCACTTTTTTGCAATTGAATCATCCAAACGAATACACAGGTCATTCATTGGGGTGAACTTCTGCTTCACTACTTATAGATGGAGGAGCCAACTTTGGGTCTTTGAAACGACACGGAGGTTGGAAGTCAAGTAGTGTAGCAGAAGGCTATATCGAAGATTGGCTGCGAAATAAGAATGAGGTTGCTGGTAGGATATTGAGCGCCAACGAATTCCCTGGAACCAGCAACTCAGATGACTCTAATGAGGCATCAGCTTTTGAACAGAATCCGAGACAGAATGCTACCAGTTCAATATTACATGGTTAGGGCTTCACGCGAGAGCGAGATTTTTCTCGTCTCGTCTCGTTCTCGTCTCGTGAAAGCGAGACGAGACGAGACGAGACGTTTTAAAAAATATTATAGGCGATACCGAGACCACATACAGCGTAACACGAAAGTCACGTTTTTGGTCTCGTTGAATTTTTGGCGCTCTAGTTCCTCGGAACTGAGTGCTTATCAATTTGCCCAAATGTCTGTAATTTTCGAATTTTTCGATGAAAATGGTCTTGAACGATTTGGTTCGGCCCACTGATCAAGAATCCGTGGTCGAAATTCATTCTGTCCGGCCGATCCGGCCGTCCGGCCGGCCGGCCGTAGGCACGATAACTCTCGAACGGAATGACCTAGAGCGTTGAAATTTTCAGAATAGTTTCGGCAGATAAATATCTCGGCTAAGTTCGTTATTGGGCAAAATCGGACAGATGGTTTCGGAGTAACAAAAAAAAAATTTTTTTTTACGAAACAAATTCCAAATTAAATTTTTTTCAATAAGCAGTTTTATCATAAGAATCCAATGATATCATTCTTAACTCTAACAAGCTAATACTTTCGGAGATTTTTCAAAATTTCAATTAAAAATCGTATTTTTACGTTTTCACAGAATTATATAATTATTCTATGTATGAATTGTCATAATGTCAACTTATTTTCCTGAGATATGACATTGCTAATAGTTGGGTCGAGAAACGTCAAAATCGACTTAGAGAGACAAGGGTAAAAAACCGTCAAATAAACCCCCATGTGGCGATTTTATGTCGAAAAGTGAAAATAAAGAATATATATCCCAGGTAAGTACCGACGTTTTATTCTAATACCGGAGATCGACAAGATTGTACGAGGAGCTCGATAGCCGGTGTGTCTACGCTGTCGGGTTTTCGGATTCGGAACGAGAGAAGGCGGGACTTTTTGGCGCTCTAATTCCTCGGAACTGAGTGCTTATCAATTTGCCCAAATGTCTGTAATTTTTATTTCAGATGCAGTTTCATCATTAAAATCCATCGATATCATTTTCAACTCCAACAAGCTAATACTTTCGGAAATATGATTTTTCTAAATTTCAATAATGAATCGTACGTGTTTTCACAGAATGCTATAATTATTCTATATAAGCTTTATTATATGATCTGTGTTCATACTCGTACATTTCATCCTGTCCTATAAGAAGGAGTCAAATTCATTTCAGCTATTTTAATTTGATTTCTTCCATGGTGCATTCCTCATTCTCACATTGCTCATTTAATCTTGATAAATAAACTGTTATTTGAATTTAATTTCCTTTATGATGCAGTTCTTCCATAATAATACATTGATTTAATTCCCAACTCTGAGAAACCAATACTTTCGGAGATATAATTTGTCTGTTTGAACTAGAGCGCCAGAAAGCTCCTGTCTACAGTGCTTGAACCATTTTTGTATGAAGTTTTATATACTTTTCTCAACACCCACAGAAAACAATTGAATATGAAGAGTTTCCACTATAATAACCAATATGTTTTGTCTATATTATGCATCGATCGTTCTAGAAATACACGATTTTTTAGAAGATTATTAATTCGTTATTACCTCACGATAACTGAGATTATTTTTCAAAAACAAAAGAATTCACAACCATAAAAACGGATGCCATTATGAATTCAATACTTAACGGACAACTTTTATCGCCCCTAAGGCCCAATGCTTTGAAAATTTCGTCTCTATCTGAACATCTGGATAAATGTATTCTCTTGTGCTGCTTGTAGTGATGATGTGAACAATTATTGTATACATCTGTGGAACTACGTATAATAAAACTGGTAGAGACATGAAGATATTCAATGTTTCGAAAAGTGTTATGAGGAATACGCCAAGAACACCCTCAATGATCTACCCACTGGGAAGGTATTCTTTGAAAACTATAGCAAATTGTTCAATTCTATTAAAAAATGTATAGACATCGATAGCCTATTTAAAACACCAACAAAACTTTCGAAATATTGGAAAGCTGAGTTTGAAGAATATTTGCTGTTAGAAAGACCAAATAGGAATCAACATATTTTACAGTGGTGGAGAGTGGTGAAAAAGTTCTTACTACGCTTTCCAAGATGGCCGATGATTTATTAATGCCTACATCCGTATCTGTTGAAAGATTATTTTCTACAGCAGGTATGATCATGGCAAATATACGTACATCATTGAAAAATTATGTGATGCAAGCGTGATCATGTTTGAATTCTTGGTCATCGAGTAATTTAAAAGTTGAAATTATCAGTGATCAAAATTAAAAATAATATGTACATGTACAAATATTTTTGTATTAGAGCGTAACAAATATAGCTTTACAAAATTATCCATTATTTTATACCATTTCGTTTATATATTATAATATTTATTATCGTTATTCAGAATTAAGCGAGACGAGACGAGACAACTGATAACGCGACGAGAACGAGACTTAAACGAGACTTAATTTTTTGGGAACTGGCGAGAGCGAGACGAGGTTTTTTATACTCTCTTCTCGTGTGAAGCCCTATACATGGTTTTAATTCTCAAAATGCAACATTGACCAATTGCACATTCAATGTATCTTTAACGAATAAATATTGGTTCAAGCACTGACGTGAAGTCAGAAGCTTTTGCGCGTATGTTCTATTGTCCATTCTTCTGTATTGGATACCCTTAATCGAATTTACCATGGTAAATTATGTTGTCCATTCTCCTGTATTGGACACTCTTAATTCGAATTTACCATGGTAAATTCGAATTAAATTGATAAATAAACTATCATTTGATTGAACTTCCTTTATGATGCAGTTCTATCATATGAATACATTGATATAATTCCCAACTCTGAGAAACCAATACTTTCGGAGATATAATTTGTCTGTTTTTTTAAAACATGATTCTAAGTTAGCAAGGTACCACACGCAAATCATTAATTGCTTCTCCACTGCGACTTCAGCATGGGCCGACGTTATTTTCATGAACCTCATGCAATTTTATTAAAAAAAGGCGACCGGAGTTATTCGAAAATGATGCCTAAATTGATTATCTGTAAATCTAATAGAGGTATCTTCGGCAAAATATCATATTTTTTCTTCATGGTTGATTTCCTCATCTTCTGAATCGCTATCGAGTATCTATCTCTTCCCTATATGTAATAGATTGAATAATAATTCATTATTCATAATTTTGAAATTTTAATATGACGGAAGCAGTCTATTTAGGTTAGAATTTCAAAGTCAGAAAAAACAATCGCGTTTGGATATTCCTAGACGCTTGAAAGACTCGAAAATCACGTGATCATAAAATCCGCTCGATCTTATCGGCTCAGTGATGTAATTACCATACTACAACTACTATACTTTCACCCCTTTCAGGAATATCGAAATATTGTTTCGTAAGTCAAAGTAATTTATTTGTTATGGAAAATGCTCACATGATTCATATATTTCTTGCATTTCCTGTTACCAAGCAGTGCGACCATCGATATTTTCGCGCTTATGTTCATTTTGCTCAATTGTCTGTATTTTCGAGTTTTTTGCCGAAAGTGGTCGTCTCAAACGATTGGGTTCGTACTTCCTGATGAAAAATTCGAGGTCAAATTTGATTCTGTCCGGCTGACCGTTGCACCGATAATTTGAGAACGGAAAGAGATAGCGACTTTATTTATTCAAAGAGTATTAAACATCATACAATCCTAAAACATAATAATATATGGAAAGTTTTTAAATATAATAAATAGGTAGATTCAAAATCCAAAACTCAAGTATATAACCAACAACAACTGAAATACAAATTTCGAAAAATATGAAAAAACCAGAATATCTATACAGGGTGAGTCTTAAAGTTGTACATTCATTTTAACCATAGATTCCTTTCATCAAATAAAACACATTTTTCATTTACAATTTTTCCAAATTCGGCTCAGTTATAACCGTTTAAGGATTTCACAATGTGCTAATTCACTCCTGCATATGAATTATCTATGACATTGATGGTGGACGAGAAAAAGTACGGTAACGTGGTTTACAGCTTGATTCGGGATTCCAACGCTCAGGGGCAGAACCATAAATGTAGTGAAATTTCTGGAGTTTCCCATTTTATAACATTCACTGAAGAATACCTCGAAAACGGTGCATTTGAGGAGAAAAAATGAAGAATGATTAAATGTTCTAAAACGATTGAATATTCTTGAAAGGACTCAAGAAAAACTTTATCTTCTTTCTTTATGCTAAATTTTGTTCAGTTTTATGAATCTACGAGTATAAAACTAGAAAACCAGGAGAAGAAGGAAAAAACTAATATTTTGAAAATATGTATAATTTTTATAGGAAACTTCACACCATCATTCATTTCATTCGAAATAAGGATGTCAAAGCTACAAAATGAAAACTGATTTCTTCTCCAAATTTCAAGAGCCTGTATCTTTTACCTGAACCGAATATGAAAAAATGGTAAATGAAGAAATTGGTTCAAGCCCTGTGGACAGGAGCTTTCTGGTGCTCTTGTACAAACAGACAAATTATATCTCCGAAAGTATTGGTTTCTCAGAGTTGGGAATTATGTCAATGGATCATTATGATAGAACTGTATCATGAAAGGAATTAAATTGAAAAAAGGTTCGTTTAAAAAAAATGCTTCAAAAATTATCATTTAAAAAAGAGCAATCTGCAATGATTCAACCTTGTGGAATGGGTTGTTGCAACTTACACTCGGTGCATAGTTTTTACAACTCGAAATACCTAGGGAAAGTATCATCGAAGTGTCTAGAACAAGGCTGGAGGCAATCATATCAGGTTTTCCATTTATTCCTGATATTTGAGTAAGTATAGAGGCTTACGAACATATTATTTTAATAGTTCAAAATATATTAATAAAATACTATCCTCTTTTCATAATTTGAAATTCAATAGTTCATACCACTAACACATTCTTTTCTGTATTATGGACCTTAACTCAAGAAAAAATGTTTGATACACAAATGTAGAACCATATTTCAGTAATTTTTGCTAGCAACGTTATGAAAATACTGTATATAGGAACATGTCTCACTACTTAAGGAGGTAAAAGGTAATATTAACCTCAGTGGTCAACGAACAGTAATTTCTTTTGATGATTCCATTATGTTCTTATTTCCTATCATTGCCTTCATAAACTATATCATTGAAATGATCCAATTCTGAATCTTCTGAAACATCATCCCCAATATTTATAAATAAATTATTCAATATGTAATCAGTCAATATTATTTTCGGTTTCAAAACAGTCTTGTATATATTCACAAATTCAAGAATCGGATACTTGGTTTCCAACAGAAAATATTTTCAAACTACGAATTGACAATCTCTAATAGCTAGATAAGATGACATTTATGAACAGTGAACACAGACAGATTCTGTGTTCACATTCTGTGAATACATAGAACTTACGATGTATTATTGAAATTTTGAAAAATCATATCTCCGAAAGTATCAGCTTGATAGAGTTAAAAATGATAAAAATGGATTCTTATGCCATACAGAAGTTTGTGGGTAGGGGTCTTGATAAAGGAAAAAACCAATTCAATTTGGCCAACGTTTCGGCTGCTTATAGCGCCATCCTCAGGGCTCTAAAAGCATTATCATTTATTTAACATTTAAATATTTACAAACCTCGCTAAATTCAAATACATACTAAGACTTCACAAACAAACAAAATTAACGTAAATGTCAAAAACAAAACCTGTTTTCTTCTTCTTCTTATTATTTGTTTCCATTAATATAATAACTATGTTTCAAAAAAAAAACAGACATACAACTTGACTATTCATAAAATGCAGTTTGGTTAGTTCAACTTAGAAAATGGAAGAAAAAACAACAGAGAAACAAAACAAAACAAAACTTCAGCCACACTATGCCTTTCAACTCAGACTTTTTATAAATTTATTTCAAAATTTACACACAATTGAAAATTGAATAAACTCACCGAATTGATCAAAGGGTTTTTTCTTTCGTCATAAAAACTAGTTTATTATTTGAAATTGACCGAATATTCTCTAACCGTTTGGTGTTTATCTTACGCATTTTGAAACAGTACTGAATTAATGGATGTTTACGATGAGTTAGGAAAACAGGTGATCGATTCAAGGGTAATCTTATCAGTTCCCGTGTACGACATTTCCTTTCTCTTTGTTTACTATTGAAATTTTTCTAAAATATAACTGTAGCAGTTATTTAAATATTGGGTATCTGTTTTGAAATTTACTGTATTGTTCATTTTTATGTGCAACATTTCGTGTATTAGTCTGGATTGCAAAATAGGTTGTTGGTCTAAAATTTTTATGCCATCAAAATCAAAATTATGATCTAATGTTTTTGTGTGATTTGCTAATGCTGTCTTAGGGTTATTAATTGGTTGAATGACTGACCGTTTGTGTTCTTCTACTCTCCTTTTCAGATAGCGTCCTGTTTGGCCTATGTAAGATTTATTGCAATTCTTGCAAGGAATATCATAAATTACGTTTGACTGCAAAGAGAGGGGTGTTTTATCCTTGACTCTCGTAAAAAAATTTTGTTTAATGGTGTTTTCATTTTTGAAAGAAATCCTAATTTTATTATTTTCAAGAACTTTTTTTATTTTCTCTGATAGGTGCTTTGTATAAGTTAACTTAGCGTATTGAAATTTATCTATTGTATTGCTAGGAGAAATATTGTTAGTATTCCGTTCTTCCGTGAATAAGATCTTATTTATTAATGATCAATTCGGTGAGTTTATTCAATTTTCAATTGTGTGTAAATTTTGAAATAAATTTATAAAAAGTCTGAGTTGAAAGGCATAGTGTGGCTGAAGTTTTGTTTTGTTTTGTTTCTCTGTTGTTTTTTCTTCCATTTTCTAAGTTGAACTAACCAAACTGCATTTTATGAATAGTCAAGTTGTATGTCTGTTTTTTTTTGAAACATAGTTATTATATTAATGTAAACAAATAATAAGAAGAAGAAGAAAACAGGTTTTGTTTTTGACATTTACGTTAATTTTGTTTGTTTGTGAAGTCTTAGTATGTATTTGAATTTAGCGAGGTTTGTAAATATTTAAATGTTAAATAAATGATAATGCTTTTAGAGCCCTGAGGATGGCGCTATAAGCAGCCGAAACGTTGGTTAAATTGAATTGGTTTTTTCCTTTATCAAGACCCCTACCCACAAACTTCTGTATGGCAAGATTAAAATTGGGTCATAAACGTATTTGAAGATATCATAATTTTTTGGGATTATAGACATTGAAGATTGATTCGCTTAAACATGGGATTCATGCAAACCATATCAACAACGTTTGGTGCAGAAGCGGTACAAGTTTTGAAAAATTGGGCTAAACTAACAAGACAATTAGCCAAAGTAGAAAATCAAGCTAAATTTTTAATGAACTGTAGAAAACACAATATATTGCCTTCGCATATACTCCATCATGCGAAATGTTTGAATAATTTATGTATTTCAAAATCGTTTTTCACTAATAAATGCATGATAGCTTTGAACAGATTTCAGACTCAAATATTGAGTATAGAGATTGAATTTGTCCATTGGAAAATCAGACATACAAGGAAAGAACTTACCAAAGCTAAATCATTAGCTTTGAATTTAATTCATAAAGATATGTACTATTCTTTTTCAAATTCCCAAAAAACGTATTACAATAAATTATATAGTGAGACCAAAATTGAGCAAATGAAAAAACTGAACCAACTTTCTATAGTACAAAATCCATTAGTAGAATTTAAAACTAACAAAAAATGGTTAGTTAACTTACTTAGTAATATAAAAACTCCAAATGAAGTTGAATATTTATTGAGCATGGGTGACAAATTCAATTTACCTTACTTAAAAAAGCCACCTATGCTTAATATAATCTCAGACAGTTAAATAATAATTCAAAAACACTGCATTGATCAGAGAAACACGTTAAGAAATCAAGTTACTAATATCATAACAAACTTCATCAACTCAGATTTTCATCATAAGAATATTAATAACACGCTAGTGTCACACATAAAAACAACGAAAAATTTTGTTAAACAGCACAAGAACGATATAATCATTCTGAAGGCAGATAAAGGAAATAGCACAGTTCTAATGGATAAAACAACATATATGGATAAAGCTATGGCTTTGTTACAAGATCAAGATACATATTCAAAATTAGATCAAGACCCAACTACTAAAATCCAAAACAAAAACAATAGGTTTGTCTCTATTCTTCTACAAAAAAAACACATAACAGCTGAAAGAGCAAAAATGTTAAAATCAGAAACTGGAGTAGCCCCAAAAATGTATTTCACACCAAAAATTCATAAAAATAATGTACCGCTTAGACCTATTTGTAGCTGCATAGGATCACCCACCTATGCTTTAAGTAAATATATAGCTGAATTACTCAAGCCAATATTCATTAAGAATGATCACTATGTGCTGAACTCTTTTGAATTGTTCAAGGATTTAAATAATTACCATTTACCGGATGGATTTATACTTGTCTCTTTAGCTTTTGTTTCTTTATATACCAACACACCAGTAGATTATGCTTTACAAATCATACAAGCAAATTGGAACTTAATACATGAGTCCATTGACTACGATTTGTTCAAATTAATATTTGAATTTTTAACAACAAATAGCTATTTCACGTTTAACAGACAATATTATAAGCAAACCTTTGGTTTTGGAATGGGAAACTGCCTCTCACCTATCTGTGCCGATATTGTAGTTTCCGAAATTCAGAATGTTTGCTTGCAAAATTTCAAATTCGAAATCCCTTTTTTTAAAAGATATGTTGACGACATATTTCTAGCCATCCCATATGGCACAGAACAATTGTTATTGCAAACATTCAATGAATATCATCCCCGAATACAATTTACATCAGAAATAGAACAGAACAAACAAATATCGTTCTTAGACATGACAATCATACGAAGTTCCAATAACATACTTAAAATTGATTGGCATCATAAACCCACTGCATCAGAGAGATATATTAATTATTTCTCCCACAATCCTCTTCAACACAAGATCAATGTAATCAGAAACTTGAAGCACAGAGCATTAAATCTATCTGACAAACAATTTCATGGAAAAAATTTGAATTACATACAGAAAACTTTGAAAAACAACAATTACCCGAGCTCATTAATAAATAAGATCTTATTCACGGAAGAACGGAATACTAACAATATTTCTCCTAGCAATACAATAGATTAATTTCAATACGCTAAGTTAACTTATACAAAGCACATATCAGAGAAAATAAAAAAAGTTCTTGAAAATGATAAAATTAGGATTTCTTTCAAAAATGAAAACACCATTAAACAAAATTTTTTTACGAGAGTCAAGGATAAAACACCCCTCTCTTTGCAGTCAAACGTAATTTATGATATTCCTTGCAAGAATTGCAATAAATCTTACATAGGCCAAACAGGACGCTATCTGAAAAGGAGAGTAGAAGAACACAAACGGTCAGTCATTCAACCAATTAATAACCCTAAGACAGCATTAGCAGATCACACAAAAACATTAGATCATAATTTTCATTTTGATGGCATAAAAATTTTAGACCAACAACCTATTTTGCAATCCAGACTAATACACGAAATGTTGCACATAAAAATGAACAATACAGTAAATTTCAAAACAGATACCCAATATTTAAATAACTGCTACAGTTATATTTTAGAAAAATTTCAATAGTAAACAAAGAGAAAGGAAATATCGTACACGGGAACTGATAAGATTACCCTTGAATCGATCACCTGTTTTCCTAACTCATCGTAAACATCCATTAATTCAGTACTGTTTCAAAATGCGTAAGATAAACACCAAACGGTTAGAGAATATGCGGTCAATTTCAAATAATAAACTAGTTTTTATGACGAAAGAAAAAACCCTTTGATCAATTCGGTGAGTTTATTCAATTTTCAATTGTGTGTAAATTTTGAAATAAATTTATAAAAAGTCTGAGTTGAAAGGCATAGTGTGGCTGAAGTTTTGTTTTGTTTTGTTTCTCTGTTGTTTTTTCTTCCATTTTCTAAGTTGAACTAACCAAACTGCACTTTATGAATAGTCAAGTTGTATGTCTGTTTTTTTTTTGAAACATAGTTATTATATTAATGTAAACAAATAATAAGAAGAAGAAGAAAACAGGTTTTGTTTTTGACATTTACGTTAATTTTGTTTGTTTGTGAAGTCTTAGTATGTATTTGAGTTTAGCGAGGTTTGTAAATATTTAAATGTTAAATAAATGATAATGCTTTTAGAGCCCTGAGGATGGCGCTATAAGCAGCCGAAACGTTGGCCAAATTGAATTGGTTTTTTCCTTTATCAAGACCCCTACCCACAAACTTCTGTATGGCAAGATTAAAATTGGGTCATAAACGTATTTGAAGATATCATGGATTCTTATGATGAAACTGCATCTTAAAAAAAATTGAACTCAAAAGTTTTTCTTCTTCTTATTCTTCCTTTTGATAGGACTATGTCCTGTTTTTCCAACTTTTTACTGTATGTCCTGTGACGATGAAGTCCAGGAGTCAGCCCATCTTTTTGGTGGTCTTCCTAAGGGTCTGGTCGTATTCGGTTTCTCCTTGTATGCGGCCTTGGCGAGTCTATCGTCCTCCATCCTGTCGACATGCTCTCTACACTCTCTTCTTCTTCCTCATGACCATCTAACAACATCTGGCATCCCAACGCATCGCTCCCGGATCTCATTGCTTCGCTGCTTGTCCCTCAGTGTGACGCCTGTGATCGCTCGTTAGGCCCTCATTTTGGCCGTTCGTAGTGCCCTTTTCGTCCGGTTGTTGTCTGCTCTCGTTTGACATGTGTTTGTTTTTCCAAATAGTATTATGTAGACCACCAGACACTCTTGTCGCTTTATTTACTTGGGTTTTAACCTCGTCATATGTATTCCGGCTGCTTGAAGCTATTATCACCAGGTATTCAAAACTCATCACTTGTTCTATGGGTTTGTCGTTTAGTGCTAGCTTGCATCGTATCGGTTCCTTGCTTATGGTCATAGATGGTCAAAAGTTGTAATGTAAAAAAAATTTTTTCGTTACTCCGAAACTATTAGGTTCATTTTGCCCAATAATGAACTTCACCGAGATATTTATCCCTGAAACCTACTCTGAAAATTTCAACTGTCTAGCTCATTTTGTCCGACAGTTATCGTGTTAACGGAGAGCCGGCCGGCCGGACAGAATCGATTTTGACCACGGATGCTTGATCAGTGAGTCGAACCAAACCGTTTAAGACCATTTTCATCAAAAAATTCGAAAATCACAAACATTTGGGCAAATTGATAAGCGCTCTGTTCCGAGGAACAAAAGTACCAAAAAGTGTTTCATTAAACGATAAGAATATATGGTTAAAATTAATTCATAACTTAAAGACTCACACTGTATATATCCCAAATCAGGAACGTACCTCAAAATATGTGTTGAACGCTCTCCAAACGATCCACGTGACATCAGTAATGTGGGTTCCAAATCGTAGATGCGGAGTTAAAATTTTCAGGTTGGGTTGCGTATCTGAATTTGCCATTTGAGTTTTTTTACAGACATAATCGGCCAAACGGTTTTTTGGTTGATATTTCCTCAATAACACGAAAAATACATAACCGATCCAATTCAAACATGGTTATTAGTTGTAGAATGCCAACGCTAAAATTTTTGCGAAATTTTTTGAGGATCGTATCACTAGAAAATTCTATATATCAAAAACCGACATCGCTGAAATTTAGTGGGTGCCCTCAGAACCGTACTCTACTGCCAAGTTCCAAGTTTGATCACGATCGGATCCATATTGTTGGAGATCCGAGCAGCATTGTGTGAATTTAGTATCTGGATGGGTGACCGTTGCCCCGATAACTTTCAAACGGAAGTAGATAGAGACTTCCAATTTTCAGGGTAGATTGCGCATCCGAATGAGAGAGTTAAGTTCGTTTTTGGGCATAATCGGCCCAACGGTTTCGGAGTTATACCCCCCTGGAATATTATTTCCTCGATAACTCAAATAATATAGACTTGCACGAATTGAAGCATGGTGAAAAGTTGTTGAATATCAACATAAAGACGCGTGTAAAATTTGGTAACAAGCGTACCCGTACAAAATTAAAAAAAACATTTATCATGGTAAATTCGATGAAGAGTGTATACTTAAGGAGAATGCACAATAGAACATGCGCGCAAACGCTTTTGACTTAACTTCAGTGCTTGAACCGATGTTTTAAGAATATCAAGTTCCTATTTAGTCAATTCGGATGGATAGATCATAAAATTATGAATTCATTAATGTACATAATACGCCATTTGGATCAACAATTCTCGAGATATAATTTTTTTTTAATTTGAAAAACATGTGAAAATTTTTAAATTAAGTCCTTATAGTAGAGTAAATACTTTTTTACTCAGGAAAACGATACTAGTATATTTAATAAATCTGAGAAAAAATATCTTATACCTTCTGGACGTATTTCCAGTAAATACTTGCCTACAGTGAATATTTTAAATCATTGGAATCAGTAGTCATATCTGAGTTTAGTGCGAATTAGTTTGTTTATTATAAGTCACCCACCGTCAAAAACTAAACTAAAAATTGGTTCCAGCACTGACGTGAAGTCAGAAGCTTTTGCGCGTATGTTCTATTGTCCATTCTTCTGTATTGGACACCCTTAATCCATGGTACTAAGGTAACTTCGATTAAGGGTGTCCAATACAGAAGAATGGACAATAGAACATACGCGCAAAAGCTTCTGACTCCACGTCAGTGCTTGAACCAATTTTTTTTTCGTGATTTTTTTGAAATTTTCTAGGGGTACGGTTCTTAAAATTTTTTTTTTCGTCATTTTTTTCAAATTTTCTAGGGGTACGGTTCTTACAAAATTTTAAACACTTTATGTTGATTTTCTCTTACTAGTTACCAAGCTTCAATTCAATCGAATATTCATTTTTTGAGTTATCAAGGAAATAATATTCCAGGTGGGTATAACTCGGAAACCGTTAGACCGCTTATGCCCAAAAACGAACTCAACTCTCCCTTTCGGATACGCAACCTACCCTGAAAATTGCAAGTCCCTATCTCCTTTCGTTCGAAAGTTATCGAGGCAACGGTCACCCATCTACTGAACTCACATAAGAATGCTCGAATCTCCAACAATATTCAACCGATCGTATTTAAACTTGAAACTTGGCAGTAGAGTTAGGTTATAAAGGCTCTTGCAAAATTTCAGCAATTTCAAACGAATAGTTACTAATATATAGAATTTTTTTTTTTTCAATATTCAATGATTTTTTAAAACTTTTCTACAAATACTATCCTCACGAAATTTTGCCAGAACTTTCGCGTTGGCATTCTACAACTAATTACCATGTTTGAATTCAATCGGTTAAGTATTTTTCGAGGAACAAAAAACAACCAAATTTCAGATGGCTATAACTCTAAAACCGTTTGGCCGATTATGCACATAAACAAACTGAAATGTCGCGTCCTGGTGCACATCCTAACCTAAAAACTTCAAGTCGCTATCTCTTTCCGTTCTCAAGTTATCGTGACAACAAAAATATTTTTTAATAATTTTTTAATAATTTTCTAGCAATGTGATTCGCACAAAATTTCACAAACGTGCTTAGGTTCATATTCTACAACTACTCACCAAGTTTCAATTCGATCGGATTCATATTGGTTGAAAACCAAATTATTACTCGGAAACCACTGGGCCGATTATGCCCACTAACGAACTTGTCCGTCGTATTGGGATGCGCCACCCATCCTGAAAATTTCAAGTCGCTAGCTCTTTTCGTTCTCAAATTATCTTGGCAACGGCCAGAAGGCCGGACGGCCGGACAGAATCACATTCGAGCTCTAATTCTTCATTGGGGAGTTGAACTAAATCGTTTGAGACCATTTTCGTCAAAACATTCGAAAGTTACAGACATTTGGGCAAAATGATAACGCGATGTTCCCCAGAACATACGCGCAAAAATGGTTCGGCGTTTATCGTCATCAGACAAAATAAAAATTCTGATTATTAGGAGTTGTGGAAAGACTTAGGTACCTATCAAGAAAATTATGATTATTTGAATGAGAAATATCCCAATGCGGAACCTGTAACTCAGGGTACTGTTAGTAAAATAATCAGGAAACAACAAAATATCACAGGGGTAAGTATAACTCCAACATCGTTAGGTCGATAATGCCTATTGAAGAAGTTATATCGTAATCAGATCGCAACCTACCCTCAACAATGCAAGTCGCTATCTCTCTCCGTTCTCAAGTTATCGTGAGATACATCATATTTTTCCATGTTTCTTTTTTAATTCTCTAGTGATGTGATCCTCAAAAAGTTCCACATATTGTCGAGAAAATAATATTCCAGTGGGTGTAACTCCGAACCATTGGACCGATTATGCCCAACAACGAACTCAACTGTCTCACTTGGATGCGCAACCTACTCTGAAAATGGTAAGATGCTATCTCTGTCCGTTCGAAAGGTTGCTCGGATCTCAAACAATATAGATCTGATCATGTTCAAATTTTGGAACTTGGCTGAAAAATTAGGTTTTGAAGGTGTAAAGAATTTTTTTCAATGATTTTCAATTTTTTTTTTTTTAATTTTCTATTCATACGATCCTCACGAAAAGTTGAAAAAATTTGCGTGTCGGCATTTCACAACTAACCACCATGGTTGCGTTGGATCAGTTTCGTACTTTTTGGGTTATTGAGTAAATAACAACAAAATTTCAGATAGTTATAACTCAAAAACAGTTTGGCCGGTTATGCCTATTAACAAAACTAAATGTCGAGTTTGAGTGCGCAACCCACCCTGTAAATTTCAAGTCACTATCGCTCAGTGAGTCGAACCTAATCATTAAAAACCATTTTCGAATTCGAAAATTATAGACATTTGGGCAAAATTATAGCACGCTGTTTCCCGGAACATGCGCGCAAAAACATATTATTCCAGTATATTACCTACTTACCACCTCAGGAATTGATCCCGGTAATTACGGAATATGACTCAGATGTCATTTCCCCTGTTCCAATCTGTTTATTCGGAACATAGACATAAAATAACATGGACTGGTTGTGAGAAAGAGACCATTGAAATCAGCATTGAAAAAAGATAGAACAGTTAAAGGCAAACCACGGTATATGAATATATTCTTGTAATTTGACAATTGGCAAAACCACAGAATAAAAAACATTGGTTTCCTTTATCCTTTGACCTTTCTTGTATACTGTATTGTTTGTTTTCGTGTATTGTGTATGTGTATTTCCAATTTGTGTATTTGTCCATGGTATAGAAACACCATTGTTTTTATACCATTATTTGCCTTTAATTATTCTATCCTTCATAACATCTCTCTCTCTCTAATGTATTCCGCAACGAACTGTGCGATAAAGTTACGTGAAGGCCAGTCCATGTTATTCTATGTCTATGATTCGGAATAATAGATGAGGTGGAGCATATGCGAGGTATAGTAGTTTAGTCTAGTCAACAAGTGCTTTTTTGGTCAATATTTTTGCGTGTTATCCGAAAATTATGATTGAGATGTCATTCGATTCGGAATGGCATGAAGATATTTTTTGAGAAAGATTTGCAATAGTTATAAGCAATTAGGTGATAAAAAATATTCGTTCAATTCCTGTGGACAGGAGATTTGGCACTCTTGTTCAAACTTTGACAAATCATATTTTCGAAAGTATTGGTAAGAGTTGGTAGTTATATCAATGGATTCTTATGATAGAACTTCATAATAGCAGAATTTAAATTCAAACACCATAAAAGAATTCAAATTCAACAAGAGTGCCAAAAATTATTAATCCAAAACCAATAGACCAATTCTACCCAACAACGAACTCATCCGAAATATTCGTTCCTCAATTCTATGATAAACGATATATTTTTTCCTCAAATCCACTCTGAAAATTATATTATATCAATTGAAACTTTAGCCAATATTTCAGTTTTGTTTTCACTGGAGATATTCTGAACTCAATATTATTAACTTATCATTACCATTCCCATCATCATATGGATTAACCATGGGCATTAAATATCAAAATTTGACATATCATGTCTCAGGAAACTAAGTTGACATGTATCAACACAGATCATATTATAATAATTAATAGATGTAATAATTATCGCATGCATGTTGCGGCATCTTGTGCTTCTTACTGTATGCTCGCAGAGGCTTCCGGTACGTCTGTCATCATTGGACATCGTCAAAATCCGTAATCCCCAAGGCCTGGGGCGGAATTTGTGCCGGCGGCAAAACGCCCTTGGTTTTCTTGTATCAAGGAGTCAAAATCAATCAAGGAGTCTACCGGTGCGACACGCATTGGACCTTTCAATAGGACTCCACTCCGGCTCACAAAGCGAAAATGACGCAAGAATGGTGTAAGACACATTTTCCGGGTTTCATCACATCTTCAGAATGGCATCACGATTTAATATTGAAACTTTTAGAATCATATCGCCGAAAGTATTTGCTTATTAGAGTTGAGAATAGCATGAGTGGATTCTTATAACGAAACTGCATTTTGGAAAAAATTGAAATTGAAATTTGTAATGAAAAAAAATTTTTTTTTCATTACTCCGTAATCACCAGACCCAATATGCCAATAACGAATCTAACCGAGATATTTATCTCCCAAACCTTCTCTGGAAATTTCAACTGTCTAGCTCATTCCTTTCGAGAATTGTAGTGTTAACGGCCGGACAGAATCGATTTTGATAACGGATTCTTGATCAGTGAGTCCAACCAAATAGTTTAAGACCTTTTTCAGCTGAAAATCCGAAAATTACAGTAATTTGGGCAAATTGATAAGCACTTTGTTCCTCGGAGTCAATAAATTCAATTGGTTCAAGCCCTGTGGACAGGACCTTTGGCGCTCTTGTTCTAACTTTGACAAATCATATCTCCGAAATTATTGGTCTCTGGCCCAATAAACACAGAAACTTTAATAAAACGTTGTATTTTTCGAGCAATGTCACTAACTTTCATCGTTGATAAAACGGCAAAATGTCGTTAGGAAATACGTTTATTTCTGGTTTCATAGTAACGTATTTTTTACGTTTTTTCAAAGTTAATTCAACGTTGCAAGCCTCCTCTTTGCCATTCATATGATAACGTGATACAACGTTATTATTCGGTTTCAACGTTACGATGGAATTTCGTTGCTGACATACGATTTCTCAACGTTGATGTTTATACCAAAATGCCACATATATAAAACGTTATTAATCAGTTTCAACGTAACGATGAATTTTCGTTGCTGAGATATGTTTCTTAACGTTGATGTTTATGCCAAAATGCCACATATATAAAACGTTCACTTCAAGTGTTAAGGTAACGTTGATTTTAGGGATTGAATAAACCAAAATTTAAAATATTTCTGAATCGATATTATTTAAATTTCAATATAATGAATCCTAAACTAGGGAAACTCTTTCATTTTCATCATGAATCAACTTTTGTCATGTATATGACAAAAGTTGATTTATGATAAAAATGAAGGAGTTAAAATATTCTAGAAACTTTTAAAGAACTCAAATTATTCTGTTTTTTTGATAAACTTGGAAAAAAAACTGTAAATAATCACTAGTCCCAATTTTTAATTGCAGTTATCCGAGAACATTCGTCTCAATGAAAACATACGTTTTTTCAGATATACAAGGTTCAGTAATCGAAAAAGTTATTATCATTTTGGGGACTCTTATTGATATTCCTGATCAGTGGAAAAATTTGAGAAATATTCAAGTCTTCTTCTATTCAAGTGGACAATCATTTCTTGACTTCAAAATCCTAGCAATTAAAGGCAGATTACTCAATATTTTGTATTAACAAAAAACATTATTATTAATCTTGTTTGTCTTTGTTTAATGTGGCGTCATTGAGTCTCTTCTTGGAGAATTTTATCCAATCTTTGGTTGCGTCTTCAGTCTGTAAGTCGGTTGCTGCACCATATTCTTTCTTGACAGCCACTGAAACACCCCATAAACCATATTAAATATTTTGAAAATATGGGTCTACAAGATAAAATCTTACCATAAATGAGTTGCATTGCGTTGGTGTTCTTGAAGGGCTTCTTTTCTTCGCCTTTCCAATTGTAGAGGCAAGCTAAATCAATAGATAGAAGAAATCTTGAAACTCCTCATGTATGATCTTCAGGGCAAGTACCTCCGATAGACTTCAATCAGGTTAACTACAAAAAAAATAATTGTAACATAAAAGTGAAGTTATATAATTCTCAGTATGCATTGCTATTTTCATTCATTTCGTCGTAAAAAAAACGAGCATTATTTATGTAACCAATTTCACAATTTTTCAATGAATTTTCTCTGAAATTTCGGCCCTTTCTTATACTCCATTTTCTTCAGACGAATAATGAAACTAATATTCATTCGGTGTTATGAGGATTATTTTATAATATGTAAATACGTTGAAGTAGTTTCTTGAGTTTTTCAATACTAATTCTTACCATGAATTTTTCATGCTCCGATTTTTTCAATTCTTCTTCGAATTTGTTGAAGTCATCTTCATTTTTGGTGCTCTAGTTCCTCGGAACTGAGTGCTTATCAATTTGCCCAAATGTCTGTAATTTTCGAATTTTTCGATGAAAATGGTCTTAAACGTTTTGGTTCGACTCACTGATCAAGAATCCGTGGTCGAAATTAATTCTGTCCGGCCGGTCCGGCCGTCCGGCCAGCCGTAGGCACGATAACTCTCGAACGGAATGAGCTAGACAGTTGAAATTTTCTTAGTAGGTTTGGGGGATAAATATCTCAGCTAAGTTCGTTATTGGGCAAAATCGGACAGATGGTTTCGGAGTAACAAAAAAAAAATTTTTTTCTACAAAACAAGTTCCAAACAAAATTTTTTTCAATAAGCAATTTAACCATAAGAATCCATTCATATTATTTTTAACTCTAACAAGCTAATACTTTCGGAGATATGATTTTTCAAAATTTCAATGTAAATCGTATTTCTACGTTTTCACACAATGATAGAATTATTCTGTGGGTATTCTATGAATTGTTATAATGTCAACTTATTTTCGTGAGACATGACGTTGTCTCATTGTCATTCATTCCAGCAATCCTATAAATATGAGAATTCTAATTTAATATCATACTTTTTGTTGGTTGATATTTTCATGCCGATGGTCAATCCACATGATGATGGGAATGATAATGGTGAGTTAATAATATTGAGTTCAGAAAATCTCCACTAAAATCAAAACTGGAATATTGGTGTATTGGAGTAGATTTGAGGAAAGATATATATCATCGTTCATCATAGAATTGAGGAATGAATATCTAGGATGAGTTCGTTGTTGGGTAGAATTCGTCTATTGGTTTTGGATTGATAATTTTTGGCCTCCTGTTGAATTTAAATTCTTCTATGATGTTTGAATTCAATTTCTGCTAATGTTTTCACAGAATGCTATAAATATTCTATCTAAGCTTCATTATATGATCTGTGTTCATTCTCGTACATTTCATCCTGTTCTATAAGAGAGAGTCAAATTCATTTCAGCTGTTTTAATTTGGTTTCTTCCATGTTGCAGTTCTCATTCTCAGATTGCTCATTTAAACTTGACTCTGAGAAACCAATACTTTTGGAGATATAATTTGTTTGTTTGAACTAGAGCGCCAGAAAGCTCCTGACCACAGGGCTTGTTTAGAGTAAAGTTGATACATCCAAAGCGGGATATCTCAGTACATTGTTCGGAATAAAAAACTTGATATGTTGTTGAACATTAACCGAATTTGCTCCTGGTCTGCGGACATTTTCGACACCTCCCTAGAAAGCTCATTCATAGATTCTAACGAATGGTATTCATGGGACACCCGGTATATACCTTTTTTCATACTTTTCACATCATGATAAAATAGATTTCGTCTACAGATCGCAATTCACACTAACGAATTGAACACTACATCTATAATGTAGTGTTAAATGCAAAAATAAATTATTATGCTGCCAGCTCGATTTAAAAAAAATTAAATAGGTATATATATATATATATATATATATATATATATATATATATAATAAGAAAATAGGATAACGCGGATAAGTTCATTAAAATGGAGAAGTATAACGGGTAATTCCGCAAAAGGAGCAGAGAAAATAATTCTGATGGTACCTGCCGACACGTGTTTCTGCTAGTTGGCTTCTTCAAGACAGGGCAACCAAGAAACCAAAAAAAAAGGGTGGAAAGATAACTGAAAAACAGGTGACACCACAACAGGAGCGAGCAACCAATTTGTGCCTTCAGCTCTAGGACCTCCAATTCGGAGACAAACTATGGCATCGGCACGAAGAAAGCATAAGCTACCTGTGCGATGCGACCTCAACCCGAGGATATGTAATAAGAAAATAGGATAACGCGGATAAGTTTATTAAAATGGAGAAGTATAACGGGTAATTCCGCAAAAGGAGCAGAGAAAATAATTCTGATGGTACCTGCCGACACGTGTTTCTGCTAGTTGGCTTCTTCAAGACAGGGCAACCAAGAAACCAAAAAAAAAAAAGGTGGAAAGATAACTGAAAAACAGGTGACACCACAACAGGAGCGAGCAACCAATTTGTGCCTTCAGCCCTAGGACCTCCAATTCGGAGACAAACTATGGCATCGGCACGAAGGAAGCATAAGCACGTGTCGGCAGGTACCATCAGAATTATTTTCTCTGCTCCTTTTGCGGAATTACCCGTTATAATTCTCCATTTTTATATATATATATATATATATATATATATATATATATATATATATATATATATATATATATATTGTTATGATATGAATTAATAGAATTTTGAATTCAATATCAAATTTAAAATTTCCTAATTTTGTTAGGGTTCTAATTTGAATGATCTTTAAAAGAAATATTATTAAGAATCTCAAAATATTACAGAATAATTTATTGACTAAGGAGACAAACTATAATTATCAAACTTTATAAACTATATTACACTTACCTTACAAGTTTAACCTAATACTCCTTCTTCAATTATTTCTCTCTTCTACTTCTAGATACTATGAATCCAATATGCTACTTTCCTCTTATATATCCTTTTTAAGATTGGATGGTTTATTTCATTCAATTCAGTGAGTTTTTCTCTAATTATATGGAGCACAATTTTTGTGTCATTCCCATTTTCAATTTTAAATCTACTCTATTCAATTTTTCCTCGTTTCCCTGGATTCATTTTATTCGAACTCTCAGCCAAACCTGATTTCTTCTATTTAATTATTCAATCAAATCATCCAAATGGCTTGCGTCGAGAAAACGATGATTTGATTGCTTGTTACTATATTCTTTCCTTCTTCCTTGCTTATAATTTCTTTCAAATGTAACATACTGGTTATAGATATACTTTTAGAAATCATAGATGTGAACGTCTTTGGCAGAAATCAACAAACTTTTCGTAAATTCACTAAATTAACTAAATAAATTTTGTATTTATGTGTCAGATCTACAATTTCTTAAACATTTAGATTTTTTAATGTAAAATACAATTTCAATTCTCTTTTATTTTGAGAGCCTCAACATTTTCCATAACAATATATATATATAAGTTAGCTACGAAGTTTTTTATACTATCTACCTTTCATCTACCCACTTTCTACAATTCATAAAAGTGTTAGCAACGTCAGAAATTACTCAGCATGATGAACTCAATAAAATATCTACTTGTGTGAAATTGTAAAATTGATGAATGGCTTGGTAGTTCCAGCTATAAGAATCATATTAGCAGATCTTTTGAAAAAAATATATACAACTTATCAAATATCAACAATCAATATGAAACTTTAAGGTAGAGTGATAGGTACTTACCAAAATATCCTTCTATAAGAGGGTAGTTGCACTTAAAAACTAACACACAGACTAAACAATATTCAACGGTTATTTTCTGGGTTTTCTCTCCCAAACTCTGAAAAATATCTATAAAATAAAAATTAATTATTTTGTGATTTGCTTCTGCGTAAGAAACACAGGATATTTGTCAGAAGCAATCAATTGAACAATGTTGGCTAACAAACAACAACGAAACAACATCAACGAAGAAACAACTATAGCGTAACGTTTCGGAGTCTATATCAGACCAATTCTTGAATTTCACCAAATAACTATCAACAAAATAATTCTCTCGATTTTCGTTGAGCGTCTGAAGAAGGGGTCTGATATAGACTCCGAAACGTTACGCTATAGTTGTTTCTTCGTTGATGTTGTTTCGTTGTTGTTTGTTAGGCAACATTGTTCAATTGATTGCTTCTGACAAATATCCTGTGTTTCTTACGCAGAAGCAAATCACAAAATAATTAATATTTATTTTATAGATATTGTTCAGAGTTTGGGAGAGAAAACCCAGAAAATAACCGTTGAATAATGAGTATACCTCCCACAGTATCCTTTAATGATTACTTGAGACTAAACAATATTCGACGAAAGTCGAAAATAGCGAAAGCAAGCAAACCTCTGGCTTAATACTCAATTTGCAGAATGCATGGTTGAACACGATTACAAGATCACCACACCAGCGCTATCGCAACCCCTTCTGACTATTTATAGTGCACCGTTGCAAAGGGAAATTAAAATTATCTTTCCGGATATTTCATAAGTTTCTATATGAAGGATTCTAGCAGAGACGATGTAAGTTTAGAATATACTGTTATTAATAATCATGGGCTTCATATTATAAACGAATAAAAAAATCAAAATAAGGGCTGTAGAAAATTAGTTCAGTAGGTATGATTGTTGATGATCAGAATTGGTGCAACGAAGCACCATTTGGCAATCAGGTTTCCTAAACGTTTACTCAGTCAAAAGAATATATATATATATGTAAAGAAAAGTACACTGTGCTTTTCATTTAATATTTTATTGAGTGACCTGGAATGTCAGGTAGACAGTTCATATTTCTGTTGTTATTTTTTTAGAATTGTCAAAGATAGAATTTTGTTTGAGTTGTGCTTGTTGAAAATCCGAATTAGAGGCTTTAAATGTTGTTTCCCTCTACATTTTAGGTAAGTTGTATTGTACCTATGTGTTGATATTGTTAATAAAGGACCCTCTACATTTTAGAGAAACGCAGTTGAGTCTCAATTCATACTGGAATAAGAAATATTATTATAAAACAACATTTTCTGCATCTATTCCACAACTCATGGAAAAACTGAGATTCGATTTTGCTCTGAAACCAACGATAGATGGAAAATCAAACACAATATGTTTAACTTCGATAGCAACAACTAATGGAGAGGTTTTCGGATTACCAGATGAATACCAACCAATAAATGTGCACCAACTCCTTACTAAAACTCCAAACTATGTGAAAGTTAAAAAATCCTTGACTAAGAGATATCAAATAAGAAGAATATGGATAAAACTAACGGAACATTTATCAAAAACCTATTTAGATGAAGAGGAAAATATCCATTTTGATGATATTTACTTAGAGAAAATTGAAGAAAAAATTGATGTTGTTGAATCTATTCCTACAAACGTAGAGCAAGTTTTGGGAAAACTTTTGGAGAAAGTAAATGACAAGCCAGCCCAATGTCTTCCAAAGAATTCAGGACAAATTTCAAATGAATTTATGATAGGAAAATTCAATGGCAGGAACCTCAATGCAAATCAATGGATTGAGGATTTCAATAAAGAATGTAAACGTTTTCAAATCAGTCAGGACCAAATGAAAATTGAGATTTTAAAATTTTTTTTGCAATGTTCTGGTGCAGAGTGGTATAGCTGCATGATGATTAAATATTCAATAGAATCAAGATGGGATACATGGGAAAGGAGTTTTCTTGATACTTTCGGGAATAAAGGATGGTCATCAACTAGGTATGCTTTAGCCTTCAAATACCAAACAGGTTCATTGCTTGAGTATGCCTTAAAAAAAGAGAAACTATTACTGGAAGTGAGAAAATCAATTGATACTGGGACACTCATAGACCTTATAGCTTTTGGCCTACCTAATTATGTTGCAGATAAAATTGATAGAGAAACTTTAGGGAAAACCGAAGATCTTTACAATGAAATTGGAAAACTAGAATATCTGATTTCGAAAACCAATAAACATGACAAAAAGAGAACTATTATTAACTGTAGTGAAAAGAATGAACGGAATGATGAGAAGAAACCATGCCGAATTTGTATAGATGAAAAGAAAGGCATACGTTATCATCCTGAGAAAAATTGCTGGTTCAAAAAGGACAATCAGAAAGGAGTTGTGAAGACCGTTAATAATACTGCATTGGAGATTGAACTAAATGAAGAGAATCCAAAAAACTAGTTGTGCCACCATTAATAAGGGTAAAGTTACTATTGAATGACATTCTAGAAGTTTTTGGTATATATGATTCTGGTTCGAATGTATCACTGATTAATGCAAAATTATTAAAAATCCAAAAAAAAATCCGAATAAAATTGCTAATAACATCGAAATAGTAAACTTGAAGACTATTAATGGTGATGAAAAATCAAAAGGTATAGTAACTCTTAAAATCAAAATCTACAATATAGAAAAAGTTATGGATATTTTCGTCGTAGACAATGAAAATTTCAATTATGACTTTCTAATTGGTTTAGATTGTATTAAAAATTTCAAATTAATACAAAATGAAGACTTGAAGATCACACAAAACTTAGAAAAAGATAAATTTATGGAAAACAATTCTCTGATTTCAGAAAATTTAGAAATTCCCGATGTACTGGGTGAAAAGAATGAAGAGATTTCAAATCTTTATAAACAAGAAATAGATACTGAGAGTAGATATGAGATAAATTTCAATGAGCATGTAAATACAGATGAATTTGAGATAGTTGTAAACCATTTAGATGCATACAAAAAATCTGAGATAGATGAATTGATAGAGAAATATAAATCAGTGTTTGCAAAAGATAAATATGATATTGGTACAGTTCAAAATTATGAAGCTCATATCGATTTAATAGTGGATAAATATTGTTACAAACGTCCATATAGATGTACAAATGATGATAGAAAGGAAATAGAGAATCAAATATCGAAATTAATAGAAAAAAATTTGATTGAAGAATCTTACAGCCCATTCGCTGCTCCAGTGACTTTGGCATACAAGAAAGAAGATAAAAAAAAGACAAGACTATGTATAGATTTCCGAGAATTGAACAAAATCGTTGTCCCTCAATCACAACCGTTTCCTTTGATTGAGGATTTAATGATCAAGACTGTAAATTGTAAATATTTCTCCACTCTTGATATTAATTCAGCTTTTTGGTCAATTCCTTTGAAAATTCAAGATCGACACAAAACGGCATTTGTAACACAAGAAGGTCATTTTCAATGGACATGTCTGCCATTTGGATTAAGGACTGCTCCAGCTATTTTTCAAAGGATATTGAGTAACATTATAAGAAAATACAAACTATCTGATTTTGCAGTGAATTTCATAGACGACATTTTGATTTTTTCGAAAAATTTCGAAGAACATATATCACATCTATCTAGATTGTTGGAAGCAATTCAAAAGGAAGGTTTCAGACTGAAATTTTCAAAATGTACATTTGCAAATAGTTATGCCAAATATTTAGGTCACATAATAGAAAATAATTCAATCAGGCCGTTGAAAGACAATTTGACAGCTGTGAAAAATTTTCCAGTCCCAGTTACAAAAAAAAATATACGTCAATTTTTAGGAAAAATAAATTTTTATCATAAATTTGTACCAAAGAATGCACTTATCCTGGATCCATTACATAAATTATTACGGAAAGATGAAAAATTCATATGGTCTATAGAATGCCAAGAATCATTTGATAAAATAAAATCATTGCTTTGTTCTGAACCATTCCTGAAAATATTTAATCCTGAGTTGCAGATAAATATTTACACAGATGCTAGTATTAAAGGAGTGGGGGCGGTACTGAAACAAGAAGACGAAAACGGAGAATACAGACCGGTTGCTTATTTTTCAAAAAAATTGAATGAAGCACAAAAAAAGAAGAAGGCTATATATTTAGAATGTCTGGCAATAAAAGAAGCTGTGAAATATTGGCAACATTGGTTAATGGGAAAAGAATTCGTGGTATATTCAGATCATAAACCATTAGAAAATATGAATATTAAGGCTAGAACAGATGAAGAACTTGGAGATTTAACATATTATTTATCCCAATACAATTTCAAAATCAAATATAACCCAGGAAAATCAAACCAAGAAGCTGACTGTCTAAGCAGAAATCCAGTTTTAGAATTTTACGAAAATAATGACGATTTTTTAAAAGTAGTGAATTTAATAAACTTTGGGGATATTAAAAAAGATCAAAAAGAGAATTTAGACATAGAAAATAGGAAACTCATATTAGAAAACGGAATTTTTTACAAAAGAAATAACAAGGGGAAAAAAATTATACTGTCAGAAGAGTTTAGCAAAATTTTAATTAAAGATGTCCATGATTTCTACTGCCATATTGGACAAACCCAGATGAAAAATAAAATAACACCATTTTATACAGCCAAAAATATTATTGGAAACATAAATCAAATTTGTGATAAATGTGAAATTTGTATAAAGAACAAATCGAGAAGAAAACCAAAGTATGGTTTGATGTCACAATTAGGTCCAGCAAAACGACCATTTGAAATTATGTCTATTGATACCATCGGAGGATTTGGAGGATTGCGGTCAACAAAAAAATACATGCATCTCCTTGTTGATCACTTCACAAGATACGCCTATATTTCAACATCGAGAAATCAAAGCTCTGGGGATTTCATAAAACTTCTGAAAAATGTGACACCAGTTTATGATATTGATATATTACTAACGGATCAATATCCTGGGATAAATTCGAAAGAATTTAAAAAATTTGTAATGGAAGAGAATATAAAATTGGTTTTCACTGCTGCTGATACGCCATTTTCAAATGGACTTAATGAGAGATTAAATCAAACTTTGGTGAATAAGATAAGATGCAAAATCAATGAAAGTGAAAAAAAAATTGCATGGTCTTCTATTGCACAGAAGTGCGTAGAAAAATATAATGAAACAGATCACACAGTAACGAGGTTTGCTCCAAAATATCTTTTGGAGGGCGAAAATGTAAGCATCCTACCCAGTGAATTAAAATCGAGATGTACAAAGGAAATTTTAGAAAGAGATAGGAAAATTGCATTCGAGAATACAATGAGATCCCATGAAAATAACAAAAAATTATTCGATTCAAAAAGGAAAGATTATAAATTCAAGGAGGGAGACAAAGTCTATGTCGAAAATGGAAATCGACTTAACAGAAAAAAATTAGAGGAACTGAGAATTGGCCCATTCAAAATCGTAAAAAAAATTTCAGATTCAATCTATGAAGTAAATACTGGACACAGAAAAGCAGAATCAAATTTCTATCACATAACGAAATTGTGTCCAGTTTTTGTTAATGAATGAACAATTACGAAAATTATTATTTGAAATTGTTACACCCTGTGGGGGGGAGATGTAAAGAAAAGTACACTGTGCTTTTCATTTAATATTTTATTGAGTGACCTGGAATGTCAGGTAGACAGTTCATATTTCTGTTGTTATTTTTTTAGAATTGTCAAAGATAGAATTTTGTTTGAGTTGTGCTTGTTGAAAATCCGAATTAGAGGCTTTAAATGTTGTTTCCCTCTACATTTTAGGTAAGTTGTATTGTACCTATGTGTTGATATTGTTAATAAAGGACCCTCTACATTTTAGAGAAACGCAGTTGAGTCTCAATTCATACTGGAATAAGAAATATTATTATATATATATACCGCTACTACTATTTAACGTTGAATATTCACTGCGAAAATACGTTGAAACATAGTATTCCAATTCCATTAAAGAAAATGATAAGGACTTCTGAATTGAATTGGAATGATTTGCGTACGTGTTTCGCTGCATATGGAGTTGTCCAATTTAAATGGTACAATTGAAACTTTTCTGCAAATTTCATCAGTGACCGATGAATTTAGGTACATTGGAAAAATTAACTAGGATTCGTTAATTAATTCTTGGTGTATAACGAATTTTTGCACACACGTTTATTCTAGATAGATGGAAAGATGTGTTGAATTTTTGGTGCATTCTGCCATAATGTATAATGGATAAGATTGCAAAAAATGTGACTCTCAAGTAGAATAAAGGTTGCTCGAAGGAACAGTTGATTAAAAGTGACTCTTGAACGTTAATATAATGTTACTTAATCCTCGTTGAAAAAACGTTTAGAAAATCCTATAAGGATACGTTTCATAATGGTGGATAAGGCAACCGTATACCGTGTACGTTTATTATACGTACAGTCAACGTTTGGTTGAATTTAGGTTTCGCAGGTAACGTTGAAAAATTCAGCGTATAACGTTGAATCAACTTCCGATACCATATATAAACGTTGAGTATACGTTTGTGTGTTTATTGGGGGGAATGATATAAACGAATTCTTAGGATAAAACTGCATCATGAAAGAAATTAAATTCAAACAGACAAATTCTCCCCAATAATGAACTTATCCGAGATATTCATTCCTCAAATCTATTCTGAAAATTATATTATATCAATTGAAACTTTAGCCAATATTTCAGTTTTATTTTTACTGGAGATATTCTGAAGTCAATATTATTAACTTATCATTACCATTCCCATCATCATTTGGATTAACCATGGGCATTAAATATCAAAATTTGACATATCATGTCTCAGGAAAATAAGTTGACATGTATCAACACAGATCATATTATAATGATTCATAGACGTAGTAATTATCGAATTCTGTGAAAACATAGAAGTACGGTTTATTATTGGAATTTTGAGAAATCATATCTCCGAAAGTATTAGCTTGTTAGAGTTAAAAATGACATCAATGGATTCCTATGGTGAAACTGCATCTTGAGAAGAACTCATTTTTGAAATTTGTAACGTAAAAAAAATTTTTTTTTGTTACTCCAAAACCATAAGGACGATTTTGCCCAATAACGAATTTAGGTGACATATTTATGTCCCAAACCTATTCTGAAAATTTCAATAGTCTAGCTCATTCCGTTCGAGAGTTATCGTGTTAACGGCCGGCCGGACCGGACGGCCGGACAGAATCAATTTAGACCACGTATTCTTGATCAGTGAGGCGAACCAAATCGTATAAGACCATTTTCAGCCAAAAATTAAAAAATTACAGACATTTGGGCAAATCGATAAGCACTCTGTTTCGAGGAACAAGAGCGCCAAAACGAAGGGGCTTTGGTTTTTCGCCAATATCGCAAAAACTATCGGAGATAATTCAAATTTGAAAAAATATTCAAGAAGAGGTAGAAATTTCCTAAAACAAAGTCCCAACTTCTAGAACTCGGACCAATATTCACAATTTTACAAGAGGGTTGAAAATACTCCCGAAAACGGGTGCTCCAGCTCGCGCAAGCCTCGGCCCCTTCGGACCTTTAATGAATAAATACTATTTAAACTTATTAAATATGCAAATAAAAAACTGAAAAAATTCACACGTCTGTAGGATATATCAATGAACAATAATCCGTGGTGCAAGAATGTTCATCGTGACTTTTCAATTAGTTATCCATTAGTTAATTAACAATTTTTTGTAGCACGAACATTAACATTGCAAGTGCGATAATTGTTGAACTATTGATCTAAGAATCTTGTCCTTTCGAGTAGCTATTTTTCAAAGGTCTTGGAATGAATTCCTGTTGGCAAATTGGAAAAATTGTTTATTTTCGTTTTGTTATTAACAATTTACTAAAGAGAAAAATTATAAAGCTTCAATTATGTTTTCAAAAGAAAATTTTTAATTATCTCATAAAAAACGCATTGGTTCTTATCAATTTTTCAAATAGTAGGAGATAATAATTATTAAAAATGATTTTTGAGTAGTTTCTGATCATAATAAAACGGATCCATAGTAATGTTATGAATTGGAGCTCTATAAATTTTCACTTTAGTAAATTGTACATAACAAAACGAAAATCAACAATTTTTCTAATTTTCCAATAGAAATCTATTCTAAGACCTCTGAAAAAAAGCTTCACGAAAGAAAATATTCTCAGATTCTCCTTACTCGCTCAAACTCTTCGAGATCTTATGAGCGGTCTCCTTGGAAAAGACCTTGGAGGATTAGTATAATAATATACAATAATAATATACAATAGTTAAACAATTATCGTACTTGCATTGGATTATCGTGCTACAAGAAATTATTAATTAACTAATGGATAACTAATTGAAAAATCGCGACAAAAATTTTTGGATCTCGGATTATTGTTCATTGATCTATCCTGCAGGCATCTGAATTTTTTTTTGGCGCTCTTCTTCCTTGGAACAGAGTGCTTATCATTTGCCCAAATGTCTGTAATTCTCAAATTTTTGGCTGAAAATGGCCTCAAACGATTTGGTTCGACTCACTGATCAAGAATTCGATGTCCAAATCGATTATGTCCGGCCGTCCGTTAACACGATTACTCTCCAAAAAAAGGAGTTAGAGGATTGAAATTTGCAGGGTAGGTTTGGAACGTAAATATCTCGGAAGAGTTCGTTAACGGGCGAAATCCACGAAGCGGTTTCGGAGTTATGGCTGTTTTTAGTAAAAATATTTTTTATGAATATTTCTTAAACAGATCACTCGATCTATCTGAAATTTAGCATAAAATTGAAGAATATTGACCTTCATAAGCATGCGAAGTTTTGTATTGACCGGGTTACGTAAAGTGTCAAAAAAAAATTATTTTCCAATTTTGTTCCTACAATAACTCCCGAACAGAATTCGTTAACACGATAACTCTTGAACAAAATGAGCTAGACAGTTGAAATTTTCAGAGTAGCTTTCAGGGATAAATATCACGGTTGAGTTCATTATTGGGAAAAATCGACCCAATAGTTTCGAGTAACCAGAAAACATTTTTTTTAACATTACAAATTTCAAATTCAATTTTTTGTAAGATGCAGTTTCATCATGAAAATCTATTGATATTATTTTCAACTCTAAAAAGCTAATACTTTCGGAGGCATGATTTTTCGAAAGTTCAATGATGAATCGTACTTCTACTACGTACTACTACTATGTTTTCACAGAATGCTATAATTATTCTATCTATGAATTATTATAAGATCTGTGTTCATACTCGTACATGTCATCCTGTTCCATAGGAGAGAGTCAAATTCATTTCAGCTAATTTAATTTGATTTCTTCCATTGCGCAGTTCTCATTCTCAGAATGCTCATTCAATCTGGATAAATAAACTATTATTTGAATATTTCCGATATGATGCAGTTCTATCATAAGAATACATTGATATCATTTCCAACCCTGTGGAACCAATACTTTCGGAGATATAATGTGTCAAAGTTTGAAGGAGAGCGCCAAAGCTCCTGTCCACAGGGCTTGAAGCAATTCTTTATTTTCATATTTAATAAGTTTAAATAATATTTAAACATTAAAGGTCTGAAGGGACCGAGGCTTGAGCGAGCTATGCACCCGTTTTTGGGTGTATTTTCAACCCTTTGGTAAAATTGGAAATATTGGTGCTAGTTCTGAGAGTTGTTTGGGAAATTTCCTCCTCTTCTTGAATCTTTTTTCAAATTTGAATTATCTCAGATAGTTTTTGCGATATTGGCGAAAAATGAAAGCCCCTTTTTTTCACTTAATTGTTTATAACTTTTGCAATTTTTGCGAACGACCTTAGCCTTTTCTCGAAAACTATCTACATGCCATTCCGAATCGAATGACACCTCAATCATAATTTTCGGAGAAAACGCAAAAATTTGGACCTAAAAAGCTCCTGTTGACTAGTCTGGTTACCTTCAATATCATTTTCAACTTTCGATTTCCAGGAAAATATCATCATTTCTTTGGTAAGATTCCAGTCAGAAAACTATAGGCATATTTTCCGTAAACAAATTTGGACCTCGTTCATTCCATTTCGTCTTGACATTTGTCGAATTTAATACTTATGAATCAACAAGTCCAGAGCGTTCTGCCAATACGTTATCGAAATGGGTTCGTATAATTAATATACAGGGTCCTTATATATGATTTTAACATCGCAGTTGGCCATGAATCAACTGCGGCAACTGTCGGCCGGCCACACAGAATCAAATTTGACCTCGAATTATTGATCAGTGAGTCGAATCTAATCGTTTGAGACCATTTTCGGTAGAAAAAATCGAAAGGAAAATACAAATAAATAGTTTTATTATTGATTGATATTGATATAACAAAAAATGTTATATTTTATGAGAGGAATCTGTGGTTAAATCTAATGTGCAACTTAAATACTCAACCTGATGTATAGTTTTTAAGTATGGCGCGCAAAGAAGTCAAGCCAGATATTGAATTAGTTGTTATAACTTTACATTCTTCATAAACAGGTACTTATACTGACTGACAAAGAAACTGCAACACCCAGAAGGAGCTGTTGAAATTTAAATTTTTTTTTGGTAAAACATAGATACTATAGCAAGGAGTAAATGATTAAAATTTGGAGAAAAAAATCGTGAAAGTATTTTCATGTAAACATTTTGTTACTTAAATATTGCACTCGTTTTTTGCCTATTTTTTAAATTTCACAACAAACCAGCTGTTCGAGGAGATCCAAAGTCGATGCTTAGTTGTTGTCAAAATGCCTAGACCACGTGTAGGCGGAATTTATCGCCAGCTAAGTGAATTTGAAAGAGGTCGAATTATTGGTCTACAGGAGGCGGGGTTGTCATTTCGAGAAATCGATAACCGTACGAACAGAAATCCAACCACTGTTATGAGATGTTGTCAAGCATGGTTTGATAATGCCCAAAATCGAAGAAGAGTAGGCACTGGACGTCAAAGGGTCATAAATGATGTTAAAGATCGACGTCCAAGACTTATGGCTATAAGATAACGATATTCGACAACTAGATCTTTGGCTGATGAGTGGTTAGGAGAACAAGGCTATCCTGTAACTCTCCGAACGGTTTACCGCCGGATAAGGTCTTTTGGACTGCAGCATTATCGACCCCATCATGTGTTACCTCTGACGGTTGAGCATCGCCGGCAACGATTACAGTGGTGCAGAGAACGTCAACACTGGAATGTGGAATGGCATCAGGTCGTCTTTTCTGATGAATCTCGATTCTCCTTGGGCGCACATGATGGCCGAAGAAGGGTTAGACAACGTTGGGGAGAATGACGTGTAACTCAGTTTGATATTGAGCGTCATTTACACCGGACAGTAGGCGTTATGGTGCTATTGCGCATGTAAGTAGATCACCTTCATTCTTTATTCGAGGTAGCATGACGGAGCTGCTTTATCTTCATGAAATAGTGGAGCCATATGTTCCCCCTTACCTCAACCGGCTCGAGAATCCAATATTTCAGCTAAGATAATGCTCGACCTCATGTTGCCAGAGTTAGTTTACATTTTTTTGAAGCGACCCATGTGAATCTTTTGCTATGGCCGCCCAGATACCCCGATCTTTCGACCATGTTTGGGACATCATAGGTAGGAGGCTTGGAAATTTACTCCAGCCCCCACGGACTTTGGTGGCTCTGATACATGAAGTACAGGTTGCTTGGGATAGTATCCCTCAAGAAGAAATATACCATCTTATTGCATCAATGCAAAGAAGTGTTGGGGAGTGTATAGGTAATCGCGGTGGACAAAGACATTATTAACATATTTATTAAAAAAAATTGTAACCTTTCGATTTTTTCTTCAAATTTCAATCATTTACTCCTTGCTATACTTTCTATGTCTAACCAAAAAAAAATTGGTTCAAGCACTGACGTGAAGTCAGAAGCTTTTGCGCGTATTTTCTATTGTTCATTCTTCTGTATTGGTCACCCTTAATCGAATTTACCATGGTAAATTATGTTGTCCATTCTCCTGTATTGGACACTCTTAATTCGAATTTACCATGGTAGATTCGAATTAAGTGTCCAATACAGGAGAATGGACAACATAATTTACCATGGTAAATTCGATTAAGGGTGTCCAATACAGAAGAATGAACAATAGAACATACGCGCAAAAGCTTCTGACTTCACGTCAGTGCTTGAACCAGTTTTTTTTTTCGTGATTTTTTTGAAATTTTCTAGGGGTACGGTTCTTACAAATTTTTAAACACGTCTTTATGTTGATTTTCTACTACTAGTTACCTAGCTTCGATTCGATCGAATATTTATTTTTCGAGTTATCAAGGAAATAATATTCCAGGTGGGTATAACTCGGAAACCGTTAGACTGATTATGCCCAAAATCGAACTCAACTCTCCCTTTCGGATACGCAACCTACCATGAAAATTGCAAGTCTCTATCTCCTTTCGTTCGAAAGTTATCGAGGCAACGGTCACCCATCTACTGAACTCGCACAAGAATGCTCGAATCTCCAACAATATTTAACCGATCGTATTAAAACTTGAAACTTGGCAGTAGAGTTAGGTTATGAAGGCTCTTGCAAAATTTCAGCAATTTCAAACGATCAGTTACTGATATGTAGAATTTTCTTTTTTTATTTTCAATGATTTATACATTCAACATTTATACTCCAACTTCACCTTGAGGATACCACTCCACTCGACTGGTGTATGCTTGAATAGCTTTACAGTTGTTTTTCCCCGGCTTTGGAATCGTCTGCCTTCGGATATCGTTCGGAAATTAACATATCTTTCGTTTAGGTTTTCCCTCAAGAGATACTTGAATTCTTCACCTATCACACTTACTTGAGACCTCGCACGTTTGTCATAGTCCTTCTATTCATAGACAGTTATCCTTCTCCCTCCCCCTTTCCCCTTTTTCCCTATTCTGGAGCAAGTTCAATTGAATTCAGTGAATGTCAGTTATTTTCATTTTTGTTTTGGTTTTATTTAAATCTACTTACTCTAGTTGCATACAGATTTGAGTATAGTTACTAACAAATTACCTTTGGTTGGCAGGAAGAAATTGCTTGGCGATATGTCCACCATTTGCACAATAACTTAAAAATGTATGAAACTTATATTGATGCAATAAAGAGTTTAATAATAATAATAATAATAATTTATTGAAAATTTTCTACGAATGCTATCCTCACTTAATTTTGCAAACATTTCCGCGTTGGCATTCTACAGCTAATAACCATGTTTGAATTCAATCAGTTCAGTATTTTTCGAGTTAATGAGGAACAAAAAACCACCAAATTTCAGAAAATTTCAGATGGCTATAACTCTTAAACCGTTTGGCCGATTATGCTCATAATCAAACTGAAATGTTGCGTTCTAGTGCACATCCTAACCTGAAAACTTGAAGCCGCTATCTCTTTCCGTTCTCAAGTTATCGTGACAACAAAAATATTTTTTAATAATTTTTTAATAATTTTCTAGCCATATGATTCGCACAAAATTTCACAAACGTGCTAAGGTTCATATTCTACAACTACTCATCAAGTTTCAAATCGATCGAATTTATATTGGTTGAAAACAAAATTATTACTCCGAAACCGCTGGGCCGATTATGCCCATTAACGAACTTGTCCGTCGTATTGGGATGCGCCACCTACCCTGAAAATTTCAAGTCGCTAGCTCTTTTCGTTCTCAAGTCAAGACGGCCGGCCGGACAGAATCGAATCTGACCTCGAATTCTTCATTGGGGAGTCGAACTTAATCGTTTGAGACCATTTTTTTCAAAAAATTCGAAAGTTACAGACATTTGGGCAAAACTATAACGCGATGTTCCCCAGAACATACGCGCAAAAATAAAATTTAAACACCTCCTTCTGAGTGTTGCAGTTTCTTTGACAATCAGTATATAATGAAACCCGTGCAACCACTAAAGAAATGCTATTTAACAATAATTAATCAGCTGTAACATATAATAAATATCTCGAAGGCTTCACCGCTCATGCCCTACGCTGAAAATAAATCCGTAGCAATAACCTTTGACACCTTTCAACCCTTTGTAGTAGTAGACCCTCAGCAAATCCTCTCATTCTCCTTCAATTCTTGTCTAAGCAGAACAAATGACCGAAATCTAAATAATTTGTTTAACGGATCCGGATCAGTGGTGGGCAGTTGGAATCCTGCCATCCTGTCTATCCCTGCGGAACAGCAGTCTCACCGGACAAATTGATGGTCCCACCTGATTCCGGATACTTCTGAACTAAACCCTTTGAATTACGATACGGTGAGGTTTGAAACCGCAACATGGGGTTGATTGAGACGTTTGAACTGAAGATTTGCGAGGCTCGAGATGAGGGGGACATCATTGGTTGTTATGTAAGTGGCGTGAAAATGTGAGGTTTGTAATTATTGACTTATTAGGTGTCAGTAAATGTCTGAAAGAAATGTTGTATCTTTTTCTGCACTTATGTGGAAAAGCCCTGTGGACAGGGGCTTTGGCACTCTTGTTCAAACTTTGACAAATTACATCTCCGAAAGTATTTTTTTTTCTTTCATTAACTCACTTCAATCGAATGTTATTAAATTTTTGTTCGAATATATAGGTGTATACCTCTAATCTTAATGATGCATTAATAATAATTATAATCATAACTTAATTATATCAATTGAAATTTAGACAATATTCGAGTTTTGGTTTTACTGGAGATATTCTGAACCCAATTTAATCAACTTACCAAAGTATTTTCATCATCATATGGATATCCAAGGGCATTATATTATCACCCAAAAATTATAATATCTTAAAATCCTCATAATTCTGCGATAGGTGAGGTTATTTCATTGATCATTTTGCATTCAATCATACTTTGTTCTCTAGAACAGGAGGTATTTTATATCATGAGTATCAATATTTGAATAGAATCAGAAATAAATATGACAGGTCTCTTATTGGTATCTACCGATAAGACAAAACATATATGAATACAGATTATGAAATTCATATATGCAAATACGGAAGTTAATTTTCGATTACAGCATTCTGTGGAATCATATAGAATTACGATGTATTATTGATATTTTGAAAAATCATATCTCCAAAAGTATTAGCTTGTTAAAGTTGGAAATTATATCAATGCATTGCAATAATGAAGCTTCATCTTGAAAAAATTGATTGAAAAATTTGTAATGTAAGAAATTTTTTTTTCCGTTACGCCTAAACCATTTAGAGAAATAAGAATATGCGTGTCTTTGGTATTCCGAAACAACCAGGGGAGAATTTGGATCAAATTATTTCTAAATTATTCAAGGAAACAATGAAGATATCTCCTATCAACAAAACTAATATAAAAAGTTGTCACAGAGTTCCCCAGAGAAATGTGGATATAGGGGGTCATCGTCCTCCAGCTGTTTTGGTGCGTTTCAATAATATGGCAGTGCGAGATGCTGTGTTGAAAAACAGAAAATACCTCAAGTCAACTGGTATTTCGATGCAAGAAGATTTATCCAAAATTAGATTGAAACTTATCAAAAATGCTTTTGGTGAGTTTGATAAGAAATCGGTGTGGTCGTTTAGAGGCAATGTTTACGTAAAATGGAGAAATGAAGTGCACCGAATAAGTGACGACGAGGATATTAAACGTATAAAAAACAATGAGTGAGAACTGGGTTCCTGTGGCTGTATAAGTTTAAAGCAAATTATCTTTTCGTCATTTTGCAATTGCTTGTGTTTGGGGGTGAATTGTTGTTTGTTGTGATATCGCGATTTTTTTCCTAAGCGTAATCAATGTTTATTCTGTTACTTTTCAGTACCTACTTAAATAGAATAATATTCATTTTGAGAATTTCTTTTCAGTACTGTATTATAAAGCTTTGTTTTTTTTTTCAAGGTTTGATTTTATTACAGTTCGAGTACATACAATTTTTTTTTCAAAGCAGTATCTAATTATTACCTTGTATGTGTTTTACATTAGTGAGGATAGCGGGCGATTGTGACTTCTTGTTTTGTGAAACTTAATTGCTAGTGATATTCCATTAACCTATTCCAGTTCCTTCTTCGTTCTCCTTTTTTTTCCTTCCGTTTTCTAATTTGTATTTTGAATATTTGAATTACCCATTATTCAATTTAGGTATATTTTCATGACTTTCAAAGTTTCCCATGTGAATAGCAGGTCATTAATCGCTCATTTTAATGAATTCTATGACCTTGTATATCCAGAGAATTATGATACAATTGGAATCACGGAAACTTGGTTGCATGCGGGATTCGATAGTGATATTCTTGAAATGGAACAATACTATTTTCTTAGGCAGGACCGTCCGACTAGAGGTGGGGGCGTTGGTGTATACATCAGGCGAAATTTGCAGTTTAAAATTGTTTTAAGTGAATGCCTCAACTTCATTGAGCATCTTTGGGTTGAGATAAATTTTCGGAAGCATAGAATAGCAGTTGGAACTATCTATAGACCTCCTAAAGGTAACATTAGTTTATTTCTTGACCGATTTCAGGATGTTTTATCTAATATGTATGCGAAATATGATTATGTAATATGTACAGGAGTTTTTAATATCAACTTATTGGATATAAATTTTAGTTCATCTATCAAAATCAATGAAATTTTTGAATCATTCAGCCTGAATCAACTTGTTTGCGAACCAACTTGTTTTTCCTCGTCAAATTTTTCTCTGCTGGATTTGATTGTTACAAATATAGAACCAGAAAGGTGCTCCACAGAAGTAGTTGCAACTGGTTTTTCCAATCACTCTTTGGTGAAGACCGTTTTCAGTATTTCAGACTCGGAGCATGTTTCTGGGGAAAGGTTTTCATGTCGCTCTTTGGATCAGATAAATCTATCAAATTTCGAGAGATATCTTTTTAGAGTGCAATTGCATGTAATATACGAAACAGAAAGTATTGATGAGAAAATAGGACTGCTTGCTGATGGTATGAGACGATTGAATGATTTACATGCGCCCATAAGAACATACAGCCGTTCGAATAAAAAGCAGAAGTGCCCATGGATTACAGATAATATTAAATTGCTGCAGAAACTAAGGGATGCTGCTCTTCGTAAATATAGAAGAACAAACTCCCCAGAAAAATGGGCATACTTCAAACAGCTTCGGAATTATACTAACATGGCAGTGAAAGCAGAGAAAAAAGCATACTTAAGAACTAAATTCAGTAGTGGCTCCTTAAGGGAGAAATGGAAAGAGTTGAGAACACTGAGTTTGAAAAAAACAAAAACAACTGCATTACCGCCAGGTTTGGATGATGTCAGTAAAATCAATGAATTTTTCACTTCTTTCTCTGAGAATCAGAATCAGCCTAGGAATGATATTCTGAATTATTATCGTCATAATCGATATAAATCTTTCAATTCTCTTTTTTCTTTTTCGACTACGACTGATGAATCGGTTTCAATGATCATTCTTAGCATCACGTCAAATGCTGAGGGAACTGATAATCTTAACATAAGGATAATCCAACTATTCTGTCCTTTTTTGATACCATTCATAACACATATATTGAATGAATGCATTTTAGAGTCGTATTTCCCAGTAGATTGGAAATTTGCAAGTGTTATACCTCTCCCGAAAATGAATCAACCAACTAATCTAAGTCATTTAAGGTCAATAAGTATTTTTTCTACAAGCGTGCGCGTTCAACCCTTTTTCCGCACACATTTCGAATCGTAAAGAGTCACATTTCCAAACAGTGCGGAAATGGATTAGCAGGCGTTTTTTCCGCACACTTTTTATATAGAATATACTGAAATATCTAATATTTCTATGCATCGAACGCTTACGACGAGGTTACTATGGAAACAACATGTGAATTGACAATTGTCATTAATTTATTTGAAAATAGCAAATTGATTTCAATCCGTACGTAATATTTTCGGTAAGAATGGATATATCTGATGATGACCTGCCCTCGGACATATTAGAAGCATCTTATGAAGCCAATTTGAAGTTGCTTCCACCCAAATCAATCGAAAAATATGAGAAGCGATATTCTCAATTCATTGCCTGGTGTGATTCCAAGAAAGTAAAACCCAGGAAGGAGGAAGTCTTTTCGGCTTATTTTCTGGAAATTTCGAAAATTTTTAAACCGAACACATTATGGTCCGTATATTCTATGATAAAGAGTGTTTGTAAATTGAAGCAAGATTTGGATATTGGAAAATTCCATAAATTAACTGCCTTCATTAAAACACAAAATGTTGGTTTTCGTCCGAAAAAAGCCAAAATTTTTAATGAAGAGGACATATCCAAATTTATGAGTGAGGCACCTGATGAAATTTACCTAATGATCAAGGTGGTAACGATTTTTGGATTGGCTGGTGCTTGCAGAGGGGAAGAATTAACAAAAATAACTATCGACGATATAGATGATAAAGGAAACATGATTATTGTCAACATTAAGGACTCCAAAAATTATTCATCGAGATCATTCGTTATCTCCCAAGACACCAACGACGGACATTTTTTAAATATATATCGAAAATATGCCAACTTACGTCCGAAGGAAATAGACCATCGCCGATTTTTCTTAAGGTACAATAAAGGAAAATGTACAATGCAACCTATAGGAATAAATACGATAGGAAGAATACCTTCCGAAATAGCCGGATTTTTACGATTACTAAATCCAGAATTATACACAGGTCACAGTTTTAGGCGCTCTTCTGCTACATTCCTAGCTAACCGTGGAGAGGGAATCACCAATATAAAACGATTAGGAGGGTGGAAGTCAACTTCTGTTGCTGAGGGTTATTTGGAAGAATCAGTAAACAAGAAAAAAGAAATGTCTAGCAAAATTCTTAATTTGAATGCTCCTTCAACTTCAACCTGTTATTCAGAATTATCTTCTTCGACGGAGCAGCTGACTTCTACCAACATGATGGCTACCAAAATTCTGAACTTGAATGCTCCTTCCCATGTTCCTTCCACTTCAACCGGTAATTCAGAATTATCTCCTTCGACTGAGCAGCTGACTTCGACCAACATGATGGCTTCTGCTATAAACTTGCATAATGCGACCAACTGCACGTTTACAATAAATATAACTAATAACTAAATATTAGATACTAATATGTATATATTATACATAGCTATTCTTAATTTCCTTATTGCAGTTTATTTTTGTTTGCTGTTAGTTATCCTCGTTTTATTTCCAATTAATATTATTAATAATAAAGAATGAATGAATATTCCAGTTCATAGATATAAATATTTCATATGCCTCTATGGACCGAACGACAACGATGACATTGATGACAGTATAGGTATGATCAGGGGGGTGAAGCCAGAGTCGAAAAAGTGGAAACATGGACGTACGTCCCCACTTTTTTTGTTCGCTTGTCGTAGATATGTTCAGGTGGATGAATGACAATGACATGAGTGTCAGGAATTCATTTACTTCATAAATGTGACAGGAGTGATAAATATACTCGTGATATTTCTAATAGTTTGTGGCAAATAGCAATAATAATTGTTATACTAAAATGAAACCAGTGTTATTATATTACCCGTGTGAAGATAAGTTTGTTTTTTTCGTAATTCAATGAAAAAGTTTCCGTTTCAGGTGATGTTGAAGATATTTGTTGGTAATTTGGCCACTTGGTGAGATCTGATAAGTTTATATTTATACGAGGTTCAATTCTGCAAATCTGATTGTGTTTAATATCATATTGTATTGAGAAATTGGCTTCAGGTTCTGCTACTTCATTATTGCGAAAGATGTTAAGTATTCTTGCCAAAATTCATATATCAGCCATTCATCACTTGTTTGCAGAAACAGAAGTTTTTTTCGTTTCCCTAAAGATCCTTCCACCGTGAAAATTTGGAATGATATTTGTAAAATAAGTCCTAGCAAAAATATTTCTAATTTTCTGACTGACTGCCTGAATGTACCTGGTTTCAGACATTTGTACCTAATACATGCACTCACTGAACAATATGATTGTATTAACTGTTGAATATTTTATTATTTTTATTATATATATATTATTATAGTAGTAGTCTATTAACTGAGATATTAGTTATAGTGTGATTAACGTTAATATTTCACTGAGAAGCATTTTTTGGGAACGACAATTGATATACCTTATTAAACTTAATTCTGATAGAACCAACCCATTTAGATCTATCCTGACATCTTGATCACGAATATTTATATTTAAAATATATTTGAATATTCATCTTCTATCACTCAATATGTAAAAATACTTATTTCTTTTTTCAGAAACTGGTGATGGTGACCTTCATTACCTAGATTGATGGATTCTACCGGATTTTGACTGTCAATTGTGACTGGTGGTAGTTTCTTCTCCTTCCTAGATGAATCAGTGTTATTGTGATTTAGTGAAGTGACAATTCTAATCATAATTAGACTGAAAGACCGTTGTGAATGAGTGTTGACCCACGAATAATTTATCCCTAACTCTATATACAACTGTTATTTTGACATTTTATTCAGATATTTGTACTGGAATTTGGTAGTTATAGGTACCCCTAAGAACTTGTAATAACTCAGCAAATTCCAAAAAGACCTATGGTTGGTCAAAAATTTTGTTTGTTTCATTGAATTGTGTCATGGTTTTTAGTTTCTCTAGAACAGGGTTTCTCAAAGTAGGGTACGTGAACGACGGTGGCATGGGCTCACCACCATGTGTTAGTTAAGCGGTTCGCTGTCATTTGGAAACTTGTAAAGGGATTCGTGGAGCCAAAAGTTTGAGAAACCTTGCTCCAGAAGCAAATTGAACTTATTTGTTTTAGAAAACTGCTAACTAAATTATAATCACATTCGAAAAATTCGATAAATATCATTTACTTGTTTGATTCTATAATAGATTTATTATATATAATTGCGCGTATGTTCTGGGGAACATACGCGTTATAGTTTTGCCCAAATGTGAAATTTAATTCTGTGGTGCCGTCCGGCCGGCCGTCCGGCCGTCCGTTGCCACGATAATTTGAGAACGAAAAGAGCTAGCGACTTGAAATTTTCAGGGTGGGTGGCGCATCGTAATACGACGGACAAGTTCGTTAATGGGCATAATCGGCCCAGTGGTTTCCGAGTAATAATTTTGTTTTCAACCAAAATAAATCCGATCGAATTTAAACTTGGTGAATAGTTGTAGAATATAGACCTAAGCACGTTTGTGAAATTTTGTGAGAATCGTATTGCTAGAAAATTATTAAAAAATTATTAAAAAATATTTTTGTTGTCACGATAACCTGAGAACGGAAGGAGATAGCGGCTTGAAAATTTCAGGTTAGGTTGTGCATCTGAATGCGACATTTGAGTTTGTTTATGAGCATAATCGTCCAAACGTTTTTAGAGTTATAGCCATCTAAAATTTTCTGAAATTTGGTAGTTTTTTGTTCCTCATTAACTCGAAGAATACAAAACCGATTGAATTCAAACATTACTATTAGTTGAAGAATACCAACGCAAAAATTCTCGCAGAATTTCGTGAGGATGGTATAACTAGAAAATTAAAAAAAAAATAGTTGAAAATTATTGAAAACAAATCTATATATCATAAACTATTCGTCCGGCATGGCTGAAATTTTGGAACAGCCTTCAGAACCTAACTCTACTGCAGAATTCCAAGTTAGAACATGATCGGATCTATATTGTTGGAGAACCGGGTAGCCTTTTGTGAGTTCGGTAACGTAGTGGTAGCCAAGTGTAGCGGATGGGAATCGTCGTATGATAAAATGTAGTCTATGGTCGTATTTTTGCGAGAAGCTTCAAAAATAAATATATGAATGTCATGATGACATATTTCCGCTCGTATATTATGGGAAAATCGTCTTATTTCATCACAAATCTATGGGAGATGATAGCCCTACATTAGTGGTCAGACCTGGTTTTGAAAGAGATCCTCCTTAGGAGGAGGCAACTAAATATTGAAGGGATTTCTATGAACAAGAGTGAATATCTTTGCGAAATAGAGAAGGCGATTCTTCTTCAAGAGATCCATGTGCCTTCAGAGGAGTATATTTACGAGAGGGGACTTTTGAAAGGTTATGTATTATTTTTAATATGATATCGCTGAAATTTTGCTGAAGGCTTCTGATCTTGTAAGGTGAGAGGCTCATTTGTGGATATTAAATCCTGTGATGGGTAGAGAGGAATTTTAGGCCATGTAGGCCACTAAGGCCCACTTGCACGAATGCGGGTTATCTAATTAAATCCGGATTAACTCTGAACCTAGGGTTAAATTGATAATAGGTCTTGCACCTTCAAGATTTAGAGCCTAACCCTGGGTTAAAACTATAAAAATTTAACCCGGCAAAATAGCAGGGTTAAATGGCTAAGTCCGGGTTAGTCATGTAAAAATTGACATTTCTAATTTAAATAGTTTCGATTTGTGATGAAGTGTGAATGCCCGTCGAAGAAAAGCGTTGAAGTAGTTCAAAGTGACGAATCCATATTTGCTGGAAATGTAACCTCAAATGAAGAAATTGTGATCGATTCTGGTGCTTCAAGTTCAAATCACCTAATGAAAGCAGAATATGGACGCTTTTGTAAAAATTTGAAGAAGATATCCCATACCATAAATGTAGCAAAAGAAGGTGAAACTGTGACGTCGGCAACTTCAGGTGATCTACCTCTTATCACGGAAAACAACACACCAATTATATTAAAGGACGTGTTCACCTGTGAAAAATTATTCCACAATTTACTGTCGGTAAGGAAGATGGTAGAGTCAGGATTGAAGGTTGAATTTCATGAGAAAATTGTCAACATTTGGAAAGATGGAAAAATATTATTACAAGGTAATCGTGTTGGCAATCTGTTTATTTTGAGATTACGTATAAGGAAATTCCATGAAGCCAATCTAGTAGAAAACACAAATGTGTTGTGGCATAGAAGAATGGGACATTCATGCAGATTTCCTGTAGATGGTATCTGTGAAGCATGTTTGAAAGGTAAACAGACGAACAACAAGTTCCTGAAGCAATTACCAGAAGAAAGGAAGCCAAGAAGAATACTCGAGTGCATTTCGTATGATGTTTGTGGAAACATTACTCCTTCAACACATGATGGGTATGAATACTTTGTGTCATTTTTGGACAATTATAGCCATTTTGCCGTTGTATATTTGATAAAGAAGAAAAGCGAAGTGGGGTCATGCCTGAGAAAATATGTGGCAATGACTGAGGCTATGTTCAGCACAAAAATATCGAGAATTCGATGCGACAATGGAGGAGAGTATGTATCGATGAATATAAGAAAATTCTGCACTGAAAAAGGAATTGAGCTAGTGTATACTATTCCACGCAACCCGCAACAAAATGGAATTGCTGAGCGCTTCAATAGAACGATTATGGAGAAAACGAGATGCATGATCTTTGATTCTAATTTCGACAAGAAGATGTGGGGGGAAGTTGTTCTGACAGGTACATATCTGTTGAATCGTACACCAACATCAGTTATACCAGATGGAAGAACACCGGCTGAGCTTTGGTATGGGTACAAGCCTGATATGGGGAAAATACATATTTTTGGTTGTACTGCTCATGCTCTGATACCTCCTGAAGATCGGAATGGAAAGTTGTCCTCACGTTCCAGAAAGTTGAAACTTGTTGGGTACTGCAACAATGGGTATAGACTATGGAATGAAGAAAGAAACAAAGTCGTAACTTCTCGGTCTGTTATTTTTGATGAATCTTTTAATTCAATGCATTACATTATAGATTCCAGCCATGATGGAGAAGCAGCTGCTGAGGGGTCTGAACAGCCCATGGACAGTAGAGGGGTCTCTGAGGGCGAGCAGAGTGTCGAATCCGATGATCAACCTGGGAGAGGCAGTAATCAAGTCTCTGAGGGCGAACAGAGTGGTGAATCCGATGATCAACCTGAGCTGAGAAGAAGTAGAAGAGAACGAAAACCTCCTGATCATTTCAATGTTTTTGAGATGATGATGGCCTTATCAGCAGGAACTATCCCATCAGAAGTTCCATCATCATACCATGAAGCCATAAGTACTGATGAAGAGTGGAAGAGTGCTATAGATGCAGAACTGGATTCACTGGTGGCAAACAAAAATTGGGAAATTGTTGATAAGCCTGCAGATGCAGTTGTTATCGACTCAAGGTGGGTGTTTTCGTTCAAATTGATTGACAATTGTTATGTAAAGAAAGCACGTTTAGTGGAAAGAGATTTTCAACAACCAGATTCAGACGACTCTAATTTTTACTCTCCAGTGGCTCGAATGTTTACGTTGAGAACAATATTATCGTTATCTGTTCAATACGAAATGAAATTGTTACAACTTAATATCAAATCTGCATTCTTATCGAGTCCATTACATGATGTTGTTTATATGAAACCTCCATGTGGTTTGAAAGTGCCAAAAGATAAAGTTTGTAAATTAGTTAAGGCATTGTATGGACTGAAACAAAGTCCGAAATGTTTCAATGAGTTAATGAATGAAAACTTATCTAGATTGAAATTTAAAAGATCTAAAATCGATCCATGTTTATATTATAATCAGTTTACTTATATTTTGATTTGGGTAGACGATATGTTAGTGGCCTCAAATAGTGAAGACGATGTTAAATTTTTGATAGATGGTCTGATGAAATTCTTTCATTTGAAAGTTTTTGCGCGTATGTTCTGGGGAACATCGCGTTATAGTTTTGCCCAAATGTCTGTAACTTTCGAATTTTTTGACGAAATTGGTCTCAAACGATTAAGTTCGACTCCCCGATGAAGAATCCGAGGTCAAATTTGATTCTGTCCGTCCGGCCGTCCGGCCGGCTGTCCGGCCGTCCGTTGCCACGATAATTTGAGAACGAAAAGAGCAAGCGACTTGAAATTTTCAGGGTGGGTGGCGCATCGCAATACGACGGACAAGTTCGTTAATGGGCATAATCGACCCAGTGGTTTCCGAGTAATAATTTTGTTTTCAACCAATATAAATCCGATCGAATTGAAACTTGGTGAGTAGTTGTAGAATATGAACCTAAGCACGTTTGTGAGATTTTTGGCGAATCGTATGGCTAGAAAATTTAAAAAAAATTATTAAAAAATATTTTTTTTGTCACGATAACCTGAGAACGGAAAGAGATAGCGGCTTGAAAATTTCAGGTTATGTTGTGCATATGAATGCCACATTTGAGTTTGTTTATGAGCATAATCGACCAAACGGTTTCAGAGTTATAGCCATCTGAAATTTTCTGAAATTTGGTGGTTTGTTGTTCCTCATTAACTCGAAAAATACTGAACCGATTGAATTCAAACATGGTTGTTAGTTGTAGAATGCCAACGCAAAAATGTTTGCGAAATTTGGTGAGGATAGCATTTGTAGAAAATTTTTAATAAATCATTGAAAATAAAAAAAAAAAATTCCAAATATCAGTAACTATACGTTTGAAATTGCTGAGATTTTGCAAGAGCGTTCATTACCTAATTCTACTGCCAAGTTTCAAGTTTTAACACGATCGGTTGAATATTGTTGGAGATTCGAGCATTCTTGTGTGAGTTCAGTAGATGGGTGACCGTTGCCTCGATAACTTTCGAACCAAAGGAGATAGGGACTTGCTATTTTCAGGGTAGGTTGCGTATCCGAAAGGGAGAGTTGAGTTCGTTTTTGGGCATAATCGGTTTAACGGTTTCCGAGTTATATCCACCTGGAATATTGTTTCCTTGATAACTCAAAAAATAAATATTCGATTGAATTGAAGCTTTGTAACTAGTAGTAGAAAATCAACACAAAGACGTGTTTAAAATTCTGTAAGAACCGTACTCCTAGAAAATTTGAAAAAAATGACGAAAAAAAAAAATTTTAAGAAACGCGCCTCCAGAAAATTAAAAAAAAATCACGAAAAAAAAATTGGTTCAAGCACTGACGTGAAGTCAGAAGCTTTTGCGCGTATGTTCTATTGTCCATTCTGCAGTATTGGACACCCTTAATCGAATTTACCATGGTTAATTATGTCGTCCATTCTCCTGTATTGGACACTTAATTCGAATTTACCATGGTAAATTTGAATTAAGAGTGTCCAATACAGGAGAATGGACGACATAATTAACCATGGTAAATTCGATTAAGGGTGGCCAATACTGAAGAATGGACAATAGAACATACGCGCAAAAGCTTCTGACTTCACGTCAGTGCTTGTTGTAAAACTAATTTTGATAAAGAAATTATTGTTTATAAAGCTTTGTTTCATTTTGAAGCATTTTTCCTTTCGAATCATTTTAAATTTCGAATACAATAATGAAAAAAAGGTGGGGATATTCCATTATGGTTCTAGGGGGTGTCCGCTTGTATATGTCATTTTAGTGTGACATATACTTCAACAAGCGGACACCCCCTAGAACCATAATGGAATATTCCCACTTTTTTCGCCCCATCTCTCTCTAATCTATGGTATGTAAATGTCACTACTGTTGCGCACAGTTTACAAGGCAGGTAGCACTTCTTATATTATATGTTCTGTGGGTATGATGGTAACGACATGCAAGGATTACGCTTGTCATTCATGTGTAGGTATTATGAATTAATAATATCAAATTTGTTCTGTGTGTTGAACTCAAATCGATCTCATACCTATAATAAAAGTGCTTGTAGAAAAAACATTGTTCCTAACTCGAGCGAAAAGTGTCTTTCCCGCACTCAACTGCTTATCCGAACTCCGCTTCGCGTCGTTCGGCTAACGGCCGTTTCGTGCGGGAAAGTATCACTTTCCGCACTTGTTAGGAAAATAACTATTACCTACGCTATCTAAAGTGTTGGAATAAGTTATGGAATTGCAGATCAGATCACACTTGTCGGAATATAATTTATTACCTCCTAAACAATCGGGGTTTCGTCGGGGATATAGTTGCGCGTCTGCTCTTTCGGATGTCGTGGATGATCTTTTGAGGTCTCAGGATCAAAATGAAATAGGCGTTCTTGTATTGTTGGATTACACGAAAGCTTTCGATACGATAAACCACGACATTCTTGTCGCGATTTCACATTTCTTGGGTTTTGAAGACAGCGCATCCAAGTTCTTAGAGTCATTTCTGACTGACAGATTCCAACGTGTTCGAGTAGGTGAGTCTCTTCAAGGAGAAGATTATATTCTGGTGTTCCGCAGGGAAGCATTTTGGGACCCCTTCTCTACATTATGTACACGATCAGATTCCAAAACTCGCTCAGATTTTGTAGTCATCACTTTTACCCTGATGATACACAGATCTATTGTTCCTTCGGATTTGACGATGTTGCTGAATCAACGTGTTTGATAAACGTTGATCTTGCCCACCTGTTCGAAATCTCTAGTGATCACTTATTGAAGTTGAATCCTGGTAAAACTCAACCCCTTTTATTTTGTGAAAGTTCAATTCGTCAAACTTCCTTAGAGAATATTGTTTTAAAAATTGGTGATGATGTTGTGCCTTTCACGGATCATGCAAAGAGTCTCGGTTTAACAGTAGATTGTGGGTTGAGATTCAGTAATCACGTCACAAATAAAGTGCAATTGGCTTACTCTACAATGAAGATGATATACGCACAGAGACATTTCTTGGACATCGATACGAAAAAGGTGTTATGTGATTCTCTTGTGCTGTCCCATTTCGATCATTGCGATGGATTTTACGGTCCCTGTTTAGACTGCGCGGATAAGAAGCGAAATCAGAAGGTGCAAAATTCTTGCTTAAGATTAATTTTTGGAGTTCGTCGTTATGAGAGAATTTCTCACAGGCTTAGAGACTGCAACTGGCTCAATATGTATAACCGCCGCCAATTACACATGTCCTGTTTTTTCTTCAAAATTATAAAATTTAGATGTCCGGCCTATTTACATGCAAAGCTAACATACCGAACCGATGTCCACAACCTAAATATCCGTCGCAAAAATTTGCTCACGATACCCTCTCATAGAAAGGAAGTATTCAAGAGATCTTTTTCCTACAATATTGTAGTTGTCATGAATAATTTGATGAAATTGAGATTCTTCGATATTAGCTTAACCCCTTGTGTATTCAAGAGTAGATATAAGAGATATTTGTTGGATAGTCAAGTGTAAAAGAGGAACAAATCTCAGTCGAGTATCCATCTACATATTTTTTCCTTCCCCATCCTCTCTTCCTGTCTCTACTTTTTGTTTTCCCTTTTTTTTTCCTTTTCCCTTCATTTTCTTCACTATATTTTTCACAGCCTGAATCGCTCATCTTGTTCATAAATATTCTGGGGCATTGGTGGAAGAACAGAACGGGGTTTACCTTGGTGTCTGAACCAATTGCCATTTGTTCATCTGATATACCATTTGTACTAACTTTTGATGTAACTATATATGTATTATTATATATATTATGTAAGTCTTTCAGATGGGCAATAAATTTGTGTTTTTTTTTTTTTTTGTCGCGTAAGAGGAAAAACCTTTTATAGGCGCCGCAAGCGGCAGTGTGAGACTCCAGATGTTATTTGGTTACTCACTAAAAAACCTCTGACTCTTCTTGGACTGTTCTTCGTCCTGCCCTTACAACGTCCCTCAACAAAAGAGATGAGTTGCAAGTGGCCTTCACAGTTGATGGGACCTCATCACTCGTAGTGACCCGAGCAACACTGCTTTCTGCACAAGGATGCACAGGCCGGAATAATCTTCAATTCTGTCACATAGTTCGCTCTCATTCCGCCAAGGCATCCTATGATGAGAACGACCATTTTTACTTTATACCCTGGATATAGGGTTCCCAGCTCAAACAGCAAATCCTTGTATTTCTCCCTCTTCTGTTGTTCTTTCATCACCACATTATTTTCAGCGGGTGAGGAAAATTCGACAACAAACAATTTCCTGAGATCTTTGTCCACCAGTACTATATCTGGCTTTATGGCATGGATCTGCCGAGTTGTTGGAAAAGCATAGTACCAGTAGATTCGAGCTCTATCATTTTCGATGACTGATTCAATTTCCAGAGGCACAAATGGTAGCACTGGCTCCTTGTCTATACCATAAACTTCTCTCAGATGGAAGTAGAGAATCCGAATGCCGCATTGTGTCTTTCTGTGTATCCTGATGGAGCGTGGACTCTGCAAGCAGACAGGATGTGCATGACAGTCTCCTGCTGACTGTGGCATGGCCTGCAAGTTGTTGGGGTGTCCACTTTCATGATGTTCTTCTTATACCATCTTGTATTTATAACTCCATCTTGACAAGCCATAACGAATCCCTCCGTTTCCGACTTTAGACCAGCCGACTTCAAAAACGCAAAGGATAGTTCCTCCGATCGGCCCCGATCTTTCAAACTCCTGAAATATATAGAGTGCAGACTTTTACTCATGTGCTCTTCGAGTAACGTCTTCAGTTGTGCCTGTCTGATCTCTCTGCCTACTCTTCTCTGGTCTGTTGGCGTGATAGGTGTTCCCACTAGCTCATAGTCGATGGATACTCCAGTTATGCTGAGTTTTTCCAAGGCTCTCCGTCCAGCTCTAAACAGGAAAGCTCTTTGGTTCCTAATTTCATGATGAGCTACCATTTTCAGAAGCGGGTCTTCACTTCTCAATATCCTTATTGCCATTTCCAACGTTTGTTGATGGTGTTGGTATTCCAAACTCGGCAAACCTCTGCCACCCTGCGTTCGTGCGAGATATATTCTATGTACCGAGCAGTTGGGATGAAGGCTCCGATTCATGTTCATCACTTAACGTGTGGCCCTGTCTAGTTCGAGAATCTCATTAACTGTCCAGTTGATTACTCCGAAAGAGTATGTGACTATCGGAATTGCCAAGATGTTGGTAGCTGACACCTTGTTTTTACCAGACAGCTGTGATTTCCATATATCTCGGATCTTCTTTTTGTAGCTAGCTGTTAAGGCATCCTTGATTCGAGTTGACTCCAGTGCGCCTCTTTGTTGCATTCCAAGGAATTTGTAAGTTTCCTCTTCATCGAAGTGCCGAATGATTATTCCTCCTTCCAGTTCGATGTCTTCTCCTATTTCTTCAGTTCTTCCTCTGCTCAGGTGGAAAACAGCACATTTTTCCAAACCGAATGACATTCCTATTGCTGTGGTGTATTCCGCAACGATGTTAAGAAGTTGTTGTAACGCTGCCTTGGAGGGAGCGTACAGTTTTATGTCGTCCATGAACAGGAGATGTGAAACCAGATGTTCTCTTCTGCCTGGTGGCCCGGCCTTGTACCCTATTCTGCTTTCCCTCAACTCCGTTGTTAATGGTAGGAGTGTTATGCAGAACAGTAACGGGCTTAGCGAGTCTCCTCGAAATTCGCCTCGCCTGTATTTCACCCATCCCGTATACGTGGTTCGACCTTCCGATCGAACGGCGAACTTAGTATTCCATGATGTTTTTCATCACATGGACGATGTTAGTGTGGACTTTGAGTATCTCAAGCAGCTGTAATATCAAGCTGTGCGACGATGTGTCAAATGCTTTCGCGTAATCCAGCCAGGATGTATGTAGATCGTGCTTGTAGTGTTTTGCATCTTGACAAATGCTCTTGTCTATGAGTAGGTTGTCCTTGCACCCCTGTACTCCTTTCTGTGCCCCTCTTTGCTCGTAGATTTGGTTCCACACTGGTGCAATAACCTCCAGAATCCGGTTTTGAAGGACACTTGTGAGAATTTTATACAACGTGTTGAGACACGTGATAGGGTGGTAGTTCGTTGGCTGTCCTAGATCGCCTGATTTTGGTATCAGTACAGTTCTGCCCTCTACCAACCATGATGGAATTGGCTCAAGGTGAATTATTATCCCACTGAATAATCTGGCTACGTGTTGATGAGTAGCTGGAAAGTTCTTCCACCAGTAGTTTAAGATCCCATCCAGTCCAGGTGCCGTGAAATCATTCTTGTTCTTTAGGGCTTGTCTAACTTCTTCGGTTGTTACTTAAGTCATTTCTTCTGTCGGTTGCAGACTTTGATCGCATAATGTCTGGAATCTGTGAAATGCTGGAGTATCCCTGGTTTCCGCTGGTCGCTCGTACAATTTCTTCCAGAACCGTTCGACTGCTTCTGTTGATGGCGGGTTTTCTGCCTCTGCTTGTTTGGGCTGAAATAGCTTTGAAGGTTCTGCGGTGAATATGTTGTTGTCCTCTATCCATTTCTGCTTCCTAATCAGCTTCTGCCTAGCTGCCGCAAGTGATCTTATTTTATCGACAGCTTTCTGCTTCAATAGGTTGATGATGGGCAAGTTAATCGTACGATGCAACGCACGCAGCTCCCTCATCATGACCTATATCTTCTTGCTAGGCTTCAGTTGTCCTTTCATAACATCTATGATACATTGGTACCAAGATGCTTGCTGCCTCATGATTTTTATCTTCTGATCTAGTTTCTTCATTCTTGACCTATGTTTGTCATCCCTTGTTGTTGTTCTACCTGGAGGGCACAGAAGTGAAGCAGCAGCTCTCACTGCAGCTACGACATCTTCTAGTGAGCAGTCCTCCTTTAGGTGGTCATCATGATATCACCATCATCATCAGATGGGCAATGAATTTGTTTATTATTATTATTATTATTATTATTATTTTGCCCAATAACGAACTCACCTGAAATATTTATCTACCAAACCTATTCTGGAAATTCCAAATGCTGGACAGAATCTATTTTAACCACGAATTCTTAATCGGTGACTGGAACCAAAACGTTTGAGGCCGTTTTCACACAAATATTCGGAAATTACAAGACATTTGAGCATATTGATAAGCACTCTGTTCCGAAGAATAAGAGCGCCAAAAATGGATATTCAACTAAAAATCCTGATGTCTCATACAGGTACAATGAACAGAAATATTGGAAATTCCAATGCATTTGGACAAGAGGATATAATCGAATATTTTGCGTGGTTGTACCAGTGCATTATGATTTTGCCGAAATGTGTGTAATTTTGGAATTTGGAGCCGATAATGGTTTTTAACTATTAGTTTTTAGCTGATTAAGAATCCGTGGTGGAATCCGAATCTGTCCGTCCGTCCATTCTAAGGTAGTAAGCTGACGTGATTAACACGTCGATTATTGGTTATAACGATATGCGGAATCATTATTGAATTTTCATCCTTTAATCATGAAAGATGCTAAGTGGGAAAAAATAAATGAGAAATTCAAAACTGATTTTTATTTTCATGAACAATGTTTTCCTTTAAAATGTCCAGTCATATGTTCGGACGTATTCAGACAAAAAAAGGTTCAAGCCCTGTGGACAGGAGCTTTTTGGCGCTCTTGTTCAAACAGACAAATTATATTTCCGAAAGTATTGGTTTTTCAGAGTTGAGAATTATATCAATGAATTACTATGATAGAAATGCACCATGAAAGAAATTAATTTTAGAATGAGTTTCGTTTAAAAAAAATGCTTCAAAAATTATCTAATAAGAAAAGGAGCAATCTACAATGCTTCAATGCCTTAATGCTTCAAAAATTGTCATAAAATTTATTTATCAAGAATAAATGAGCAATCTGCAATGATTCAACCTCGTGGAATGGATTGTTGCAACTTACACTCGGTGCATAGTTTTCACAACTCGAAATACCTAAGGAAAGTATCATCGAAATGTCTAGAGCAAGGCTGGAGACAATCATAGCAGATTGTCCATTTATTCCTGGTATTTGAGTAGGTCGTGGATTACGAACAAATTATTTTAATAGTTCAAAATATATAAATAAAATACTATCCTCTTTTCATAATTTAAAATTTAATAGTTCATACCAGTAACACATTATTTTCTGAATTATGAACCTCAACTCAAGAAAAAATTATTGATACACAATTCTAGATCCATATTTCAGTATTTTTTTGCTAGCAACATTATGAAAATACTGTATATAGGAACATGTCTCACTACTTAAGGAAGTAAAAGGTAATATTAACCTCTGTGGTCAACGAAGAGTAATTTCTTTTGATGATTCCATCATGGTCTTCCTTCCTATTGCCTCCATAAACTACATCAAAACAGTCTTGTACCTATATATTCAAGAATCGAATTTTTGCTTTCCAAGAGAAAATAACAACTATGATTTGACAATCTCTTATAGCTAGAAAAGATGACATTTATGAATAGTGATCACAGACTGATTCTGTGTTCACATTCTGTGAATACATAGAACTTACGATGTATTATTGAAACTTTGAATCATCATGTCACAGAAAGTATTAGCTTGTTAGAGTTAAAAATGATAACAATGAATTCTTATGATGACACTGCATCTTAAGAAAATTTTTATTCAAGAGTTGCGGAACAAGCTTCGAAAATGTTTCTCTTCGCTCATATTTAGGAAGCTTACTCCATCGACACAAAACAAACTATAGAATATAAATTTACAATTTTACCCCTCTCCATTTAACTCCTTTTACTAATATTGTTTCATATTATTTACAAGCAACTTTTTATGGATTGAAAGAATTGACCCACCACCAACTACTAGCATATCCTCCTTTACAATCAACTGTTCCTAAAACATTGGGAAAAAATATAATACATAATGCATCATTATATGCTAACACAATTCACCCACTCTAAACAAACTATATTCTACTTTTTACTTGGTGAATACAATTGTTTTCCTATTTTTGGCGCTCTAGTTCCTCTGAACTGAGTGCCCAAATGTCTGTAATTTTCGAATTTTTCGATCAAAATGGTCTTAAACGATTTGGTTCAACTCACTGATCAAGAATCCGTGGTCGAAATTCATTCTGCCCAGCAGTCCGGCCGGCCGGTCGGCCGTAGGCACGATAACTCTCGAACGGAATGAGCTAGAGAGTTGAAATTTCCAGAGTAGGTTTGGCAGATAAATCTCTCGGCTAAGTTCGTTATTGGGCAAAATCGGACAGATGGTTTCGGAGTTACAAAAAAAAAATTTGTTTACGTAACAAATTCCAAATTAAATTTTTTTCAATAAGTAGTTTTACCATAAGAATCCAATGATATCATTTTTAACTCTTAGAAGCTAATACTTTCGGAGATATGATTTTTCAAAATTTCAATGAAAAATCGTATTTCTACCTTTTCACAGAATTATATAATTATTCCATTTATGAATTGTCATAATGTCAACTTATTTTCCTGAGACATGACATTGTCTGAATTCTTGCAAATAGTTGGTTCGAGAAACGTCAAAATCGACTTAGAGAGACAAGGGTAAAAAACCGTCAAATAAACCCCCATGTGGCGATTTTATGTCGAAAAGTGAAAATTAAGAATATATATCCCAGGTAAGTACCGACGTTTTATTCTAATACCGGAGATCGACAAGATCGTACGAGGGGCCCGATAGCCGTTTCGTCTACTCAGTCGGGTTTTCGGTTCGGAACGAGAGAAGGCGGACTCAAATCCCGGAAAGGGAATTACGCTTTTTGGCGCTCTAGTTCCTGGGAACTGAGTGCTTATCAATTTGCCCAAATGTCTGTAATTTTTATTTAAGATGCAGTTTCACCATTAAAATCCACCGATATCATTTTCAACTCCAACAAGCTAATACTTTCGGAGATATGATTTTTCTAAATTTCAATAATGAATCGTACGTACTTCTATGTTTTCAATGAATGCTATAATTATTCTATCTAAGCTTTATTATATGATCTGTGTTCATCTGTTCATACTCGTACATTTCATCCTGTTTTATAAGAAAGAGTCAAATTCATTTCAGCTATTTTAATTTGATTTCTTCCATGGTGCAGTTCTCATTCTCAGATTGCTTATTTAATCTTGATAAATAAACTTTTATTTGAATTGAATTTCCTTTATTATGAATACATTGAATTGATTCCCAACTCTGAGAAACCAATACTTTCGGAGATATAATTTTTCTGTTTGAACTAGAGCTCGAGAAAGCTCCTGTCCACAGGGCTTGAACCCATTTTTTTTACTAATATTAGCAGCACCATTATTTTTATTTTCTACATGGCTAAAGAAATCTCCCATTACACTATTAATTCAGAAATTCCAGAAATTTTCATCATCAAGCAATATCATATTCATGCACTATATCTACAAATTCTCCAATTTACTGATACTATATTCCCACAAAATGTATCCACTGGTTCCTAACGTTTTCTATTAGAATCTATGGAAACATTACTTTCTTGTTTTTGGCGCTCTAGTTCCTCGGAACTGAGTGCTTATCAATTTGCCCAAATGTCTGTAATTTTGGAATATTTCGATGAAAATGGTCTTAAACGATTTGGTTCGACTCACTGATCAAGAATCCGTGGTCGGAATTCATTCTGTCCGGCCGGTCCGGCCAGCCGGCCGGCTGGCTGTAAGCACGATAACTCTCGAACGGAATGAGCTAGAGAGTTGAAATTTTCAGGGTAGGTTTGGGGGATGAATATCTCAGCTAAGTTTGTTATTGGGCAAAATCGGACAGATGGTTTCGGAGTAACAAAAAAAAAATTTTTTTTTACGAAACAAATTCCAAATCAATTTTTTTTTAATAAGCAGTTTTATCATAAGAATCCATTCATATCATTTTCAACTCTAACAAGCTAATACTTTCGGAGATATGATTTTTCAAAATTTCAATAATAAATCGTATTTCAACGTTGTCACAGAATGATATTATTCTATGTATGAATATGAATTGTCATAATGTCAAATGATGTTCCTGAGACATTATCTAATCAGTCGAAGAATTGTGAGCGAAGTGCGAAAAATCTCAGTTGTTTGCTCCCAAATTAGTTTTTCTCAGAAAATTCTTACATTTCGGAACTGAACATGAAGTAAGAGATCTGAGAGTAGTGAGACTGCTTTTCATCCATAGACATAGATATAACTCTCGAACGGAATGAGGTAGGTAGTTGAAATTTTCAGAGTAGTTTAGGTAGATGAATATCTCGGTTAAGTTCGTTATTGGGCAAAATTGGCCAGATTTAATTTGATTTCTTCCATGGTGCTTTTCTCATTCTCATGATTGCTCATTTAATCTTGATAAATAAACTATTATTTGAATTGAATTTCCTTTAGGATGCAGTTCTATTATATGAATACATTGATATAATTCCCAACTCTGAGAAACCAATACTTTCGGAGATATAATTTGTCTGTTTGAACTAGTTAAAATATCTAATTCAGAAAACTGTCTAGTTGTATCCGATATCTAATCTTTCTTAAATCGAATTTAAGCGAGTAACCGGAACGCACAGAACCGATCGTTATACAGGGTGAGTCTTTGACCACTGCATTAATTTTAACCAAAGATTCCTCTCATCAAATGGAACACTTTTTTCATTTACCATTTTTCCAGATTCGGCTCAGGTAAAAAGTTACAAGCGCTTAAAGATTTCACAATGTGCTAATACACTCCCGCATATAAATTATCTATGACATTGTTGGCGGACGAGAATAAGGCATGGTAACGTGATTTACAGCTTGATTCGGGATTCCAACGCTCAGGGACGGATCCATAAAAGTAGTGAAATTTCTGGAGTTTTCCATTTTAAAACATTCAATGAAGAATATCTCGAAAACGGTGCGTTTAAGGAGAAATGATGGAGAATAATATAATGTTCTAAAACGATGGAATATTCTCGAAATGACTCAAGAAAAACTTTATATGCTTTCTTTATGCTAATTTCGTTTAGTTTTATGAATCCACGAGTCCATAACTAGAAAACCAGTAGAAGTAGAAAATAACTGATATTTGGAAAATATGTATCGTAGTTATAGGAAACTTTACGCCAACATTCATTTTATTCGAAAAAAGGATGTCAAAGCTACAAAATAAAAACTGATTTTTTTTTCAAAATTTCAACAGCCTGTATCTTTTTACCTGAGCTGAATTTGGAAAAATGTTAAATAAATAAAGTGTTTCATTTGATGAGACGAATCTTTGGTTAAAATTAATGCAGTGGTCAAAGACTCACCGTGTATATAGCAAGAGATTGGTCTTGACCACTCTGTCCTGGTTACTCGCTTAAATTCGACTTTAGAATAGGTTCAAACATACACACTTCTTCATCTTCATCAGAACTGTTCATCAATGGAACTGAAATAGATTTGCTCCTCATTTCAACCAAAGCGACTTCTTCTATATGTTCACACTGAGCAGTTTCGACAGTCAATTCAGAACACTTATATCAATGAGTTGTTAATATTGTTTCGATATTATTCAACCAGAGTATTATAATACGGCCTATTTTCAACAATCATACATATACAACCTTTGCAATCGCTCTGATTAAAATATATCCCTTTTATTATATCCTTGGGCACTGTAATGCATGCATGCAGTGCATAATCCACATTTATATGATTTAGTGCTCGCCAAGACTCAAATTCTTCCATATTCCCGAATTCATAAGAGGAGGTTTTAATATTCAAATGAGCACTTATTAGAAATGCTTGGTTGAGAGATTGTGAGTTCAGTTCTGAAGGATATTTTTTCTTCCTCAGTGCAAACAGGACACTTGTTGTGTACAGTTTTTTTCAGTTCATGATAAACTAATCTCAAACAACGATTTCTTGTTGATAAGCTAGAAAAAATTTTCTGGCAAACGCGACCAATTGCATGACCGCTAAAAATTTATAGTAAGTAATTATTATTATGAATGAAACAATCAAAAAAAAATTGGCTCAAGCACTGACGTGAAGTCAGAAGCTTTTGCGCGTATGTTCTATTGTCCATTCTTCTGTATTGGACACTTTTAATCGAATTTACCATGGTAAATTATGTTGTCCATTCTGCTGTATTGGACACTCTTAATTCGAATTTACCATGGTGAATTCGAATTTTTTTTCGTGATTTTTTTTTAATTTTCGAGGGGTGCGGTTCTTAAATTTTTTTTTCGTCATTTTTTTCAAATTTTCTAGGGGTACGGTTCTTAAAAAATTTTAAACACGTCTTTATGTTGATTTTCTACTACTAGTTACCAAGCACCAATTCGATCGAATATTTATTTTTTGTTATCACGGAAATAATATTCCAGGTGGGTATAACTCGGAAACCGTTAGACCGATTATGCCCAAAAACGAACTCAACTCTTCCTTTCGGATACGCAACCTACCCTGAAAATTGCAAGTCCCTATCTCCTTTCGTTCGAAAGTTATCGAGGCAACGGTAACTCATCTTCTGAACTCACACAAGAATGCTCGAATCTCCAACAATATTTAACCGATCGTATTAAAACTTGAAACTTGGCAGTAGAGTTAGGTTATGAAGGCTCTTGCACAATTTCAGCAATTTCAAACGAATAGTTACTGATATATAGAATTTTTTTTTCAATGATTTATTAAAAATTTTCTACAAATGCCATCCTCACCAAATTTTGCAAACATTTTCGCGTTGGCATTCTACAACTGATAACTAATAACCATTTTAATTCAATCGGTTCAGTATTTTTCGAGTTAATGAGGAACTAAAAACCACCAAATTTCAGAAAATTTCAGATGGCTATAACTCTAAAACCGTTCTGGCCGATTTTGCTCATAAATGAACTGAAATGTCGCGTTCTGGCGCACATCCTAACCTGAAAACTTGAAGCCCCTATCTCTTTCCGTTCTCAAGTTATCGTGACAACAAAAATATTTTTTGATAATTTTTTTAAAATTTTCTAGCTATACGATTCTAACGAAATTTCACAAACGTGCTTAAGTCCATATTCTACAACTACTCACCAAGTTTCAATTTGATCGAATTTATATTGGTTGAAAACAAAATTATTACTCGGAAACCACTGGGCCGATTATGCCCGTTAACGAACTTGTTCGTCGTATGGAGATGCGCCACCCACCCTAAAAATTTCAAGTCGCTAGCTCTTTTCGTTCTCAAGTTATCGTGGCAACGGCCGGCCGGACGGCCGGACGGACAGAATTAAATTTGACCTCGAATTCTTCATTGGGGAGTCGAACTGAATCGTTTGAGACCATTTTCGTCAAAAAAAGTTACAGACATTTGGGCAAAATGATAACGCGATGTTCCCCGGAACATACGCGCAAAAACTTACTTTCGTCCATTGATATTGTATGGACTCTGATTAAAATGCCTGGGTTAATATTTTTAATAATACCAATGATAACAGTCAACACAAGTGAATCTGACAGCCTCAGTGCAGAAAGCAGGTTAGATTAAAAAGAGACAAACTACCATTCTTGATGCGGGTTTCAGCCTTACGCTGATTGGTTGAACTCGAGCGGCATGTTGTGCTTCTTACTGTATGCTCGCAGAGGTTTCCGGTACGTCTGTCATCGTTGGACATCGTCAAAATCTGTATTCACCCTTGGTCTTCTTGTATCAAGGAGTCAAAATCAATCAAGAAGTGCGACACGCATTGGACCTTTCAACAGGACTCTACTCCGGCTCACAAAGTGAAAATGACGCAAGAATGGTGTGAGACCCATTTTCCGGGTTTCATCAGAATGGCATCACGATTTGATATTGAAACTTTGAAACTCTTATCGCCGAAAGTATTAGCTTGTTAAGAGTTGAAAATAGTATGAGTGGATTCTTTTAACGAAACTGCATCCTGGAAAAAATTGAATTTGAAATTTGTAATTGAAAAAAATGTTTTCATTATTCCGCAACCATCAGATCCAATATGCCACTAACGAATCTAACTGAGATATTTATTTCCCAAACCTACTCTGGAAGTTTCTACTGTCCAGCTCATTCCTTTCGAGAATTGCCGTGATACCGGCCGGACAGAATCGATTTTGAGAACGGATTGTTGATCAGTGAGTCCAACCAAATCGTTTAAGACTATTTTCAGCTAAAAATTCGAAAATTACAGTAATTTCGGCAAATTGATAAGCACTTTGTTCCGAGGAAAAAGAGCTTCAATAAATTAAATTGGTTCAAGCCCTGTGGACAGGATCTTTGGCACTCTTATTCTAACTTTGACAAATCATATCTCCGAAATTATTGGTCTCTGGGAATGATATAAATGGATTCTTACGATAGAAGTGCATCATGAAAGAAATTGAATTCAAACAGACTGATTCCCCTCAATAACGAACTTATCCGAGATATCCATTCCTCAAATCTATTCTGAAAATTATATTATATCAATTAAAACATAGACAATATTGCAGTTGTATTTTTACTGGAGATATTCTGAACCCAATTTGATTAGGTATCATACCAAGGAATATATTTGCATTATCATATCCACGGGCATTATATTATCACCTGAAAAGTATAATATCATATTATCCTCATAATTCTACGATAGCTGAGGTTATTTCATTGGTTATTTTGCATTCAATCATACTTTGTTTTCTAGAACAGGAGGTGTATTTTGTATCAAGAATAACGACCCACACATAATTTTGATATTTATCTTTCATAGGAAAATAAGATGACATGCAAGAGCACAGATTATATGATAATTCATAGATAGAATAATTAAGTACAGCATTCTGTGAAAACATAGAAGTAGGATTCATTATTGAAATTTCGAAAAATCATATCTCCGAAAGTATTAGCTTGTTTGAGTTAAAAATTATATCAACGGATTTTTATAGTGGAACTGCATCTTGAAAAAAATTAAATTTGAAATTTGTAATCTGAAGAAAAAAATATTTGTTTCCTTACTCCGAAACAATCAGGCCAATTTTGCCCAATAGCGAACTTAACTCCGATATTTATCTCTGAAACCTACTCTGAAAATTTCAACTGCCTAGCTCATTCTGTTCGAGAGTTATTGTAGAATCAAAATCAAAAAATAAATTTTTTTTACACTTTACGGTAATCCTATCAATACAAAACTCCGCAAGCATATAAATGTCATTATTCTACAATTTGTTGCTAAATTTCAGATAGATCCAGTGATAGGTTTCGGAAATATTCAACAAAAATATTTTTACTAAAAACGGCCATAACTCCGAAACCACTTGGTGGCTTTTGCCCTTTCTAACTCCTTTCATTCGACAGTTATCGTGTCTACGGCTGGCAGGCCAGATACAATTGATTTCGACCACGGATTCTTGCTCGGTGAGTCGAACCAAATCGCAGTAGACCATTTTCAGCCAAAAATTCGAAAATTGGAGACATTTTGGCAAATTGATGAGCACTATATATGCTCCAGGGAACAAGAGCGCCAAAAACAGAAAAAATCATTCGAGTAGATTCAATCGTAGTTTTAAGAATTTTTTGAGAATTCTCGAGAGATTCTTTCGAGTACTTTATTGGTGTCCCAACACTATGAATAAGCATTCCTCTATATCGTTCCACGTGATGGTTTACGTTCCTACGTATTTTTCATTTCTTTGATATCTTACTTCAGTCTCTGGGAAAAACTTTTTCTCAGTAAGGGATCGGATTAATCTACATTCAGATTTTTTTTTTTTGAATCTTAATTATACACCCTGGATAAAACTAAAAAAAAAACGAACAAACCATTTCAGCATATCTTACAAAACTTCCAGCTTTCCCTTCATATCCGATTCGTTGAATTATAATCCCTGCGAGATAAGAAGATTTTAATTAAGTCCTGCAAACACTTCGGTCTATGGGATTTATCTTTGCGGTAGTTAAATTTACCGGCTCGTTATTCTCTTCCGATTTTACGCCGAGGCCCAGGAGTGAGCCAGTCGATTTGTCGCTAGTCGTGGCTTTTCGATATGGCCGCATCCTGAAGGGCATAAATGGATGGCAGTATGTTGGATCGATCCATCGATCTTTGTCCTAGATACGGTTACTTCCGGCTTAATTCACTCCAGGAGTAATTAAAAGTATCTCCAAAGTATATTCGTGGAGTAAATTCCTACTCTGGCAGGGACGTATTAGGGACCTATTTATCTCACCCGAGGATTGAAAGCATATAGAAAATAATTAGAATGATTAATGTACCTCCCAAAGTATCCTGATTGCTTTACAATCAGAATTATTGAAAGTAGGATTGAAGAAGTAACGGTCTGAAACACCGCTACTGATAATCTCTACAGATATCCACGGTTTATTATACTATAGTCCGTCTAGAAAGTATCCAGAAAAAATTGGTTCAAGCACTGACGTGAAGTCAGGAGCTTTTGCGGGTATGCTCTATTGTCCATTCTTCTGTATTGGACACACTTAATCGAATTTACCATGGTAAATTATGTTGTCCATTCTCCTGTATTGGACACTCTTAATTCAAATTTACCATGGTAAATTCGAATTTGAAATCAGCAATTTCAAACGAATAGTTACTGATATATAGAATTTTTTTTTTATTTTCAATGATTTATTAAAAATTTTCTACAAATGCTATCCTCATTAATTTTGCAAGCATTTTCGCGTTGGCATTCTACAACTAGTATGTTTGAATTCAACCAGTTCAGTATTTTTCGAGTTAATGAGGAACAAAAAAACCACCAAATTTCAGAAAATTTCATATGGCTATTACTCTAAAACCGTTTGGCCGATTATGCTCATAAACAAACTGAAATGTCGCGTACTGGTGCACATCCTAACCTGAAAACTTCAAGCTGCTATCTTTTTCCTTTCTCAAGTTATCGTGACATCAATTTATTTTTTAATAATTTTTAAAAAATTTTCTAGCCATACGATTCGCATAATGTTTCACAATCGTGCTTAGGTTTATATTCTACAACTACTCACCAAGTTTCAATTCGATCGGATCTATATTAGTTGAAAACAAAATTATTACTCGGAAACCACTGGGCCGATTATGCCCATTAACGAACTTGTCCGTCGTATTGGGATGCGCCACTCACCCTGAAAATTTCAAGTTGCTATCTTTTTTCGTTCTCAAGTTATCGTGGCAACGGCCTGACGGCCGGCCGGACAGAATCAAATTTGACCTCGAATTCTTCATTGGGGAGTCGAACTAAATCGTTTGAGACCATTTTCGTCAAAAAATTCGAAAGTTACAGACATTTGGGTAAAACTATAACGCGATCATACGCGCAAAAACTAAGCTCAATTATTTAGTATATATTTTTGTACGTATTTCCTGGGGAACATCGCGTTATCATTTTGCCCAAATGTCTGTAATTTTCGAAATTTTTGACCAGAATGGTCTCAAACGACTAGGTTCAACTCACTGATGAAGAATTTGAGGTCAAAGTTGATTCTGTCCGGCTGGCCGTTGCCACGATAACTTGAGAACGAAAAGAAATAGCGACTTGAAATTTTCAGGGTAGGTGGCGCATCCGAATACGATGGATAAGTTTGTTAATGGGCATAATCGGGCCCAGATCCGATGGAATTGAAACTTGGTAGCAAGCTGTAGAATACAAATACGAAGAGGTTTGTGAAATTTTGTGAGAATCGTTTCGCTAGAGAATTTAAAAAAAATTATTAAAAAATATTATACATATACGTCTCGATAACCCGAGAAAGGAAAGAGATAGCGACTTGCAATTTCTATGGTAGGTTGTGAATCTACAGCATAATCAGCTGAATGGTTTCGGAGTTCTACCCATCTGAAATTTGGTTATTATTTCCTCAATAACTCGAAAAATACAAAACCGATCCAATTCAAACTTGGTTTCTAGTCGTAAATTGCCGGTCCGTAAACTCTTGCAAAATGTCACGATAATCGTATCAATAGAAAATTAAAGAAAATAATCGAAAATCATTGAAAAAAATTTTTTATTTATCGGAAACTATTCGCCCGGCATCACTGAAATTTGGCGAGGTCCTTCCAAACCTAACTCTACTACCAAATTCCAAGTTTGAACATGATCGAATGTATATTTTCGAAGATCCGAGCAGCCTTCGATAAGTTCAGTAGTTGGATGGGTGACCGTTGCCTCGAAAACTTTCGAACGAAAAGAGGTAGGAAGTTGAAATTTTCAGGCTTGGTTGCGCATCCGAATGGGGGAGTTAAGTTTGTTGTTGGGCATAATCGGCCCAACGGTTTCAGAGTTATAACAATCTGGTAAATTATTTTCTCGATAACACAAATAACACTGACCCGATCGATTTGAAACTTGGTATCTAGTTGTAGAATATCGACATAAAGAGGTGTGTGGAATTTTGTGAGGGTTGTACCACTAGTAAATTTAAAATAAATTACGAAAAATTATTATGGATCTCACGATAACTTGAGAACAGAAATAGATAGCGATTTGTAATTTTCAGGGTTGGTTGCGCAGCCAAATTCGACATTCGAGTTTGTTTATAGGCATAATCGACCAAACAGTTTTGGAGTTATTCCAATCTGAAAGTTGGTTGTTATTTACTCAATAGCTCTTAAAATACAAAACCAATCCATTTGAAGCATGGTTACTAGTTGTGGAATGATAACGCGAAGATTCTTGCAAAATTCCATGAAATTATTTAAAAAATCATTGAAAATCCTTGAAAAAAAATTCTATATATCAGAAACTATTGCTCCGATAACTCTGAGATTTTGCGAAAGCCTTCAGGAACTAACTCTACTGCCAAGTTTCAAGTTTGAACACAATCAGATCTATATTGTTGGAGATCGGAGCAGCCTTGTATGAGTTCAGTAGCTGGATGGGTGATCGTTGCCTCGATAACCATCGAACGAAAGAAGATAGGGACTTACAATTTTCAGGGTAGGTTGCGCATACGAATGGGAGGGTCGAGTTCGATTTTAGGCATAATCGGTCCATAGGTTTCGGAGACCCACCTTGATAACCTTGATAACTCAAAAAAAATAGACTCGATTGAATTGAAGCTTGGTAACTAGTTGTAGAATATCGACTCAAAGACGTGTGTAAAACTTTGTAAGAACCGTACAGCTAGAAAATTTTAAAAATATTACGAAGAATAAAATTGGTTCAAACACTGACGTGAATTAGATCACCTACATAATTTTCGTCGATGGTAGTCCAGACTGTAAAACTGACTGAATTAAATCATCTTTATTTCGTGGTGCTGCTTATTCAAGTTCAATCTTTATTAGTCCCCATATATGTTTTCAATGGGACTGGGATCTGGTGAAGCTGTTGGCCATATAATGGTTTTGTCACTTGGTGTTGTTGCACCCAAGCTCTTGCATTATCCTGCTGAAAACACCATCCATCGTTTCAAGGAGAAAATCATTTAGAATGCCGCAATACTTTCAACTATTAATGATACCATCAACTATACAGAGAGGCTTGGCACCACGCTGAGATATTATTGCTCCCCAAACCATTATTTTGGTGAAAAATTTGGAAATTTGAATGGTAACAGGTTATTTTGATAGGATTTTAAGTGATTTGAACCAAGCTGGAGAGAAATTTCAGCAGATATAATGACATTATTAAAATTATCTCCTTGAAAACGTTGACAGAATTCTATTCTTCGTTCCTCTTAGAATGGTGTCATTATAGGGATTTTCTTTGGTTTCCTTGATATGTAGCCTTGTCTTTTCAGTGACATACGAACGGATTCTGGACATACTTTTATATTTAATTGATTACCAAATCTGTTTACCAATTTGCGAAACCATAGGCGCGGATTGTGTCGTCCTAATGCCAATAAAGCGTTCAAATTGTTTCCTTTAATCTTAAGCGGTCTTCCTGAAACTGGTAACTTTTTAACGTTGCGAAAACCTTTTCCATACAAATATTCTACCTGTTTTCTTTTTTTCTAGTTGAGACATTATTTCATGATTTAATACCTGTTGACAACATAGACATAAAATAACATGGACTGGTTGTGGGAAAGAGACCATTGAAATCAGCATTGAAAAAAGACAGAATAGTTGAAGGCAAACCACGGTATATGAAAATTTTCATTTAATTGGCGTTTGGCAAAACCACAGAATACAAAACATTGGTTTCCTTTATCCTCTGACCTTTCTTGTATAATGTATTGTTTGGTTTCATGTATTGTGTATGTGTTTTGTAGACAGAATAGTTAAAGGCAAAACATTTTCATTTATATCCGAGACTCGTTTCTGAATATTCTGATACTTATAACACGATTTACTGTGCATCATTATTTTTATACCAATATTTGCCTTTAATTATTCTATCCTTCATAACATCTCTTTTTCTAATGTATTCCGCAACGAACTGTGTGATAAAATTACGTGAGGGCCAGTCCATGTTATTCTATGTCTTTGGTTGACAATCAACAATATTTGACAAAAGGTGTTGCCATGCAACTTTGGCCATAGCCGACCATCTGCACAACCTATTTTATGCATTAGTCTTGTCTTAGAATGTTACCAAAAGGAAATATAGGTATTGAAATTATGAAAAATAATAAATTCCGGATACTTTCTAGACGGTCTATACTATTCGTAATATAATGGGTCACAATCTCGCTAATTGTAATCTTTAGGATACCAACAGCGTGCTATCATTTTGCCCGACTGTCTGCAATTTTCGAAGTTTTCGCCTAAAATGGCATCGAACGATTAGGGTCCACTCACTGATAAAAAACTCGAGGTCAAATTTGATTTTGTCCGGCCGACTGTTACCGCGATATCTTGAGAATGGAAATAGGTACTGCCTTGTAAATGCGAGGGACAAGTTCATTAAAGGTCATTAACGGCTCAACGGTTTCCGAGTATAAATTCTGTTGTCAACCACTACATATCCGATCAAATTAAAATTTACGTTATACATTAATATGTCATCATGACATATTAAATATAAGCCTGATGTAAAATACCGACATAAAAACGTATGTGAAATTTTGTGAGGATCGTATAACTAGAAAATAAAAAAAATTATGTATCTCGCGATAACTTGAGAACGGAAAAAAACAGCTTCTTGCAAATTTCAGGGTAAACTGAGCATTCAATTGTGATATTTTGAGATCGTTAAAATATTAATGATCTGCGCCTTTTTGGCGCTCTAGTTCCTCGGAACTGAGTGCTTATCAATTTGCCCAAATATCTGTAATTTTCGAATATTTCGATGAAAATGGTCTTAAACGATTTGGTTCGACTCACTGATCAAGAATCCGTGGTTGAAATTCATTCTGTCCGGCCGTCCGGCCGGTCAGTCCGGCCGGCCGTAGGCACGATAACTCTCGAACGGAATGAGCTAGAGAGTTGAAATTTTCAGAGTAGGTTTGGGGGATAAATATCTCGGCTAAGTTCGTTATTGGGCAACATCGGACAGATGGTTTCGGAGTAACAAAAAAAAAATTTTTTTTTACAAAACAAATTCCAAATTAAATTTTTTTTAATGAGCAGTTTTATCATGAGAATCCATTCATATCATTTTTAACTCTAACAAGCTAATACTTTCGGAGATATGATTATTCAAAATTTCAATGTAAATCGTATTTCACAGATTGATATAATTATTCTATGTATATTCTATGTATGAATTGTCATAAAGTCAACTTGACAGAAGGGAATATTGTAACTTCAAGAGTATTGGGGTTGAAATACTCGTATTTTAGCGATGCAACGGGGACCTCACCCGAAAATGTTTGAAAATATTACGTAAATATTGAAAGCATAATTCTGTAGTTCGAGAGAGGAGAAAATTTGGTGAACGTAGATCAGGAAGTTTTTGATCGATTACAAGGTAATTTATTATTACTTATCTTCTTTTATACATGTTTTATGGAATACCTACTATTTGTAGGTACTTTAAACCTGTTTTGGGCAATTGTCATACGAAACTTGTTTTTTTGGCGCTCTAGTTCCTCGGAACAGAGTGCTTATCAATTTGCCCAAGTGTCTGTAATTTTGGAATGTTTGGCTGAAAATGGTCTCAAATGATTTGGTTCGACTCACTGATCAAGAATCCGAGTGCGAAATCGAATCTGTCCGGCCGGCCGACCGGCCGTAGGCACGATAACTCTCGAACTAAAGGAGTTAGCGGATTGAAAATTGCAAGGTGGTTTTGCAGCGTAAATATCTCGGACAAGTTCGTTAATGGGCGAAAACCATCAAGGGGTTTCGGAGTTATGGCCGATTTTAGTAAAAATATTTTTTATGAATATTTCCGAAACCGATCACTCGATCTATCTGAAATTTAGCACCAAATTGTAGAATAATGACCTAAATACGCATGAGCAAGTTTTGTATTGACCAGATTATCGCAAAGTGTCAAAAAAAAATTTGAAAATGTGGTGCAGTTCTCATTCTCATGATTGCTCATTTAATCTTGATAAATAAACTATTATTTGAATTGAATTTCCTTTATGATGCAGTTCTATCATATGAATACATTGATATAATTCTCAACTCTGAGAATCCAATACCAGATATAATTTGTATGTTTGAACTAGAGCGCCAGAAAGCTCCTGACCACAGGGCTTGAACCCATTTTTGATTATACTTATCTGAAATTTTGTTGTTATTTTCTGAATTACTCAAGATATAATAATCCGATCCAATTCTTCTTCTTCTTCATCTTATGTTAAGCCTGAGGCTTGTAAATTCCACTCTAATCATCTATGGATGTAGACACCCAGGAGTATTTCTAGCGTTTGGGAGGTCTGCCGATGGGTCTTCTGGTATTTGGGATTCCGTCTCGGGCGATCTTAGCTATTATTCCCTTGTTCATTCTGCTGACGTGGTTGTTCCAGTATCGTCGTCGTGCTCTTCCCCATTTGATAATGTCCTGGATTTGGCACTCTTCTAGGATGGCTGTGTTCCTCTCCCTGTCCCTCAGCGTATATCCAGATATGGTTCTTAGTATCTTCATTTCAGTTGTTCTGAGGATGGACTTAGTTCTTTTGTTGTCCGCTCTGGTTTCTATGGCGTATGTCATGATAGGCCGGACACAAGTTTTGTAGATCCTGGTCTTTGAATGTTTACTCATATATTTGTTGTTGAATATGACGTCGCGAAGTGCACCTGCCACTCTACATGCTTTATTTGCCTGCTCACGAACTTCGTATGTTCTATCTTGGTTCGAAGATATCTGTACGCCGAGATAGCTGAATGTCATCACCTGTTCTATTGGTTGGTTTGCGACGACAAGTTTGCATCTTTTGGGATCTTTGCTTATGACTAATGACTTTGTTTTTGTTGTTGATATTTGCATGTTGTATTTGCATGCTTCTAAAAAGAATGAATATAGCAGTCTATGCAGGTCATCTTCGTCTTCAGCCACAATCACTGCGTCATCGGCGTAGCAGATAATTTTTATAGCTCCTGTACTCCGATCCAATTCAAACATGATAATTTGTTTGCGAATGCCCACGCGCATATTTTTGGAAAACTTCATTAGGATCGTATCTCTAGAAAAAAAAAATTATTGAAAAAAAATTCTATATCTCAGAAACTATCTGTCCAATATCGGTATTTTGTGAGAGCCTTCAAATCCTAACTTTACCAAGATTTAAATCTGAGTACGATCGAGCAGTCTTGGGTTAGTTCAGTAGCGGGATTGGTGACAGTTGCTTCAATAACTTTCGAACGGAAAAGGATAAATAATTTGCAGGATAGGTTTCGCATCCAAATGGGATAGTTAAATTATTAGATATTTCAAACCCGCTAACTTATTCCGTTCGACAGTTATCGTGCTAACGGCCGGCCGGACCGGCAGGACGGACATAATTTTATTTGACCCCGGATTATTCATCAGTGAGTCCAAACCAATCGTTTTAGACCATTTTCGGCAAAAAATTCCAAAAATACAGACATCCGGGCAATATGATAGCACGCTGTTCCTAGCGGAACAAGCGCGCTAAAATATAATATCATACAGCGATCAATGAAAAACACACTTCTTTAAAAATATTCTATTGGCTATCGATTTCGGTCATAAGCCATCATCAAGCCAGCTGAAAATTATGCAAAAATGAACATTCACATCTAAAATACAAATAAACAATAAACATATATTATTCGCTCTAATTATCTCCAATCATTGTCGAAAGGTTGGAGATGTGCAATCTGAAAATCACCGTCAGCTATAAAATACAATTCGTCAATATTTTGAAAAACATAAATAGAACAGTTAGGTACATATAGAGGGGTAGCTTTTTACTTTTGACCAATTCAACGTATTCAACAAAATGTACAGCCCTCGAAAACGATAAACAAACAACGGAGAAAATGTATATGTCAATGAAAAGTGAGATATCGAGCGGCAGGGAACAGATAACAATATGATGTGTATTATATTCGTGGTCTTCATGCGATGGATACATCTGAAAGGCGCGAAATATGAACAACGGTAACAGAAATATTATGTGAACGGTTGTAACGATTTAAATAGGTTTCTATCTGTAAATTCTGATATTTCATTTAATAGGAGTTCGTTCTGTTTGTTCTTCAGAATTTCATATTGCTCTAGTAGTAACAGTTTATGATAGTTGCTTTCTTTGTGTAATATTGTCAAATTCTCTACTGTAGTCTTATGTTTGAGTTCCATCAGGTGATTACCTAACGCCGAATTTGGTCGATTCTTTATATGTTCAGTGAATCTTTTCTTTGCAGATCGGGTTGTCATTCCTATGTAAAAGGAAGGGCATTCAGCACAAGTAATTTTGTATATCCCACTGCATTGTTCATTGCTCATTCTCGTCTTGTTATTGACCAAGAAGTTTTCTAGGGTCTGGTGTCGTCTGTTAACTAATGAGAAGTCAAGTTTTCTGATAACTTTATTGATCCTATCATTGAAGCCCTCGAAAAACGGTAAAGAAATATATCGTTGTTTGACGGATGTATGTGGGTATATCTTTTTGATGAGCATTTTACCTTTTATAGATTTTAGAATATTGTCCATGTACACTCTTGAATATTGATTGTTCTCTCCAATTTGATATATAGTCTCTAGTTCTTTCCCATAAACCCTTTCAGATAGAGGTATGTTCAAAAGTCTATTAAATAGAAATCGAAAGGCCATTCTTTTAATTGGGGCGGAGTGATAAGAATTGAAGGGAATAATTATGCACAATTTTTAGGTCTAGAGGAATGATTGAATTTAAATATAGATCTCAATTTTCAGTAAAAAATTCTCTCGAACTAATAGATAGTATACTCTCCCTTAAATTACAACCTCAAGGAAAATATTACCTACTATCTTTTGATATCGATAATTTGTACACCAATATACCAATAGTAGATTCTCTTTCTTTGCTGAACGATATACTGAATGAATACTGTGAATTACATAATAATGAATTTGATCTAGAAACAACAGACATAGATAACATTATTACGCTAGCTAAACTAATCACCGAACAAAATTTCTTTATTTTCGATGACGTAATATACACGATGCAGGATGGTTTACCTATGGGTTCTCCATTCAGTGGACTGATGGCTGAAATATATGTTAGTTATATAGAAAAACAGATCATGCAGCTACCTTCTGGAAGATATATAAAACTCTGAGAAGGTACGTGGATGACATTTTTTGTGTATGGGCTGGTACTGAAGATGAGCTTACAAATTTCTCAGATACATTGAATACAAAGTTCAAAATTAATTTTACTCTCGAGAAAGCCATCAATAATTCAATCAATTTTCTAGACCTAAAAACTGTGCTCAAAGATAATAATGTGTTCTGCTTCGACATCTATAGAAAACCTACTAAGACAGACATAATTATTCCCTTCAATTCTTATCACTCCGCCCCAATCAAAAGAACGGCCTTTCGATTTTTATTTAATAGGCTTTTGAACATACCTCTATCTGAAAGGGATTATGGGAAAGAACTAGAGACTATATATCAAATTGGAGAGATATCTGAAAGGGATTATGGGAAAGAACTAGAGACTATATATCAAATTGGAGAGAACAATCAATATTCAAGAGTGTACATGGACAATATTCAAAAATCTATAAAAGGTAAAATGCTCATCAAAAAGATATACCCACATACAACCGTCAAACAACGATATATTTCTTTACCATTTTTCGAGGGCTTCAATGATAGGATCAATAAAGTTATCAGAAAACATGACTTCTCATTAGTTAACAGACGACACCAGACCCTGGAAAACTTCTTGGTCAATAACAAGACAATGCAGTGGGATATACAAAATTACTTTTGCCGAATGCCCTTCCTTTTATATAGGAAGAATCGACCAAATTCGGCGTTAGGTAATCACCTGATGGAACTCAAACATAAGACTACAGTAGAGAATTTGACAATATTACACAAGGAAAGCAACTATTATAAACTGTTACTACTAGAACAATATGAAATTCTGAAGAGCAAACAGAACGAACTCCTATTAAATGAAATATCAGAATTTACAGATAGAAACCTATTTAAATCGTTACAACCGTTCACATAATATTTCTGTTACCGTTGTTCATATTTCGCGCCTTTCAGATGTATCCATCGCATGAAGACCACGAATATAATACACATCATATTGTTATCTGTTCCCCGCCGCTCGATATCTCACTTTTCTTTCACATATACATTTTCTCCGTTGTTTGTTTATCGTTTTCGAGGGCTGTACATTTTGTTGAATACGTTGAATTGGTCAAAAGTAAAAAGCTACCCCTCTATATGTAACTTACTGTTCTATTTATGTTTTTCAAAATATTGACGAATTGTATTTTATAGCTGACGGTGAGTTTCAGATTGCACATCTCCAACCTTTCGACAATGATTGGAGATAATTAGAGCGAATAATATATGTTTATTGTTTATTTGTATTTTAGATGTGAATGTTCATTTTTGCATAATTTTCAGCAGGCCTGATGATGGCCTATGGCCGAAATCGATAGCCAATAGAATATTTTTAAAGAAGTGTATTTTTCATTGATCCCTGTTAACATTCACATACTTATGGTCGAATTCACAACCAAAATAATATCATAACTTATTGGGAAAATCGCATCAAAAATGATAAATGAATTCTGAACCCATTTCCATAGTAATGATCTTCATATTTTCTGTTTACAACGCTCACAATGCCCCTCAAGCTTCAAATGGCATAGTCGTCTTGAAACAAAAATAAACGTCTTTTCAGTTTCCTGGAAGCGGAAATGACCCGGTTATTCCGGAAACCGTGAAAAACCTGATAATACTCTGTGAAAAAGCGGTTATCTGATCAATGATCAGTAAATTGATAATTCCGAGGGAAAGGAAAAGGGGGTAGATTCGAATGAAACGGCAGGGAAAAACGACGTAATAAATAACGAAAATGGAAATACGGTTCTACCGGATGGCGATACACATTCCGGAAATATGAGATTTGTGAAGGGGTGGTTTTGTTGAAATTGTTCAGGATTTTTATACTTATAAAATGTGGAAACTGATGTTCACCTACAAGGAGATAATACCGAGTTATTGTACAATTTAACAACAGGTCACGGTCTTATGGGCAAAATATTCTATTTATTTATAATAAGAATATGACTTTATTTACGTAGCAGGAGAATTCGCAGTTGCAGGGTTACATTGGACAAGATTCAAGAAGAAAATTACATTTTGTATTATACGTGTATTCCTTAATAATATGGTAAAGTTCTAAGTTTCCGAGTTTATTATACTGAAGTTTTTCGATATTTGTAAACATAACTTGCATTGTATAGTCTAGTCAACAAGTGAAAATTATAATTGAGGTGTCATTCGATTCGGAATGGCATGTAGATAGATTTTGAGAAAATGCTAAGGCCGCTCGCGAAAATCGCAATGGTTATAAAAAATTAAGTGAAAATTAAAAAATTGGTTCAAGCACTGACTTGAAGTCAGAAGCTTTTGCGCGTATGTTCTATTGTCCATTCTTGTGTATTGGACACCCTCAATCGAATTTACCATGGTAAATTATGTTGTCCATTCTCCTGTATTGGACACTTAATTCGAATTTACCAAGGTAAATTCGAATTTGACTTCACGTCAGTGCTTGAAGCAATTTTTTTTTTCGTGATTTTTTTGAAGTTTTCTAGGGGTGCGGCTCTTACAATTTTTTTTTTGTCATTTTTTTCAAATTTTCTTGGGGTGCGGTTCTTACAAAATTTTAAACACGTCTTTATGATGATTTTCTACTACTAGTTATCAAGCTTCAATTCGATCAAATATTTATTTTTTGAGTAATCAAGCAAATAATATTCCAGGTAGGTATAACTCGGAAATAGTTTGACCGATTATGCCCAAAAACGAACTCAACTCTTCCTTTCGGATACGCAAACCTACCCTGAAAATTGCAAGTCCCTATCTCCTTTCGTTCGAAAGTTATCGAGGCAACAGTCACCCATCTACTGAACTCACACAAGAATGCTCGAATCTCCAACAATATTCAACCGATCGTGTTAATACTTGAAACTTGGCAGTAAAGTTAGGTTATGAAGGCTCTTGCAAAATTTCAGCAATTTCAAACGAATAGTTACTGATATATAGAATTTTTTTTTTAAATTTTCAATGATTTTTTTAAAATTTTTCACGAATACTATCCCCACGAAATTTTGCAAGAATTTTCGCGTTGGCATTCTACAACTAATAACCATGTTTGAATTCAATCGGTTTAGTGTTTTTCGAGTTAATGAGGAACAAAACACAACCAAATTTCAGATGGCTATAACTCTTAAACATTTGGCTGATTATTCTTATAAACAAACTGAAATGTTGCATTCTGGTGCACATCCTAACCTGAAAACTTCAAGCCGCTATCTCTTTCTGTTCTCAAGTTATCGTGACAACAAAAATATTTCTTAATAATTTTTCAATAATATTCTAGCCATACGATTCGCACAAAATTTCACAAACGTGCTTAAGTCCATAATCTACGACAACTAACCAAGTTTCAATTTGATCGGATTCATATTGGTTGAAAACAAAATTATTACTCGAAAACCCCTGGGCCGATTATGCCCATTAACGAACTGGTTCGTCGTATTGGGATGCGCCACCCACTTTGAAAATTTCAAGTCGCAAGCTCTTTTCGTTCTCAAGTTATCGTGGCAACGGCCGGACGGCCGGCCGAACATAATCAAATTTGACCTCGAATTCTTCATTGGGGAGTCGAACTAAACCGTTTGAGACCACTTTCGTCAAAAAATTCGAAAGTTACAGACATTTGGGCAAAACTATAACGCGATGTTCCCCAGAACATACGCGCAAAAAAATGATGTTTAGGTTTTCACCATTGTCTCAAAAACTATCTGAGATAATTCTAATTTGAAAAAATTGGTTCAAGCACTGACGTGAAGTCGGGAGCTTTTGCGCGTATGTTCTATTGTCAATTCTCCTGTATTGGACACTTTTAATCGAATTTACCATGGTGAATTCTATTGTCTATTCTCCTGTATTGGACAGCCTTAATCAAATTCACCATTGTAAATTCGATTAAGAGTGTCCAATACAGGAGAATTGACAATAGAACATACGCGCAAAAGCTCCCGACTTCACGTCAGTGCTTGAACCAATTTTTTCAAATTAGAATTATCTCAGATAGTTTTTGAGACAATGGTGAAAACCTAAACATCATTTTTTTTAAATTTCTAGTTATACCATTCTCATGAAATTCTGCAAGAATTTTCGCGTTGGCATTCTACAACTAATAACTATGTTTGAATTCAATCGGTTTTGTATTCTTCGAGTTAATGAGGAATAAAAAACAACCAAATTTCAGAAAATTTCAGATGGCTATAACTCTATAACCGTTTGATGGGAATTATATCAATGGATTCCTATGATAGAAATGCATCATGAAAGAAATTAAATTTGAAAAAAGTCGTTTAAAAAAGTTGATTCAAAAATTATCTTCTAAAAAAAACGAGCAATCTACAATGATTCAATGCCTTAATGCTTCAAAAATTCATTAAATTCATTCATCAAGATTAAATAAATGAGCAATCTGCAATGATTCAACCTCGTGGAATGGGTTATTGCAACTTACACTGGGTGCATAGTTTTCACAACTCAAAATACCTAAGGAAAGTATCATCGAAATGTCTAGAGCAAGGCTGGAGACAATCATAGCAGATTGTCCATTTATTCCTCATATTTGAGTAGGTAGTGGTTTTTCGAACCAATTATTTTAATAGTGCAAAATATATCAATAAAATACTATCCTTTTTTCATAATTTAAAATTTAATAGTTCATACCACTAATACATTCTTCTCTGTGTTATGAATCTTAACTCAAGAAAAAATGATTGATACAAAGATGTATATCCATATTTAATTTTTTTTTGCTAGCAACATTATGAAAATACTGTATATAGGAACATGTCTCACAACTTAAGTAAAAGCTAATATTAACCTCAGTGGTCAACGAGCAGTCATTTCTTTTGATGATTCCATTATGTTCTTCTTTCCTATTGCCTCCATAAACTAAATCAAAACAGTCTTGTATATATTCACAAATTCAAGAATCGAATACTTGCTTTCCAAGAGAAAATAACATCTCTGAATTGACAATCTCTAATAGCTAAAAAAGAGTTCATTTATGAATAGTGATCACAGACAGATTCTGTGAATACATAGAACGATATATTATTGAAACTTTGAACATCATATCTCAGAAAGTATTAGCTTCTTAGAGTTGAAAATGATAACAATGGATTCTTATGATGAAACTGCATCTTAAAAAAATGTAATTCAAAAGTTGTAATGTAAAAAAAAAATATTTTTTTTCGTTACTCCGAAACTATTGAACCGATTTTGCCCAATAACCAACTCAACCGAGATATTTATCCCTCAAAGCTACTCTGAAAATTTCAACTGTCTAGCTCATTTCGTTCGAGAGTTATCGTGTTAACGGCTGGCCGGACAGAATCGATTTCGACCACGGATTCTTGATCAGTGAGTCGAACCAAATCGTTCAAAACCATTTTCAGCCAAAAATTCGAAAATTACTGACATTTGGCCAAATTGATAAGCACTCTGTTCCGAGGAACAAGAGCGCCAAAAAACATCGCAGAATGGGGCAAAAACGTCGTTTTTTGCAAAAGGTGAAAAAGGAAACCTTTATTTGAGTACGAACGGAAAGACCAAAGAATAAACGACTCCAGTACGACTGGCTTTTTGCGCGTATGTTCTGGGGAACATCGCGTTATAGTTTTGCCCAAATGTCTGTAACTTTCGAATTTTTTGACGAAATTGGTCTCAAACGATTCAGTTCGACTCCCCAATGAAGAATTCGAGGTCAAATTTGATTCTGTCCGGCCGGCCGTCCGTTGCCACGATAATTACGTTATTAGTTGTAGATTGCCAACGCGAAAATGTTTGCAAAATTTGGTGAGGATAGCATTTGTAGAAAATTTTTAATAAATCATTGAAAATAAAAAAAAAAAATTCTAAATATCAGTAACTATCCGTTCGAAATTGCTGAAATTTTGGAAGAGCGTTCACAACCTAACTCTACTGCCAAGTTTCAAGTTTTAACACAATCGGTTGAATATTGTTGGAGATTCGAGCATTCTTGTGTGAGTTCAGTAAATGGGTGACCGTTGCCTCGATAACTTTCGAACGAAAGAAGATAGGGACATGTAATTTTCAGGGTTGGTTGCGTATCCGAAAAGGAGAGTTGAGTTTGTTTTTGGGCATAATCGGTTTAACGGTTTCCGAGTTATATCCACCTGGAATATTATTTCCTTGATAACTAAAAAAATAAAGATTCGATTAAATTGAAGCTTGGTAACTAGTAGTAGAAAATCAGCATAAAGACGTGTTTGAAATTTTGTAAGAACCGTACCCCTAGAAAATTTGAAAAAAATGACGAAAAAAAAAAATTTAAGAACCGCACCCCTAGAAAATTTAAAAAAAATCACGAAAAAAAAATTGGTTCAAGCACTGACGTGAAGTCAGAAGCTTTTGCGCGTATGTTCTATTGTCCATTCTTCTGTACTGGACACCCTTAATCGAATTTACCATGGTCAATTATGTTGTCCATTCTCCTGTATTGGACACTTAATTCGAATTTACCATGGTAAATTCGAATTAAGAGTGTGTATTGGACACTTAATTCGAATTTACCATGGTAAATTCGAATTAAGAGTGTCCAATACAGGAGAATGGACAACATAATTGACCATGGTAAATTCGATTAAGGGTGTCCAATACAGAAGAATAGACAATAGAACATACGCGCAAAAGCTTCTGACTTCACGTCAGTGCTTGAACCAATTTTTTCGAAAAAGAGTTCGGGTTCCTTCAAATTGAGATTGCAAAAAGTGACTTTTCTCCCTAAATTCCTACCACACAGAATTTTGGCTTTTCCAACGAACGACGCTGTCGTTCGTTTTCGTTGCTCACCGAAGCCAAATTTGGCAAATCGAGAAGCTTTGGAGGCAATGTCAAAAATCCTTTTAGAGGAATAATTTGTTCGAATATATGCGAATAACAAGTAGATTCGCTTGGAGATGGTTAAATCATGGATTCCGTGTCGGCTAACAACATTTTAGCTGATATTTTGCCAGTTATTCAGACCAATTCCATTCCCGAAGGAATTCCAAACGAAGGAAGAGATATCTGAACGGTAAGATCGGAATGAGATAATAAGATTACGCGGTAGATAATAATCATGCGAAAATATACCGGGTGGCGCAAATTAATCGATCAGGCCAAATTTCTCCGTTGGTACGCTCCGGAGAAAAAAAAAGTTCGAATAAAATATTTGTAAAATAAAGGGGGAAATCCAATGATGACGTCAGACTTGACCTTGACCTTGACCTTGGCGGTCATTCTGAGGTCAAGTTTGAAATTTCAAATGGGAACATATATTTTTGACCACAGATTCGTGACGAGCGGAAAATTTCACGTTGGAGTGACCTAAAGTGTGCTAAAAATTTTCCCATGTGAGAATCTTTCTGAGGCAGAAATCGCGATAATTTTTTTAGTTCGAGATCGCGAAATTTTCAAATTTTTTCTGAATTAAATATCAAGAAAGTATTCAAACCACGAAGTTAACAAAATTTTGATTGTGTACTTGGAAAATTTTCACGATTAAGGACTTGAAGAGATTTTGAGTCGGTACTTAAAATAATCAAGCCCTTTTTGCGAACAGGGGGTGATGACCTGCCGGTTTGTCCTTAATGACCACCGAACATCATGTACGATAGGTCATTCCAACGTGAAATTTTCCGCTCGTCACGAATCTGTGGTCAAAAATATATGTTCCCATTTGAAATTTAAAACTTGACCCTAGAATGACCGCCAAGGTCAAGGTCAAGGGCAAGTCTGACATCATCATTGTATTTCTCCCTTTATTTTACAAATATTTTATTCGAATTTTTTTTTTCTCCGGAGCGTACCAACGGAGAAATTTGGCCTGATCGATTAATTTGCGCCACCTGGTATATTACTTTTCAGGAAGAAACCCACAATATTTTGTCCCCATATTACTTCGGAGGTTATGTGTAAGAACAATCAGTAGTAGATGGCATTTGAGAAAAATATGCTATTATTATTCAGGAAGAAAGACCTGTTTTTAAAGAGAATGCGATGCATAGGTTTAGCATAAGAAATCTGAAGTATTTATGCCGAAAAACACGATATTTCTCCAAAGACATTCATGATCATCAGGCATTTCATAGTAGGTATTCTACGTACCCATTTACTCTCTGATTTTTGTTTAAGCTGGATAGTTTTCCATAGATAGAATTCTTGAAGAGATGTATCACTGATTATTTCACGATTTTCATAGCAGAATTGTGATCATAATTCAACGAATTCAATCTCGATGCATAAAACCCGTATGTCGCGTTGTTGAAAAATCTGTGGGTTTTGCCTGATGATTGATTCCGATAAGTTTCTGGAAATGTACAACAATTCTTACAATTGGATTACTGCTCAGGACTCACTCAGTTGAAATTGCCGTATAATATCCAAACATTTTTAATGTAAGAAGAGTTGATAATAACTGAGTTAACGATTTTAGTGTTGATATTGAAAATAAAATTGGTAATTCGAATGGTAAGTTTTGGATGGCCTAGCTAGGTATATTCATCTTCATCGGATGGGTAGATCTAAGGACTATATAAATTTATCTGCTATTCGGATCCACTGGTTACGTAGATCTGTTAGCAATGTGGATTCCCTGTTACGTGGATATTCTGGCTATGTAGATCTACCGGTTCATTGATATGCTGACTACGTAGATCACCTGGCTATCTAGATCAGCTGGCCATGCAGATCTACCAGCTAAATAGATCAGCTGGCTATGTAGATCTACCAGCTAAATAGATCTGCTGGCTGTGTAGATCTACCGGTTAATTGATCTGCTGGCTGGGTGGATCTTTGGCTAGGTAGATCTGCTGGCTCACGAGTGGATATCTAATTGAAATATCGCGATAAACAATTGTGGACCACGGATTATTGTTCATTGATCTATCCTGCAGGCGCCTGAATTTTTTTAATTATTTATTTTTTTATTTCATAAGTTTAAAAAATATTTATTCGTGAAACGCCCGAAGGGGACGGGGCTTACGCAAGCCAGATTACCCGTCTTCGGGAGTACTTTCAACCCTCTGGGAAAATTATAAATATTGGTCCTTGTTCCAGGAGTTGGGACCATTTCATTTTGCCCAAATGTATTTAATTTTCGAATTTTTCGCTGAAAATGGTCTGAAATGATTGAGTTCGACTCCCTGATCAAGAATTTGAGGTCATATTTGAATCTGTCCGGCTGGCCCAACGTCCGGCCGGCCGTTGTCACGATAACTTGAGAATGGAAAGAGATAGCGACTTGAAATTTTTAAGGTAGGTGGCGCATCCCAATAGGACAGACAACTTCGATAATGGGCATAACCGGCCCAACGGTTTCGATTAATAATTTTGTCTACAACCAATACTAATCCAATCGAATTGAAACTTGGTGAGTAGTTGTAGAATACAAATTTAAGAATGTTTGTGAAATTTTGTGCTAGAAAATTTTTAAAAATCAGTAAAAAAATTATTTACATGACGATAACCTAAGAACGGAAAGAGATAGCGAATTGAAATTTTCAGGTAAGGTTGAGAATCTTAATGAGCCATATGGGGTCGTTTAAAGGCATAATGAGCAGAACGGTTTTGGAGTTATACCCATTAGAAATTTGGTTGTTATTTGTTACAAAACCGATACAATTCAAGCATGGGGCATGCTCGGTTACCAGGACTGAGCCAGGAGTGTGCCACGCTCAGTTGCAAGGACTGGGCCATGCTCGGTTGCCAGGACTGAGCCAGGAGTGTGCCACGCTGGGTTGCCAGGACTGGGCCATGCCAGGTTGCCAGGACTGAGCCAAGGAGTGTGCCACGCTCGGTTGCCAGGACTGAGCCAGGACTGGGCCATGCCTGGTTGCCAGGACTGAGCCAGGACTGGGTTTCCGACAGTTCCTGCTCTTTCAAACTCCTGAAGTATATGGAGTGTAGGTGTTTAATCATGTGATCTTCGAGTAGTTTCTTCAGTTGTGCGTGCCTTATCTCTCTGGCAAATCTTCTTTGGTCTGTTTCGTCCTCATTAGGAATCATCATTGGAGCATAATTCAACGCCGATGAAATCAACACTACGAAGTAACCGGTTTAAAGAAAACCAGCAATAACTTGTGAGTAGAATTTAGACACAAGTGACACCTGGAATTCAAACACCCAAGCTCCTACCCAAAATCTATAGATCTCTACGTATATTCCTTACCCCTATGTGGTAATCAGCAACAACTCGGATTGGAGTCTCAAGCAGTTGGCCACTGGTGAGCAAAAACACCCAGGTTAATACGCAATGCCCAATACGGATCCATACAAAGAGAATAACGCCTTAGGAAAGGTAACCACTATATTGTAGAAACAAAAAACATAATGAAAACAAGAATGGCTGCCGATCGGGCGCTGAACGAAAATACTCGAATCACGCCGTATGTGACCAAAACGCTTAAGCTAGAGTCCCAATTGAACAGCCAAGGCTGAATTACCCAGGTTCGGCCCAAGTCTGGGTAATCATTGGCATGGCCAAGGCTGGGTTACCCAGTCTTGGCCCAAGTCTAGGTTCCGAATGCTTGGCCAAGGCTGGATCAACCAGGCTCGCCCCAGTCTGGGTAATCAATAGCATGGCCAAGGTTAGGTTAAACAACCTGGCCCAGGCATGGGCCAATACAGGTATGCCGAATCTGGGCTTCCCAGTACTGGCCCAGGCATGGCCCCTTTGTTAACTCTGGGGGTTTCCTGCATGGCTCACTGATGAACAATCCGGGGTCAAATTCAATTCTGTCCATCCGGCCGTAAGCACGATAACTCCAGAAAGGAAAGAGCTAGAGCTTCGACATTGCAGGGTAGTTTTGGAGCGAAAATATCGCGGACAAGTTCGTGAATTGGTGAGATCCACTAAGCAGTTTCGGAGTTATGGCCATTTTTAGTTAAAACATTTTTTTAAGAATTTTTCCGAAACCGATCACACGATATATCTGAAACTTAGCATCAAACTGTAGAATCATGACCTTTATTTGCATGCGGAGTTTTGTATTGATCAGAGGGCTAGAAGAAGGCACAAAAAATTCAAAAATTTTTAAATTTTGCTTCCACGATAACTCGAAAGATAGTTGTAGACTTAGTAGTTAGATGCAGAAGAGCGAAACATTGTGAATAGTTTACCTATTGGCTCAAGCACTGACGTAGAGTTAGGAGCTTTTGCGTGCATGTTCTATTGTCCGTTCACCACTTGTCAACACACTACATCGAATTTACCATCGATTCAGAACATTTTCTCAGCTTTTATGATCTATGAAAACTTGTTGTACCATTTTAAGGTCTTGAGTAATGAGAGAATCCTCTAAGATCAGAGAATGTATTCTATAGGAATTGAAATTCTTTAAATATCTGCATAAATTCCAGTATGAATTGAGACTCAACTGCGTTTCTCTAAAATGTAGAGGGACCTTTATTAACAATATCAACACATAGGTACAATACAACTTACCTAAAATGTAGAGGGAAACAACATTTAAAGCCTCTAATTCGGATTTTCAACAAGCACAACTCAAACAAAATTCTATCTTTGACAATTCTAAAAAAATAACAACAGAAATATGAACTGTCTACCTGACATTCCAGGTCACTCAATAAAATATTAAATGAAAAGCACAGTGTACTTTTCTTTACATCTCCCCCCCACAGGGTGTAACAATTTCAAATAATAATTTTCGTAATTGTTCATTCATTAACAAAAACTGGACACAATTTCGTTATGTGATAGAAATTTGATTCTGCTTTTCTGTGTCCAGTATTTACTTCATAGATTGAATCTGAAATTTTTTTTACGATTTTGAATGGGCCAATTCTCAGTTCCTCTAATTTTTTTCTGTTAAGTCGATTTCCATTTTCGACATAGACTTTGTCTCCCTCCTTGAATTTATAATCTTTCCTTTTTGAATCGAATAATTTTTTGTTATTTTCATGGGATCTCATTGTATTCTCGAATGCAATTTTCCTATCTCTTTCTAAAATTTCCTTTGTACATCTCGATTTCAATTCACTGGGTAGGATGCTTACATTTTCGCCCTCCAAAAGATATTTTGGAGCAAACCTCGTTACTGTGTGATCTGTTTCATTATATTTTTCTACGCACTTCTGTGCAATAGAAGACCATGCAATTTTTTTTTCACTTTCATTGATTTTGCATCTTATCTTATTCACCAAAGTTTGATTTAATCTCTCATTAAGTCCATTTGAAAATGGCGTATCAGCAGCAGTGAAAACCAATTTTATATTCTCTTCCATTACAAATTTTTTAAATTCTTTCGAATTTATCCCAGGATATTGATCCGTTAGTAATATATCAATATCATAAACTGGTGTCACATTTTTCAGAAGTTTTATGAAATCCCCAGAGCTTTGATTTCTCGATGTTGAAATATAGGCGTATCTTGTGAAGTGATCAACAAGGAGATGCATGTATTTTTTTGTTGACCGCAATCCTCCAAATCCTCCGATGGTATCAATAGACATAATTTCAAATGGTCGTTTTGCTGGACCTAATTGTGACATCAAACCATACTTTGGTTTTCTTCTCGATTTGTTCTTTATACAAATTTCACATTTATCACAAATTTGATTTATGTTTCCAATAATATTTTTGGCTGTATAAAATGGTGTTATTTTATTTTTCATCTGGGTTTGTCCAATATGGCAGTAGAAATCATGGACATCTTTAATTAAAATTTTGCTAAACTCTTCTGACAGTATAATTTTTTTCCCCTTGTTATTTCTTTTGTAAAAAATTCCGTTTTCTAATATGAGTTTCCTATTTTCTATGTCTAAATTCTCTTTTTGATCTTTTTTAATATCCCCAAAGTTTATTAAATTCACTACTTTTAAAAAATCGTCATTATTTTCGTAAAATTCTAAAACTGGATTTCTGCTTAGACAGTCAGCTTCTTGGTTTGATTTTCCTGGGTTATATTTGATTTTGAAATTGTATTGGGATAAATAATATGTTAAATCTCCAAGTTCTTCATCTGTTCTAGCCTTAATATTCATATTTTCTAATGGTTTATGATCTGAATATACTACGAATTCTTTTCCCATTAACCAATGTTGCCAATATTTCACAGCTTCTTTTATTGCCAGACATTCTAAATATATAGCCTTCTTCTTTTTTTGTGCTTCATTCAATTTTTTTGAAAAATAAGCAACCGGTCTGTATTCTCCGTTTTCGTCTTCTTGTTTCAGTACCGCCCCCACTCCTTTAATACTAGCATCTGTGTAAATATTTATCTGCAACTCAGGATTAAATATTTTCAGGAATGGTTCAGAACAAAGCAATGATTTTATTTTATCAAATGATTCTTGGCATTCTATAGACCATATGAATTTTTCATCTTTCCGTAATAATTTATGTAATGGATCCAGGATAAGTGCATTCTTTGGTACAAATTTATGATAAAAATTTATTTTTCCTAAAAATTGACGTATATTTTTTTTTGTAACTGGGACTGGAAAATTTTTCACAGCTGTCAAATTGTCTTTCAACGGCCTGATTGAATTATTTTCTATTATGTGACCTAAATATTTGGCATAACTATTTGCAAATGTACATTTTGAAAATTTCAGTCTGAAACCTTCCTTTTGAATTGCTTCCAACAATCTAGATAGATGTGATATATGTTCTTCGAAATTTTTCGAAAAAATCAAAATGTCGTCTATGAAATTCACTGCAAAATCAGATAGTTTGTATTTTCTTATAATGTTACTCAATATCCTTTGAAAAATAGCTGGAGCAGTCCTTAATCCAAATGGCAGACATGTCCATTGAAAATGACCTTCTTGTGTTACAAATGCCGTTTTGTGTCGATCTTGAATTTTCAAAGGAATTGACCAAAAAGCTGAATTAATATCAAGAGTGGAGAAATATTTACAATTTACAGTCTTGATCATTAAATCCTCAATCAAAGGAAACGGTTGTGATTGAGGGACAACGATTTTGTTCAATTCTCGGAAATCTATACATAGTCTTGTCTTTTTTTTATCTTCTTTCTTGTATGCCAAAGTCACTGGAGCAGCGAATGGGCTGTAAGATTCTTCAATCAAATTTTTTTCTATTAATTTCGATATTTGATTCTCTATTTCCTTTCTATCATCATTTGTACATCTATATGGACGTTTGTAACAATATTTATCCACTATTAAATCGATATGAGCTTCATAATTTTGAACTGTACCAATATCATATTTATCTTTTGCAAACACTGATTTATATTTCTCTATCAATTCATCTATCTCAGATTTTTTGTATGCATCTAAATGGTTTACAACTATCTCAAATTCATCTGTATTTACATGCTCATTGAAATTTATCTCATATCTACTCTCAGTATCTATTTCTTGTTTATAAAGATTTGAAATCTCTTCATTCTTTTCACCCAGTACATCGGGAATTTCTAAATTTTCTGAAATCAGAGAATTGTTTTCCATAAATTTATCTTTTTCTAAGTTTTGTGTGATCTTCAAGTCTTCATTTTGTATTAATTTGAAATTTTTAATACAATCTAAACCAATTAGAAAGTCATAATTGAAATTTTCATTGTCTACGACGAAAATATCCATAACTTTTTCTATATTGTAGATTTTGATTTTAAGAGTTACTATACCTTTTGATTTTTCATCACCATTAATAGTCTTCAAGTTTACTATTTCGATGTTATTAGCAATTTTATTCGGATTTTTTTGGATTTTTAATAATTTTGCATTAATCAGTGATACATTCGAACCAGAATCATATATACCAAAAACTTCTAGAATGTCATTCAATAGTAACTTTACCCTTATTAATGGTGGCACAACTAGTTTTTTGGATTCTCTTCATTTAGTTCAATCTCCAATGCAGTATTATTAACGGTCTTCACAACTCCTTTCTGATTGTCCTTTTTGAACCAGCAATTTTTCTCAGGATGATAACGTATGCCTTTCTTTTCATCTATACAAATTCGGCATGGTTTCTTCTCATCATTCCGTTCATTCTTTTCACTACAGTTAATAATAGTTCTCTTTTTGTCATGTTTATTGGTTTTCGAAATCAGATATTCTAGTTTTCCAATTTCATTGTAAAGATCTTCGGTTTTCCCTAAAGTTTCTCTATCAATTTTATCTGCAACATAATTAGGTAGGCCAAAAGCTATAAGGTCTATGAGTGTCCCAGTATCAATTGATTTTCTCACTTCCAGTAATAGTTTCTCTTTTTTTAAGGCATACTCAAGCAATGAACCTGTTTGGTATTTGAAGGCTAAAGCATACCTAGTTGATGACCATCCTTTATTCCCGAAAGTATCAAGAAAACTCCTTTCCCATGTATCCCATCTTGATTCTATTGAATATTTAATCATCATGCAGCTATACCACTCTGCACCAGAACATTGCAAAAAAAGTTTTAAAATCTCAATTTTCATTTGGTCCTGACTGATTTGAAAACGTTTACATTCTTTATTGAAATCCTCAATCCATTGATTTGCATTGAGGTTCCTGCCATTGAATTTTCCTATCATAAATTCATTTGAAATTTGTCCTGAATTCTTTGGAAGACATTGGGCTGGCTTGTCATTTACTTTCTCCAAAAGTTTTCCCAAAACTTGCTCTACGTTTGTAGGAATAGATTCAACAACATCAATTTTTTCTTCAATTTTCTCTAAGTAAATATCATCAAAATGGATATTTTCCTCTTCATCTAAATAGGTTTTTGATAAATGTTCCGTTAGTTTTATCCATATTCTTCTTATTTGATATCTCTTAGTCAAGGATTTTTTAACTTTCACATAGTTTGGAGTTTTAGTAAGGAGTTGGTGCACATTTATTGGTTGGTATTCATCTGGTAATCCGAAAACCTCTCCATTAGTTGTTGCTATCGAAGTTAAACATATTGTGTTTGATTTTCCATCTATCGTTGGTTTCAGAGCAAAATCGAATCTCAGTTTTTCCATGAGTTGTGGAATAGATGCAGAAAATGTTGTTTTATAATAATATTTCTTATTCCAGTATGAATTGAGACTCAACTGCGTTTCTCTAAAATGTAGAGGGACCTTTATTAACAATATCAACACATAGGTACAATACAACTTACCTAAAATGTAGAGGGAAACAACATTTAAAGCCTCTAATTCGGATTTTCAACAAGCACAACTCAAACAAAATTCTATCTTTGACAATTCTAAAAAAATAACAACAGAAATATGAACTGTCTACCTGACATTCCAGGTCACTCAATAAAATATTAAATGAAAAGCACAGTGTACTTTTCTTTACATATTCAACTGAGTATTAGATTTAAATCTATATATACAAAAAAAAAGCACTGATGTGTAGTCAGTACTCTTTGGCGCGCGTGTTCACGGTGGCTAATTTGAATTTAATGATGAGTACTTCAAGCTCAGTAGATAGAGCGAGCCGAAGATCTACCCAAAGGATAGTGGACACCATTCACTGTAGGTTCAAAAATTAACAGTGCAGTATCTAAGCTGCCATCAGGATAGATAAACAAAGTTGGAAAAGAACACAAGTGACTCTCCTCAGTCGCACAAGCTCCTAGAAGATTTGGGAGGGTCAGTATAATCCTAATCATGTTAATCGCACGCGCGCCAAAGCAGATTGACTTTTTACATTTTTTCTTTCATTGTTAAGTCAATCTGCTTTTGCGCGCGTGCGATTAACATGATTAGGATTATACTGACCCTCCCAAATCTTCTAGGAGCTTGTGCGACTAAGGAGAGTCACTTGTGTTCTTTTCCAACTTTGTTAATCTATCCTGATGGCAGCTTAGATACAGCACTGTTAATTTTTGAACCGACAGTGAATGGTGTCCACTATCCTTTGGGTAGATCTTCGGCTCGCTCTATCTACTGAGCTTGAAGTACTCATGATTCAATTCAAATTAGCCACCGTAAACACGCGCGCCAAAGAGTACTGACTACACGTCAGTGCTTTTTTTTTTTTTTCAAGTTCCTTTAACAAATATAGCTATCAATACAGTTTGGCTGTTAGCTTTACCGTAGATCGAAAAAGAATGCGGTTGTGGGACCTCCGTTTGGAACGCAATTGCCTCTTCTCCAAATCCGAACGTATTTTAATATAGATCTACCGAATAAAGTTATTTATAAATTCGCCTCAGGGCCACCATACAGACATTTCAACTCGGAAACAACGCTATTTCCCCCAAACTGACTTGTGTCCGTGCACTGAATTGACATGAATATTCTTTTAAAACCTCACAATATCGGGTCAGCACTCCCAACATAACCCATACAACCCAAAAACAGTCACTTCTCTTCTGCGCATGCGCAATCTACTTGCGACTAAAAGTCCTCCCAAAATCACACACCATACAGAAAACTCCGATTCTCCAACACTAGTGGTTGAGGAGATATCGCCTCCTGAATCCACGCATGCGCAGACCCTCACCAGGGGATTCTGTAGAGGAATAGCATCCGCCACCCCAAAACCCCAATCCTCTCTGACGAAAACTTCAGCAGTTAAATCACTGATGGTCTGCTCATGCGCATAACGAAAAATGCCTGTAAAGGGTAACATCAATTTCAAAATTGGCCCCTTGGCCACGGTATGCACACTTCAACTCGGAAACAACAGTATTTCCCCCAAACTGACTAGTGTCCGAGCACTGAATCGCTATGAATATTCTTTTAAAACCTCACAATATCGACTGAGCACTCCCAACATAACCCATCCAACCCAAAAACAGTCACTTCTCTTCTGCGCATGCGCAATCTACTCGCGGCTAAAAGTCCTTTCAAAATAACACACCTTACAAAAAACTCCGATTCTCCAACACTAGTGGTTCGGAAGATATCGCATCTTTAATCTACGCATGCCCAGACCCTCATCAGGGATCTGGATTCTATGGAGGAATAGCATCCGCCACCCCAAAACCCCAATCCTCTCTGACGAAAACTACAGCAGTTAAATGTCTTCTCATCTGCGCATGCGCACAACGAAAAATGTCCGGAAAGGGCAGCATGAACCTCAAAAAAAAAGCACTGACGTGTAGTCAGTACTCTTTGGCGCGCGTGTTCACGGTGGCTAATTTGAATTGAATGATGAGTACTTCAAGCTCAGTAGATAGAGCGAGCCGAAGATCTACCCAAAGGATAGTGGACACCATTCACTGTAGGTTCAAAAATTAACAGTGCTGTATCTAAGCTGCCATCAGGATAGATAAACAAAGTTGGAAAAGAACACAAGTGACTCTCCTTAGTCGCACAAGCTCCTAGAAGATTTGGGAGGGTCAGTATAATCCTAATCATGTTAATCGCCCGCGCGCCAAAGCAGATTGACTTTTTACACTTTTTCCTTCATTGTTAAGTCAATCTGCTTTTGCGCGCGTGCGATTAACATGATTAGGATTATACTGACCCTCTCAAATCTTCTAGGAGCTTGTGCGACTAAGGAGAGTCACTTGTGTTCTTTTCCAACTTTGTTAATCTATCCTGATGGCAGCTTAGATACAGCACTGTTAATTTTTGAACCGACAGTGAATGGTGTCCACTATACTTTGGGTAGATCTTCGGCTCGCTCTATCTACTGAGCTTGAAGTACTCATCATTCAATTCAAATTAGCCACCGTGAACACACGCGCCAAAGAGTACTGACTACACGTCAGTGCTTTTTTTTTTTTTTGAAGTTCCTTTAACAAATATAGCTATCAATACAGTTTGGCTGTTAGCTTTACCGTAGATCGAAAAAGAATGCGGTTGTGGGACCTCCGTTTGGAACGCAATTGCCTCTTCTCCAAATCCAAACGTATTTTAATATCGATCTACCGAATGAAATTATTTATAAATTCAACTCAGGGCCACCATACAGACATTTCAACTCGGAAACAACGCTATTTCCCCAAAACTGACTTGTGTCCGTGCACTGAATTGACATGAATATTCTTTTAAAACCTCACAATATCGGCTCATTGCTTCCAACATAACCCAAACAACCCAAAACCATTCACTTCTCATCTGCGCAAGCGCAATATACTCGTGCCTGCAAGTCCTCCCAAAATTACACACGTCACAAAAAACTCCGATTCTCTTTAAGCAAAGTATTTCGCAAAATAGTAGTAATTTTTTAATTTTTTTTATGTCACGTGATCTTCACGAAATTTTGCCAAAGTGTTTGCATTGGTATTTTGCATCTAACTACTGAGTTTCAATTTAATCAGATCAGTATTTTTCGAGATATCCTGAAAACAAAATTTCAAAATTTTTGAAATTTTTTTTTGCTACTTTAAGGCCGTCCGATCAAAACAAAACTTCGCAGGCATATAAAGGTCATGATTATACAAATTGCTGCCAAATTTCAGAAAGATCGAGTGATTGGTTCCGGAAATATTCATTAAAAACGTTTTGACTAAAAACGGCCTTAACTCCGAAACCGCTCGGTGGATTTCACCCGTTAACGAACTTGTCCGAGATATTTACGCTACAAAACTACCCTGCACATTTCAACGCTCTAAGTCGTTCCGTTCGAGAGTTATCGTGCTAACGGCCGGCCGGCCGGACCGGACGTACAGAATTGAATTTGACCTCGAATTCTTCATAAGGCTTGTTTCACATGCATACGGTTCCATTCGGTTCGGTTCGTTTTCGGTTTCAACCGAAAACGAATGAAGGCCTTTCACACATATACGGTTCGAATTAGGTTTTATGTTTTCTTCCGACACGGGCTCAGAATTTTTCCGCGACGTCAGATTCATCAAAGCCATTCAAAATTGAACACATACATCTTTGAATGAATCCTACGTCTTTAATTGGTCTTTATATTTTTTGGAAGTTTTATCCCGCAGCACTGGTTTAGATTTACAGCAGAAATCAGTCGATCCACATTTGGTAAACCATCATTTTCTCATGAATACTGAGATAACAACAAACCCAAAAATATGTATGTTTATATTTCTATATTTGAACAATTCGGGAAATATTGAAAGATATCCGCTCGATTTGAGGTTAACACCACAGAACAAGACAGAAAACATATGTAAATATTTATTACTTTATGGTTAAAACCGAAACTAAACCGTATTTGTGTGAACGCCCCGGTTGATCTGTATTCCCTACACACGAATCCAAACCTGATAGAAACCTATTCGTGTCGAGGGAGTATTCGGTGCTGTACGGTTTCTATTCGGTACCGAATCTAAACCGCAGCACCGTTTCACACTTGTCGCCAGCGACCGAATTGAAACCGAATGGAACCGTATGCATGTGAAACAAGCCTAAGGAAGTCGAACCTAATCGTTTGAGACCATTTTCGAAAAAAAATTCGAAAAATACAGACATTGTGACGAAATGATAGCACGCTGTTCCTTGCGGAACACGCGCGCAAAAAGAAAGTCGTGTTAGTTACTCCACTTATAACTCAAGAACGGCTAAACCGATTTGGCTCAAAATTGATGGGGAGGTAGCCTAGAACCAGCAGACGGATATAGGATACTTTTTTGTGTTATACAGGGTGTTTTTCTTTTAACGTCAATTAAAACTTGCTGTTTTTCCTACCATAATCGTACAATTTTAGTCATGTGTGTTTAAAAATAAACTTTCGAGGCATACACCATTGAAAATAAAGCATTACTATACAGGGTGTCCTTTTTCTCATGGCACAATTGTACGTGATTGAAGTGATTTGTGTCACAAACAAAGCATTAACTAAATAGGTACCTTGAATGGATTCTGATAATGTATTCGTCCGAAATCTCCATACAGGGTGTTCTTCTTTCAACGTCAATTGCAACTTGCTGTTTCCCATGCCACAATCGTACAATTTCATTCATTTGTGTTAAAAAATAAACTTTAGAGGGATACATCATTGAAAATAAATCATTACTGTACAGGGTGTTTTTTTTTTAATTGCACAATTGTACGCGATTGAAGCGATTTGTACCACAAAGAAAACATTAACTTACCTCAGATAGATTCTCATAATGTATTTGAATAGGGACCTTACGCGACCGCAGAAGCGGCGTCGATTATCTTCGAATGTTGCAAATTGATATATGATTAATTGGACGCAGTTAAGCAGAAATATATGATTATATATATATATCTATATTTTATGACAAACGTGTATAAAAAAATCTAAAATCTGCTTATTTATTGCCTCTAAGGCGGAACAGAGTTCGCTGGATCAGCTAGTTCTATTTAAAATATCGAGAGCAGACTCACCCGAGTCTGCTCGGATCTCCAGAAATATGAATTCGATCGTGTTCAAACTTGCAACTTGGTTTAAGAGTTAGGATCTGGAGGCTCTGGCAAAATCTCAGCGATGTCGGACGAATACTTTCTGATATACATAATTTTCTAGTAGTACGATCATCACGAAACTTTGCAAATATTTGCGTCAGCATTCGAGAACTATTGACCTTGCTTTGATTCAATCGACTTCGTATTTTTTGAGTTATGGTGGAAATAACAACCAAATTCCAGATTGATATAAATCCAAAACCGTTTGGCCGCTTGTTACACTCTTTTCATTGATTATGTGGAGTAGTGTAGGTCTCCGCATTCATGATTTTATCCAAGCAGCTTATGCTCATTTAATTCAAGCATCTCGACCGGAGTTCGAACAAATCACGTTTTTATTGTTATGTCAATTGTTGATTATTCTGGTAGAAGAAGAAGAGAATGAATTGGCTATATCGTTAGATTTCCTTCGGAGATTTAAAACTCTCTCCATAAAGGAATTTATAAAAGATAGCTGGAGAAATTTTGTTCCTATTGTTTTTGACTGAATATCGAGGACTGTGATTATAAATTTCCTGTTACCTCACATCAACCCCAGCCACCAACAAGGGGTTTCATTGTATCCAATATCTTTCTGTTACTTTGTTTTGATACTCATCTGCTGGTTGATTGGATCCTGATTGCCACGAAATAAGGGAAAATTACACAACCCCAATTAAGTGTATAGATAAGTAACCCACAGGGGATCTGTATATTTGAATTAGTGTTCATAAATTCAGATTTTAGTATTGGGTATTATTGTAGGATGTAGGATAGACAGGAATAGTAGGAAAGATATATAAGATTAGAGAAGATGTATATTAGTAGTAGATAAGGTAGTGTAATTACGGAAATTAGCTTTAGAATTATAGTAGGATATCTTTTGGCGCTCTAGTTCCTCGGAACTGAGTGCTTATCAATTTGCCCAAATGTCTGTAATTTTCGAATTTTTCGATGAAAATGGTCTTAAACGATTTGGTTCGACTCAATGATCAAGAATCCGTGGTCGAAATTCATTCTGTACGGCCGGACCGGCCGGCCGGCCGACCGTAGGCACGATATCTCTCGACCGGAATGAGCTAGACAGTTGAAATTTTCAGAGTAGGTTTGGGACATAAATATCTCGGCTAAGTTCGTTATTGGGCAAAATCGGACAGATGGCTTCGGAGAAACAAAAAATAAATTTTGTTTTTACGAAACAAATTCCAAATAAAATTTTTTTCAATAAGCAGTTTTACCATAAGAATCCAATGATATCCTTTTTAACTCTAACAAGGTGATACTTTCGGAGATATGATTTTTCAAAATTTCAATAAGAAATTGTATTTCTACGTTGTCACAGGATGATAAAATTATCCTATGTATTAATTGTCATAATGACAACTTATTTTCCTGAGACATGACACTATCTAATCAATCGAAGAATTGTGAGCGAAGTGAGAAAAATCTCAGTTGTTTACTCCGAAACTAGTTTTTCTCAGAAAAGTCTTACATTTTCGGAACGGAACATGAAGTAAGAGATCTGAGAGTAGTGAGACTGCTTTTCATCCATAGACATAGAATGTTCAGTTCTCTCAATTTAAGACGGGGCTGACGGAAGTAAATATAATGACTTCAAAAATATTGGGGTTTAAATACTCGTATTTTAGCGATGCAACGGGGACCTCACCCAAAAATGTTTATAAATATTACGTAAATATTGAAAGCATAATTCTGTAGTTCGAAAGAGGAGAAAATTTGGTGAACGTAGATCAGGAAATTTTTGATCGATTACAAGGTAATTTTTCATTATTACTTCTCTTCTTTAATACATGCTTTATGGAATATATACTATTTGTAGGTACTCTAAACCTGTTTTGGGCAATTGTCATACGAAACTAATTTTTTTGGCGCTCTAGTTCCTTGGAACAGAGTGCTTATCAATTTTCCCAAGTGTCTGTAATTTTGGAATTTTTGGCTGGTAATGGTCTCAAACGATTTGGTTCGACTCACTGATCAAGAATCCGAGGTCAAAATCGATTCTGTCCAGCCGGCTGGCCGTAGGCACGATAACTCTCGAACGAAAGGAGTTAGCGGATTGAAATTTGCAAGGTGGGTTTGGAGCGTAAATATCTCGGACGAGCTCGTTAATGGGCGAAATCCATCAAGCGATCCATTTCCGAAACCGATCACTCGATCTATCTGAAATTTAGCATCAAATTGTAGAACCATGACCTTTATACGCACGTGAAGTTTTGTATTGACCAGATTACCGCAAAGTGTCAAAAAAAAATTTTGAAAATTTGAAAAAAGTTTTTTCACAATAACTCTCGAACGGAATGAGCTAGGTAGTTGAAATTTTCAGAGTAGGTTAGGGTGATGAATATCTCGGTTGAGTTCGTTATTGGGCAAAATTGGCCAGATTTAATTTGATTTCTTCCATAGAGCAGTTCTCATTCTCATGATTGCTCATTTAATCTTGATAAATAAACTATTATTTGAATTTAATTTCCTTTATGATGCAGTTCTATCATATGAATACATTGATATAATTCTCAACTCTGAGAAACCAATACTTTCGGAGATATAATTTGTCTGTTTGAACTAGAGCGCCAGAAAGCTCCTGTCCACTTGGCACCTGGCTTGAACCCATTTTTTTGTGAAGAATTGGGTAGAAAGGAATTTTGAATTTGACATAAATTTGGTGATTTAGGGAATAGGTGCACAGATATTCAAATTACCTGGTGCCCTCAGATTCTATATATTCCTCCGTGCTCAATAGGGTAACCCCACTCTGAGTGAGATAGCTGGTCGCCTTTTGTTACGTCTGGTCAAATTGAAAAATTCAAATATCTTCTTTATCGTCATATATTCATTATTGTAGTTATTCATTTTTTTGTACGTGACACGCTTAAATACCTTTTAGGAAAATCCGATGTCGCATTGGGATGCCCAACCCACTCTAAAAATTGTCTAAATTGACTAAAGTCGTAATGTCTTTCCATTTTCAAGGAATCGTGAGATAAATTATATTTTATAACAATTTTTTTTTTATTTTCTAGTAAGACGATCCTTACAAAATTTCACAATTTTATCTGCGTCAGTATTCTACATATAATTACCAAGCTTCAATTCGATCGGATATATGTTTTTGAGTTATCGAGAAAATAAAATTCCGGATGGGTATAACTTTGAGACCGTTTACCCCACAATGAACATAACTGTCTTATTAGGATGCTATTTTTTCTGTTCGAAAGTTATTGTGGCAATGGCCACCCATTCAGCTACTGAACTCACTCAATGCTGCTCAGATCTCCAACAATATAGAGCCGATAATGTTCAAATTTGGAACTTGTATGTAAAGTTATGTTTTGAATAATTCCGTGAATTTCAGCATTATCAGACGGATTGTTTCTGAGATATGGAATTTTTTTTCAAATATTTTCAATGAGTTTTAAAAATTTTCTAGTGATACGATCCTCACTCAAGTCTAAATTCTACAACTACTCACCAAGTTTAAACTCAATCTGAATAAAATTATTACTCGGCAACCGTTGGGAAGATTATGCCCATTAACGGACGAAATTCCTCAAGAATTTTTGCGCCACCGTTCTACAACTTATAACTATGCTTGAATTCGATCAGATTCGTATTATTATTATTAATAACCAAATATTCCTATTAGAAAACTCTGACGTCCAATTTAGATGCTCGACCCACCCTAAAAATTGGAAGTCGCTATCTCTTTCTTCTATCTTCATCAGTTAGTCGAACCTATTCGCTTATTGAAACCATTTTCGGTAAAAATTCGAACATTACAGACATTTGGGAAAAATGATAACACGATGTTTCCCACCACATGCGTACAAAAATGGCTCTATTATTGGTTCCAATATACTGTTCTTGTGAATAACCTGTCGTAGTCGGTAGTAGGAACAAAATTAATTTAAACACCTACAAATTCACGATGGTACAGCAACTTCCACCAATAAATAATTCACTTCGCCTGGAGTACTGAATTGGTTTCTGAACTCCAATGGGACGGAATTTTGCATCTGATATTTTAGCACGTATGTTCTGGGGAACAGCGTGCTATTATTTTGCCCAAATACCTGTAACTTTGAAATTCTTTGCCGAAAATGGTCTCAAACGATGAGGTTCGACTCACATATGAAGAATTCGAGGTCAAATTTGATTCTGTCCGGCCGGCCCTTGCCATGTTAACTTGGGAACGGAAACAGATATGGACTTAAAGTTTTCAGGGTATAGGTAGCGCGTCCGATTGCCACGGACAAGTTCGTTAATGGACATAATCGGCCCAACTGTTTCCGAGTACTAATTTTGTCTTCAACTAATACATATCAAATTGAAACTTGGTAGCTTGTTGTAGAATACTGGCATAAAGCCGTTTGTGAAATTTTGTGTCTATAGAAAATTAAAAAAATGGGTTCAATCCCTGTGGACAGGAGCTTTCTGGCGCTCTAGTTCAAACAGACAAATTATATCTCCGAAAGTATTGGTTTCTCTGAGTTGGGAATTATATCAATGTATGCATATGATAGAGCTGCATCATAAAGGAAATTCAATTCAAATAATAGTTTATTTATCAAGATTAAATGAGCAATCATGAGAATGAGAACTGTACCATGGAAGAAATCGAATTAAATCTGGCCAATTTTGCCCAATAACAAACTTAACCGAGATATTCATCTCCCTAACCTACTCTGAAAATTTCAACTACCTAGCTCATTCCGTTCGAGAGTTAATTTGGAAAAACTTTTTTTTAAATTTTCAAAATTTTTTTTTTACACTTTGCGTTAATCTGGTCAATACAAAACTTCACATGCGTATAAAGGTCATGATTCTACAATTTGATGCTAAATTTCAGATAGATCGAACGAACTTGTCCGAGATATTTACGCTCCAAAACCACCTTGCAATTTTCAATCCGTTAACTCCTTTCGTTCGAGAGTTATCGTGCCTACGGCCGGACAGAATCGATTTCGCACTCGGATTCTTGATCATGAGTCGAACCAAATCGTTTGAGACCATTTTCAGCCAAAAATTCCAAAATTACAGACACTTGGGCAATTTGATAAGCACTCTGTTCCGAGGAACTAGAGCGCCAAAAAAACAAGTTTCGTATGACAATTGCCCAAAACAGGTTTAAAGTACCTACAAATAGTAGGTATTCCATAAAACATGTATGAAAGAAGATGAGTAATAATATGAAAGAAGATGAGTAATAAATAAAAAATTACCTTGTAATCGATCAAAAATTTCCTGATCTACGTTCACCAAAATTTTCTCCTCTCTCGAACTACAGAATTATGCTTTCAATATTTACGTAATATTTTCAAACATTTTCGGGTGAGGTCCCCGTTGCAACTTCTTATTAAAAAAAATTTAATTTGGAATTTATTTCGTAAAAAAAAATTTTTTTTTTGTTACTCCGAAACCATCTGTCCGATTTTGCCCAATAACGAACTTAGCCGAGATATTGTTCCCCAAACCTACTCTGAAAATTTCAACTCTCTAGCTCATTCCGTTCGAGAGTTATCGTGCCTACGGCCGGCCGGACCGGCCGGACAGAATGAATTTCGACCACGGATTCTTGATCAGTGAGTCGAACCAAATCGTTTAAGACCATTTTCATCGAAATATTCGAAAATTACAGACATTTGGGCAAATTGATAAGCCCTCAGTTCCGAGGAACTAGAGCGCCAAAAACAATTCATTAAAAAATATTATTTATCTTACGGTAACCTGAGAACGGAAAGAAATGGCGACTGGCACTTCTTAGGCTGTTGCGCCTCCGAATGTGACATTTAAGTTCGTAAATAGGCATAAACGGCGAAACGGTTTTGGAGTTATAGACATCTGAAATTTATTTGCTATTTCCTCTATAATTCAAAATATACGAATCTGATCCAATTAAAGCTCGGTAATTACTGGTATGCCGACGCGCAAAATTTTAGTGAATATTCCTTACTATCGCATCCTTGATGCTTGAGTTTTTTCGTATATTTTTATATATTCATCGAATTTCAATTTCTATAGAATCCATAATGTCAGAATTATGTCAGAATATTCTGTGATCGTAGGCGATTCTTTAGTTACTCGAATCTGTCATTAAAATGGAACGAATTGTATTCATATCTCATAAAAGCTGAGAAAACGATATATACTAACAGACAAAGAATCTGCAACACCCAGAAAGAGCTGTTTAAATTTTAAATTTTTATTTGAAAACATACATAGTATAGGTAGAGTAAACGATTAAAATTTGGAGAAACAAACATTTTGTGTTACTTACATATTGTAGTCACAATTTTTTTAAATTCTACAACAAACCAGCTTTTCTAGGAAATCCAAAGTCGATGTTTAGTTGTTGTTAAAATGCCTAGAGTACGTGTAAGCGGAATTTATCGCCAGCTAAGTGAAATTGAAAGAGGTCGAATTATTGGTCTGCGGGAGGGTTGGTTGTTATTTCGAGAAATCGCTAACCGTACGAACAGCCGGCCGGGCAGAATCGATTTAGACCTCAAATTCTTGATCAGTGAGTCGAACCAAATCGTTTGAGACCATTTTCAGCCAAAATTCCAAAATTACAGACACTTGGGCAAATTGATAAGCACTCTGTTCCGAGGAACAAGAACGCCAAAAAAACAAGTTTCGTATGACAATTGCCCAAAACAGGTTTAAAGTACCTACAAATAGTAGATATTCCATAAAACATGTATTAAAGAAGAGAAGTAATAATGAAAAATTACCTTGTAATCGATCAAAAATTTCCTGATCTACGTTCACTAAATTTTCTCCTCTCTCGGACTACAGAATTATGCTTTCAATATTTACGTAATATTTTCAAACATTTTTGGGTGAGGTCCCCGTTGCATCGCTAAAATACGAGTATTTCAACCCCAATATTTTTGAAGTTATAATATTTACTTCCGTCAGCCCCGTCATAAATTGAGAGAACTGAACATTCTATGTCTATGGATGAAAAGCAGTCTCACTACTCTCAGATCTTTTACTGGATGTTCCGTTCCGAAAATGATTCCAATTTGATGCTAAATTTCAGATAGATCGAGTGATCGGTTTCGGAAATATTCATAAAAAATATTTTTACTAAAATCGGCCATAACTCCGAAACCCTTGTTGGATTTCGCCTATTAACGAACTTGTCCAAGATATTTACGCTCCAGAACCACCCTGCAATTTTCAATCCGCTAACTCCTTTCGTTCGAGAGTTATCGTGCCTACGGCCGGTCGGCAGGCCGGACAGGATCGATTTCGCACTCGGATTCTTGATCAGTGAGTCAAACCAAATCGTTTGAGACCATTTTCAGCCAAAAATTCCAAAATCACAGACACTTGGGCAAATTGATAAGCACTCTGTTCCGAGGAACTAGAGCGCCAAAAAAACAAGTTTCGTATGACAATTGCCCAAAACAGGTTTAAAGTACCTACAAATAGTAGGTATTCCATAAAACATGTATGAGAGAAGATAAGGAATAATAAAAAATTACCTTGTAATCGATCAAAAATTTCCTGATCTACGTTCACCAAATTTTCTCCTCTCTCGAACTACAGAATTATGCTTTCAATATTTACGTAATATTTTCAAACATTTTCGGGTGAGGTCCTCGTTGCATCGCTAAAATACGAGTATTTCAACCCCAATATTTTTGAAGTTACAATATTCCCTTCTGTCAAGTTAACATTATGTCAATTCATACATAGAATAATTACATCAATCTGTGAAATACGATTTACATTGAAATTTTGAAAAATCATATCTCCGAAATTATTAGCATATATGGATTCTTGATCAGTGAGTCGAACCAAATCGTTTATGACCATTTTCATCGAAATATTCGAAAATTACAGACATTTGGGAAATTGATAAGCACTCAGTTCCGAGGAACTAGAGCGCCAAAACTTATTTCGGAGCAAACAACTGAGATTTTTCTCTCTTCGCTCACAATTCTTCGATTGATTAGATAATGTCATGTCTCAGGAAAATAAGTTGTCATTATGACAATTAATACATAGAATAATTATATCATCCTGTGACAACGTAGAAATACGATTTCTTATTGAAAAATCATATCTCCGAAAGTATGAGCTTGTTAGAGTTAAAAATGATATCATTGGATTCTTATGGTAGAACTGCTTATTGAAAAAAATTTAATTTGTAATTTGTTCCGTAAAAAAAAATTTGTTTTTTGTTACTCCGAAAACATCTGTCCGATTTTGCCCAATAACGAACTTAGCCGAGATATTTATGTTCCAAACCTACTCTGAAAAATTCAACTGTCTAGCTCATTCCGTTCGAGAGTTATCGTGCCTACGGCCGGCCGGACCGGCCGGACAGAATGAATTTCGACCACGGGTTCTTGATCAGTGAGTCGAACCAAATCGTTTAAGACCATTTTCATCGAAAAATTCGAAAATTACAGACATTTGGGCAAATTGATAAGCACTCAGTTCCGGGGAACTAGAGCGCCAAAAATTGAAGTGTGGTTAGCAGTCTCTCATCGTCGAATATATTGACCAGATTTCTTATATTAAGGTACCATCAATGGTACAGAAGCATATTGCTGGAACTAATTATATCTAATTTCAAATCAATAATAATGAAACAGAGCTAATATAGTTTATAACGAATTTTGAATACACTGATATTTTCACTTTGGGGATCATGTTGTACACCTTCCCATTTCTTCTTGCAAATTGAAATAGTCTAAGGGCCAGTGTCTGGCTGACTACACATATTTTTGGAAAGCCTGAAATTTCCCCAGTTTGTGTATGGTACCTTCCATATATGAAGTGGGGGATAGCTAAGCCCAGGGGTGGTGGCTTCAGCATCCCTCAGGTATGATAGTTGTAAATCTTTCACAATTTAAAAAATTATTTCAAGAAAGCTGCCGTTTTTTCTGTGAATAAAAAACATTTTGTCTGTTTATTTGAGGGACACAAAACACTTCAATTCTATCGACAAAATCCTCCAATGATTAAGCTAACTTCAATATGATAAATAATTGTTTACTAATAATAGTCTCACTTTCGATTGCAAACACTAGCCAACTGTTCACGCCTGTTAGCATTTTGAATTACTTTCATATGAGGTTGTTTGCTACCTGAAATAACCTGGTTGCGATCTGTTTACGTTAAACAAGCAAACATTCTCGGATATATGTTTGCTGTCATTTGTACGTTGTGACTTGTGGGGGAATTGGGTAATGTTACTAATTTATAAAGTTTCCTTAATTTATTTATTACTATTCGCTTTTTTCACACTAACGAGCGAATTGTCACCCCTTTGCATCTTATCTTTATATGACGGTCCAATACGATTGTTTCCAAACACCAGAAGTCATTCTGAAAAATTAAGTAAATGAAATAGCCAGTGTTACTCATGAATCAAATCTAATGTAATCAGTCCAGAGAGAACTCAAACCAGAATACTTATGTAGGAAATATCAAATAGTGTTACTAAGGAATAACTACCTGTAGATTAGTTGGAAATCCCGTTCTAAATAATTGGTTAGCCATTCTTCCATGAATGAAGGTCTAAAGTGGGTCAAGCTCTCTCCGCTCCACATCAAAAGTGAACATTTTTTTCCGCTGAAGGTGCATAATTATTAACCAAAATATTACTTACTAATAAAATTTCATCTTCCATTATTAGAGAATGACTTGTAAATTATGCCCGACTTCCTTGCACTATTCCTTTTCGAATCAGTAACCCAAAAACTGTGAACCTGTGAACTTAGCCTATAGAAATTTCAAATTGTTTACAAATGTCATCAACCAAACTGTTCAGAAATACTTAATGACGTTTATCTTTCAAACTGTACCAAACAACAGCCAACGCAAACAGTAACCAGTTAGTTGAACGAAAGTAAGGCTAATATGTGCTTGTATGTGTTTACTACATGTATCCATGACAATGTGTGACAGTAACTCTCATAGAACATAGAAAAGAAATCTCTCCATATACAACATATCTACATAAACAGATATACCCACGCAGGAGGAAAGATTTTACCGTCTGCCAGGACAAAGCAACCGACGGATATTCCTGTCTTGAAAAATATAAGTTTATAATACTGTGGAGAATAACATGAAAATGAATTTCAAGTTTCCTGAATTATTTTTTCAGATTATGAAACTAACACATCCTCAGGGACACCGAAGCCACCGCCACTGGGCTAGCTATCCCCCATTTCATATATGGTAACTACCATAGACTAACTGGGGAAATTTCAGGCTTTCCTAAAATATGTTTTGTCTGCCGGCCACTGGCTCTTAGACTAAATGGATGAATTGTGGAAACTATAATGTGACTATGATATATATATATATTATTATTATTATTATTATTATTTATTTGATAAGAGTTAAGAAATCTATAAACTCACAGAATAACAAAATTAAAGTTAATGCACATGGCTCAAGAAAAAAAAATAGTTCGTTCACAATGATTAGGAATTGACAAATTTAATGAAAGGAAAAAAAAACAAATTGACCATTGTCACGTCCGCCCCCGATTCCACCTGTCATATCGATTTTTGAATGTATTGACGTTGGAGGCCTCCACAATGGCAGATGGTAAGCGATTCCAAGACGAAAACACTCTATTGGATAGAAAGTACTCCCTCTGTGTTGTTCGGAAGTTTTCCCTCCGTAGTTTGAACCTGTGGCCACTATATTATCAATTGAAATTATAATTAAAGTAGAGAACAAAGAATATTATATGATAGAAAAGTTATCTGAAATGATCATTATTTACTACTCTCTTCATTGCGGAATGTCCCGTTCAGGTTTTGGTTCTGATTCTGGCCTTGGTCTCGGTTCTGGTCTGGGCTCTGGTCCTGGCCTCGGTCTAGGTTCTGGTCTTGGCTCTGGTCCCGGCCTTGGTCTCAATTCTGGCCTTGGCTCTGTGCCTTGCCTTTTTTTAGGTTCTGGTCTAGGTCTTGGCCTAGATTCTGGTCTTTGCCCTGCTCCTGGCTTTGGTCTGGGTTCAGGTCTTGGCGCTGGTCCTCGCCCTGGTCTAGGCCCTTGTCCTGGCCTTGGTCTAGGTTCTGGTCTTCTCCCAGGTCTTGGCCTTGGTTCTGGTCTTGGTACTGGTCTTCTCCTTGGTCTGGTTCCTGGTCTTGGTCTATGCTCTGGTCTTGGTTCTGGCCCTGGCCTTGGTCTAGGTTCTGGATTTGGTCCTAGTCCTGGCCTAGGTCTGCGTTCAGGTCTTGGCTCTGTTTCCTTCCTTGGGCCTGGTCTTGGCCTTGGTCTTTGTTCAGGTCTTGGCTTTCGTCCTGGCCTTGGTCTTGGTTCTGTCCTCGGTCCGGGTCCTGGCCTAGGTCTGGGATCAGGTCCTGGCTTTGGTCCTGGTCTTAGTCTTGTTTCTGGCCTTAGTCCTGGTCCTGGCCTTGGTCTACGGTCTGATCTTGATCCTGGTACTGGCCTAGGTCTGGGTTCTGGTCTCGGCTTCGGTCCTGGCCTTGGTTTTGGTCCTGGCTTTGGTCCTGGTCTTGGTCTTGGCCAATGCTCTTGTCCTGGCGTTGGTCCTGATCTAGGACTTGGTTCTGGTGCTGTTGTTCGTGAAGGTTCCAGTATCGGTTCGGGTTCTGGCCTGGGTTTTGGTTCCGGTCTAGGCTCAGGTCCTGGATTTGGTTTAGGTCCTGGTCCTGGACTCGGTCTAGGTTCTGGCCTAGGATCGGGATCAGGTTTTGGTTGGGGTCCTGGTTTTGGTCCGGGTTGCGGTCTTGGCTCTGGACCTGGATTTGGTTTAGGTCCTGGTCCTGGCCTTGGTTTAGGCACTGGCCTTGGCTTAGGATCGGGTTTTGGTTGAGGTCCTGGATTTGGTCCGGGTTGCGGTCTTGGCTGTGGACCTGGTTTTGGTTTAGGTCCTGGTCCTGGGCTTGGTCTAGGCTCTGGCTTTGGTTCAGGATCAGGTTTTGGTGGAGGTCCTGGTTTTGGTCTGGGTTGAGGTCTTGGCTCTGGTCCTGGACTTGGTCTAGGTTCAGGTTGGGGAGATGGTCCAATAGGTATGTCATTCAAGTCATTGTCATATTCAGCTTCGTCTAAATCCCAAACATTAACTGAGTTTTGATCATAGTCTTCTTGATAGTCTCCTTCTGCACCTGAAACAGCTAAATACACAAATATGATTTGGTTGAATAAAACAATAAAAAATGCTCATTTTCAAAAATAAATTAAACATAGAGCATGCTAACAGAATAGGTGCCAGTTCAATATTAGAAATATACCTAAAATATTCAAAATTATTCTTGAATTTCCACAAGTAATCTCGATATTTCAAATGTATACGTATTAAAAAGTTTCTTACCTGCAACTATAACGACGCATATAAGGAATACAAGTTTGATCCACCTCATGGTGATTTGATATGAGATTTTCTCGTCCTCCTCTTATATACAGTATATTGTGAATGCATCACTTGAAAATATCTAGAGATAAGAATCAACTGATTTCATTAAATTCCAATGAGATAAAGACAGTAGGAAATCTTTTTTTAATTGGTGGACAATGAGAAATAAACCTCGATAATCATTAAATTTTCGGTAATTTTTTTGGGTTCTAATATGTCGAACAATTTGCTTCTGCTTCTTCTCTTGGACGAACAGCCGCCTCATGAAAGTGTTACGTTTCCTGCTTTACTCAACATTTTCTTCATAACTCTAAACCACTGATCGTAGAACAGGACAGCAAATAATTTTGCGCGCCTGTTCCGCAAGGAACAGAGTGCCATCATTTTCCACAATGTCTGTATTTTTCGATTTTTTTGCGAAAATGATTGCAAACGATTGAGACCGACTCACTGATGAATAATCCGAGGTTAAATTATTTTCTGTTCGTGTGGTCCGGCCGGCTGTTAGCTCGAAAACTCTTGAACGGAATGAGTTACAGGATTGAAATTTGCAGGGTAGGTTTGTTCGTTAACGAGCGAAATCAACCACGCGTTTCAGAGTTATATCCCTTTTTACCTAAAACATTTTTTATGAATATTTGCAGAACCGATCACATGATCTATCTGAAATTAGGCATCAAATTATAGAATCATGACCTTTATATGCGTAAGAAGTTTTGTATTGATCGGAGTGCCCTAAAGCGGCAGCAAAAATTTCAAAAATTTCAAAATTTTTTTTCCACTATAACTGGAAAAATACTGATCTGATTGAATTGAAACTCAGTAATTAGATGCAAAAGACCAAAGCAAACACTTTTACAACACTTTCTAGCATTTTTGTTATGCGCATGCGCCGATGAGATGTGATTTAACTGCTGGAGTTCTCGTCTGAGAGGATTGGGGTTTTGGGGTGGGGGTTGCTATTCCTCCATAGTATCCCCTGTAGAGGGTCTGCGCATGCGTGGATTCAAGATGCGATATCTCCAGAACTACTAGTGATCAGTCGAAATTTTTCGTGAGGCTTGTGATTTGGAGAGGACTTTCAGCCGCGAATGGATTGCGCATGCGCAGAGGACAATTTACTGTTTTTGTGTTTTACGTGTTACGTTGAAGGTGGCTTAGGACTATTGGGCCGGTATTGTGCGATTTTAAAAGAATATTTATGGCAATTGTCTTATCGATAATAAATTCGGTGCGCCTCACTACATCGAAGACTCATTGCATCGAAAGTTCACTGAATCGAATGTTCACTGCATCGAAGGTTACCTCCATCGAAAATGACGCCCACTTACTCCTGATTCGCCGAACGTGAAATCTCCTTTATCGATTGCCAGCGTCCGTAATTTGGCTGGATGAGAGATAAGTTGTTTCATTGAGTGTACGTCAACAAAGCGGACTCGGGGTCGGCGGCTGTGACAGTTATGAAGCTGCGGCTCTTCAGTTCCATACGCAAATATTATTTATTCTTATGAATAAATAGATTAGTTTTTTATCAAAAAACTTTATTTAAAAAGTACTATTTATCGTTGGCAAGAATAATTTTTCTGATTCCTTAAAAACTTCGAAATTTTATAAATTGTAATTTTTTACTCTTCTGACTCAAAAGGTTGCCGACCCCTGGTCTAACCTAAAATTTGAAATGAATGAAGGATGAATGTGTAAGACAATTTTCAATTAGTGAATCATTAAAGAAAATCTTAGTACCTATGCGTTATAATGTGAGTTTTGTAACGAGCAGAAATTTGTCGAAAAGAAAATATCCTCCAGTGATATTGCTAATGAAAATATCTCGATCTATACTTACTATTCAAGCAGGACTATGGCATTTTCACTGAATTGGAATGCTGATAACACGGTATAACATTGGGAAAAGGGGAACATCTTATTTGGAATATTTACTATACAGTGATTATTCATGTTTTTTTTTTATTCAACTGCCTGCATTTTCTTTTAACATCAGAGGCAGTTGACACAGTATGTCCATCCTCCAGAGGAAAATTACTGCAGGACTTGGAACTGAAGATAACTATTTCACTGATTCACACAATATTATCCATTACCTATAGGAATTATATTATGTAAGAATCTATTCAACTCGAGTGTCATATCCTGATTGGAAAAAAAATTTAATTAAAATATTAAATTGGTCATTAAGAACATTATTGATTCAAGAATTTAAATATCCTTTTCATTGTGCACGTAAGGAATTTTCTCCTTGCCAAAGTGGAAACACTGAACAGGAATTAAGAACTTTTAAATGAATTTATACTTATATTTCAGAATTTTCATGGAAAGAACTGAATTTAAAATAAAAATATATCAATATACCTATCTTTTTCCTTCATTCCGGGCATCCTGTCATCATTCTCGTAATATATTTCTAACTCAGTATAAAAAAACAAATTTCTTTTTTACGAATGAGAAGTAATACAGAAACCCAATTAAACATAAATTAAGTTCTAGAATGTAACAAAATATCCTACTCTTTTCATTGATGAACCATTCAACTTGCTACGATAGATTTACTAAAATGATATTTATATGTCGTCAGATTGAAAGTGTTATATAATACAGCATATTATTTAGATTTTAATTTTATTTCGAATCAGGATATGATACTCGAGTAAATATTATATATTAATATTTTCATAGCATCACTGGGGGATGTTTTGTTCTTGACAAATTTCTGCACATTACAAAAATCAACTTATAACGCATAGGTACCAAGATTTTCTACAATGGTTCACTAATTGAAAATTGTCGAACACATTCATCCTACAATCATTTCAAATTTTAGGTTAGACCAGGGGTCGGCAACCTTTTGAGTCAGAAGAGTAAATAACTACAATTTACGAAATTTCGAAGTTTTTAAAGAACCAGAAAAATTATTTTTGCCAACGATAAATAGTACTTTCATAAATAAAGTTTTTTGATTAATGATAAGCACTCTGTTCATAGAACAGCGCGCCAAAAAACTACCTATTTATTTTATTTATTCATAAGAATAAATAATATTTACGTATGGAACTGAAGAGCCGCAGCTTCATAACAGCTGTCCTAGCCGCCCACCCAGAGTCCGCTTTGTTGACGTGCACTCAATGAAACATCCAGCCAAACTACAGACGCTGGCGATCGATATAGGAGATTCCACATTCGGCGAATCAGGAGTGAGTGGGCGTCATTTTCGATGGGGATAACCTTCGATGCAGTGAACTTTCTATTCAGTGAACTTTCGATGCAATGATTCTTCGATGGAGTGAGCCCTACTTAATAAATTGACAATACCGTATTTCTATGTGCTCCGGTAGTTAAACGTTTTCGTAGTGACTTAAGCGAGGTAAATACCTGAATTTTGGTTCAACTTGAAGCTCAAGAATTTGTAAATATTTAAAAGTAAATTCTTCACTATTTTTCTCTAAATTCACTGTGGATCCAGTGTTTTGTTTTCCAAATTCGGTAATTTAATATCTGATAAAATTGATAACATGCCATCAGTCGTCTGCCAGGCATGTGTTTCCACTACGGGTAGGAATAAACCCGCAATTCAATGTTGCTTCTGCGATAACGAAATTCATTACTCATGTGTGGGAGTTTCGACAGATTAGATGAGGGTGCCGAATTCGAAAGGAATTAAATGGGTGTGCAACAGATGTGAGGGAGCCCGGGAGAACTCTACAAATTCTTCTGTTATTGAGAGTAAACTAGGCGGGATTATGTCTGAGTTGAAATCGATCAAGCAACTACGGCGAAAAAATCGATGATTTGGGGAAAAGGTTCGAAAATTTCCAATCGCAGGGCTCAAAAATCGAGAACAATAGCTCTGAGAACATGAGGTTGGGCGGGGAACTGTAGAACCTCAATTGTTGGGTTAATGGGTTGAGGCAGCAGATAAAATCAAGTGAGGTTGATATCTTTGGAATACCTGAGTTGAAGAATGAGGATGTGCTGAGTGTGGTCAAGAACATTTCCCCGAAGATTGACTTCCCTGAAGTTCAGAACCATGTGGAAACATGCTACAGGGTCAGACAGCCACGAGGAGCAGGCCAAGAGCGACCAATTGTGGTCAGGTTCACTAGCAAAACCATTAAAACTGAATTTCTGAGATCCTTCAAACGCTCTGGATCACTCCAATCTACTGATCTCGGTTTTTCTAGAGCTAGTAATAAAGTTTAATTAATGAAAGTTTGGCTTCATACAACAGAAGACTGCTCCAGAATGCAAGACAGTTCTGCAGATCTAATGGTTTTAAATTCTGCTGGACTCATGGCGGCAGAATATTGGTAAGAAAGAATGAAAATTCTCGCGTGATTGAGGTGAACTCCGAGGATAAACTGCCCGGGTTGATCTAGGTGATCTAGGTGCCCTAGTCTGTGGTGTTTCCAGTTTAATTGGTATCAGCAAATTTTCTTGCTCAAATGGCTTTGCCTTTATTACCAAAACTGTAGAGGTCTGCGTACCAAGACCAATGAATTCTTCCTATCCACTGTCAATTTTGATTTCGACGTAATATGTGCTTCTGAAGCCTGGCTCAATAACAACGTAAATAGTTCGGAAATAGTACCTGATGATAAATATATACAGTGTTTAGGACGGATACATGTGATACTACTTGTGCGAAATCTGAAGGTAGTGTTGTTCTGATGGTAGTGACCTAACTTCTGAACGTAAGTTCAATGCCGCGCTTAGGTGGGGGGACTTCGGTTGAGGATGTGTGGGTAAGGATCCAGATACATGGACGGGTTGAATTATTTCTTGGGGTATGTTATTTCCCCCCAAATATCTCTCCTAGTGAATACTCAACGTACTTTGACACTGTCGCCCATTTTATTAAGAGTCATGATTGTTATGATGTAATTCTGTTGGGAGATTTTAATTTGGCCAATTCTGTTTGGAGCCCTGGGGAGGTTAGTGGTGAATATGTTTGCAACGTTGCTCGGGGGGATGCGTACTCAGCATTTAGAGATTTCGTAGCGTTCAATTCCTTTGTTCAGTTCAATAATATAGCGAATAAAAATAATAAAATTCTGGATCTCATTTTATCGCGAAATTCGCGCATTCCATTCAACGATGCCTTTCATTCGTGAAGATGCCCACCGTCCAGCTCTTGAGATCTATTCCACAACCAGCATCAATAGAAACTCAGCCTGTAGGTTGCGATCAAATTATATATATTTTTTAGCGCAGATTGGGCGTCTGTCCGAGCGGCGCTTTCTGAAGTAGACTGGAATAGTGTAATGTCGTATGGGGATGTTGATACATTTTACTCGAAAATTCGCGAAATAATCGATACCTATATTCCTAAGAGATCTGTGATATGTAAGAGAGTCCCTTCGTGATTCTCAAAAGAAACCATAAAAAATATCACAGAAAAAGAAGGTTACCACAGAAACTTCAAAAAAACTGGAAATCCTTTGTTCTGCGTCCTTTTTAATGACCTTAAGAAGCGATGCAAGAAACTTCTTCGGAGTGATCGTGGTGATTATACCACCTCTGTCGAGGGAAATATTCAGAAGAATCCCAAGTCTTTCTGGTCATTCGTGACCGAACAACGTAAATGTGGTAACACTCCGAGTACTATAACATATAAAATATCAGTCGATACATGTCCAGTTAATTTCTGTTGCAGATATAGAACGGCGGATTCTTGATTTGGATTGCCATAACGGGACAGGGCCGGATTCCATTCCAGCAGTTTTCATTAAATCATGTGGTACTTGTCTGGCTATCCGTCTTCAGATAATTTTTAATAGATCTTTGACTTCTGGTATATTTCCGGGAAAATGGAAAACAACAAAGGTCGTACCCATCTTCAAAGGGGAGGATAAGAATAAAAATATGATTCAAAATAACAGACCAATTTCCATCCTCAGTCACAATTTTTTGAATCTATCATTACTGATGACCTATTTCGTAAGGTCCGCGTCTCTCTCACTGATAGTCAACACGGTTTTTTCAGGGGTAGGTCTGTTTTGACTGGTCTGGCGCCTCACATCTACTTTATTTCCGGGAACTTCGATCAGGGCATTCAAATCGACGCAGTTTACACAGACATGGAAAAAGCTTTTAACAGGGTTCACCATGCCACACTTGTCAGTATTGTCAGCGACTTTGGTTTCACAGAATCCTTACTCGCATGGGCCGATTCCTACTTAAGAGAACGAACTAAGTTCATAGTTATAGATGGCATTTCTTCAGCGCTTATTCGTTACACGTCAGGGGTACCTCAGGGCTCACACCTGGGTCCCTTGCTCTTTTTGATGTAGATTGACGATATTTCCCGTTGTTTTCTGAACACCGAGTTCGATCTGTATGCTGACGACCTCAAAATAAGGAAAAAATTTCGGGGTTCACTGGATCTGCCGCTTTTTCAGGAGGACTTGGATCGTCTGACTTGTTTTTGCAAAGAGGGACACCTCAAAATTAACATCGATAAATGCAGGCACATAACATTCACTAACAACATTTCTTACTTCGCTTCTTCCCTTTCCATAGACACCAAACGATTCCTAGAGCTAATCAGGTAGAAGATCTTGAAACAATTTTAGATGAAAAGCTTTCCTTCGAATTTGATGTCGATGCCATTGTTACAAGGGCCTTCAGGATGCTCGGTTTCATTTTGAGAATGTCAAGAGAGTTTAGTAGTGTCAAAACCTTGAAAATTTTATATTATTCGTTGGTATGAAGTTGCCTGGAATATGCGACGCCAATTTGGGCGCCTCACTATTACAAATATGCTGATAGAATAGAGAGGTTGCAAAGAATGTTTTTCAGGTCTCTTTTTTCTTCAGATAAGAAAGTTTTTAATCGAATGATGTTTTCATTTACAAGATTGCGTTAACCCGTCATGGTGCCTTGTCTCTGGAGCACCGAAAGATTCTTTTCGATACAGTATTTCTGTACAGAATTATTCATGACCATTTCAGAACTGAAATAGTTGGTTTTTTGACCTTTTACGTTCCATTTTATCGTGGCAGAGAAAAGCATATTTTTTTTGTTCCGAAGGCGAGAACCGCACTTTACTACCACTCTGTGCTCCTCAGAATAATGATATTATACAACTGGCACTTAAGACATTTAGATATTTTTAACATCACACTAGGAACATTTAAGGGTAAAATTATTGAGATTCTGAAACGGCAATAGGTATCAGAGATTTGTATGTATATAGAATGAGCTAAGGATTTAAGTTTAAGTTTACTTTTTTTTCACAGTGGTTCTTGTATGATTTTTCAGCTAGCATATGGACAATTAATCAATATTGAATGTTTATGTTTATCTATTAATGAATCCCTATAATTAGCCTTTGCCTGTTGGGACTTGGAACTGTAAATAAATGAATGAATGAATGAATGAATGAATGAATGAATGAATGCATGGTTGGATGGATGGATGGATGGATGGATGGATGGATGGATGGATGGATGGATGAAATTAGTTTTTCTCAGAAAAGTCTTACATTTCCGAACGGAACATGAAGTAAGAGATCTGAGAGTAGTGAGACTGCTCTCCATCCATAGACATAGATATAACTCTCGAACGGAATGAGGTAGGTAGTTGAAAATGTCAGAGTAGGTTGGGGAGATGAATATCTCGGTTAAGTTCGTTATTGGCCAGATATAATTTGATTTCTTCCATGGTGCAGTTCTCATTCTCATGATTGCTTATTTAATCTTGATAAATAAACTATTATTTGAATTGAATTTCCTTTATGATGCAGTTCTATCATATGAATACATTGATATAATTCCCAACTCTGAGAAACCAATACTTTCGGAAATATAATTTGTCTGTTTGAACTAGAGCGCCAGAAAGCTCCTGTCCACAGGGCTTGAACCCATTTTTTATATAAGATTAAATATTAAAACGTACATGTATATTTCAAATATCTCTTGAGAATTGTTTTTCAATTCAAAACTCAGCCTCAACCACACCGGATGAAGAACTTGGAGGATCATGGGAGGGTCATACTAGAAATTTCATTTAAAAAATAATATTTATCCAATAATTTCTACAATATAAATCCCGTTAATTTCAAATCCGGATTTTGCCTGTAAAACTTTGAACTGTCTTGCAAAAATTCAGCGATATCTTACGGATAGTTTCTGAGTTGCAGAATTTTTTCGATAATTTTTTCAAATTGTTCTAGTCTTGTGTACGAGTCCCACAAAATTTTTGTTGGTATAATCATGATCATAATTATAAATCATATTTATTTCCATTAATATCAACAACAGCAATACAGATATTAAATGAAATAACTTCAAAAAAGAAACTATATATTACTCTATCCCTAATTACTGTTTGCAATCTGACTTCGAAAGAATTCATGCAGACTATATGGTTCCATTTTTATTAAAAACTGTTTCTTCTAAGTTATAAATTGTTTGAAACTTTCTATGATCTAAATGTCATCAGGCAAATGATTAAAAATTCTAATGTAATAATGTGAGCTGGTTGTTTTTCCATTAATGTCAATTTATGAATTGTATAGTTTATACAGTATGGTGCAAATGAAAGGAATTAATTCGTTATTTCGTAAACCAGCGACTTTAAGGAAAAATCCTGAAACCCGTCGATTTTTATTCTTAAACAGGCTATTCAAGAGGATACCTTTTCATTTTTGACGTCATCTATGTGAGCGTGATGACGTCATCGCTAAAATTTTCAGATGGAAAGGTGGGTGTTGTAATACATTATTTGAGAGGTCTTTTAAATACCTATTCAGCTATATAAATAATGTACAAACATTGATTTTTTTATTTTTTTCAACAATTAATAAAATTTTATTATTATTATTTAATATGACGTCAAAAATAAAATGACGTCAAAAATAAAATGGTTTCCTTACGAATAGCCTGTTTAAGAATAAAAATCGAAGGGTTTCGGGATTTTTCCTTAAAGTCGCCGGTTTACGAAATAACGAATTTATTCCTTTCAATTGCACCATACTGTATATAATGTGCTGGTGTTATGCAGATAATTTGTATTTTTTTTGTCAATTTTTCTTTGTGCTTATGAAGGAAGATTAAGCTCTAAAATAAATAAAGACCACATTCTGTAAAATATGGTTTTTTTATATGTTTCTACACGATTCTTTATATTATAGGCCCAAAATAACACCCAATATTATTTTCTGAATTGAAATAATTTTTTCCAAATTTTGTGAAGTGTCCAAAAAATTATTCCATATCTCAAGGCCGATTGAAATTCGGGATGGTACAATATTCTCCTTGATTTCATGTTCAGGTATTTTTTGTAATTCTAATAGCAAAAACTACTTTATTTACTTTCTGACTAAGATATTGAATATGCTATCTTAACCTTTGAAAAAGAATCTAAAAACATCCCTAAAAATTCGATTTTTTTTTTATACAAATGTTGCCATCATTCAGCTCGTTTTATTCAGGTTTTACTTCCTTACATCTGGCTACACTAAATATGATCAGTTTGGCTTTGCAACTTTCAATATTAAATAATTTGAATCGAACGAGTTTTTAGATCTATTGAAAAAATCTGTAGCTGCCCTGATTAAACTTTTATCTTCTTCAGCTCCTATTAGTATGTTTGCGTCATCTACGAAGTTCATTAGCTATTCATTTTTAGGCTCCACAATATCCTTCAAATCGGTAAAAAACATCAGTAATAACAGAGGTCCCAGTACGCTGCCCTCTGCAATCCCTCATTTATTTGTTAAAACTGACGAAGTTACAGTTTTTCCTTACTTGGTTATTTTGTGACCATTAACGAACTTTACCGAAATACTTATGCCCCGAACCTACCCTGCAAAATTGATTCAGTTTGCCGTCCAGGTTTTTCTCCGTAATGGGAGATAAGTTGGAATATAAATTGGAGTTTTCCCAGAGAAATCTGAATATTTTAAAAAACTTCCCGAAATCGACGGATTTTTCCTAAGGAAATCGGGAATCTTTGGAATTTTTTCAAAAATCTACGCGACCGTTCGAGGGTGCTTGCTTCGAGAAATAGAAACTTCGCGACCGTAAAAATCTAGATCCGTAGACGAAATTACGATACTTACAGTTTTCCAACGATTAACGAAACGATATTTTTGGGGGTCAGAGACCCGGAATCGGGAGGTCGAACGATATATTTTCCTAACGCTTTTACGAAAGCGCCGCTCTGGCTTCGAGATAGCCACAGAGTTTATGTCGAGATTTCCATCCTTTCCTTAGTTTAGTATTCCATTTCTAAACTTAAATTTACGGAATTGATGAAAGAACAGAATGTTTTTTATTTTATTACGAAAGGTAGTATCGTTATCGTGCTGAGGAAAGAGAATATGTTTCTATATTTATTATATTAAAAATCGATATTTTCAATCTTTATCGAAATTTACGTCAATATTCTATGATCGCGAGAAGCGAGTAATTCGTTATGTGTTATGTCATCTTTCGATGACAGATGAGATATTGGCCGCGTTCGGCAGAACCGGTGCGCCTCACTCCATCAAAGACTCATTGCATCGAAAGTGCACTGCATCGAAAGGTCACTGTATCGAAGGTTCACTCCATCGAAAATGACGCCCATTTACTACTGGTTCGCCGCACGTGAAATCTCCTGTATGTTACGGAACGTAGCTACGAATGTCACAGCTAACGGAACGTAGCGTAGAATATGTATGGTGACATTGACAAGGAAAGATAGGCCGAGTCAATATCACGACGAATGTCGAAGTTGTACATTTGTACAATAAATGGTCGAGATTACAACAGTCTTTTATTGAAATAAACACTGTATCGATCATCATCGTCCGTAGTTTGGCTGGAACAACAAAGCAGAATCTGCCTAACCCAGGGGTCGGCGGCTCTTTGTATATGAAACTGCGGCTCGTTAGTTCTATACGCAAATATTATTTATTCTTATGAATAAATAGATTAGTTTTTTTATCGAAAAACTTTACTCGTGAAAGTACTATTTATTGTTGGCAAGAATAATTTTTCTGGCCCTTTAGAAACTTGAAATTTGGTGAATAGTAATTTTTATTCTTCTGACTCAAAAGGTTGCCGACCCCTGGTATAACCTAAAATTTTAAATAATTGAAGGATGAATGTGTTCGACAATTTTCAATTTGGGGACCATTATAGAAAATCTTTGTACCTATACGTTATAATTTAAATTTTGTAACGTGCAGAAATGTATCGAGAAGAAAACATCCCCTAGTGATATTGCTAATGAAAATATCACGATCTATACTTACTAGTCAAGCAGGACAATGCTATGGCATTTCCGCTGAATCGGAATGCTGATAACACGGTATAACATTGGGAAAAGAGGAACATCTTATATAAAACATTTACTGTACAGTGATTGTACATACATGGTTTTTGGCGCTCTAGTTCCTCGGAACTGAGTGCTTATCAATTTGTCCAAATGTCTGTAATTTTCGAATTTTTTTGATGAAAATGGTCTTAAACGATTTGGTTCGGCTCACTGATCAAGAATCCGTGGTCGAAATTCATTCTGTCCGGCAGCCCGGCCGGCCGTAGGCACGATAACTCTCGAACAGAATGAGCTAGACAGTTGAAATTTTCAGAGTAGGTTTGAAAGATTAATATCTCGGCTGAGTTCGTTATTGGGCAAAATCGGACAAATGGTTCCGGAGTAACAAAAAAAAATTTTTTTTTTTACGAAACAAATTCCAAATTAAATTTTTTCCAATAAGCAGTTTTACCATAAAATTCCAATGATATCATTTTTAACTCTAACAAGCTAATACTTTCGGAGATATGATTTTTCAAAATTTCAATAATAAATCGTATTTGTACGTTGTCACAGAATGATATAATTATTCTATGTATGAATTGTCATAATGTCAACTTATTTTCCTGAGACATGAAATTATCTAATCAATCGAAGAATTGTGAGTGAAGTGAGAAAAATCTCAGTTGTTTGCTCCGAAATTAGTTTTTCTCAGAAAAGTCTTACATTTCGGAACGGAACATGAAGTAAGAGATCTGAGAGTATCGAGACTGCTTTTCTTCCATAGACATAGAATGCTCAGTTCTGTCAATTTATGACGGGACAGACGGAAGGGAATATTATAACTTTAAAAATATTGGGGTTGAAATACTCGTATTTTAGCGATGCAACGGGGACCTCACCCAAAAATGTTTGAAAATATTACGTAAATATTGAAAGCATAATTCTGTAGTTCGAGAGAGGAGAAAATTTGGTGAACGTAGATCAGGAAATTATTGATCGATTACAAGGTAATTTTTCATTATTACTTCTCTTCTTTCGTATTAGACATGTTTTATGGATTATCCACTATTTGTAGGTACTTTAAACCTGTTTTGGGCAATTGTCATACCAAACTTGTTATTTTGGCGCTCTAGTTCCTCGGAACAGAGTGCTTATCAATTTGCCCAAGTGTCTTTAATTTTGGAATTTTTGGCTGAAAATGTTCTCAAACGATTTGGTTCGACTCACTGATCAAGAATCCGAGGTCGAAATCGATTCTGTCCGGCCGGCCGTAGGCACGATAACTCTCGAACGAAAGGTGTTAGCAGATTGAAATTTGCAAGTTGGGTTTGGAGCGTAAATATCTCGGACGAGCTCGTTAATGGGCGAAATCCATCAAACGGTTTCGGAGTTATGGCCGATTTTAGTAAAAATATTTTTTATGAATTTTTCCGAAACCTATCACTCGATCTATCTGAAATTTAGCATCAGATTGTAGAATCTTTATACGCATGTGAAGTTTTGTATTGACCAGATTACCGCAAAGTGTCAAAAAGAAATTCTGAAAATTTAAAAAAAGTTTTTCTACAATAACTCTCGAACGGAATGAGCTAGGTAGTTGAAATTTTCAGAGTAGGTTAGGGAGATGAATATCTCGGTTAATTTCGTTATTGGGCAAAACTGGCCAGATTCAATTTGATATCTTCCATGGTGCAGTTCTCATTCTCAGATTGCTCATTTAATCTTGATAAATAAACTATTATTTCAATTGAATTTCCTTAATGATTCAGTTCTATCATAAAAATACATTGATATAATTCCCAACTCTGAGAAACCAATACTTTCGGAGATATAATTTGTCTGTTTGAACTAGAGCGCCAGAAAGCTCCTGCATGTCCACAGGGCTTGAACCAATTTTTTATTCAATTGACTGCGTTACCTGTTAACATCAGAGACAGTAAACAAAGGAAGTCCTCCAGAGCAAAAAAACTGCAGGAGTTTGAACTGAAGGAAACTATTTCATTGATTTTGACAATATTATCCATCATATAACGTATATAGAGTAAAAATCTATTTTACTCGAGTATCATTTCCTGATTAGAAATTAAATTGAAAAACAAAATATGAAATTTGTCAAGAAGAAAACAGCATCGAGATAAATTGAGGGGCTCGGTGCAAAAACCGGTCGACTCCAATTATCTTCGAATTTTAGTTATTGACTTTAAGAACAAAGAGAAATAACATTATTAATTTGAGAATTCAAATATCCATTTCATTATGCATGTTAGGAATTTTTCCCTTGACAAAGTGAAAACACTGATCAGGAATTTAGAACTTTCAAATTAATTTATACCTATATTTCAGATTTTTTTGAAAAAAACTGAATTTAAAATAAAAATATATTAATATACCTACCTACTTTTTTCCTTCATTTCGAGCATCCTGCCATCGTTCTCGTAATATTGTATTCCTTACTCAGTATTCAAAGGTCATAGCTTTATACAAATTTCATTATTATGAATGAGTAGTAATACAGAAACCAATTAAACATAAATAAAATTCGTTGAAGTGTAAAAAAAAACTACTCTTTCAATTGATAAACATTTCAACTGGCTTTGATAGATTTACTGAAATGATATTCATAGGTCGTCAGATTAAATGTGTTAAATAATACAGCATATAATTTATATTTTAATTTTAACCAGATGCGCCACTCCCAGTATTTATGAATGAACTCAGCTGACGCGTAATGTTGACCATGGAATTCTCGGCTCCCCCAAATAGTTCCTAGCTCCTAACTATTTGGGGGTGCCAATAAAATCGCAGATATAGGATCACGTGACCTCTCGGCCAATCGCAACTATGGTAGAGGCAGAACGATGTTCATTCATAAATTTATAACAACAAACGTAAAGGTTAGCTAAAATACTCAGCTTATGTTCGAAAATTTGTAACTCAAGTGGGAATAATTTAATCAATTTTATAAAGTGTAATGAAGAGGTTCAAGATGCAGTCGAGCTCGAAAACTAGTGTGTCAACGGAATTTTTTCCTGCACTTCTGATACTTAACGATCCTGAAAGTGTGATATATTTGTCATAATTAATTAAATCGTCCTATTCAAGGGATGAAGAGTGGAAGCTACACACTATTTATGATATTTCAATACATATTTCTATTGCAAATTTTTTTTTGTTTCACTTGTGTGCTGTTAGTCGTTCAGGTCGAGTCAAATAAGTGAATAATTATTTATTACGTTTAACCTGGAAGTGTGGTTCTTTACTTGATATTAAGATGTAAATCATCTATTGAAAAAAATCTTTCTATATTAGTCAAACTAAATGTTTTGAACAGTTATTTCTTCGCAAAAAAATCATGTATTCACTCGCAACTACTTTTGTGTAGAATATTAAATTAAAATAGACTATTTGGTTTAGTTTTATTTGCAAATGTACATAATGTTATGTATTCTAAATTAAAATGTCCTTTACATAATAATAAATGGTATATTGTAACCTGATAACATAGTTCTGATTACATTTATCTGTGACCAAAATATCAAATTTCCTCTGAATCCATGATTGTACTTTAAACGTTTCTTTGTTCAATAAAAAAAATCTATCCTTGAAATATTCTACTTCTATTTTCAATCCTCATGAACTATGAATCAGAAATTTAAAGAGGAACAAAATTAGAATCCATATATCAGATACCAGGGTCATACATTGAGTCCTATCTCCTCCATTTTGCCGATACAATCAAAAATAATTTCCTCAGATTTGTCGCACTACAAACTGTATTAAAAAAAGTGTCCGCTTCCAGTTATCATATATTTCTCCAGCCATTAGGACTAATTCATTTTTTTCCTAAGCCTGAAATAAAATTACTTAAAAAAAAATCCCGTGCAACAATAAATAATGGTTTTAGATACTGGCCAATAATATGTGATCCAACTATTTTATAATTTTTCAGATAATAGTACAAATTAGCTTTAAGCAATACTTCATCCATTGAAAGAACACATATGCTATCAACGTTGTTGTTTTCTTGCAATTTCTAGTTGAGACTCCAGAAAACAATCATTTGAACCAGTCTTTTCTTTGAATGATTTCTGTCATTTCTTCTTAGAGTTGTCACTGAAGAGAAATGATAAGTTGTAATCATGTTTCCATTGACTTTTGTCCAGAATAATATAATGAAAGGGCATGTTGCATTAATTCATTTGTTTATCTCGTATATCTTGACTATATTTCCCGAATTGTTTGGTAGATAGACATAATCATCCATAATGCATATGCGCAACCCATCGAAAGAGTATTCCAGCCTTAATTTTGCAAGATTTAATTCTTCATTCACAGGACTGAAAATTAAAAATCTAGGAGATACTGTTTACAAAATTTCCTTCACCAAGTTACCCAGCTTAATTTTTCTTGGTGTTTGTTGGGACACATCCTTAGCGGTTTGTGTTACTACACAGTGGATACTACAAATTCTGTCATTTAAATACAACAGCACCGAATCTTTCCTCATTATTGCTTCATCACTGTAGCTAATTTCTACTGGAGTATTCGTTCTAAATTATCTGGTTTTGGAAACCTGAAAAATCTAATACTCTTGGAAGAGCTCCCAAGATAACGACGACTAACCCAACCCAATTTTTAACGGAGGACTTTGTGCAAAGTTGTCGATATCCCTTATTCGTACAATGCTTCATGCAAAAATTAAAGTACTAAAATAAACTTTCGCCAACAATATCTGAGTTTGTGCATGCTAGAATGCTAGACATAATTTAAATTTTATTATTTGACAGTTGGTGTAGTTGAGGTTAGAGTTGGTTTTGAATTACAAAGAGCGAGAACGCAGTTCATTTCTCTCTGTCATTTTACTACGTGTTCATCGGTAGTAAATCTGAAGGTCAAAGCTTTGTGCTTCCCGCCAAATGTCGAATGCACTATCTGGTAATCTGTGATAGAACCGTGAACATATAACGATAAAAAGTAAGTATTCTTTAATTGTTCTTTCTGCAGTTTTGTATGAATTTCAGAGGAACCTTCCTCTGTATTAATACTCTGTTTATACTTTGAAAACTGATACATATCGGATACTTTCGTTAATATATTATATTATATAAAATATTTGCATTTGATAATAATTTCATCTGTCGAACAAATAATAATGGATAAGTACTTCTTCAATAGCTTCATCTGTGAAGGGAGTTCATACTGTCCACAAGTAGCACTGGTGCTTTGTATTTTTTTTTCACGCATCTGTTGAGTTTACTTGGCAGTTTTCAGTTTGAACCAGGTTTCACATTTAAATATAGAATCTCTTGTTGTGATGTTGTCAAGTTTATAACTGTGTATTAAGGTAAGGACAGACTGAGCCCACATATGCAACGCATTATGACGGAGGTTACCTTGATGAGACTGATGCCAGATTGATTGAAGCATTCTACACGGCCTCTTCTCTGTTGAAAATGCACAGGATGATTCTTAGAATTCCATGTACTTGCTGCTTAGAATACAATCAGTTTCCCTTCAGTCTGACATTGTATATTGTATATAATTGTATATTATTATACTGATCCTCCAAAGTCTTCCCCAATGAGACCCCTCATAAACTCTGGAAGAGCTTGAGCGAGTAAGGAGAACCAGTTGTGTTCTGTGTATGCTTTTTTACTGTGTCCTTACGCCACCTTAGGCACACCACTGTTAATTTTTGATCCAACAGTGAATGGTGGCGATAACCGCGACTAGAAAATTTATTTCCTAGCCTCGGGATTGAACTTGGGGAATCCGCTTCAAAGTCAATCGCTCTACCCCTGAGCCAACCGCACTACTTTAATCCATGTTTGATGTCAGACTGAACTGATGCAAGATTGACCGTGTAAACTCCGTCTAAGTGTTCTATTTCAATGGAAACTCAAGAGTCTAGACGTCAGAATGCGTTGTATACGTTTCGTACGTGGACTCAGTTTGTCCGTCCAATTGATGAATGATACAATAATTTTCAATTGCATATTTACATCCAACAGAATATCTGAATTTCATGCCATTAGCTCAATAGTCAATATGGATACTGTGATCAAGATTTAGAAAAATTAACGGTTTATGATTGTTTCAGAGCAGTAATCAGACAACACATCTTTTCAGAATAGAGAATAAATGAGGAGTTATTTGATATGATATACTTAGAACCTGATATAGTATAAAATCAAGACTATGGAAAAATATATTATATACAGGATAGTTTTTTAGTTTTCAACTAATCCTACACAATCCAAAATCTATCTTATTATTATTAGGTAAGATCATTTTCCCTGCTAGAGTATTTAGATCTTGATTAGTTAGTGTACTCATGTCATCTTTGGCACGGCACTTTCCACCAGACGATGATATTTTGATTCGTGTACTATAGCTATAGATTATAGATTCGACACAACGATTATATAGACCTATTGGGTACATAGATATGCTGACTATATAGATTCATCGAAAAAATGGACATTAGCCGGCTCATTAATCTGCTGGCTCTCTGATCTACCCGGATGTAGTCTGGCACCAGTATTTATATAATTAATATTTCACCATGATTACTGTAATTTTGTTAAAGAGTGGGTGAAGCCCTGCGGGCAGGAGCTTTGGCGCTCTTGTTCAAGCGTTGACAATTCATCTCCGAAATTATTGGTTTGTCAGAGTTGGGAATGAGTAGTAATACTACAGGGTTTCCCGACCAAACAATAGAAATCATGACGTCACATTTTGGGTGACCGCTTTGTAGGAATTAATGAAAAAATTCTCGGCGACGTAGAGATTCGAACCGGCACCCTTCAGATTGTGAGCCCGACGGGTTACCCGACCCGGCCACTCAGGCTCAACGTTATGTAACCATCTTTGGAACTACATCTAGAGATCGCGCAGGTAGCGCCTTTTCAGGGGAACATTCTAGAACTAATTAGCATGTTTGAATAGACATTGTGGGTGGGGTCGAGTATTTTCATTGTGAAATGCCTGTTATCGGAATCATTCAATAACATATTCCTATATACTAGTTATGATTGAATGCAAAATGACCAATGAAATAGCGTAATCAGCTATGATTATATAATTTTCAGAGTATATTATCGTGAATAAGTTCGACATTATTGGGTAAAATCAAAAACAATTTTAAAGGCATTAAGTATTTTTGGGCGCATGTTCTAGGGGAACATCGTCCTATCATTTCGTCCAAATGTCTGTAATTTTCGAATTTCGAGCTGAAAATTGGCTAATAGACTAATTCGGACTCCCTGATCACGAATCCGATGTCAGATTTTTGGGTGCCGTCCGGCCGGCCGGCCGGCCTTCCGGCCGTAGGCACGATAACAGGAGCACCGAAGGTCCTATCGACTTCAAACTTTCAGGGTAGGTTTCTGATCAAAATGCGACGGTTAAGTTCGTTAACGGGCAAAATCGGCCGGACGGTTTAGAAGTTATAGACATTTCAAATTTAGAGGTTATTTCCCTGATATTTCAGGAACTAAAGAAGATGTTGAATCCAAACTTGGTAGTCAGTTCGAGGATATAAACGCGCAACTTTTGGCAAAATTCTGTTATGATCGAAATGTTGGTAATTTTTAAAAAAATATTTCTTTTAATTTTTTCGAAAAAAAAAAATTTTTTTCGTGAACTATTCATCAGATTGCAACAAAAACTTGTACTAACGTCAATTGTAGTATTTTGCAACATTGTGCAAAATTTTGGCTCTATACGATTTCAATTTCTGGAGATATTAGACAAAATGTGTCAAATTTCCTGGGTCTCTCTCAGTATTTTCATCGATTATTATATAATAATCAATAATATTAAGGTATTCAACATGATACTGCTTTTTTTTCTTTATTTTCTTTACTGGTCAGTACGGGCCACAAGGAAGATGAACATGCGCCCAATAGCTCCTGTCCACAGGGCTTGAACCAATTTTTATTGACATAACGTGAAATGTCTATTATCCACATCATTCAATACCTTATTCTTATAGTAGTACATACATTCTAAGATTACATAACTTTCAACAGAGGGATTAATTCTACAAAAGGAATTTATTAAATCTTCAATCGAATTTTGATTATTCTTCTGAGATAGATCTTTCATGATATCTAAGAACTTGTAATAGTAAAACGATATTTTTAAATTTTTCAACATCTGTAGGCGATGGGAAATACATGCAGTTTTCCCATTTGGTAGCGCGGGTCATCACACCTTTGGATTTTTCAACTTCAACGCCACAAGATATTATACATTCGTCAAAAGATATTATACATTCATTAGATATGAGCATGACTGCAGGTTCAAAATTTCTTGCGGGACTTATACGACAATCAATAGAAGCAGACCCACATTCCATTTCCAGATGATTTTTATGTGTAAATTCCTATGAGGATTTCTAAGCTCGATTTTAGCAAAAATGGTTCTTTTCACATGAATATATGTAGATTTCTCAGCATCTCGAGATGATTGGAAAATTATTACTGCTCTCCACGCAATACTTTTTCAACCAAATAAACATCATGCTGCCATGTTTTTTGCAATTCTTCTTGATAGAAAGCACCACTTATTGGTCTACCGGTAAAGTAGGTAACTCACTGGGTAGGTAAGTTGGACTTTTGTGATTTTAAATAGTTTAGTAGTCCATCGATACCCTTTTGTGAAAACGTG